>CAWUFW010006003.1:0-1228092 GCA_963921515.1 Calotriton arnoldi | reverse complement strand
TGGTGATGCTCTTTGGTCTGAAGAATGCACCTGCCACTTTTCAGAGGTTGGTGAATACATTCCTTACAGGTCTGGAAGCCTATAGTGCAGCATATCTAGATGATATTGCTGTCTTTAGCTCCACCTGGGAGGATCACCTGGTCCACCTCAGAAATGTTTTACAGGCCCTGCAGAAAGCAGGCCTGACTATCATGGCCACCAAGTGCCAGATAGGGCAGAGTCAGGTTGTGTACCTGGGCCACCTTGTGGGTGGAGGCCAGGTTCAACCACTGCAGAGCAAGATCCAGACCATCATGGACTGGACTGCTCCAACTACCCAGACTCAGGTGAGAGCCTTCTTAGGCCTGACTGGGTACTATAGGAGATTTGTCAAGGGGTATGGATCAATAGTGACACCCCTAAATGACTTAACTTCCAAGAAAATGCCCAAAAAGGTTCAGTGGACAGTTAGCTGTCAAAAGGCATTTGATGACCTGAAGCAGGCCATGTGCACTGCTCCCATTCTACAGAGTCCTGATTACTCCAAGAAGTTCATTGTTCAAACTGATGCATCTGAATTGGGGGTAGGGGCTGTACTGTCACAATTGAATGATGAAGGTCAGGATCAGCCAGTACCTTTTATTAGCAGAAGGCTGACCCCTAGAGAGAAACGTTGGTCAGCCATTGAGAGGGAGGCCTTTGCTGTGGTCTGGGCTCTGAAGAAGTTGAGGCCATACTTGTTTGGTACTCACTTCCTTGTTCAAACAGACCATAAGCCCCTCTTATGGCTAAAACAAATGAAGGGTGAAAACTCCAAACTGCTTAGGTGGTCCATTTCCCTACAGGGGATGGACTTCACAGTGGAACATAGACCTGGGAGTAACCATGCCAATGCAGATGGACTCTCTAGGTACTTCCACTTAGAACATGAAGACTTAACTGGGCAAGGTTAGTTTAATGTCCCTACGTTTGGGGGGGGGGGGTTGTGTAGGAGAGTAGGATCTGCTTCACATGGGTACCCCCACTTTTTGCTGATGCTTCACTGTTTTTCGACCTTAGTCTGGCTGGGACCCTGCTAATCAGAACCCCAGCCTAGCTGCTTCCTCTTTAAAATGGTTTCCATGTGCCTTAGGCACATCTCTGATTGGAATCTGGAGTGCCCTTATAAGTCCCTAGTATATGGTATACTATGTACCCAGGGCATAGGTACCTCAGAGGCCTACCAGGGGCTGCAGCATGTATTGTGCCACCCCTGGAAGGCCATCCAAACTGACACCACAGGTCTGCTACTGCAGCCTGGGTTAGGTGGTGCATGCACCCCTTACTGTGATATAGGCAACCTATATCACTACATACATACACACATATAAACCTATAAGTCACTCCTATGGCAGGCCTTATCCATCCTGAAGGCAGAGTGCGTGGTTCCTATGTGAGAGGGTGCCCCTGCATGAGCAGGGCCCCTCTGCAGCGTTCGGAGACCCTTCTCTGATGCTGTTTGTAGTGCAGCCCAACCATATACTCTTAAGCGCATTATAACCTCGCGTTAAATGCTAACTTTGGGATGGCTGCACGGAAACATGTCGTGTTTGGTGTCAAACATCTTGGAATACTACCCCCCGCCAGTTCTGGCGGTGGGGGTAGCATTCCACCCTTCTAGAGGGAAAGACATGTACACACCGGTATACCCGGTACTGACTTTCCAGAGCCCTGGCATCACAAAATGGATGCCGCTGCCACAGACACGAGTCTGGCCTCCTGCTGCTGACCGAAACTCCGGCAGGGGAGGCCTGGACAATAGGTTTCCTGTCCCAGGGAGGTGTAACCACCTCCCCAGACAGGATAGTGTGTATTGGGGCTGGGCGGGAGCACTCTCTGGTGCTTTGAAGTCCTGCACTGGGGACATATTTGGTGTCCCTGTGCATACCCCAGTTCAAACCGGCTCAGGGGCTTCCAGCCCCTTCTCTGGCGCGAAACCGGACAAAGGGAAAGGGGTGTAACCACCCCTCTGCCCTGACCCTCCCATAGGTGGGGCCACAGAGTATGTCCAACCCCTACCTTAGTATAAGTATGGGACCCCAGTCCTTAGGACTTTAGATTAACCTGGACAAAACTCTGACACAGAATCCTGGACCTTCGACGCTCTACTTCAAGATTAGAGGACTGAAGAATCTCCCTTGGGGTCAAGGAGTGACTCCCCTGCTTGGCAGGCACCAAAGAAGCAATTGTCCGGTCTGCATCGCTGAAGCTCCCGTCAGACGACGAAGTCTTTGCATCACCAGAGGTGGATTTGCAGACTTCCCCGAGGCTGCCCTGAGTCCCCAGCAAAGCTGAGGCCCGTAGCTGTCATGGGTAACGTGGAACCGTGACCCCTGGACACCGATCGCATTTGCAAGTGCATCCTCTTTTGGGTCTCCCACGAAGTCGTGCTTTAGGCTCCGAGTAGCCGCAGCCTCCAGCACCAACTGCATCGAAGATCACTGGCCTCCACTCCACGAGTGTCCTGTGAGCCAGCTCCACGTGCATCGTCTCGAGGCTCCTTCGCGGTCGCTAGTCCATTGGCTAGTAGGCCCTCCAGAAGGCCTATCTTTTTCTGCTTGGGCTCCCTGGTTGCTCCAGGCGTGCCCTGACTTATCCTCGCTGGGTGAGTCCCCCAGACCTTGCTGGTCTGCAACATCGTCCTTCTTCTATTTCCACAAGACTTGCCGTTGCCAAGGCTTGTTGGGTCCAATCCGGTCGCCGACACCCCTGCAATCGACAGACGTTATGGCGCAGCTCGAATCCAGCTCCTGGTTGTCGTCAACACCTCCTGGACCTTGTGGCTGAAGAGTCAAGACGACCGTCAACCTACTTGAAGCACTCGACATCGGTGGGCATCTGCTCATCGCCTTCCTGGTCACTAGCTAGTGACCCAGACTCTGTCCCCTCTGCTTTCAGGTTCTTCAGATCTTCGATCCACCTTTGGATCCACCCGAACACTTTCGACTTGGCCGCCAGCAGCACTTTGCAGCAGATCGCCATTGAAAGCGACGACGAAACCCGACCCCGAAAGACACCTATGCACCCGGCTCCCCTGGGTGAGGTAACGCGAGTACTCCTGTGCTCCCGTGGGTATTGACACTAGAACAGCCTAGTTCTCAAAGGGTTTGCTCCAAGTCCTCCTCTAAGTGTCCCTTTTCTTTTAAATTCTAATCGCGACTTTCCCCATAGAAGTTAACGGCGGTTCGCGGCTGTGTTCATACACTGCACGCGTCCCCCGTAGGTCCCCTGTGTCACTGCCTTGGGTGGTTCCTTGTGGTCCAAGCACTTCTACAGGCTCTAGGCCTTGTGTCTAGCTCAGTCGTGGTTCTTATACCACTTTATTGGTATATGGTTTGGTACGCCCCTGGGGCTCAAACGTGTATTTGTGCTATTACTGTAGATAATTAACTTATAATTTATGTACTTGAACTCTAGCCTCATAAAGAGACTAGAGGGGTGTGTTTAGTAATAAATACATATATTTTGAATATATACCTGGTGTGGTCCTCTCTCATTTGGTCACTTAAGAGATTATAGACTGGTAAAACAAGCTGCTTTACATTCCTTCAAGACTTAGCCTGAAGGCTGCTCTCCATAGCTACCACTAGGATAGCTTTCAATAAAGGTTGTCTTTAACCTATCTCCAATAAGGGGTTGTTTGGACTGGTGCAAGGTGCCCACTATAATTAGTGGACAGCATATGCCAGGCCAACTTCTCACACAGGGGTGCAGAAAGAAGCAAGATAGGTGCAGAAAGAAGCATGTGAAGTGCAGAATGAAGCAACAGGGGTGCAGAAAGAGGCAAGAGAAGTGCAGAAACAGCCAAGAGTAGTGCACAAAGAGGCAAGGGAATTGCTGAAAGAAACAACAGAGGTGTAGAAAGCAGCAAGAAAAGTGCAGAAAGAGGCAAGTGAGATGCAAAAACAGGCAGGAAAGGTACCGAAAGAGGGAAGACGAGTGCATAAAGAGACAACAGGGTGCAGAAAGAAGCAAATGAGGTGTAGAAAGAGGCATCAGACGTGCAGAAAGAGGGAAGCAAGGTGCAGAAAAAGGCAAGAAAAGTACAGAAAGAGGCAAAAGAGATACATAAAGAGACAACAGGGGTGCAGAAAGAAGCAAGACAGGTACAGAAAGACGCATGGAAAGTGCAGAATGAAGCAACAGAGGTGCAGAAAGAGGCAATAGAAGTGTAAAAAGGAGCAAGTGAGGTGCAGAAAGAGCCAACAGAGGTGCAAAAAGAGGCAAGAGAGGTGCAGAAACAGGCACGAGAAGTGCACAAAGAGGCAAGAGAATTGCTGAAAGAAGCAACAAAGGTGTAGAAAGCAGCAAGAAAAGTGCAGAAAGAGGCAAGTGAGGAGCAAAAACAGGCAGGAAAGGTACAGAAATAGGGAAGACGAGTACAGAAAGAGACAACAGGGGTGCAGAAAGAAGCACATGAGGTGCAGAAAGAGGCAACAGACGTGCAGAAAGAGGGAAGAGAGGTGCAGAAAAAGCCAAGAAAAGTGCAGAAAGAGACAAAAGAGGTTCATAAAGTGACAATAGGGGTGCAGAAAGAAGCAAGACAGGTGCAGAAAGAAGCATGGAAAGTGCAGAATGAAGCAACAGGGGTGCAGAAAGGGGCAAGAGAAGTGCAGAAACAGGCAAGAGAAGTGCAGAAACAGGCAAGAGAAGTGCACAAAGAGGAAAGAGAATTGCTGAAAGAAGCAACAGAGGTGTAGAAAGAAGCAAGAAAAGTGCAGAAAGAGGCTAGTGAGATGCAAGAACAGGCAGGAAAGGTACAGAAAAAGGGAAGACGAGTGCAGAAAGAGACAACAGGGGTGCAGAAAGAAGCAAATGAGGTGCAGAAAGAGGCAACAGACGTGCAGAAAGATGGAAGAGAGGTGCAGAAAAACACAAGAAGAGTACAGAAAGAGGCAAATGAGGTACATAAAGAGACAACAGGGGTGCAGAAAGAAGCAAGACAGGTGCAGAAAGAAGCATGGAAAGTGCAGAATGAAGCAACAGGGATGCAGAAAGAGGCAAGAGAAGTGTAGAAAGGAGCAAGTGAGGTGCAGAAAGAGCCAACAGAGGTGCAAAAAGAGGCAAGAGAGGTGCAGAAGCAGGCAAGAGAAGTGCACAAAGAGGCAAGAGAATTGCTGAACGAAGCAACAGAGGTGTAGTAAGAAGCAAGAAAAGTGCAGAAAGAGGCAAGTGAGATGCAAAAACAGGCAGGAAAGGTACAGAAAGAGGGAAGACGAGTGCAGAAAGAGACAAAAGGGGTGCAGAAAGAAGTAAATGAGGTGCAGAAAGAGGCAACAGACGTGCAGAAAGAGGGAAGAGAGGAGCAGAAAAAGGCAAGAAAAGTGCAGAAAGAGGCAAAAGAGGTACACAAAGAGACAACCGGGGTGCAGAAAGAACAAAGACAGGTGCAGAAAGAAGCATGGAAAGTACAGAATGAAGCAACAGGGGTGCAAAAGATGCAAGAGAAGTGCAGAAACAGGCAAGAGAAGTGCACAAAGAGGCAAGAGAATTGCTGAAAGAAGCAACAGAGGTGTAGAAAGAAGCAAGAAAAGTGCAGAAAGAGGCAAGCGAGATGCAAAAACAGGCAGGAAAGGTACAGAAAGAGGGAAGACGAGTGCATAAAGACACAACAGGGGTGCAGAAAGAAGCAAATGAGGTGCAGAAAGAGGCAACAGACATACAGAAAGAGGGAAGAGAACAGCAGAAAAAGGCTAGAAAAGTGCAGAAAGAGGCAAAAGAGGTACATAAAGAGACAACAGGGGTGCAGAAAGAAGCAAGACAGGTGCAGAAAGAAGCATGGAAAGTGCAGAATGAAGCAACAGGGGTGCAGAAAGAGGCAAGAGAAATGTAGAAAGTAGCAAGTGAGGTGCAGAAAGAGCCAACAGAGGTACAAAAAGAGGCAAGAGAGGTGCAGAAACAGGCAAGAGAATTGCTGAAAGAAGCAACAGAGGTGTAGAAAGAAGCAAGAAAAGTGCAGAAAGGGGCAAGTGAGATGCAAAAACAGGCAGGAAAGGTACAGAAAGAGGGAAGACGAGTGCGGAAAGAGACAACAGGGGTGCAGAAAGAAGCAAATGAGGTGCAGAAAGAGTCAACAGACGTGCAGAAAGAGGGAAGAGAGGTGCAGAAAAAGGCAAGAAAAGTGCAGAAAGAGACAAAAGAGGTACATAAAGAGACAACAGGGGTGCAGAAAGAAGCAAGACAGGTGCAGAAAGAAGCATGGAAAGTGCAGAATGAAGCAACAGGGGTGCAGAAAGAGGCAGGAGAATTGTAGAAAGGAGAAAGTGAGGTGCAGAAAGAGCCAACAGAGGTGCAAAAAGAGGCAAGAGAGGTGCAGAAACAGGCAAGAGAAGTGCATAAAGAGGCAAGAGAATTGCTGAAAGAAGCAACAGAGGTGTAGAAAGAAGCAAGAAAAGTGCAGAAAGAGGCAAGTGAGATGCAAAAACAGGCAGGAAAGGTACAGAAAGAGGGAAGACGAGTGCAGAAAGAGACAACAGGGGTGCAGAAAGAAGCACATGAGGTGCAGAAAGAGGCAACAGACGTGCAGAAAGAGGGAAGAGAGGTGCAAAAAAAGGCAAGAAAAGTGCAGAAAGAGGCAAAAGAGGTACATAAAGAGACAACAGGGGTGCAGAAAGAAGAAAGACAGGTGCAGAAAGAAGCATGGAAAGTGCAGAATGAAGCAACAGGGGTGCAGAAAGAGGCAAGAGAAGTGCAGAAACAGGCAAGAGAAGTGCACAAAGAGGCAAGAGAATTGCTGAAAGAAGCAACAGAGGTGTAGAAAGAAGGAAGAAAAGTGCAGAAAGAGGCAGGTGAGATGCAAAAACAGGCAGGAAAGATACAGAAAGAGAGAAGACGAGTGCATAAAGAGACAACAGGGGTGCAGAACGAAGCAAATGAGGTGCAGAAAGAGACAACAGACGTGCAGAAAGAGGGAAGAGCGGTGCAGAAAAAGGCAAGAAAAATGCAGAAAGAGGCAAAAGAGGTACATAAATGGACAACAGGGGTGCAGAAAGAAGCAAGACAGGTGCAGAAAGAAGCATGGAAAGTGCAGAATGAAGCAACAGGGGTGCAGAAAGAGGCAAGAGAAGTGTAGAAAGGAGCAAGTGAGGTGCAGAAAGAGCCAACAGAGGTGCAAAAAGAGGCAAGAGAAGTGCAGAAACAGGCAGTAGAAGTGCATAAAGAGGCAAGAGAATTGTTGAAAGAAGCAACAGAGGTGTAGAAAGAAGCAAGAAAAGTGCAGAAAGAGGCAAGTGAGATGCAAAAACAGGCAGGAAAGGTAGCGAAAGAGGGAAGACGAGTGCAGAAAGAGACATCAGGGGTGCAGAAAGAAGCACATGAGGTGCAGAAAGAGGCAACAGACGTGCAGAAAGAGGGAAGACAGGTGCAGAAAGAAGCATGGAAAGTGCAGAATGAAGCAACAGGGGTGCAGAAAGAGGCAAGAGAAGTGTAGAAAGGAGCAAGTGAGGTGCAGAAAGAGCCAACAGAGGTGCAAACAGAGGCAAGAGAGGTGCAGAAACAGGCAAGAGAATTGCTGAAAGTAGCAACAGAGGTGTAGAAAGAAGCAAGAAAAGTGCAGAAAAGGGCAAGTGAGATGCAAAAACAGGCAGGAAAGGTACAGAAAGAGGGAAGACGAGTACAGAAAGAGACAACAGGAGTGCAGAAAGAAGCACATGAGGTGGAGAAAGAGGCAACAGACGTGCAGAAAGAGGGACGAGAGGTGCAGAAAATAGCAAGAAAAGTGCAGAAAGAGACAAAAGAGGTACATAAAGAGACAACAGGGGTGCAGAAAGAAGCAAGACAGGTGCAGAAAGAAGCCTGGAAAGTGCATAATGAAGCAACAGGGGTGCAGAAAGAGGCAAGAGAGGTGTACAAACAGGCAAGACAAGTGCACAAAGAGGCAAGAGAATTGCTGAAAGAAGCAACAGAGGTGTAGAAAGAAACAAGAAAAGTACAGAAAGAGGCAAGCGAGATGCAAAAACAGGCAGGAAAGGTACAGAAAGATGGAAGAAGAGTGCAGAATGAGACAACAGGGGTGCAGAAAGAAGCAAATGAGGTGCAGAAAGAGGCATCAGACGTGCAGAAAGAGGGAAGAGAGGTGCAGAAAAACGCAAGAAAAGTGCAGAAAGAGGCAAATGAGGTACATAAATAGACAACAGGGGTGCAGAAAGAAGCAAGACAGGTGCAGAAAGAAGCATGGAAAGTGCAGAATGAAGCAACAGGGGTGCCGAAAGAGGCAAGAGAAGTGTAGAAAGGAGCAGGTGATGTGCAGAAAGAGCCAACAGAGGTGCAAAAAGAGGCAAGAGAGTTGCAGAAACAGGCAAGAGAAGTGCACAAAGAGGAAAAAGAATTGCTGAAAGAAGCAACAGAGGTGTAGAAAGAAGCAAGAAAAGTGCAGAAAGAGGCAAGTGCTATGCAAAAACAGGCAGGAAAGGTACAGAAAGAGGGAAGATGAGTGCAGAAAGAGACAAAAGGGGTGCAGAAAGAAGCAAATGAGGTGCAGAAAGAGGCAACAGACGTGCAGAAAGAGGGAAGAGAGCTGCAGAAAAGGGGAAGAGAGGTGCAGAAAGAGGCAAAAGAGGTACATAAAGAGACAACAGGGGTGCAGAAAGAAGAAAGACAGGTGCAGAAAGAAGCATGGAAAGTGCAGAATGAAGCAACACGGTGCAGAAAGAGGCAAGAGAAGTGCAGAAACAGGCAAGAGAAGTGCACAAAGAGGCAAGAGAACAGACGTGCAGAAAGAGGGAAGAGAGGTGCAGAAAGTACATGAGATTTGCAGAATGAGGTCAAGAGAAGTGCCGAAAAAGAAAGAAACGTGCAGAAAGAAGCAACAGAAATGCAGAAAGAGGCAAGAGAGGCGCAGAGGGAAGCAAGAGTGGCTTGCACACCATTAATTCCAATTTAACACCCACATTTAGCAATAAGTAACACGTGACCATTCTAGGTTTGCAAAGGGCCTTCCACCACGCTGTAACACTTGTCGCTGCATTTTTGGTAACGTTTGACCCGTTTCGGCTAGAAACAAGGCTTTTTTTGTTCAAATCTGCAGATTAGGGTGCAGATGATGAATTATGTGGCTAATGCAGAAAATGTATAATTGTGCGAAAGTCGGTGCAGCCAAGCAGTCACATAATTCCAGTGGCCCTGCTCCTACCTCTGACTAGGTCCACAGTGCTCCTCAGTGATTCCATTTTTTTTTGTCTCACTGAGTTCATAGTTGAGCTTCTATGGAAACGAGGAAGACTAAACCTGAGGTTACCACTCCACAACACAGACTACCATACCACATAATTACTCTCCATACCACATAATTCCACTACACACAACGTACATCCACTCCACTCCAAAAAACATTAGTAAAAACTTTTGCATTTACAACGCCAATAGCTCTAATTCTCGCAAATGCGAAACCTATTACATTGCAAACACTTCTTTAACTAGTAGTCGCGTTTGCAGAGTGGTGGAGAAAAGGTGCTGGGCCTCCGACCAGCGCTCAGGAATTCCGGTGCGTAGGGCTTACAGGAGGTACCAGTAGGGCTTCTTGGCCCCCAAAGTCCCTCAGGAGTAAATTGGACTTCATCCCCCATCCCGTAGTCTGCCAGGAGGTGCGTTTGCAGAATGGTGGAGAAAGGGGGGCATGGCCTCCAAAGACGTTTTAGCAATCCCACTGTGCGGGACTTACTGGAGGTAGCAAGAGGGGTAGTTGGCCCCCAAGGACATCCTTGGGGGCCAACTACCCCTCCTATTACCTCCAGTAAGTCCCACACAGCAGCATTGCTAAGTTCAAAGAGCAGGCCACGCCCCCTTTGCCCACCACTCTACAAACACGCTCCCTGGCGCACTCTTGGATGGGGATTGAAGTCCCCTTCGCTGCTGGGGGTTCTTTAGGGGCCAACTAGCCTACCTCTTACCTCCAGTAAGCCCCATGCAGTGGGATTGCTGAGAGGTAGACAAAGGCCATGCCCCCTTTCTCCACCACTCTGCAAACACGCCCCCTGGCACGTTGTTAGTTGGGGAATTAATTCCCCTTGAATGCTGAAGGTCCCTGGGGCCCAACTAGCCCACCAGGTACCTCCAATATGCGCCACAGAGCTGGATTGCAGAGAGGTGGCCCTTTTTACACCACTCTGCAAACGCGCCTCTTGGCGCACTGCTGCTCGGGGGATGAAGTCCACTTGTGTCCTGAGGTCCTCAGGACACAAGAGGATCTCATCGCCCCACCACCAGTGTGCCAAGAGGCGTGTTTGCAGAGTGGTGTAAAAAGGGGCGTGGCCTTGGACCACCTCTCTGCAACACAGATCTGTGGCGCATACTGGAGGTACCTGGTGGGCTAGTTGGCCCCCAGGGACCCTCAGGATTGAAGGGGACTTAATCCCCCAATTTACAAAGCCACCAGGGGGCGTGTTTGCACACTTTTCATATCAGGCCCCACCCCCTCTCTGGACCACTGTGCAAACGCGCCCCCTGGCGCGTTGTAAGTTGGGGGATTAAGTCCCCTTGATGACAGCCCCGGGGAGGTGGCAGTCCCCAGGGCTTGGGGGGGCCCGCGAGGCCTCCCCACCCTTATTAACATTAAGCCCCGGGGATGTGGCGGTCCCCGGGGCTTGGGGCGGCCCTCATGAATAAATTATCAAGCCCCAGGGAGGTGGTGGTCCCCGGGGCTGCGGGGGCCCCCGTGGGCCCCCGCTACATAAATAAATTGCCCTCGGGACTTGGCCCACCCGGGGGCTTTGAAAACGAAGCGCGGGAGACCGCGCTTCGTTTTTTTAA
Source organism: Calotriton arnoldi (assembly GCA_963921515.1). Lineage (NCBI taxonomy): Eukaryota > Metazoa > Chordata > Amphibia > Caudata > Salamandridae > Calotriton > Calotriton arnoldi. The sequence continues at coordinate 1,217,328 of CAWUFW010006003.1, read as the reverse complement.
ATTTTCGGACGCATTCGTGCACCCGGCGCGACCCCGCCCCAAAATAAAGAAAAAAAATGCTTTTTTTGGGCCTGGGGGTGCCTGTGGGACCCCCTGAGCAGGCCTGGGGGGTCAGGGTGTTTTTACCCTGCCCCTTTTTCTTGTTTTTTTAATCTTTCTTTTACCTTTATATTTCTCCCTCCGTCCGAGGCACAAGATGGCTGCCAACACTTCCTGGTTTGAAGTGTTGGCAGCCAATCAGAGGCAAGCTCGTGCTTGTGTGGTTAGGCTCCGCCCAGATATCGAAAGTTTTCTTTTCTTTAATTTCTCAGCAACTACTCAACAGATTTACACCATTTAATGAAAAGGGCTCTTTCTGAACCAAGGGCTACCTTTTTGCCAAATTTGGTGTAATTCCGTTCAGCAGTTCGGGCTGTAGCTTTGTCTAAAGTTTCCTATGGAAATTAACATGGGGAAAACGCGTTTTGGGACCCCCCTTTTTTCTCGGCCCCCGCTTGACGAATCACCCCGAAACTTTCAACACAGGAGCTGACCGGAGCGGCCCACTAGTTTTGAAAATTTCGCGAAGATTCATCAAACGATGCCAAAGTTATTGGGAAAACAAAAAACGCTTTTGAATAGAAACAAGGTCCTAACTATAACTACCTACTGGCAACCGCCAGTAGGTTATATATATATATATATATATATATATATATATATATATATATATATATATATATATATATATATATATATATATAGAGAGAGAGAAAGAGAGAGATAAATAGATATTATTTTTTGAATTTTTTAAGTAAATGTTTTTACTAGGTTTTCAATTTTTTTGATTTTATCAATATATAAAGTAGTTAATATTTTGCAATTGATTTGTTAATATTTTTATCTATCAATCAATGAATCAATCATGTCACTTATAAAGCGCACTACATACCCGCGAGGGTCTCAAGGCGTTGGGGGAAGAGGGGGGTGGTGCTGCTACTGATCGAAGAGCCAGGTCTTGAGGAGTCTTCTGAAGGCCAGTAGGTCTTGGGTCTGTCGGTGGTTGGTGGGGAGGGTGTTCCAGGTCTTGGCGGCGAGGTGGGAGAAGGATCTGCCGCCGGCGGTCGTTTTCCGGATGCGGGGGACTGTGGCGAGGGCGAGGCTGGTCGAGCGGAGCTGGCGGGTGGGGGTGTAGAAGCTGAGTCGTCTGTTGAGGTAGGCTGGTCCGGAGTTGTGGAGTGCTTTGTGTGCGTGGGTGAGGAGCTTGAAGGTTATCCTCTTGTTGACAGGGAGCCAGTGCAGGTCTCTCAGGTGGGGTGTGTAAATTATTTATATATATAAATTTTGAAAGTGCTTTCTTCATTCTGATAAGATAGGAATCAAGTGGAATATGGGCTAGAGCTAGGGCGAAAAGTGTTTAAGTCACTTGACCAAGAAAAAATATTTATCTGTTGACAATATTATGATTGTATGTGTCTTAAATGCAATTTGTTTACCAAAATGCAAATTAGCTGCACTATTAATGTTGTCTGACACTACGGGCACTTGCCCTTTATTGCCTTTCCTGGGTCTTTATATATTCAATCAGTCTATGGTCAGGACTACCCAATATCAAGGACTACTTGAGATTTATATTTAATTTTATGCCCGTTGTATTGTATTTTATGTTCCTGGATATATTGCTTCATGTTGACTTATCCAATGTTTGACTCTTTTACTTCCTTAATTATCAAATCACGAATATATTTAGCAACTGTGAGTAGGAATTCATCTCACTGTTAATTTCTCAACAAAGTCGTCTGTTCTCCATGATTGTTGGAGCCTGTAAATCCTTTGTTAAATCTTTTTTCTATGTCGACAGTATGCCCAGCCAGCCCTTCCGTTTGTTTTTAAGGGTGATGGGGCACTATGTTTCAAACAGTTTGGCCATGAAGAAGCCCGAGGTCGGGTGAAACGCGTCACCGGAATAAATTTGCTTTGTAAAGCTCAACTGTGGAGTGCGAGATTTCCTTAAGGCTGATTGATAGCCCCGGGATTTTTTTATACATATATATATTCACTGAAAAAACCATAGGTTTCAGGCACGTTATAGTTAGAAATTAGCATTTAAAACACCTTACAAATTCACTGAAAAAACCATAGGTTTTAGGGACAGTTATAGTTACTTGGACATTGCACTCGTACAAAACCTGTGAAATTCCCCCGTTATAGTTAGTTCAGCTAACTATAACTCGTGCCCCCGCAATGCACTGCTGATGACGTCACATATTACATCACTCATGACATGGTCAGTGACATCACTGATGACATCACTGATGACATCTCAAATGACATCACTGATGACATCATCCAGTGACTGTGTGTTTCTGTAAAGTTTAAATATGTTTAATATATATAGGGAAAGGCGTATTGAAGAATGAGTGGGTGTATAAGTGTCTGAATGGATGATTTAGTACGTGAGTGACTGACTCTACAAGTGAGTGATTAAATGTATCTTACTGAATGCATGGGTTAGTGACTAAACTGTGTGAATGTCTGTATCCGTCTGTCTGTTGGTTTGTAAGCGGCTGCATGAGCTTTCTGAATAGCTACATGAGTGTCTACATGGGTTATTGATTGATTGTCTGAGTATCTGTATGGGTGCCTGAGTGTTTGTGTGGGTGGGGTGTGTGCGACTCTGTACATAGATGTGTGAGTGGGTGATTCTGTAAAGTTTAAATATGTTTAATATATATAGGGAAAGGCGTATTGAAGAGTGAGTGGGTGTATAAGTGTCTGAATGGATGATTTAGTAGGTGCGTGACTAACTGTATAAGTGAGTGATTAAACGTATCTTACTGAATGCATGGGTTAGTGACTAAACTGGGTGAATGTCTGTATCCGTCTGTCTGTTGCTGTGTAAGTGGCTGCATGGGTTTGTGAATAGCTACATGAGTGTCTATATGAGTTATTGATTGGTTGTCTGAGTATCTGTATGGGTGCCTGAGTGTTTGTGTGGGTGGGGTGGGTGCGACTCTGTACATAGATGTGTGAGTGGGTGATTCACTGGGTGCATGATTTGAAGAGTGCGTCTGTGATGGACTGCTTGGGTGGGTGAGTGTGTGTATGGGTGTGTTAGTGAGTGAATGTATATCTCAGTGGTACATGTGCGAGTAACTACATATGTAAAAGGAAGTATATATGTGTGTTAGAGTATTTAAAAGGCTATAAGTGAGAGTGTGTGATTGTGAGAGTGGCTGTATGGATGAGTGTGTGCTTGTATCATTGATTGTATAAGAGCGTAAGAATGTGCTAGTATTTGTATGAGTTATTGAGCTGGTGTGTGTATAACTCTATAGGTGAGAAAATGGGTGTGTGATTAATTTTTTGCATGACTGACTAGGTGTGTGAGTACCTCTATGGATGAGTGGCGGTGTGTCAGTGTTTATATAGGTGTATGAGTGCATATGATAGTCCTGTACTGAGTGACTGTAAGTATGAGTGACTGTACGGGTGAGTGAGTGGATGTGTGTGTAGACCTAAGAATCAGTGAGTTGGTATGTAGTTATTGGTATTGGAGTGTCTATGGTTTTGAGAATGGCAGTCTGTAATTTAGAGTGAGTGTATCAAAAGTTATATTAGGGTGTGAGAAGATGCATGAAATTATCACATGGATGATGTCATCAGTGATGTCATCAGTGATGTCACTGACCATGTCATGAGTGATGTAATATGTGACGTCATCAGCAGTGCATTGCGGGGCGCGAGTTATAGTTAGCTGAACTAACTATAACGGGGGAATTTCACGGGTTTTGTACGAGTGCAATGTCCAAGTAACTATAACTGTCCCTAAAACCTATGGTTTTTTCAGTGAATTTGTAAGGTTTTTTAAATGCTAATTTCTAACTATAACGTGCCTGAAACCTATGGTTTTTCAGTGAATTTCAAAGGTTTTTAAATGCTAATTTCTAACTATAACATGTCTGAAACCTATGGTTTTTTCAGTGAATTTCATAGGTTTTTTAAATGCTAATTCCTAACTATAACATGTCTGAAACCTATGGTTTTTCAGTGAATTTTGAAGGTTTTGTAAATGCCAATTTTTAAATGTATTAATTGTTATTTTTATTTTTTCATACTGATTTACTACATTTTTTTAAACTATTTATTTTTAGATATTTTATTTTTTAAATTACATTGTAATTACATTATACATTACATTACAAAATATACTTTCTCAGAATGAATTAATTTACTTTAAATACTTTGCAAATAGGCAATAGACTTTTAAGTACAGTAGTTACAGTTGTTGCAATGGGCAACACAATTTCAAACACAATGCAACATTGAGCTCAATGTGAATTTCTAGCTAAATGCAATTAGTTACTTTATGGATTACTTTTCTAACCACAGGACTGAATCCTAGATTCAGTCCTGGGACATCTCCTGTAAACAGTTGAGTAAAAGCGTTTTGGTTACAGTAGTGATTTTTAAGGAATATTATTGTATTTTAAAAATTGACACTTAGAAACTTTTTCACATAGAATCACCAATGTTATCCTATGGGAGGAAATTCACTTAGCAGGTAAGTAGTGTTATCGTGACTTTTTCTCACTCAGTGGTGGATCCTGGATCCAGCACTGGTGCATCTCCTGTAAACAGTTGAAAGAATGCGTTTAAGTCATACAGGCGATTTTTAAGGAATATTTGTAGTTTGTGAAAATCGACACAGAGAAACTTTTCTGCTGAAAACCAGACAATGGATTCCTATGGAAGGAAATACAAGTTACTGGTAAGTACGGTTAAAATTACTTTTTAGGGTCAGTGCTGGGCTAAAAGATGCAGCACTGGGTTCTCTCCTGATAACAGGTGAGTAAATCGGAATTCGTATTTCGGCTGATTTTAGAGGAATATTTGTATGTTTCAAAAATCGACACTTAGAAACTTTTTCAGCAAAAAGCAGGCAATGATATCCTATGGAAGGAAATTCAAGTTACTGGTAAGTACGGTTAAAATTACTTTTCAGGATCAGTACTGGACTGAAAAATGCAGCACTGAGGTCTCTCCTGATAACAGGTGAGTAAATCGGAATTCGTATTTCGGCTGATTTTAGAGGAATATTTGTATGTTTCAAAAATCGACACTTGCAAACTTTTTCAGCAAAAAGCAGGCAATGATATCCTATGGAAGGAAATTCAAGTGACTGGTAAGTACGGTTAAAATTACTTTTCAGGATCAGTACTGGGCTGAAAGATGCAGCACTGAGGTCTCTCCTGATAACAGGTGAGTAAATCGGAATTCGTATTTCGGCTGATTTTAGAGGAATATTTGCACAATGGTGAAGGGAGGGGGCGGGGCCTGAGGTGACATCTGTGCAAATGCGCCCCGTGGCGCGTTTTAAGTTGGGGGATTAAGTCCCCTTTAATCATGAGGGTCCCTGAGGGCCAACTAGCCCACCAGGAACCTCCAGTATGCGCCAGGGGCTGCGTTGCAGAGACGTGTACAGAGGCCACACCCCTTTTACACCTCTCTGCAAGGCAGCTCTGTGGCACTTTTGGAAGTACATGGTGGGCTAGTTGGACTCCAGAGCCCCTCAGGATTCAAGGGGACTTAATCCCCCATCTTAAAACACGCCACGGGGCCTGTTTGCACACATGTCACCTGAAGCCCCGCCCCCTCCCTTCACCACTGTGCAAACGCGCCCCGTGGCGCGTTTTAAGTCGGGGATTAACTCCCCTTGAATCCTGAGGGTCCCTGGGGGCCAACTAGCCCAACAGGTATATCCAAAAGCGCCACAGAGCTGCGTTGCAGAGAGGTGTAAAAGGGGCGTGGCCTCTGTACACCTCTCTGCAACGCAGCCCTGGCAGCATACTGGAGGTTCCTGGTGGGCTAGTTGGCCCCCAGGACCCCAGTATTGAAGGGGAATTACTTCCCCATCTGCAAACGCGCCAGGGCGCGTTTGCAGAGTGGTGAAGGAAGGGGCGGGGCCTGCGGCCCGATCGTTTTGGGTTTTTTCCCTGAAGGGGGCTGTGTAGCCCCCTTCCTTTTCTATTTTTGGGCCCTGGGGACCCCATCCCCCAGGGCCTTATCCCCCTTTTTTTTTTTTTTTAAATTAAACGGGAAGGGGGCCGCGTGGCCCCCTCCCTGGCCGAATCCTACCCCGGGGACCCCATCCCCCGGGGCATGGCCACACTTTTACATTAATTTTTAAGGAGGGGGCTGCGTGGCCCCCTCCTCAGGCCTCCCTTTGCCCCGGGGACCCCATCCCCCGGGGCAGGCCTTTTTTTTTTTTTTTATTATTTCTGGGGAGGGGGCCGCGTGGCCCCCTCCCGGGCCACTACTTGCCCCGGGTACCCCATCCCCCGGGGCCTGGCCTCTGGTTGGGGACTGTGGGGGGGTCCCCAAACCCCCCCACAGTCCCGCCGGCTCCCCGCGTCCCTTGGGAGCCGGCATTGCTTTTCCACATGGGGAGCAGCTAACATGCTGCTCCCCGTGTGGAAAAGCAATTGTCTTTGGATATTGGAAGCGAGAGCAGGTTTCCCTGCTCTCTCTTCCAATATCCAAAGCAGTTTGCAATGACAGGACGGGAGCCGCGAGGCTCCCGTCCTGTCATTGCAAACAGCAGTGTCCCGGGGTAGGCACCCCGGGACACTGCAGGAGCCGGCCCTGGGGGTGACGGTCCCCAGGGCCACCACAGGCTCCAGGAGGGGGCCGCGCGGCCCCCTCCCATCCAAATGCACAGCCCCGGGGAGGTGGTGGTCCCCGGGGCTCGGGAGTCCTAACGGACCCCCATTTTCAATTCTGTTAGTGCCCCGGGAGGTGGTGGTCCCGGGCGTGTGGGGGCTGGAGCCCCCACACATGTTAATTTAAAAAATAAAGAAGCCCCGGGGAGGTGGTGGTCCCCGGGGCTGCGGGAGGGCTCAGAGCCCTCCCGCTACTTTTTCAAATAAAGCCCCGGGGGGTGGCGGTCCCCAGGGCTTGGCCCACCCGGGGGCAAATTAACATCGAAGCGCGGGAGACCGCGCTCGATTTTTTATCGGCAGGACCCCCTGAGCAGACCTAGGGGTCAGGGTGTTTCTACCCTGCCCCCTTTGTGCGTTTTGCGCACTTTTTTACTGCTTTCTTGTTCCTCGGTTCTACCGAGGAACAAGATGGCTGCCAACACTTCCTGGTTTGGAGTGTTGACAGCCAATTAGCAGACAGCTCGTGATCGGGAGGGTGCGCGGATCCTCCGTGCCCATAGATATATATGTACTTTTACTTTTGATTTTCTCAGCAACTACTGAACGGATTTACACCATTTAACAAAAGGGTTCTTTCTGAACCAAGAACTACCTCTTTGCCAAATTTGGTGTAATTCCGTTCAGCAGTTCGAGGCTGTAGCCGTGTCTAAAGTTTCCTATGGAAAAATGAATGGGGAAAACGCGTTTTGGGACCCCCTTTTTCTCGGCCACCGCTTAACGAATCACCCCGAGACTTTCAGGGTAGGAGCGGACCGGAGTGCCCCACAAAGTTTGAAAATTTTGCGAAGATACGTCAACCGGCAAGAGAGTTATTTCAAATAGAATGTCGCGGATTTCCTATGGAAAATAGGTCCTAACTATAACTATCTACTGGCGACCGCCAGTAGATAATATATATATATACATATATATATATATATATATATATATATGCAGCCGCGGTCCATGCAGGTAACAGCGGTGGGGCGGTGTGGCCAGGTAAGGGGGGATTTCGAGGGACGATGCCGAGGGAAAATTAATTATTTATTTAATTTTCCCTCTGCATCGTCCCTCGAAATCCCCCCTTACCCGGCTCCACCGCCCAACCGCTGTTACCTGCACGGACCGCGGCTGTATATATGTGAAAAAAAGGAGGTTGCAGCATGCTGAAGTGCTGCCAGATGGCTGGTGGTGCACGGCAAACAGCGCCACCACTAGCGCTGGAAGTATCATCAAAAACCTCCCCAAACTCCATAGAGAGGCAGCCGGCACTCGACGTCACAGGATTACATCCTGTTAATTCAGTCATACCATCTTGGGTACTGGACCACCCGAGAGACGTGTTTCGGCAGCTAACTGCCTTTTTCAATCTAAAGTGCGCCATATTGTTGCTCTATTTAAACATCATAGTTAATTAACACAAATGATGCGTTTCTTTTTAGCAGCCAATCAAAAAACATGTACGATCACTGCAAGGGACAATTTCACTTCAAAACATTAAAACACCACTTCAACTGCCACTGCTTAAAAAAACGAAATTAATATTCATTTTTAGATTAATCTGTAAAAATGTATACAATTCGCAGTCAATCCTGCTGGGGGCTGTTCATGAGGTGTAAAGAAAGCAATTAACTGTCTTTAAATGTACAAAACCGCACGCACTAAAATCGGTCATTAAAACACTGTTAATCACATTCCAGCCGCCTTGCAGGCTCACTTCGAACTTTCTTTTTCATTGATAAACGCATTGAGCAACATTACAAGTCACGTGATCAAGACCTGTTGGAGTGGCTCATTTTTTCCACCCAGAAGTGTGGTTGATTTTGTCATTGAAATTTATAGCGTTGATATCCTCTCACGTGCCCCGACCCGTTTGGCGGGGAGTTTTCGGCATCCGAGAGTCTGGGAAGCTATATTAATGTTATATATTAAAATATTTAAGATTTACTATGTTAAATATATATATGAAAAAAACAATATTTGTGTTTGTTTTTTAACAATACTAATGTAAAACAATTTTTTGGGGATATTTTTTAACATACTATTATAAGCATAGGAAAACAATATTCTTGTAATTAACATTTTTGAACCAATATTTTTGCTCACAATATTGTTGATTCCAATATTATATCAGTAATCTGGGATTTAACTACAGTCCTAAGTGGATTACAGCTTCCTCCTTTTGAATGTTTAGAAGAGGCAGATATGGTTTGGGTATCAGTAAAACCATCTGTTTTGATGGCAATAACATCAGCCAGACACCTAGGTGACCTGTGGTCCCTGGTGGTTCCCATATCCATATTTACAGATTTGTCCAGATATACTTGTGCTCAGACCTGATTCAAAATGTATTCTAAAAGTAAATTTGAAATTTCATTTTCAGCAGGAGATAATTCTCCTATTTCTTCACGAAGGAGTTGATCAACTTCCTTCTTTATTAGATGTCAAATGATCCTTGTTGATTTACTTACAATGCACAAAAAAGTTTAGGTTTCCCAACTCAATATTTATTTATTTTGGCAGTGCAAATAAAGAAAATAACCCCTACACCACCCAAACACCACTGCACTACCCTAAACCCTAGAAAAGAAACCCCCACCCCACCGCCCCTCAGAGATGACGTGAAGCAGGAACCACGAGGAGAGAGGAACCATGAGGAGTGAGAGGTAAGGGGGGTTGGGCATGGGGTGGGGGTTTCTTGTTTAGGGTAGTGCAGTGGTGTTTGGTGGTGTAGGGGGTCGTGCTGGGGGTAGTGTTTTAGGGTTTAGGGTAGTGCAGTGGTGTTTGGGTAGTGTAGGGGTTGTGCTGGGGGTAGTGTTTTAGGGTTTAGGGTAGTGCAGTAGTGTAGCGGGTCGTGCTGGTGGTAGTGTTTTCGGGTTTAGGGTAGTGCAGTGGTGTATGGGTAGTGTAGGGGGTTGTGCTGGGGTAGTGTTTTAGGGTTTAGGGTAGTGCAGTGGTGTTTGTGTAGTGTAGGGGGTCATGCTGGGGGTAGTGTTTTATGGTTTAGGGTAGTGCAGTGGTGTTTGGGTAGTGTAGGGGTCGTGCTGGGGGTAGATTTAGGGTTTAGGGTAGTGCAGTGGTGTTTGGGTAGTGTAGGGAGTCGTGCTGGGGGTAGTGTTTTAGGGTTTAGGGTAGTGCAGTGGTGTTTGTGTAGTGTAGGGGGTTGTGCTGGGGGTAGTGTTTTAGGGTTTATGTTAGTGCAGTGGTGTTTGGGTAGTGTAGGGGGTAGTGCTGGGGTAGTGTTTTAGGATTTAGGACAATGCAGTGGTGTTTGTGTAGTGAAGAAGGTCATGCTGTGGGTAGTGTTTTAGGGTTTAGGGTAGTGCAGTCGTGTTTGTGTAGTGTAGGGGGTCGTGTTTTAGGGTATAGGGTAGTGCAGTGGTGTTTGTGTAGTGTGGGTGGTCATGCTGGGGGTATATTTAGGGTTTAGTGTAGTGCAGTGGTGTTTGGGTAGTGTAGGGAGTCGTGCTGGTGGTAGTGTTTTAGGGTTTAGGGTAGTGCAGTTATGTTTGGGTAGTGTAGGGTGTCGTGCTGGGGGTAGTGTTTTAGCACTTATTTTTCTTTCTACAGCACTAACTATAATTTCTATGGCAAAATGAACCCCCTCATTTTGTTTCTTTTTAAATTAAATGTTTTAAGTGTTACCAGTTTATTCCAATCAAGATGGCTTCAGGTGTGCCTTCATTTTGTCATAAGTAAGACTGTTAGCGCTCTAGTTGTTCTTTAGTACACTCTGGGAAGCTGCAGTAGAACACAAAGGCATCAACTGACAGGCTGCTCCTGTTGAAATATAACAGGAAGATATTTGAGATCACACTTGAAACATGTCCTAATTTTTCTTTCTACAGCACTAACCATAATTTCTATGACAAAATGAACCCCATCATTTTGTTCCTTTTTAAATTAAATGTTTTAAGTGTTACCAGTTTATTCCAGTCAAGATGGCTTCAGGTGTGCCATACTTTTGTCATAAGTAAGGCTGTTAGCACTCTAGTTGTTCTTTAGAACACTCTGGGAAGCTGCAGTAGAACACAAAGGAATCAACTGACAGTCTCTGCCCTTGTTGGATGTACATGTTTTACTGAGAATGTCAGACTTCATTCTCACATGACTGAGAAAGATAATGTGAATTTACAGAAAATATGCTCTCATTTTAGCTTCTGGAGCACCTTCCAAAACTGTATGGGACAAGCATGTGAAAATAGTTTTCTCTCAAACATGATTCATGATATCCCAGCAGAAGGTTTTTCACAGGGTAAAATCACCTTAGAACACACCACAATTCCTGAAATTAGTATGGTACCATCAACAAATGAATTCTAATGTAACTAAAGTCTGTTATCACCCTTTATAGTTCTCCTTTTGGTAACCCTCAAAATCTTCGATTCACTACAATGCATTTCAATGGGGTACTATCATTTATATTGGTCCCAAGATGGCTGCCAGCAATTCCAGGATGAAGTGCTGACAGCCAATCAGATCTCACGATGACATGGGTGGTTAGGCTCGCCCAGATATATATGTGTTTTCTTTTTCAAATTTCTCAGGAACTACTGAACGGATTTACACCATTTAAGCAAAAGGCACGACCCTGAACCAAGGGCGACCTTTTGGCAAATTTGGTGTAATTCCATTCAGCAGTTCGGGCTGTAGCTGCGACTAAAGGTTCCTATGGAAAATTGCATGGGAAAACACGTTTTGGGACCCCTTCTCAGCCCCCGCTTGCCGAATCACTCGAGACTTTCAGGGTAGGAGCGGACCGGAGCGCCCCAACAAGTTGGAAAATTTCGAAGATTCGTCAACCGGCGCCAAAGTTATTTCAAATAGAATGGTGCGGATTTCCAATGGAAAATAGGTCCTAACTATAACTATCTACTGGCGACCGCCAGTAGATAATATATTATCTACTGGCGGTCGCCAGTAGGCTAGTTATAGTTAGGACCTATTTTCCATAGGAAATCCGCGACATTCTATTTGAAATAACTCTTGCGTCGGTTGACGAATCTTCGCGAAATTTTCAAACTTTATGGCCCGCTCCGGTCTGCTCCTACCCTGAAAGTTTCGGGGTGATTTGTCAAGCGGGGGCCGAGAAAAAAAGGGGGTCCCAAAACGTGTTTTCCCCATTCATTTTCCCATAGGAAACTTTAGCCACGGCTACAGCCCGAACTGCTGAACGGAATTACACCAAATTTGGCAAAGAGGTAGTTCTTGGTTCAGAAAGAACCCTTTTTGTTAAATGGTGTAAATCCGTTCAGTAGTTCTTGAGAAAATCAAAAGTAAAGTCACATATATATCTATGGCCGAGTAGGGTCCGCGTACCCTCCCGATCACCAGCTGCATGCTAATTGGCTGTCAACACTCCAAATCAGGAAGTGTTGGCAGCCATTTTGTCCCTCAGTAGAACCGAGGCACAGAAACAAGTGCGCAAAACGCACAAAGGGGGCAGGGTAGAAACACCCTGACCCCCTAGGTCTGCTCAGGGGGTCCCACAAGTACCCCCTGGGCAGAAAAAAGCATGTAATTTTTTTTTTTTTTTTAAACGATCGTGCTGCAGGCCCCGCCCCCTTCCTTTACCACTCTGCAAACGCGCCCCCTGGCACATTAGCAGAGGGGGAACGAATTCCCCTTGAATACTGGGGGTCCCTGGGGGCCAACTAGCCCACCAGGAACTTCCAGTATGCGCCAGGGGCTGCGTTGCAGAGAGGTGTACAGAGGCCACGTCCCTTTTACACCTCTCTGCAACGCAGCTCTGTGGTGCTTTTGGAGGTACATGGTGGGCTAGTTGGACTCCAGGGACCCTCAGGATTCAAGGGGACTTAATTCCCCAACTTAAAACGCGCCATGGGGCGCGTTTGCACAGTGGTGAAGGGAGGGGGCGGGGCTTCAGGTGACATGTGCAAACAGGCCCCGTTGCGCGTTTTAAGATGGGGAATTAAATCCCCTTCAATCCTGAGGGTCCCTGGGGGCCAACTAGCGCACTAAGTACATCCAGAAAGCACCACAGAGCTGCGTTGCAGAGAGGTGCAAAAAGGGGCGTGGCCTCTGAACACCTCTCTGCAACGCAGCTCTCTGGCGCATACTGGAGGTATCTGGTGGGCTACTTGGCCCCTAGGGACCCTCGGGATTGAGGAGGATTTAATTTCCCATCTTAAAACGCGCCACGGGGCCTGTTTGCAGACATGTCACCTGAAGCCCCGCCCCCTCCCTTCACCACTGTGCAAATATTCCTCTAAAATCAGCCGAACTACGAATTCCGATTTACTCACCTGTTATCAGGAGAGACCTTAGTGCTGCATCTTTGAGCCCAGTACTGATCCTGAAAAGTAATTTTAACCGTACTTACCAGTAACTTGAATTTCCTTCCATAGGATATCATTGCCTGCTTTTTGCTGAAAAAGTTTCTAAGTGTCGATTTTTGTAACATGCAAATATTCCTCTAAAATCAGCCGAACTACGAATTCCGATTTACTCACCTGTTATCAAGAGAGACCTCAGTGCTGCATCTTTGAGCCCAGTACTGATCCTCAAAAGTAATTTTAACCGTACTTACCAGTAACTTGAATTTCCTTCCATAGGCTAACATTGACTGGTTTCACTTGGAAATTCTTCGAAGTGTGGAGTTTTGGAACTTTATAATATTCCGCTAAAATCAGCCGAACTACGAATTCCGATTTACTCACCTGTTATCAGGAGAGAACCCAGTGCTGCATCTTTTAGCCCAGCACTGACCTTGAAAAGCAATTCTAACCGTACTTACCAGTAACTTGAATTTCATTCCATAGGCTAACATTGACTGGTTTCACTTGGAAATTCTTCTAAGTGTGGAGTTTTGGAATTTTATAATATTCCTCTAAAATCAGCCGAACTACGAATTCCGATTTACTCACCTGTTATCAGGAGAGAACCCAGTGCTGCATCTTTTAGCCCAGCACTGACCCTGAAAAGTAATTCTAACCGTATTTACCAGTAACTTGTATTTCCTTGCATAGGAATCCATTGTCTGGTTTTCAGCAGAAAAGTTTCAAAGTGTCGATTTTCACAAACTACAAATATTCCTTAAAAATCGCCTGTATGACTTAAACGCATTCTTTCAACTGTTTACAGGAGATGCACCAGTGCTGGATCTAGGATCCACCACTGAGTAAGAAAAAGTAACGATAACACTACTTACCTGCTAAGTGAATTTCCTCCCATAGGATAACATTGGTGATTCTATGCAAAAAAGTTTCTGTCAACTCTTAAAATACAATAATATTCCTTAAAAATCACTACTGTAACCAAAACGCTTTTACTCAACTGTTTACAGGAGATGTCGCAGGACTGAATCTAGGATCCAGTCCTGTGGTTAGAAAAGTAATCCATAAAGTAACTAATTGCATTTAACTAGAAATTCACATTGAGCTCAATGTTGCATTGTGTTTGAAATTGTGTTGCCCATTGCAACAACTGTAACTACTGTACTTAAAAGTCTATTGCCTATTTGCAAAGTATTTAAACTAAAGTAATTCATTCTGAGAAAGTATATTTTGTAATGTAATGTATAATGTAATTACAATGTAATTCAAAAAATAAAATATCTAAAAATAAATAGTTTAAAAAAATGTAGTAAATCAGTATCAAAAAAATAAATATAACAATTAATACATTTAAAAATTGTCATTTACAAAACCTTTGAAATTCACTGAAAAAAACCATAGGTTTCAGACATGTTATAGTTAGGAATTAGCATTTAAAAAACCTTTGAAATTCACTGAAAAAACCATAGGTTTGAGGCACGTTATAGTTAGAAATTAGCATTTAAAAAACCTTACAAATTCACTGAAAAAACCATAGGTTTTAGGGACAGTTATAGTTAGTTGGACATTGCACTCGTACAAAACCCGTGAAATTCCCCCGTTATAGTTAGTTCAGGTAACTATAACTCGCGCCCCGCAATGCACTGCTGATGACGTCACATATTACATCACTCATGACATGGTCAGTGACATCACTGATGACATCTCAAATGACATCACTGATGACATCACTGATGACATCATCCATGTGATAATTTGATGCATCTTCTCAAACCCTAATATAACTTTTGATACACCCACTGTAAATTACAGACTGCCATTGTCAAAACCATAGACACTCCAACACCAATTACTATATACACACTCACTGATTCTTAGGTCTACACACACACATCTACTCACTTACCCGTACAGTCACTCATACTTATAGTCACTCAGTACAGGACTATTATATGCACTCATACACCTATATAAACACTCACACACCGCCACTCATCCATAGAGGTACTCACACACCTAGTCAGTCATGCAAAAAATTAAGCACACACCCATTTACTCACCTATACAGTTATACACACACCAGCTCACTTACTCATACAAATACTAGCATATTCTTACACTCTTATACAATCTCTGATACAAGCACACACTCATCCATACAGTCACTCTCACAATCACACACTCTCGCTTATAGCTATTTATATACTCCAACACACATATATACTGCCTTTCACATATGTAGTTACTCACACATGTACCACTGGGACATACATTCACTCACTAACACACTCTTACACACACTTACCCACCCATACAGTCTATCACAGATGCACTCTTGAAATCATCCACCCAGTGAATCACCCACTCACACATCTATGCACAGAGTCGCACACACCCCACCCACACAAACACTCAGGCACCCATACATATACTCAGACAACCAATCAATAACTCATATAGACACTCATGTAGCTATTCACAAACCCATGCAGCCACTTACACGGCAACAGACAGACGGATACAGACATTCACCCAGTTTAGTCACTAACCCATGCATTCAGTAAGATACGTTTAATCACTCACTTATAGAGTTAGTCACGCACCTACTAAATCATCCATTCAGACACTTATACACCCACTCATTTGTCAATACGCCTTTCCCTATATATATTAAACATATTTAAACTTTACAGAAACACACAGTCACTGGATGATGTCATCAGTGATGTCATTTGAGATGTCATCAGTGATGTCACTGACCATGTCATGAGTGATGTAATATGTGACGTCATCAGCAGTGCATTGCGGGGGCGCGAGTTATAGTTACCTGAACTAACTATAACGGGGGAATTTCACGGGTTTTGTATGAGTGCAATGTCCAACTAACTATAACTGTCCCTAAAACCTAGGGTTTTTTCAGTGAATTTGTAAGGTTTTTTAAATGCTAATTTCTAACTATAACGTGCCTGAAACCTATGGTTTTTTCAGTGAATATATATATATATATATATCCACCACCACGCTTACCAAAGTCCAGTAAGCACGAGCCACACCGATCCAAGGTAAAGAAAATTCTGTTTATTTTTCGGGCAAAAAAAGACGCGTTTCGAGCACACAAGCTCTTGATCACATATATATATATATTTATATATTTTTATAGATATATATCATCAGCGTACACATATGTGGGGTTACATATACTAAAACTTTGCTTACCTATAGAAACTTGTCTACACAATGGGTTGGATCTCGATATTCTTGACAGATATTTTGACTCACAATATTTGTTTTCCCGATTTTCTATCTAAATACCACCTTTATCACTGACAGATTTTGACAGTGCCGGAAAAGCAATGTGCCGGAAGTCAAGCTGTCTCGTAAAACACCGCAGAGATGAATAAATCCAATTAAAACTTTCTTGGTGTGATTGCTTTTACATAATGTCTTCAAATGTTATCACTATTGTTGTGCATTTATTTTCTAATCTTCTAATACAACGATATTATTTTGTAAAAAAAAAAGCGAGTTAAACATATTTGAACACTCGTATTTTACACATGAGGCGAAAGATAATATATTAAAATGGCGATAAGTTAAGAAGAATTATTTTTCTACACGAGAGCGTTTAAGTGAAGAAAATCGTCTTAAAGTTAGTAGGATGAAAAATATTTGTTCGCTGTGCCAAGTCAGAGAGTGTACAATGTGGCTCGTTGATTTGCTCACGTGGACTTCATCCCTTAGGCCAGAGGAGATTTTTTAAGAGATGCTACAACTTAGAAGGACGATATAGATTCAGTATTAAAGCGTTAAATAGACACACATAAGGACTGACTCACATAGATTTTGGTGTGAGTTACTTGTACGAGCATGCGAGAGGTACTCCTGGGTGATGAGTAATAAACACATTTGTCGCCTTCAAACTCCCAGGTAAATTTAAGTGATTTCAAATGCACATCAGTTTAACAATATTTTAAATCAGTGTGTCCCGTTGGCTTTATGATTTTTACACGTTACTTCCCATGTCTTCTTCCAGCTGCTGCTTCACAAACATTCTCTTAGGCATTCTCTTAGGCAGGTAGAATAGTCCTTTCCACATGTGAGCACGGTAAGGGCACGTGTGGGCGGTCCTTTCCACATGTGAGTAGGGGGCAGACAGAGGGTCCTTTCCACATGTGAGCAGGGTAAGAGCACGTGTGGGCTGTCCTTTCCACATGTGAGCAGGGTAGGGGCACAGGCAGAATGGTCCTTCCGACATGTGGGCAGGGTAGAGGCACAGGACTGAGGAGCAGGGAGCCCTAAGGGGCAGATTTACAAGCCCCTTGCGCCACTTTTGCGTCACTTTTCCAATGTTAAAAGTGGCGCAAAAGTGGCGCAAGGGGCTTGTAAATCTGCCCCTAAATGTTTAGTAAGTGCCCCGGGGCAGGAGTGGTAGAAGACAGGGACTGCAGTCAGAGTGACACAAACATGTTGCCATTATAGATATACTTTTCAAAGATGATTTTTGCATTAAAATATGTTTTCAATCTAAAGCACATTCTTTTGTCTTCATGAAGGGTCACATTTGCAAAGACATTCTGACCATTAGCATGTTTAATTCTACAAAACAAAACTATTAAACTGCTTCCTTGCTTACGCCTTCATATCATGAAGCATCAACTAAAGGTGTGTCGCTACTGAGTGACATCTGAGCTGGTTCAGAGGCCATGATTCTGACTCATAGAAGACCTGTATATTCAGGGCTGATTCACAAATATAAACTTACACTATGTTGTTTACAATGTTTTTGCCCCTCACATACAAATTTTAAGAGTAGTACTTTTATGACTGTGGAGTCTATGGACAGGCCTACCTTTTTTGTATGGAGTCTATGCCACGAGTGCGGAGACTTCGCAATCGTAAGGATACTACTAGTAAAATTAGTTTGTGAATGGCAAAAAATCATACACTTACACTAAAGTGTAAATATACCTTTCTGAATCAAGCCCTCAGCCAGTGCGTGTATAACTACCAGCCTTCTTGTCAGGGCACGAGTCGGGGTACCACGCGGGTGGACGGCGTCCCCCCACTTATTTTACCGGGTGGACGCCATCCCCCCTGCCCAAAAGCTGGACTTTCAATGATGGCGTTACTTGCCTGCACGGCCGCCCCGTCGATCTCCCAAGTACAGGGCTGGCAAGTGGGACCCTTTCCTTTGGTTGCCTTTGGCACCATGGTACTTAAGTTGTGCTCGCGCGCTGCTGGTGTTCTGGGAAGAGAGAGCTGCGCCCCAAACATGAGGTCTCGCGCCAGAACACTCGTGTAGTAGCTGTGCGCTTTAGACCTGTTTTCATTCATTCAAGTATTTTGCAGTAACTTGCCAACACTGAACAACGGGGTGCTATAGAGGGCTTGACTTGCACAACACCGCACCTCACAGCTCACACCGCGTGATCTTGTGCAAATGCATCATTTAATCCACACACATCATTTAATCCACACACTGGTTCAAAAACAGTTGAAAGTCTAGAAAGGCATTACTGGTACATGAAGTAGTACACGCATTTCTAAATCGTCGCCACTTTTTTTATCACTGGTGGTAACCTGTGCCGAAATATATCACTTTTGGGTTTTAAAATGTACATTTCAATGAGCAACCAAACGTCTTACAAGTGCACCTTGCAACCAGCGGCACGAGTATCCTTCCGCTTCGACTGCTTGTTTGTTTGCCCACGAGGAGCGGCCACCTAGTTCTCACTTTAACATAATAACTGCCTCTCTTTAACATATACACTCAAGGGTGTGTTTGCAGTTTTTTTTCTTGAAACCGCGGGACTACTGCGTTTACCTCTAACCCGCTTTATTTTCACCGAGATACTCATCGTCGTGGGAATATTTTTGCATTTTGGGCGCCGATGTGCAACGCTACATTAACCGCTTTTCAGGGCTACAGGTGGGAGCACGCCTATGGTAAATAGATAATTACGTTACAACAGTGACATTTTCACGTAAACTGGTTTGGATCTATCAAATAAACAAACGAGGAGGTTTTTTTTTTTACTTTTCTTTAGTCCGAGCTCAGAGTATGCACATTTTTAATTTCTTATGCGCATTTGCGGACTATTAGGATATTTCAGCCTGCGGTGAGCA
The DNA here is from genome assembly GCA_963921515.1 of Calotriton arnoldi. NCBI lineage: Eukaryota > Metazoa > Chordata > Amphibia > Caudata > Salamandridae > Calotriton > Calotriton arnoldi. Next base: position 1,198,226 of record CAWUFW010006003.1, on the reverse strand, counting down.
GGCGGAGTTTCCTTATTTTCCTACAGATACACAAGTCCTGACTGATTTTCCCTTTACTCAATGGTGTTTGTTGGGGGAAGAGGGAATCGGAGGAGGAGGTGTTGCCTGGCTGTCTGGCATTTCTAGCGCCAGGACTTAAAGTAGGACTCCCTGCAATAAGAGGGGACTACCTTTCGTGACGTCACTTCCTGCCGTGACGTCACTGCCTGTCGTGACGTCACTGCCTGTGACAGCACCTAACTTGGAGAGTCCCCCCACTTCTTTTTTTAGGACTTGTGCCCTGCTTCTTGTAGTATGAACAGCCTTCACCCCTTTAGTCCAATGGTCTGGGCTTCCAGGTCCCCCAATACAGCAATATTTCAAAAGTCATCAATAAGTGCTTTAAACTCACCCATACACGCCACAGACGCCCCTGGGCTCATCTTGATGAACTGGCTAACTAATGTGTTGTGAGTTTTTATAATCTTGTGCTCATATTTTTATCTGTCAAGGGATGCAATCTCTCTCTGGGGGCAGTCCTTACAAACAAGGTAGTGCTAATAACACCCAGAGGCGACAAGGGCAGTATCAGTCCCAGCTCCTCATGTGCAAAGCGATTTAGAGGCAAGACAAGCCAGATGGGACCTGATGAAAATGACTCACCTGGGGACCAGAGTGAGGATGCATTGTTAAGATGCATTCTTGGGCCGGAGAAATGTAAATGTACAGCCCAGAAATAAAAATGATCAGCATCAAAGACACCAATACATCTGAAACACTTAGAATGCAGCAAACCCATCTATAAATCCATGGACGGGCAAAACCAGGGTAAACCACCTGTCTAACTCCTTTTATCCAAGGAAACACGCTCTTAAACTTACCAGTGAGTTAAGTCTTAGCTGCTACCATGTGAGTGATGCTTCCTGGAATTATTGAAATCAGGTCAGAGCCAACTCACCCATTGTTCTTTCCAGGGTTGTTCTTACCTGAAAAAAAATCCTCTCTTGCAACATGATGAAAACTCAGACACATGATGAAAACTCAGACACATGATCAAAACTCAGACACTTGATCAAAACTCTGACACATGACCAAAACTCAGACACATGATCAATACTCAGACACATGATCACAACTCAGACACATGATGAAAACTCAGACACATGATCACAACTCAGACACATGACCAAAACTCTGACACATGATCAAAACTCTGACACATGATCAAAACTCAGACACATGATCACAACTCAGACACATGATCACAACTCAGACACATGATCAAAACTCAGACACATGATCAAAACTCTGACACATGATCAAAACTCTGACACATGATCAAAACTCAGACTATGATCAAAACTCTGACACATGATCAAAACTCAGACATGATCAAAACTCTGACACATGATGAAAACTCAGACACATGATGAAAACTCAGACACATGATCAAAACTCAGACTATGATCAAAACTCTGACATATGATCACAACTCAGACACATGATAAAAACTCAGACACATGCCCAAAACTCAGACACATGATCTAAACTCAGACTATGATCAAAACTCTGACATATGATCACAACTCAGACACTTGATCAAAACTCAGACACATGATCTAAACTCAGACACATGATCAAAACTCAGACACATGATCAAAACTCAGACACATGATCAAAACCCAGACTATGATCAAAACTCTGACACATGATCAAATCTCAGACACATGATGAAAACTCAGACTATGATCAAAACTCTGACACATGATCACAACTCAGACACATGATCAAAACTCAAACACATGATCAAAACTAAGACACATGTTCAAAACTCTGACACATGATGAAAACTCAAACATATGATGAAAACTCAGACACATGATCAAAACTCAGACATGATCAAAACACTGACACATGATGAAAACTCAGACACATGATGAAAACTCAGACACATGATGAAAACTCAGACTATGATCAAAACTCTGACATATGATCACAACTCAGACACATGATCAAAACTCAGACACATGATGAAAACCCATCTATGATCAAAACTCTGACACATGATCAAATCTCAGACACATGATGAAAACTCAGACTATGATCAAAACTCTGACACATGATCACAACTCAGACACATGATCAAAACTCAAACACATGATCAAAACTCAGACACATGTTCAAAACTCTGACACATGATCAAAACTCAGACACATGATCAAAACTCAGACTTTGATCAAAACTCAGACTATGATCAATAATCTGACACATGATCAAAACTCAGACACATGATCAAAACTCAGACACAAGATCAAATCTCTGACAGTCCCCTCTTTTGAATGCCCCACTACTGACATGTCAATGAAAACAGACTGGCATATAATATGAACTCTTATTTACCATGCATCTGGAGAAGACAACGCTTCTTTCGATAATATAACAGAATTTGTTACAGATAAAATATATTTCCACTTCTGCATATGTTTATGGTGCATTTTAATCTTCTTACGTATCACAAACATGACAATGCCTCATCATTTCTGAAACCACAGGATGGCAACCAGCTCTTTCAGCACACTGCACCCCACGCACTTGAAACATCACACACTGGATCTTATTATTGCTAGTCATGAAGTTACACAAATGTCAGATCATAACCTATGCACTGGTCTGACCATCTGTCCATCCCCTTCATAATTCTAAGTATTCATCTGCAATGAAAACTCAACCCTTACCAAAGCTGAGAATCACTGGAGACTTTTCATTCATCAATACCAGAACTTGACATAACATGATATGGCTTCCCTTGGGGGGTCGCAGCAGCTATAAGACAACCTGCCTCGCTTACAAGTCAAAAAGGATCAGAGTACTAACTATTTTGAGATTCAGAATTAGTGAAAATTGCGGAATTAGGTTTTCAGATTCACAAAACCAAATTTTCTATGCAGCATCTTTTCCAAATAGCTGTACCTTAGGATTCATTTTGTAAAATTACATCTATCCGGTTTGTGATTCAGACACATTTGTAGATTGTGAATGTCGCTGAGATATCAACTGATGATATCACAACCAGAAACTACACACAATCTGTCACATTGCATGCCAGAGTTGGTCATATGCAGGCCCCCAGACTGGTTTGCTTGGGTTAATGTTCGGGGAGGACCTCACTTGGGAGTTCAGGCTGGACTGTCCCTATTGGATCAGGACCAAGACTGATGTACATATTACAGCATCTAATCTGTGGTGGCATGGTCAGCAAAAAAATAAAGGGTTGGAATGCTACCTCTAGCGATTGCCAGTGGTTATACTAATTGTGAGCATTCCTCCCATCATCTTTTGAGTGTGTTATGTAACACTTGTGTGGCCTAGGGTATACCCAGATGTGGGTCCCTTGCTCACTGAGCCACTGGAGCAAAGCTGCACCGACTGATGAGCTCCACTCAGGGTGAAACTGATTTAGTGTTGCTTGTGTTCTGGTTCAGAGAAGAACTGGCTTGGCAGTTCCAGCTGGACTGTTCCTATTGGATCAGGACCAGGACTTATTTGCATAGCATTCCTCCCATCACATTTTGTGAATTTGATTTTCTGTACTGCTTACATTTACATAGGAGTTTCTCAGAGCAATTGCATTTACTGTAGACAACAGAATCATGCACAGCACACACCAGTGGTCGAAAACAGTAAGCTGTTCCAAGCGGTGCTGGCTGTTGCTCATGCAATAACTCTGAGAAATTCCATTAAATGTATGCCCTTCTGCAAGTGCAGTCTCGTGGAAACAGATGCATGGCTGTGCTCTGCGTGAACGCAAATCTTCATAATACGGCCTCTGGGGTGCAGTTACAAATACTGAAATATTTCAGGAAGTCTTGCTCTTCCACTTAATAACGCATAAAACCTACATATTTATTTAGACAAATGAGTGCTTATTATGTTCTACAATACTCCATTTTACTGCCCCTCCCCCAACAAAACTCCTTTAAAAGAGTTGGATTGTACTTTGGCACCATTTAGAGGTTGCAATGTTAAGAAGGACTGTCAGAAAACAATGTTCATGCCTGCTTTTACACTTGAACCTGTTTTGAATTGACTGTGAATTGTTTGAGCTTGGTTATTGCACTTTGGTATAGACCGGCTTCATGATGGTGGTAATACAGAGTACAGAAAGAGCACACTAAGAAGAACAAAAGTGGTGTTCTTTTGCTATATCCAATTTAGCGCCAAATGATCAATGAAAGACCAGACGTTGAAATGATTGTGAAAAGGAGAAGACAGGTGTGCAGAAAAGCAGAGGGGTCAGCCTCTGCAGACAGTGCAACAGGGTAGGGAGGCTCTGACTGTGGGGGAGGGAAGAACAAAAGGCACTGTGAGAAGAGAAACAAGAAAAGATTTGGTAGATGAGAGACATACAGAAAGCAAGATCTTCAACCAGTTCAATTTGAGTGGAATCCACTTGCTGGGATCTACAGGTGCTGTTATTAGACAGAGGTAAGCATGAATGCTGTTGTGTGCCACAAATGTGTCAGGATAAAGGGCAGAGAAGCTGTGCTCTGTCACAAGAGTAACAGGGTGTGGGAGCAGAGGGACTGTGCCTGACCATAGGAGTAGCCAGTTGGTGGAACAGACAGACTGTGCTCTGCCATAAGTGTGATGGGTAGGAGACCATGGACAAGATCATACATGTCCTAAGAGATGTGCCTGGATGGGCCATCACTGACAGGATGGGAGGAAGGAGTTGGGCACGGACCCACTTATATTTGAGTGGACTGTGTCCTGCCTCAACACAAAGTGCTGCATGCCCCCTGTAATTAGTCTGGAGCCAGGACAGGGAAGGCAGGATTCCTAGGACTTCAAAGGCACAACTGGGTATAAATACTTGACCTCAGACACCAACCATTCAGTACACTTCTGGACCTGTGGATAATCTGCCAGGAAGAAGTACTGCTGTGTTTCTGAAAGGACTGCCACTCTGCTGGATTGCTGCTCCATGGAAACAGCCACCCTGCTCTGATGACCTGCTGCCTGCTGCCCTCTTCAATGGGGAAGGAGAACTGGACCTGCAACCTCATCTTGTACCCAAGGCCCTAGAGTGACTCTAAGGGCTAGTTTGCTGGCCTCCTCATCAGTGCCTCAGGGACATAAAAGGTTTCCCAACATCCTGTACCAGCCCCTGGAGCCAGCTGCAGCACTTCCCTGACCGCCAAGCGGTGCCTCTCAGGTCCTGGACCATTGGTGTGACTCATGGGTGCTGAAATCAAGCTTTAGGTCTTTTTGTGACAGCAAGTAGGCCCGTTCACACTGAGACCTCGTTGCTCGCACTACTAATCAGCACTAAGCTCCGGCAGTCTGACTCTTCTCACTGCAGCATTGACAGCTCATGGGGACCGCCAATGCAATGCTCTAGGAAGGCCCACCCACGACGTTGGCCGACTCCTCACATTTTGCTGACAGCCTCCTGCAACGCTCTCCATGCTCCTTGCGGCCCTCTTCAATGCAAACGGGACTCTTGGCACAAACTTGAGGAAGTAAACTTCAGTGGGACTGATCTGGGAAATGTATCCCACCTGTGCTCCATCGCAGTTGGCCTGAACGTTTGACTTTGATCAAGTCCAGCAGAACCAGATAGCCGCGGTGGTCACTGTGTGGCATTAGGTGCTATTTTACACTTTAATCTAAAAAAATTCATAACTCTGGTTCTACAGATTGGATTTTTCCAACCTGGTTTGGGGTCCTTTTTGTGTGGTGTTTTCACTGTGGTACTGTTTGAAGTGTTCCACAAATACTTTACACATTGCCTCTAAGTTAGGCATGACTGCTCTGTGCCAAGCTACCAGGGGGTTGAGCACAGGTTAATTTGGGATTCGCTTGTGCCTTACTCTGACAGGGATGGTGGTTGCTGCTTGCCCAGGGCACACACACCAGTCAACCAACAACCCAATTTCTCACAATGTCCCTCAGATTTAAAAGGTAAAATCTGAGCATTAGGGTTAAATCAGTGATGCAACAGAAATTCACTGCACAAATGTGCCTGTAGGTATGCCAAAGTAATCTCTGGCTCTGCTATTCATGTAAGAGATTACGGCAACACATAGGATGGACTGAGCAATTTGCGTAAATGCAGGGGTGCAGACAGAATAATCCAAGCCATAGGTGTTAAAAGAAAGGACAGCAGACAGTCTGATGATAGCAGGCCTTCCAGTGCAGACTGCATAAGATGTGCAAACTGCTCCAACTCGACTTTTCCCTCCCCATGAGTGGCATGGCAAAAGCACTATTTTTAATATATGTCAGTCCCCCCTACGGTAGGCCTCCTGAGCCCAGGAGGTAGTGTGCATTATTATAAAGGTGTGGACCACATAGGTGCAAGCTTATATGTCCATATATAGGCTCTTTCCATCAGGGGCTACTATAGGTGTTCAAGGGGCCATAAGATAACATGGACTTGCACCATGGCACCCCGAGATTTCCTGCTCTATTATGGTCCCACTCAATAGTGTAATGTGCAAAAGTGTATCAAACAACTTGTCTCATTAAATCTGACTTTTTCCTTCAGTCAGATTTAATGTGACATGCATCCAGGTGGCTACCTTAGAGGTTGCCCACCTGGTTGCCACAGCCTTTCCTGTGTCCTGGCTTGCAGCCTGCAGCTGCTACTGCCAAGACAGGAATCTGACCCCCTGCCAGGAGATGTGAACACACCCAAGAATGGCTAGTGAAGTTGCACATCTAGGCAGTGATCTTCAAAGCATGCAACGCCTCTGATATGCAAGCAGACTCACTCCCAAACAAGGAAACAGCCCTCCCCCACCCCCAGAGTCACATTTGCACCCAGGCAGATAGGAAAATTAGATAGTCAGGAGGCTAGCAAAATGCCTAGGGTGGACTACCTGGTCTGTACAGCCAAGGAATGTTTCTGCCATTTTTAAAAGAGGGTTCTGGGTAGCAAAGGTGGCACCCACCCACGGATGTGGTCACCTCAAGGGCGGATTAGCTGCTGGGGCTAGTAGCCCATTGGCTACTTGCATCCACACCCTAACGCTCCTAAATCTGGGATTTAAGGGGAACCCATGGCACCAGAACCCCAGATCTGAAACATCTTTCCACGAAGGACAAAGAAGGGACCCGAGTCTGCGACCTCAGGACTGCACAAAGCAAAGGCGCTATAAACTGCACCTGTGGCAACCACCCTGTGACTGCACGACTGTGACTTGTCCTGGACCAGAGACTGGCTCCAAAGTAATGAGGGACCTCTCTGAGCATCAAAGGCAACTCCAGAACTCCCTTGGACAAGAGGTACTAGTCCCTTGCAGCCCGCATGTAAAAACACACTCCCAGAACCAAAGAATCACTGGCCATCATTGCCAGCTGAGGGATCACCCCAAAATGGTCTAGTGCATTGTGGGAAATGCAGTCCTGACCTCCAGCAAGTTTCATGCAGCTACCATTTTCCCCGGGACTCAAGGACGTCGAAGTAACCCCAGGCTGGGCTTGCCACTTCCAAGGCTTGTTGGTGGTTCATCTGAATACCACTACCTTCGTTCGATGCTGTGCCTTGAGGGAACTCCGCAGCACCTTCATCCGGTCACCTCACTGGCTCCGTTGTTAAGTTTTGCATCCGTTTCTTCACCAGCACTGTCTAAGTGATAAAACCAGCACCACCATGGCTTCTGCTTCAGCACCAAGGACAGCCAGGACAACTCTGCATCCGGGCTTCTTGAGCCAGGTAAAATTGAACTTTCTGTTATGGCTTTATCCTGGGACCCACTTCACCTTAACCCCCAGTGGTCTCCACTGGACTCGGCCTGCAAATGACCCATTGTCACTTGCCGTTTTCCCCATTGACTGCAACGTTAAAGTTTTGCTGTATTGAAATGCACTGATTTATTTTTCCTTCTAAAATCCATAGCTCCGGTTTTACTTATCCTATTGAGTTTGTTTTGGTGTCTAAATTTATATAACATTCTGCTCAATTTTTCTAAATTGGTGTTGGATTTCTTTCGAGTGGTGTCAATTGCTTATTGTCCATGTTGGTACACGTTCCTCTAATAAAGCCTGACTGCTTTGTGCCGCACTACCAGGACTGAGCTAGCTATTTACTAGTGTGAAAGCAAAGGACCTATCTTTGGTGTATTCTGGAAGTATTGCATAGTGAAGTCTAACCAGCCTCACTACATAATAATCCACTTTCCTACATGGGCCAAACCAGGGTGTGTTAAAGGTAAGGGTGTGTGAAGATGGACTCTGCCCTTTATGCAAATGGTAAGGGTGCAAAAAGGACAGACCTTTCCACACGTGTAGCAGGGTAAGGGTGTAGGCAATGTAATCTGTACATTATGAGTAAATTGTAGGGGAATAGGCAGTCTGGATTCTAGTGTTTTTGCAAATAGTATGAAAGAGATAGGATGGCTCCTGACCTTTCTTTAAGTAAAAGGATTGCAGGTGCGCTGGGCCCTGTCCATCAGGACAAAGAAGCAGGCAGTCACATGTCTTTAGAAGGTAGATCGGGCAGAAAAGAGAGACTAGGAAACTGTGGGCATGGGAAGAACATTGAGGCATTAGAGATATATATTTAAAAGTTTATTCAAGAAATAAATAATGTTTTTTGTCTGAAGCACTTTCCATGTATTCATGGCATATTTCTTCGGCAAAGACTTTCCTACGATAAACATATAGCTTCATATCATATACAGGGGTGGGTGATAAATTCCACTTCGCCGGCAGAGTTTGTAGAGTTTTGCCCACTCTGTCTTATGCTTGTAGCTCGCAATTCTGTCCAAACTCTGCCAACCGTCGTGTGGCAGAGTTTGTTTTCGTACGCCGCTCTCCAATGGTAAGTTTGTGAGCAAGAACTGGTGTCCCCTAGTCCAAATACAGGTGCTAGGAGGGTGCTCAGTGAGATTTTCCCAATGCAGGCGGTCCCGGCAGTTAATACAGTTCAGGGTGGTGCAGTTTGTGCTGAATATTAAATGCAGAACAAGCTTCCTGTGTTAAAAAATAAGCACAAGCAGTGCAGCATGCCCATTTCTGCCCGTTTGCAGAACTCTGCAGAATCTCACAGAGTTTTTATCTAACTCTGCAGAATTCCACAGAGTGAAACTCTGCAAGTTTTGCTCACCCTAATCATATAGCATCAACATATGGTGTGTCTGAACCAGCTACTGGCATCTTACCTAGCACAGAATATCGATACATTTAGGGCCAGATTTACTAAGGGCTTGTGTTGCCCTTGCATCACGCAAGGCAAGGCAATCAAGCCCTTTACTAAGCCACACAAATCCCCCTTACATGGCTCTGCGTGGTTTACTAAATCCAAAGTAAGCAAGGCAGTACATTTTGTTGCCTTTCTTTACCTTGCAGAAGGAAGGCATTCCATGGGTGGACCGTGGGCATTCCCACACTTCCACTTATGGATTTTGGTGCAATCCTGTTTTTACAAAGAGTTGTCAACCTGGGAATGTGTCAAAATGGTAAACCATCCAGACCCAGGAGTAACAGGCAGAAATATCATTGTTTCTCCTTGTTAATTTCTTTCTCTATGTGTGATGCATTCTACATCACACATAGATAAAGGAAAATGCCTTTAAGGATTATTTTTGTGCAGGAAGGTATGTTTTTCTGCATAAAAACAATCCTGCTCGTAGCACAGACACCCTTGCACTATGGTGCTAGTGGGCCTGCTTTGGCACTAGCCAGCATACTGTTCACCAGTGCAAGGAGGCGGCAGAATTGTGCTGTGTCTTTGTAAATATGGTGCATTTCTGATGTTTCCCTTTCACACAATGCAGCACAGCAAGTTGGCTTACTACACTGCGTTGCATGAAATGCCCAGCATTCTCACTGAAAGAACATCCACCGCCCACTTAAGCTCAATGATTTGGGGTTCCTGGGGCCGCATTACACAAAAGGCACATTTTCATTTTTTGCGCTGGGCGCACCTTTTAAAAGGTGTGCCCAGCTCAAACAATTAAAATACGGCACATTATGGTGAATGCGCTGCCCCCAGGGCAGCCGCAAACTCGTGCTGCCCCTAGGGCAGTACATTCATGTGAAAAATGGAGCGGCTGCTTTGAAGCCGCTCCGTGTTTTTCACAATGCAGGCGGGTGCAGTGAATGTCTGGGGGGTTCATGGGACCCCCTTTCCCTCCGCCAGAGGGCTGAAATTAGGGGGCGCTCTGGCAGTGCGCCTCCTGAGAGCTTCATTGCCTTTGTGCCTGCGACTGTAATATGGCCATGCCCCCATGCAAATTAGGGAATGCCCTCTTGAGGAAACGCTGGTGCTGTATGTGCGCCAGTGCTTTCGGTATTACGGAAGTGGATGCACAAGCGTCTGCGGCACCTTTTGTAATACCAAAGTGCCCTGGGAGCGTGCCAAACGGGTGCAAGTGCCCGTTGCACCCCTGGGGCACTTCTATAATATGGCTCCAGGTGTCAATCCAGTGATAACACTGAGCCTGAGACTCCCTCATACAGCTGATCTCAATGCCAGCAAAAAACCAGGGTTCAACTCGATGAACTGACCAGCTAATTCTTTTTTAAACATTTGCAGCTTGCATAAGGAGACCAAGAGCTCTTGGAGATAGTCCCAACAAACAAGGGTTATGCTAATAACATTCAGACAAGGGAGGGACAGTTAAAGACTTCACCTTGGAATATCTATTTGAACTCCCCATTAGCAAGCAATTTAGCTCCTAGACAAGACAAAAGAGGCCTGGCTAAAATTATTTACCTAGGGACAACATGGAGAAAATGCGTTCCTGGGCAGTGGAAAAATGTTAATATAGTGTCCACAATTTAAAATGAGTTTTCCATAAAGGATGCCAATAAATCTGAAACACTTGTTCAGTGTGTGGTCAAACACAAACCGAGAGAAGCGGTCATCCGTTGAAGATGGAAATCTGGTAAAACAAGCTTCCTTTGTTGATCTAAGAAATCTGGCCAATGACCCCTGTCAAAAAGACCACATAACAATGCGGACAATCTCCCCAAGGCTACAAGCCCCTTAACTATTTCAGTGGGTTAAGTCCTAACGGTCAATATGAGAATCAGCCTAATAGAAACAAGTTAATATGAGATCAGAGCCAACTAACCCATTAATCTTGCTGCATTCGAATATTGCTACCCTATTTACGCTACTACACAGCAATAATATACACATTCTTGTAGTCAATGAAACATGATATGCCTGGCCTTTTCAATCAACAATTGATATATTATTCACAAACTGTACAAAATACAATGCTAGGACAGAGTACCAAAGAGCAGTAAAGGAGGTGCTCTAACCACAAGAAATAAAATTTAATCGCAACTCTAAAACTCTCCTTTTTTAAGTGCGCCAACACTAACATCTCAATCAAAAAAGACAAGTAACCACGACTCAAAAACTCTCCTCTTTCAAGTACCTCACTACTAATGTCTCAATGACTAAAGACATGCATTTTAGTAGAAAGATCATTACCTTAAATGTGGACAAAGAAACTCCTTCATTGACGGCTTAACTAAATTCCCTGCTGACCAATTTCTGTCTCTACTTCAGCATATATTCACTGGATATATTAATCTTTATTAGTTTAAGAAAATAGACAATGCCTCACCATATATGAGAAAATGTATTTATGATAACCGATTTCAACAAACTACATCCTCCAGACACTTGAAACGCTGTATACTGGATCTCTTCATCACCCTGCATGACTTTATAAAAAGTTCATATTCACTGACCAGGGGCTGGTCCAACCGGATCACTGAAAGACAGTTGGTAAGAAAAATATTGTGTGGACAGAATATTGTGTCATAAATACTGAGGACCAAAATATCGAGAGTGTATGTGCCGATATAGACATATGTAGAGTTATATTTAGTAAAACGTGGCTTACCTATTCAAACTTGCCTTCACAAACCTTTTGTCCTCAATATTCTTGACACAATGTTTTGATGACACAATATTTTTTGACCGATTTTTTGTCTAAACACCAGTCCAACCACCTCTGCATCCCCTTCACATAATTCTTAACACTTCACTTGCATAAAAAAAATATTTGCTGAAGTCTTTGATAACCACTACAGATTGTAGCCATCAATACAAAGGGCCTGATTTACTGTTTAGCAGACGAGATACTCTGTCACAAATGTGATGGATATTCCGCCCGCAGTATTACAAGTGTATTATATCCTATACCACTTGTAATAATCCGGACTGGATATTCATCACGTTTGTGATAGAGTATCCCTTCTGCCGAACTCTACATCAGGCCCTCTGTTTTCCCTTACCACATTATGACTACTCTGACTTTGAACCTTTTCAGGCTTAAACTTTACTCATCTCAAATGGAATTTTTGTGAGGTGTTGACAATTTTATTGTTATATTTAGTATTCAATTTAAATGTGTCTCAGTGGTTTTTGATCCAATTTCTGTCCTGTCCTTTTAATCTTACGTAGAGTTCATTTGTGATTGGTGCCAAGGGGTTATACACTTTTTCGTATTCACTTGGAGCAGCGTAATTTAGTGCCCCACCCCTTTATATGCAACTTACATACTCAACGTGTGTTTGACTGTATTAATCTATGAATTTTATTAATCAAGTGTAGTGAGTGGCTATGTATTCACTTTGAGGAAAGCCACTAATGTATTTATCATGGTTATAATAAATATACTCACCATAAAAAGAAAATATATACCTCCTTAAATGTATTCTATATATTTACTTACGCTAATTGTATTTGTTTAGAACCTATTCTGAATCTAACATTTGCCTAACTTGTAACCAGTCCCGAGTTGCACACATTGCATTTTACGAAAAGTTCTTGTCAGTGTCTCCTCTACAATTGTGTTATCAACATGTTTTTTAACCCCTTCACTGCTAGGCCTTTCCCCCCCCCCCCTGTGCTAAGCCTTTTTTTGGCTATTTGGGGTAGTTCGCGCTTAGGCCCCTGAAACTTTTTGACCACATAAGGTATCCATGCCAAATTTGCGTCCTTTTCTTCCAACATCCTGTGGATTCTAAAGGTACCCAGGGTTTGTGGATTCCCCTGGAGGGGACCCAGAAATTTGCCAAAATACAGCTAAATTTTGGTTTTTTGGGAAAAATGGGGAAAAAGTGCTGCAAATGAAAGCGTCTGGGTTTTCCCTACAAATGGTATCAAAAAGGGTTTGTGGGGCTGAAATAACCATTTTCCCAGATTTTCGGGAATGACAGACTTTTGTCAGAAAACCAAAATGTTTTATACAGTTTTGGCATTTTCTGGGACATAGCCTATTTTTGCTATTTTTTGTGCTTTCAACCTCCTTCCAGTTAATGGTAGACATGGGTATGAAATCAATAATGGATCCTAGAAAGCTATACATTTTTGAAAAGTAGACAAAATTCTGAATTCAGCAAGGGGTCATTTGTGTAGATCCTTCAAGGTTTCTTTATAGAAACTAACAGTTAAATATAGGAAAAATTGAAAATTAGTTGAAAAAAACAGCCTTTTGTGTCAACGTTTTCACCTGTAACTTCTTCTAATTATGACAGCTGTTTGAAAGCAATATACCGTTACATCCGCTGGACCTTACTGGTTGTGGGGATATATAGGACTTGTAGCTTCACCAAGAACCCGACGAACCCAGAGCCAAAAACTGAGGAGCGACTTGCAATGGTTTTTTATTATGTACCGGGTATATAGCAATTATTCTGGGAAAATGTATACATGGAAAAATCGGTATGAAAGACACCTATGTATTTCTGAAATGGGAACAAAATACAGAGTTTAGAAACAGTAGATATTTGCACATTTCCGAAATTGGAAATACTCATACTAGCATGAGAATTATCGATCATTTTTCAAAATTACTTCTTTTTTACACATTGTCTTTCATTTGGAAGGCATAAATCCATCGAAAGTCAATAGGTAATAACAGTTGCTTTACAAATCTGAATTACCCTAAGTCTCCCGATAAAAATGGTACCTCACTTGTGTGGGTAGGCATAGTGCCCACGACAGGAAACGGCTCAAAACGCAACGTGAACACACCACATTTTCACAATGAAAAATTACCCTTTTTTTGCAAAGTGCCTAGCTGTAGTATTTGAACCCTAGCTCTGCCGGCACCTAGGGAAACCTAGAAAACCTATACATTTTTTAAAACTAGACACCCAGGGGAATCCAGGATGGGGTGACTTGACTTTCTCTCACCAGGTTCTGTTACCCAGAATCCCTTGCAAACCTAAACAAATGTAAAAAAAAACACATTTTACTCACATTTATGTGGTGGAAAGTTCTGGAATCTGCGTGGAGCCACAAATTTTCAGCCACCCCGCGTTCCCCAAAGTCTTCCGAGAAAATGGTACCTCATTTGCGTGGGTAGGCCTAGTGCACGCGACAGGAAACGGCGCAAAACGCAACGTGGACACACCACAATTTCACAGTGAAAAATGACCCTTTTTTGGCAAAGTGCCTAGCTGTAGTTTTTTAACCCTAGCTCTGCCGGCACCTAGGGAAACCTAGCAAACCTATATATTTTTGAAAACTAGAAACCCAGGGGAATCCAGGATAGGGTGACTTGACTGGCTCCCACCAGTTTCTGTTACCCAGAATCCCTTGCAAACCTAAACAATTGTCAAAAAACCCACATTTTCCTCACATTTCTGTGGTGGAAAGTTCTGGAATCTGCGTGGATCCACAAATTTACACCCACCCCGCGTTCCCCAAAGTCTTCCGAGAAAAATGGTACCTCACTTGCGTTGGTAGGCCTAGTGCCCGCGACATGAAACGGCGCAAAACGCAACGTGGACACACCACAATTCCACAGTGAAAAATGACCCTTTTTTGGCAAAGTGCCTAGCTGTAGTTTTTGAACCCTAGCTCTGCCGGCACCTAGGAAAACCTAGCAAACCTATACATTTTTGAAAACTAGACACCCAGGGGAATCCAGGATGGGGTGACTTGACTGGCTCCCACCAGGTTCTGTTACCCAGAATCCCTTGCACACCTAAAACATTATCTAAAAAAACACATTTTCCTTACATTTCTGTGGTGGAAAGTTCTGGAATCTGCGTGGATCCACAAATTTCCACCCACCCCGCGTTCCCCAAAGTCTTCCGAGAAAAATGGTACCTCACTTGCGTGGGTAGGCCTAGTGCCCGTGACATGAAACGGCGCAAAACACAACGTGGACACACCACAATTTCACAGTGAAAAATGACCCTTTTTTGGCAAAGTGCCTAGCTGTAGTTTTTGAACCCTAGCTCTGCCGGCACCTAGGGAAACCTAGCAAACCTATACGTTTTTGAAAACTAGACACCCGGGGGATTCCAGGGAGGTATGGCTTGCGTGGATCCCCCAATGTTTCCTTACCCAGAATCCCCTGCAAACCTCAAATTTAGCTGAAAAAATCACTTTTTTCACACATTTTTGTGTGGGAAAGTTGTGGCATCACCGGGCTGGCACAAATTTCCTATCACCCAGCATTCCCCCGGATATGGTGCCTCTCTCGTGTGGGAGGCCCAAGTACACGCGGCAGACAAGGGCCCAAAACGTATTGAGGCGACATCAAAATTGCCTATCTCAAAACGACCTGGTTTCGCAAGGGGGGTCACCTGGGTTTTTGGGCCCGTGCTCGGCGGCCATCTAGGGAAACCTACCAAACCCACACATTTCTGAACACTAGACACCCTGGGGATTCCAGGGAGGTATGGCTTGCGTGGATCCCCCAACGTTTCCTTACCCAGAATCCCCTGCAAACCTCAAATTTAGCTGAAAAAATCACTTTTTCCGCACATTTTTGTGTGGGAAAGTTGTGGCATCACCGGGCTGACACAAATTTCCTACCACCCAGCGTTCCCCGGGTCTCCCGATAAAAATGGTGCCTCATTCGTGTGGGAGGCCCAAGTACCCGCGACAGGCAAGGGCCCAAAACGTATTGAGGCGACATCAAAATTGCCAGGTCGTTTTGTGATAGGCAATTTTGATGTCGCCTCAATACGTTTTGGGCCCTTGCCTGTCGCGGGTACTTGGGCCTCCCATACGAGTGAGGCACCATTTTTATCGGGAGACCTGGGGGAATGCTGGGTGGTAGGAAATTTGTGTCACAAAAATGTGTGGAAAAAGTGATTTTTTCAGCTAAATTTGAGGTGTGCAGGGGATTCTGGGTAAGAAAACGTTGGGGGATCCACGCAAGCCATACCTCCCTGGAATCCCCCGGGTGTCTAGTTTTCAGAAATGTGTGAGTTTGGTAGGTTTCCCTAGATGGCCGCCGAGCCCGGGACCAAAAACTCATGGGACCCCCCTTGAAAACCAGGTTGGATTGTGATAGGTAATTTTGATGTCGCCTCACTAGGTTTTGGGCCCTTGCCTGTCGCGGGTACTTGACCCACCTACGCGAGTGAGGTACCATTTTTATCGGGAGACCTGTGGGAATGCTGTGTAGAAGGAAATTTGTGGATCCACGCAGATTCCAGAAGTTTCCCACAACAGAATTGTGAGGAAAATGTTTATTTTTTTAATAAAGTTTGAGGTTTGCAAGGGATTCTGGGTAGCAGAACCTGGTGAGAGCCAGACAAGTCACCCCATCCTGGATTCCCCTTGGTGTCTAGTTTTAAAAAATGTACAGGTTTGCTAGGTTTCCCTATGTGCCAGCTGCGCTAGGGCCCAAAATCCACAGGTAGGTACATTGCTAAAAAATATTTGGAGCCTAGTGGGCTTTCTGCCACCCTGGGGGGGAATCGGGGGAGGGGGGTTCACCCCGATATTCCCCCAAGGGGGGCAGAAAGACTGTGGCTATTTTTTGTGGGGGTGGGGGCATTGGTATGACCATTTTGGGCAGCCCCCACCCCCACGCATAAAAGCCTGCGTAATCGCTGGCGCCTAGTGGGCTTTCTGCCCCCCCCAGGGGGCAGATCAGGGGCCACTGCCCCCATCTGCCCTCCCGGGGGACAGAAAGGCTGGAATTTCTCTGGGGGTGGGGTGGGGGTATTGTCATGCCCATTTTGGGCAGCCCCTACCCGTACATGAATAAAACAAAAAAATCCCTGGTTTCTAGTGGGCTTTCTGCTCCCCCGGGGGGGCCAGATTGGGGGCTACAGTTCCCATCTGCCTCCCGGGGGACAGAAAGACTGTCATTTTTGTGGGGGGGGATGGGGGCATTGGCGTGCCCATTTCGGGCAGCCCCCACCCTAAAACAAATTGCGCAAAAAAAAATCCCTGGCGTTTAGTGGGCTTTCTGCCCCCCTGGGGGGGCAGATTGGGGGCTACTATCCCCATGTGCCCCCCAGGGGGGGCAGAAAGGCTGTAATGGTGGTGAGGGGGTGGGGGCATTGGCGTGCCCGTTTCGGGCAGCCCCCACCCTAAAAACAAATGCGCAAAAAAAATCCCTGGCATCAAGTGGGCTTTGTGCCCCCCGGGGGGCAGATTGGGGGCTACTGCCCCCATCTGCCCCCCAGGTGGGGCAGAAAGGCTGTAATGGTGGCGGGGATGGGGGCATTGGCATGCCTGTTTTGGGCAGCCCCCACCCTAAAACAAATTGTGCAAAAAAAAATCCCTGGCATTTAGTGGGCTTTCTGCCCCCCAGGGGGGGAAGAAAGGCTGTAATGGTGGCGGGGGTGGGGGTATTGGCATGCCCGTTTCGGGCAGCTTCCACCCTAAAATGAATTGTCCCCAAAAAAATCCCTGGCGTTTAGTGGGCTTTTTTAGTAGGGGGGAGCAAAGGCCCTTGCCCAAGGGGCCGCTCTCCCCTCCCTGGTGTCTAGTGGGTGGATCCCTGCTTGGGGATCACCCTCCTGGGGCGATCCCCAAGCAGGAATCCACTGGGGAGGGGTACCATTGGAAAGGGGAGATTCTCCCCTTTCCAACGATACCTCTCCCGTCTTTCTACGTGCTCAGGGGGCTGAGATAGCCCCTGAGCACGTAGAAAGGAAACTGAAATGAGCCTCTTGGCTCATTTCAGTTTCGATTTCACTGAAATGACGTCAGCACGACGTGCGCGCCGATCGTCATTTCAGGGAAACCAGAGAGGCCTCGGGAGCTGGGGAAGCTCTTCCCCAGCTCCCGAGGCTCTCAGGGTGTAAAGGGAATCCCTCTGGTGCCCGCACCAGAGGGATTTCCGGGGCCAAGTGTCATGACGGCCGGGAGCCGTCATGAGCACACGCCCACCGTGTCTCATGACGGCTCCCGGCCGTCATGAGCAACGAAGGGGTTAAACTAGAATAGGCTCATTGTTTATTGTATTAGACTGGTAGGCAACTGAAACCTCAATTAGAAGTTAGACTCGGATATGGAGACTGAGACAGTGGGAGACATCCTCCTATCCCAGGCAGACTGGACTGATGTGACGTCCAAGGTCTCCCAGATGAATTCTCCTTTGTTGAGAGGTGGAAAATTAGGGAGTCTACCTGCTACCTAAAGAACACTCTCTTCGGATTGGTTCGGTAAGGGGAAAGTGATGTAGAGAAGACTTCTAGAATCCTCTTTCATGCTTCAATTGTGTGATCTTTAGAATAGCAGACTAGATCCTATGCTGACTTTTGCCTAGAGAAGTGTTTTTTGCGGCTCTGCTGATTTCCCCTTCTCAGAGTGTGGAGCTTCAGGCTTGAGTACTCATACTTTTTCCCTTGAACCTTAAACCCAGTTCATTTGATGAGTGATGCTGACACCTTCCTCATAGAATTTCCCCCAGTCACTTTATTTAGAATAGGGAACTTTCCTCATGGAACCTGTTTGGCTGATATTTTGCTTGCTTTATGTGATACTATTTTGCATCTTTTCCTTATCATAAAAAAATCAGGCCATACGTTCATTTAAATACGTATACTCTAACAATATGCTTTCTTCAATTTTGCTGACTGATTTAACTTGTAATCTGAGCTAAATAGTTAATAATACCCTTAAGGTTTGGACACCATCCTCTCTGTAGTTCTTGCGGGGCAACATTAGTTTCACTGAGCTTGAAATGTATTGCTGATGCTCCTTTTTTACACTTCAAGTCAACAATCAAAGGTCCATACAACCAACAGCGAATTCTCTATGATGATTTTAGAAAAGAAGGAGATACAGGAAGCACTGCTCTATCACACTGCATAGGGTAATCAACTTGTCTCACCATTTTGCTACTAGGCTCGATGTTGCCAGCAAACCACATGCATCTTGGCTAGTTATCAGCCTAGTTGCTAACTTCCATATGGATCCGATTGTAAGGTTGGAGCTGCATAGATGCGCTACTGGCACGCTGAAAGTACACCTAAGTCCAGCAAATCCGTGCCTGCCTGGCCTCTTTTAACTACGTAAACAGAGACTCGAAGAATAAACACTTTTTAAGAAGCAGGATGATGGGAAGCATTCTGATGAACACTCTTGCTACTGACTGAAAGATGAACACAGCAGGCTGCTTTTACTGTGTATGCTCTCACATTTCAGAACATAATAACATTTCTGGAACAGTCATTTATTATTTTTATCTGAAATCATACAAGGAAGGGCTGGCATTACTCTCCAAAAGGGCAACCTCGACTGGTTGTTAATAGCTTCTTGTATGTGAAGAAAAATAGGTATGGAGATACAACAATAAAGAAATGTTCCAAATATGCAGAGAGAAAATGCTGAGGATGTGCAACACAAAATGGGGAAATGTCACACATTTGCATTAGAACAAAAACAATCCAAATAAATCAGCTATTGAAAAAAGGAAAGTACCACATGAAATGAAAAAACGGGCCCTTCATTCTGAAGCAAGTACATTTTCTTCTTAAGGAAAGTTGCTTAAAAGCACCTTTTCACTTAGCTGTCAAATTGCCAGAAACAGACTTCTCACAAAGGGAAATGTGTCACGAAAGACAACAGGCTGTAAACTTGCCACAAAATTCAAATCAGTTCTGTGAAATTGAAGAACTTTGGAAGCTGTAAAAAACAGTCAAAGGGACAAGTCTCTAATGAACAAAACTCAAAACAAATAGAAACATTTTAATTTTCTCACTGACAAAAGATTGAGAAATTTGACAAATGCATGGAAACTATAAAAATGTGCACCAAACCCTTTCCCACATATTTGATTCATGATGTGCTACATATAGATTATGGGTTGTTGCTCAATACAAGGATGTCCATATACAAGAATGTTTTGGGGAAATCGAGGAATTGACAAGAAGCAAAAAAAATGTGCAATAAATGACACCATCTTTCTTGAGATCAACCATTTTTTTCTGTCTAATTTTGCCAACTTTAGGACTCTGTGAACGTGGTGGTCCAATGACTTATATAGACTTCAATGCGTATTTACACCACCCACATATATGAGAACAGAATATATCTCCCAGGAGCACCACTGTGCCCTGACTGGGCTGCAGTTTAAATGCTCTGCACTCACACATGTCAACGAAAAGTGCCTTGCCCATGTAGAAAAGCCAATTGTTTATGCACTTACAGGTCACCTCACAGGATGTGAAACTAATTTACAAAAATAACAAAACTACATATTAGAGGTTAGTGTGTTGTCACATTGAATTAGAACTCAAAACCTATTTCACTGTTTAGGCTTTGCTAGACGTTTCCTGGAACAGGCCTAGATAGGTTTGAAATGTTGACTTCCTTTCTTAGCTCAAAGGAATGCCAGAAAAATGCATCAAAGATATGTCCCACTTAATTTTGAAGAACTGACTTAATGATGAAATCAGATTTTGGTAACTTAAATGTAAACATACGTTTGTAAAAAGGAACTTTGAGCTGTCAGAACCATAACTGGCTTAAAAACAGTTCTGTCCCTCAGCACACTTCCAGTGCTAGAATGCACATTCTTGGCTGGGAGAGTTAATTCCTCTGTCCCAGAGGACAATATTTTCTGAGTCAAGGAAGAGCAAGTGGTTGTTAAACCACTGATCACTTAGCAGGGATTAGACATGTGGGAATGAACAGGATGAAATGGTAGAATATAAGGCAGCTATAACACTACCTTTTGGAGATGCCAAGGAGGGCTTTTCCTACTCATTCTCAGGACCCTCCCAGACATCCAGACTCCATTAACAGTAGGGAAGAGAACCAGTTTTGCCCCTGTCAAATGAGAGGAGACCTAATACAAATAGGTAAGACACTTAGGAGCTGAGGACAGTCCTGCTTATTGGGAGCCAGGTTCTGCCCTCTTGGTACAAGGACTTAGATGTAATTTTGCAGTAAAGCAGAGGATGAACTGCAAAAGGAGGTGGAAGGACTGGGAGAAAATAGTTAGGATTGAGTAGTAGTATTTCTCTAACCTCTGGCTAATGCAAAAGATAAAGCTGGCACTTCAAACGCCTCTTCCAAACCATTCCTTAACCTGGAAATGAAGAAGAAAGACCTTGTGGAAGAAGACTACTGATCCTTGTTGGAAGATGAGGGCTCACACATGGACTCCTGTATCTGGTTGGCACCCAGAGACTGGAATTGTTCTCCAAAGGTTAAGTGGCTGGCTTCCTATTTGCCTGCTTCAGAGACACAAGCAAGGACTCCAGACTGCAAGAAAGTCCAGCTGACCACGCAAACTGGACCCTGCAGGATACCTGGCTGTAGAGAGTCCTGGTGCATGGGAGCTTTCCCAGAAGGTCTACTGCTGCAGAACTAACCAGGTGGAACTTTTCCAGAACTTTCAAAAAGTTTGGAATTGCTCATTTTTTTCCACCTCCAAAGGACCAAGACAAGATGCTCAGGTTTTCCGAGGAAGGTCAGACACAAGACTGGCAAGAAAACCAGGTTTGCCCCACTCAAGGTTTTTGCAACAATGTAAATGTGCTCAGCGGGACCTTGCGGCAAAGGCATCCAGCTTAGTGGGGCCCTGCCTGGCTACAGCTTCTAGCCTTTTCCCCCATTGCAGGATTTCAATTTCTGAAACAGTAATTAAGTCCAAAGATAAAACAGCAAATCTATCTGACCCATGAAGTGACCTTGCAAACTATGAATTCCACATTTGACCTGCTCAGATCTTTTGGCACTTAAGCCATCAGATTCAGCAGGAGCACAGCAACATATCCACCCTTGAAGGCCCTTGCTTGGATTAGGCTTGGGCCTTGCCCAGCTGGAAGATTCTGACTTACATTTGATAGACTCAGTGGTGTAACACAAAATGTCATATATTTCACAAATATATCCTACATATCTTTGTCCTGAATAGGGGCCTAGGAGGGTACGGGCCTCCCTGAGCAGCTGTGGCTGCAAGGGTCTGCGTTACAACCAAGCTGTGTATTGTGTTGTATTGTGTTCTTTCCTTCCCTTCACTTGGGATTGTTCTAACCATGAATAACTGTGGTGCTAACTTTTAATATTCACAACAAATGTGAGGTGCACATGAATGTCAAGCTGCTGGAATAGGACTACAGAATTGCAAGCATTTCCTGAGAAGGACACTGCATTAAAAGAACAAATGAGTAATTTAATGTTGTTATGGAATTTAAGGTTAGTGCTCCAGAAAGTGAAAACTGAGGATGAATTAATGATAAATGTTCACATATCTTCATAATCCAGATTAGTCTGGTATGTTAAGTGAAAGACACCCAACCAACAGCAGCAATCCATTGATTCCGCAGTACTCTATTCTAACTTCACTTCATGATTCTAATGAACAACTAGAAAGCTAACATTCTGTAGTAAGGCCAAACTAAGGCACTGCCAGATGCCATGTTCTTGGGATAGTAGGTGTTTAATTTAAAGTCTTTCCAGTGGAGCAGTCTGATGTAAATGAGCACTAAAGAGTCAATGCAGACATGAAATCAGTTGTTCCAAAACACATGTGAGGGGACGAATGTGTATTTAGTCATTTATGGCATAATATATTTTGAAGGGCTAAAAATATTTAATAAGTGAAAAACCTACCAATGTTTGACATATGCATTCTACTTCTTTGTCTTCACACTGTTCTGTCACTTAATATCAACGTAATTTTAAAATAGTAATATATTGGTAGAATTTTTTATTTTCTAATCTTCCATTTAAATGCATTGTAGTAGTGTAGGGAGCTATTTGCAAACAGATTTCAGTTAAAAGTAATACATCTGTGCTCCTACGTGTAGTGAGACTATCAAAAAGAGTTGCTGCTTGGACATTTCATTTTACTTTTACCTGTTCTGCTTCCATTTGTCAGTGGACACATCTCCCTAAATGAACATACACTTCCATCAACTTTGTTATACTGTGAATTGAATGTAAGCAATTACTGAAACACATTTGGGGCCTGAGGAAACTTACACTTTTGAGTATTTTACATTTCCAAGTAAATTTTCTTCTTTATGCACATTCACACAATCTTAGTGTAAGTTACTACCAAAAAAGCAGCATAAAGTCTAGAATTACACATGGCTAACCACTGGTACTGCAACACCCTCCCATAGAAAATAAAAATAGCGGAGGATGGGAATTAAAATAAAACTCTAGAGAAAATAATTTTCGATTTGATTAATCGCAGAATATTAGTTATAAATACTACGCAGGGCTTTACAACTCATGGCTTCACCCCGTCTTGTAAATTCTCGAAAGAAAAACAAAAACAACCATGCACAGCTAATCACCCCACATATTACATCATTGATGACATCTTCTTTAGCCTCACTGATATTATCACTACAACATTACAGTGAAATTATTGATGCGAAAACTGTGCATGTCAGGGGTGCAAGTTACGGTTACCTTAGGGCACGAGTTATAGTTACTTGAAATAACTCTATGATGTGATCAAGGCTGCTGCGCAGCCTAAACGCGTTATGTAGAATAAATAGACTAGAGCATTCACCCTGCCTGGCTCTGAGAGTGCGGGTTTTGTTCATTGAGACTGCCGGTGTGCTCCACCGGCATACGCACCACTTCCCTACTGGTCCGCTTGTTTCAGAAGGAGCATTTCGTTGTGGGATATATATATATATATATATATGTATATATATATATATATATATATCTATATATATATATCTACGGTTGGCTCGATCTCGCGCTGGGAGGTTTACAGTGGTAAACTATGTGAGATATATATTTGTTTTTCTTTCAAGAATTTACAAGTACCTACTGGCGGTCGTCATATTTTGGACCTTGTTTCCATAGGAAAAGCGTTTTTTGTTTTGTGAATAACTTTTGCACCATTTGCCGAATCTTTACGAAATTTTCAAAATAAGGTTCAGCTGCTGTCTTGAAAGTTTCAGGGTGATTCGTCAAGCAGTGGCTTAGAAAAAGGGGGGTTGCAAAGCGTGTTTTCCCCATGTAATTTCCCATAGTGATTTTAGACATGACTACAGTTCCAACCGCTGAATCGAATTACAAAAAGATTGGCAGAATGGTATATCTTCGTCCAGAAAGCGACATTTTTGTGATTTGGTGTTAATCCATTCATCAGTTTTAGAGTTATTAAAGGAAAAATAAATTTGTGTATGTTGGGATACGACCCCTCCGTGAATCCTCCCAATATCGTGTGGAGATCTAATTGGCTGCCAACACTTCAACCAGGAAGTGTTGTCAGCTGTCTTGGGACTCCCAAAAAAAGGTTAAAAAAAAGAAGGGGGCAGGGTAGGAATACTCTGATCCCATAGCTTTGGATCTGGGGTTCCCCAAGGACCCTGCCAGGGCTAAAAAGCATTTTTTTGAGCAAATGTTGCCACAAATTTGCAGCAGAGTCGCGAATCCGGAACAAAAATTGTAAAAAAGCACAGGCTCCTGCACTTACTTAATGATTAGCCCCCTGGTGGGCCAGGTCCCAGGGCCATTTTTATATATAAAATGGTTTTAAAGTGCAATATATTGGAATTTACCATTAACTCACAATCGTTATATGCAGGGAAATGCATCTTTATTTTTTTTTTTAAAAGAGTTAACTTTGACTTTTACTGTGGGGGGTGGTTTGAATTAAACAGAAAGGGCTCCGGTGGGATTTAATGGAACCTCAACAGGGATGGTTAAATTTGTATGGCTCAACAAACTTCCCCTCACCCAAAACAAATGCAAAAAACGGGGGCTCCAAGTTCAGCAAATAATGTTGGATGCCTTAGAATACAGTAGGGTGAGACCGCGAGAAATCAAGCACAGTCTGGGTCCTGTTGCAATTAGCCATGAATATGAGGTATAAGGCACAGAACAGCACTCCAGGGAGTTACTTCTTTATTAGGGCTCGCAACGTGATTTGCTCCACAAACGCTCTAATCTGATTTCCTCTTGATTTCCATTAGAGACAGTAAATAAGGACATTTAATTTAACTCTGCTCCATAAAGACGCAGATTTTTTGTGGCAATTGAATTACTTCTGGCTCCTCATTCTGGGCTCATAACTTCAGATTAGGCCCCTGACAGCTGAATGCTGTGGCTTCCTGGGCCACTAAAACTATAAGCTTAATAACAACTGCAGTACAGATAGAAAAATTGTTTTTACACTGCTACAAATTTACAGCTATCTCTGGTACCAAACAGTACTCAGAAAATTAGTCTTTAAATTAATAGGGCCTATTTATGAGGTTTTGACGTAGGGCAGCACCGAAAAAAATCTTGCTGCACTGCCCTACGTCAAAACAAAAGGGCAGTAATGCGCCATATCTATTTGATACGGAGCATTCTTGTCCATTTCCCCAGCGCCGGTGCACAATGGGCTGCCATGAGCCAACACAGGCACCCTTGCACCATGCTGCAAGGGTGCCTGCATTGCGGGGATGATTGATTTTGTGCAGGAAGGGACACATAGAAAGTGGAAAGCATAAGGAGAAATAAAAACATTTCTCCTCGTTGCGCCTCTCTAACGCCACCCCTGGGGTGGTGTTAGATTCTGACGTATTCCCAGGTTTATGATTTCTCATAAATCTGGGAATGTGTCAGGTTCCATGGGTGTTGCGTGGGAATACCCACAGCAACACCCATGCAACACCCCTTTCACGCTGTTTTCTGCGTGAAAGGGGCACATATTTATAAGGCCATGAAAAGCCACATAAAGTGGCTTTACGTGGCTTTACAAATATGCCGTGGCACTTTGCTCCACTGGAACATCAAACACGTGAAGTTCCGGCTGCGCAAAAGTGCCGGTAGGGCCACATAAATGAGGCCCATAGTTTTAGAGTTGCTGTTATACTGTTGTTTTTGTTCGTTTTTTGCACAGTAGCTTTGTTATGGGGCACACAGTGCCAGTGCTGAGCTTTCCTTTTATGAAGCACGAAATGAGGTGAGGTGAGGAAAGACCACAACTCCCAGAATGCATCTTTAGAACATGGCAAACACCTTATCCTTGATGGGTTCACTGTTAACCCTAGACTGGTACACATCCTATTTGTTTGGCCAGTTTTCATGTGCAGTTTGTGGTTTGAACGTATTGCCTGCCAGGTGGCTCAAAATAGTTACTACAGGGTAGACATCACTCCTAGAAGCAAGGAGCGCTTAGAACACGTTATACTAGAATAACCGTGTTGAACGTGGTAAATGGTATTAAATGGTGCATGTGAGGCTGGATTTGAGAAACAGTGTAGAGAACGGTTGAGAGGGGTATTTTGGTTGTTACCCGAGAGTATATTGTAATTATTTTTACATTTGACATATTTCCAACCTGCCACACTGGAAGAAGTGACTTGTTAAAATTTGCAGATGTTCTGAAACAGCAGCATTCAAACCTGTATCACTAGTGCACAAAAATGAATCATGCAACGTTTTAACCGCAAATTCTCCATCCTGCACAAGCTAGAATGCGCACCATACAAGACGCTCTGTTGTCCCACTAACGCGGCTCGTTAAAAATAAAGGGCTCAGACGAGGAATTTAATTACAAGCCGTTTCTTTGTTATGGAAACAGTACATCAAAGAGGCCTGG
Source organism: Calotriton arnoldi (assembly GCA_963921515.1). Taxonomy (NCBI): domain Eukaryota; kingdom Metazoa; phylum Chordata; class Amphibia; order Caudata; family Salamandridae; genus Calotriton; species Calotriton arnoldi. The sequence goes on along the minus strand of CAWUFW010006003.1, from coordinate 1,171,497 downwards.
GGTGTGGGACAGGGCTTTGGTAAAGAGTGGCCAGATGTCACGCATGGCCTTCGACCCTCTAAATGGTCACTCACTTCATTTATGGGGCAGTAGGTTCAATGTGGGGGAGCAGAGCGGATCAGTGAGCTATCAATATAAACCGAGCTCCTGCTACAGTGTGTGGCTATTTCAACCTTTTTCTGTCATCACGGATTTCCTGTTTAAATTGGTTTGTAATTTATCTTTAGCTTTTAGATGGTTTATACATTTTCTTAAGTTTTGATTGTGTGCATCCGCCTGTTATGTTTGTGCATTGTCTGCGTGGTGTGCACGTACTGTGAGGGGCCTTGAAGCGGCAGCAGGGTTGGAATGTTGAGATCCAGTAGTCTCATTTTGGCGTATAGTAAACAGGAAGTTACGCTGCAATCACATGGACAGCTCACCTGTCATCAAGGCTGGATAGAAGCCTAGACGCATCAGGACAGATTAAGATCCTAAGATGTATGGGTCTGTGAATAGGTATGTGAGAGGTTGTGTGGGTGTATCAGAGATTATATGGGGTATGAGTGGCTGTGTGAGTGGTTCTGTGAATAATGTCATTAGTGATGTCATTTGAGATGTCTTGAGTGATATCATCAGTGATGTCACTGACCATGTCTTGAGTGATGTAATATGTGAGGTCCTAAGCAGTGCATTGCAGGGCGTAAGTTATAGTTAGCTCAGGTAACTATAACTGCTGAATTTCATTGCTTTTGTACGAGTGAAATCTGAGCCTAACTATAACATCCCTGTAACCTTTGTTTTTTTCAGTGAATTTCTAAGGTTTTTTATTTCTATTTCCTAACTATAACATCCCTGTAACCTTTTGTTTTTTAAGTGAATATATGTATATATTCACTGAAAATCTCTATAATTTGGGCAGCTCATATTTTGGTGTGCTATTTTAATCAATCTGTCACAAGGCACAATTTTGGAATCTGGTAGTGTTATGTACAGAAATACTAAGACTAAATAGTACTGATCCACCACATATATCTACTTGATCTCGATTGCCTGAAGCACAATGTACCACAGTTCCATTACTATGTAAACTTTGCAGCACATAACAGAGTGCACAGCATAATCTGTTCTGTGGTTTCTGTTCAATCGCATTTATAATATGTGGCAAATGGAACAGTACATTGAGAACAACATGTGAACAGCAGTTGACACTTAAGTGTTTGACAACTGGTAACCTACAATATCTCCCTCATTCTCCAGTTTTTTCTTCTTAACTGATTGCTTATTCCTATTGTTTTCTTTGTTTTCACTAACATCCATAGATTCTTTTGTGAGCCTCTACTTTGGACATAATATCCGTTTTTCATAAATGGGATACTGTCCTAAATGAGAAGCGTACACACTTCTGAACCAATTGTACTCTATGACACACCCTGCATCAGCACTAACTTAGTTTCTCTCATCAATATCAATCAAATACAAACCGGACAATGTTCTTACTTGAGGCAATGCAACACATGCCATACCTTCTTTAAACACAGATCTACTGATATTCATAAAAGCTGCATCCACACTTAAACCTTGAGAATTATGGATAGTTACAGCGTACGCTAGAGATGCTGGGAACTGCTGCCATCGGACATATAAGTCCTTTACAACCAAAAAGAGTACAACACAACGGCCACTATGCTTGACGCCATCAATGTGCTAAATTTTATGGCTAAGTATTCAACCTGATTCCTGTTTGGAAAATTAATGGAATCAATAATTTTACCCAGAGCACCATATACTAACCCTTTCTCAACATTTAAATTATGCCGCAAAACTACTGGACAGTAATTACAAATGTGTAAACACTTTTCTAACCCTATGGTCCTCAATAAAGACTTCTCCATAAAATCCAATGTTGCTTGTAATTTTTCAGTTAGTAGTATTGTTACTCCCTGGTGTTCCATTTTATCGAGAGCTGCAATTTCCAAAATATGTTGTTTCTCCAACTTCAGTAAGTGTTCATTAAAGTTGAAGCACTCTTGTAGTATAGGCAGTAAACAGACTATGAATTTGTCTTCTTCAATGAAATCGTACATTAGTTGTGCTGCTGGGTTGTTAGATGAAAACAGTTTCTTGATAAGTCAACTTTCCAAAGCAAAGCTTCTCCCCTTTAGTCAGAACTCCGACTCTAATGTCCTTCAGGATATTTCCATATTCCACATCAGATGCTTGACACATATTCTGAACTAGTTCCTTGTTTGCAAAGTTTAACCAAATATTTACATTACCAATACTTCCCAAAGAATTTCTTGTTTCATTGGAGAAGTGTCTTGAAAACAGGCTGTCATTTCACGGGGGTATGTTACAGTGGGTCACCGATTGTTTCTTCCTGTTCAATCTCGTTATTTAACATTTTCAAATAGATAGGAAACACTGAACACTGGATGCTATCTTTTATAGTGTTGAAAGAATTTTCATAGCATCATTGTGTCTGAGTATTCCGTTTCAGCATGCCATGGTTTGAAGTGTTGCAGAAGAGTCAAATTTTAACTATTTCCTAAAGGAGGATTCGGATGGGGCATGTCTAATTTTTTGAGGCAGGAAGTTCTAGATCTCAGGGTCCAGATAACTAAAGGAGCTACCTCTAATTCTGACTTGTTTAAATGTAGGAACCGTAGCTAACCTGTCATCAGATGATCATAAATTCCAAGCTGGAACATAGGGTTTGATGAGAGATTGAGGTACTGTTGTCCAACAGTAGATAAAGCCTTATAGCAATAACAGAGAGCTTTGAAGGCTATTCTCTCCTTAATAGGGAGCCAGTGCAATTTGCTCAGGCAAGTCCCAATAGGAGCCCATCTCAGAAGTTTCAGCAACAGACGTCCTGATCTGATGCCCAGGGATTGATAAAGGCCAAGGGAAGGGGTATTTCAGTAGTCCAACTTGGAGGTGACCAAAGCTGGAATAAAAAAAATTTGGGCTGAAACAGGTACACATCCAAGGAACATCTTGAGGATTGTCAATGTTCCAAAGCATTTTCTGGCTAGAGAGTTTGCTTGGTTGTCAAATGACAACTTGTGATCGAGCCAGATACCAAGATTTTTTATTTTTTGCTTTGGCAATGGTAGAGGACACAGACTGGTGGTAGACCAAATGTCAGGCTGATCACCCAGGATCAGCACATCAGTTTTCTCACCATATAATTTTAGGCAGTTGTTGTCCATCCAAGTGGTTGCATATAATAGATTTTCCCCGCATGTACTGTTTTTGTACAATTTACTATGCCATGATAATTATTATTTTTGTGTGAATGCATTTGTTTAAACTAATTATTTATCTCAAAGATTCCCAAAGGAACCATTATTAACACCCGACTTGAAACAGCTCGACCTCTTTAAAGAGAACAGAAATGTTTTATGTTGTTTAATCTAGTTCGGTCCTCTTTGCAGCATAGTGTCATAAAATTCTTTAGGTGAATTTGATCCTTATGTTCAGTGTGTTTTTCCCTATTAGCCTAGTGCTATTAGAAATGCACCACCCTATGTAAATTAGCCACTATTTTCTGTCATGACCAATCAATCAATCAATCAATCAGGGTTCCCGTAGAGCGCTGCTAATCACCCGTAAGGGTCTCAAGGTCCTGGGGGGGGGGGGGAGTTCTGCAGTTCAGCGGAAGATCCAGGTCTTGAGGTCCTTCCTGAATTAAGGCAGTGATGCTCATGCCTGAGATGCAGAGGCAGGGAGTTATAGGTCTTCACAGCGAGGTAGGAGAAGAATCTTACTCCAGGCGAAGTCTTGTGGATCCGAGGGATAATGGACAGGGACAGTTGGGTGGAGAGGAAATGCCTGTTGGGTGTATAGAAGGAGAGGCGATGGTTGAGGTATTCGGGTCTGGTGTTGTGCAGGGCTTTGTAGGCATGCGTGAGGAGCTTGAAGGTGATTCTTTTGTTGATCGGGAGCCAGTGTAGGTCTCTCAGGTGACCGGAGATGTGGCTGCAGCAGGGATGTCCAGGATTTGTCTGGAGGAGGCGTTCTGAATGCGCTGAAATTTCTTTTGGACTTTTTCGGTGGTGCCGGCATAGTGAGCGTTGCCATAGTCGAGCTTGCTGCTGATGAGCGCCTGGGTGACCGCTCTCCTGGACTCGGTGGGGATCCACTTGAAGATCTTCCGAAGCAGGATGTTGATTTGGCGGTTCATTGAGACCGAGGAGTCGAGGATGATGCTAAGGTAGCATGTGTGGTCGGTGGGTGTGGGTGGAATTCCGAGCGCTGCTGGCCACCAGGAGTCTTCCCATGCAGAGGGAGGGAAGCCCAGGATGAGGACTTCGGTATTGTTGGAGTTGAGTTTAAGGCATACTGCTTACATATATGCACCTACATTTTAACCAACTCATCTTGATTTGGCCCGACAGGTCCCTTATCACCCACGTGTATTAGAGAACCAGGACTATTTATAAAAGTATCTCCCCACTCTGGCAGTATTGGTTACACCCATGAAAGGCCATCCCCACTCTGGCAGTGCTGGCTACACCCATGAAAGGCCACTGTCACTCTGGCAGGGCTGGCTACACCCATGAAAGTCCACCCCCACTCTGGCAGTGCTGTGTACACCCATGAAAGGCCATCCCCATTCGGGCAGTGTTGGCAACACCCATGAAAGCCCCCCCCCACCAGGCTATGCTGGCTACACCCATGAAAGACCACCGCCACTCTAGCAGTGCAGGTTGCACCCATAAAAGGCACTGCCCCCCTTCAGCCCAGCACACTGGATTTGAGGTACGGCATATACACATGGCTAGATGAGCATCCAAGGGCCCATGGAAGGCACTTGCACATTTGTATATTGTCATCTCATGAAGCAGATTCATGACCTCTGTCCTGCTTAGGGTCGTATTGGTGATTAGGAGTACAGTCGGTGAGTAAAGGGATTGGGTAATTGTAACTGCTATTGTATAGCTTGTCATACCTCCTTCAAGACGCAGATGATCACTGTCTGGCAAGTAGCATGTCACACTCAGAGAAAGTACTGGGTATCCTGTGATTAATGATTTATGATGTCAATGTAAAGGAGTAGAATGAGCAGCTATTTTTGAAAAAGTGTAATTTTGTAAAGAAATTACTTTTAACTTTACTGTTAATTTTGAGATCAGGTGTTAATATACCTCATAGCCTGACTGGAAAAGCTGCAGAGCTGTGCATGGATCTGGATAAGAGGTGGGTGTGTTGCAAAGCAAACAATCTCAAACAATATCACTAATGCTGGTATGTCAAAGCCTCTATAGAATAAATTAGTCATCACACTGCAAGAATCTAAACCTCGTTAGAAGCTCATAAGCTTCACTTTGTCCAAACCAATCAATAACATTTCATCATTAGCCTATTTTCCAAACCTCCAATCCTTCCTTCCCCACATCTTTCTGTCTCCTATTCAGGTTTATTCTGCTCATCAAGTGATCATTTATGTTATGGATATTTTACATTCTTCTATATCTTTTCTCTATTCTTGCTATTTCTCTTTTTCCACTCTGCAACATCAGGTTCGTTTTAAAGTCTGGTTATCTGTACAAATAGTCACACAAAATATAGGCTTGTCAAATCCTGTATCTGGAAAGAGTAAGTAATACTATATATAAAATACATACCAGATTTATATTAATTTTATATGTGACAGTATCACTGAATATACTTTGAAATGATTGCACTGTTAAGCATTTAATTGTATTGATTATTACTGAATAAAAACAATTCAGCGGGACATTGGGTTGTTGGTTGGGTGGGATGGGGGAGTACCTCTCAAGCAACAATAAAAATCCTTGTCAGGGTGAACCAATAAAGTCTTTAAGTTAGCATGTGCTTAACTCTCTGGTAGTTGGGCACAAAACAGTCAGGCTTTACTTAGTGGCTATGTGAAAAGTATGTATGCAGCACTAAAGTGAAAACATCATACAAGAATAACCCCACACCAATTTAGAAAAATAGAGGAAATTGTAATCAATTATTTAACACTAAAACTACAAAACTCTAGTCAGTAGAACCAGAGATATACAATTTCAAAACTTTAAGGTATGTATCGTGCCTAAAAGCACAAAGCACCACTTGCAGTTATCTGGTTGTGCAAGACTGGGGAGAGTCACGAGTTCAGACTGGCCACAATGTAGTGTGGGCCGGATACAGGGCCAAGTTAGTCCCACTGAAAAAGTTACCTTCCAAAGTCCAGCACAAAGAGTTCCAATGGCGGTGGAGGAGGCCATGAAGAGCAAAGTATTGCAGGTGGTCGCTGTAGCGTGAAGTGCAAATCTTGTGTTGCTGGTCGTCAATGTAGTGCGAAGATTCTGGTTCACCAGAGTTTCGAGTTGGCGGTTGGCACAGGCTGCATGATTTCTCCTTTTCTTCCAGGAGCAGTGCTACTGATGCCACCCACGGTTCCAGGACCTGGGAATCACCTCTTGGGGATCAGGACCTCACTCCAGCAGAGACCAGCAGGTCTCAGGTAGGTCCAGTTGCAGGCCCTGGCAGGTCCAGTGCAGAAGGTCAGCTGGGTAGTTGCAGGAAAACCTCTGGAGCTTGTTGTGTCCCTGTAGTTCAGAACAGGAGGCCAGCTAACTAGCCCTTGCAGTCACTCAGGTAGCCTGGGAGGAAGGGAGCAGGCCCTGTCTGCCTTCTCAGCCAGCAGGGCAGGCCTCAGTTGCAGGGCAATCCTCTGCCAGCAGGGCAGTTCTTTTTCTGTAGTGTCCACAGGTCCAGGAGTGTCCTGTAGAGTGGATCTGAGGAACCTACTTTTATACATGATGCCAGCTTTGTAGTGAAGAAACTTCTGGAGTTTTCCCCCCATCGACGTGTCTGGAATTTCCTGCCTTCTTGCCCTGTTCCCAGTCTATGCAGTCACAATAGGCTAGTGTGAATTTCTTTGTGTGTGAGCTGAGGCAGTGTCTTTGAAGAGGAAGTAGGGCTATGCACAGCTCCCTCCACACATTCTGCCTTGGATGGCCCATCCTGCCTAAGCCTGGGCGGTGAACTACGCTACGCTCGCGGAGCTTGCGTAGTTTCGGTAACTTCGCGATTCGCGTAGAACGCGAAGTTACCGTGCACTACGCAATTTGCGGCGTAGTGTAGCTGTTTTTCTTCTTCGCGCGCTCAATATACGTTCTCGTGTGCGCGGTAACGACCTACCGTGATTCTGCATTCGCCGACGCGACTTCCTATCCGTTCGCGGGCGCCACGAGATTTGGAATCCAGCCGCACGATCCCGCGAGAGTGAGCGAACGCGAACACGTCATTCGGACGCGCGATCTGACTTCCGGCGGCAGTGTTGGTAAGATCGCGATCCCGAACACAAAGAAACTACAATCTGGCGAAGAATATCTCTCGAGCATCATAAAACCTTCTCGAAAATGAGGATTTTGCTCCAAAAAACTCCTCAGATTGTGATTTGGCTGTAGTTTTTTGTGCAAGGAGTCCTTTTTCTTTTTTACTTTTTTTTCCAAGAGGAAGGAAGTGCCCCTGATTCTCAAACTTCCTGTTCCTGTCCAGCAGGCTCCTCCCAGTGCTTTGTCCATGTGCTGTTCATTTTCATTTGGATTTGGAGCTGGAAGGATCACTTTTTGTGTCTGTCTGCTGCATCATATCATTGGATTGGATTTGAGGACTTTTGGATTTGAGATTTTACAAGTAAGTTGGAGAATTGGTGTACTTGTTTGTTTGATTGGGGCTTGTTTGTACCTACATTTTTTTGGGGATTTCCATAGTTTTTAAAATTTATTGTTGTGGCCTCTAGTTTCGGTGGGGGCCTAGTTGTTTTTTTTTTATTGGAATTTCAGCCAGTAGGCCCAGACTAGAGCCAGAGGTACCCATGGGTGCATGTTTCTGTGGTGTCTGTTGAATTTAAACATCATGTAGGGCATGCATGGTTGGCATTGGATTGAATTGTTAAATCTGGTTTTTGTGGTGTATTTCACTTTTTGGGTGTAATATATATACCTTTGTTGGATGTGTGTGTGTGCTTGTTGTGTAACTTTCCAACCTTTCGTAGCCCTGTGGATTTTCGTTTTTGCATTTTTGTATTAAAGCTGTGTTGTTTAGCACTGCAGGCCTCCTTTGTCTGGTCATATTATTATAGGCCTGCTTGAGTTCATTGTTTTCCATGGCCTGTTGTGACTGTGAGTGACCACGTGGCTTGGGGCCATTTTGTGGTGGTAGTTTAGTAGTGTGCTGCTTTTTCCATATAGGCCTGCATGTCTTTTCTTTGTTCCCCTTGGCTTATGCTTGTTGTGAACTTGTGGGTGGCCTGGCCATGTGGTGGCGGCCATTTTGTGGGACCAGCCACTGTGCTTTTGCCATAGGCCTCCAAGCTTGCGGCCTAGTCTGCCAGTAGGCCCAGAGGTAGTCATCCTCATGGGTGCATAAAAACTGTTTCTGTGTTGTCTGTTGAATTGTAACATAATTTTGGCCATGGATGGCATTGGATTGAATTGCAAAATGTGGGTTTTGGGGTGGTATTTCAGTTTTTGGGTGTGTGTTAAATAAATAGGCCTTTTCAGCCAGTAGGTAACCCTGGGCGTTCAGCTCGCGGACTTTGGGCAACTCCGCACTGCGCGACAACGCGGACTTACACTTTTATCTTCTTCGCGCGCTCAATATACGTTTCCGCGCGCGATAACGACTTTTTGTGACGATCCCGATGCCGAACACGCAGAATTTACAATCTGGCGAAGAATATCTCTCGAGCAGCATAAAACCTTCTCGAAAATGATGATTTAGTTCATTTTGCACAAAAACTCCTCAGGTTGTCATTTAGATGTAGTTTGGTGAGCAAGGAGTCACTTTATTTTTGTTTTACAATTTTTTTCACGAGGAAGGAAGTTGCCCAGAGTCTCCAACTGCCTGGTCCTGTCCTTTGTCTTCACTTTCTTGTTATTTTGGGTGGCCTGGCCATGTGGGTGGCGGTCATTTTGTAAAGCCAGGCATTGTGCTTTTGCCATAGGCCTGCATTGTCTGTCTTGTGTTCCTTTTCTTGTTGTTGTGGGTGGCCTGGCCATGTGGTGGTGGCCATTTTGTGGGACCAGCCACTGTGCTTTTGCCATAGGCCTCCAAGGCAGCTTGCGGCCTAGTCTGCCAGTAGGCCCAGAGGTAGTCATCCTCATGGGTGCATACAAACTGTTTCTGTGTTGTCTGTTGAATTTGTAACATCATTTAGGCCATGGATGGCATTGGATTTAATTGAAAAATTTGGGTTTTGGGGTGGTATTTCAGTTTTTGGGTGTGTGTTAAATAAATAGGCCTTTTCAGCCACTAGGTAACCCTGGGCATTCAGCTCGTGGACTTTGGGCAACTCCACACTGCGCGACAACGCGAGCTTACACTTTTTATCTTCTTCGCGCGCTCAATATAACGACTTTTTGTGACGATCGCGATGCCGAACACGCAGAATTTACAATCTGGCAAAGAATATCTCTCAAGCAGCATAAAACCTTCTCGAAAATGATGATTTAGGTCATTTTGCACAAAAAACTCCTCAGGTTGTCATTTAGATGTAGTTTGGTGAGCAAGGAGTCACTTTTTTTTGTTTTACAATTTTTTTCACGAGGAAGGAAGTTGTTGGGTGGCCTGGCCATGTGGTGGCGGCCATTTTGTGGGACCAGCCACTGTGCTTTTGCCATAGGCCTCCAAGCTTGCGGCCTAGTCTGCCAGTAAAGTAGGCCCAGAGGTAGTCATCAAGGGTGCATAACAACTGTTTCTGTGTTGTCTGTGGAATTTTGACATCATTTAGGCCATGGATGGCATTGAATTTAATTGCAAAATGTGGGGTTTTTGGGAGGGTCTATTTCACTTTTTGGGTGTGTTAAATAAATGCCTTTTTTGCGTGTGTAATTATAATTATGTGTTGTTGTAGTGGCTGTCTAACTTTCCAAACGGTTTTTAGCCATGTGGATTTTAGTTTTTGCATTAAAGCTGTGTGTGTTTTATCAGGCATCCTTTGTCTGCCCATATATAGGCCTGCTTGAGTTCATTGTTTGCCGTGCCTTGTGCCTGTGAGTCACCATGTTGCTGGGGGCCATTTTGTGGTGGTACTTAGTAGTGTGCTGGTTTTGCCACATAGGCCTGCGTGTCACTCTTTCCATTGTTCCTCTTGTCTTACTGCTTCCAAATCCTTCCCCATTGCCAGCTGCAGCTCCCTGATGCTGCATAATACATCCCACGTGATGCACAAATTTAGGCCAAACATGCTCCACTACATTTTAGTTTTTGTTCTTTACTATTCTTATTCTTCCAGAGTGTACACACTACACAGTAGCCAGGAAAGCCCTGGCCTTGTTGTCAAAGTCTCATAAATGGCTACACTGTGTGTTGTTGTTCACTGAGTTTCTAAAATTTAATAATTGAGGCCACCACCACACACTAAGTTCTATATTATATTTTTTGATTTGTGCTATCGTTTGACTGATGTTGTTCTGGCTTTTTTGCTTTTAGGTGCACAAAGACTGAGGAGGAGGTGTGTCATCATTGCCTGTTGCACTGCCAGACAGACATCCTGCTGCTGTACACAACGTGACGTGTGACCTGACCAGACATCTCTGCAACTGAGTGCTGCTGACATCTGAAGAAGATGGGCCCAAAGAAAGCAGGTACCAGGTCCTCCAGTGCCAAGAAAGTTGCTATTGAGAAGAAGGAACAGAAGAAGGAAGTGACACTTAAGTCTGGTGTGCCGCCCAGTACCTTTTTTGGGGAAAAACAAATTACGCCTGCAGCAACGGTGTCCGGGGGGCAAGCTGGGGGCAGCACCTCCGCATCAGTGGGCCCAACCACCAACCCAGGCCCAAGCACATGAGTGTGGAAGAGGTAGCCAGCCTAATGGTGGAAAGCAGTGATGCTGAGCCTGAGATAAACTTATCGCTATCTCAAAGTAGTACCCAATCAACGCAGGAGGAAACACAGCAGATAAGTGGTCAACAACAACAGCCGCAACCACCGCCCGCAATAGTAGTTGTTGTTCCTCCCGAAGTAGGGGCAGTTCAGGAAATTGAGCCTCATGCAGAGGTAGAAGAAGAAGCCACTCATTCGGAAGATCCATTGTCTTCCAAATCTCCAGCAAGGAAAAGGAGGGGTAGTCCATCAAGTTCTTCGCCAAGCCCCCTTCTGATGATCTAGATGCCACTTGGAAGCCACAAACTGAGTCTGAGAGGGAGCCAGGTCCCAAGACCAAGCTAGGGAAAAGGAAGGTTCCAGAAAGCCTTACACTTATGGAGGTCGATGTAGAACAGCAGGATGATGATGATGAGCCAGTCATCACGAACATCACTCCCGGCCCCGAGGAGATGGAGACCAACATTATTACCCTATCCAAAATCGCTGCGAGGGATGTAGCACGCATACCTCCACAGGTAACACCACCAACACGACCTACAGCTTCCATATTTGCATTAGCAAAGGCCCGGCAGCGACCTACATCCAGCACAACCACCACCTCAGTAGAAGTAGGTAGTGGTACAGCAGCACAGAGTCAAATTCAACACACACCCTCCAATTCATCCGCCATTGGAAGTGGCACCTCCAGCAGGAGGCCAAAGTTAAGCTCCCCAGTTTGGGACTTCTTTACAGTTAGCGAAAAGGAGGAGAACATTGCTATATGCTCCATTTGTAATACCTCTATTAGTCGTGGTAAGCTTGGTACAAACTATGGTACCGGAGGCCAAATGACCCATCTGAAAAAACACCACTTGATCAGCTGGGAGGACCACCTTCGCGACATAAAAAAAACTGCAACCATTGGTGTTGGTGGGGATAAAGGAGTAGAAGATCCGATCACGGTGGAAGAGGAAGGACAGGGAGACATTCTCTCTGGTAGTGGTACACAAGGTGTCCCTGACCCCAGCAGTGCAGTGTTAACGTCGCACACATCTTCAGCAACATCTCAGTGGCACAAGAGTAAGAGTCAGCCTGAGACACCAAGGACAAGGAGTACCGCAATCCAAAAAAGTGCGTTGAGCCTAAGAGAAAGGAAAACCATGCAGCCTACCATTATCAGCATGTTTGGGGGGGAGGGGCAGTACGAACGCAACCACCCAATAGCACGTTTGTACAATGCAAAGCTGGCTAAAATGTTAGCACTGGACCTTCTCCCTATTTCTTTTGTTGAAGGGGTGGGTTTTCTGGAATTTGTGTCAACCATCTGCCCAAAATGGCATGTTCCCAGCCGCTACTATTTTGCCAGAGTTGCTGTTCCAGCACTACATCACGACGTGCTGGAATTGCTTGGAAAAGCCTTGAAGCAGAGTGCTGTTCACAGTATCCACCTGACAACAGACATGTGGACCAGTTGCCAAGCCACAGATTACATGTGCATCACTGCACACTGGATCTCTTTTGCGGGGGTTAGAGAACAGATATCTGCTGGTGTTGACGCTGCTGAGATTTTTCATGCCACTCGCAAACATGCAACTGTAGCCATGTTTGCCATGGAGAAATCTCATACTGCTGCAAACATTTTGGAAGAGTTTAACACCAAGATCTTTGAGTGGCTGCGCCCAAGAGGGCTTAAGATTGGTTTTGTTGCCATGGACAATGGCAGTAATGTAGTTAAGGCCATGGGCGATGGTGGCTATTTCAGGGTCCCGTGTTTGGCACACTGCATTAACATTGTTGTTCAAGACTTTTTGAAAAATGAATCCAAAGTCAGCAACTTACGGGCCACCTGCAGAAGAATATGCACACATTTCAGCCATTCTTTTAAAGCCCGGAAGCAGCTGAGGGTCATTCAACGTGAGCATAAAATGCCAGTCAAAGCGCTCATCCAGGAGGTGCTAACACGTTGGAACTCAAGTTATTACATGCTTGATCGTCTGTTTGAACTGTACATACCACTCAATGCTTATGTCATGCAAAGATTAGGGGAACCTACTGTGAGAGGCATGACCGTTGAGATGGGTCAATGGGACCTCATTAAATGCCTGACTGAGATGCTACTTCCTTTTGAGATCTTCACACGTGAAGTCAGCAGGGAGGACTGTACTATGGGCCAAGCTATCCCATTGTTGCACATGCTAGAGCAACAGCTGAAGGAGGTGTCTGAAACGTACGCAGGTGTGGATGACAAACAAGACGCATATCATGTGGCGGAGACCTTAGCCGCTCGCTTATCTGAAAATACAAGGATTCAAAATAACATTTTGTCACACCAACATTACATTACTGCCACAATTTTGGATCCACGGTACAAAGTATTTCTGAACAGCAAGGCAGTAATTCCTTTTCGGAAGTGGATGTTGCCAACTACAAAACATTTATAGTTAATGAAGCCACTATTTTTGAAAACGAACGGCTGTTAATTACAGGCCCCCACCCCAGGCCATAACAAGTACTACAGGGCATCCAGAGTCAAGTTCTACTTCGGAGCCTGAGGGCAGTGCGTTTGCCTCCCAGCAGTCACCTACACCAACAATAACATCAACAACAGCAAGAACAGGATCATCCACAGTACAATCGGCAACTGATTGGTTTCTACGGCAGGGGTATGGTAAGTCCAGTGCTGATGCAAAGGCAAAAGAGGCCGAGCACATCGGAGCACCCCTGAACATTGAGCGGATGGTCCAGGCCTATCTGGATGACCCAACAGAGGTCTTCATGGATCGAAACCCATTGGTGTATTGGTATGGGAAAAGAAGCCAATGGACAGTGCTCAGCAGGCTGGCGATAAAGTATCTGGCTTCCCCTATCGCAAGGGTCTCCTCTGAGCGTGTTTTCAGTGCTGCTGGTGCCATTGTAACTTCGAAAAGGACCAGTCTCTCGCCCAAAGCGTGGAGAGGTTAACCATGATCAAAATGAATCAGCACTTTATACCACCGGATTACAAAATACGTGAATCACAGCAGGAAGAGGAGAGCGACTTGGATGACGTAAGTAGTACGTTACAGGACCTACTTCTGTCCGAACCATCAGAGTTTGAGGACGAGCTCCTCTTCCCTGACAACTAGGCTTTCAAATTGTTACTTTCTTCCTTCCTTTATTTGTCTGTGTATCTGTCTTTCTGGTTCAAATCAAATCACACCAAATCCATCACCACGTCTTCTCTTTTTATTTCCCTATTGGAGTTGCACGTCTGTGCATTTAACTGTCCACTCTTCAGAGTCCTGCTTCATCTTCCTGTCTCGCCCTAGTACATTTCCATCAAGCCAGACATTGGAGTACAAGAAATGTTGCCTTTAACAGTTCCTCCATAAGAAGTGAAACGTGACTATAGCTATCCTCCATTTTGTTTCCGAGCCGAAACTCATCAGTGTCCCAAGGCTACCGCCTCTGCAGGCATCCACATCCACAACTCTTCACTGTCAGAACTTGTGCAGGCATCCAAAAGTAAACTCATCACTGTCCAAAGGCTACAGCCTCTGCAGGCATCCAAAGCTCCTCACTGTCAGGACAGAAGGTACTTGGCAGAGAAAGACAAGACTCTTCGAAGAAACTTGCTGACATTTGGGCAAACTCAATTGACCAGCAATGAGCGCTACCCAGGCCGTGGCCCATCATCACAGTGCTGACCATGTGAAGCAACTTAAACTGTGACAAAGTGCCACAGATGATTAAGACGAAAACCGAAACAGCGACTAACACTCAAAATTAATGTGGACTGGAGTAATGATGAGGCCACTGCCCCGTTAAAAAAACACACACCTGTCAGAACTAGGCATCTGATGATCTGACAGCCAAAGAGAAGAGCAAGACAGGTAATGATGGAATGCATTGGATGCTTGCAGACTCTGAGCGATTGCTGTTGTTTGTTGTGTTGATGTTGTGCATGAAGTCGAACTCTACTCTACAAGTTAATCTACAAAGTGACTCAAGTGACAGTCAATGTTTCCCTTCTTGTTTAATAACCAAATTGTACTCCTACTACTGCAGGTGCAGGCCAATATCTGTTGCAATTTTTTAATATGGAATATGGACTTAATCGGAGTCACTACAGACTGAGTTGGAGTTGGACAACACGTACCACACCATGATGATGACCATACTATCTTTGCACGCAGTCAGTCACTTGGATCGGAGATGATTGAAGGAATAACTGCGTTTCATGAAGTGGCATAAGGTAAACATAAACACAACAATTCAACAAGAAAGTAAACACAGCAGACCTACATGTCCATGTAGTGGTGTAGTCGAGTGTAGTCATGACTTGCAGCGGCGCATTGATTTTGTCACTTAATTTTGAAAATGCTAAGTTGCTGTATATGCCTTTTGTCTGGCTCTGTCAAAAATTAAGGTAAATGGAGGTTGGGTCATGGGCTGGTGCTGTGGTGGGCCTGTTCTGTCCTGTTGTTGTTGTAGCTTAATGCTGTAAACAGAATATACACGATATATCCAAGCCGCCTCAGTCTGAAAGTGTTCTCTCTTCTCTTCTTGGACTCCACCGTAATTGATGTTTTTTTTATTCATTGATTTTTCAATACCCCTTTTGTTTTTCCATCTAGACGTTACAGGCCGGCCTTTACCCTGTGCTATACTGGGAGACACATCTCACATTTACCTTACCAATCCGCATCAGGAAGGCCACCAAGATTGATGTGCGGAGCATCCATGGAAGATAGGACCAAGAGGAAGGACGAGATTCAACTCCACAATTTGACCAGGATAATACAGTAACTTTAGTATCATTCATCATTCTTAATTAATTGGAATCCTTTTTTCTCTTCAATCATTACGACTGTGTGTTGTGTGTGTTGTTTGTTTGCTAATTGATCCCTACAACTATTTTTTAATTTTCTTTGCTATCTTTAAAAGTAAACCCAGTACAACATGGAATTTGGGTCTCTGAGGGCATACAGGCAAGGCAAATTGCATAGAATATACTGCTGCCCTGTACTGTCTAATTGTCTAGTAGGAGTTAGTAAGTACTACTCATTAACCATCAAGTTATCTTCATCATCATGCATGCATTTCCTTTTCTCCCTTTATAGATTTTTGGATAAGATCATGGTCGTCTGCCAAGATTGCGCTTTGCTTTTGTTGTCCATGCGTACTGTTTTTCTTTTCTCAAACCTTTCCCCAAACCCCCTTCCCATCCATTCATCAAACCCTAACCCTGTTCCCCCGGGCTGTGATTTATATTGAGGTGTGATGTGACTACATTAAATGTACACCAATTGATCACACGCTTGCTGGGGCAGATGTGGTGAAAGCAACACTAATTCAATTTCAAGGCAGGGCGAGGAGCTTCTTCTGCTTGCCCACCCATGCTCAGTCTATGTGCAAGCCGTCACCGGCTAATAGTACATCATAATCAATTGCCGGCATTGATTGGATTCATCATCAAACTCCTACCACACAGCAGTAAAGGTTACGAATTACGATTGTGTTAAGTTAAGTGACTCACTCGACACAACTACAGTTTGTAACTTCTTGTACTAGGGCTGTCCCCGCCACCATTATGTTTTATTTGACTTTAGCAGTTGCAAATGCAATATTGTTTGTTTGGCAGTCTTCTTCTGTACTGTATTTTACTTCGTTCTACTACTCCTCCCACAGTCGCTCTCAGGCAAGTGACTGTCTCTTTTTATTTTTTAGCAAATGCTACTGCCAGTGTCTACTCTACTACTACCACCACAACCATGGCATCTTCTCCATTCTCTTGGGAAACCATGCAGCCATCGCTGTGCCCGACGTAATCATCATCAATCACAGGTAAGATAAGTTTGGTGGGAGGTATAATGGACTAGGAGGAGAGACTGACAGTACTAGTAGGACAAATAACTCAGTGAGGGGTACCGCATCTATCTGTTTGTGGTACATCATCGGCAGATTATTTAAATCAAACACTGGCTGCGGCCCTGCAGCAGCAAGGAAACCATGTGACGTTAATTCGTGAAACAGTAACCCCCCCACAAAACATTAACATTGTATGTTTAAGTATAAATATAATTTATTACCCTAACAAAAATAAACTATCCCACACCTGACCCACCTCTCTCCCTAACCCCAACCAATGTCCAAAACGAAAAAAGTCCAAAGAATGTCCAGAAACCCCAACGCCCAATTCCCACCCACCAACAAAAGGAATAAAAAAGGGGCAATGCAACAGGGTCCTATTATAGATGTTATATTCGGCGGGCTTTGAGGTGTTTGTCCACCAGTATTTTGACCCACTCCTCTAGTTGCTCCTCTAGCCGTGACACCCGGAGGAGAATCTTCCGGCGAAATGCCCTGCAGTGGCATCCAGGGTGGGGGACAGAAGTGCTGGCTGCTAGCGAATTGCGGCGGCGGGCGGCTGCCAGACCGTGGCGCCGCACCACTGGAGTTGGGGCCTGGCTGGGCGGGCATCGGACGAGGCTGCAGCTGCTGCCGCCTCCTCCTCCTCCGCCTGAGCCACCAGCCGCCTGTACTCCTCACATATGGCCTCCAGTTTCCGGCGCCGGGCCCTGGATGCCAACTCCTTCCGGGATGGTTTTTCTTGGGAAGGAGTACTATCTATATCAAGAAAGAAAAAGAATATTGTTGTAACCAGTACTCTTAGCAAAACAGTAACACAAAATTAATTCAACACATAATGGCACAGTAGCACTAGCAAGAAGCACAGTACATAACATTTGTGGTAATAATCTATCTATCCTCGCACTTCCTCGGCCTCTAACATTTGTGGGAGTTTCAGGCATTATACTAGCACTATGGACTCCAACCAGTACACAGTACACCAGTCTTCTTCTTATCTCTAGTTTAGCGAAATGACATAACCTGGTTGTAGCCGGCATGCCAGCTCGGTCATCTATGCTCGCACTCCAAGACAAACATACGAGTCATCATGACGCAGACTCACGTTAGTTTGATTTACTACTGTCTGCAGGTGGGGAAGCTCGTATTTTCCTATTACGGGTGGCACTGGCCATACTCTCTCTGTTACATGGATGGCAATTGGTCAATTTCACAGTGCCCTGGCTACTACAAAAAGGCAGCTTAATATCTGATCCAATGATCATTGCTTTTATATGGGACGACGACATAAGGTCAGTAGCGGTCGGTGGTGGGACTCGGGGAGTGCTGCCGGGCGGTGACATGGGGAGGGGCCGGGTGGGGGGTAGTAAACTATGGATTACGGCCAATTACAGGTAAGTAAACATATAAATAAATAAAACTTATTTTGTTGCGCGCACTGCATCGCATTTGGCGGTGCAGTGCGCACAATGAAATTCACTTTATTATTTGTATGTTTACAGTAAAGTTACCTGTATTTGGCCGCGTAATACATTGTTTACTACTACCCCCCCACCCTGCCCCTCCCCACATCGGCTTTGCTACTCTGGCGCGGTTTCTTTTACATTCCCTTAAAACTAAAACTGTGCATCTCGTGACAGTCTCCACCTATGCTGTCTATGATGAATACATACAGGCATCCATCCATTCTAAGTAAATGTCAATCATACTTCTTAATCTCGCCACAAACCTTACTTTGTTTCACCAACAACAACCCATGCGTCCACTCACTCCGTTGCTTGCCTTGGTTTTGAGTTTCACCCAAACACCGCTGATGATTCTTGCTATCCACAGTATCCACCCATACTGTGTCGCCCACCCAGGCAGGCATCCATTCTTCTTTCACCTTCCACCCATCCTTCAACAACACATGCATCGATCTGATTCCTATCAGCCACCTATCCATGCTTCCAACGTATCCTTCTCTGCCAGTCATCATATTAAATCTCGCCCGTCCTTCCTCCTTCCACCCTTCTTTCCCCTTTTTGTTCAACACATCCATCAAGGTCATCTGATCTGACTTTTAGTCTCCTCCATAAAACTTTCACAGCTGACTTGGAGTCAGATATAAGAGGCCATTGGTTAATCAAGTCACGCTGGTAATGCTATTGCTACTGCATTGCTAATGCTAAGTAAAGGGTGTCTTCTTTAACTGATGTATAATGTTCACTACAACTTCATACCTAATAAGTCTCAACAACAGTACAGTGAGTGAAGTCAACACCCTTCCAGCTAGTGCAATGTCAATAAGTAATGAATATAACTTACCACCGCCCGCCACTGCTGCTGGCTCACCCCCTGTAGCTCCTGCAGGTGCCGCATCTTCTCCTGCCCCCTCCGGAATGCTAGAATCGCCGCTGGCCCCGCCGGGCACTGGTGGTCGCTAGTACGCCTAGATAAAAACATGACACATTTTTAGATGCCTGTACACCTCCCCCTATTTATTCGTTTTCACTAGCAAGATTGAAAAAAAAAGTTAATACATACATATTATTATACATCACATTCACTAGTCCAAATCGGGTACTAGAGTAGAGTCAGTAGACACTAGTAGTGTTATGGTCCCTAGGGTCATTTTTATACTATACTATACTCTTTGCAAAGTTAGCCTGAGCCATGCAACCATTTTTCACGTCATGTCTTTTGCGCATGTTACCTCGCAGCTTGTTGTGCAGTAACAGTAAGACGCCTTTTGAGCCCACATGAGCACATACAGCTACTGTCTGAGCGTTGCGTACAAGAGGTCGAAAAACAAGCCACTTTGTTATGGAGTTCGGTTAGTCCGTATTGCTTAGCCATAAGTAACATGTTACACTTTTGGCAGGACTGAGAAATGCTTGCATTATACTATCTAACGCGCACCATTTTTCTCAGGCAGAAGATTCCCTTCTACGAACCAGAGATTTGCAGAGCTTATGAATGATGCATGTAACCAGTAATTCTACGTTCTATGGTGAGGAGTCTCCCAGAATTCGCACAGATCTTTTTTCTTCTGTTCTATCATCATGCACTTGTTGTAACAATGTTTATTTTTTTAATCTTATCATGCATTTTGCTGTTGGAGCTGGCTGGAGTACACTGAATTTTATAGAACAACATACAGAGCTTGTTAGTTGAAAATAAACCTTTTGAACTTACACATAGACTCTGTGGTATTTGGTGTGGTGGTGGTGGACTTACACGAGTGAGTGAGCGAAAGGGTGTTATCTGTTCTGGGTTGTGTAATCATTGGGTATCTTCGGGTGGGGGTTCGGGGACCTAATGAGACACTATAGCTAGTCGTTCAGGGATTGTGGGTTCACTTCTGACTGAGGTGTGTGGAAGGTCCAAGTTCCAAACTCCCATCACCAACATCCTATTTTCTTGTGCATAGTTCTGCATGGGGCTGTGCAGAATCCCCACATCAGTAGTAGTATGTACTATATCCTAACAAAAATAGTCAAATATCTGGTTGGGCATTTTGTTTGTGGTAATTGTCAAAGCCTCAAGATTAAGAAGCCTAGAAGAGGACAACCGAAAGGACTGGACTCAGTGGCTAGAGCTATTGGTCAATCTGAGTTTTATTCAAAACCGTAAAATAAAGAGTGGCAATGCAAACTGGGCAAGCTTAGCGACAGACTAATAGTAGTAGTACAGACATTCATAGCAGAGGCAGTTAGAACTTAGAGGCAGGGATAACTAGAATTTAGAAACAGATAGTCAAGTCAAGATCAAAGAATCTTTTGTAAAAAATAGAATTAGGGAGTGGAACCAGAATTAATAGTTCGGAAAAAATAAGGTGCAGTAAAAGTTAGGGCAATATAATTGTTAATATTAACCACTGGAGGACTTACTGGGACCAGCAGCAGGGCCCTCGGTAGAGGAGCGGTCCTCTGGTGGTTGTCCCGCCGACTCGGACCCCGTCTTCTTGCCCCTGGGTGCTGCAGATCAGTGATCATGTAAGATTAGATATAATAAAGAAAGATACAAACATTAATGATTGCTGTGAAACAAATAAATTATGTAAAAACGCTCAAAAACGTTTTAGGAAACAAAAATTGAAATAAAATTGACCTAGCTAATCCGATCGACTACTGGCTTGCGGGATTCACGGACAGTCTACTTATTTAGGAACACTAATTCAGTGTTCCATTCTGATTGATTCAAATAAAATCCAGAACACTAACTAAGCCTAAGTACCACCTGACCTAGCCCACCTATTCCAGGCGGGCCAATTGTTCATTAAGTCTGCATGTCCATTTTTTTTATCCCTCAAAAATGCATAGATGAGAAGGAGGACACATGCATAAATTGGTGCATAATGCATACACCAAATTGTTGGTTGGTTGCGTCTGATGTTCTGCTACTGACTGACACTTCTAAGCCTACCACTCACTAAACAAACTACAAAAGGTTCTACTAAGGACTGGGGTAAGCAGCACTCAGTGACAGAGGATGCGTCACGCAGACCGCTCAAAAATTATCAACTAATACGAACTAAACCTAGTATCAAATTCCATCCACCACTATTTGACAGGAGGACAAAGGAAGGACTAGAGTCTCTCTAGCAATAGCATTACCTAACTGAAGTTCTCTAAAGTAAACTCTTACATAATAATAAGGACAAGCGAGCGCAAAGTTGCAAACAAGTAAGAGTAGCGCCCAGCACCTGTGTCCTACAAACACAGAAGAATTTGAAACGTAATTTACCTGCAATGTAAGCAGCAGTATTCTTGTTATTTATAAAAAATATATACACAAATCACAATACTTATACTACTATATATATTAGCTACTCACCAAGCCCCACGACCTCGACACCTAGCAGGTCCAACAGGTCCTGCTTTCGGTCCAGGATGTCTGACCACCAGTGTGCCAGCTGGTTATGGCTGCGCCGGACCCCTGAGCAGCGAAACACTGCCCGGCGCACCTTCGCCCACCGGCGGTGACGCTCCTGGGTAGCGTACCCGGAGCCTGGCCTGCCACCTGCTGCCAAGGTCAATGGGAGGTGGCGCTGAACAAAAAAAACAAGGGCGGCCACCTCCGCCTCACTAAAAAGCTGGCGGGCTTGCACCCCTGCAGGGCGCAGTCTGCCGCAAGGCCTACGGCTCTTGGGCGCACGCGCCTTGCCCTTCGAGCCGTTACTGCTGCTACCCTTCGCCATGGTTCTGGGGTGGGAGGACGAGGCGGAAAAGAAAAGTTAGAAGGGAAAAATAAAGTTAGGGGAAGAAGTAGGAGCTTAAAGAAGAAAGTTATATAAAACAGTCGAAAAGTAAAAAAAACACAGTAAAAAGTAGAAAAAAATGCAAAATATAGACTTAGGCAGAGAGAGATAGATAAGAAATAAAGAAAAATTGGAAAACCGTGTAAAAAACTAAGGATTGCAAAGATTGAGGGAGGATAGAAAAGCAGGCCCAGAACCATAGCATAGAGTGAAAAACAAGATGGCCGCGCCCATCGCGACCGCGTGGGTAAGTTCGTGCGATATTTATCCCCGAGCACGCAAAAAACGTCGCAAACACATACGACGCGTTCCCGAACATGAAATGTGCATCGCGAGCACGCTATACGTGACCCGGAACAGGAAATAAGGGATCGCGAACGGGCGGGACAAGTGAAAAACAAGATGGCCGCGCCCATAGGCGACCGCATGGGTAAGTTCGTGAGATACTATACCCCGAGCTCGCAAACAGCGTCCCGAACACGCACAACGCGTTCCCGAAGAAGAAAAACGCATCGCGAACGGGTGCGACAAGCAGCTACGAACGCTCGCGTAGCTACGCGTAGCTCGCGTAGCGCTCATACGTCTTCGCGTAGCTTCGCATAGCGCGACTACGCGAACTACGCCCAGGGTTAATCCTGCCTTCACTCAGTCCTTCTATTGTGTGGCTGTCTGGGAGGAATACACAAAGGCCAAATGCTAACTCTTCCTAGTCATGTGACCCAGAAACCAGGCTACAGACACCAAAAGCTTGGGCAAGAAAATGGCAACTTTCTAAAAGTAGCATTTTCAAAATTGTGACTTAAAATCTGTCTTTACCATTGAAGAGGATTTTATATTACAATTCCTCCAACACCAAACATGACATTTCTACCTGCTCCCAAACACAAGCTATCCCTTGTTAAATGTAATAAGGTAGACCAATGTTATCCTATGGGAGAGGTATGACTCAAAGTTGTGAAAAATGAATTTGTGAGTTTTTCACTATCAGGACCTGTAAAAGTTAAAAATGCATGTCCAACTTTCTAAACATGATGCACTCAGACCTATTGGCTATTTACTGCCTACCCTAGGGTGTGACATATATGTATTAAGAAAGGGTTTTTATGCTTGCCGAAAGGTTTATTTTACCAGGACAATGTGGCATTCTAAAACTGCACACACAGGCTGTAATGTTTTTAAAGCACTGCTTAAGTTATTGCCATAGTAAGCGCTGCAGGCCCACTGGTAGCATTTGCAGCCCTGGGTATATGCTATACCACTTTACTAGGAACTTACAAGTAAATATATCTGCCAATCGGGTGTAAGCCAATTTTTTTAAGTTTATAGCAGTGGGCACAAGCACTTTACCACTGTTTAGCAGTGGTAAAGTGCACAGAGTCCTAAAACCCAACACATTCACTGGCCCCTCGTCCTGCGCCCTGCCTCCAGCCTCCAGTGCAGGGTGAACCTAAGCAGCCCAGGTGGAACTCAGACCAACCTGCAACAAGTGAAACTCTCTTTGCTGTCCTGAAGACATTTCAGCAATGCCCAGTAATATAACAACGAATGACAAAGCCTATAGCTCTGGCGTATGACTGAGCATGCAAGTCAAACATATTGCCTTTGCAAATGATTGATTTAGCAATAATGCACTACTTAATAGGGCTCATATTGTTTCTACTGTAGCAATTCTGTGATAAGGGGTTTATTGCACATGAAGATGTTGGGCTCATTATCTTCTGTATAAACATTAAACATCTTATTACTGTCACTGTGACATAGCAACTGGCATATGAATAGTGTCTGGTGCATCTTAAGGGTTTTTGAAGAATATATACCATAACATTACATGCATTTACAACGCATGCGATTACAACGCGGTCCTTACAACGACCGCGTTGTTACATCGCAGAAAATTACAACGCAAGTCGTTACAACGACTTGCTCTAGATGGCCCGCTGGACTTAGGAATAGTATAATTTACTATTAACTCCAGTGTGTGCAACAGTAGGGAAGGTGTTGGAATAGTAAATTACACTATTCCTTAGTTTAGAGCGCCATCTAGAGCAACTCATTGTAACGACTTGCGTTGTAATGTACTGCGATGTAACAACTCAGTCGTTGTAACAACCGAGTTGTAAAGGTAAAGCTATGTAATGCCCGCGTTGTTAAGGTTGTTTTCCGTTTTTGAAAGTTCAATGCCAGAGCAAATTTACAAACGTCCACACGATGGCAGACCAGCATCATAAATATGAACCCAGTTCCTCATTGGTTTTAACCCACTCTTGTCGCTCAATTCTGAGATACTTTCTGTATCGCCTGTTATTCATTTGCATCGATTAATGGTACAGAAACGTAATAAGTGACGAATTTCCATAAAATAATGCTTATATAAAAACACAAAGAACATGAGCACAGGGATGATAAACTTTGTTGATGAAAACGACATTGTGTGTGTGTGAGGCAGAGGGTGTAAATAGTTCTCAATTAAGGACAGGGGTGCTGCAGCTAGGAGGGCGGGAAGTGCTGCTGCCCCCCCTCCACCCCGCCCCCCATAAAACTTGAGAGAGTTTTGATGGGGAGTAAACGATCAAGGGGTCCCTCAAATGTTTTTCTTCTGGCAAAATATGATGGGACTTATTTACAAGGCCCTTGCGCCACTTTTGCGTCATTTTTAACATGGGAAAAGTGACGCAAAAGTGGCGCAAGGGGCTTGTAAATCTGCCCCGAAGTGTTTTCAAAAACTGACTTTCACATAGCCCCTGTGCCTTTAGGAGGTGAACTTACTTATTGGCCGCAACCCCACTCTAAAAATTGTCCGAGCACCACTGAATAATTGAGATTCAGAAGTATCTAAAAAGAACAAATTTCAAAGGTGACAGCAAAATAAAATATGAAGAAACAATACAACACAAGCAAACTGTTGTGCAGGCTTTAAGGTAAGTTTAAGCTAAAGAATATTGATATTATGCATCTGATGAACATCAGGACACAACTTCAGCGAGTGAAGAAAAGAGATATAAATAGGATGAAACCACAAGCAGCCTGAGCAGGATGCGACTGCAAGCCAGGTGTGACTGAAAAGAACAAGCATTGGCAAAGCCAATAGGTATGGCTTTGTCTGCTGACTTTTGTCAATTACTATTTTGTATGTAAATGTTTTTTTTTGTTGTTGTTTTATTACAACACACATTGTAGGGAAAAAAGCATTCTCTAAAAGTCAAATTGTAAATTTTGCATGTAAAAGCACACATTGAACCAGTAATCGCTTGCACAAAAGGGGTCTACTTATTATATTGATGTGCACATTGAGCAGAATGCCATCACTCACAGTCAGGTACTGACGTGGGCTGTATGATGTGGTGGGGGGAACCAACATGTGAATGACACTATAGCAGACCAATAGATGAAGAGTGCTGACTGAAAGACTGTTTAAGTAAGTATACATAGATTTTTTAGATTTTTTAAAACAAAAGCTTTTGAACGCCTTTGTAGTGTTGAACTCAATCACTGATTTTTAGTATAAGACTTACCTTAACCTTTTACTGTGCTCAAAGCCAAATACATAGAACTATGAACAGATATTTCTGTGCATTGTGAACCCTGTGCACAATCTGCCCTGTGCACATGTAGCCTTGCACTAAAGTGAACCAGACGTCAAGACTGAGCTTTGGTACGAGTACTGCATATTCAAGCAGTTGTTTACATAAAAGACTTTGGAATGGATACACTGCCAAACAGTAGCAGATGTCATTCATAGATCTGCATAATCAATATTTTATCTATATGTATAGCTGTACTGTTAAGCTTTGTTGTATTTCAGTGGCAGCTGGTGACATTTAAAAATGCTAAGGTGAAATCATTGACTTTAATTCCAGTGAGTGAGCCTGACCTCTACTCAGCTGCTTTGGGGGGAGAGGGAGTTTCACCCCCACTCACTTCCACTCAGTCTTACTCATTCTCACTCAGTCTCATTCGCTTACTCTCATTTGCATTTGCACTCACTTTATCTTACTCTGGCACACTCAGTCTCACTGATTCAATCAGTCTCACTCATTCTCACTTACTCTAACTCAGTTCCATTCATTCCTAGTCACTCAATCTCACTCAGACTTACTCATTCTCATTCATTTTCACTCCTTCTGCCTCAGACAATCTCACTGTGACTCACTCATTCTCACTAAGTCTCACTCAGTTTCACTGATTCTCACTCTGATTTACTCATTCCCATTCAGTCTCCCACTGGCTCACTCGTTCTCCCTGAGTCACTCAGTTCCATTTATTCTGATTCACTCAATCTCACTCTGACTAACTCATACTTACTTAGTCTTACTCATTCTCACACAGTTCTGCGCATTCTGAATCATTCAATCTCACTTTGACTCAGGCTCAGTCTGATTCACTCATTCTCACTGATGCACTTAGTCCCACTCACTCTGATTCACTCAATATCACCCTGACTCACTCATAGTCACTCAGTCTGTCTCATTCTACTCAGTCTGACTCAGTCAGTCTCAGTCATTCTCACTCTGACTCACTCTGTCTCACTCATTCTCTAACTCACCAAGACTCATTTGAACTCTCACAAACAGTAAAGCTCAGCTACACTCACTGCCATTTTCCCTCACTCCCATTCATACTCATTCTTCCTATCACTCATTACCAATGGAAACCGAGAGTGCTGCTCCACCAACACCAGGAGATACCGCTGGATAAAGGACCAAAGAAATCAATTGCTTCCCACACGTTCTCGGGTAACTCTGGCATTTGTAGATGTAGTTACTTTTTTGATGGTAATAGACGCGCGCACATATGACATGCTCACAGTTCTGCCTCTACCATGTCATCGAGGCTTGGGAACCACAGTCTTTCATGTAGCCCTTGTTTGGTAGTCACAATTCCTCTGTGTCCCTCATGCACTAGTTCTATGACCCTTGTTCTTAAGCTCTTGGGGATCATAGTCAGTGACCCCCTCATTATTATTCCTTCTTGCGTCACCACCAGTTCTTACTGAACATTTTGAAAGCTTCAATTTCCTCTGAGCCACCACCCCTCTATTTGCTGTGCTTCCAAATTTGTGTCTCAATTAGATGTTTGACCAACTTTAGGTGGTCTTCCTCCCACTGCTGCTACCTGTGCATTTGACAATGCTGGAGGTATGCTGGTGCAAACAAGGAGATTCAGGTGTTCCTCTGCAGGGTTACGTCTTGAATTGTATGGGTTGCAGAAGGTGTCTCGAGAAATAGTCATTGGGGTTCTGTTCTTTACCAGGTTTGTGAACTCTTCCATTGTCATATTTCTGAAGACGCATGCCCCAACTCTCAATCCGAGGGAGCACATTAGCTCTAGGATTGCCAAAGAACTTAAGTAAAGCCTCATGGTCTGTTACAATGGTAAAACGCATTCCATAAAGAAACGTGAACATGTTCACAGGCCCAAACGACTGCCAGACTCTCTTTTTCCTGCTTTGAGTATGCCCTCTCTGTGTCTCAAAGACATCTGCTGGCATATGGCACAATGTGCCTTTGTGATTCAGGGTTACCTGTATATTGTGCTAATATGACCACTAGCCCCACTAGACTGGCTTCTACTGTCACCTCTGTGTGCAACTTTGGATCAAAGTAGGCCATAACAGCTGCCTGTTCTATTGCCTTCTTGATGTTTTTAAAACTTTTCTCACATTTAGGTGACCATCAAATATTCACATTTTGCTTTGTCAGATCCTGGAGAGATGCACTTATAGTGGCGTAGTCTCTGATGTACCTGGCACAGTAGCTTGCCATGTCTAGAAATGATTGTTCCATGCTCACATCCTGAGGCGGGTTGGTGCTGGTGAGGGCCGTAACCTTGTCTGGATCGGGCATCATGCCTTCCTCTGAGAAAATGTGCCTAAAGAAATTTAGTCTTGTTTTATGAAATTTGCACTTGTCTGCATCCAACCCGAGACCTGTCTCCATGAGTAGTTGACACACCTTCTGAAGGGCCATGTCATGTGCCTCATAGCTGTTTCCAAATATCAATATGTCATCACTATAGTTGAAAGCATTTGTCTCTGACATGACTGCAAATGACATCTTGAAAAATCTCTGCAACCGAAGAAATGCCAAAACTTAGCCATTTATACCTGAACAAGCCTAGATGTGTGGTAAATGTCTTTATGTGTCTGCATTCTATTTGATGACATCCTTTGCTCAGGTCAAGCTTGGAGAAAACTTTGGATCCATTTAACTGTGTGATCATGTCTGCAATGTGCGGCCCAGGTAGTCGATCTTGCTCTATCACTGTGTTTGGTTGTCGCAAGTTGTTGGAAGGTGGTTTATTAGTAGGTGCAGGTAGGTATCTACAGCTAGTAATAACACCACAATCATAAGTAAGGTCCAGTAAAGTCTCAATAAATTAATCCTTGTTCAACCCTTGGTAGTTTGGCTAATGAGCAGACAGGCTTAACTTAGAGACAGGTGTGTAAGGCATTTAAAAACACCAATACAATAAATAAGTGAGACATAACACACATTAAAAATCCAGCACCAATTTATAAAACTAGGAGATATTTTTATGATTAAAATGACACCAAATCGAATCCAATGTAGGGAACCGAAGATATGATTTTTTTTATAGATGAAATACTTTCTAGTGCTTAAATGTCAAAAAGCACCAACTTGGGACTTCTGGTCACGCTTGACCGGGACAAAGTCAAAGTTCCAGGCCAACCACGATGGAGCACAAGTCAGATATAATGAGAGGTAGGGCCCGGTCATGTTTTTACCTTTTGATTTAGTCACTTTTTTAGAGCTTTTTCTCTCAACGTCGAGTGGGTCTCCTCGTCAGGCCTGCTTGCAGTTCGACGATGATGGATTGGCTCAGCGCGATTCCTTAGTAAACTCCTGGAAGTCTCGATGACTACAAAAAGCTCCAGAGCTTCAGCGGGGTAAACCTGGATCTCAGGCTCAGTCACGGTTCCACGTCGCCGGGTTGACTCTCAATGATAGGTCGGTCAACTTATCAAGCTTTTTGGCAAAAATTCTCCAAATTATTCCAAACTTCCAGATCTTCTTCAGAAGGTCCTTTTGGGCTCTTGAAGTGTTCACAGTACCAACCAAAGGTTCCAGAACCTCTGAGTTGCTCCTTGGGAAGTTGGGACTACAAGACCCACAATGCACTTGGGCCAAATCCTTAGAAGTCCACTGAGCGCTGTCCAGTTGGGTTCTTCTTGGTGGAGACGATGCAGATGGAGCTCTTTTAACCTGTTGCTTTCAGGGAGTCCACTCCTCAATCATTTAGAGTCAGGCAAAGTCCTTCTTTTGTTGAAGCCCAAAGTGTTCAGCAGGTGCAGTCCTTATGAGTACAGTCCTCTTGGTGCAGGCCAGAGATTTAGCAGGGCCATCCATCTTCTTCTTGATGCTTTTCAGGCAGGGATCTGAGATGCTGGGCAGCTCTCCCATATTTATCCAGGCTCCTGGGATGGCAAGCAGGGGGGCACCCCTGACCAATGGGGTGCAGGGTGGTACCCTCAATGATGACCACTTCCTCTGAAGTGTGGCATATTCTTGTCCCAGAAAGCACTGTTCCTCAGGAGCCAAAATAGAGAAAATCTCTCCAGGAGCTTCAGGTCTGGCTAACCCAACGTACATGTATGGTTATCTTTCCCTAATACTCCCCTTCCAGCCCCTCTGCAAATTCAGTTACTGGGACTGACAACCCTGGGGGTGCAGGAAGCGGGGCTGGGCCTGGGTCCTGCCCTAAGTGTCTTTCCCTCTTTGAATACCAGTTTGGCTATCCAGACCCCTTCTTGCCTTTTGCTCTGCAGCTTGCAAAGCTCCTCCCACCAGATGTCTCTTTGTTTCCTTTTAGGCCACTTCACACCTCATCAGAGCTGTTTGACTCAGCCTGTCAAAGGCTGGCCAATCAGGAGAGGCTGCTCTAGAGCTGGAATCAGGCACATCAGAAAACCAAGTTCTATTAATTCATTTATATCATAGTTATAATACATCTAACTATTATTTTAACACTTTGAATTAATATTTTAGCTCAGTCCTGTCAGAAGTTATACTTTATTAGAGTTTAATAAAGCCTTCTCATGCCAGCCTATGGAGCTAATGTACTACAATGGGGAAAATGAAATTGGCAGTTTTTACTACACCAGGGCATATAAAATATCTTTTAAAATGTCCCTGCTTATTTTAACAATGCACCCTGCCCTCGGGGCACCTGGGGTACACCATAGGGGTAACTTATATGTAAAAAAAGGTAATTTAAGACTTTGGAAGTACCTTTAATTCCAAAGTCGAATTTGGACATAGTTTTAATTTGAAGGTAACCTGCAAAGCAGGGCTGCCTTTAAAATGCCAGTAGTCAATACAGCAGTGCACACTCAAGTGCATTGAATCCACTGGGATTCTAACCCTCTAAATCTACATGCCTTACCATTAGAGGCTTACAGGTAAGTTTAATCAATCAATCAATCAGGGGTTGGTAAAGCGTAGCTACTCACCCGCGAGGGTCTCAAGGCGCTAGGGGGAAGGGGCAGGCGGCTCTGTTTAGTGCTGGGGTCATCCGAAGAGCCAGGTCTTGGGGTCCTTCATGAACTGGAGCAGTGTAGGGACTTGCCGGAGGTGGAGGGGGGAGGTCGTTCCAGGCCTTGGCTGCAAGGTAGGAGAAGGACTTTCCTCCCGTTCTGGTCTTGTAGATGTGTGGGATGGTAGCCAGAGAGAGGTCAGCTGATCAGAGGTGTCTCTTGAGTGCGAGGAAGGAGAGCCGGTTGTTTAGGTATGCTGGGCCGATGTTGTGGAGGGCCTTGTATGCGTGAGTGAGGAGCTTGAAGGTTATTCTTCTTTTGATAGGGAGCAAGTGGAGATCGTGGAGGTGTTGGGTGATGTGGTTGTGACGGGGGACATCTAGGATTAGTATGGCTGCGGCGTTCTGAATGGTCTGGAGTTTTCAAAATAGTTTCTTGTTGATTCTGGCTTAGGGAGCATTGCCATAGTCCAGTCTGCTACTGATGAGGGCGTGCTTGACCATTTTTCTGGATGTGGATGGGATCCATCTCAAAACATTTCGGAGTATGCGGAGGGTCTTGAAGCAGGCTGAGGATATGGCGTTGATCTGGCGGTTCATCGTACAATTTGTACTTACTTGTAGTGACGGTGTGTTGCTTGGTCTTTGCACCTCCCCGGTCCACCACAGCCATTAGCGGGCTGATTGTTGTGGAGGGAGTACTGCATTGAACCAGCCGCCGTAATTCCACTTCCGGTCGCCGTTTCACTGCCGCCATCGTGTCAGGGGAGGCGGTCTAGTCTTTCCACCCCCTTTGTTCCTGGACACACTATTTAGGCTGCCCATGGCGCGGGAGCGCACTTGATGAACTAGCAGTTGTTGGTAGAAGCGGACGGCTTCACTTTGCTTTGCGCGCTGCCTGCATTATGCCCTAACTTGAGTGCATTTTTAAAAAAGGAAGATTGTTTTAGCTGCGCACTTCTAAAAACTAAACTATTGCTCGAATTGCATTTTATTCAATTTGTACTTACTTGTAGTGACGGTATGTTGCTTGGTCTATGCACCTCCCCGGTCCACCACAGCCATTAACGGGCTGATTGTTGTGGAGGGAGTACTGCATTGAACCAGCCGGCGTAATTCCACTTCCGGTCGCCGTTTCACTGCTGCCATCGTGTCAGGGGAGGCGGTCTAGTCTTTCCGCCCCCTTTGTTCCTGGACACACTATTTAGGCTGCCCATGGCGCGGGAGCGCACTTGATGAACTAGCAGTTGTTGGTAGAAGCGGACGGCTTCACTTTGCTTTGCGCGCTGCCTGCATTATGCCCTAACTTGAGTGCATTTTTAAAAAGGAAGATTGTTTTAGCTGCGCACTTCTAAAAACTAAACTATTGCTCGAATTGCATTTTATTCAATTTGTACTTACTTGTAGTGACGGTGTGTTGCTTGGTCTTTGCACCTCCCCGGTCCACCACAGCCATTAGCGGGCTGATTGTTGTGGAGGGAGTACTGCATTGAACCAGCCGGCGTAATTCCACTTCCGGTCGCCGTTTCACTGCCGCCATCGTGTCAGGGGAGGCGGTCTAGTCTTTCCACCCCCTTTGTTCCTGGACACATTATTTAGGCTGCCCATGGCGCGGGAGCGCAGCGGACGCGTGCAGCGGGCGCGCCAAAGGCAAGCCCGTTGGCGCCCGTCTGCGCCTGGACGTTGCCAGATGCCAGAAATGCTGGCGGTCCGAAGTCTGGTGTGCCCATTTATACCAGGGAACTTCTGATGTCCATCGGCCAGCGGGTACGTTTGTGCTCACAGCCTTTGGTGGACGCTGTGGAAGGGCCTTTCTGTTGTTTCAACTGTGGCTATGACTCCTGCCCCGCTATGCCCCTTTATCGTCCCTTGTCTACACGAAGACCCTCTATGAAAATCCTATACCTCAATGTCCGCTCCCTGGCTAAGCATTACATGGAGATCTTTGATTTAATAGAGGATGAATCACCTGATGTGTTCTTTCTAACTGAAACCTGGCTGACTGATGCTATGGTGGCTGAACCGGGCTTAGCTCTCCCCCCGGGTTTCAGTATTATAACTGTAAATAGGGAGTCTAGAGGTGGGGGCATAGCTGTCATCTTTAAGTCCCGTCATCGCTGCTCATTTGTCAAGGAGGATGTGGCCGTGTGCGAATGCGCTCGTTTTGTAATTTCTTTTAGCGCCCACTCTACTTTGACTGGTCTGTTAGTCTACCGCCCCCCGGGGCCGGTCTCGGAATTTAAATCAGCTATTATTGAGACTGCGGGTTCCTTGGTGCTGACAGCCACTAATTTTAGTCTCATTGGTGATTTAAATTTACACTTTGACCGTCTCTCTGATTCTGATATCAGCAGCTTGCTCGCCGACTTTGATGCCTGCCAATTAAGACAGCTTGTGGATGGTCCTACTCATATTGCTGGGCACTTGCTCGACCCTGTTTTTTCTAACATCCCTTCTCTTCTGGTCAAGACACCCAGCCCAGTGTGTTGGCCCGACCATTTTTTGGTCTCCATTTTCTTCCCGCTATCTGAGCCAGTGCCCAGAGCCGATCTTAAGGCCACCTTTAGACGTTGCTGGCATAAACTTAAACTGGAGGATCTGCATGCCATTTTGGCATTCTGCCCCCCTATCCCAGCCAACGATCCTGACCGAGCGTATAAAGCATTCTGCGACTGGATCCTACTCGCCTTAGACACTCTCATTCCTGCCAAATGGTCCAAGGGTCGCTGCTCGAGTTCCAATCCTTGGTTTAATGACTCTCTGGCCGCTCTGCGCAGTACCTGTAAAAAGCTAGAACGGGTCTGGAGAAGGGATTACGACATTGAGGCTAAGAAGTCATACCAGGATGCGATCAAGCACTACCACAAGGTCATACATTTGGCACGAGCGGCTTACTTCACTAATGAGATCAAGTCCAGTAAGAACCCCGCTAAAAGTATTTTTAAAATATTGAGTGACCTCAAAAACAGGAAAAATCCCTCTACCCCCGGTGATCACGTCTGAGCAACAATGTGAGGATTTGGCCACCTTCTTTGTTAAGAAGGTGGAAGTCATCTACAAATCCTTTCCTATATCTTCTATTGATCCCGTGGCTTTACCTGCTCCTCTCCCCACTCTCACCTTGGCAGCCATTCCCCCTATTTCCCAGGATGAGTTACTCACCCTGAGCAAGAAGGTCAAATCTGGCTTCCCTATGGATCCGATGAGGCCTGCCCAATTTAGGGACTCTCTGCCTGTATTACTCACGCCTTTGCGTCAGGTTATCAATTCCTCTTTTACCACCGCTGTGGTGCCTCTGCTTTGGAAGCAAGCAAGGGTGGTTCCCTTGCTGAAAAAACCCTCACTGGATCCAACTAAGCCGGAAAGCTTCCGTCCCATATCTCTACTGCCCTGGGCTGCTAAAGTTGCCAAGGCTCATACCAATATAACTCTTTCAGGCTTCCTGAACAATACTGGTGTCTTGGATCGTTCCCAGAATGGCTTCCACCCTGGTCACAGCGCCGAGACTGCGCTCTTAGCGGTGAGCGAACATCTGCGGACTATTCTGGATGAGGGACATACCGCGGCCCTGATATTGCTCGATCTAAGCGCCGCTTTTGATACGGTTTCTCACCAGATCCTCTTACGTCGCTTAGAGGAGGCTGGGGTGGTAGGCCTGGCCTTGGATTGGTTTAGATCTTTCCTGTCTGAGAGAACATCCCAGGTCACTGCCCCCCCCTTTCTCTCCCACGCCCATTCCATTAAGCAGGGGGTCCCTCAGGGCTCTGCATTGAGTCCCATTTTGTTCAACCTGTACGTTCAACCCCTCGCTGCGGTGGCAAGGGACCATGGCTTGACCATGGTCTCGTATGCTGACGACACGCAGCTGGTGGTTGCTCTCTCCGATGATCCTACGCGGGGCGCCTCCCAATTTCGGAGCGGCCTAGCTGCGGTCGCGCATTGGATGACCACCAACTGCTTTCAACTCAACGCTAACAAGTCAGAAGTGCTGTTGGTGGGGAGAGATAAGGGGCTCTGGAGCATGCATTGGTGGCCAGCAACCTTGGGCTCTGCCCCCACCCCTAAGTCGGTGGTGAAAAATCTTGGGGTCTGGCTCGATTCCACCCTTGGGTTTCAGGAGCACACCAAGAAGGTTGCAGGCACCTGCTTTGGCCTACTCCGGGGATTGAGGCCCATGTTGGGTTTCTTCGATCCTCCTACTCGCCAGTTGATAGTCCAGGCAACTATTTTATCCAGACTGGACTATTCCAACTCACTTATGTTAGGCGCTAACAAGGCAGAAGTGACTCGTCTTCAGCGAGTTCAGAATGCAGCCGCCCGAGTCTTGTTGAGGCTCCCTAGAACTTATTCCGTGACGGATGCATTGCGCCGTCTACATTGGTTACCCATGGCCAAAAGGATCGTATTCAAAGCATTATGCCTGACCTTTAAAATACTCAAGCTTTCATCCCCTGAGATCCTAGCTAATTTACTGATCCCCTATGTACCTACCCGTCAGCTACGCTCTGCTGAGCAATTCTTGGCTACGGTCCCTCGGGTCAAGCGCCTCAGAGCTGGGGGCCGGTCCTTCCGGTACTTAGCCTCTAAATTGTGGAACTCCCTCCCTATTCAGATCCGCCGCCTGGATTGCTTGCTATCCTTTCGTAAGGCCATCAAAACCTACCTGTTCCCCGTGGTTTAGTCTCTAGCTTCCCTCTGACACTGCTACCAGTGCCGGGACGCCTCTTCGCTGAGGCAGCTGAGCGCTATATAAAATTACCTAACATAACATAACATAACATCGTGAACAATGAATCTTGTATGATGCCGAGGTTTCGTGTGTGGTCCATCGGGGTGAGGGGGTTTCCGAGGGCGGGGGGCCACCATGTGTCATCCCATGTGGAGAGGGTGGAGCCACGGATGAGGACTTCTGTTTTCTCTGAGTTGAACTTCAGGCAGCTCTTCTTCATCCAGGTGGCATGCCAATTGTAATTACACCGAATTACCGTATACTATTTAAACAGAACACTGGCCCTGGGCCTGGTTAGCAAAACCCAGGACACAATCAGAGTCAATAACCATCGGTACCAGTCAAAAGATGGGGGTGATAAGGGCAAAAAGGATGACTTTCTTACACATGTCCACACAAATTCGCTCATCTCCCATTTTGAATTTCTTGGCTAGTTTTAGCACATTTGAAATTTCCTTCTCTATGCCTCTTGCTGGTGGAAAGCAACACTTTGGTGTTTTTGGGAAACCGGCCGGATGTCCTTGTTGATGTGTGACTGGACTATGACTTCCTTCAGCTTGCCTAGTCCATGAAATAACTTGGGAAATGTCGTCATTATCTCTGGGTTGATTTGCACATGGTAGTTTATTAATATCAGACCCATTTCTACAGCTGCTGAGAAACAGTGGAGGCATGCACTGGTTGCATTCCCTCATAGAACATGTATAACTGCATCAGCATCTGTTGTTTTGTGTCTCAGTGTTGCTTTAATTGATCCTCGGCTGCTCAGAGATTTTGACGCAGCCCAGGTGTATACTTGGATATCTGACTGGTTGATGGTGGGAGTTGGCATGAGTTCCTTGAACTTGTCAAATGCCATCGCATTAATCGATGGTCCACTATCGATGATGAATGGTATCAAATGACCATGTATTCTGAGGTGTAACACCGGACATTTGCCCACCTCTCGCGATGGCTTTACTAGCTGTATTTCGACTTCCTCATGGAGGGTGTCAACAACCCCTAAGCTTTTGCGATTTCATGGCATAAGTTGTTTGGTTCTGAGGATCGGCCTTCTAGAACATAGACAATGGCAACAGCTTGCCGTCCTTGGTGCATGAACTTCAGCGTACCTTTTCCATTACACTTCCTGGGCTTCATATCAGTCCACAAGTATATGCTCTATCGGGGTCTTTGCCAGCGTTTGTTTGTGTGTTCAGTTTGCTAGTTCTTGTGCATTGATTACATTCACAGACGCGCCATGGTCCATCATAAACATTAGAGTGTGGTCTCCTATTTTTAGGTGTATGACTGCTGGGTAATTTTCACGATCATCATCAGGAGGTACCCGTCTTTGTCACTTTCAGTGGATGGTGACTCATGAGATTGAGTGGAAGGTAATGTGCATGGCCTCCATCTGGATTTGGAGACCATGTTCCGCACATCATGTTGCAGGCTATCTTTTGAGCTGTGATGATGTTGGCGTGTTTTCTCTGCCTTATCTGTTGTTGTGTGGCGGTCGTGCTTTCCTTTCTTGTGTTGTGTTCGGCAGACAGCGTCACTCTGACCATTCTTCTATCGAAAGAGTCGTATCGACACCCATCAATAACCCTAAGCTGCATGGCCTCTTTATCTTCAAAGTCATTGAATCTGCAATGTTTGAGCAGTCCTTCAAGCCACTCCACAAAATCATCCATCGATTCACCCGGGCTTTGACTCACCTTGTTGAAGGTGTATCTCTCATAATCTCTCATAATCTACATTTGGTATTGGATAGAATTTCTTGGCTGGTGCATCTTTGACCATTTGGTATTAAGTCACGTCTTTCTGTGGGAGTTTCTTCAGTCCCTCTTTGACACCCTCACTTGCTAGGTTCTTGAGGTATTTTATAATTTTCCCATTATCAGGTTCTTCTAATGCATCAATAAAGTCAGCAAACCTTTCAATCCATTCAGCCCATCGGACTCCAATGTTCTGTTTTGTTGTTGTGTCAAAATGCGTTGTGGGTTTCAGGAACGTGACTGCAACATATGTGGTTCTTTCCCTCAACATGCTGTTACCTTCCCAGGCTACAATGTGTACTGTCCTTGTTTGTTAGTTAAGATGTGTAGAGCACAGCTGCCTCCAGAAGGAGTGCTGCCCAAACCAAGATTGCCTCCCTCTGCCTTGTCCCAATCCAAGATGGCCACCATTATAGAGCCTGAGCATTCAGCAGTCCTCTTGCTCATTGAAGGCACATGTACTGCACTGCTTGCTCCTTGCGCCGGTGAATATTAACTCTATCTGTTGTGCTCGGTGGGCCTCCAGAATGAGCAACCTTTGTAGCAACCGCCCGACTGCCTCTTGGGTGCTCTCAACCCTTCGGCAGTAGCACTGTGTTCTCTGGGGTGCTCTCAACCTCAGTCCATGTGGCCCTGATGCTCCGCGGTGCACTCCGCCTTGGTAGTAGCACACACTGATACTGCTTTGATGGTGTTGCTTCTTGTGGTCACACTCGGCTATGACCATGGTTATAGAAAAGTCAATGCTGCGCGGATCCTTGGCGCCATCTGTTGTGGAGGTTCGTCGCCCATCTTGTTGACAGCTGCAGTGTCTTGGCTGCAAGCCTGGATGAACCCTGCAGAGTGCACTGAAGCGGAGCCGTCGTAGGGCACAGCTTGCTTTATTACCTGCTCTAATGCACACTAACTCCCCAAAACTATTGTCCCCTCCTCATCCCATGAGGTGGTGTCCCATCACGTATTCTCCTTATTCCC
The DNA here is from genome assembly GCA_963921515.1 of Calotriton arnoldi. NCBI lineage: Eukaryota > Metazoa > Chordata > Amphibia > Caudata > Salamandridae > Calotriton > Calotriton arnoldi. Next base: position 1,133,636 of record CAWUFW010006003.1, on the reverse strand, counting down.
CAACCAGGTCATATCACCCGATTATACATCATCCTTCAATCACCGTCCTGCATCCCCTTAGTAATTCCAATTGTGGTGTATTTCTGTTTGTAGGTCATATTTTAGCTGTACAAAATATGCATGCTTTTTATGAAGAACAAAAATGTATTACATATGAAACACAAAATTCATTTTAAATAAAATGTCAATACAATATTTTTGTTTTTATCAAAATAGTATATTTAACCACCAGGTTCTACATTTTAAACAAAGTTTGCTAGTTTCTAAATAAATTATTAACATAGTCCTAAGGTCCCGCTTGGACCCGTCTCTGGCACAAAGTAATGCAATGCTTTGCACTTATTTGCCTCCCATTATAATAGCCTGTGGGGGAAGCACAAAATGGTGCAGTACCACACAAGCACCCATAGAAGCCTAAGTATATGTAGGCCCTAATTTCACCCATCCAAAATCATATATTTTCCCCAGTGTTGGTTAGATTTAAGTTGGAATAGTAAATCTCCCACTTCTAAATTATGCACTTTCCATAATGTTTGTGGGACTGAAGTTAGAATAGCACATTTGACCCCCTCAAACTTAATGCATTTTCCGCAAAATTTGCTTGGGCTAGAGTTAGAATAATAAATCTTAACCCCGAAATTATGGATTTTTAACAATGTTTGTAGAGTTAGTAAAGCAATTTTGACCAGATCAAACGTAATGCACTTGCACCAGTGTTTGTTTTGGATATAGTTATAATACCAATTTATTCCACTGTTCCCTATTTATACACATTCTCAATTTTTGTTGGGCTAGACTCAGAATAGTAAGAGCCTTATTTACAAGAATGTAATTCAGCATGGTGCCACAAGCCATTTGACAGCACCAGGCTGTATTACTTTCAATGCAAAGGGATGCTTCATATTTACAACAATATGATAAATCTCTGAGCTCTCCCCAGCGCTGGCGCACAATTGGATGCCATTCGCCAATGCAGGCACCCTTGCACCATGGCGCAAGGGCGCCTGCGTTGCGGGGATGATTTTCTTTGTGCAGGAAGGGACACCTTTTGCACAAAAACAATCATGCATAGAAAGAGGAAAAAACGAGGAGAAATAAAAGTATTTCTCCTCGTTTCGCCTCCTTACGCCTCCCCTGAGGAGGCGTCGGATTCTGACGCATTCCCAGGTTTATGAAACGTCAATCTGGGAATGCGGCAAAATCTATGGGTGTTGCGTGGGAACACCCACAGCAACACCCATGGAACGCCCCTTTCACACAAAGTGCTGTGTGAAAAGGGGCCGTATTTACAAGGACACGAAAAGCCAGGCAGCGTGGCTTTAAGTGGCCTTTTAAATATGGAGCCCCACACTGCGCCGCCATTGCGTCAAAAAAAGTGAGTAAGGGGCTTGTAAATATGCCCCTAAATACTTCTGCCCCTCCCCCAATTTTGGCACTTACCTCAATGATTGTTAGGTTGGAGTTAGAATAGTAAATCAACCTTCACCCACCCCACCACTCCATTTATATAATGACTTTGAGATTGAAGTTAGAATACTACAGCTCACTCCATTAATTTATGCACTTATTAAAAATTTAAATTCTGACTCCTTGATTTCCACCATGTCATCCCCAGTGTTTATGGGACTGAGTTGAATGGTAAATGTGCCACCCTTAAAATAATTACATTTTCCCAGTGTTTGTTGGGCTGGAATTAAAATTGTATATCTTACCCTCTCCCCATCCCCAACAAAGCACTTTCCCCAATGTTTATTGGACTGTATTTAGAGAAGTAAATTACAACTCCATTAAATTAATGCACTTCCCAATGATTCTTGGGCTGGAGTTAAAATATTAAATATGGCCCTCCATGGCTGATCATCCGCTTTCCCAATATTGTTTGATTTGGATACAAATAGTAAATTTCACCCCTCTGATTGATACATTTTCCCCAATATTTGAGAGACTGGGATCAGGATAATAAATCTTACCCTCTTAATTTGATGACATCTCAAAATACATCACAGATGACATCATCCACAGAACCACTCACACATCCACTCATACCCCCATACAACCTCTTGTACACCCACTCACACCCACACAACCACTCACATACCCATTCACAGCCCCATACCAGTACTCACACACCCACTCACTCCTTTATAGAGCCACTCACACACCCACTCACTTACTCATATAGCCACTCACACAACCATTCACTCAGCCACACAGCCACTCATACAGCCATACACTCATCCATACATATCCTCACATACAGACTTATTCACTCATACAGCCATCCTCGTCCTGCTCGATTTATCCGCAGCCTTTGACACCATCTCCCACGGCATATTAGAGCATCGGATCTGGGAGATAGGTGTCAGAGGCACGGCCCTCGAGTGGTTTAAGAGCTACCTTGCCGACCGCGTGACAATAGTACAGATCGGAAACAACCTCTCATGTGAGAGACCAGTCAAGATGGGAGTACCACAGGGCTCTATTTTGAGCCCGACCCTTTTCATTCTGTACATGACCCCTCTGGCCAAGGTGATCAGATCCTATGGATTTGATGTCATATCTTACGCAGATGACACTCAAATTCTGGTCACTATTGGCCCAGATCCTACTGAAACACAGCTACGCTTTAATAAATGCCTATCCCACATCGACAGGTGGATGAGCTCCAATCACCTACAATTAAATGGAGCCAAGTCTGAGGTCATGCTCTTTGGCAATGCAAAGGAGCATTGGTCCGCCGACTGGTGGCCATCCCATCTTGGCCTCTGTCCCACCCCCACATCGACGGTGCGGAACCTAGGTTTCCACATGGACAACCAATTGTCCATGAAGAACAAGGTCAACCACATCATTGGCACGTGTTTTGGAGTAATGCGCAGCCTTCGGAAGGTTTTTAAGTGGCTCCCAGTGGAGGCCAGGAAACCATTAGTTCAAGGGCTGATAATAAACAGAATGGACTATGGAAATTCCCTACTGTTTTCAATTAACAATAACCTTCTGGACAGACTACAGATCCTGCAGAATGTTGCGGCTAGGCTGGTCCTGGATCTTCCGCCCAGATCGCCCTCCGCACCATGCCTAAGAACCCTTCACTGGCTACCGGTCAGGAAACGAATTCTTTTTAAAGTTCTCTGTCTAGTTCATAAACAGTTGTACGGAAAAGGTCCGAGATACTGGACCAGGAAATTATGCTGGTATCAACCTCGCAGGGTGCTTAGGTCTAGCAATCAGTTTTTGCTTACTCCTCTTAAGATACATACTGCTAGAAAGGGAGGACGATCTTTCTCCTTTCTTGCCCCATCATCCTGGAATAAAATTCCCATCCATCTGCGAAATGTCCCTGACCATAACTCTTTTCGCAAGAGGCTGAAGACATGGCTTTTTGACATCTAAGCCATTTCACTTCCTTTCGGAGCTGTTTGCGAGCGCCATGAGACTTTCGGGTGATGTGTGCGCTGTATAAATGCCCCTGATTTGATTTGATTTGATTTGATCCATACATATCCTCACATACAGACTTATTCACTCTTACAGCCACTCACACACCCACTCACACACCCATACAGCCTCTCAAGACAGCCACTCACTCACCCATACAAACACTTGCACACTTACTCACGCACCTGCACAACCACTTACATACCCATTTGCACATCCATACAAGCACTCCCATATCTGCTCCCTCACCCATACAGTCATTCACCCAGACACTCACTCTCCAACATAACCATTCACACACCAACTCACTTAACCAAACACCCACTCACTCACTCATACAGCCACTTACATACCCAGTCACTCACTCATAGAGCCATTCAGACATCCACTCACTCACCCATACAGTCACTCACACAGCCACTCACTCACCCATACATTCACTGACACACCCACTTGCTCACCAACATAAACACTCACACATACACTTACCCACACAGCTACTCACATACCTACTTATACACCCATACAGCCACTCACTCACCCACTCACATACCCATACAGCTTCTCACACACAACACAAAACCACTCACACACTCACTCACACACCCCTAAAACTACTCAGATACCCATTCACACACCCATACAATCATTTACACAACTACTTACTCACCTACAGACCTAGTCAGAAATCCACTCACTCACCCATGGACACTCATGCATGCACTCACACACCCATACAGCAACTCACACACCCACTCACACACAGATTCAGACAGTCACACACTCATTCAGATCACACGTTAGAGATAGTATCATTAGTAGTACAACTCGTATACTAATCTAACTTTTGTAGTAGGTTAGTATATATGTTTAACACCCATAAACTCCTAAAAACACTTACACTCACTGGATGATGTCATCAGTGATGTCATCAGAGATGTCATTTGGATGTCATCAGTGATGTCACTGACCATGTCATGAGTGATGTAAAATGTGAGGTCATAAGTAAAGCATTGCGTGGGCGTAAGTTATAGTTAGCTCAGGTAACTATAGTTGCTGAATTTCTATGGTTTTGTACAAGTGAATCTGAGCCTAACTATAACATCCCTGCAACCTTTGGTTTTTTCACTGAATGTTTATGGTTTTTATAATTCTATTTCCTAACTAAAATGTCCCTGTAACCTTTGGTTTTTTCAGTAAATATATAAATAATACTTTAACTGGTTGTCACAACCATTAAAGCATACAACAAAAGCATCAAAATCAGCATCATGAAATCAGTCATGAACAAATAATAAAACCAGCAATCTTAAAAAATGTGATTGTTAATACGTTTTTCATCTCATAAAACTTCTCAGAAAGCAACCACGGAATATCTATTAAATGCCAGATTATACTAGCACTACATATTGCATGTAAAAACTAGGGGCCTCATTTATGAGAAGTGTCGCAACGCTGCGTGAAAGCAGCAATGCAACACTTCTCAGTGCGCCCTCCTTGCGACATGATGGATGCACCATATTTACTGTATGATGCATCATGTTGCAAGGAATGACAGTTACGTCAGTATTACTGACGTATCTGTCGGCGCAAAAGTGGCGCATTGCTGGGGTGTGTCTGAAAATGGACGCAACTCCAGCAATGTGTCCTTTCACATGAGGCAAGCCCCATGTGAAAGGGCCTGAGTCACCCTTACGCCTGCCATGAGGCAGGCGTAAGGTGTTGACGCATTGGCGTCCTAGAAGTGGAGCAGTGAAATCTTATAGATTTCACTGCACCACTCCTTTGACCCTTTCTTGGGGGAAATGCCCACCCTGCATACATTATACCTGACGCAGGTATAATGTAGCACAGAGGTTTACGAAGTGACGCATCCGCCTAGATGAGTCACTTCGTAACTATGGCGCAACATGGCACATTATTTACGCCGCTGCAACGTTACAAAAAGTGACGCAATGGCAGCGTAAATGTGACGCATGCCCTCATAAATAAGGCCCTAGGTATAAGACATTGCAAGACCTACGCACTAGACTCCAGTCTCTCTATTCTACCAATGCTTTGGAGGCCGATCATGAATATCTGCAGTTAAAGGAATGTAAAGTCTTAGGTTTACACATCCAGTCCAGTCATTTAAGGTTTTAGAATGGAAGAGGTTTCAGAGAACTGGGTCATTTTCTGCTGGGAGGGAGGTGTCTCATCTGGCAGGAAATTCTAGCTAGATGTGGGGATTTTAGTAGCCATTTTTGGGGGGATTTATACAAATTATCCATCTAGTGAAGAAATATTGTCCTGTTGCTCGCCCCGGTCAATCACGACTAGCAGCTGCTCTTTTTAAAGCTAGATTGAGTGGGGTGAGAAATTGGTATAGATTTCTGCAGAGTCAAGATGAAAACCATCTAATAAAAGATTTCTTGGACAAAATTTCGCTGCCAACACAGTGCTCCTTTTCAGAGGTCAAGTGGCAGAGGATTTCACAACTTGGGAGTACAGCCTTATGGGCTGCAAACTTCAAGCGTATGTCTTTTCTCTCACACTGGATGGCATATTACACCCCTAAAGCCCTTCATAGAATGTACCCTGAATTGGAAGATAAATGCTTTCGATGCCATCAAGAAGGTGGTGGAGACTGGCTTCATACTTTCTTCACCTGTCCATTGTTGGCTCAATTCTGGGGGAAATATTTGGTGCTCTTAGTAGAGGCTTACAGTGCCAAGTCGACCCGGAGTCTGCAGTGGCACTTTTTGGCCTGACAAAACAGAAGCGAACTTCTCCAAATATTAAAGCTAAGGAAGCTTTTTTTCGATCACCTTCTGGTGGCATGACCCTTGATTCTGCAGAATTGGAAGACAACTAGAGCTCCTACATATTTAGAGTGGCATAAGAAAATGATCCACACAAGTAAATTTAAAGAGGCCTATGCAGAAAGGGTTGGTGCAACTTAAAGGTCTATGAGGGTCTGGAAATATATGAAACAACTCAAGGAGGGAAGTGCTATTTAACTCTTCAAATTCTTTAAGGCGTAATCTGAATGTACTGTTGTTGCACTGCACTTTATTGTCTTCAATGGGTTATTTACATTTTTAAAGCGTTATCCAAATGCACTGCTGTTACACCGCACTTTATCTCTGGTCGAAATGTACTGTTGGCATATTGCACTTTATTTCCTTTTTAGGAAGACCACAGATGGCTCTATTTTAAGCCATAATTGATATCTGTTATTGATTGATCCTTTTGTCATTTTATCACGTCCTTTTTTCTTTTTTTTTCTTTTTTTCTGTATCAAAGTAATATTATAATTCATCATCTATTTATCGTGATCTAATGAATTTTCTCTCAATTTTTCTGCTCAATAAAAACAAAACATATTGTACGTAAAAACAAAAATGCAAGATCAAATTTGTGCAATTGGTTAACAATGTATCATATCAAAACCAAAAAGTGCAAAATGTATAAAGTGCAGAGTATCAAAAATCCTACAAGCCCTGGCAATCCACAGTTTGATAAGCAATATCACAAAACATAATCTGAAAGTGCAAAGTTTGTAAAGTGCGAAGTGTCCAAGATCTATTAAAACCTAGTTGTACACAATGTTAAGGAGTCTTAGTAGTCAAAAAGCAGCTACTCAAGGGAGCCAACTTTAAAAAAAAGTAATAATAGTTTAGAATGGTTATGGAGGCCAGAGGATCTATATATCTGCAAATACCTTGCTGTACACAATGTTATGCTATCATGGCTAGCTTTTTTAACGCCATCACTTTCTTGTGGCTAGGTCAAGAAATCCACACGCTTGAACCAGGCGTTAGCAAGAAGCGACAAACCACAAACACAATTGGGCCTGATCTGTCAGTTTTTAGAATTCTCTGAGCAACTAAATAATGGGTCATCCCCAGATTCAGACACTCTGGGCATATCCATTTATGGCGAGAGCCACGGAACTCTGTGCAGCAAAACAAAATATGCTCCTCTGTCTCGGGAGCCAGAGCGCAGGCTGGGCATTTGTCAGAAGTCTGGTCTTTTTTCCACTTGCAACTGAATGCTTTCAAGTGTAGACAATCTAAACAAAACCGGATATATAAACTTTTAGCTAGGGGCGGAGTAATAGTAGCCAGAAACATTTCAAAGTACTGGCTTGACTCGAAATAAAGAAACTGTTTAGTTTAATGCCCATCAGTCCCCATCACAGCTTGTTGGTCATTAGCATAGGCCCAATAATATGATTTTTGAACAGTAGTCTCAGCCTTACGAATATTACCAGGGTCTTCCCATAGTGTAAAAGCCTGGTTTAGATCTTGGTGGTCTTACCACCGTCCCACTGCCTCAGCAGTCCCAAGTACTCCGTCAACCTGATGCCGGTCCACCCGCCATACTAGATTAGAGACAGAAGACTGCTGCGGCCGTGGTCTTCTCTGCTGGGTCAACGTACTTCGCTGCCACCAGGATGGCGGCATTTCGCAGAACGGATTTAGATGTTCCCGTTGTGCTGCCGGTGTCCTGTCCGCAGAGACCTGATGGAGTGAGGTTCATGGGAGTATAGACACAGGTAAGTACAACTTATTTACACCTATATACACGTGTCATGTTTGCATGCAATTATATGTAGGTAATGTGTTATGTCCCTTTATGTTACATATTGCATGCCACACACACAACACGAGACTACAGCAATCGTCAACACACAATACATAGGATCATTGTAAATGTAGCTTACCTGAGATCTTGGCGACAATGGAGTCGTTTGGTGTCGTGGTGAAGTTAGAGCAGGAAAGGAGGGACCTGGATGATGGGGTACAAGACAGAATCGGAAGAGGAAACAGGAAATAAGGTAAGTTTTTACCTCTTTCCCTTCGATTCCATCAACTTGAGTTTGGAGGTCTTCCCGCTATAGCTGCCTCGGCGGGAAGACATATCATAATCAGCATGGCAGACTCTTGGCTGGAGTCCCACCGACAGCCGATTCTGGATGTGCTGCCGAATTTAAGATTCAGAGAGCTCACCAATTGGGTCGTCCTCCTTCGACTGCTTCACCTCCTAAAAGACCTAGAGGTGTCATCCTGTACTTTTTGGAGTATACGGAACTAATGCAGGTTATTTCCACTGCTCGACGTCTTAAACGGATTTCCTGGTCACGGCATGCTATATGTTTTTCTCAAGACTATGCCAAGAATACAGCAGACAGGCGAAGAGACTTTTTGAATATGAGACCTGCCCTTCGTTCAATAGGAGCCCGGTTTGGACTTTTACATCCCTGCTTTTTTAAAGTCACCCATAACAATAAAAAAATGACTTATGAGGACCCATCTCGTTTGAGGGATTTCCTTACTTCTTGCAAAGCGGACGTCATGGATGTTTTTCCCTCAACTTCTATAACATGACTGTATTTTGTTTTTGAGTTTGCTTGCTCATTTTTTCCCATTATGGGCCTATAATATTTTTATTACTGTTGAATTGTTCTGTAGCTCTAGTATCACACTTGAGGGTTTTTTCCTTGTTTTTTTTAGACCTAGCATTATATATTGTTCTGTTTTTCCATACAGGTGTTTTTTCTGTGTTGTGGTTCTCTTTGTTCCCCTTCGCTTGTCGCACCAGCCCTCCTGTGCCATGTCACCCCTTGTGGATCAGAAGTGATGTCCTCTCCATGTGGTCCCCCCCCCACCTTCATCAAGTTATTGTTAGGTATGTTGCCCTTTCATGTTGTTTGTTCGCCCTGTTTTCGCTGTACTAGAGTTAGATGTTTTCTCTTTCTCTCGTTGGGTTTCTTTTTCCTTCTTTTCTTTTCTCTTTCTTTCTTTTCGCTTCTCCCTTTCTTTTTTCGGATCTTTTACTTTTTCTTATCTCTTCTAGGACATTTTTTCCCCACAACTTATGTGGCTTTGCTATATTCTTTTTCAATTATTGTCTGATTGTAATCTTCAATTTATTTTTGCTCAATGGTGTTGACAATGGTTTCCTGGAATGTCAGGAGTTTGAATCCTCCAATTAAAAGACAGCGTGTTCTCACTCATTTGTCGCAGCTTAACGCGCACATAGCTTTTTTGCAGGAATCTCATCTTTTGGATATTGAATCTATAAAATTGCAGAGGGGGTGGGTGGTTGAAGTCTTCTTTCCGCCTGCTAAGGGGGAAAAACATGGAGTTGTAATATTGTGTCATAAATCTTTAAAAGTCCAATTGGTTTCTCAGCAAAAAGATGAGGAGGAGAGATGGCTATTACTTAAAGTGTATATTGATAAGATTCCAATTGTTCTTTTCAACATATATGGTCCTAATGCATCTGATTGTCAATTTTGGTCTCAAATTTAACAGAAGCTTTTGCAATATCCTGATGACAATCAAGTTCTGGCTGGTGATTGCAACTTATCTGCTGACCCTTTTCTTGACAGACATTCCTCATCGCATTACATTTCAAACAAAGCACAAAAAACGTTTGCACAAGATTTTCAAAGATGACACCTTACTGATGTCTGGCGATTATGCAACCCCACTTTAAGGGTGTATACATTTTTTCCCCAGTACATCAAACACAATCTCGAATTGACTAAGTTTTTGTTTCACACCAACTAACTCAGTCCTTACACTCAGTGGATATTGGTTCCATATTGATCTCTGATCACGTCTGATATCTGAACATTTCGACATCCTGCCCAAATCCACTCTTCCTAAACAGTGGAGATTTAATTATTCATTATTAATGGACACCTCCTTCACCTCTTCTTTTACTACTTTAGCCAAAGGTTTTTTCCTCTTAAATCAGATGGGACATGTTCCCTTTTATGCTGATTTTATAATTAATTTCGTGTCTAAAAAGAGATGAGTATCTCAATCACAGTCTAAACACATTTTAAAAATTAAACTATTAGATCATTCTTACTGTGTGTCCCATTCCCAATAATCTCTAAATCAACTAATTAAAGCTAAACTTCAATTTAATAAAGTATCTACTGATAACGCTGCATCTTACCTTCTCAAATCTAGCGCTAAGTAGTATGGAGGCCAAAACAAATCTGGAAAGTTGCTAGCTAACTATCTTAAAATGAAACATAACAAATTATTCATTGAATCAATCATTGATCATACCGGTTCTTCTCATCACAAAGACCAGGGTATTCTAGCTCAAGTCCGGTAATTTTACACAAATCTTTATACACTGGATTGTCTACCCTCAGATCCTGCAAATTTAAGTTATCTGTCCTCTATTTCTAAGTCGGCTTCCTCTCAAGCTGACTTCTCATCCTTGGAAAATGGACATTACTCAAACAGAACTTGCATTGCTTTCCCTTAAAAAAGACAAGATCCCAGGGCCGGGTGTTTTCATGGCTGAATTTTATGTACACTTTTCCAAACTGCTTCCCCCCAAACTTTGTTTGTTAATTCATTCCGTTGCAAATTCGGCTACCTCTTCTGGCTCGTTTCTAGATGTCTTCATCTATCTTATTCTGAAAGAATGCAAGGATCCACAGTTCTGTAAAAATTACCATCCAATCTTTTTAGTTAACTCGGATCATAAGATTATTCGAAAACACTAGCTTTCCATCTAGAACTGCTTCTTCCTGATCTTTTGGGGAAAGAACAATCTATTTTTTTCAAGGGCAGATATCTTTCGGATAATACTAATTTGTTTTTTTATATATTATTTCTATGTTTGCAAGTTTTCCTGATACTTTAGCGGCTATTGCTTTAGATGTCGAAAAGGCTTTTGATCATGTCACTTGGTCTTATTTTTTCAACTTTAGCCTGGTTTGGACCGAAAATCTTGTCTTTAATTTCTCTCCTCTACACCTTGTCTAAGGCGGCCATTTGTGTTAATGATTTGACGTCTTCTTATTTTACCCTTCACAGAGGAGTTCGCCAAGGCTATCCCCTTTCCTCCTTCCTTTTTAACTTAGCATTAGAACCATTTTTGTCTCAGATTAGTCAGAATGCTAATATACATGGTTTTATACATGATTCACAACAAGTTAAATTGGCTGTGTATGCTGATGACATTTTGCTATTTATGTCTAAAACTTACTCTTCACTCCCTGCTTTCACATCAAATTCGCCTCTTATTCCTCTGTCTCCGTCAATAAGTTGAATACTGGCAAATGCAAAATTTTGCCCCCTAATAAATTCACTTTTAGACATGATGTTTCTTCTTCTCATTTTAAATGGCAGTCCAAACAACTTAAATACCTTGGTCTCCAATTCTCATCATCCATCACCTCTTCTATTTCTATCGCCTTGACACCATTAAGATGATGCTAGTTCCTATCATTCTTTTTACTCTTTCCAATATTCCCTTACATGTCCCTCATAAAAACTACAAGAAATTAAATTCAATACTGTTATATCCTAAGTTTTACATTCATATGTAATCAGCCTAGGTCTTCCTAGCTGCTCAGCCAGAGTGAGAGATGGCGACGGAATGTTGGTGTGAATGTGATGAATGGAATGCCTGGGTGCCTGTGTGGATGAGTGGATGACAGTTGGAGATGGGCTGAGCAGCTAGGCAGGCTGCTCCTGGTGGGATTGGTGTAGGAGATGTAGGAGCTGTTACATGGCTGAACCTTGTTTGATACCACATGACCTGGAACTAATAAAGAAGACTTAGAAACTTACAACATGGCTACCAGTGTCTTCATGTACAGAATACAACATCTTTTTGGTGACGAGGATGGGATATAAACCTATAACTACCCCTGTATACGGGTCAACCTCGGAAATACATGTGTATGGAAATTAACCCATGACCCAAACCTCATGAAGAGGTTACTGACTGGGAATAAAACCCAACCTTACCCCTCACCAAAGGGATAAAACTGTGATGACCACCAACTAGGAGACTAGGACGTACCAACCATTAAACAACGTAAAACTGTGGCATCACGAAATATGAAACTATGACGTTACTAATACAATTCCATCTACTGTAGAACACTAGTGACCTGTGCCCCACGCTGGTGAGCGATCTCTCACCCGAGTTGTGATATGTCAGGACTTCCCCTACATAAGGGAATAAAATGCGCAACAACAACCAAAAGCTAGAGTTATTATTAAAAACAAATGAGCTGTAGCACGAACATACCCTCTCCTTTAGTCATGTGTAAATATTTCTTAAACTACTAAAAACTCTTCCCCAAAGCGACACCAGTGAGCGGTCACAAAATGTAAATATGGGAGACAACCCCAAAAACTTACCATCCACGTAGGGCCACTTCTCATGAGAATGACCCACAAACCCACCCCTGTGTAGAGGTGGATAAATGTAAGGAAGTACCTAAAATCCAAAACCATCCCTCCCCTAAGGGACATTTAAAATTGCCATATAAATACTGAATAGAATTGGCCATGGAGCTTCACGCTCGTAATGTGATAAATTGTCACTAGATGGCAGCGTAACACAAAACAGAGAATAAAGAAATACATGAAAATAAGATTTCACATTTTTTTAACAATACTACGCTGCACTCGAGAAAAGAATGCCACCTCCAAAAAAACGAGTCACTGATGGGTTTTTTCTTAAGTCACAGGCGCTTCGATAAGCTTTCCAAGTATGTTTTGCCCATTAGAAAAAAAAACATTCTTTCAAGTTGCAGTTTCCTAAAAACCTGGTGTGGAACTGCAATAGTGGAACTATACACAGAAATGTACAAATGCAAGAAATAGTTCAAAACCCAGGGATGTGAAATAAAGTAAACATCACGGGAGGGTCAGAGCTGTTCAAAACAGAGAGAATGGATGGTTTACGAACAACAATGGAGTAAAATGACCCATCCTCTCCCAATAAATATAATGAACAAAGTTCTTTGTAAATTGCAGAGAGCAAAAACAAACCCACAACTACAATCCCTTCTGAAAGGGAACAAATAAATAGACAAGATTCCTCACGTAAGGAAACTTACACTTGCTGTGAAAGTGGAGCTAAAAACCATACTTTCACCCCTCTTAAGAGGTACTAACACTAGGGACTGTGACCCATAAAGTCCAGTAAGACTTTATACATGTATATGGGACCATAAACCATGTAAATACACCCTGTGTAGGAGAACCGTACCGATAGACCCAAAACCCACCCCGTGTAAGGGTTACATGAAATGTTGATTGGAGAAATCCCCAAAACATACCCCGCGTAGGGGTTACCAAACAAACAACTGTAAATGGGAATCGTACCCATGACTAAAACCAACCCAGTGTAAGGGTTACCTGAAATGTTGTTTGGAGAAATCCCCAAAACATACCCCGCGTAGGGGTTACCAAACAAACAACTGTAAATGGGAATCGTACCCATGACTAAAACCAACCCAGTGTAAGGGTTACCTGTTATGTTAATCGGCGGAGACCCGATAAACATACCCCGTGTCAGGGTTACCATATAGAACAAGTCTAACAACTGTGAATGTGAAACACACCCATGCACCCACCCCTGAGTAGGGGCCACGTGTGACGCTTAATGAGAAAGAAACTCATAATACCCACCCCTGCATAGGGGCCGCGTGTAACGCTTAATGCGAAAGGGGATAATACCCAAACGCATGCCCATTCCTGGTGTAAGGAATAATGTAGTACAGCTACCCACTAAAATACACTAGACAAGGACGTCCTTTGGGAAACAAAGCCTAAACTGTGGAAGCTGGCACACATATAAATTGTAAGCATAAATCCCTCAAACATGGATACTCTACAATACAAATACATTGTACTAGCCAGGGAACACTATTTCTGTAGAGAAAAAGGAAAACCAGAAACTGCGCTGGTGAGCGATCTCTCACCCGGATCATGCTAGATATAGGTTCGAAGTAAGAAGCAGACTGGACTGAAGAATTCTTCTGTACTATATAAACGTCCTATTTCAACTTGGCCCTAGATGGCTGCATAACACTAGACAGAGAACACTGAGGACCACAGTATAGAACATTTTCACGCCGTACTTGCAGAAGAATGCCACCACCAAAAAAACGAGTCACTGTTCCTGTAGTATAGTCACCAACACTCCGATGCAGAGCCAATCTTGAATAATGAAATTTCTTCATGTTAGTCTTTCTAAATGTCCACAAGAAGCGGCAACAAGACAAACCAATACTGTCACCGGATGGCAGTCAATAGAAAAAAAAAACTTCCACTCACCACCGGTGTCCAAAACAGCATCCGCTGTCCTCAGTAAGAAAATCAGACCGATCACGAGGAAAATAGGATAATCCCCTAGCACTGCAAGAAAACTATGGAAAGCAGATCGTGGAAAACAGGAAAGCAGAACGTAGGCACGATGATGAGAAGACTCGTGCCAACCAATGCGCATCACCGATGAAGACGTGGTTGGCGTTTTGACGCTAATAGAACCAGCAAATAACATGGGAGATCGCCAACCCCAAGATGGCGCCACGCTTTCTCACGCTGTACAGGGTGGCTCACGGCACGCTCAGTGTGCAACGGCAGGAATGCAGCGAAGATTCAGGAGGACGTCACCGAAGACTCTACAGCTCCGCGCGACACCACGAACCAGGTAAGGTGCGCGAGCTGTGCTTTGAATTTGAAAGTGGCGGTTGCAGAGATGAAGTCTCAACGTAGACCCAAAATCAAAGTCACACAATGTCTCACACCTGACTCTGCCCCTTATAATACTGCTGTGAAGCGCCATGCATGCAGCACAATCTGACACCACTCTGCCAGCCACTGCCAGTGAGATACTCGTACTTGCCAAAAGCTCAGTGGAGACTACAGTTCTCCATCGTGTGAAGTACACAGCTCACCTTCGTGTGAAGCGTCAGCAGCGTTGAGATCGTCCACAGCTGACCGTAGGGATCCCTTCTCCAATATTCATTATTGCTTGGTAATTATCCGTCCCAAAAGTATGCAGTGTTAGTTTGCTACTCTGCGTTTTAACATTGTTTGTGATTTAATAATTAAATGTCTTAAAAAAAAATTCATGAGGGAGGATGGGGGATATTGATGCACGTTTTTATGTCGTATTTTGCCCATCTTTTCTTGATTTGCATGTTCATTCTCTTGTGATGTTTTACTTTTAGTTGCATCCCTGAGTTATGTACATTTCTGTTTTTTGTGTATAGTTTTCTTTAGTATTGTAATTTTTGGTTTCTATTTAAAGGAAAGGGATAATGTTATATCCTAAGTTTTACATTCATATGTAATCAGCCTAGGTCTTCCTAGCTGCTCAGCCAGAGTGAGAGATGGCGACGGAATGTTGGTGTGAATGTGATGAATGGAATGCCTGGGTGCCTGTGTGGATGAGTGGATGACAGTTGGAGATGGGCTGAGCAGCTAGGCAGGCTGCTCCTGGTGGGACTGGTGTAGGAGATGTAGGAGCTGTTACATGGCTGAACCTTGTTTGATACCACATGACCTGGAACTAATAAAGAAGACTTAGAAACTTACAACATGACTACCAGTGTCTTCATGTACAGAATACAACAAATACTATCTACATTCCTTTGGAATAATAAAAATCAATGTGTGTCTTTAGTCAAGCTAAAGCAGCCTGAAGTTGAAGGCGGAGTGAACTTTCCTGAGTTCCCCAAATATCATAAATCTTTCCAATTACGACAGTCTTCTCATTGGATTGCACCTTCCTCATTATACACTCCTTTATGGGTTGATTTGGAAGGAGCTTTTTGTTTTGTTACCTCAGAAAATATCTACTCCTATTCTCAATAATACCTGCAAATTATTAACTGCTGTAATTTCCTATTCTCCCACAGATCTACGCTCGTTTTTTAACTCTCCTATTTGGAATAATCAATTTATTCAAGTGAAGAAGCATCCTATTTATTGCCATTCTTGGAGAACTAAAGGGCTGATTTGGGTTCATCAATTATTTGATTGGGACTCACTTCTTGCTTTTACTCAAGTTCAGGAACTCTTTCGACTCCCGTCTAGTTGCATTGCCTCCGTCCATCATCTCCTTGTGTTTGCTTTGTTCGGCCTAAGTTGGCAGGGTATGCCCAGACGTGGGTCCCTTGCTCACTTTGCCACTGGATTCAAGCTAGCCTGGCTGATGAGGGCTGTTAGCCCGAAACCGGTCCCAGGATGCTTGTTTCCAGTCCAGGGAAGACATGGCTTGGCAGTTCGGGCTGGACTGTTCCCATGAGGCACAGGGTCAAGACTGATTTGCATATAGCTGTGTCTGAACTGGGGTGGCAAAGTGAGCTAAAGAATGATGATGGATTCAACCCAGATCTGTGACTGGGGGTGAGTGTCTGAAAAGTTTCAGCGCTCCGTCCATCATCTCCTTGTGTTTGCTTTGTTCGGCCTAAGTTGGCAGGGTATGCCCAGACGTGGGTCCGTTGCTCACTTTGCCACTGGATTCAAGCTAGCCTGGCTGATGAGGGCTGTTAGCCCGAAACCGGTCCCAGGATGCTTGTTTCCGGTCCAGGGAAGACATGGCTTGGCAGTTCGGGCTGGACTGTTCCCATGAGGCACAGGGTCAAGACTGATTTGCATATAGCTGTGTCTGAACTGAGGTGGCGAAGTAAGCTAAAGAATGTTGATGGATTCAACCCAGATCTGTGACTAGGGGTGAGTGTCTGAAAAGTTTCAGCGCTCCGTCCATCATCTCCTAGTGTTGGCATATTTACAAGCACCCATCACCACGGGAACATCAATTTTTACAACGTTTCTGTGGCAAAAGGGGCTTTGTCTTATTTACAAGGCAGTGTTAAGCCACTTAACATGTCTTAACGCTGCCTTATAAATAAGGCCTCCTTTCACGCTATGCTTAGCGTTAAAGGGGAGGTCAATGGGTGTTGCTGTGGGCGTTCCACCTCAACACCTATTGATTCTAACGCTGCCCCATATTTACAAGGGAGGCGTAAATAGGAGGCAGCGGCAGAATTAAGACCAGGGAAAACCTGGTCTTACCCTGGCACAACGACGAGAAATATTTCATTTCTCATATTTGTTGTTTTCATGTGTGCTCCATTGTGCAGCACACATGAAAACAGCAAAAGGCCAATGATTGTTTATGTACAGGACGGTCCCCCTTCTGGCACAAAAACAGTCATTATTTAAAAATGCATTAAGCAGCACACATAGAAGTTACAAAATGGCATTTAAAGATTGTTTATGTGCAGAAAGGAGGACCTTCCAGCACATAAACAATCTTCCCCTGCACGCAGACACCCTCGCACTACAGTGTAATGCTGCCTGCGTGGGCGCTAGGCTGCTAAGTGTAGCGCCAGCGCAGGGGGAAATGCAGGGCTGCACCATATTCTTGTAAATATGGTGCAGCCCTACGTTTCTGAAGTGGTGGAGTGAGGCATTAAGCAAGGAAGGCTAATGCCTTACTCTGCCACTTCCCTTGTAAATATGCCCCTTGGTGTGGTCAGATTTAAGGATAATGGTGGGCGGGAAACTCCGCTCCGCTGGCGTAGTTGACGGAGTTTTGCCCACTCCATACTTCGCTTCGAGTGTGGAGTTCTGCAAAACTCCGACAACTGCTACGTAGCGGAGTTTGCTGCACCAACCAACATTGCACAGTGTTTCTGCCAAGAGTCAGCCGGCCCTTGGTGTTGGGATTCAATATAAAAACACTCAGCAAGGGTCTGAGTGGGGGTAGAGTGAGGCACAGAGGACTGCTGCTGACTGACGATTTCCCCACCTCCCTCTCCTGAAGTTAAAGTAACTTTCACGACATGCTGAAAATTAAGTGAAAGACGCAGAAGGGAGCAAAGTGTCACTGCCAACATGAGGAAAAATTTAGCAAAATTAGTAGATTAGTAACCCGAATGTCTGCTGCTGCTGGGCAGGATTCAGGAGTCGCCGTCAGGACCAACCCAGGCAAGTAAAACCGCACCACAGTTTTTTTGCCGGAATGCATTGCAAACATGATTTTAATCGACAAAGATTGCACTTGGAATTGCCATAATAATCAGCGTTCTGGTAATAGCTTATTGTAGTTTTCTGTTTACTTGCCTTCTAAAATAGTGTGTCTTTTTGATGAGCCTTTAAAGAACGTGTTCCCCCGAGACTTTACTTGAAAATGTTTTCATTTTGTGGACTCCTGTCCTGAGGCCAGTTCCGGAACGTGATGGATGGCATGTTGACATAATGGAACCAAACGAAAACAAATGACAGACACAGCGAACATAATTGTTGTCATACCGGCAATATATTTAATATAGCACTCCTCAGACTTGTATTTTTGCGATGGCAACACAGTCACCCTTGCACTATGGTGCAAGGGTGCCTGCATTGGCACTAGGCAGCTAAAGTTAGCGCCAGCGGCGGGGGGAAACGCAGGGCTGCATCACATTCTAGTAAATATGGTGCAGCCCTGCGTTTCTAAAGTGACGAAGCATGTTGTTAGCCTTCTTGGCTTAACAACACGCTTTGCCACTTTATTGCAAATATGCCCCTCAATTCCTTGACATCTATCATCATCCTGATGTTCTTTCACAATTCTTTTCTTTGTGTCAGAGCAAACCCACATTCGTCTGCCTTTCTCCATTCTTGAATGCACCTCTTGTGCCACCCTTGGTGCCTCTGTACTCAGGTAAAGCAACTCATTCTCACTGTAATGTCCTAAGAAATCTAATTCTACATTGCCCTTGATGATCTCTTCAAGCTCGGTCTTCAGTTGGAAGGCATTAAGTCTCTGAGGAGTCTGTTCTCTGTGTTGCAGGGTGATTTGTAGAGTAGCAATGGCCATAGTACTTCCTGTAACATGATCTCCTAAGCCTCTCCCTCTGGTGTGCCTGCACCTAATGTACTGAATACACCTATTGATTTTGAATGGATACTCTGAAGGGTGTAACTCTGTGGTGTGCTAGTGATTGCGGCAATGGAGAAGATACTTAGGTTATCTGATGATTGTGTCTTACCTAATGTAGCGGGTGTCGAGATCTGGACAGGGGGTGAGACAGTAGTCTTAGTGTAACTTGGAGGTGTGATAAATTCTGGAGAGGTCAAGGCATTCGCACCATTCTCTGCAGCTGTCCAAGCTGTAGCACCAGGTGGCAGTGCTGCATTATATGGGGGTGGTCTTATTCTGAGGAGTTTGTCTATGTGAACATCATCCTCCTCATTCCATACTTCTGGCTCACTCCTCAGTTTCTTTTAGTCAGTAGGTTTTTTCTTCTCTGTGTCCTCACTCTCCATCAGAGGGTAAGCTCCGATTGTTTCAATCACTTCCTCCCTCCATTTCTTCTGCCTCTCATGCACTTATCCATGAATACGCCTTATCAGAGACCTTAAATGCAATTTTTTTTTCACTTCTTTTCATTTTCAACCTGTTCCCAGAAATTCCGGGCCTCAAATTGTGTGGGTCTAGGCTGGAGTCTTAAATCACATATCCTGCATCTCAAGTTCTCTATTCTTGGTATGTGCCGTCAGGCGGAACTTTTTCTGCCTTATTCGCTTCTTTCTCTTTTTTCAAAAAGGGATTTCCCATTCTGTCAATGTTCTCAATCACTCCTTGTTCCAATCACACCCACTCTCTACACTGTTAAGTTTACAATTTTCCTGTCAATACCAGCATGTCTCAGTCAAAGGTCACACTATCGCAGCACAGCTTCAGCGTTTGCCAGCCAATCACTGTGCAGCACCTTATGACGTAAGCACCTGTAGGTTACCAGATTCTCCTAAACTTGTTCTACTTTTCTCTCTGCTAATGTTTGCTTGCTTCTTCTAAACATAAATCTCTACAACACAGAGATACTCAGTAGCAAACTCTTGACCTGCAGGAGTCTCCGAGCCAGCGTGCTCACTCCTGTGCACCAAGGCATGAACAACCACTGAGTTAATTTAGTACATTTGCCCTATAAAGTGTTACGTCCCTATCTTGGTGTGACTGAGAGTGCGTCACAATACATGTGACTTTAGCAGAAAATTTCAACAACTCGACAAATCTAACTCAGGTACTTCTCTACATCTTTATGCTGTACACGTAGACAATTTAAACGCTGTTATTCACAAAAGTTGAAAAACATAGTTAAAAATACAATACCCACCGTACCCACAAGTCCAAGAACTAATGTCATGTAATAGTTAAATTCAAGGTCCATCCACCACATTCCACCACAATATGTCAAACTACTGTTGCAGGGGTTCTGCTCTGGAACAGAACTATGCTTGGAACCATAGAACATTAATATGTAGGGACTGAGTCACTATACCACCTCAGTGTCCATGATTCTGGGTCCGACTAGCTATAGTGCCTCACTTGCCGTCGTAACCTTACCAGAGAAACAAGTGAATTGGCACCCCCAGAACACAACATTCTCAACCCTCTCAGGGATTGCGGTAACAGGACACATCATTTCGTTCTCTCACTCATATTTGTCCACCATGAGATAACCAGGAGACACAAATAAAGTTTAGAATATTTATTCAAACTATTGTGCTCTGATATGCAGTACACATGCCACAATTAGAAAGCAATTGCATAATAAAAATACTGTTAGCATGTTTATTAATCCATATACCATCAAAAGCACTGTCATTTTATAGGACAGAGTGATCCCTTGCTACTAAAGCTAAATGATTATATGAAAGATCTCTGGGATTACTGGCAGACCCCGTACCTTAGCATACTCAGATGGGCGCTCTACATCTCAGTGGACGCAGTGCTCTTGTCTCAGAACGGCTGAACCATAAAGGTGCAGGAATTGCCAACACTGGCCCCCTTGCACCATGCAGGTTTGTTTTCATGCAGAAAGGGGCACCTTCCTGCACAAAAACAATCCTGAGAGGCGTATTCCTCTATCTATGTGTGCCGCAGAATGCAGCACACACAGAAAGAAGTGACAAGGAGAAATAAACACATTTTTCCTTGTTACTCCTCCTCTGGGAAGGCGTATCTTCTTGGCGCATTCCCAGGTCTACCACTTTTGGTAAATCTGGGAATGCGCAAGAACTATGGGAGTTGAGTGGGAACACCCACGCAACGCCCATGGAACGCCTTCCCAGGCCAGATTAACACAATGCAGCAGTGTGCGCTGCGTTGCGTTACTTCACATTTATGAATCCACTCAGGCCACGCAAAGTGGCCCTGCGTAGCTTCATAAACCGCATTCAGGACTTGTGTCACGCTTGCACCGCGTTGCGTGGTGCAAAAGCAACGCAACTCTCCTCATAAATATGCCTCAAAGCCTTTGGTAACCAGCAGGTCTCTTACGTAACAAAGGTATTATGGGCCCTATTTCAAGCAAAAGAAATGCCCCTCCTACGCTCTGAACCGAGGAAAAAAGACAATTGAATTTGATGTTCGGTGGGCCCCACACAGCTTGGGTCCCGGTGCCGCTGCACCTGCCGCACTATAGATAGATTCCTCAGCCCCTATCAGCAGGGCTCTGTTCCTACTACATGGAGGGAACAGAGATCACAGGAAGAAGTGGTGAGCCTCGGGCACGGTTGTTTATAATGAGGCTTGTGCACTGCAGCGATTCGTGCAACAGGTCCCCTCATAATTAACAAGGAGCATTTACGAGATTCAGTGCAGTTTTTAACATGGCCACTAGATGACAGACTTGCACCGCCAAATATCGTTTCTTCACTACTTATATCACCAGGCAACAGCGATAGCTCTGTTTCTCTTAGAATACTTAGGTAATATATACAACCTGACATATATATGACACTTTATTTTCTAGCATAGCTATCACTAGCACGTGTAGTACCCGAAAGCCCCTGAAAAACCATCCTGTCACGGTCCCTTCCGCTGCACAACAAGACATTCGTCCCGATCAACTTCTCATGTTTCCTCAGTAGGAGACGAGGGGATAGAAGATGATACTTTCCTTCTGGTGAAAGCTGGCTTTAACCCTTAAAGAAACGTTCCCAAAATGGGTGTTGCAGTTGTCAGAGCATAGGAAGCTAAACAGAATTTTGACAGGTGATCTTTAGCTTTCTAAGTCACACGAAAAGCCAGATGACATGTGAGCCTAATACGCACATTTACTCTTTCATGTACTTCTGGTTTACACGTGCAGAGAACTATTTTTACTAATGCAAAACGACTCATTAAATGCACAGACTGTAGGGTGGCCGTATCACTTACGCTTAATTTGAAAAAGAGTACGGGGCAGATTTACAAGCCCCTAGTGCCGCCGGTGCGTCACGTAGCGTGACGCCCCGGGGGCGCAACCTGCTGAGTGATATTTACAACCACAGGTAAAGCCACCCTGCGTGGCTTTACCTGTGCTTGTAAATATCGCCCCTTTTCACGCAACACTTTGCGTGTTAGGGGCGTGACATGGGTGTTGCTGTGGGTATTCCCACGCAACACCCATGTTAACTGATGCAATTCCAGATTTACGAGAAATCGTTAATTTGGAAATGCGCCTGAATGCTACGTCACCCTAGGGGTGGCGTAGCGAGGTGCAACGAGGAGAAATGTTGTCATTTCTCCTTGTTTTGTTCCTCTTTCAATGCGTGCTGCATTCTACAGCACACGTTGGAAGAGGAAATTACTGCAAGGTGCCCCTTCTATCACAAAAACAATCTCCCCACGACGCAGGCGTCCTTGCACCTTGGTGCAAGGGTGCGTGCGTCGGAGCATGGCAGCAGTTTGTGCGCCAGCGCCGGCACTGAGATGCGACATATTGTTGTAAATATGTCGCATCCCTGTGCTTCAAAACTAACGCAGCGCTGCACAGCAAAATGGCTTGCGGCAACGCGCTGCGTTTGTTTCGTGTAAATCTGCCCCTACATGCTGGAGGCCAAAGTTTTTTGTCAAAAGCTCACAGTTTGCTATATGCCAAGGAAGTCGAGTCCACTATCATACTCTCCATGCCACTTTATCTCATTCTTGGATATTCTTTTTAATCAATGTTTTCCTCCTTTGTCACAGTTTCCCGTCTTTCACTTTCTCCTTTTCTGGGACAAAGTCCATAGATGAAAAAACAAGTCCCCAACCCCCAAAAGAGTGTTGGTGTGCCGTACCTACAACCACTGGCTAAAATTAAGCCCTGACCTTACTCCGTTATGGACACTGTCTCCACTCCTGAACATTTCACCTACAAATCATTGGTTTTAAATGAGTTAGCCTTATTGGTTCAACGGAGCAAAGCAAAACAACAACTCCCAGAATGCATTATTCTATCACAGAAAAGAACAGGAATAGAAATGGTGCCAGCCCTGTTCTTGGAGAGAGGTGGGCATCATATCCCAGATGGCACTTTAAAAGGATTGATTCAGAAAGAAGGTTCTCCATGAATATGCCTCCCTTATGTGGGGAGTGGGTGTTAATGGCATTAAGGAGAACGGACCACCCTTTAAAAATGGTTGTAGGCCAAATAACATGTTTTCACAGGGAAGAAAAAAGTAATTAGGAAGCCTGTTTTCATTTCGAACAGTAAAAGAACACACGTATATTTTCACTTGTAAAAAAATGAATTAAAAAACATGCTACTGTTTACGTTCAAGTCACACTTATAAAAAAGGAATTAGGTTGTGATGCACTACGAGATATGCCGCAAAACTGGAATCCGCGCACTAACCGGTGTGCCCAGACTCTAATTTTGCAATATGACTTTCACTTATAGGTCATGTTGAGAAATCTCAAGTTGTAAGGAGTTGCAGAATGACATGCCTTATCCCTATTTATGACCCCCTTTGATTGGCAGCAAATGCAGCAATATTGGTCTGCAGGAACAGCAGACTATCATGCCTGTGTTTCTATTCTCAAATGGGAAGCTTTTTTGTATAAGCAGCCAGGTTCCTTAAAAGAACTAGGGGTATATTCACAAGAACGTGCGCTAAACATCTCCAAAAAATGTTAACGCAAATTTACACATCGCAGCCCATCGCGGGAAAATAACCCCGTGTTAACGTGGAATTCACAACACGGCGGTACCATGCAATAGTCTGCCGAAAACGCGGCCAATGTCCACGATACAATCACCGCGACGGAGATAAAAACACAAACCCCAACGCGTAAAAAGACGAGATGTGCCCAAATGCGATAAGAAAACAGTGACAACCAGCGAGAGGCCAGTAATACCCACGCGTAATGCGGGAAAAAGCACAAGAACAGCATACGGAAAATGCCACTAAAAAACGAAATCAACTGCGGAGTACCACGGATGCACCCTGACCGACTGCAGAGGACTACATGAACCCCACAATCCCCACGGAGGAACACCGAGTAATACAGGGCTCATGGAAGGGCAATGAGAAGAGGAAGAGGAAGACGGGGTACAGTCGCCAGGAAAACCCGATTATCGCCACGGATGAGCCAGAACACCACCACCAACTGTACGTCACCTCCGTGTCATTGGCAACAAAGAGGCAAAGATGGCACACCACCTCGGACCATGTGAATGCCGTCGCATGGCAGAGGAGGACAATGGAAGAGCACAAGAGGCTCTGGACTGATGTGAATGGCAAAACCAAGCAGAAACTCGCTGCCAACAGGAAAGCAGCAACGCACCCCGGAGGAGGGGGGCCAGCAGAACACCATGAGCTGAATGACATGGAGAAGATGGTGGCCACAGTCACCAGTCGGGAGACAGTGACATGAGTTGGGGATCTGGACACTGCCCAACATGACCCAACACTACATCAACATGGTGCGTAGCGACCTGGGAGTGGGGGGACGGGGGGAGATGGGCACAATGGCACACATACACAATAAAGCAGGGCACACTGCACACCCACAATGACTCTGGATCATGTCCCTGATCCCACGGGAACACTTCAGCACACACACAAACACCAAGTAGTCCCACAAACACCATGTGCCCAAAGGGGCACCCACCCAACACATCAACATTCACACAACCAACACATGCCCATGTGCGAAACACAGCAAGCATGCATATACGTCAGCCACACTGACAATGCAAGAGACACCACATGACGAGTAGCTTGGCTGCAGTCCTATCATCATGGCAATGTACACGGCACAACACTGAGGTGGCTGAGTGCGGACAACACCCGAAAATGAGCAGGTCACACTCGGACACAACTACCTGCACAAACAACCCCTGACGTCAACGACACATCTGCGGACAAACCATGCCCAAGAGTCACAACTCGATAAAGAGCACAAGTTACCCAAGTCTGCAACATCACAGCACCGTGGAAGCACAGAACTGACAGGCACACTGCATGAAAGGGATCAGTGGCAGACAAATCAGAGCCGCAGGAGCGAGCGAATCACCTACTGTGCAGCATACGCACATAAGTATAAGTGCACCTCGACATTGACAACATCCCGGTACAAACAGCAACACCTCCACAACAGAACACAGGACACAACTGGTGCCGCAAATGTGCACAACATGGCAAATCACATCTGGCACAGCAGGAAACTGTGACATGACAATGTACAAGTACAACCTGTAACCTGCAAATATGTATTATTCACACATGCTGTGCTTGTGGACATTTTGTACTGTCCCATGATTGCGAGGGACGGCCACAATGTGACGTTCTCATGAGAAGAAATTGGTAATGATGGTGTTCCTACGGGCCATTCCTGCCGCAGCTGCAGTGGGATGTGGGCCACCTGCCCCATCGCCCCCATCATCGTCCGGTACTTCTGGAACTGGGATTCATGGGGCATTGGTGCGTACACAGATGTTGTGCAACACACAACATGCAACGATCATCTTGCACACGATGTCCGGGCTGTACAGGAGCTTTCCACCTGTGCCATCCAGGCACCTGAAACGTGACTTCAACACGCCAAATGTGCGTTCAACGATGCCCCTGGTGCGTATGTGGGCCGCATTGCACTGCCTCTGGGCGGGTGTGTTCGGGTCTCGGAGGGGTGTCATCATCCAAGGGCAGAGTGCATATCATTGATCACCTGCAGAGAGAAAAGAGTCAATACTTGGTTCGGCATGATGTGATGGCAGGCCCACTAATCCAGTGACGCCTGTGCTGGCTGCGTGTGGGGTGAGTGTAAGCCAGCCCTCAGGGAGTAGCTGGTGCTGGCAACAACTCCAACAGTCATCAGGCACTCAGAAATGCAATGTCAGAACAACAAGGGAGCATGACTTGAGTCGCACAGGGTTAGTGGCCCCGGATGCACAGTGGCCGACACGTGCCTACCGCCACGGGACGCTGACCTGCGGGAGACTGGGGTAGGGTCATGAGGGCAGAGCAGGGTCTCGTATGTATCATAGGTGCCTTCCGCGGAGTGTCTCGGGGGAGAATGGGAGGTCTACCCCCAGGGCATGATGCAGAGGGCACATGCCAGCTGTGTCCGGCAACATGGCGGATATGAATGCCACAGACTCGTGCCAGACACCAAGTCCGTACCTGCCCGTTGCTGATGACAACCCCCAGGCCACAGGCTCAGACACCAACGATGTTCCGCCGGAGGCTGACGGTCACTTACGGCGCACAGGGTTAGTGGCACCAGGTCAGTTGTTGATAGTGTTCGATCACCTCCGTAACTCTGATCCGGCTTTCGTCCGGACTGAGCCGCATCTTCCTCTTACTCCTCTCCGTGCGTTCACTGGTGTGGACTCTGCCATTCATGGTTTGCGACTAAGTGCTGGATGTGGGACCTACTGGTCCGCAGGGTAGGCCTGAGCCCTCATCCACGTGTCGCCGGCTTGCGTTGAATAGGGTTAGTGGCACCACGTGTCGCCGGCTTGCGTTGAGCAGGGTTAGTGGCACCACGTGTCGCCGGCTTGCGTTGAACAGGGTTAGTGGCACCAGGTGTCGCCGGCTTGCGTTCAACAGGGTTAGTGGTACCACGTGTCGCTGGCTTGCGTTGAACAGGGTTAGTGGCACCACGTGTCGCCGGCTTGCGTTGAACAGGGTTAGTGGCACCACGTGTCGCAGGCCTGCGATACGGAATTATGCTTCACTGATCGAAGGGAGTCTGGTGCTGTGGCCGCTGCCACGGACCTGGGGTCACTGCCATTCAAGTCTCAGGACACAGTTCCACATGTGGGACCTACTGGTCCGAAGAGGACACCGGTGGAGTATGTCAATGAGAAAGGAGTAATGTGGGCCAGCGTCGTGGGGGCCAGCGATGGTCTGCGGAGGCTGCAGCGGTCACAGGACTGGGGCTTGGAGCTTGCACCGGCACGTGGTGGGCCCTCTTTGACACACGCCGGTGTAGGCAGGTGAGCGGAGCCTCGTTGGTGCGCTGGGGCAGGCATGACGGGTCTGGGGACCAGCGGCCTGGGGTGTAGCAGGCGCACAGGGACTCAGGCCCCGCCGCACTCTCAGACTCGTGGCAGGCTGAGAGGCGCCGCCCTGGCAGATGCGTTATCCATTCCGAATGAGAACCACGCCCAGTGCGACGGGCTTTTTGTTCACACCCCTACGCAGGCCTGGCGTACGCAGGTCCAACTCACTCCGCCCGCACATGGAGGGGGGGACGTAACGTGCGACATTTCCGCGTTCTGCCCCACAGCCTGTGGGGACATGGTAGCGTCCACTGGCCACTACACTTCATGCACCAGCAGTTGATCTCCACATGGCCATTTCCGTGGTTTGCACACTGTGGTGTGTCCGGCACCTCCACGCCACACCTGGCATTGGGTAGGTTCACATTCCTTAGTCACTTTCCACTCTCGCACATGCCTGCTCCATGCCTCTCCTCACATCTTGCTATTGTGTGTCTGTGGTGCCATGCCGTGGCTGGGTTGTGGGCATGGCAAGGCCAAGTTCCCAATGGAGTCGTGTTGTCGTGTCTGGTCGGTTGGCATGTTGCGTGGCATGTGAAATGTAGTTGTGCTGCGTGCCCATTGCCAGTGTCGTGAGTTGCATGACTGTGGGCTGGAGGTGTGTGGTGTGTTCCTTTTGGACTTACCAATGAGCACTGCATTTCCATGGGTGTCATCCTGGGAGCGCTGGGTGATGATGGACTGTCGGGAGATGTGAGAATCATGCACTCTGCCTGGGGAGTTGGCCACGACATTGTTGAGTAGTCCCGGGCGGTCCACTATTGCGTGCACATTCATGGAATGCGTGTGCTTTCTGTTGTGGTAGTTGTGTGCAGTGTCGGCAGGGGGCACGAGGGGTACATGTGTGCAGTTGATTGGCCCCGACACGTGAGGGAATCCAGCTATGGCGTAGGGGCCTTGCTTGGTCTCCAGCTGCTCCTGCGCAGTGTGGGTGAAGTGGAGGTGCTGGGGTACCAGGCTGATGTTGGCATCCAGGACAGGTGTGATGACCTTGGATGGGGCTGGCTGTGTGACTCCTCCGACTCTGGCAATTGTGGGTTGGATGGTACCAGAGGCCGACATGTGCAGCGCAGCCGGCAGCTTTGTCTATGGAGGGATGTTGGTTGTCCGCTGGGTTGGTACCATCAGCAGGTGGGGGATGTGGGTCAGGATGTGGGGGATGGTTGTCCTTTTGGGCCTGTAGTGGGCAATGTCCTCCTCTGGCGTTGGGTCTGGGTGGCAGGTGCGTTTCAGGTGGGTCCGCTGTCTTTGTGTACGCTGCCTCTGTGGTGTTCCCGGGGGGGGTGGACGGGACGGGTCCTGGGGGTGGTGGTGGGCCTGGGGTGGGTGGCGGTGGGTGTTGTGGCCCTCATGGGTCTCAGAGCTGCATGATCATTGTCTCCATGGCATCTGTGGGTCTTCAGATGTGGCTCTTGGCTGGGCTCCCTTTCATGCTGCAGGTAGTCGTCCTGCTTAACACCAGCAAAAGGCAGGTGTTAAATCCCTCTGCTACCGCGGCTTATCGCGTGGTTTTGACTCGCATCGCAGATCTGGCAGTTCGTTGTGAAAGTGGTGTTGTGGTTTTTTCGTGTGTTTTTGCACGGGAACGCCTCTCATCTCATTAGGGTCAGTTGGTGGTGTCCACCGTGGAGATAAATTTTGGGGCAGTTATCGCGGGAATACTGGCGATGTCTGCAGTTTGCACCCGCTTGTGAATGGGGTGTTAAATCGATCTCCACTTTTGATGGGTTAAGGTGGAGATAAATCAGCGGTAGATCCTTGTGAATATGCCCCCTAGTGTTTCTTTAAAAAAATATTACCCATTTGGAAAGACACTAAAGACATCAGGCGGAGAAGGCAGCAGTGGTTCAGAGGACTGGAGCCTAAGGTCGCCTGACGTAATTCCCAAAGGGGAAGCTGTCCAAGGGGACAGCTTCCTCTTTGCGAATGTGTGCCACCTCCTTCAGGAGTCAGTAACTTATCAATGGGTGCATCTTCAACTGCAAGTACTGCAATTTGCGACTGAAAACTGGTTTCGTACATCAGCCCTTGGGGACATTCCTTGGGGACTCCTTCTCGTTTGCGAATGGACTTACCTCCTCCTTGAAGGAGGTGGCAAAAGATTAATGTTTAACAACCTTAATTTGGGCACAAAACATTATTGATACCAATTCAAATTGGTATTTGGAAGGGGTGCCCTAAACATGCCCCTTCCAGATACCAATTCGGAGTTTGGTAAACAACTAAAGAGAGGGTTTTAGTGCATAGGAAGTTGTGGCGCTCAGCAAATTTACGTTCCGTGTGTCTGGGTGAACTGATAAGTATGGTGCTGACCAGGAAGGGAAGACCCTTAAAACCCCTCAATGTGTGTAGGGAGAACCCTACAGCAAAACAGACTGGCTAAATCCTGTGCACACATACAAGGTAAATCAAGTCAAATACAATTATTAATGCAAGCAATCTGTACAGAGTTCTTAAGTGTAGTTGAAAGTTCTTTATTGTGATGAAAAACGCAACCAGCCGACACGTGTTTCGTCAGGGATGAGTAGTCCCTCGACTCTTCAGGGCTGTAAAAAGTTGCGTGCACACTGTATCGTCCCGTAGCCGGTTATAATTCCAATTCGGAGTTTGGTTGCAAACCCAATTAGCAATTCAATAACGAATTGCAATTTGTGTTATACATATAAAAAAAGCCTTTTTGTAGTAACAAATGGGCTGGTTCTGCAAACCTCATTTTTTGCAAGCAAATAAATAGCTACGTACATCTGGTCCTTACTCCTCAAAAGAGCAAGAGTAAATGCTTTCCCGGGTGCACAGAGAAATGGATCACTATCGAAACTGATTGATGTCTGCAAGCGGGGTCCTTTCTTAGTCTGAGTTCCAGTGGTAAAATAGAGCGGGTGTTCACCTGTCTAGATTCAGGTAGTCTGCCACCAGTCCATACAGGAGGAGGGATCCAGTTGAGGATGGGAATATGGGAACAGGTCATTGAAAAAGTACATGTGATTTTTATACTTGGAAGACTCCTTGGTTCTTTGTGTGTAGCAGGATGAAGGAGGGTGTAGTATGATGAGTTCCTACAAGTAAGGAGTGGGATCCCTGAAAGGGTTCACTGTTGAAAATTCCTGAAGGACTATCTAAGCACCTGCAATGCATTGTAAAATAAAGGGTATGCGAGGAAGGATAACCTCTCCAACGTAAAGAATGACCAGTAAGGTAGGTGGAACTCATGGAGTTTCACTCCACAGAATTCCACGGAGTTAGATAAAATCTCTGTGAGATTTCAAGGAGTTCCACCAATGGGCAGGAAACATTCACGTCACGCTGCTCAGACTGAATTTAGCAGCCAGTAGTGTGGGCAGTGCTGAAAAACTGCACAAAAAGCACCATGTGGTGCACAAGAGCGCATCCATTCGAGTTGATTTTCCTGCCACGTGAGTAGAAAGCTTCAGCAAATCTACTCGAGAAGAAGCCCTCTGATCGTGACTGCTCACATAAAAAATTCACGCTAGGGGATGCCAAATCTTGCTTGTGCTTGTCAGCTCACATTGCTGGAGCCTTGGAGGAAGAAAATTCCACCACACGGCGATTGGTGGAATTTGGCCAGAACTCTGCGTTGTCACCAAATTCTGCCAATTCCATGGGCGCAATGTTTCCCCTGCAATAATATCATTCCATGCATCTACATATATTGGTATTAATGACAATGCTTCAACCCCAAGATATGAGTAGAACAATAGATCCTTTGTACTCAATTCCAGTGCATGTTTAGTTTTCTATTAGTACTAAGGGAGAAATGTTTCTGTGCACTGTGCCCCACTTCTCAGTGTGTATGTATGAACAGTGTGGGGTATTGTGCAATGACATGGCCTTACAAACAGCTCTACACCTGACTGGGCGGATGGAGCAAATGTAAAGTCTGTACATAGCATCCACTTGGGGCAGCATTCACCACACTTGCATGCTGGGAAACAAGAAAGGAGTGTGGATTGCCACAATGTGAGTACTCTGTTTGAGGGACATTGTGATTGTTGTGTCTTGGGTGCATCTTGCAGGTTTGCTGTTTCTAAGAAATTGTGCCATGGTTATAGACATTTATAGGATGTGTATCAAAGTATTTATTTGCAGAGCTACCTGTGCTGTTCTCTCCTTTGCTGCATGTCAGTACAGGAGGAGTGTAATTGGGATGATTCTGGCAATAGTAGAAGTACCAATGGTTTGTTTGAAGTGTTCCCTTCTGTAGAAAGCTCAGAATATTCAGTATTTTCTGTGATTCAAAAGAAAAGAGATTAACAATTGAAGGTACATGTGTACCTCCTGTGTGAGAAGGAGACCAAGGCCCATAGTTATGACTTTAGTGGTGCAGGGTAGTGCGGCAAGTCACCTTGCTGTGCTGCCCTGCATCACAGGGAAAGGGCACGAATGCACAGTATTTATCCAATACGGGGATTCCTATCATTTTCTTTTTCGCTGGCACCATTTTGGCAGCCTAGCGCTAATGCAAGCACCCTTGCACCATGGTGCAAGGGTGCCTGTGTTGTAGGCAGGATTGTTTTTGTGAAGGGAGGGGAACCTTCCTGTACTAAAACAATCCTGAAAGGTTTTTTTTCCCTTTTTCTATGTGTGCTGCAGAGTGGAAGAGGAAAGAATGGGGAGAAATACAGATATTTCTTCCTGTTGCATATGTTTTTGGAATATTCCCAGGTTCACAAGGTCTTGTAATTCTGGTAATGAGTCAAAAAGCATGGGAGTTGTGTAGGAACACCCACACAATGCCCATGGAATGCCTACCCAGGGCAGAGTAACGCAACACAGTGATTTGCGCTTCATTGTGTTAATCCATATTTTTGGAGCCACGCAAAGTGGATTTGCGTGGCTTCAAAAATATGAATTAAAGTTTGCGTCACTCTTTCACCACGTTGCGTAGTGCAAGAGTGAAGCAAACTGAGTCATAAATATGGCCCCAAGTGAGCATATGTGCTAGTGTTGTTGGTACTCTGTTTGAAGTTGCGTTGTTTCTTGCTGTGGAGCCATATTACAGAAAGTGCCCCAGGGGGTGCAAAGGGCATGTGAGCCAGCTTTGTGCACCCTGGGGAGCTTTGGTATTACAGAGAGGGCTGCAGATGCTTTTGCTGCACCTTCTGTAATACTGTTTTTGCTGGCACACTTTTTGTGCAACCGATGTCATGAGAGGACGTTCCCTCATTTGCATGGGGGTGTGGCCCCAAGCAAATGAGGGAATCATTGTGCCTCTGCACCCGTGCTGTATTACGGATGCGGGCGCAGTGGCAACCATGCTTTTAGGAGGCGCCACAAAAAGGTGACACACTTTTAGTACATCTCCTAAAGACAGCCCCATGGGGGGGTGGGGGGGAAACAGGGGTTCCATGGACCCACCAGACATCCCCATGCAGGAGGGTGCAGTCACTCACTGCATCTGCCTGCAAGGGAATCTTTCTCCCCTCTTGAATGTGCCGCCCGCACTTTGAAACACCAAGTAGCTTTTGAACAACTCCTCCGTATTTCACTTGAATGTGTTGCCCGTGGGAAGCACATGTTCACAGCTGCCTTAATGGCAGCATGAGTTCACAGCTGCCCTGGGGGCAGTGCATTCTTTGTAATACGGCACGCTGTCTCTGTCTTCACACGGCACATCTTTTAAAAGGTGCGCCATGTTAAAAACAGGGAAAGTACGTCGTATTTATAATGCAGTCCCTGGTTTGAGTTCTATGTTCCTTCAGATGGAATTTTGCCTGTACATAGTGACATGTGGTTTGTTTCTGAATGTGTGATGTTGTCTTTCTAGGAATGTTCTCTTTTAAAGCGCACATTGGGTGTGCGTCAACTGCTATCATTCACACATTTCCTAATGGTGTGAGGTTGTCAGTGTGTGGCTGTCATGTTGTCCTTTACTAGTGAGTCATAAAGTGTTGTGTTATTCACTTTGCGTGAGGCAGATGTGTTGTTTCCTGGTTAGTCCCTGTCCTGTTTGTATGTGTGAGTTCTGTGAAGCGTGTGGTGCTCTCTCTGTTTTCACTGGTGTCTGAGGTACTTCATCTCTGGATTGTATCTTTGTAACATGTGTGCTCTTGGTACTTACTTGTAACCTTTACCAAAGGCAGAGAGGTTACCAGTCCGCAACCAGATACCTCTCCTCTCAGTCCTTGACTGTATACTTGTCTTTGACGTGGCGCAGAGATCCATTGCCTTTTGGCTAAGTTTACACTATAGAAATACCACATGCACACCTACATACAAGCATAGCCTCTCAGCATTCTTGGTGTACCTGCCTGAGAGTCTGAGATTTTAGAGGCACTCCAATACGAATATAAAGAATCCCAATGGACAGGATGCTTGTGCTTTACAAAAAACAAAAAACAATAAAATGCATGTGTTTAGGAGAGCCTACTCATCCAATGAGCCAAAAAATTAGATACCACTCATATCTGAGGGATTATCAAACCCACTTGACTTTAGATTGGTCAGAAATCACTTCTTGAGATGACTGTGAGAAGTTTGCGTAATTTTCTTTTTCATAAGATTGGGAAACTTTGCTCAGAATTATGTCAAACACAAATATGGCTTTTTGTGCTATTTTTTTAAAATGAAATGCATCCTATCATTCAGAGTTGATATGAGGGTGCACTTTGTACTGAAAGAAAGGTGCAAAAAAACACATTTGCCATGAGCCAGTGTTATACATCATAAGCTAGGCCTACATAGCAAGACAACCTTTCACCTACATTCGTCCTACCTTTCTCCACCTAACGGGGTTGGCGCTGACCTTTTACCTAGTTATGAGCTGAATAAATGTTGTGTGGTTTTCTTTGAAAACTTCCCTCATTTATTATGCATGAAGATTCTTAGTACCATATCTTAATCCCCTGCAAACTCTGTATAATAACTCTGTACAAAAGTCACCGCCATCGTCATCCTTGGACAACAGGCCTGCTGTGCACAGTTGCAATTATTGATCTAGGTTGATTTACATAATTGCAACAATAACATATCGATCGAGGTAGAACCCCTGTGGGTACCTTTTGGGAATAAAAGAACTACACCTCCACTGGGCATACAGAGGAGACACTTCCACACTGACACTGGGTCCTGCATGCTGAATCATCAAAGCGGTCTGACATTCCTCGTGGGGTGTCCTACTCGCAGTGGTGGCCGGCAATATTCGCGGGTGGTGGGGCAAGTGTGGGCATGTGGGGGGGGGGCATTTTGGGGTAAACGGTACAAAAAAATAAAGCAACACTTAGTTTGCCACGCCGGTCCCGCGTCTCTGCTCCTGCTCTCCTCGTCAGACCGAGGCACAAGGCAGCGTTGTGTTTGGTCTGAGCGTCATGGTTGGACCCTCAGCCAGGGAATGGGGGCCACTGCTTGTTCTCCATGCAGGCTGTAATGCAGCCTGTATGGAGAACGGGGAAAGTGTGCATGGCTGGCTTGGGCGGCCCAAGAGGGCCGAACAAACAGTCATTGAGCACTTAGGAGTGGGCAAACCACTCTTCCCCTGCCCTGCTCAGAGAGGAAAGCAGCCCCGCCCACCCGCCCCCCCGGAAAGGAAACATAAAATGATAATAACTTAAAGTTATTATCATTTAATTTTTCCTTTACTTCACTGTTCAAAAGCAGTGGGGCAAGAGCTCCTCCGCCATAGCAGAGGAGCCGCCCACTGGCGTTAACAAAACTTGAGGGGGCCCCCTGCAAGGTACTTGGAGGGGCCCTCTCCGAACTCAATCGAGAGCTTGCTGGCCAGAGTACTGTACTGAGAGGGCGCCCTGGAGCTTGGGGCCCCTCTGCACCACGGGGGCTGCGGGGACCTATGTTACGCCACTGGAGCTGCCCCTGCCTACTCGAGACCAAGACGGGGTCCTTCATTCTCTCCCACCAGGTAATGGGATTAGCTCTTTCCTAGGGGATTCTTGGCTTTTGCACCCACATACATGTTTCACATCTATACACATGTTAGGTACACTTAGGTAGGGTCCGCGTTAGTAGGAGTAGGCAAAGATTACTGTGTTTTATATGTCTGCGTTTAATTATTGCTTTAGCGCCATGGTAGAAATGTATCTACTATTTACTCTTTTGGCGCTTGTAACCTTATACATTTGTTTCTGTCTAATGATTGCTGCAGCACATATGTTTTACACTAGTGTGATGCTGGTTCAATAAATACTTATTGAAAACTCCCCTTTGTTTATTCTGTGTATCTCTCTGAGATCAAGTGAGCATGAATGACTGAGCGGAAAGTACTGTACTCTTTTCATGATCCCTGAGGGGTCAGGATTGTCATGTTCAGTGGTTGCCAGAAACTATTCGCTCCTTGGTAAGGTTAGGGGGCTTATAGTGGCACTGTGAGCTAGTAGGCCTTTAGGACGACATTTCCTGTGGGGGTGTACAGAATCAGTCTTGACACCAAGCCCTCAGTCTATGTTGCCAAACAAACCTGCAGAGCCTATGTATTTTTAGGAACTACACAACAGCATAATGGCATAATTACACAGAATTTCAGGGAAGAAGCATAGCATGAAATGTTGAAAGTTATGTCAACAATGCTAAGGTAATTAAATTTCTCCCTAGTGTACCTCCTGGACCAGTAGGGTACCCAGGGTTTCATAAAAAAACTTAGGGAAGAGGATTAGACAGAAAATATACTAGCAGACTGCACATTAACAGCACCCTGAGCGCTACTCTGCAACAAGTACATTAAGGGATATTTTTATGGGAGGCTTGCATCGTATTTGCACCATGCAATGTGGTACATGTGCAACTCAGACCTCTAAGTCAGATTCATGAATCCACACAAAGCCACTGTGCATAGCTCTGAGCGGCCTTATACATCTGGAGTAGCGCTACGCAGCGCAAATCACTACGTTGCACTACTCTGCCCTGGGTAGGCATTCCATGGGCATTGCGTGGGTGTTCCCATGCAACTCCCAAGGATTTTGACACATTTCCATATTTACAAGAACTTGTAAACCTGGGAATGCGCCAAAATCGTACACCTTTCCAGGAGAGGCGAAACGAGGAGAAATATCTTTAGCTCTCCTCATTTTTTCCTCTTTCTCTGTGGGATGCATTAGACCGAGGAATGTGTCGTATTGGATAAATACAGCACATTCCTGCCCTTTCCCTGTGACGCACGGCAGCACAGCAGTTAACATGCTCCACTGCCCTGCACCAAAAAAATCCATTAATATGCCTCCAAATATATGAACTACAAACAAGTCCATCAGATTGAAGTGCGTTGTATTGCAGTCACTGTGTGCACGTAGGGCTGATGGTTAGTACTGATGAGACAGATATTGGTGTCAGGTGGCAATGAAGACACATGAACGTCGTAGATCTACTCAGGGGAGACTAGCCATTGGCCCACCCTCTTCACCATGTTAAAACTGTGGCTTGTTTGCTGGTTCCTCAACTCACACTCAGTACTCAACTGAATGAAGAGGTAGCATCCTTAAACAATGAGGTGGAGATGTCCTTGATATGTGTTAGTAAGACTAGAATATGAACTCAGGCTGCAATGTGTGTGAGAATGCTGTGGTCCGTCCAAATACCAATAATCCCTGTGGGCTGCAGCAACGACTTTTCCTTCAGTCAATCAGTCAGGGTTGGTAAAGCGCAACTAGGATCTCAAGGAGCTGGGAGGGCGGCTCCGTTGCATGCTGGGGTCATCCAAAAGCCAGGTCTTGAGGTCCTTCCTGAACTGGGGCAATGTGGGAGATTGCCAGAGATGAAGGGGGAGGGTGTTCCAGGCTTTGGCTGCGAGGTAGGAGAAGGAATTTTCTCCCGTTCCGGTCTTGTTGATTGGTGGGACAGTGGCCAGAGACAGCTGGGCTGACTTTTGGGTGTATGAAAGGAGAGGCGGCTGTTCAGGTATGCGGGTCTGGTGTATGCGTGGATGAGGAGTTTGAAGGTTATTCTTCTTTAGACTGGAAGCCAGTGGAGATCGCGGAGGTGTTGGGTGATGTGACTGCGATTGGGGATGTCGAGGATCAGTCTGGCTGTGGCCTTCTGGACAGTCTGGGGATTGGGAAGGAGTTTCTTTTTGATTCCGGCATAGAGAGCATTGTCGTAATCCAGTCTGCTGCTTCTGAGTGCGTGCATGACAGTTTTTCTGGATTCGGTTGTGATCCATCTGAAAGTTTTTCGAAGCATGTGGAGGGTGTTGAAGCAGGTCCAGGATACGGCATTGATCTGACAGTTCATTGTGAGCGATGAGTCTAGTATGAGGCCGAGGTTTCATACATGGTCCATCGGGTGGGGGGATTTCCGAGGGCGGAGGGCCACCAGGAGTCATTCCATATGGAGGGAGTGGAGCCAAAGATGAGGACTTCTGTCTTTTCTGAATTGAGTTTCAGGCAGCTGTTCTTCATCCAGGTGGCGACGGCTTTCATCTCTTCTTGGAAGTTGTGTTTGGTGATGTTGGGTTCATTGATGAAGGAGAGGATCAGCTGGGTGTCGTCGGCGTAAGAGACGATGTTGATCCAGTGGTTCCTGATGATGGTTGCAAGGTGGGCCATATAGATGTTGAAGAGAGTGGGGCTGAGGGAGGAGCCCTGGGGCACTCCACAGTTGGTCTCTGTCGGTTCAGAGACGTAGGGAGGGAGTCTGACCCCCTGAGTTCTGCCGGTGAGGACGGAGCGAATCCAGGTGAGGGTCTTAATGCAGATGCCAGCATCGAGGAGTCTGGTGGCCAGGATGTGGTGGGAGACAGTGTCAAATGCAGCCAAGAAGTCCAAGAGGATGAGGGCTGCTGTTTCGCCCTGGTCGAGGAGGGAGCGGATGTAATCGGTAGCGCAAGTAGATTGGTCTCAGTTCTGTGGTTTCTTCGGAATCTGGATTGGGAGATGTCCAGCACATTGTTAGCTTTGATGAACTTTACTAGCTTGGTGTTCATGGCCTTTTCCATGACCTTGGCTGCGAATGGAAGCAGGAATATGGACCTGAAGTTCTTGAGGTCCGTCGGATCCGCTGAGAGTTTTTTCAGGATGGGGTTGACTTTGGCTTGATTCCAGTTGTCGGGGAAGGTGGCAGTCTCGAAGGAGCAGTTGATCGTCCAACATGGATCAGGTGCAATGGCAGAGGCGGCTCTGTGGAAGATGTGGTGTGGGCAGGGGTCTTAGGGTGCTTTTCATGGTCTTCAAGGTGTTTTCTATCATGAGCGGGATCCATTTGAGCAGGGTCTGTTGGGTGGTGTCGCATGAGGAGGGAGCTGGAGCGGTGAGGTGGTCTTGATTGTCAAAGTTGTCATAGATTATCTTAATCTTGTGGTGGAAGAAGGTGCTGAGTCTGTTGCAGAGGTCTTGGGAGAGTGGGACGTCTGTTGTTTCGCTGCAGGGTTTGGCAAATTCCTTGATGATGGAGAAGAGCTCTTTGGTGTTGTGTGCGTTGGTGAGGACTCTGTCTTGGAGGGATTTCTTCCTTGTGGATTTCATGAGTTGGTGGTGTGCGGTGGTGGCTGCTTTGTAGGCGGCACATGTTTCGGTGTTTTGTTGTTCCTCCATATCTTTTTGAGTAGTCTGCAGGAGCGTCTGGATTCTTGGAGTGCAGGGGTGAAGCAGCTTGCTTTCTTGATGTGTCTTCCGCTGGCTTTTTTTTTGAGGGGGAGAGTGTGTCAGCGCAGTTTGTGATTGGGTGGAGGTTGCGTGCTGTGGTATTTGCGTCTCATGTAGTCAGTGGTGGGTTGCTGACGAGGGTGGAGGTGAGCTGGTCTTTGGTGATTTTGTTACAGCTTCTGCAGGGGAGGCAGTGGGGGTGTTTGTGTACAGTGGGGTTTTTGAAGGAGAAGTGGATGCAGTGGTGATCTGTCCCGAGGAGTTCTGTGGTGTGGCTGTAGGAGACGCTGTTTCCTCCGGTGAAGTCGGGGTCGAGTGTGTGTCCAGCTGTGTGCCTGGGGGTGGTGACTAGTTGTTTCAGTCCTATGTTGATGAGGTTCTCTAAAAGGGAGGCGGTGTTTGAGTCATTGTGGTTATCCAGGTGGACGTTTAGGTCTCCGATTAGGATGTAGTTTGTGGATAAGAGGGCATGGGGTGCGATGAGGTCTGTGATGGCGTTTGTAAAGGGAGCCCGGGGGCAGGGCGGCCTATAGATGAGTGTTCCACAGAGAGTCGTTTTGGGGTTAGTCTGGATCTGGAAGTGGAGTTGCTCCATGAGGGTCGTAGTGTCGTCCGGGAGGGTGGTCATGCGGAGGGTGCTTTTATGAATGACAGCGATACCTCATCCTGGACAAATGGGGCTGTCCTGCGCAAGATCTTGTATCCATCGGGAATGGCGTTGGCGATGTTGGTTGCAGAGTTGGCATTGGTCCAGGTTTCCGTGAGGAAGGTGACATCGGGCAAGAAGGTCTTGAGAAGGTCCCAGATTTC
Organism: Calotriton arnoldi; assembly: GCA_963921515.1. Classification (NCBI taxonomy): domain Eukaryota; kingdom Metazoa; phylum Chordata; class Amphibia; order Caudata; family Salamandridae; genus Calotriton; species Calotriton arnoldi. The sequence goes on along the minus strand of CAWUFW010006003.1, from coordinate 1,093,766 downwards.
TATGGAATGCTTGTGTAGGGAACGTATGTTGAGGAGGATGTAGTTCAGTGGTTTGTGAGCAGTGATGTCCTGTAGGCTGCGAGATGCTGCTGGGGTACGGAGGTGGGTGAAGCTATGGCAGCAGTGTAGACAGGAGAGAGGGCTGTGGGTGTTGGTCGGCGTTGAGAGCTGGCAGTTGTTGTTGCATCTGGAGTTGAGATCGTGGAGGGTGCTGGAGTTGTAGTGTAGGCGGGTTAGAGGACCAGGGTCCCTGGCTCTGGTTGCGATCGGGTCACGGACAGGCGCAGAAAGTAGCAATAGTGGCGTGCCCGCAGCACCCGGCCGTTGTGTGGCCACGCAGCAGCCGCCATTAAGTAGGGATCGAGTGGATGGCGTGTCAGCTGGGAGGCGGGAGCTGGAATGACACACTGGAAGGCAGAGGGGCCGCGGGGGCAGCAGCCACGGGGAAAAATGAAGGAAAGAGTGAGAAGTGAGAAGTGAAAAGTGAAAAGTGAAAACGAAGAAAAGCAAAGGAAAGAGTGAGAAGTGAAAAGTGAAAATGAAGGAAAAAGAAAGAGTGAAAAGGAGAAAAGTGAAAAAAGGGCAAAACGAAGGAAAGAGGAAAAGGGGCACAAAAGGAAAGAGGCAAGAGAGGCAGAGCAGCAGAAGAGCAGAGTGCTCTCTCACTGCACCACCAGGGATGTGGGGCAGGCAGGAGCGTGCGGGCGGAGGAGGGCCTCGAACACCCTGCAACAGATCTCAGGGGGCTCAGGGGGCAGCTGGGCTGGGGTGAGCACTAGCACTGACCAGATCAGTGGTCTTGCTGTCAAAAATAAATCCTAACATTAACTACTTCTCAATATGATATCATGCCACGGTTAAAAAGAGTATCAACTGAGAGATAATCATTCTCTGATTCGGAGCTTCTTCTCCGCTTTGGAATGGGCTGCAAGATGCCTTCTAGGTTTGAGTGCCACGAATATGCAATCTGATGTATGAGAGCTTTATGACCTTTAAGCTCTGAAGGTCACCACAGGTATATATACATATCCTAACATGCAGTGAGATCTGGAAAGTGAGCACATGGTGCTCTCACTTGACATTCTGGGCTTGATTCTCAGACTGCACTTTTGTAGTACGTTGTGTAGCACTACAACCAGGGCTGGGTCTAGGATGGTGCGACCGGTGCCACCGCACCAGGCGCTGACTTCAGGTGGGGGCGCCCTGTTTGCAAATATATTATCATTTTAAAAGCACCTGCTGCCAGATTCCTTGCCTCCATCTATTTTCAGGCAACAATAAAAATGTCAAGATAACTCTGGTGATTAATGTTCTTGCTGGGGAGAGATCGGAGTTTTGTCTAATGAAGTTTTGATTCATCATAAGATAGTACAGAAGGTTAATATGCCTGCTGCAAAGAACGTGTAGCAGGCAGATCACAAAGTGCATATAATGTAAAGAGGTCAGTGGGTTGCTGCTTTTATCAGAGAGATTCTTTTGTTACTTGGAGTTTATAAGTTAAAATCCTAAAATAGAACAGTGAGCTATTAACTGTCATCAAAGAGCTGCATGCAAACTGTATAGAATAGAGTGTTATGATTTTTTCTCGTCTTTCATTATCCTAAGTTAGTAAAAGGGGTTCATTTGGGTAGAAATCAATTCTTATTATTAACCTCCAACCATGGTGTGACGTTTTAAATTCTGAGTTTGTGCTTCGCAGACCAAGCACTCTTTAATTGTACTGCCTACCAGTATGGAAGACATGTGACTCTTTTAACTTGTTGTCCTAACTACAACACGCACTACAAAGTGCAATTCACAAATAACGTGCAGATTGCTCGAGTCCACCGGGCCTATCTTTTTATGTGCGGAGATCTCCTTATACTTAGGTGTGCAGAGACTCCACAGTGGGTCCGAGATCTCCGGCCCCACATATGGTGTAAACTTACACAAAGTGTACGTTTACCTCTGTGAAACCGTGGGTACACCAGTGAAGGCCAGTGCAATTTATAGTTCATCCTCAGCTGCAAACAGTTCACTGTTGTGCTCCTTTGCTGGCTGCCTGTGGGGTGCCTATATCAGTGCGTCAGGCTTCTAATATAACGTCTCGAGCCGTAGAAGCATCCAGAACATTTTAGCCGCTTAAGCTTTAGGAGGGTTCCAACCAGGGCCGGACTCAGAACCCAAAGCAGCCCTGGCTATTTTCTCGGACCAGCCCTTGGGGAAGCACTGCCTGGCCCCGGGAGGCTGGAAACGCTTGCTTGCTGCTTTTGTTACTGGGGGCTGATATTGATGTACTGCTGCAAAACTAGACCCCAGTACCAAAACCGGCCCCCAACACTGCAAAACTGGGCTCCAGCCTCCCGGAGAAATGCCCGATGCCCATTACGGCCAATCCGGCCCTGGTTCCAACACGGTGTGCTCGTCCTGTCCATGTGCACAGTCCATGAATGTTTTTTTTGCCTTTTAGTGTTTGCAAGTCGGTCTTTATTTAGTTTCATGAAAATCTCAACATGACCACTAGATGGCACTTACGCCCTTCTAACTACTATTGCTCAAATCATCGCATCTCCAGGCAATTTCGTTTGCTCAAATGTTATCATTCGAGGATACTATTATTACCTGTTGATTTCTTCACATGACATTTTGCTTCCTAGAACAGCTTTCATTAGCCTTTCCAAAACGCGAAAAAGCCACCGCAGAAAATACACGCCAAGCATACAGTCAGGGCAAGGTCTGTGGAATGCAAAACATCCTGCCCCCTTAGGGCATCGGATGTGCCCCCAGTGCCGGCCGGAGAAATAAAACATTTCCCCAGAGGTGGAAACTCCCTTGCACTGTTCGTGCCAAAATTGGAATGCGAACCATAAATAAATCTTCGCCCAAATTGACGCATCGCAGTTACAAAGAGAAGACGCCAAGTTTTGACTGGAGATCGTCAGGAGGGCTTCAAAATGATATCAGGACAAAACGGTCATTAGAGTCTAACCAGGGATGAAAAAAGTGGGGGTCTCTAAAAGGGCGTGCCCTGTATAATTAAGGGTGTGGCTTAAACATGTAAACTTAAATTTCTATAAAATGCTCCACTACCCACACATCTGCAACTGGAATACGTGATCATTGCTCTGTGCAATCTACAGAGAGGCCAAGGATTGGATGTCCATGTGTTCTGAACGCCCCTGTGACCCACTGAAAGGCATTGAGAAACTCTCACTGCCTTCAAGCTACAATCAATCGTGGCCCCTATAATCACCTGGATGCGACTCAATTCAAAGCATGCAATATACAAGAGTAATGGGAAACATCCTTTAGCACGCAGTCTTAACTACGCAGTGCCTTACAGCACAGTCTGCACAACAACTGCATCTTTACCACGTGCTTCTTTAGCATGCACGTCGTTACAACAACTTGCTTTGGGGATCACGGTGTTGGATTTTAAGTCCAACACCTTCACTCCTGATACACAGACTGGAGTTGGAATAGTAAAATATACTATTCAGAAGTCCAGGGCTTCGCTAAGGCAAGTCGTTGCAGCGACTTTTGTGTTAAAGGAATGCATGGTAACGACGCAGTCATTGTTCAGAGTGCAACGAGGATAAATCCGAAATCCTCCTGTACGGCTCCTTTCCCCCTCAGTTCAAAGAATCTCTCTGGCTGGCTGATTACCCTCTTCCCAACTCTGATGGTCAACCGGTTAAGAACCTTGGGATTTGGTTTAATGAGGATCTTAGGTTTACCACTCAGATTAAAAAGTTAGCAGGACAATGTTTTGGTACACTAAAATCCCTCAAGAAGTTCCTGCCACTTCTTCCTCGACCTGCTAAAGAGATGGTTACCCATGCACTGATACTGTCACGTATTGATTACGCGAACGCGATCTATGTCGGTGTTCCTGGGTACCAGCTGAAAAAACTCCAGTCCATTCAAAATGCCGCAGCCAGGGCTTTATTGAATATCCCTCGTAGATCAAGCATACAACAGCACTTGCGTGATCTCCATTGGCTGCCGGTCGCGGAAAGAGTGAGATTTAAAGCCCTCACCACGGTACATGCAGCTCTGTACCAGTACGGCCCGAGTTATCTTAGGAAGCGTTTTAAATTCCACATGCCCTCCAGAAACCTGCGTTCCAGGACACAGTGCCTGGCAGTGATTCCTCGTTTTCGCCGTGCGAGAATGGGCGGTAGCTCTTTGGCCTATAGAGCTGCTGCGGCTTGGAACGCACTCCCTTTTGAACTCCGGTGCATTCAAGACGCTAAGCCGTTCAGGAGACGGCTGAAGACTCTGCTTTTTGCTTAAGAATACTCCGCGATCTGACTCACCCTCACTAGCAAGGTTTCCGCGCCGGGACACTCCTGAGTATCCGTGCGCGTTATAAATGCTCGTAACATAACATAACATTGTTAAGGCATGCATGGCATAGATATGCGTGGTTCTGTCATAGAACCAAGACTTGTATGCTGCCTCAAACAAACACCATAACACAACATCCTGGAAACAGCTAACACTCTTGGAAAATGCAAGATTATTTAAAGCATCTGGTATATAAACAGAAACTAAATGGATTTTTTTTTTTTTTTTTTACACTTAGGGCCTGATTCTCAAAGGTAAACACACTTTTTTGTAAGTTTGTTTGTTTTGGAATTCACAAAACTGCATTTTAATACTAAGTACGGAGACTCTGCCATCAGGGTAGAGAACTCCGCACATATAAAGATAGGCATAGTGCTGGCAGGATGGGAAGGTGCAGCTGAGCAAAGCCCCACTTGCAACTGAAAAGCCTGTGCTCTGTCCTCATACAAAGGGCTAAACAATTCCACATCGTTACTGCATCTAGCTTGGAGCCAGGGCAGAGGAGGCAGGGAATTCTAGGCATTCAAAGCCATTGACTAGAAGCTTCTCCTACCTTCCAGAACCAGCACCAGGGTATAAAGAGGGGACCTCAGACACCGGCTCTTCAGTACACTTCTGGACCTGTGGATACTCTGCTAGAAAAAAGGACTGCTGTGCTACTGAAAGGACTGCCAATCTGCTGGACTGCTGACCTGCTGCTGCCTTGGGGAATTGCTGCCCTTTTGCTTGGGGAAAAAGAACTGGACCTGCAACTTCATCTTGAACCCAGGGCTACCAGAGTGACTCCAAGGTCTATTGTGCTGGCCTTCCAATATGAGCCTCAGGGACATAAAAAGCTCCCCAACCTCCTGCCAACCCTTGGACCCAGCTAAAGCGAGTTCTTGACCCCCAAGTAGTGCCCCTCAGATCCTGGAACCTTGGTGTGACTCAGAGAGCTGAGATCAAGCTTTAGGGCTCTTCTCAACGGTGAACTGCCCGTTCACAGCGAGACCTCGCCGCTCGCACCAAAATTCAGTACGAAGCTCCATCAGCCCAACTATTTGCACTGCAGCATCGACCACTCATGGGAGCCAATGCAAATCTCCTGCAACCCCCCATCTGCTAGGCCTGGCCTGCTCATTGAGTTCTGCCAGCAGCCTCCCATGATGCTCTTTCTGCTCCTCGCAGCCCCCTCCTCTGCAAAAGGAACTCCAGACACGGACTTTGAGAAAGTAAACCTTCAGCAGGCCTAACCTGGTGACTGTAGCTGACCTGCACTCCATCGCGGTCAGCCTGAAAATCTGACTTTGACCCAGTCCAGTGCGACCAGATACCCCGAGTTGGCGCTTTGTGCTTTTTAGCATGATATTCACTAAATATTTTAAAAATTCATAACTCCGATTATACTTATTAGAATTTTGTCATTCTGGAGTCAAATAATTTATTAAAATTACTCTATTTTTCTAACATGGAGTGGGATCCTTTTTGAATGGTGTTTTTCACTTTATTACTGTTTGCAGTTTAAGCACGAATACTTTACACATTGTCTCTATGTTAAGCCTAACTGCTCTGTGCCAAGCCACCAAAGGGTTGAGCACAAGTTAATTTGAGGTTTGCTTGTACCTTAGCCTGAAATGGGTTGTGGTTGCTGTTTGAGCAGGGCTTACACCCCAGTCAACAACCAACCCAATTTCCAGCAGTGCTGCTTTATACTACTTTGAGTCATGGGGGCATATATTGGTAGTACATGGGCATTCCCATGAAACAATCCATGAGTTTTGATGCAAATCTCTTTCTAAAATAATTTGTAGACAGGGACTTGCACCAACCTTACGACTCCTCGAGGCAGGCATAATAAGGAGCCATATTTTTATTTCTCATTATTTTTCACACTTTGCATGTGTGCTGGGCAAATACAAAATTGGAAGGGTCTTAACGGATAGGTTTTGTAATGGAAGTGTCTTCTTTAGTGCAAATCCTATGCTTTAGAGAATGCACACACCCTTGCACTATGGAGCAACCCTAAAAATGAAGACACAAAGGACAGGACTCACCTTTTCAAAACAAAGTCAACAAATATGTGTTTGTAGGTTTGAACCACATTTAACTCGCTCCATACCTAGAGCCCCCTCCACACACAAACTTTATGAGAGGGCATTGTACTCACAATAGATGTACACAACATATTTACCCATATATATTGTGAGAAATGGGATTCCTGGTTGGCTGAGGTATGCACCAAGGCCAGGCAGGAACCACCACTGTAGTCAGGGTAAGCTAGATACACACTAAAAGATAACCTGTGCTCATCCTCTGGTACTTTAGCACAGATCAGTCAAGCTTATCTAAAGAGGCAATGTGTAAAGTATTTGTTCAACACAGTAACACAATGAATACAAAACAAAAATATTCTACACAGGTTTAGAAAAATAGAGAATATTTATCTGAGCAAAATGAGATCAAAACCACAAAAATGAAATCAGTAGAAGTCGAGATATGAATTTTTAAAGATCAAATGCAAAAATAGTGCTAAGAAGTCACTAGAGGTCAAATGGTTACTTGCGTTTGCAAGGGACCGGTGCAAATTCAAAGTTCAGGCCAACCGTGATGGTGGGCCGGCCGGCTACAGGACCCACGCAGGGCCCGTTGAGAAAGTACCTTGGATGGAGCAAAGTGTCGAAGCTGAGGGCTAGATGCATCAATCGTTTCCACGCAGTCAGGTCGTCGTCGATCTTTGCTGAAGTGAAGGCAATGTGTTGTCATCGGGCTGTGCAGGCTGTAGAACCGCTGTCATTGAACATCCTCTGCTTTGGCGTCGAATGCGATGCGTCAGTTTTGACTGGCTCAGAGGTGACGATGCATCAGTTTTGAAGATAACAGCTGAAGAACACACTTCTGAGGCCCAGAAGTTGGAGTTGTATCTCAGGCAATGTTAGGACTCAGTCAGAGTCCAGCCGTACCAGCAGAATTGCAGGAAGTCTTTTGTTTCTCTGAGACTTCAGAAAACAGGAGGCAAGCCAGCAAGCCATTGGAGAGCACTTAGAGAGAAGAGAGAGTCCAGCTTTCCTTCTGCAGAGTTAGGGGGCAGCAGACAGCAGGGCAACAAGCAGAAAAGCAGTCCTTCCAGAAAATAAGTCCAATTGAGTCATTTAAGCAGCACAGCAGTCCTTCTGACAGAGCTTCAGTTCAAGATCCAGAAGTGTCTGATTTCAGGGGGTCAAACACCCAGTACTTATACCCAAAAGTGCCTTTGATGTAGGGGGTGACTTCAAAGCAACTCTCTGAAGTACACAAGGATCCCTTTCATCCCAGTCCTGTCTGCCAGGTTACCTGTGGGGGATAAAACATAAAACAGTGCTGTGTCAGTGGACAGGGCACTACCTGTTGAAGTGTGTCAGCCCCTCCCATTCCTCACTGCCCATGCAGAACCATCGGAATACAGATGAGCGCTCATAATTCAGATGAGCCTCACCTTCCTATGTTTGTGGCTGTCTAGAGAGAATGCAAAAAGTGTAGCTATCACCCAACCCAGACGTGTATTGAAGACAGGCTGCCAGGCACAAATAGAAGAGTAAGTACAGTGAAATGTCCACTTTCTAAAAGAGGCAGTTCCAAAACAATAATGTTAAATCCAACTTCACCATTAAGGAAAATGTATGATTGCCATTCCAAACATATGAAACATGAAAAAGCTATTCCTCTCTGATCAGGAATTAGAGTTTAAACGTGTATTAAGGGATTCCCAATGCTGGCATTTGAGAGGTGTAGGCCTCACAGTAGTGAAAAATGAAATAGGCTGTTTGTCACTTCCAGGATATGCAAAACATAAAATTAAAATTACATGTCCTACCTTTTGCTTACAGGGTACCATGCCCTTAGAGTCACTTAGGGCCTACCTTAGGGGTGACTTATATGGAATAAAAAAGTGTAAGGCTTGGCAAGTAGTTTTAACTGGCAAGTCGAAGTGGTAGTAAACAGTACCCTCGGGTACTGTAGTGGCAGGCCTAATACAGGTTTGAAAGGCTTCTTCTACGGGTGACACAATCAGTGCTGCAGCCCACTACTAGCATTTGTAGTACAGGCTTGGTTATATGGTATACCACTTTAAAAGGGACTTACTAGTAACAAATATGCCAATCAGGTATACACTAATGTCATCACGTTAAGGGGAAAGGCACATGCATTTTAGCACTGGTTAGTAGTGGTAAAATGCTCACAGACCCAAGGCTAACGAACAGAATCAGCAAACATGAGAGGCAAAAGGCAAAAAGCCTGGGGAATGACCATCCTAGGGATGACAGGTCTAACACGTCCACCCCCCCACCCCCAGCTGAAAGTGAGGAGATCTACCCAACCTCTAGAAAATTCCCATCATTAACGCAGAAAAACCTATATAGACCATCAGCATGGGTGTGGTCTACCCCAGGTCTGTATCCACCCTGAAGTCCATACCCTGTAGAGAAATTGACCACCTCATCAGTTTTCAATTCTCACCCCTCATTTGCAAAAGCCACCTGAGGGGCCTGTGGTCAGCCTGAATCAGGAAATGAGTCCCAGACCACAGCAAAAGCTTCTCTTTAAATAGCACTCCACCTCATTTCCCTGGGAAGTAACCTCCTGGAGACAAAGGCTACAGGTTGGTCTAGGCCTTCCTAATTAGGTTGGGATAGTACTGTCCCTATGCCATGCCCTGAGGCATCTGTGTGAACAATAAACTCCTTGGAGGAGAAATCAGGGTCCCTGAGCACAGGAATTGTGCACATGGCTTGCTTCAGAAAGTCAAATGCAGTTTGGAATGCCTCTGTCCCAATCACATTTCTGGGCTGCTTCTTGGAAGTCAACAGAGTCAAAGGGGCAACAATGGTGCCATATCCCTTGACAAACCTACAGTACCCAGTGAGGCCCAAGAATGCTCTGACATCAGTCTGGGTTTTGGGGGACAGTCAGGCCATGATGGTTTCTATCTTGGCCTGAAGGGGTTATACCTTCCCCTGCCTACCAAGTGTCCTAAATACACCACAAACCCCTGCCCTATATATCACTTACTTGCCCTGAGAGTCAGGCCTGCCTCTTGCCTGAAGCACTTCCTGAAGGTGAAAAAGGTGTTCATTCCAGCTGCTACTGAAGACAGCTATGTTATGCAGATACGCAGCAGAGAAGGCCTTCATACCAGCAAGTGCCTGGTTCACCAGCCTCTGAAAGGTGGCAGGGGCATTCTTTAATCCAAAGGGCATCTCTCTGAACTGGTAGTGGCCCTATGGTTCGGAGAAGGCTGACCTCCCCTTTACTCCTTCTGTTAGGGTGATCTGCCGGTACCCTGATAAAAGATTATAGGTACTGAAATACTTGGCAGCTCCTAACCGATCAATCAGCTCATCAGCTCGAGGAATGGGGTGAGCATTAGTCTTAGTCACGGAAGTTAGCTGTCTGTAATCCACACAGAACCGCAGTTCAGGTGTGGTGCCAGGTGGTACTACCTTGACTATCTGCCTTCTACCTATTTGTAATCCCTGTGAAACCACACTTCGCCTAAGCTTTTCCTACCTATTCATGTCTCTGTCTCCATCAAAGTTCTGACTAATCCCATACACTTGCCAAGCAAATCTTTAACGCCTTCCGGGACAGCTACCTGAAGCTCAAGAAGACACGCCTTTCATGAACCTTTAACACACTCGTTGCGCTAAATCCATCTCCTTCCAGTTTGTGGATGTGAGTTCCAGAGTGTCCAAGGACACCTCGAGGCCTAGATTCCCTGAACGTGGTGAGCATATCTACCTTTGAAATGAAGGTAAACATGGTGGAGAAGACTATCTTAAGTTCCTTAAAGAGCTCTTCAAAAACAACGTAGGCTATGTTCCATCTGTCATTATCTACACTGCGGAGACTAATATGCTTTTCATATGGTGAGCAGAACATCTACCTCATTCGGACAGCTGATAAAAGTGTTGAGCAGGCCTTAAGCCAGTCAAAGATTTTCTCAACTAGAGGAAGCAATTTGAAAGGCTGCTTTACTAGTGAAGTAGTGACCCATGGAAGGTATATATCCATGCACAGCCATCAAAAGGGATATACTAAGACAGTTATATGTCATTCAATTTCCCAATATTTCACTTTTGTATGCTACAGCGTAAAGCAAGTTGGAAAACATATGTATGGCCGAGATTGGCACTGGGGACATTAACAGTAAGATTCCTGCCTCTTTCCTTGCTTGCAGGAATGAGGCCATCAAAGTGCTGATCCTACAGCCTTGTGACATCCTCTACAGCTGATGAGGTGGAGATTACTTCACAGTAAAACTTTCAATGTCGGTCAACTGAAAGTCAAGGAAAGACATTGGTCTTCCTGTGGTGGTCTGATGGTAAACAACATATGCACTGTATGTTGCCAATTCCATCAGGTGGGCAAACATCTCCTTATACCATGTGTGAGTTTTATGACTTGCTGTGTATGACTGAAGTACCTGGTCATTCATATCCCCACCGGGGAAAAACTAAGGGGCATATTATCAAGAACGGCGTTAAAATTATCGCCGGTTTAGCGGCAGAAAACTGCAGCTAAAGCGGCGATAATGGGCTTGATAATATGCCCTGGAGAATTCCAATAGAAGCCCATGTTCACACCAGAACATGGACTTCTATTGGAATTCTCCAGGGCATATTATCAAGCCCATTATCGCCGCTTTAGCAGCAGTTTTCTGCCGCTAAACCAGCGATAATTTTTAACGCCGTTCTTGATAATATGCCCCCAACTTTCATAATAAATAAATATGCCGACCCACCCAAACAGAGAAATTCCCCATCGCCTAGTGTGTTTCTTGCTTGTGGATCATGGCGTAACCGCAATCCACAAGCAGGAACCAGCATCTGGATGGCATAATTGGAAAGAAGAGTCTTTCCCCTTTCCAACAATGCCCAGCTGATCCATGTGGAGGCCTCAGTGACAGAGAATTCCCACCGGATGGTGGAGAGAGCACTCAACTGCTGGCTCCTTTGCCTCCAGTGGGGCATCTGTGACATCAGTGTGCCAGGATGTCATAGATAGGTGGGAGAGGGAAGCAGGGGCTGAACAATTTCGCTTCACACCCACCCGGTTAAAAAAAGAGGACCCCTCTGGTTGGGGCACTGTAGGTTTCCTTTATGCCCTTCCAGCATGAGCCAGTGGCCAACAGATGCATTGGGTAGGGTTTGTCTGCTTCAGCCCTTAGCTGACGCTGCACCAAAAGGATTACGATTGAATAGGATAGCAGCAAAAGTTTATTTCCTTAAGACCAAGAAAGTGTGCTCTGAGATGTGAAGAGCAAAAAAGTGAAGGACAGCACCTTTAATACCCAAGGAAGAAGGAGATGATAGAAAAGCAGATAGATTTGAAAGGGAGGCAAGGGTATTAGAAATTTTAGAACTGAAAGAAGAAACAAGATCCTCCAAAGAGCAAAAGGAGAAAAGTGGGGTTAGGAGTGTAGGGAAAAAGTAGCCGATTACGAGTTTAACATAGGTGGCAGGATTCATGCACCTGATTCTAAACTAATAACAATCTTTGGCAGACATAACCTTGAGTGCATGCTTGCCATATTGTGCTAAAACATGAGATAAGAAATAGCCAGACCTGGGGCACTGCCATGGTCTGCACCCTAGAGACCTTTAAAAGGATGTGCTGGACGAAGCACCCCATTATAGATAATGCGCAGTCCCAAGGGCAATAGAAGACTTGTTTCTGCCTTGGGGCATACACATTAGTGAATGGTGGAGAAGCTCTTTGAAGCAGGCAGTCCCTCTTTCACTTAGGCCGAAGTCCCAGTCTTAAATTTAAGAATGGTAAGGAATCTCCTTACAATTAGGTGAAGTGAGTGACTGCAGGCCTATGCAAGGGGATGCTTCGGTAGGGCTCGAGGACTCACGTTACCCCCTCAAAGGGCACTCACAGGGAAGTGCATTGACCCCCGCCTCAGACGAAGGTTCGGTCTTGGCGTAACATTAGTTCTAAGGTGCTTACAGAACTGTTGGATAACAATATGCCCACCTTAGTTGCAGATTCTAACCTGGCAGCCGAAAGCTACAATGATTGGATTAGCTCAGCTATCAATCAATTGGCCCCAGAAAGACCTACTAAACAACGTAGGAAGAAGCCCACCGCCCCATGGTATAGCCTTGAGCTGAAAACATTAAAATCTTCCTGTTGAAGTCTAGAACGCAAATGGAGGAGGGACTATAGTACGACGGCCAAAAAGAACTACAACCTAGCACTAACTGACTATAAAGCAGCTATTATCAGATCTAAAAAGAATTACTACACCAGCAAAATTGAGGGGTCCAAAAACTCAGCTAGAGAACTTTTTAAGACCGTCAGTGCACTTCAACAGGGCAATGTTTTCTCTCCTGATCAAGTGCTCGTTGATAAAATAGCCACCTTTTTTCAATCTAAGGTCCAAACAATATATCAGGAATTAGAAAGTCTGAGTGCTGGCTGTTCCTCCTTTCAGGCCTCTCCTTCGGAATCCGCGTCACCTATCACCTGTCTCTTGAATAGCTTCTCCCCCTTGACTATCAACAGGGTAAATGACTTATTACTGGTGATCAAGTCGGGCTCCCCAATTGACCCATGCCCTACAGACATCATCCATGGGATTTCGAACAAAGTTAGCACCCTTCTTGCCCGCCTCCTGAACAATGTTATCAATACGGGTGTCTTCCCGACTTCTTGGAAGAAATCCTGTGTCAGACCCATTCTAAAGAAACCCTCCTTGGACCCTCTCGAAGTAACAAACTGCAGCCCGATTGCGTGTCTGCCCTTAGCAGCTAAAGTTTTGGAAAAAGCCATTAACTCAGAGCTCATGGAATACCTAGATACCAACAACCTTCTCGACCCAACACAACATGGCTTTCGATCCGGCCACTCCACGGAGTCTGCTTTAATTATGGCTACTGAGGAAATCCGCTGGCAAAATGATAGGGGTGGCAGGGCCATCCTGATCCTACTTGATCTATCAGCCGCGTTCGATACGGTTAACCATACTGTACTTACGGGACGGCTGGAGGCAGTGGGAATTGGAGGCACTGCACTTACCAATCTCACCTCCTTCCTCGTAGCCAGAGAACCGAGGGTGTGTTGGGATACCCTAGAATCAGGCAATTCCTACCTTCCGGGGGGAGTGCCACAAAAGTCCGCCCTCTCTCCAACATTGTTTAACATTTATGTCACCCCTTTGGCCAAGCTTATTAGGGACCATGGTTTCTCACTAGTATCGTACGCGGACGATACCCAAATGATTATCTCCATTTCATCGGTGGCAGACAGCTTTCATAGCTGTCTAAGCCACATCATGAAACGGATGCATAAGAATTACCTCAAATTAAACACAAACAAGACCGAGGTTTTGGAATTTGGAAATGGCCCGCCGATCTGGTCCCAATCTTGGTGGCCAGCAGCAGCGGGACTTTGTCTTACCCCTGCTACCAAAGTGAGAAACCTTGGCTTCTTATGCAACGCCCAGCTCAATTTCTCAGGTCAGATCAATCAGCTGACATCTGCCTGCTATTTCCTTTTAAAGGTGCTACGTAAAATCCTACCTTTTTTACCTATGGACTTGAGGAAAACAGTCGTGGTGGCCCGTGTTCTTGTCTGCCTAGACTACTGTAATGCCCTGTACCTAGGCATTGACAAACGCCAGCTCTCGAAACTCCAATCCCTTCAGAATGCAGCGGCACGTACTCTTTTAAACATTACTAAATATAGTCACATTTCTGGGGTCATTAGAACTCTACATTGGCTTCCAGTCAAACAGAGAACTGACTTCAAGGCACTCTGCCTCATTCACAAAGCCCTATATGGGGGTGGGCCTAATGAATACCACAAATTAATCCAATGGCATGCCCCCCGTCGGATGTTAAGATCGGCCAACAAAGCCCTGGCCCATGTTCCTAGAGTGAATAAAACCAGATGGGGAGGCAGATGTATCGCATTCATGGCATCTAAGCTCTGGAACGAACTTCCCCTCAACATTAGGCTAATCCCATCCAGGTCTCAGTTCAGGAGACAGGTCGAAACATGGCTTTTTCCTCCCTCATAGCTATCAAGCGTTTCCTGACTCTCGACCTCTGCTCTTTCTTGCTTCCTCTAGCGCCAAGACGCCCCGGCATTCGTGCACTTTAAAAGCCCTTTACTTACTTACTTACTTACTGTATGCCACCTCTATGTGATGCACAGACAGTGTGCCTTCCAACATGTTCTTTGCCTTTGCACCTGCATCTATAGAATGGCACAGGTTCAAAGGCAAAGGATTTGCTCATTTACATGGGACCACCCCCAGATATTTTCCACCTGTTGAAAGCTCTTCTTGAGAAAATTCTACACATTTAAGTACTACTTGTTAGAAATGGGATTTCTGGTTGGCTAGGGCTTGCGCCTAAGCCAGGCAGAAACCACCACTCTAGTCAGGGCAAGGAAGTTACACGCTGAAGATAACCCCTGCTCACCCCCTTGGTAGCTTGGCACGAGCAGTCAGGCTTATCCCAGAGGCAATGTGTAAAGCGTTTGCGCAACACACACATACAGCAGCAACACACTAGGCACACCACAAAAGAAACTCCACACAAGGTTATATATAAAAATAGCCTTTGTATTATCCAAAACACATTAGAATCATAATCACACATATACACTGTGCCAACTGGCACTAGGCAATATTCACAAGGTATTATATACATGACAGGGCCAATCGGGCTACCGTCAGAACCATCACAAGCACAAGTAGCAAAAATAAACTCAACCAGTAACTACTGGCAAATTACTGTACTCAGCATTATATCACATTAGCATTAGGCATAGAACACATTATGCATAAACCATCAGCATGAACATATTATCCATAATTCACAATTAGGAGGGCATCTCAGTGACACTCCCCAGGTGCATACATCACCTTCCCTTAGGGCCTTGCGCCCTCCTGGCACACACAGGTACCAAACCTGACCCCAGGCCAACTGGCCTTCTTTGGGGCTCAAATGCCCTTTGTCCAAAATGTCAGGGCATACACTAGGGCCTTCCAAGTGGCCCTCTGGCTGCCAAAGCAGCAAAAACCACTGTTCGCAATGCGCTGGGGGCGTGGGGTGTGTCTCACCCCTTCCTCATCAAGCAAACAAAAATGCCTCCGTGTTGCAGCTGCCCGCGCTCTCGCGGTGCAGCTGAGAAAATGGGCCTTGGCACCACTGTGCCCCTGGAGCCCAACTGGGACTCCTAAACAATGTGCCCCTCTCGTGGCAGCTGCCCGTAGTCAGGGCGGTGCAGCTGTAGCGAAGCACTGGCAATACTTGTGCCTGGGGAGCCCCCCTTTACCGGGGATCGTCTGGTGCCATTATCAGGCACCACAATGCGGCCAAAGAAAATCAGCATGGGCACCTGCCGTGCACTGGGAGCACCAACACTGCTCCCTCGCTCAGCCCCACTCACCGGGGCTTCTCTTGGGGCCTTAGACGCTGTGGGGCAGGCACCGACAATGTGCCTCGACCGGCCCCATTTCTGCTCTCCGCGGCCTCCTCCCAGGACTTCGGAATGGAGCCTGCGAGGCTCCGGTCCCCTTCTGGACTCCTCCCACGCTGGGGAAGCTCTGGCGGCATCTCCGCCCCGGCAGGACACGACTCCCGGGGCTCCCACGGGTACACGGGGGCCCCGCCTTCCTCCAGGTGGCGTGCCTGACTTCTGGCTGCTTCCTTCCTGCCTGCCGGCCGGCCATGTGAGGCTCCGCCCACAACCAGGCGGCACTTGCCTGGTGTCCGGTTCGCTTTGCGGCGGTGGCGGCTGTCCTCAATAAAGTGCGGGGTAGGCTTCCGCCTTAAAATACTCACAAACGCGGGCTGGGCTCCCGCTCAAAGGAGGCATAACACAGCGGGGTAGGCTCCCGCTTGCAATAGCATCCAGAATGCGGGGTAGGCTCCCGCTTGTCTTCCCAGCAGCACGGGGGAGTCCCCACGCCGGGATTCCCCCTGGTAACGTCGCAGCCCAGCGCTGCAAAACCCCAGCACTCTCCCCGTCCTGGGAGAGAAGTATAGCGCTCACAAGGCGCTTAGGCCAGTTTCAGGGGCACAAGGCTGGGCCCAGGCAGGCCAGCTCACAGGGCCCTCCAGCAGGGAGGCAGTCCCTCGTGGCGGTTCCTCCTGGGGCCCAGCAGCAGCAGTCCCCAAGTGGCAAGGAAGCACACAAGATGGGGTCACAACCCCAGTACTTACACAACATTTTCCTTTGTTCTGCCCTGGCACAGGGCTTGGGGAACCTGCCTCAACTGGTTCTGGGGGGTATTGGAGCACTTTGTTTACCGGGCTCCTCTTCCCCTTTGTCATCTGGGGGCTCGGTCATTAGACACACCACAGGGGGCGGAGCCAGCATTCACCCAGGCAGGCACAGACCTATTCAGGGTCAGGGGACTACTCCTCCCACTACTCCAAATGCAGATCTCCTATTCATCCTAGTGCTGACTCGCCCTGCCCTCCCTGGAGCCACACACACCTCACCAGCCCCTGTCACTCCAGAGCCAGACATGCAATACACATCAGGCAGGCAGACACATAGCACACAGAAATGCCAACTTCTAAAAGTGGCATTTCTAAAATAGTGATAATAAATCTGCGCACACCATTGCGTAGCATTTAATATCACTATTCCAAACATACCAAACTTGACCACGCTGCTCCTCTCATATCAGGAATTACCACTGAAACACTTATCAGGGAATCCCCAATGCATTCCTATGGGAGGGCAGCCTTACAGCAGTGAGAAACCAAAATGGCTGTTTGTCACTACCAGGACATGTCACACACTTAAGGTACATGTCCTACCTTCCACCTACAATGCACCCTGCCCATGGGGCTTGCTATGGCCTACCTTAGGGGTGACTGACATGCAGTAAAAGGGGGGTCACAGATGTGGCACACACTTTAGGTGCCATGTCACAGCGGCAGTAACACTGCGCGCACAGGCCCTGCAATGGCAGAGGCCTGAGACAGGTTTGAAAGGCTACTTTGGTGGGTGGCGCAATCAGCGCTGCAAGCCCACCAGTAGCATTTAATTTACTGGCCCTGCGTATCAGAGATACCACTTTCCAAGGGACTGACAGGTAAATTAAATATGCCAAACAGGTGTAGACCAATCTTACCATGTTTACCACAGAGAGCACACGCACTTTACACTGGACAGCAGTGCTAAAGTGCCCAGAGTCCTATAACCACCAACACCATGTCAGAAAAAAGGCAAAAGGTTCAGGGATGACCCTGCAAAAAGGGCCAAGTCCAACACTACTGAAAACCTTTTAGGAACCAGCATTTCCAGGAATACTCCGATGGTTATTTTTCAATCTCCAAAAAGTGAGAAATCCCTAGGAGTAATTCTATATCAGCAAAAAATGATCTTGGCATGAGATAAGGAGAACAAAACATTTTTGGTCTGATATATTTGTGTCCTTTTCTCGAAATCACATTGGGCTAGGATAATATGTTCTGACTGCACTGGCTGTAGCAAGAGCAGACTCAACAATAATGTGAGGTAAAGCAACAGCCCTTTGGTGGACTCTGTTCGGGAAGGTCAGTTCAGGCTGCAACCAATGAAAATATGAGCCTGTGTCACAGGCAGTAGTCAGGGTGCAAGAGGAATATAGTGTTTACTGAGCTAATCATAAAGTGCAGGATTCACACACATCTGTGAAAAATGTGTTTCCACCGCTTTATTTCCAAATTGAGGGTGCTTCTGACTTTTTCTGGCATCCAGGGAAGCTGCCTTTGTCACCATTTTCCTAGGTACATTCCTAGTATTCTTGAATTCTATTTTTGCACAAGTGAACAAGTTATGTTGATGTTCCCTCACAATTCCCACTCTGGATTAAGATTCACTTCTGCCTTTGGCAGGGTAATTCTCACTTTGTTGCCAGGTTGCAGTACACAAGATTGTGAAACCCAATTGTGTTGGATTCCTCCAAAGGGGGAAGGCTGCAGGTTGTAGCTGAAAAGGGCTCCATGAGGCAGGATACCTTCCTTGCGAAGTTCCGCTAAATCACATTTGCTGCTACGGAAAAGTTCACGGCATGATTAACATGAATTTTCATCCCAGTCATAATGCACCTTGGTCTGATTGGCTTGATAGGGTTTTCCTGGTCCTCCATAGGTCTATGGAGTTAAAAAGACCTAGTTTTCTCAGGATGATAGGGAGAATACACTTTAACAGTCTAAGGTTCCAGGGGGCGTGGCCAGGCTGCCGACTGAGATGGTAGCGCGGCGCTGAAGCTCCGCCAGGAATCCCAACAGCCTAACCTCATCCTACCCTTCATTCGAGCTGATTGGGCTGCAAAAGAGCCATTCCAATCGCTGAGAGGTGCACACATGCTGTGGTGCGATCCCGTGCGGCAGTAAGGTCGATAACATTGAAGACGGAAGGCATCGGGCACTGAAGACAGACGTTGGGGATCTGTGTGTGGCTCGGCCTGGAGTGAGGCCGCGCTGACTGGAGCTGCCGGCCTTGGCATCTCGGCGGCGTAACCCGTACTGAAGCTCAGCCAGCAAGCCCCGGCGGTGTTGAGGTAGGCACGTCCCGGGGTCGGGACCCCCCCGTTGCTTCTACCTCTCGCTTGACAACGCACGACATACGGGCCCGCGTTGCTCCCAGAGGCCCCATGGCAACAGGGGCCGCAGGTAAGCTGGGGGGCCGGCCACCAGGCTGAACGGGACGGTTTGGGGGGGGAAGGGGGCGCCACGGAGTTGCACCAGCCCGGCCCGGTAGAGAGTGTCACCGCCGTTCGCCGCGATTACAGCGGCGTAGAAAATGGTAATGTTGCAGACCTGAAAATGAAACGGCGAAACCTGCTTCAAGCGCCATTACTCCACATGCTGCCATAGATCGGAGGCCCATTGTTTCTGGGGATAAGCGCGATGTGACTGCTCCTGTGTTGTGCCCTGTCATCTCTACTCAGCCCTGCGGGTGTTTGTGCGGCATAGGGTGGTGCTTCGACTGCCGCCATTTTGTGCCTCTTACTGCTGGACCCGGGCGGCATTGCAGTTATTGTGATCCTGAGTCTGTAGCAGCTGGCTCCCTCTGGTCAACGCTCGGCCCGGAGACAATCTGGCAACTAACCAGCCTTGCAGGGACAGTAATGGGTCGCAAAGACCCTAAACAAAGATTACTACAGTATAGCAAACCGGCTGAGAGGCCAGTTGATTCTGGTAGCACCATGGCTGAGGGGAGAGTGGAGGAGGCCGGCTCTGGCGACGCTCCAGCTGGATCTGGCGCACTTTTGCTGGAATTGAGGGCCGGTTTTAAGGCACTTGATGGCAGATTCGATTCCCTTGAAAAGAGATTGGACACTATGGGAATCCAACTCGATGCTCATGATAAGCGCCTGTACAACGTGGAGGGCAGGGTATCTGACCTGGAGGACGGTGCGGCCCAGGCCACCAAGTGCCTGGACCATATGGAAAAGATCTTTAAAGACGTGGCTATAAAGAATAAAGATTTGGAGGTGCGCAGTAGGCGCAACAATGTACGCATTTTGGGTGTCCCGGAATCGACCAATACAGGGCGCATGGACCTATTTGTAGAAACCCTGCTCATGGACATTTTTGGTAAAGAGGCCTTCACCTCCAATTTCCTTGTAGAGCCTGCTCACCAATCGCTTGGCCCATGGCCCAACCCGGATTGCCCACCCAGACCCATCATAGCTCGCCTTCTAAACTTCTGGGTTAGAGACACTGCATTGAGACTGGTTAGAGAACAGGGCTACATATCCTGGCATGGCTCGACACTGGCACTTTTCCCAGACTTCACAGCTATGGTGCAGGATGCGAGACGTAAATATACCGGTGTCAAGGCCACGCTCCGCAATCTTGGACTCAGATATGGCATGATATATCCGGCCCGCCTCCGGGTTGATGTCGAGGGCCGATCTCGTATATTCGATACCTCATCGGCTGTGCAAGAATTCTGCAGAGACTACAAAGGGAGCAGCAGCCACAGGAATAAGGACATGCCTAGAGTTTCTCCGCCTCACAGCAGCTCCGTGGCTAGTGTGGAGCTCTTCTCCACAGAGTAAATTCGTGCTGCATGTGCTGGAATGCCTCGGTTGAGGTTTACGTGTACCATTGTACTGGGGTGCCTGATGCGTCTTGTTGATTATTGCAAAGTTGGGTAACTGGCATGGCATTGCCACACCCCAAGTGTATACCACTTAATGTTTGTTTCAAAAGCTGTAATGTATCTTGTTTTGCTCCTTCGTTATCTATTGGGGTGTTTACATGATGCATGTTACTGCTTCATTAATGGGGATATTTCCTGCGAAGGCTTGCGCAGGGATGGGTGGGGGGAGGGGGTGGTGGCTGTTCATAAGAATTGGTTATCATTGCTTCTATCTCAGTTATTTCACTTCAGCATGTCGTGTTCTAATCTTGTCGCGCAATTACAGGCATTGTTCAATGGTCTGAATGTCGATGTGGGGTAGGCTGTCCACTTTTTCGGATTTGACACTGATCACCTGGAATGTTAGGGGCCTAAACAACACCAGAAAGGGAAAACACGTCTTACACTATCTGCAGCGCCATAAGGTTGACATTGCGTTTCTACAAGAAACACATCTATCCCTGGCATCTCCCGCTACCTTTGCCTCGAACTGAGGCCTGCATCGCTATTTCGCGAATTACAGTACAAATGCGAGGGGGACAGTCATATTGATTCATAAACGTCTGCCCTTCCAATTTTCCAAAGTCCACAATGACAGAGAGGGTAGATACACGTTGGTTGTTGGGCACTTGATGGGGCATCGCATGGCATTAGTCTGCATGTATGCGCCAAATGTTGACAGTCCTGAATTCTTCCATGACTTGCACGTGCAGCTCCTTCAATTGGGCGCAGACTACATCTGCATGGGCGGAGATTTTAACCTTCTGCTTGACCCTAGGCGCGATAGTACATCCAATTCATCAGACACCAAACCCTGTGCACGCCACACGCTGTTGGATCTCTGTGACTCTGTGGGTCTAGTTGATGTGTGGCGCCAGCATAATCCGGGAGACTCTACGTACACACATTATTCTGCTCAGTACGACACCTGGACAAGACCAGATCCGGAGGCCGCTCCTTCTCCTTCCTCGCGGCCAAAGCATGGAACGCCCTTCCGCTCCACCTCAGACAGACAACATCGCTCCCCATCTTCGCAAGAAACCTCAAAACCTGGCTCTTCGACAGACCCTCTCCTTGATGGATGGGACCTGCACCCCCCCCTAGCGCCTTGAAACCCTTACGGGTGAGTAGTCGCGCTTTAACAAACCCCTGATTGATTGATTGATTGGACAAGGTTAGATTATTGGCTTGTTTCCCCCAATTTAGCAACCTGGTATAGGTCATCCTTCCATCTCCCTAGGACATACTCAGATCATTCCCCAGTTGTGCTGCAAATACGTATCCCCAGACCTGAGGGCTGTGAGAGGCAGTGAAGATTTCCCGGGCAGGCACTGAGAGACGAAGTGTTCAGTACGGAACTATGGGAGGCAATTGGGGAACACTTTTAACTCAATAAAGGATCAGTTGGCTCATGGGCTATGCTGTAGGAGGCCTTTAAGGCCTACATGCGAGGAGTTTGCATTTCTAAGCATGCTGGGGTGTTGAAGGCCTTAAGAGGCACCATAGCTCGTATTGAGCAACAATTAGATGTACTGGATAGGGAACAGATTGAGCGAACTGACCCGTCCAGACTTGGCCGCAGGTTGACGCTAATGACAGAGTTCAGGGAGGCGGTCGAGCGTGAGACTCACTTTCTAGGCAAATACGCCACCGCCAGGCAATATGGCGAGCGCGACAGACCTGGCCGCACACTGGCGCAGCTTTTGAGACCTCAGACCTGGAGATCTTACATCACATGCCTTCGTTCCTCAACCGGCCAGACCCTCACTGGCACCCCAGACATACGTGATGAGTTTTTAACATATTCCTCTGAGTTATATGCAACACGGGTGACGAATAGTGAGGAGGACCATAGGACATATCTTGACGAAATCGCAATGGTGTGGCTTGAAAGGGTTGTGCAACAGTTTCTTGCCGAGCCAATTTTTACGGAGGAAATTATTAGTGGCATAGATGCCATAAATGGCTCAACTGTCCCTGGCCTGGAGGGATTCACTGGCGTCTTTTATAAAACATACAAGAACCTCCTCACCCCATACCTCCTCGAGGTATATAATGAAGCACTCAAACGTAAGGAGTTGCCCCCTACACTATGTGAAGCAGTAATTATTCTTCTTACGAAATCTGGGAAGGATCCTTATTATGCAGCTCTTATAGGCCGCTATCGCTTTTAAATCTAGATTATAAAATTCTCACCAAAATGATTGCGCTGAGACTGGCCCTACTACTGGACCGCATTATTTCCCCGACCCAGTCGGGGTTTGTCCCTCACAGATCGACTGCTCTGAATTTGCGCACCCAATTCGCAGTAATACACAGAATATCGCTGGACGTCCCTGCAGCTGCTGTCCTGCTTGATACTGAAAAGGCCTTTGACTCCCTGGAGTGGCCTTTTTTCTTGGTGGTGATGAGGAAGTTGGGCATCCCTAAGGGCTTTATTGATCTCACCACTCTACTTTACACTGCTAGTCTCCGATTGAATGGCACATTGTCCTCTCCGTTTGATCTCACTCGCTGCACCAGGCAGGGGTGCCCTCTCTCCCCGCTTCTCTTTATATTGGTGCTGGACCCCCTGGTTAGACATTTTCAGGAGCGGCATTTGCACGGAGGTCTCCAGTTTAAAACAGGTCCGCTCCTAATTTCGCTATATGTGGACGATATTATCCTGTACGTCCGCAACCCCCAGGAAAATCTGGAGCCACTTATTAGAGAGATTATACGGTTTGGAGTTTTCTCTGGATTGGGCATAAACTGGGGCAAGTCTGAAATTTTCCGTCTGACGCCTGGCACGGCTCGGTGGGATAGTGAGTTCCCTCTGACATGGTGCGAGGAGTAGGCTAGGTACTTAGGAGTTCATATCCATAGAGATACGGAACAGATTATCCTGCTAAATTACGGTCCAGCATTGCATAATCTCGAGCAGCAGGTCGAACGCTGGTTGAGACTCCCTGTCTCGCTAGCTGGCAGAGTTGCGCTGATGAAAATGATTGTGCTTCCTAAGTTCTTGTATTTGTTTCACAACATTCCCATTCCACTCCCTAATTGATTTTTTCACACTCTCCGTTCCCATCTCATTAGACTGGCGTGGGTGGGTGGGAGACCCAGGGTTAGTTGGGATACAATGACCTTGCCGTATGAGAGGGGGGATTTGGTGTTCCGAATGTTCAGATTTATTATCTCATGGCACAGTGCAGCTTTGCACATTCCTGGTACCACCCAGATGCGCGAATCCCCTACACGAGACCTGAGGGCGACCTGGTGCTTGCAGCCCCCCTGCGTACGGTGCTACCGCGAGGATTTCCCCGAGACCCCCATGACATTCAAACAGTGTCGACCACAAGCTGGGCCTGGCGGAAGCAGGCGCGGTTTGCTGGCGGCCACGCCCTCTATTCTTCTGAAATTCCCATCACTAATAACCCATGGCTCCCTATTACGGAAGAGAAACTGGTCCAGCGTACGCTCGCTTCATATTCATTAGCCAAGTTTGGTGATCTGTTTCCTGAGGGTAATGTTTTCTCCAGCACAGAGGGTGGGAAGTTTAGTGAGGCAATATTTATGGACCAGTTTGTCTTCAGTCGGATTCGCAGGGCACTCAGAGCTAAGATTCCGGAATATCCATTGGAGCCCGAGTCCTTTTCTCCACTGACTCTCTTAATTAGTAGTGCTGGGGGGGATCATTTGATTTCAAAGCTGTACAAGGCTTGCTTGGCTTTAGTCCCCAGCCGTGACACCAAGATTCGGGAGTCGTGGGAGCATGATTCGGGGCACCGGATTCAGGACTCCCACTGGTCGTTTTGCTGTACTCAGATTAGAGAGGTCTCTCTGAACAGCAGACACAAATTAATACATTTTAAATATTTATGGAGGGTCTATATGTCCCCGGCGAAAATTCACTCTATCGACCCCAACCGTCCACACATCTGCCTAAAATGTGGAGGCCACAGGCCGATTTTGCCCATCTGACTTGGAACTGCACTTAGATTGGGACTATTGGAGAGCCATTTTTAGATTAGTATCCCAGATGACACACCTTGAGATTGATCCTACGCCTGAGGTCGCCTTGCTGGATATGTGTATAATATGCCGAAGGAGTTGCACAGATTCATAGCCATTGCCCTCCTGTTAGCGAAGAGGGAAATTGCACTCAAATGGGGCAGTAGAGTCTCCCCCACAGTGAAAGCTTGGCTTACTAGCCTAACATTTTGCAACACGAACAGTGAACTCTATGTTACTACCCAGCCCCCGGCTTCCCGACCAAAAGATATTTGGGGGCCTTTCAAAGACTATCTGCTTGGCGTCGGTTCTCCCCCCACTACACAGCAGCCTGCAGGCATAGTCCCCTCCGGGGTGGGTTGAGTTATGTCCATCTAGCTTTCTCAAATAACGGTGTTCGCTGTGTCGGGGGGGATGGGAGTTGGACCATAGGGGAAAGCCTTGTGACTTGGGCTGATCAGAGGTTAATATTACAATGTATATTATCTATGCTACCCTTTACAAGTGTGCGTTATATGATTGAACACGATTTATTTGCAAATATTTCTTCTTTTCGATTTGTAATCGCAGTGAATACCCATGCAATGTTTGTAAGAATTATGGAAAATGATAAATAAATGTTTTTTAAAAAAACCAAAAGAACAGTCTAAGGTTCCAGGATATCGGGAACAGCACTTTAGAGCCAAGAATCACTTCAACAGAGGCCAACCAAAGAGTCCAGGGCAGGTCAAGATGGAACTGTTCATATGGGAAGTTGCAGGAAAGGCCCGTTGTAGTTTGTTGTCTCAGAAAGAAGATTCAATCCTCTTCTGGTATTGCACAGATCCAGTAGTGTTCTGAGGGCATATTGGAAATGCTACATGTATGCCTGCTACCAGCTTGAGGGTGTTGGTGTGGATAGCTCCTGGCCTTCCCATGCCAATACGGTAAAAGTTTCCTGGGGTAACCCTACCCACATTTGCATTGTTTCGTTTGTACATTTCAGCAAACACTCCTGCAGTGCCCCTCTCTGCCTAAGCCAAGATGGTGATACTTATCCCCTCTTGTGCAGAGCTTGCATGCCCAGCTGAGAGGTAGGTCCATGTAATGAACAACCTCTTCTCTGTAGTCTCTTTGCTCTGTGATTGGAGCCTAGCTGATTGGGGAAACAAAGAAGGGACCTGTGTAGGTGCCATCTGACATCTGTCTGTGACATGGATGCCCTGTAGAAGTTAATTAGGTTCCTGGGCATTGGACATCCTGGCAGAGGAACAGAAACCCATCCCCACGTGCAGGACTTTGTCTCCTGCTCTGGGGGCAGTTTTTACACCTCATTCAGGGTTGGGCACTCAGAGGGCTGCAGTTGGGGGCTAATGCAAATTAGCTTCCTGAGGCTGTAGGCAGAAAAAAGGTAACTTTTCAAGCATACTTTTTCCCTACTATCAAAGCCCAAGAATGACATGCATCCCAGTGTTTCCCTATAAAACTGCAGCCCTGCTTCAGTGAAAATAGCTGTTTGGGTCTTTTCACTGTAAGGACATGTTTAACATTACATTTCTACATGTCCTGCTTTTTAATCACATGCACCCAGTCTTATTTGGCAATAAGACCTTCTTACGGGTGACTTATAAATATTTCAAAGGAAGTTTAGACCAGTCAACTGAGTTTATTTTGACAGATAGAACTGCTGTTTAAAAGCTGCCTGCTTTAGTCCAGCTACAATGGTAGGCCTCAAGTTTTACATTGTCACTGTAGTGGTTGGCATAATAGGTGCTGCAGTCGACTAGTGACAGGCCCTGGGTACATTTTGTAACATATACCATATATGGGTACTTTAAGTATTCCAATTAGGGGTATACCAATGTCATCTTGTTTAGGGAGGAATACTGGCACTTTACTACTGGTTAGCAGGGACACAGTGCACAGAGTTCTAAAGCAAGCAAAAGCAGATAAGGCAAACATCTGGGGGTACACTACAGAAAAGACAATAATTTCATATAACTACCACTCAATATTAGACTATAATGGTGTAATGTGTCAGCTAATCATTTTATAAGTTCACCTTTTGTGAATTACAAACATCACTCTGCATTCGTAGATATGCCTATTACTAAATAGGTCGAGCCTGGGCACAGAAATGGCTTTGTGAATCAGACCCGCTCTACCCTCTCAAGTGAGATCGTGAGGCAATGATCTTACAAATGTAGATGGGCTATGTCCGGCCGTATTGAGTGTGGGATCACACAAAGCATGAAAGGGGGTCCCTGAAGACCAAAATAAGCAAATACAATAATAATAAATAGATGCATGAAGGCAATATTAGACCTATATTGTATTTTGGGATTTCTGGGATCAGTGTTACCACATTTGGAGAACTGCAAAATGTGTAATGAGGGTCAAAGTGTGGCAAAATAAAATTCATCCAATTTAAAATATCTGTCTGTTTTTGTGAAAAAGTTATTTATGTTGATTTTTATTATCTATGTTGCAAATATAGCTTGCAGTATGATTACATAGAAGGAGTTACAAAGCACAGACCTACAACAAGTGATCAAAGTACTGTACAAGAAGCCGGGGGCTATAAGACATCAAGAGAAGATGGGAAAGGAGAAGGAATAATGTGGAGAATTGTGCCTCTGGTGCTATGATTTGTCTGCACACATTGCACTCTGCTTTGCTGTGATAAAGGACTTACAAAGTGTGGCAGATAAGCCTTTGGTCTTGGTCTACGACTTGTGGTAGGTGGACATTTCTTTAGCCTTGAAAAGGTCCTGCAGACAAAACACATGTTGACTACCTTCATGGTGAAATTGTTCTTTCCTTGCATGGAAATTTGTGACAAATCAACGGAGAATCTTTTACTTGCCTGTACTTTGACTACATGTACTGAATTATCAAGGATCTTACGGAACCAGGAGAGTGTATGCTGCGGTGCTTTTCCTTCAAGTCATCAAGAGAAGAAAGGAAAGGCTAAGGAATAATGTGGAGAATAGCGCCTCCTGTAAAGTTTGTGTTGGACACTAGGCTGTGGGAGCTCAGTTGAGGAGGGGCAGGTAAGGATTTGTCAGTGCGATCCATGCAGTGGTGGCTGGTGAAATTTGAAAGTGGTGCGGAGTGAGTGAGCATAACGAGCAAACTCGACAGGCATAAGGGGGGTTCGGGGTGATTCTCCTCCAGAGAAAATATTGAAAAAAAGAGTGTGCAATGGTGCTTTTTTTTAAACAAATTTGAAAAAGCAAGAAGGTTAATAAAGCAATTGTGAAAGTGTAGTTATGACAGTAGAGTTACCTACAAAAGCCATGGATCACAAAGGCCCCGTGGAGTGGGGGAGGGGCGTAGGAGTTTTAACTTACACCCAGTGCTTTAAGTGAAACCAATCCAATGGCTACCTTTAGCCCAGACTTTTCAAAGAGAGCCAGGCTCCTGTGGAATGACAGGTTGTAACTGGTGCTCGTGCAAAGCTCTTCCTGTCGAGTCCATATAAACTTCAAAAGCTGTATTCTTCTTATGGTGGTGAGTTTGAATCCGAGCTATGGACGCTAGAAACCGATAGAAGTTCATTTTTTAAAGCTATAGAAAAACACAGATGTATTTAATGCCTCAGCAAGGATGTCACTGAACAGAAAAATCAAGTCCTGCTTTACTGTGCTACCTCTTGCCACAAATTTCATTACAGCGGCGCCTCTGCGGAAACATCTAGCGTGCTGGACGGCATCACCAAGCTGATTCCTTTTCTATAATTAATGTCGGTAAGACCAGAGGTAGCAACATGGAGGACTGGACTTAGACGCGCAACACAATTCCTAAACAATATCTAATTCCCTGTGCTCCATTATCTCAAATACTTATTCTATCTAAAATAATCACCATGCACATCTGTTCCAACTGGATCACGCAGTACAAGAAACCGAAGTTTAAATGACGACTTTCAATAAAGAGACATCTGGGGGGAAAACAGCATTCTGTTCAATCTTTAAATACAAGCTGAGTATCATCATGTATTGGCACACAGCAATGAGACTGGTGCATCTTTGATAAATACTCTTTTAACTAAAAAGCAATGGGAGTTACATTACTTAATGTAGGTTGCTACGTGAAAATGTATTTTTGTTAGCTTGCATAGCGCTACGCATCACCGAGACCACTTAGAGCGCTGAATGACATTCACTGCGGGACTGCAAAAAAGGGAAATTAAGTCCGAGCTCACTTGCAATGCTTTATTGAACTTGCAAAAGAAAGATCAGTTTTCTCCAGTCACTAAAAGTCTATAGAACCAATCCCACCGACCACGAACACTGCACAACCCTTGGAACAGCACGTTCATTTTTAATAAAATGAAAATTGTAATAAGTCTGCAAAACCAAACAGACTATGCCGTTAGAAACGCTCAAGTGCTTCAAATGGAGACCTGGCCGGGTAGCTTATGCAGGACGTGACGTAACGCAAAATTATAAAGGCCATTGAACAAGCAGAGGTGAGTATGGGTTTGGTAATGTTTGGGGATTGTCGTTGTTATTAACCAAACCTTACTGAACCCAACCTCACCGCCCCGTCATTTCTGGCTGAATCCCACTTCTCCCCCCACCCCCCACTAAACTTTAACTGCCGTCTGCAGGTGCCCCTTTCTTTATCCATTTCCACTGTTGTGTCACCTACTTTTGCTCAGTGGCTGGCTGTTGTTAGTTGACTGACCAAAGTAGTGGTGTGTTGTCCATTCCTTAACTCTTCCAGATTGTGACTGTGAGTGTCTCGAGGCTGCCTCACGCTCGCCAAGAGGGAGGAGAGACAGACAGGCTGGCCAATCAGCCCAGCAACAGCAGAAATGGCCAATCACTGCATGGCTTGACAATAAGCCATTACAGTGACTGGTCATTGCTCTGTGGGCAGACCCTCCCACCCCCAAGGTGCCATGTGCACACACTAGACTGCACCAAATGATCACACTAGGCCTGGCAACCGTGTCCCGAAGCCCGTCATAACGCTGCTCCCTGGCTGTTACACAGCATGAGAGCTGCACCAGGATTGGCGTGAGCAGCCAAACTCACCACTCATTAAGTGACTGAGGTTCTGCAGTTTTGAGCAACCACCCCTCACTCAATGTGAAGTACAGAGAAGTCAGTAGTGTGCATGTCAGGTTGGCCGGAGAATGACCGTCATCCAACCTGACATGCGCACTTTGCTGCCTAGGTGCCATGCTCTCGTCCTTGTCATCATGTGTCCATCAAACTTAATTCCCACCCCCTTAAGAGCCACCGTGGCCGAAGGCTGACTCGCAGGTGGATTTTAATAAAGTAAATAGTTTCAGAAGTCTCTTAACAACTGATATTTTCACAACATGTTATACGGCGGCCAGGGGGGGCAAATATGAATGGGGCAACGCCACGATGCCCAAAGGCAGAAACCACCCCTGTCTGTGGGAACAATCTTCAGATGGGGAAACTTGAGTTTACCCCGCAGTGAGGTGTTGCTAGAACAAGAGGACCTTCAGCACTTTTCTGAAACATCAGGAGAGTGGTGGCTGCAAGGTTTCCACTGAGCTTGGATCTCTACACCCTTGGAGTGTATCCTGAGAAGACCTGGCATCTGTTTTTTTCTATCCAGCGCTTAGGTTTCTGTGTATCTTGTGAAGCCCCTAAGTTCTTGATCTTATTTGCCTAGTTTTAAGGGGTGTTGCCATTGATTTCCATAATTTTGCAGGTTTTGAAGGTGATGTGCGTACGTTAAAGGGGGCAAGAAAAGTTTGATTTCATTTTCAAAAAAATATATTTTTGAAGGAAATTGTCTGTGTTAAAGTCTAGGTTTCTTTTTTAATTCTGTGCTGTTGTTTGGTGGAGGGCTTCACAATTTGAATGCCTGTTTAATCTGTTTCTCGAAAGAAAATGTAATTTATGTCTTACTTTTGTGTAAGTGATGGATAGCCAGTCTTTGTGAAGCATGAAGGCTCAGAATTTATAAGAATAACATAAGATCCTAATAAATCCCAGAGGCAGCAATCATTCAGTGTTGTTGGGGCACTATTAACAAAAACATGTTGTATATGTGTGGGCAGTGATTGCACATGGCACGCCTTTGCAAGTGTATTTATGGGGATGTCATGTGGCATTTTGCAAAGACTCCTACCCCCCCCCCCATGGAGTTCCCCACAGTGGGAAATTGTGCTTGGCAGAAATGAAGCTTCCTTGTAAATGTACATATTTCTGTGGGGGAAACATGTTATCATGTGGAGAAAGCCCTACCCTTGCCCCCCCCCCACCCCACAAAGTTTGGTTCCTCCTCCAATCATGGATGGAGAGATACAGCAGCCCTTGGATGGAGGAAATCTATGATCGTTTCTAGTATGGAAAGAGGTCTGAGAAGAGTTTAGCAATGCCTACAAATATAGATGTTTGTGGGTAGTCCCAGGAAATCTGCAGTACTACGTATGTTTTCGCCATGTTGCAAGGGTGCCTGCGTTGCAGGGGCAAATGTTCCCTTCCTGCACATAAACAATCTTTAACGGCGATTTGCTGTTTCTATGTGTGCTGCAGAATGCAGAACACATAATAAGAGCAAAATATGGGGAGAAATTAATAATTTCTCCTCGTATTGCCAACCTAAGACCAGGTTTTACCCTGCCACGCTGTAAACTGAGGCTGGGGTCCAGGTGTCGCTATGGCCTTTGGGGCGTTCTTACCTCAGCGCCCTGCTTCATGTGACCTGCCCTGCCAGAAGCAACATTATCCCCCGCTGGGCTATAACGTTTAGGCCATGGTGGGTGTGGGGAGGGTAGTAGTATGAAGGAGGCTCCCTGGGGGGCAGGTGATTTTGCACCATTGGGCCATTCTCACATAAGTCCCCATCACGCAGCATGGACAGTGTGCTTTTCTTCACCCCTCTCCTGCCAGGTCATCGCCCTGGGGCTATAGTCATCTGGGGAGGGGGCGAGTAAGAGAAGAGGCCTCTCTAGGGACCAGGTATTGTCACCCCGGCCCCAGTGTCTTTTAGGCCTTGTTGGGGAGGGGATAGGGGGTTGCATAAAATTGAATGTGGCATTGTGGTTAGAGCTGATGACGTTGGAACTAGGTTCGAGTCCCGGCGTCAGCTCAACATCCTGTGATTCTGAGCAAATCACTTAATGGTGCTCATGTACATTGCTCCAATGCCTTAGGGCCGAGTTTTCACTATATACAACTACAAAAAATGTATTAATAAATAATAACCGGCCAGATTCCAATGAGACTAACAGATGGTGATCCATGAAAGGGACGATCTGCGAATGTGGGTCACTTTTTGGAAGTGCCCAGGCCTAATTGGGATCCCCCGAACCGACCCTGGAGATATCCTATCACACAGGAAATCACAAAGGGCCTGACTTAGGTCTTGGCGGACTGATTACTCCGTCATCGCTGTGACGGTTATTCCGTCCCCCGAAATATCAATCCCATTATATCCTTGGGGATTAATATTTCAGCGGGCGGGATATCTGTCACCGTTGTGACGGAGTAACCCATCCGCCAAGATCTAAACCAGGCCCAAAGAGACTGAACTATTATCCCCAAAAAGGCCATATACCTGCAGCTTCAAACACACAAGTATAATCCCTTCTCAAGAAGTGAATGACTTGATCATAAGCAGGTTTCCATCTACCACCCATTCTCCAACCACCCATTCTCCAACCACCCATTCTCCAACAACACCCTGAAAGACAAGGAGATTAGAAAAATGAAAATGTCCACAGATCGCACCACCACCGATTGCCGGATTTCAGGGTGGACGAAGGCATGAAGAAAATATCTTCCCCATCACACATTCACTTTAGTAAAAAGTTTCTTGTATGATGACGTTGAGCACAGTAGTAAAAGGACATGTTGCATAATGCAGCACGGCCAGAGTCTGCGATCACTCCTTTAATGCCTCTCACACCCCCGGCAGCCTTAGACTTCTTGCCACAGAGGGAGTCTGTATCAGTTCATATCTGCAAATCTCCGGGGAAGGTCACAGCGTCAACATGGGCACTTCCGCCTCAGCAGGAGCTGTGTGAGCAGGAATATAATACGTGCTTAATTTCTATAGCATTATGGACTCAATTCAACGGAGCCTCTAAACTCGGGATACATATTCTGGGCACACACCTCTAAATTGAATCTTGCAGAAGCAGAATGTCTAGGGCTTGTGTCTATATTTAATGTGCTTGTCAGTGTTTGGCATCCATATATTTCAGTATTTACTGACGTTATCATTTATTCAGGAGACACATTTCGTGTCTTGTTTCAAAAATATCTCGAGACTTGGTCGTTCAAGTCCTTTAAATGTTGTAAACGATCCCCTTATATACGTTTGATAACTTAAAGATTGTATAAAGTGGTCTATATGCGGCAGCACCAGGAACCCTACATTTTGTAAATTATATTTACGTAATTAAGGATTTATTTTAGAGGGAATGTGTGGGGTGTAAAAGTTCGTGATTTCGCGCTTCAAATAATTATTTTTTAATTTAACTGTATAATAATTTTTTGTGTTTCAAAAACGTGTTCAAAGGCTGTGGGCCTTAGTCCCAAAACTATTTACATGGAGAGAATTAGGGCTTCAATTATGGCATTTCGGCGTAGGGCAGCTCAGCAAGGCACCTTGCTGCCCTCCCTGCCTTAAGCCACAGTGACAGGCGCATTCCTGTCCTTTCTGCCTGCACTGACGCTGACGCTGTTTTTGCAGCCTAGCACTAGGGCTTTAAGTGGGCCGGGTCCTGCCGGTGCTCAGCACCAGCAGTTCTACAAAGCAAGTGCTGAGACAGGTCCATTTTTGCCCTCACCCCCAGGGTGAAAAACTAATCTTAACTCTGCAGCAGTAGCACCCTTCACTGCCTTTGATGTAACTTCAAAGAGACTCATTTTAGTTCTTTCACAGTCTCATCATTTCAGAACTGAAGAATTTTAAATATTATTTACAACAAAGCCATAGTTGTTGCTTATTTATCTTCTGCAACTAACAGCCATTGATAAAGCCAATAGCCCTGGTTTCTTGGGGGTGTAATGTTACATGTTGTGTTATATATCTGGATGCAATGACAGAAGCAGCAAAATACCAGTGGGGTGGCACACTGTGCTAAGCACAAATTTTTAGTTTATATGTGTTTAAGCCACACCCTTAATTATACTGACCACACCCCTTTGAGAGACCACCAGTTTTACTTAAACCCTGCCTAGCATAAACGTAGGCACCCTTGCACCATGGTGCAAGGGTGCCTCCTTAGCAGGCAGGATTGTTTTGTGCAGGAAGCAGGAAGGGGCGCCTTCCTGCACAAAACAATCTCAAAAGGTGTTTTCCTCTTTCTATGTGTGCTGCAGAACGCACCACACATGGAAAGAGGAAAAAACGAGAAGGAATGAACATATTTCAAATCGTTACTCCTTACCTCAGCAGGCAAACAGGTTTGGGGGCTTATTAATGAGCGGGCTGCATCACCTGAGCATCAATTTTTTTATGCTCCTGCGGCGCAAGCCTCTCAATCATATCTATGAGGCAATGCAAAGCCACCCTGCCTGCCTTTGCATGGCAGGCTAATAGCCTTCTTTACCAATGTAAAATCACTTAACTTTCATCCTCTTGCTGTTCATTGCGGAGACTTGTGTTTTCACTACCAAGGTATGTGCTTTTCACTGCGGAGACTTCCCACAAAGATCGCTCCTCTGCTTCTACTTACTTATTAGAAACCAGTAGTCCAATCTATCTGATCCCTTGCTTAAACTAC
Source organism: Calotriton arnoldi (assembly GCA_963921515.1). Taxonomy (NCBI): domain Eukaryota; kingdom Metazoa; phylum Chordata; class Amphibia; order Caudata; family Salamandridae; genus Calotriton; species Calotriton arnoldi. The sequence continues at coordinate 1,059,616 of CAWUFW010006003.1, read as the reverse complement.
TGTAATTCACTGTAACTTGGCCTCTTTGCTTATCTTTTCTGAAGTATCCAGCTTATTCGAAATCCAGGAGCTAGCCTCATATTCTATGTGCCTTATCGTATGCCTTTGTTGGAAATTCTTCACTGATTTTCGGTGGCAAAAATACTTGTCTTTAACGCCCTCTGTATCTGTGAGTTGTTTTTTCTTTTGCAAAGTCCTAGCCACCTGCATCAATGCTGTGACTCCCACCACTGTCAGACGTCCCTTCGTTCATCTTTAGAAAATCATATGCATACCTACAAAACATCTTGTGCTCCCCAAGGTGGTCACTATTTTTAGGTCTCACCCCCGACAGTGCATGTGCTCTCCCCTGCGACAGCACATGCACAGCATGTGTTCTAGCTCGCAAGAGATACTATATACAACAAGGGGCTTGAAGCCCGCCCATTGCATTTCATTTGTTGGATTCATTATCACTCTTTTTTGCTGCCTTCATATTGGCCAGCTCGACTTGCTTCATTTCCTCTTCTTTTAGCTGGAGCAGGGACAAAGTACTGAGTGTTACAGCTGGATTGCTGTCCTTATGCTGAGCGTGCTGTTATTGAGGATCTTTTTATTTGTTGTTATTCCCCTGTCTTGTTAAAAGGCTCTGGCTATAAACAAATCATTGTGCTGAAGTACGCATGTTCCAGAATGCATTGGTTTGTTAAAGGAAAGACCAGGACTGCAAGCTTAGTGGACAACGGTAGCAACGTGGGATTCAAAGGTGTGCACCTTTATTTTAGTACAACACCAGTGTTTTGAAACAAAACGTTCTCGTAGAGAGTCATTCATGTCTTTGTGCATTGTTAGGCCGCTCACCAAGCCTCATGAAATAGAAGCATTATGATTTGCAACACTGACTAATTCTCGGAATCATGATGCGTGGACATTTACTTTTGCAGATGGAATTCACAACTAAAGAAAGTAAGCCAGGGGAACCAGATGTTCGGTTGTCTTAAGCATGGCAAAGGGGTGTGAAAATGGGGTAATGAATAACCATTCGGAATGGTGGGCACACGCCATACTGCCCTGTACAGAGTGGGGAAATGGGTCAAAGGATGTGTGAGCCTGTTTTGATATGTTGCACCTATCTGGACATGAAGTGGTTCACTTTAGAGACAGTACTTCAAAAATGTGTGTATTCGGGTACCAAACAATATTTTTGCTATTAACTTGTATTGTTTTTTTTAAATATTGGCGGGTATCCAAAAGCTTTCCCAAAAACAAAGCTTTACAAAAAATCAGGACAAAACAAAGCAAGCATTGTTAATGATTTTGGAGCGGTAGAGCCAGCAGTGGATTCATTGTCACCTATTCAGTGGTTCCCTCGCGTCTTAATGGGGCAGGGGAAAAGGGCAGGTTTTGGTGCTGGTGGCTCCCGCGTGCAACAATGTTTGTTGGCGCCCCCCCAATGACCTTCTTCTCAGTGGATTCCCTCACTACCACCTTACAACAGTGCCCTCCATCTCTCCTTCGCCCCATTCTTACAGGTATTACGTTTGTTTTATAGCGCTGCTAATACCCATGTAGGGTGTTAGAGCACTTTATATCACACGCACAATACACAGAGTCTATTGATCATACATGTGTTAAACAATAGCAAATGTTACATAAGACAAGGAGGACTAAAAAGGGTAGGAGTTACAAGGCAAGTCAAGAAAAAAACATAACGTTCTAATCTCTACCTTGCAGTTTGCGTGCAGCTCTTTAATGACAGTTCATAACTCATTGTGCTCTATTAGGAATGTAACGCATTAACTGCAAGAAAAAAGGATCTCTGTGACCAAGGCAGTAACCCACTTAGCTATCTCTATGAAATACAGTTATGGGATCTGCATGGTACACATTCTTTGCAGCAGGCATATTAACCCTCTGTGCTTCTTAATGATGAGTCAACACTGCCACTAGACGGAACTCTGATCTCTTTCCAGCAGGTACTTTAATCACTAGAGTTATATTGACATTTAAATTGTTGCCTCAAAATACAGTGCCACCCTGAGCTCTGCGGCAGTGCCCTAAAGCCAGCCTTGAAAGGAAGCCACATCTTCGGCAGAGCAGAAGCGAACCATACAAGAACAACAGAAGGGAACCACTATCGTGCTTAACCAATCTCTCCATACCAGCCCAAGGGGACCACCCTATGGTATCAAAAGGACACTCACCCACTGGAATTCCAAGTGCCATGCTTCATCATACAGTCCTCCTCCAGATACCTAGGGGGTTATTTACAAGAAGCCTGCGCTGCCGAAGCATCACTCTTTTTGACGGTCCGGTGGCGCAGGACTCTCAATCATATCTATGAGGCGACGCAAGCGATGCAAAGCCACCCTGCGTGGCTTTGCATGCCCTCATAGATATGGACTAAGGAAAGGCAGCGCAAAGCGCTGTGTTGCCTTACTCTGCATCAAGGAGGCATTCCATGGGCATTGTGGTGGATGTTCCTACACAACACCTATAGATTTCGACGCTGCTCCAGATTTACAAAATCACATAAACCTGGGGCAGTGGCAAAACCTTATGCCTCCCCGGAGCAGGCTTAACGAGGAGAAATGTTTTCATTTCTCCTTTTTTCCTCTTTTCATATGTGCTGCATTCCGCAGCACACATAGACCAAGGAAAAAGCCTCCAAGGATTGGTTTTATGCAGGAAGGACAGATAGGGAGTTGGAACGTCTACAGTTTTGGACAGAGGAACACAAATTTATGTTATGTGCAGATGATATCTTATTAACGATGACGAAGCCTGAGACAGCTCCTCTGATGCATCAACTCCATTTAGAGGCCTTTAAACAACTATCAAGATTTGAGATCAATGGGAATAAATTGGAAATACTGAACTTGACCCTACCATAGTAGGAAGTGGCAACCCTTCATAGCATATCCCTTTTATGTAAGCAGCATAAAAGATTACCTATTTGGGAGTTAAATTATCATCAAATATATCAGACCTATATAAAATTATTTTCTACCCTTACTTGAAGAGATCAGAGGAGACCTACAAAGATGGGGAGATCTACCCGGAATCATGATTAGGTATAATTCATATTTTGCAGAGACTCCTGTTCCAAGCATTACCCATACTCCTGCCAGAGTCTTTCTTCAATGCACTATACAGCGCATTACTGAAATATATCTGGGGAGTGGAGAGGCCATAGGCAGCCTGTACCATCTTTTAAGTTTTAAAAGTACATTTTATTAAAGTGAAAAATACAACATAATATCATACAGACTGAGGGAGTAGGGGGGTCTGTTTCTTCCTAAAGTCCATTTCAACTATGTGGCATCCCAGTTTCGGGTCTTAGCGGACTGTAGCTCACAATCCTAAAAGGATGGGTCCATATGGATAAAGCTGTGCTGTGCCCATCTCTATTGGACCTGGTGTGGAAACCTAGGGTAATAGACAGCTTAATGTATGCTTGAGTACATCAACAAACACTACCCTCTCAATAAGGATCGAATCTAATAAAAACTCGTCTTGACCTCATAGCCCTCTTTACATGCACCATGCACTTTAACCACTCTTTCATACCTGCTCTCGTTTTAGGCCCTTGCCCTTTTTAAACAAGGTGAGGGGGGATTGTTTAATGATTAGTGATAGGGAAACCATCACATCTTTTATTGATAGTGAGCGAGACTTCAAGATGGACGAGACTGAGAGGTTATGCTAGGTGCAACTGTGCCACTGGGTGTCACACCTGACTCTCAACTGGCACAAGAGGGGTCAGTTCCACAATGTATCCTTTACTTCTCAATGAGACACTACCAAACACCCCAATCACCCCCACCCCCAATATACAGACGAAATGGATTCTCTTGTTGCACATGAATTCACACAGCAACAGTGGACCCATGCATGGAGGGATTTGACCAAGAATTCCCATAGTGTTCTTGGCAAGGAGATGCATTATAAATTATTATACGATTGGTGCGTGTATCCAGCCAAGCTGCAGAAATACTATCATACAGTCAATCCATTGTGTTGGAGGGAATGTGGAAGAATAGGCAATCATCCCTAGCTATGGTGGCTTGTTCCAAAATTATCTCCTGGAAAGAAGTACTAACAGGGATATGTACTATTCTGGGGTACCCTCTCCCGGAGAGTGTCTTATGTGCTTTTTAGGGTGGAAACACAAGACTTACGGTAAAAGCCTCGAAGCAATAAATGAATGGACTGAAGCTGTGTAGGGGCTGTGAATACTGCCATTGAAGCATCTTTGAAAAAGAACGAAGCCCCGGACATGACTCACTGGCATCCTTGTCCTAGGAGCCCTCTGGCTATAGAAAGAGTGGCATGGACCATGACAGATAATGTAAAGACTCTGCAACACTTTGGGAACTCACAGATGGACTATCTGTATCTCTGCTGCATATGGTATTTGAAATTCAGTCATAAACATTGGGTAAAAAAATGGATGAGGATGGCGTTTGATAGATTTCACAAACGTTGCAGTGTAAATTTGATCCGGGCAATGTAGAAAACAATAACTTCAGGTTAAAACAGAGCAACTTAGTGCTAGACTAAGGGGAATGAACAATAAGCATTTGCAATGCAATAGGTCTCGCATTACTGAAAGTTTGAGCTTCTGGCGTTGCAGTATTATTTCAACGCCAATTGTTTAAACTGTCAGTAATGAGAGACCTATTGCATTGCAAAAAAAATTTCTTCTATTTATTTATTTTTTAAGCAATCGTGGCAGCACAAGCACTGTCTAGACGAGACCCAAACAAATCACACTGTGGATACTTTTACAATTTAGGAATGCCAGGCTGCTAAAACAAAGCTCTCAACCATGTATTTGCATTTTTAAAGGAATCCCTGAACAATATTGCAGTGTTTGAATTGTTCAAAATGTTAAGAGCTGCCAATTCTGTAGAATAATAGTGAAAACTGGATAAATTCTGAGGTATACATGATGACATTTTTACAGGATGGGACATGGGGGTAGGGAGGCATTAAAAAGTTTGAAGACCACTGTTCGAGACTGGCCTGAACCTCCGCCTCCCATCACGTGTCCACCAGGGACAAAATGCTTTCACACTTGTAACACAATGTGGGCATTTGATGTTTTTAGCTTGCTACTTTTGTATCCGTGGCACTTCACGCAGTCCCTGGTCTTAAGGAAACAAAATGTAGACCAGCGTGACCTGGCAGTAAAAGGTGCCATGCCTGGAGCCTACAGCCCGTGTATCACATGCCACTGCTACAGCTTCACACCTCACACAACCTTTGCATTTTATTGTACCAAATAGTGGTCTCCTTTACAAATAAACACAACTGTGCCCTTTTCTGCCAAAGCACTTAAAGCAAATCCCCAATTTCCAATTACAGTGCACTAAACAAATCTAGATTTATACTGCCTGCGGATGGTAATGCGGCTAAGTGGCTTAAGCCCAGTCAGCATATTTAATGTTCCCTTCCTGGGGAGTATACCCTTACTTTTACCTAGAAGGGTGAGTGCACAGCAAAATAAAAACCCGGCGTCGCTTCTAAGCACCGTAGTGTTACTTTAAAAGGACAGGGATGGGGTATTCGAAAAGGGTCGTAATCTATTTTAATTATAAAGCTCTGGGGGTGGTCGTCGCTTTTAAGCGCTTAGATGAACCAGCTCAGGAGGCATCGTGCTTGTGAGCAAGAGAGGGCGGCCTCGTTACAGCTCCCAGAGGACAAAACACCCTCACCTTTGTACAGCTTTGGGAAATCACTGACACTCCCAACCCCACCCGAGACTTAGGACGCTTTTAGTGAACTATTAAGTTTAATGTCAGCACAGAATAGTGGTTATTTTTAAAGTTCTGGGGTGGGCGGACCTAGGGCCTTTGTCCTTCGACCGCCGCTCCGCTGGCTGCAGCCTGTATATGGGAAGGGTGAGATGGGGGCAGTGAGGTGGTTGAAGCTCGGCTCGACCAGAAGCAACGCGCCCCCCCTCGGGATCCAGGTCAGAGGTCACCGGACAAACTGCGTAATGAGGATAGCTGGGAGATCCGAGCTGCCTCCCACTCCAGGCTGCTTGAACCCGACCACACCACTGAACGGGCACCAGCTAATGACCATTGTTGGTCCCACAATGCGAGGTCTTGTTTTTAGTACATATTTTGTGGGATCGTTGTACAGCTAAACATTTAAGCTACAATATATTTGAATGATTAAACCTTATGATGCTAAAAGACTTCCCTACTCCAGTAATCTTGGCGGTTCGTCATTATCATTCTAACTTTCATTTACTTATCATTCCCTCTATTGTGCTGTAGCACTGGCATATTCACAAGGAGCTATCGCCGAATTAACGGCACTTTATCGCAGCCAAAGTCGTGATACATTTACCCCCCCATTCACAAGCCTGTGTTAACAGCCCACAGCACCAGTTTACCCGCGATAGCAGCCTCAAAAAACATCGCCACAGAGGACCCTCGCAAATATCGCTAATGAGATGCAGAGTAGGCGTTCCCGTGACAAAAGCCGAGACAACAGCACACCTCAACATTCACAACGACCAGCCACATCCGCGATAAAAACACAAAACAGGCGATAAGGCGCGTTAGCACCAGGAAATCTACACCTGCTCTGACCTGGTGTAAACTCGGACGGCAGGCAGCACCACAAAGGGAGCACAGCCCAGGGCCACATCCGAAGGGTAACAGATGCCATGGAGCCACACATCATGCGGCCCGGACACCGAAGAGGGCCACAACACCCACCGCCACCACCCCAGGACCACCCTCCCTGGCACCCTCGAACAAAGACATGCCACATCAGCCACACCTAAACATGTACAAAATATTCCGCTTGATGCCGCACAAACACAACTGGTGACATGGATGTGTCGTCACAGAAATGACCAGCACACATACACTTTCAAGTAACAAATGAAACTTTATTAAAATGAACAACGAAATGAAATGAAGACACATGGCCGCTTCCCTCCGGACAATACGTAGGTCACAGCCTGTAAGACAAAAAACATGATGAGAAGGTGTGTCCTGCGCACATCAGAGGACAGAGAGAGAGCGAAGGAGAGAGAGAGGAAGAGAGGGAGGGAGAGAGAAAGAGAAGTGAGGGAGAGAGAGGAAGAGAGGGAGAGAGAGAGAGAGAGTGCCTCCCCTGCGCACCCAGGCCACACTGCTCACCTGCTGCCACCGGTGTGTCTCCAACCACGTGCCGGTATGTAGGGCAGTTCACCAGGTCACACATCTAATTCAGAGCCGTCAGCTGAAACAGAGCCCAGATACATGACTGGCACAGTACACACACTTGCACAAGACAACATCGCCTGCCCGCCCATGCACACCCAGGCAGAGGCACCCCAACCCCTTCCGCCGCCCATCGGAGCATGCCCGCCCATGCACACCCAGGCGTCAATGCTCACCTTCCGCCACCGGCGCGTAGACAGGAGGTCCCACCACGTGCCGCTGCAAGCCCGGGGCCCGCGGACATGGCACCCTCCACATCATGCAGCCCCGCTCCGCAGGCCACCAGGTCTCACGTTTGGTGCTGGGTCTTGATTACTCCATGGCAGAGGACATACCAGTGCACCCGGCACCATCGCAGGCTGCACACCCGCTCAGCCCAATGGGTGCCACCAACTCTGGCATCCCGGAAGCAAAGCCACGGGGCGGTAAGCCCGCGCGGACCGCTGGCTCTGGCCTACACTGCGGTCCAGCAGGGCACACAAAACCTGAGCTGTCCGGACCGCCGGGACAGGGCATCATCGCAGGCTGCACACCCGCTCAGCAGCTCAAGGTGCCACTGACTCAGTGCACCCAAAGTCACCGTCCCGTGGCGGGGTGCCTGTGCCGTCCGCAAGGCCTCTGGTGCCACTAACACTGTGCAACCCCAGTCTGCGCCACGTGGCGGTAGGCCTGTGCCGTACTCACAGCCCTCGGATGCCACTAACCCTGTGCGCAGCGACTCATGGGCCCTATATGAGTGCGAACCGTGGGGCATCCGTCATCCAGTCACCACCGGAAGAGGGGAATGTGACGTCGTCGGACCCTTATGTTGGCGGAGTCACATGGCCTGTGACGCCTGTGCCCGATGGGTGTGGGGTGTGTGAAAACCTGCCCTCAGGGAGTGGCTGTGACATGCTGACGGCTAGACCAGTGACCTGCACACCACCAGCGAGTACGGCTGCGATGGGTAGCAATGAGGGGCCCCCCTCGGGGCGTAAAAGGAGTGGACTGGCCTGTGGAACGCTGGACCAGCGCAGGGCTTGCAACAATGACTCGTGGGCTCTGGGCGTGGTCCAGTCCATGTCCGGACAAGGAAGTGACTGATGCGTGTGTCCCTGCTGCAGTGTTCACGGAACCCGCTACACAAGATGCAATGTCGCACCCCCTTACTGGCATTCCACAGGATGAACATCATTGATGCAAGGGAAGGCACTGTCCCCACATTCATCCACACATCCACACAGGAATGACGTAAGACATTACACAGCAGTGCGTCACTGGATGTTTATTTGCACATCCAGTGCAGTCATGCAGCTGGAGCGGTACAGGGCAATGCCGAGCACACCACACAATATGGGCCCGTGGAGGGCCAGCCAGTGTCCATCCCGGGATGACCTGTACTGCGGAAGAGGAAGGGTACAGTCCGCAGTCTGTCCGCCCGTGTCATTGGTCGTCAAACAGCATGTGGCAGTCCATGTCGCTGTCCAAGGTGAGTGCCTCAGAGTGTATCGGGGGTCAGTGGTAGGTCTTGAGGCCATGTGCGGCACCAAGTAGAAACATGCAAGGTGGCAGTAATGGATGCTACTGCTTGGTCCTCCTGACCACAGTCCCATCCACATCCTCGTCCCCGGGTGTGTGCCCTGCCCCACCTGTGGGTGTTGCAGTGCCGGCTGCGGGACTGTGTGCCACTGACTCATCAGGGGCCGGAGGAGGATTGTCGGCCGCACTGTGTGTCAGTGACACATCAGGGGGCGGAGATGTGGATGGTGTGGGGGCAGCAGCATTCATCATCGCCACGCCTTGTGGCAGCAATGCCATGACGAGGACATGTAGGGCACGGTAGATCCCAGCTACATTTCGCTGATGTGCAGCGGCTGCTGCCATCCTTTCCCCCTCCATCCGCACCATGTCCTCCATGAGCCTCCGCATGTGTGCCAGCTCAAGGCTGGCATCGCTTAGGCCACTGTGAGCGGACAGGTATTCTTCCCTCCGCGTCATGACTCCAGAGATGTCAGTCAGGGCTCGCTGTAGACCATGGGGCGGACATAGACACCCAAGGATGGCGCCCAGTTTGTTAGCCATGAGCTCAAACCCCACCCGCACCTGCTCGGCCGTCTCCCTCTGGGCCTCCAGCACACGGCGTTGGAAGGCCATTTGTTGTTCCTGGAGGTCTTGGGAGGGTGCCGGGGCTGTGGGGGCCTCCTGCTGGGTGGTTTGGCTGGTGGGTGGGGTCTCATGGATGTAGCTGGGCTGCCCTGATCCTGGAGGTGAGTTGCGGAGGTGGTCAATGAGGTCCTGGATGGTTTGGATGTCGATGCTGGTGTTGTCCTCCTCCTCGTCACCAGTGAAGAGTGGCTGTGACTGCTCTGCAGGAGGTGTTGAAGATGCCCCTGCGATGTGAAGGGGAGATGGTGTATTACAATGTGTCCACATGTATGTAGCCGCATGGTACAGGTTGACATTCAGACAGCATGGCATTGTACATTGTGACAGTGTGTGGGTCTGGGCGAGGACCCAGAGTGATTGTGGGTATGCACTGTGCCCTGCTTGCTTGTGCATGTGTGCCATTGTGGCCATCTCCCCCCGTCCCCCCAGTACCTGGTGGTCACTCACCCTGTTGCGGTTGTGTTGTGTCCTGTCGAGCAGTGTCCGGTCCCCCGACTCCGGCCACAGTATCCACACTGATGACTGTCGACACCAGCTAATCCATGTCATCCAGCTCCAGCTGTGGCGCTGGGCCCCCACCTCCGGTCTGTGTTGCTGCCTTCAGGTTGGCGGAGAGTTTATCCTTGGTCTTCCGCTTGATGTCATTCCATCGCCTCTTGACCTCGTCCATTGTCCGCTTGTGCTCTCTGACGGCATTCACCTTGTCGACGATGTCCCGCCATATTCCATTTTTGGTGCCCAATGACACGTTGGAGGTGACGAAGAGTTGTTGATGGTGTTCCATCACCTCCGTGACTATGATCCTGTTCGCCTGCGGACTGAACTTGGTCTTCCTGGTCTTCTTGTCTTTGCCCTTCCCTGTCCCCGAGGTCCCAGGCTGGTCGTCCGGGGTGCTTGTGGGGTTGCGCTCGTCCTCTGCGCCTGCTCCGGCTGCCTCCATGGTGCTTGTGTGTTGGTCAGTTTGTGTGTGGGTGTTTTTTTCTGCTTTTATGGAGGTTTTTGACGCCTGCCAGGTGTGTGTTGCAGGCCTGGCGCTGCTTGTCGCTGGTTTCCTCATCGCGCTTTGGCCCATCGCGTGTTTTTTAGTGTTGTGGTTTGTGGTTTTATCTCCATTGTGGTGGCTGTATCGCGGACTTTGTCCGCGGTTTCGGCAGACTATCGCATGGTACCGCCTTGTTGTGAATTCCACGTTGACATGTGGTTAATTTCCCGTGATAGGCTGCGTTATTGAAAGTTGCGTTACGCTACTCTTGCGGTAGTTATCACACGTTCTTGTAAATATACCCCAGAGACACTTGTGCTATGTTATGTTATGTTAGCTGAGGTTAGGTTGTGTTTTGTTAGGCTATGCTATGCTATGTTATGTTATGTTACGATACGTTATGTAAACCGATGAACTGTGAAAAGTGATATTGAATATAATTTAACTCTTAGTCGATATAATATCATTTGGGAGCCTTCAGTGAAATATATACCTGAGAATGCTCAATTCATTTCTTGAGCCTGAATTGACTTTGACCATAGTTGGGAAGAGGCCCTGTCTATTTTTCCCTTGTGTTTTGTCCGTGTAACCCTTCTGATCCGCACCTCATCCTGTTTTTGTGCCCTTTGACAGGTTTTCACTGTGATTCTTCGGTTTTGGTGATGATGTTGTGGTCCTAAGTGTGAAACCCATATACTATACATTACTGTTATTGGAAAACTCATGTTCCTTTGTACTCTGCAGTGGAAATTTATCACGGGTTAGTGCATAGGATTCGAATAAATAAATGGTAAAAACAGAAGGTTAGTCATTTTGATGATAGGTAGCAACAAGCATTGGCAGTGGATAGAGTGGCCCTTCTGTCATTGATGGGAGGGCCCCGGGACCGCTCTGTTATTACCTGTTCAGAGCACATGTCGGTCACATGAGTAGGTGTGAGTAGGTTGGACCTAATCTTGATTAACACAGAACATACTCCTGAATTTCGAGGAGTAAGTCACACCTGACAATGAAAGAGGGTCTTAGGATTCGGGCCAATTGTTGTGACGGGTTCTAGACAGAGAACATTGCCCTTGTCTCCTCGTTTCTCCTGGACAGCTTTATTTGTGCCGGGGTGAATGTAGCAGTGTTCCGTGCAGAGGGAGAACATATGAGACTCCTACGGTCCCTTCTTGGAACCTTTAAAAAAAATTGTTTCAGGATTCTGTCGGTCACCCACCCCTGTCCCTTCTGACATCACCTTTGGATCCGGCAGCCCTGAAGGGTCTCCGGTGTCAAGTGGTGCACGGAAAGCACTGACAGATGCACACTGCACGCGACCAGTATGTCAGTCTGCTCTGCCCTAGAGCATTATCTGTACCAGAGGCAACGCTGCACAACCATCACTTTCTCTTAATTATTGTTACAGCTCATGCATTTTGTCAGCAGCAAAATATTCAGAGGGCCGCTCTGACTCATAATATTTGATATTAATGATGACTGTCCCTGCGCCATATTTAAATGAACCCTTAATTAGCCCTAATTGGCGATGCCAACATTCGAACCTGAGCCCTAGAACCTTGTTCTATTCACAAGGTTGTGGGTGGCTCTGAGTGGTTCAAACTGATATACGAATCATTCACACATTGAAATTCCATCTGTTTACAAGCTCCTGCTTGATGGATGGCTCATTGGCTGTGAAAGAGTGACATGCAAATAATTTTTTAGGTATGATCATTCAACTGGCAGCACTGGTTACTCATATAGAAAGGTCTGCACAGCGTGAGTGACATTTCCGAGGCGACAAACACTGCAAAGTCTGTGAAACGTCAATCCCTTTAGCATGTTAATATTGAAATACGATGTTTCCGTGCAAAAGATGTTCCTAGGTTCCCCACACAATCAGTGGGGCCTGGTGTAGTCTGTGAGGAAGAGTTGTAACCAATATTTATCCTCAGGTGAGGGTAGCAGATGGCTCCATGTCATCAGGGACGCCATTTTCCAGTCCTGAGCTTTCCGTCAACATCATAATGCATTCTGGGAGTTGTATTATTGGTTCATTTCAACAGAACCAATTTGATTGCTACACAGGATAGTCATGATTTGTAAAAGAAAGCTCAGGACTGGAGTACGTGTCCCAATGACATGGAGTCTTCTGTAAGCTTATCCTTGGGGTCACCAAAGGAAACCTCTAGAGTAGCCTCATGTTAGAACAGGGACATCTTAAGGATTTTGGGGGCCCTGGGCCAAAGATATTTTGGGGCCCCTGTTCAGAACAGCTTTGAATTTATGATCCAATTTGAGCCCCTGTTTCCCATGCCGTTTCCGCTTCCTCAGCTGCGTTAGCGATCCAGTTTGCATCATAGGCATTAGCCTATATATTCCCAATGAAACCGGACGCGCGCAGCTGACAGCGGTAGGATTTAGTGTTTCCTGCCCTGCTACTAGGTTTTTAATACTTTTTAAATTGTATATGTGTGGCTGAATTACTCTGTGCTTTTTAACAGTTTCTCCTACCTATGCGCACTTGCACTTTACTTTATTCTGCTTGCCTACACCTCAGCTGCTCCTATTCGCATCTCGCTTTCCTCCAGTCCTGGTCCGCTGCGGCTGATACACTGATTGTGCGGAGGGCTGGGGCTACTATCAGGCTCCTCACCTCCGCCCACGCAATTTCCGCTTCCTCAGCTGCGTTAGCGATCCAGTTTGCATCATAGGCATTAGCCTATATATTCCCGATGCAAACGGACGTGTGCAGCAGGCGCGCCAAACGCAAGCCCGTCTGCGCCCATCAGCGACCCGAGGCGTCCGGCGCCGGCCATGCTGCCCAGTTCCCCTCCGGTGAGTTTCTTCCACTATATTACAATAGGGAAAACTGCTTAGCCTTAGGCGGCTACCATTATGTCAGTGTACAGCGGCTGATCCGAGCTTGGAGGTAGACTTTCGATGCAATAAGTGCAACTGGTCTCTCCTCCAGCCCAGGAAACTCGCACCCAAGTTCTTCCCCCGCAACAATAAGTGTAATAAACAATAAGAAAACAGAGGACTTAAAGGCCACTCTTTTAAATTGTCGCTCTATGCAAAAGCATGAACCACACATTTATGACCTACTGTTAGACGAACAGCCTGATCTTTTATTTCTCACTGAGACCTGGCTGTCTGAAGCCTCCAACCCTACTATCACCTCGGCCATCCCTACGGGTTATAAAATCCTGAGGAGGGACCGTCCGAGTGGGAAGGGGGGCAGTGTCACCATAATTTACAATCAAAAACTAGACTGCTCTCCCATCCCGATGGAAAACATCGAGGGCGCAGAGTCCTTAGGCTTCCGCTGTACCTTATCCCCCATCATAGCATAGCTGGTTTTCCGATTTACAGACCTCCCGGTGCAATTGGAAATTTTATTACTACGCTCAATACAGCCACCACCTCCCTGGACTTAAAATACAACAACTGCCTTATTCTGGGAGATTTCAATATACACATGGACAATGGAAAAGCCTCTCAAACAATTTCCTTGTTGGAGACGCTGCAGGCCTGCAACATGCTTCCATCTATTTCTTTGGCCACCCATGGGAAGGGCCATACCCTAGACCAAATCTTTCACAACTTTGACATATCAGTAAGCCTACCTCTTCCCATTACCTGGTCTGACCACCTCCTATTAAAATTCGTCATTCCCAACTCTGCCACAACCCCTCGGGCTAACGCAGGGCAGAGGGTCCCTAATTACAGAACGTTCCATAAAATATCCATCCCGATGTTAGCAGACGCCATCGGTCGTTCCTCACCGGAGCTGTCTGGCTGCCCCGACTCGGATGCCCTCTCAATAGATTCATGGCTCCGAACCAACATTGGTGCAGCGGTACCGATTGTTTCCCGCTCCTCAAAGAGGTCGGCCCCACCAGCTCCATGGTTTAACGATTCCCTCAGATCTAGCAAAAGAAATTGTAGAAAAATGGAACGAAAATGGCGTAAATCCTATCTACCTGAGGACAGGAAGGTGTATAAAGACACCTTAAAAGCTCATTACATTCTCGTGAAGGCAGCCAAGAAAAACTTCTTTCAAACCAAGATAGAAAATGCCCAAAATAAGAGTAAGGAAATCTTTAGCATAGTTAAATCCTTTAGCGCCCGAAAGCCAGCACAAAGGAAGGGCCATGCACAGAAGAATGGTCTAAGCAAATAGCTCAATTCTTCCACAAAAAGATCTTCGTGATCCAACAAGCCTTCACTAACATCTCAGAGGAAGAACTGACATTCTACCTTAGTTCTAATAGCAAATTTCACCTCTTGGATCCTCCATCTTTACTAACTTTCCCTGAGTTTCAGCTTGAAGAGTCACTGACCCTTCTCCAAAGCATTAAGTCTGGCTCTCCTACCGACCCATGTCCAGCGAATATCCTGAACCTATTAGCTCCCACCATAAACCCCACGGTAAACCAGCTCTTTAATGCTTCCCTCTCCTCAGGCAACATGCCGAAATTATGGAAGAATGCTAAGATTCTTCCACTAATAAAAAAGGCTAACACCAAACCGATGGAGCCTGCCAACTACAGGCCAATCTCCTTTCTTCCGGCCCTCTCCAAAGTATTAGAGAAGCATGTAAACAAGGCCCTCCAAAAACACATTGAAGATGGGAAGCTCCTTCATGAGTCCCAATCCGGTTTTAGGGCTAACTACAGTACGGAGTCCGCTCTGCTGGAAGTGACTGAATTTCTCAGGGTAAGCTGGACCAGGGAGGCAAGGCTGTTCTGATACTGCTCGATCTGTCGGCGGCCTTCGATACGGTCCCACATTAGAGGCTCCTGGAGAGACTTGCTAACATCGGCCGGGGGACCGCCTTAACATGGATGTCATCCTTCTTGGCAAATGGATCTCAGGACATCTGGCTCCCCCTTTCTCATCCCCGGTTCCGGCCATGAATGTAGGTGTCCCTCAGGGCTCCATTCTCAGTCCTACCCTTTTAATATATATCTATCCCCCTTGCATTTCTGGTAGAGGAAGAGGGCGCCAAAATTGTTTCCTATGCGGATGACACTCAGCTGTTTTTTACATGTGAAAAAGGAACCGACATTGACGGGGCAATGATTAGGTCTTGCCTCACAAAGGTTTTTAACTGGCTTAAGATCAATCAGCTGAAGTGCAATCCTGACAAAACTGAAGTTGTTTTCTTTGGTAATCCAGAAACACCTGACTGGAGCGCTTAGTGGCCAAAAGATCTGCCGCCTCGCCCGCGGAAAAGGAGAAAGTCAAAAACTTAGGAATTGTCATAGACAAGACACTCTCCATGCGCATTCAAATCCAAAATCTAACTGGCGCTTGCTTTGGCATACTCCGGATGCAAAAACAATTCCTGCCACTGTTACCGCTTGGGAGCAGAAAGATCGTGGTGCAGGCTCTGGTGACATCAAAGCTTGACTATGTCAACAGCTTGTACCTCAGTCTTCCCAAATCTCTTATCCAGCGCCTACAAGTGGTACAAAACGCGGCGGCCAGAGCCATCCTGAGACCTAAACACAGATCTAGTATGACCCCTATTCTTAAGTCTTCTACACTGGCCCCGCATAAAAGAACAGATCGACTTCAAAGCGATGACCATCTTCTTTAAAGCTTTCCACGGCTTAGGAGCCGGCTACCTAAATAAGCGCGTTAATCGCTACACAACATCTAGACCCCTAAGATCTTCCAATGCCAACCTGGCCATCGTGCCTAAAATATGCTGTGCCCGCACTGGAGGCAGATCCTCGGCTTTCTAGGTGCAAAATTGTGGAATAGACTCCGAGTCTCTGAGACTAACCACAGACCTACTCTCTTTCAGGAAGAACTTAAAAACCTGGCTTTTTAATAACTGATGGGTCTTTACGCACGTTTTCCTCCCGCTGTCACGCGCCAGGACACTCTAGTCTGAGGAGCTGCGCGATTTATTAATTACACTATTTCATTTCATTAGGTCCCTGGCAGTGCAAAGGAACACTCGTCCAAATTCTAAGGGCCTTATGTATGAGGCCTTGCTTCACTTTTATGCCGCCAGTGCGTCACTTTTTGTGACGCACCGGCAGCGTAAAATGTGCCATGTTGCGCCTATTTACAAAGTGACGCATCTAGGCAGATGCGTCACTTTGCAAACCCCAGCTCCACATTATACCAGCGCCAGGTATAATGTATGCAGAGTGGGTGTTCCCCGCAAAAAGCCTCGTAGAAGTGGCACATTGAAATCTATGAGAACTCAGTGCGCCACTTCTAGGATGCCATTGCATCAATATCTTACACCAGCCTCACAGCAGGCGTAAGACTGATGCAGGCCCTTTCACATGGGGCTTGCCCCATGTGAAAGGACACATTGCTGGAGTTAAGTCTATTTTCAGACACATCCCAGCAATGCATCACTTTTGCGCCTACAGATACGTCAGAAATACTGACGTATCTGTAACTCCCTGTGACATGATGCGTCATACAGTAAATATAACGCATCCATCATGTCGCAAGGAGGACGCACTAAGAAGTGACGCATCCATGTTTTCACACAGCGATGCATCACTTCTCATAAATAAGGCCCTAAATGTGTTTACATCTAATATTCAGGGATGGTTATGTGTGTTTTCAATATTGTAACACAGCAGCAGCTCACCAATATTACTGCAAATAATCTCTGTGACGCCCTCCCATTTCTTATATGTTAGGCCTTGTTTTGATCTGAAAGAAACTTTTTTATGTATATTGCATGAAACATAAACACAACATTTCTCTGCAAAATGGCTGTACTGAACTCTCACACATCAGGTACATAAAAAATAAATTGAAGGAAAACAGTATTTAAAACAATCTGTTTTAGAAATAGTCAAGGTCATTAGGGCAAAACTCTGGAGAACGGAGCTGACTCTGTCAGGGGGCCCCCTGAAAGGCTGGGGCCCTGGGCCAGAGCCCACTTTGCCCATGCATTAAAACGTCTCTGTGTTAGAACTAAGCAGAGGACGGAATGTCACCTTGTGGTTGAAGGTAGAGTTGCATTTTTTTTAATTATTTTTTTATTTAATGCAGTTTTACATAGCGCGAACTTTACCCAAAGGTGTCAGAGCGCTTCACAAAAGAACAATGTAAGTTACAAAAGGTACACAAGATAGACTAAACACGCTATCAAGTTACATATAAACAGTTACAAAGGTACACAAGATAGACTGAGCACGCTAACAAGTTACATATATGCAGTTACAATGCTAACAAGTTGCATATTTATATTGTAAAAAATAAAAGGTGTCAGCGTTAGGTTCAAACAGTAGTAAAATACATATTTACAAAGTTGACCTCATGTGAGTGCTAGATGGCCATAATGATCAAGAAATGGGTTGAATTATTCCAGGAAGGGCCTTTGGAGGAGGAGAGTTTTAAGATCTGTTTTGAAGGTCCGGAAAGAGGTGGTGGTTCGAAGGGATAGAGGCAGTGAGTTCCAGATTCTGGCCGCATTACCAGAGACGGATTGAGCATCCACCACAACCTTTGAATTGTCAGCTACATAGCTGTACTTGATGGTGTCTACTGCCTCCCGCCACCATGTTCGGGGCTTTACTTACTTCCGCATTTCCTGATATGACAAACTTGTTCAGCTCCGTATGGTCCTTTGTTCACTCATGCAGCCCAGTGGTCAGCCAGGTGAGGGGCGGGGCTCGGAAACAGCCAATGGGAAGAAGGCAACTTTCCACAATTCTCTGCTCGGAATAATGGCATGAAGCCGCACAGCTGCTTCATGTGGGCCAAACGTATTGGACAGAGTAACCCTGCGTGGGCTCTGACTTCCACCTGAACTCACCTATGCATTGTACACCCCAGTACTGTACTTGTGCTGCAGGAACGGTCATCCCCATGACAGGACGCAGCTTTGCTCCTGTTTACACAGTCTCTCCTGGCTTGGGACTCTGAGTGACAGACTGAGGGGACAGCAGGCAGGGTGGTAATCAAATGCATTAACAGTGCTGGACCGGTGGCTTCTAAAGCTCTCAGAAGGCACCGTACAGTAGTGCAATGCAAGAGCTCCTGCTTCACACAGTGCTGAGAAGAAAGCTTAAAATAAAGCCAGCAAATCTCTGTGGCTTCAGGAATCTCATTTTAGAGGATATCAAGAGTATTAGGGCTGTGCTTGCACACAGAAAGCAAACTTTACTTCACTGCCTGGGATAGAAATCTTTGTGGACATCCCTTGACAAAAAAAACAAAAAAACAAAAAACATTATTTTTCCTAATGTCCTTTGTTATTTGGTGCAAATCCATTCAGTAGTTTTTGAGAAATTAAAACCAAACAATATAGTGATATCTCTGCCCGCTGATATTTTGTGGCTATTTTGCGATGGTCACGGGTATTTCACGGCAAATCCACGGTTGATCGCGAATGCGATTGCCTACGGCAATGCTGTGATTGGCTGGGCTAAACCTGAACAGAAAGTTGCAGCTGACATTTTATCTATTGGGAACGGTTCCCGGAGCTGAAACTTTCTGTGAAAGCTAACAGAAGGGGCAGGTTCAGCCGGTTCAGGTAAGAGCCGTGGGGCGGGTGGGGAGGGGTATTCGCCAGATGATGGACTGGGGAAAATAAAATAATTTTTTTTTTTAAAACACTTACTTGCGTTCGCTACATCGCCGAGTCTGCATGACTGTCTCACTGCTTCTATGACTGGTTGCATCAGTGTCTCAATGGATCTGTTTGTTTGTTTATTGAGTTTTATATAGCGCTGGCTAGACCCGGAGGTATCAGAGCACTTTACATAAGGAACAACATAACGAGTTACAAGGTACACTAATTTAAACATTTTTTCACAGAAATTGCAAAGTAAATGACAAATCATAAGAGGCAGAGAAGGAAAAGGGGGACAAGAATAGGAGTTTGAGAATAGGTGAGAGGGGAGAAGGGAACCTGAGGGGGGATGGAGTAAAGGCAGTCCAGCAAAAAAGAGAAAAACGTTCGAGGGTCATCAGGAGGAGTCAGGAGGGAAGAAGGAATGGACAAGGGTCTGACAAGATGGCGGGTCCGGATCATGGGAATTGACGGAGACCATCTCCAAAAAAATGGCGGGATGCACAAAAGTCACAAGAATCAAGGTATCAGAGTGCTTTACATAAGGAACAAAAATAGCGAGTTACAAGGTACAATAATTTAAACATTAGATGCACAGTCATTACAAAGTGAGTGGAAAAATCATAGGGGGAGAGAAGGTAGAGGGGGACAAGAATAGTGTTCTGAGAGAGGGTGAGGGGGAGAGGAGGGAACCAGAGGGGGATGGAGTTAAGGCAGACCAGAAAGAAGGAGAAAAACTTTTGAGGATCGTCAGGGGGAGACCGGAGGGAAGGGGGAACGGACAGAGGTCAAGCAAGATGGCGGGTCCGGGTCGTGGGTATCAACGGAAGCCAACAACAAAATGGCGGGATACACAAAAGTCAAAAATCCATAACAAAGAACCAGAGAGCAGGATTTAAGTGCGAAGAGTCAGAGGGGGGACGCAGCCACAAAACCAAAGGCGGGCGGAAGGCTGTAGAACGCGTGCAGAGGCTCAGGACCACGGGGGCATCGGTGTTGACAATCCGCAGGGCATAGCTCCCGCACCCCTATACCTGGAAAGGACTCACGGGTCCCAGAAGTCGGAACTGAGGCGGAACACACCCAAGCAGACGGCCAGTATGGTGGAGGCAGCAGCGGGGACTGGGAGAGCGAGCCGCCCCTAGATCGGTAGATTGCAGGCGGGAATTCGGGTCCACCGGACCAACAGCGCCATGGCACTCACCCTCTGGGAGGCAGTAGAGATCTGTGATTGGTTGTGTGAGTCTCTCAGTCGATCTGTGAGTAGATGCATGAGTGCCTTTGTGCATTTGAAAGCAAATATATGACTGTCTGACTGGATCTGTGAGTCAATACTTGAGTGGGTGAGTGAGTGGGTGCAGGACTGTCTGGGTGGGTATGTGAGTGAATGCCTGAGTCTCTCAGTGGTCAATGACTGGAAGCGTGAGTGTCTGAGTGGTTCTGTGAATGGGTGCATGCTTTTCTGCGAGGAACTGAGTGGGTGCGTCAGTCTGTGAGTACATCAGTGACTGGGTGTCTGAGGGGGCCTGTGAGTGACTGTATGGGTGTGTGAGCATCTGAGTGGGTCTGTGAGTGGGAGTATGATTGTCTGAGTGGATCTCTGAGTGGGTGTATGAGTTTATCAATGGGTATGTGAGTGAGAGCATAAGTCTCTGAGTGGGTGAGTGAATGGGTGCATGCATGAGTGTCTGAGTGGGTCTGTGACTAGGATGGCAAGTGGCTGGGTGGGTCTGTGAGTGGATGTGTGAGTCTGTGAGTGGGTGAGTGAGTGGGGGCATGTACATCTGAGTGAGTCTGTGAGTGGGTGTGTGAGTCTCTGAGTGTATGAGTGAGTGACTTAGTGCTTAAGTCTCTAAAAGGGTCTGTGACTGAGTGTGTGAGTGACAGTATGGGTGTGTGAGTGGGTGTATGAGTGTCTGAGTAGATCTATGAGTGAGTGTATGAGTGTCTCAATGGGTCTGTCAGTGGGTTTGTGAGTGTCTCAGTGGGTCTGTGAGTACATACGTAAGTGGGTCTGTAAATGGGTGTGTGAGTCTCTGAGTGGGTCTGTACATGGGTGCATGACTCTCCTAGTGAGTCTTAAAGTGGGTACATGAGTATCTGAGTGGGGCTGTGAATGGGTGCATGAGTGCCCAGGTGGGTCTCTGAGTGGGTGTAAGAGTTTCTATGTAGGTATGAGACTGTGCGTATAAGTCTATGAGTGGGTCTCTAAGTAGGTGCGTGAGTCTCTGAGTTTGGCTGTACATTGGTGCATCACTTTCTAAGTGAGTCTGTAAGTGGGTGCATGAGTACCTGAATGGAAATGGGAGTGGATGCATGAGTATATGACTGTGTATGTGACTGGATGTATAAGTATATGAGTGGGTATGAGAATGGGTTTTTAAGTGTCTGAGGGAGTTTGTGAGTGCGTACATGAGTCTGTGACCGTGACTGGCTAGTGTGTACAAATATATATATATTTTAAATATTTTCCCCAATATTCATTGTGTTGCCGTGATAGTCACGACATCCCCGGGGTGGTACATGGGGGGTCGCTCTGGTGGTCGGGGCATTGTCGCGAATATCATGCACAATAAAAAACATTTGGGGGACACATAACTTGTGTCACTAACACCCCCATTTCTTAAACATCGGGTCAGAGTACCTCCACCCTGACCCCTTATCAGGCGCGGCCGGTTCAGCTAAGAGTGGTCAGGTGGGGCAAGGGTAGGGTGGGGTCCAGTGTTCATTTGTGAAATGTTTTACCTGCAATGCTTCAAGATTTTTAGGGGGGAGGAAGGGGCTCCATCCGGAGCAGGAAGTAATTTCCCTTTGTTATCTATGTCTCCTTCCTTGCTTCCCTGGTAGGAAACAACCATTCTGTGGAGCCATCACCCTCACTATCTTCTCTGAGGAAAAGAAAGAACACATCACCATCTTCTCCAATCCCCCTTCAGATAATTGTGACATAGATTAGATCCCAAAGAAGTGATACAGGAGACAGGGGCAAAGAGGGTTCCATAAAGCATCGATGGAAGTGAGGAAAATGAGCAACTGATTATTCATTTAGAAATTGGCACAGAGGAAATTAAGATCACTTCTATTCAACCGACTCTGAGTCACATAGTACCACCAACACCACTTGCTAGCATCTTTTCAAAACCCCAGAAATCTGCACCAGCCACCATCCCTACATCAGTTGAAGCAAATCAAATGTCTAGCAGCACCACCATAACAGTTTTTCTGCCCTTGTCTCTGAAAGGAAACTATCATACCTGGTTTTGGACTTCTTTACACTTGGACTGCATGAGCAACGCATTGTAGGTTGCAAAATTTGACACATACCAGTGTACTTTGGGAAGCCAGGTGAACTTTATTGTACAGGGGCCAACTGGTATATCTGAAAAGCCAAAACCGAATCACGGGGAGTAGCATCTGAAATGGTGATGCTTGCAGAGAAGATGACTTTAAAAGACAGAAGGGGGTGATTGTGATGAGGAAAAAGATGCTGTCTTCATGCAAAGAAGCCCTGTCACTTTTAGTTTAAAGTTGTTACTCACTGCAAACTCTGCATGGCAGAAGCAAAGCCCGGATACAGTTGTTCCAAAGCATCTAAGCAGTCTATCTTCTCCCCAAAGTCCACTTGAGGTGGGATTATCACAAAGAAAACAACTTGGACACTACAAGTTTTGTGAGTGATCACTCTTTAGCCAACCTTCCTGAATTTAAAGATTAACTCAGCCTTCAAGATTTAAAAAAGTACTCCTAATGTAAACAAACTTAAGTGGAACTGTGTCCAATGCACATACTTATGATCAGGGACTACCCACCCATCTTGGCTTGGTGACTGACTGGAGAGAGGTGACAAAGAAGGAAAATAAACTTATTCAACCTTAGAATCAAGACACCATAGACTTTACAATAAGCAATTTAATATAAGACTTGATTGAAAGCCTCAATTTTCTCAAAGAACAACATGTCTGACATACCTTACCTTTCTTTCTCAGGTTTCAGTGAAGAATCAAGGACCGCTCTGCCTGAGTATGTCAATGGCATGGGATAGGAAATGAAATTGATAGATGATTTCAAACTTGGAACTGGTAACTTGCATCTCTGAATGCCAAATGATGATTTATGTGATGGAAAGAAGGGGCTTAGGTAAACTTGGTGCTTTTAATGCTTAGGTGATCATTCTGGATGAATGCTTCTCTTAGTTCTTCTGGGATCAGCCAGTTTAACTTGACTTGGCCAAGAATTGATTTATTTATTTTTGTACAACACGACTGTCTCTTTGAAAGAAATAAAATCTGAAAATACTGTCAACAACAACACTCGAAGGATCAATGCCTATCTAATTCTATGGGAAACACAACATAAAGATGTACACCCCTATCAACTGGAAATAAGTGATTTATTTAGCATAACTCAGACCAGTGGCTTGAAGCAAATGCTAAGAGACTATATGTAATGCTTGGGACATAATGAGCATAGCTTAACTTATGTGTGCACACTTTTTTTTATTTTTGCAGTGATACATTATTCAGGGTGCATGTAGCTAGTAGTGGTGTTGTTTGTGGTCTGTTCTATATTGACACTTAGATAATCATGCAACACTTTCACACTTAACTATCCTTTCTCTTCATGACAGATATGCCATTTAATTAAGTTGCTACTGCTTTTTTCACGCTCTCTAAAGTTTACCCTAATATCCCCTACCCATCCAATCTTCCAATCCCTAACCCTCTTACCCCTGGGATCTATTGTGCTATTCCTTATTACTACCACCAACAGATCTCACACTCAATAGGGCCATAAGCAGCGTGTAGTGTACCGTTACAGGGGGAGTTAAAAAAGAAATGTGAATTGACCTGTACCATCCTCCCAAACCAGGCCAGAGAGGGACATTATAGAGCAGAAAAAGAATTTTAGCAAGAGTAGGCCATGGATAGGTAATGTGCACTTTTGTGCACAATGTGTGCCTCAGAGTGACTCAATCTACCTACCTGACAAAACGATTCTACTGAAGTAACCCTCTCCAGAAGTGGGAATGTTCATTATGCTTGCTTTAGTAAGTGGCTAAATTATTTCTGCTGCTTCCTCAACTATTCCTAACCAAACCTCCCACAACAATCTCACCCCATCTGTAACCTCCATGAACACTGCTCATAAATTACTCCTAGTTCCAGACCCTCCCCAACAAGTCACAATTAAACCTCTAGATGGAGGCTCATCCCACTCCCTTCTGAAAATGTCCCACCAAAACTCACATTCTATAAATTTTGTCCCTCTTGGCTTCCCTAATGTCCTCAATGCGCTTTCGGATATTGTGGTGGAGGACCTCTGTGATTTAGAGGGAAGCAGTTTTGGCAGCAGTGATGGTGGTGCCTTTTCCTGCGTTCTGCCAGTAGGGCACTGAAGGAAGTGGTGACAGCTGCCACTTACATCTCCCACTGCAAGGTGGCCTGCTGACGCAAGCCTACAGCTATCGCTTGCATCTTCTGGTGTTGCACCCAAGCAGCTATCTCCGCTGGTCATCCTAATCTTGGGACTTTGGGGCCGGGCCACCATCAGGAACAGGTGTACGGTCGGAGGAAAGAAGGAAACAACAATAGCACTACTGCAGGCACATGTATCGTCAGGAAGTCACATAACAATGCTGGTTCTGTAGGGCCTTTGGATTTTATTCAATGTGTTTCTGTATCCCTTTTTATACATTATTCACATAAGTACCATTTGAAGTACTTGGCAATAATTAGTCCATGATCACTTGCATAATTATATTTAAAAAAATCTCAAATTTAAGAAAAGTATAAATAAATGAATTTGTGAAGTAAGACTTTCACCAGATAGGTAAGTTTGACAGTTTAGGCCAGAGCTTGGGCTAGATTTAGGTTTGGCTGTGATCAGGTTGGGTAGTAAATAAAAAAGGTAGAAGACAGACTATTGTAACCAATGGCATAAGAAGTAAAACTTAGGAAGACGTTGAGGGAGAAATGTGGCACATGTGGGTATGAGATGGGAGAGGAAGGGAAGTGGTTAATATGGGTGGGCCGTAGACACTGGGCAATTAACCTTTTCTTCTACCCTTAATTGAAATAGCTGAGAGACAGAAACATAGAAAGGCTCCTTTGCATTTTAACTTGGTTCATGCTTCTGAAATATTTTATACGTACATACATACATACAAAACTTAAAATGGATTGGGATCTGAGATTAGGAGCAAGTGAGAAATATCTTACCAAATGCAGCAGTTGTCATTGAAAAAAGAACTTGACTTACCATTGTGAAAATTAGGCCACATGTTGAGGAGGGAGGTGAAACCCTACTCAAGAACCAACTACAATCCTTGTCAGGGTGAAGTCATAACCAAACCCCAAATTAACCTGTGATCAACCCTCAGGCAGCTTGGCACAGAGCAGTCAGGCTTAATTTAGAGGCAATTTAGAAAAATAGAGCAAATTTGAATAAAAATATCAAGACCAAAACAACAAAAAATCCAATCAGTAAAACCAGAGACATGCAAGTTTAAAGATTTCAGTGAAAATAATGCAAAAAAGCACAAAGCGCCAATTGTGGTAATATGATCGCGCTGGACTAGGAAATATTCATAAGTTCAGGCTGACCACGATTGAGCGTGGGGCGATTACAGGGACTTAGTTAGGCCCACAGAACAAAAATTCCCTAAATCCTGGTTGCTAGGAGATACTGAGTACCGTGTTGAAAATGCGTTGCGCAGCAGAGGCGATGTGAGATAACGGCGAGGTGATGCATCCTGCTGCAGTGATTCCAGGGAGCTGCAAAATGCTAGGTGATGTCCTTTCTTTTCCTGAAGATGCATCCCGCCACAGCGGTACCGATGGGCTGTGATGAGCGGTGCTAAGTCCTCCCATCAGAGAATTCCACGCAGCAGGGGCGATGCGTCAGTTCCAAGGGTGATGTGTCAAGCAGCAAAGGCGATGCACCAGTTCTGCAGGAGATGCGCCATTGAGAAGATGTGTTGGTTCTGCTGAATAAAAAGATGGTCTGGCAGAGCACCTTTAGGCCCATTTCCAAAGGTCCAGGCATGGGGTGGCACCACATAGAATGGCAGGACCCACACATGGCAGAGGTCAGGTGTTAGGTCTAGGGTGGTTGGAAGCCTGTTCTATCCCTTAGGCTTCTGATCGGTAGGCCAGCCAACTAGCGTCACTCTGAGGTCCTCGGTTTAGAGTTGCAGGTCCAGTCCTTCTCACCCAGGCAAGACGGCAGCAGGTCAGCACAGTGGGGCAGCAGTCCTTCCAGGCAGCAGGTCATTAGAGTGGTAGCCTTTTCAGCAGCACAGCAGTCCTACAGAGTCCACAGGTCCAGAAGCATACTGAAGAGTTGAGTCTAAGGTCTAATATTTTTACCTGGTTCCCACTTTAAAGTAGAGGAAGCTTCTAGAGGTTTCCACCCTAAGGTGTTAGACATATTCTTTCTCCTTGGTCTGGGGTCACAAAAGACCAGTGTCAAACCCTTTGTGTGAGTGCTCAAGCAGAGCCTTTGTGATGTGCAAGTGTGGTATGTAACAGCTCCTCTCCCTCATCAACTCTGAGTGGCCTGTCCTACCAACAACTTTCTTCTCTTTGTCTCACTATCTGGGAGAAATGTACAATGACTGCCTGCTACACCTAGTCATGTGACCCAGGAACGTGCTGCAGGCAGCAAATGGTTAGGAGAAGAAAATGCCAAATTTCTAAAAGTTGCATTTTCAGAATTGTGACTAAAAATCTGACTGTACCATTAAAGAGGACTTTTAATTATAATTCTTTAAACATCAAACTCACATGTCTACCTGATACCAATTGAAAGTTATCACTTATTAAAGTTAGCCTATTGGAGCAGTAGGCCTGGCAGTATTGAAAAAGAAAGTTAGGAGTTTTTTACTACCAGGAAATACACAACACCCTGCCCTATGGGCTGTTTAGGGCCTAACCTAGGAGTGACGTATGTGTATTACAATGGAAGGTTTAGGCCTGGCAAAAGGTTTATGTTGCCAGATTGAAATGACATTTTAAAACTGCATACACAGGCTGCAATGGCAGGCCTAAGATATGTTTAAAGGGCTACTTAAGTTGGTGGCACAAACAGTTCTGCAGGCCCAAAAGTACCATTTATTTACAGTACCCTGGGCACATGTAGTACCACTTTACTAGGGACTTACAAGTAAATTAAACAGGCCAATTGGGTGCAAGCCAATTCTGCCCTGTTTTAAGGAGAGCGCACAAGCACTTTAGCACTGGTTAGCAGTGGTAAGGTGCACAGAGCCCTGAAAGCCAACAAAAACGGGTTCAGAAAACAGGACAGTGAAGGTAAAAAGTATGGGGATGACACTGCAGAAATGGTCAAGTCCAACAACATCCATCTCAGCAGCCACTGACTCCTTTTTTGGTACCTCCTCCTAATGTTCCATTTGGTCCTTCTCCTGCATGTCCACCTCGGTAGGCTCTGAAAAAACAAAAACAAAAGAGAGACATTTAATAATATTACTGCCAACTGGAGTATTTGCACAACCTAAGAGATCTGAAATTATTGCTAGCGGATGTATCACTTTGAAAGATGTACTTCTGCATTTTGAAAATCATACAGTTAAAATTTCAATGCTATAAAAGTTTAATAATGGAATCAAAAGGCTAGGAGAGAATCAGCAAAACAACAAGGGGAGAAAAATGGAAAAATCAAAGAAGTCAGGAGTAAGTAGGCTGTGGAAACATAAGGGAATATTAAAATAACCAGGAGGACGCTGCCAGTGTTAACAGACGCTAAAGTAGGTAAAGGTGTATTTAGAAAAAGTTAGGTAAAATACAAAAAAGGAAAATACAGAAAGACATACTGCATACTAGGTGAGATTAAATCTGAGAAACATTAATAAATAAACATGACATCAGCACCAGAGGGAATGTGATGGTGTGAGATCTTGGCTGTCGAGTCTGTAGAAAGCCATTATTGTCCAAGATACAGCTGTCAATGTTTGTATTGAGATACTATGTGACGTGATAGACGTCATTGAAAGTAAGAAAGGCTATAAAACATAACTGAGAGCAAGTTAGTAGGCAGGAGTACAAGTGACAGAATCTAGTTTCTTTCCTTGGAGCAAACACATGGAAATTCAGCCACCTTGAAGAAATGTCTAAGGACTTGAGTTGTAGGAACCAGAAATCGTTAACTGTAATACATTAACTTTAATAGCAGAAAGCAAAAAATTTAAATAACATACGTTTATTTTAAAAGTCGAATTAATTTAATTTATTTCACATTAGTTCCTATTGGGAGTTGTTTTAGTTTACAAGTTCCATCCGTATTTATGAGTGTGTGTTGCAATATCAGTGAGTGGCCATGTGTCAACTTCCTCGGAATCTGCGTGTAGATTATCTATTCCACCTCCAGGCAGCTCCAACTCAGAAAGCTATAATAGCACAGAGTATTGGAGTGGCCAGGTGAGGGAAGGGTAGGATGGGGACTACGGGAGGGAGACCTGTAAAAGAAAGTAAAAACACACACACAACACCAGGTATTGATATCTGTATGAAGCACAATGATAACTTAATAATCCTTAAGTAAATTCACTTATCAACCTCATTCACTGAAGGAGTTCTGGTACTGCTCTGGTTTATATATAAAGGAAACAATGGTTTGTAATGCTCAAAGCCAAAAGAATAATGCAGAGTAAAACCTCAAGCTGCATCAGAAGAATCAAACATACACACTAGTGCATTGTCACAAGCACCCCATTCTTTCATCACACACACACGCGCTTGTTAATTTCACAACTGCGCCACAAATGTACTTGCACCAAAAATATACGTGCGTGTCACCGACACCTCCATCTTTCTTAACGTGCACTCGCGCTTGTTGACTTCACAAGTGCGCTTAACAATGTATCTGCACCAAATATATACGTTTGTGTGATACGAGTCATCGTGAAGTAATTATATTCCACGTTCCTTTTTTTTCTCTCAAGTGCGCATTTGTTGACAATTCACAAATGCGTAATTGACATGTGTTCACACGAAATAACTTCAAAGCAAAACACTCAACCGTGCCGCAAGTGGAATGCTCCTGCCGACCGGGAGGAATTATCAGGAATGCGCTTACCGCTAAGACCGGGCCGGTCTTACCTTGACTCGAAGTAAAGGATCGAGTGCCAGGACTTGGTCAGAGGTGAAGATCAGCACTGAAAAAAGTGTGCCACCAATCCGGCAGCCAGCGCGGAAACGTCTTCTCAATAGCAGGAATCCTGAATAATGAGCCCCGAGATACGTGCTCACGCTGACTCATAGGTAGTCAGGAATCCAAGATGGCCACCACCCAAGGATTCTGGGACTTGTAGTCCCTTGTGAGAAAGACATGAAAAAACACACACAAGCTACAAAAGAAAACAGAGGAGCTCTCATAAACATGTGATAGGGTCTTGCCCTTGTATGCAATACAAGAAGAAGTGACATCAAGAGTGGTTACATATTATAAGGCACCCCCCAATGTATAGCACAGCACCACCACCAGTGAGACCGTGGGAAAGGGAAATGGGCCTTTCCACACGGTAAATTCTGCACCTGGCGTTGAGAACAGTACACCCTTGGGGATTGTGCGACAGAGGGTGGGGCGGGCCCTAGACCGCACACCGCCACGTTAACAGTACTTCCCCCTCCCAAGCACGGTCTAGGGCCCGGCTTGTCAGGATAACGGTGGTGGAAGCGACGCACCAATCGCAGAGCATGCACACTCACCGCAGGCTCCCAGGAATCATTCTCCGGGCCATAACCTTTCCAAGAAACAAGATACCAAAGGGCGGAGCCCCGCCATTTGGAATCCAAAATCGCTTGTACAACATATTCCCATTCTACCTGAACAAGTACAGGAGGAGGAGACGCAGAGTTCCCCCATGGGGCTGGTTTTAACAAAGAGGTGTGGAAAACGGGATGGACTTTCATTGTACCGGGTAATTGCAATTTATATGTTACTGGATTGATTTGTTTCACTACACTATAGGGTCCAATAAACCTGGGGTGAAAAGGGGATTTCTTCCAAAACAGGATGTGTTTAGTGGATAACCATACCTTGTCCCCTGGCTGATAACTGAATCCCTCTACGTGATGTTTGTCATACTGAGTTTTATATCGTTGTTTAACCTGGTTCAAATGATGACGTATTTGGAGGTGTACTTGTTGTAAGTGCGTCAAAGCATCTTTCACAGCAGGATTCGTGACAATACAATCAGGTAATGTTACCGGTAATGTAAGGGGATGAAAGCCATAGTTTCCAAAGAATGGGGACACACCGGTAGATGTATGAAGGGAATTATTATACGCCAATTCAGCCAACCACAAATGATTTACCCATGACTGTGTGGATTCTTCCACATAACAACGCAAATACTGTTTAAGAGTCTGATTCAGCCGTTCAGTCTGTCCATCCGTCTGCGGATGGTGACTAGTGGATAATGTGGCTGAAATTTGTAGGGCCTTGCACCACGTTTGCCAGAATCGGGCAGAAAATTGTGATACTCTATCGGAAAGAATAATGTTTGGTAGACCGTGTAACCAAACCACCTGATGTAACAGCAACATGGCTAATTGACGGGATGTGGGGAGGCCTTTGCAAGACACAAAATGTGCATATTTAGTAAGGCTATCTAATACAACCAAAATCACTGTTTTCTTCTGATCTTCAGGGAGACCAGTAATGAAGTCCATTGAAATATGTTCCGACGGTCTTTCAGGCGTGGGAAGGGGTTGTAATAAGCCCACTGGTTTTGAATGACTAGATTTAGCCCGTGCACATATGTCACACTCTTTTACCATTTGGTTAATGTCTTTCTTCCAATCTGGCCACCAGAAATATCGTTGAACTAAATCCAACGTCTTCGGGAGTCCTGGATGACCTGCAAGTGGATTTTTGTGCAACCATTGGAAAATTTGTTGACGGAGTTCTTTTGTGGGGATGAACAGTCGGGACTCGTACAAAGGTAGACCTTGCTCCATGGTTCTTTTGGTATTCCCAGTTACCCAATCTTTCCATTTTGGGAGCAAAAAGGTGTCTCGTACAGAATCCAAAAAGTCTTCAGCCGATATTACACATAGTACTTTAGAAGGAGTTATGATCGATTGTGGAGTTCCTTGAGCATGACCAATTGTGGACTCTTGCCGCGATAAGGCATCCGCCTTTTTGTTATCACTTCCGGGCCGGAAGGTTACTACAAAGTCAAATTCGGCAAAGAAGGACATCCAGCGTAATTGTCGTGGAGTTAACATTCGAGCAGAGCGCATGAACTGTAAGTACCGATGATCTGTATATATAAAGTAGTGGTGAAATTAGCTCCTAGTAAATAATGTCTCCACTCGTTGAAGGTGTCTCGAATGGCCAGCAGTTCTTTTTCTGTGACAGTATAATTTTGTCCCCCTTCATTGAGTTTTCTGGACATATATGCCACTGGATGCAACTGGCCTGAATCAAGATGTCTGTGGGATAAAATTGCTCCTACAGCCACATCTGAAGCATCTGCTTCCACAAGAAAAGGTTTGTTGGGATCCGGGTGAGCCAATACGGGAGCTGACGTAAAGGTAGTTTTCAAGGTTTGAAATGCGGTCTCTGCGAGTGGCGTCCATTCAAAAGGTGTTTTCTTCCGCAGCAATTTGGTGATAGGAGCCACTGTTTGTGAAAAATGATCAATAAATCTGCCATAAAAGTTCGCAAAACCAAGAAAACACTGGATGTCTCAAATGTTTTTTGGTTGGGGCCATTTTGCAACTGCGTCTACCTTTCATTCAGCCATTTGCATTCCTGATGGTGTCAGTATTACTCCTAGAAATTCCACCTGTGTGACGTGGAATTCACATTTGCTAAGTTTGCAGTAAAGTTGGTGATCTTGTAATGCCTCCAAAACCTTTTTAACATGCTGTTCATGTGCATCTTCAGTATCCGAGTAAATCAGGATGTCGTCGATATAGACGATTACGAAGAGATCTACAAAGGCCCGTAAAACATCATTAAAAAAAAATTGGAAAGCGGCCGGGGCATTGCAGAGCCCAAAGGGCATTACCAAATATTCAAACAGACCATATTGAGTCTTGAATGCGGTCTTCCACTCGTCCCCCTGTCTGATGTGCACCAAGTGATAGGCCCCCCTCAAATCCAGTTTGGTGTAGATGACCGCAGTTTTCACTTGGTCCAATAACACTGGAATGAGGGGAAGAGGATATTGATTTTTTATCGTGATCTTGTTGAGTGCTCTATAATTGATACAGGTGCGCATCTCTCCATTAGCTTTTGGAATGAAAAACAGAGGGGAGGCAGCTGGAGAGCGAGAGGGTCGAATAAATCCATTTTCCAAAAATTGGTCTAAATATTTTCGTAGATGTAAATTCTCGGGCTCTGACAGCGCATAAATCCGACAACTGGGCGTAATAGTACCAGGTTCTAAATCAATTTGGCAAACATATGGCCGGTGCGGAGGTAACTGCACTGCTTGTTGTTCACTAAAAACTGTAGAAAAAGCTGCATATTGTTTGGGTAACTGAATATCTTTTTCCGCTGCTGTAAGAAGCACTAAGGGAGGATCTTGCTTCTGGATTTGTCTTGATTTTAAACAATGTTGTTGACAATACTCGGAGGAGAACTGAATAGACCTCTCACTCCAATTAATCACGGGATTGTGCAATGTTAGCCAGGGTAATCCTAAAATAACTCCATATTGTGGGGCTTGAATAATATTGAACCTAAGATGTTCTAAATGTACTTCCTGATTGGTGGAATGACTAAGCGTAATCATTTCCGTCTGCAATGTTACAGGACCACCAGATAGATTGCTACCATCCACTACCTGTACTAATTCTGGAGTTCGTTTTTTCTCATATGGGATTGTAAACCTTTTCACCATATCTATGTCCATAAAATTACCAGTTGTCCCTGAATCTAACAGAGCATGCACTGGATATTGACTGGTACATGTCTCTATGGTAACTAAGAGTCGAAAATGGGATGTATCTTTTCCTTTCGATCCTGTCAATGAAGGGATAGTAAAACCGCCCAAACTTGTCCCTTCCGTTATACTCAGGCGTTCTAGTTTCCCGTAGGCACATCGGTGCTAGCAATGCCTTGTTTGGAGGTATATGACACTGGAAACTTCCCTTTTGGCTTGGTTGGGCATTCTTTCACAAAATGCCCTTTCCGACCACAATAAAGGCATAATCCATTCTTTCGCCGGGTTTCTTTCTCGTCTTTCGAGAGTGGTTGCCGAATGGTACCGATTTCCATAGGTTCACTACGATTCTCAGAGCCTGTTGGGTGGGTTCGAGGTCGCTCGGTAAAACGCCAGGCTGGTTTGTCAGATCTTTTCTTCTCTCCTCTTCTTTCAGATAGTCGGTGGTCCAACCTCAACGTGAGATTAATGAGCTCGGCACACTCTGTGGGTTGTGGGTCAATTTGTGCGAGGACACCTTTGAGATCATCCTTGAGTCCTTGATAAAACAGTGCTGAGCGTTTTTCTTCGGGCCATTCAGTCTCTGCAACTAAACGATTAAATTGGGCAAGATATGAAATGAGGTCTCCATTCCCTTGGCGTAATTCTAGCAATTCTCTGTCAGCTGACAGAGTAACAGTACGGCGGTCAAAGACTTTCTCAAATTCGTGAACGAACTTTTTCCAGTGATAAAGTAAAGGACTGTCTTGACGTACCAAAGGGACTGCCCAGGAGGCGGCATCACCTGTCAAATAGGAAATAAGGAATGCTATCCTAGATTGAGGGTCTGGAAATGCTGTGGGTCTACATGTAAAATGTAATTCTATTTGTGTTAAAAAAAAATTGGACCTTTCCAGGATCTTCAGAGAATCGCTCAGGTGCTGCTAAAGGGATGGTTGGGGGGACATGTACTGCAATGTTGGTAGTGGGAGTGGCTGTTTGACCCAAGGTAGATGTTCCCGTTGAAACCTTAGCCAAGGATTAGAAGTTGACTCTGTTCCAGCTGGACCACCCCCACAGGGCCCCCACTTGGTTTTGTAACTGTGACACCTGTGCGGCCAGGGCTGTGGTGGCATGCTTAGAATCTGCCAGATCCTTCTGCATCTGGGAGATTACCTGCAGTAAGTCATCTAAGGTGGCCATTATAAAGAATCTACACCCAGATCAAGAGGAATACAATTTGTGGGCTCATTATTCTGTCAACGGAGCGCCTTCCTCGGAATCTGCGTGTAGATTATCTATTCCACCTCCAGGCAGCTCCAACTCAGAAAGCTATAATAGAACAGAGTATTGGAGTGGCCAGGTGAGGGAAGGGTAGGATGGGGACTGCGGGGAGGGAGCCCTGTAAAAGAAAGTAAAAACACACACACAACACCAGGTATTGATATCTGTATGAAGCACAATGATAACTTAATAATCCTTAAGTAAATTCACTTGTCAACCTCATTCACTGAAGGAGTTCTGGTACTGCTCTGGTATATATATAAAGGAAACAATGGTTTGTAATGCTCAAAGCCAAAAGAATAATGCAGAGTAAAACCTCAAGCTGCATCAGAAGAATCAAACATACACACTAGTGCGTTGTCATAAGCACCCCATTCTTTCATCACACACACACGCGCTTGTTAATTTCACAAGTGCGTCACAAATGTACTTGCACCAAAAATATACGTGCGTGTCACCGACACCTCCGTCTTTCTTAACGTGCACTCGCGCTTGTTGACTTCACAAGTGCGCTTAACAATGTATCTGCACCAAAATATATACGTGTGTGTGATACGAGTCACCATGAAGTAATTATATTCCACGTTCCTTTTTGTTCTCTCAAGTGCGCATTTGTTGACAATTCACAAATGCGTAATTGACATGTGTTCACACGAAATAAAATCACCGATAATATACATGATTACACTATAATCAACTCCACTGCATGATTGAAGGCGCTGGCGCCAAAAATAACTTCAAAGCAAAACACTCAACCGTGCCGCAAGTGGAATGCTCCTGCTGACCGGGAGGAATTATCAAGAATGCGCTTACCGCTAAGACCGGGCCGGACTTACCTTGCCTCGAAGTAAAGGATCGAGTGTCAGGACTCGGTCAGAGGCGAAGATCAGCACTGAAAACGCTGCGCCACCAATCCGGCAGCCAGCGCGGAAACGTCTTCTCAATAGCAGGAATCCTGAATAATGAGCCCTGAGATACGTGCTCACGCTGACTCATAGATAGTCAGGAATCCAAGATGGCCACCACCCAAGGCTTCTGGGACTTGTAGGCCCTTGTGAGAAAGACATGAAAAAACACACACAAGCTACAAAAGAAAACAGAGGAGCTCTCATAAACATGTGATAGGGTCTTGCCCTTGTATGCAACACAAGAAGAAGTGACATCAAGAGTGGTTACATATTATAAGGCACCCCCCAACGTATAGCACAGCACCACCACCAGCGAGACCGTGGGAAAGGGAAATGGGCCTTTCCACACGGTAAATTCTGCACCTGGCGTCGAGAACAGTACACCCTTGGGGATTGTGCGACAGAGGGTGGGGCGGGCACTAGACCGCGCACCGCCACGTTAACACCATGTGTGGTGTGTTCCTGGACTTACTCCATGGCTGGGCTGGATTACATTTACTACTGGTTTTGGGGCAGTTCTCGCTGTAGAAACTTTAAAAGTGTACCTTGTGATTAGCAATGGGGTTACTCTTTTGTGGTGGGTGTTTACATTTGACTGTCCCTCCCTAAAACCTTCTTTAGCCCTTGTTAAACACCTCCCATTTATATATGAGTATGCCACTTTTTCCAGCTACTCCCTCCCTGTCCCTACTAAAACATAGAGCTATGTCTGCAGAGGTCTCCACACACATGGTGGAGTCCTCCACAAAGAAAAGACAGGACTGGTGGAGACGGAGCTCTAAACCCATAGATTAGTGAACAGCATTTTACACTACATGAGCAGTGCTACTGTAGTACTACTTCACATGCTACAATACTCAGCTTGTCAATCGGCACCATGATTGTTTTGCAATGATTATGATTCTACTAAAGATGAAGAGGTGTATTCATAAACTTTGGGTATCTTTACAGATAAATAATGTATATAGCCACCAAGGTTTCAGATTGATATGTGTGACATTATAATAATTTCAGTGAAATTATAAGTGACATTCAACAACTATGAGTGACACTTTCTCGCGAGCAAAATAAAGTAATGAAGACGAGGGAAACATATAAATATCAGAAATTGCACCCATTTGAGCATTACAAACATATGACTTACTTCTTTGCAGCGAGGGCAATTTGGTACGGGCTTGGTGGCCGGCCGCCGCATTGCCAGAGGCTCAGCTGCACACTGGACTGGTGTGCTCAGGGCTGCTCAGGAACTATTTTGGCAGCCGGCGGTGGGATCGGGTCCGGTCGCGGAATTCATTCCCGCGGTGCAAGCAGCAGCAAGCTGCACTACCATTGCGGCCAGCAACAACATTTTTGTCACAAATAACTTCCGCCCGCTCCCGTTACGGGCGGCAGCACCCTGTCAATCGAACCTATTAAATGTCGCCCGGACTGAAAAATTAAATCTTGACTGCACCTGGCTGACAGCCATGATTGAGCACTGACTCCTGACATCACGTGACGTCAGTGTATGCTCAGGAATGCTGCGCAATTGTGTTGGGTATCATTTAAGCATTGTTGCAGAGTAGCAGCTAGAGCTGCTAACAGCGCAGCCAGCTCATAAGCCTACCTGGAGCAGCGCACAGCGCGCACCGCGCAGTCACAGCTTTTATTGTCAGTATTGTAATTGTGCATTATAGCAGCACTCCGGCTTAACAGCTGAGGAGGCGCTATAATGCGTGACTTCGCATTTCAGTGCGCTGAAGCGGATCACCACACTGAAATGCGTTAGTCTAACGCCTGATGCATGGTACTTGACAGGGCTGAACGTAAGGAAGTGCAGCAACCAAAATTGCTGCACTTTGGTACCCCAGCAGGAGAGAGCATCGCAGTGCCATATCAAAATGAGATATGGCATTACTGCTCTCTTCCCTAGCACTGGTGCACTAACAGGCTGCCTAGCACCACACACTCAACACTGTACAATGTACCATGCGTGTGTGGTGTCTAACATAGGTTTGTACTGGATGGGGACACTTACAGTACAATATACTATGCCTGTAAAATGTTTAAAGCATTCACACATATGTTTTGAGCGAACAGTGCGGCACACATGCAATGTGTGAAATGTTAAGAGAATTAAAAAAAATTCTTCTACAAAGAGTCGGCTTCAGGAGGCATTATTTTTGTGCACAAAAGCCTGTCAGCAAGAATGGTCTATACAGGAAGGGAATATCCCACAAAGTTCGCAGAAATATGGGGAGTTTGAATAACTTTCCATTGATTACATTACAAGATGAATAGGGTACGAAACGTTTAAGGGGGCTTAGCGGAGTAAGGGTGAAAGGAGGATTTAGAGGATCTATGTGAAGGTTAATGAACAATTTTTGTACCATAAAAGGAAAGACAGATGGTGTACTAATCCAATGTATTATTGGCACAAAACTTTTGAAAAATAATCAAATCGCAGTGTGGGATTTAGAGGGGACTTCTGTGTGATACGAATACTGCTGCAATTAAATAAATGTTTTTACTGTATGGTATGTTTAATGTGACAAACTCAATAAAATATGTTGTAAAAAATACATGGTGGATGTCCTGTCCTCCATATTAAGAGGGATTGTCAGTACAATGCAGGATTTTTGCCACATTTTTCACAGATCTCAAATGCGAGCATCTCTTAATGCGTGCCTAAGTACACAAGCATGCAATGTCATTGATTTGCAATAAGGCATTTTTTTTAAATGGTCAACGGTGGGTGAAATCCTATGAGACTTCCTGGAATTAAATCTCGGCTCATGAGCATTTGGTTGTGTCTGCATTTTCCCTTTGATTAATGGTTTTGTTTACTTCGATGTCTTCCATTCCAGCAGGTCTAATTGTCTGCGAATGAGGATAATACTAATTTAAATATTGCAGATGCTAATGACGATTTAATATGCACAGATGCTATTATTTTGATTACGGTTTCCTGGAACTTAAACCAGGACATGTTTTGAGCCTTCTTCAGGCTGCACTTCACTGGTTATGAGGTGAGAGCTGAGCTTATGTCTGTTGTGTGAATAGATCTGTACAATATGCTTGGGAGAGGGATGAACTCACAGGAATGTTCAAGATTGGGAAGAAGGAGACACTGTAGCCCCAGGGTTGCACATGAAAAATGTCTGCAATTTATAGAGGTGAGAATCAACATGACGAGGTACCAGAGTCCAGGGAATTGTGTGTGAGGGGCTTAATTTAATGCAGAACTTCAAGCTGTAACTTGCACTCTTTTCTTGTTCGATTTTGCACAATACAATTCAGCAGACGTGAGTTAACTGGATGGATGGACTGACCCATCCCGGATATCATCAGACTTCTAATTCAGTTCAGAAATGGGTGCTACTATGGATGGGTTCACTTTTCTGCTGCATGCTACCTTTTGATTAGTTTATTCCTCCACTGGGTGACATATGTTAATTGCTTCCACTTCCGGGTCCCACCTGTGAATTTTTATACTGCCCCTTCAAGATGCCAACAGTGAGTAGCCACCCATGAATTTCTATTCTATACCTCAGTGTTGCCCGGTGCACTGAGGAGCTGCTCCTTTTTCCCTTGATGCCTCCAAATGGCCACCAAACGAGCCTCCCTCTCAACTCCGTCCAATGGCCATCTACCCCTTCGACAAGTATATTTTCTATATCCTAACTTCTCAAAATTTCCACTGCCTTTCCTAAACACTCTCTCCCACATACCCATTCTCCCTTCCTTCCCCAGCCTTGCCTATCCAACACCTACCGCTAAGCAACCTCTTTGCCATCTTTCTCTCAAACACTTCCTTTTATCTCATATTCACAATATCCACATACAAGAATGCCAAATTATTTGTTTCAGACATAAACAACAAAATAGGCTTCGGTCACATATTAATTTGCAAAATGAAGCAAATTCCAAAAATATTTTATATAAAAAAAACAGATCTACAATAGAAACTCCATATAAACGTATGTCCACCATTTTGTCATCAGTCTATATGGACAGTACAATGAACCTGGAACTAACGAAAGCTGACGCACAGGACACAGTGCCATCTCTCTTTTACTTTCAGTAAGTAAAAACAAATAAAACAACACCATTTGTTTCTTAATACATAATAAATAACAATTGGTTTATTATAAGCAAAATATATGGTCATCTGTTCATAAAGAATGCTTTAAAATCTGCTAAAATACTACTGGATATAAAACTCAAGGCTGCAAAACCCTCTAAGGGTGAAAACAAGAGAAAAGCAAAATGGTAATAAAATATACATCTAAATAAATGAAAAAATACTAGAAGTGTGTAAATAAAATAACTTTTGTTTTGCAGAATAAATCAAAGTGAAAAATCTAACTATTCAATTTTTTGCACAGCATTTGCAAAAGGAACATGAGGAAAAAATATAATGATTTAGTAAAAAAAAAAATATATTTTTTAATTTCTTGCAGGAAACAGGGAGAGTTAATTAATAATCTAAAAGCAGAAGAGAAACAACAGAAAATATACCTCAAGAGACGCATTAAGGTAAAAAACAGTTTTTCAAAATGCAGAGCAAAAGATATGCCAACAATCCTTACAACTAACTTTGTAATAAATGAAACATTTTATCACTCCATCAAAAATGGAATTGAAATTTTCTGCAGAAGCAAACTAATTCAATTTTTATACAACCAACAAAAAAAAGAAAGGAATAAAAATAAATCAATGCAAAACTAATATTGTTTTCCTTTCACCTTAAATACATTGAGAGGCAAATGAAAGAGAAGTCCAAAACTTAATCAAACAATCTTTTTTTATTTATGAATAGGCGAAAATAAAACAGAATTGAAAAGTAACGTTTGCTTGTCAGCAAAGTAGAACAGCACAGGAAAGGGTACAACTTATTAAACAGACAGTCAAAGCGTCATATATCATACTGTACAATTAAAATAACAATTTCACATTTACTTTTTCTGTTCCTGTAAATAAAAACAGTTCCACAACGGTGAATGTGTCAAGGGGTGAAGAAGAATTATTAGCAGGAAAATACAGGAAAGTAAAATAAGCCCTCCCACTTAACCTAAATAATTCAGTGGATTAAGAATACATGAAGAATTAATAGAAACTTTAATTCTTTAACTTTTAAACATTTTTATCACAATATAGCCTCTAAAAAGAATTCTAATATTTAGAATAACACTATAAAATTTGGAAACAGTAAAACTTGGATGATAGATGGGGGATTTAAAAAACAACTTCCATTCCATTCTCCTAAATTTACTCAATACATTCTAACATTAACAATACTATAATGCCTCTTGTATATATCTTAATACCAGACAAGTGCTCTTCTACTTACAGAGAATGTTTGACTGTGGTAAAAGAAAAAACAGTTAGAAAAGATCTGTGAAAAAAATACTTGATTTTAAATTAGCATTGACATTTTTACAATTTTTCTCAGTCAGTTTTATGTAAAATACAAAAAAACATTCTTAGCAGAAGACTACATGAATTACGAGGAACTCCAATTAAATATAAAATAGAAATGGTCTTAGCTTTTGTTCACCTGAAAATGTTGATGACTTCTACACAGCAGTCATTCAATCAGACTATTATACTTAAAATGAAGAAAAATTGTCCTCTTTGACAAATTATTTTGAAGAAACCAGGCTGAGTTGCACCACTTCACTTTCTACCTTTTCCTGGAAATTTTGAAAAGGGTGCAAAGCCTCCAGATAATGGGTCAGGTCCATCTTTTACCGAATGAGCACGCCCTTTTTGAAGTTCTACAATTTGGAATGTTTCGGGGGCAGTCTATCTGGAAAATAAAGTGTACATGTTAGATTACTAACATCTTTGCATTACTATCAATACATTAAACTTACTCTCCAGTGTTGAAATAGTTTAAAAAGAAAACTAATAGACAACCCTATTTGGCTACCACTAGTCTAAACATTTTACGTTTTCACTTCCCACACCCCAAAAAAATAAAGAAAAGCCCCCTGCTGTGCTCTGTAGTTATGGATGGTGCTGTCACCAGAGGGATTCCTTTTTTCACTTCAGTTCGGGCTGCTGCAGAAGAGCTTCTCCAGCAACCCAAGACTGTCATTATGTTAAAAGTGAAAATAAAATGAGTTGATGGGCTAATTAAATTTTTGCTTGCATCGGTGCTTGGGGAAAAAAATTATTGTAAAAAATGGTGGGCAACTATGAAAAGAAGTGTGCAGATAGCACAAAAAAACTCATCCTGTTGAAGCTCCACAAACCAAGTAACCAAGTCAAGAGCCTTCAAAATCTGATGAAAGCTGTAGTTTATTTTTTTTTAAACTTGTTAACCGTTTGGATGCTACTGGCGTGACTTCCACGTCATCCCCCTCTTGAGTTCTGTAGACATGGATGGTGCTGGCACCAGAGGGACTCCTTTTTTTCACTTCAGGTCGGGCGGCTGGGGTTGAGCTACCCCAGAAACACAAGGCTGTTGTTCTTTTGTTTTGCAATGACACATCACAATCAGCAAACATGGTGTTTTTATGTAATTTTATTAAAATTGAAAGTAAAATAAGCCGATGGGATAATTTAACTTTGACTTGCATTGGTGCTTGGGGCAAATCTTGGCCCCTCAACCACTGATTTTGATGACAGAGTTTCCCCTTTCAAATGATATCCTTTCCTAGTGGATGCCAGCTCGGGAGTCACCGCAGGAGGGCGCCCCCATGGGTAGGTAGCGAACCAACAATACACCAGGGATTTCTGTACGGTGGCAAAAGAATGGGTGTAGGCAGCATACCCTGGCATTTATCCATGCTTCATACCCAAAAAGGGGAATTCAGTAATTCAGCTCAGCCCCAATGGGGAGTCAGAAACGGAGTTTGCCCCCAATCTGCCCCTCCACAGTGTTGAAAGCAAACTAGATCCTGGGATTTTACAATGGGGTTAGAAAAATGGGTGGGATAACCTGTCACCTGGCCCTACTTCCACCCAAAAAGGGGCAATTCTGTCTTTCTGCCCCCCTGTCAGGGGCAGATAGAGTGTTTGTGTAAATAGGGGCTTGCCCAATCTGCCCCTAGGGAGTAGAGAGTCCACTAGACACCAGGGATTTTGGAGGCAGCCCAGCCTTGCATTTGACCATGTCCCCACTCCAAAAGGGGCAATACAGTTTTTCTGACCTCCAGGGGACGATGCAGGTTTGCCCCAATCTGCCCTTTGGAAGGCAGAAAGCCCACTGGATGGAAAGGATATTATTAAACAAATAACAGAGTGGGCGCTGGCCAGTTCCAATTTCAGGCCTCATCCCCACCTCTACAACCTCCACAATATTTCTGCCTCCTGGGGACTAAAGCCTACTATCAAGCGAGAGGAATTTCTAATCATTTGGATGTTGTTTGTACATATGGGCCAACAGAGCGGGGATGAATCACAGTTTCATCTCACTTGCTGTGCCGAAGTGTTGCTCTATTTGAGCAAGGGGTCAGCGAGCAACAAAGAAACCTATTAAACCCAAACATTTCTGAAAAGTAAACACCTAGGAGAGTGAAGGGTGGTGTCACATGCATGTATTGAACGATATATTATCTTACCCACAATGCCCTGCAGCCCCCAAATTCTGGCTAAAATTGGCTAAGGAAATATTGTGGGATCAAAAAAGGCACCCCATCCTGGACTTCTCTAGTTGTCTAGTTTTTAAAAATTTCTGGGTTTGGTAGGTTTCCCTGGGTGGTGGCCAATCCTAGGCCTAAATACAAAGGCTTCCCCTATCATCAAACAGGTCTTTTTTTTTTACATGAAATGCGGCTATTTCCACTTTACATTTTGGGCCTTTTATGATGACGCCCAGCCATGCAAGTCGGGTAGTATTTCTATCGAGAGAAATATGGGAACACAGATCAGTATAACATTTCTTATTATGAATTGAATTTCCCTCCATTATTGACTTCCAAATGTAAGCCAAGATGCAAGAAACATCACATTTTGCATTTTGCCCTCTGAATCACATGATAGTATGGGTAACCCCAAATTCAGAGGTGCACAAATGCTTACTATTCCTAAACTCAAAATTCTGTGCATATTTCAGAAATACATAGGTTTCCTGTATACCCATTTTTTATCCATTAGATTTTACCATATGAACTGCTGCGCGGATGGTATACAATAAAAAACCCTTACAAACTGCAGCTCAGTTGTTGGGTTTGAATATCGTGTGTTTTTGGGCCACAAACAAACAATATATATCCCTGTGTCCAAAAGAGTCTGACAGATGTACTACCACATCCCAAAAGAATGTTTTTGTCAGTCAAAGAAATGTTTATTTAGACCTTAAGTCCTTAAACACATTACATATATATCATAACCGCTTTTATACATACATTCACTTAAATAGCCTACATAATTTAACAAATTAAAACAATCCATTCAATAAAATTCAAGATTAAGACTAAGGTACCATTAAAACACACTCATTTTAACATCCTTATCATGATATACAAAATCCAATCTGTCATCATAAATTACCTAGAAATGTGTCGACCTATGTAGACCTTAAAGCCTTTTGGACTGCCATCATAAACCTCCCAATGGTGACTGTTATATGCAGGGAGTGCATTTCAGTTAAAAGTTCCATAGCTTGTACCCGATATCGAATACCATATTTTAAAAAGATTGGGTGTAAAATTTGTTTCCGCTGAGTCAAAAATTTTAAATAATCCAACAAAATGTGCAAAATATTGCATTCAGTGCTGAGGCCGCATGTACAATTTCCCCCGGAATTGACCATTTCCATTTATATCTTATCATTTATATAGCAGGGGTTCATTCTGACCCTTATCCTTAAGAGTTCACTTCTGAGCCAGCAATTTGGTAGTAAACCTACATGCGGGAAAAATGCTTCGTTCTGCCATGAGTTAAGCATAAAATAAACAGATTTTTCTCCACTAGATACTGCAGATCCTAATCTCGGGACAGTTCTCTACCAAATAACTTCGCACTTTGTGACCTCAATTTGAAAATTCTGTGGGCACAGTTTAACCCTCATATTCTTACAAACGTTTTCTAATTTTTTTTTTGGCCCAAATAGCCCACTTCAATTTGCTTTGCTAAATTTCATTTTTACGCCACAGAGAGACCTTTTGTCCCTCTCCCGCGCTCAAGCGTGGTCAAAATCTTATTAAGGCAGCCAGAGCCAATATGTTCCATGATATCATGCCGGTCTCCATTCTTATGGCTTGGATCATAGAGGGCCTGGGTAGGGATAACAAACTTTTTAGGCATTTCCCCTCCTCAACGTCCCACCCACTTTTACCACTTATACGTAGCAATTCCACACCACATTGGAACTGTGGGGTATCATGGCCACATAGGCTTTCAAGACAGGTCTGTCTGATGTGCCACAGTAGTCCTTATTACATTTTTTCAGGCCACTAAATGAAGCAAGAGCCCTTACCCCCTTGATTCTAAGTGGACATTCCAATTTAGCTTCTTCTCAAACCAAACCCCTAGGTATTTCCATTTCTTCACTGTTTCCAGCTTAGTATAGCCATAGAACCAA
Organism: Calotriton arnoldi; assembly: GCA_963921515.1. Lineage (NCBI taxonomy): Eukaryota > Metazoa > Chordata > Amphibia > Caudata > Salamandridae > Calotriton > Calotriton arnoldi. Next base: position 1,015,136 of record CAWUFW010006003.1, on the reverse strand, counting down.
CTAAACTTTGTTGTTTATGTACCAAACCTCAGTATCTTTGTTTTCTCCATGTTTACTGCTAGCTTTTTGTAACTATAGTATTCCCTAAATGCATCCAATTTCCTTCGCAGACCAATCTCCCTGATCTAAAATTACGAGATCATCTGCATACAAAAGGCATGCAACATGTTTGTCATCTATTTTGGGACTGTCCCCCGAGCCCCCTCCAGCACCGATGGTAAATAAGCTATAAATAAGGAGAAGAGGAACAGCACTCGTTACAACGCATGTGTTTACAACGCATGCCATTACAATGCAAGTCGTTACAACAACGCGTTGTTACATCGCTTGCCATTACAACGCAAGTCGTTACAACGACTTGCTGTAGGGGGGGCGCTGGAGTTTGGAATAGTATAATTTACTATTCCAACTCCAGTGTGTGCAACAGTAGGGAAGGTGTTGGATTGAAAATCCAACAAATCCAACACCTTCTGCCCCCTACAGCAAGTCGTCGTAACGACTTGCGTTTTAATGGCATGCGATGTAACAACGTGTCGTTGTAACGACTTGCGTTGTAATGGCATGCGCTGTAAATGATGCGTTGTAAACGCTGTTTAACGGAGAAGAGTAACGGCGCCAGGACGCATCGCTGTGTCAACCCATTTTCAATTGATATTTTCTGCGTCAGGGTCCCCGCAGTGTCCAGAATAACCTGAGCCCAGTTGTGACTATGCAGCTCCTGAATTAAAGGCAAAAGGCCCTTCGGAATTTCACACTTTGACAATGCCTCGCATAGGCGATTCCGGTCTAGCAAATCAAAAGCCACCCGGAAGGCAATGAAGCAGCACTGCAAACTGTCTATCTGTTCTACCGACTTCTGCGCTATGGACCAGAGGGAAAAACAGTGATCGATAGAAGAGTGACCTTCCTTGAAAACCCCCTGTTCGGGGGGGCACAATATGGTTTGCTTCAGCCCATTCCTTTAACCTCCCCAGGATGATTTCTGCAAAACATTTTCTTCTACATCCAACAGGTTGATCAGCCTATAGTTCTTTAGGTTCTTGTATCTCCCCATTTATGAATGGGTCTAATAATAGCCCGTCTCCAATTCTCTGGGATCTGGCTCGTATCTAAAATGCCACAAAACATCAGAGAGAAGAATTCTAGGATCTGGCTCATATCTAAAATGCCACAAAACATCAGAGAGAAGAATTCCAGCCTGGTCTTTATTATGACTGCTGGGAGATTATTATCGGGACTAGCTGCCCTAGCCCGGGTTAAATTTTCTATGATACGTCTGACATTACTTACTGTGAAATGAGACCTAATGTCCTCATTTATACCAGACCAAGGTATCAATTTCTTCTTTTCGGGTTCTACCCTTTTCCCATATATTTCTTCCAAGTACTCTTCCCAGGCATCTTCTTCCACCACACAATTCATTGTCCCTTTTGTCTTACCAGACTCTTTCTCCACTAGTTTCCAGAACTTTTTTGCATTTTGTGTTTCTTTTGTTACCAGCAGTTCTTCCCAGCATTTGTCTTTGAAGTTTTTTTGGTGGGGCCCAAACAAGAATTTTATACATTTTCCTTACCTTCTGAAGGTTATTATAACTTTCAAGGTCATACTTTGCTCTAAGGCTTCTTTCCCCTTTTCTTATCTGCACCTTTAATTTTCTGCATTCCTGACTGAACCAATCTTTTCCTTTGGGCTGGTTTCTCTTATTCTTAATACTGCATTTTTTTTCCCTTTACATTCTATGCTTAGACAGGCGATTACTTGACTGATTAGATTTTCATACCACCCTATATTATTAAGGGGGGCACTACTTAATCTTTGTTTCTGTTGGAATTTTGTTAATTTTTCCATACACTCATCACTCATTCTGGTGGTAAGATGACTGGGGTAGTCCATTTGTACAGGGTTGATGGTATCTCTCAACCTTCTTTCCACTCCCCCTAGCTCAAGTTTTAAAGTGTAATGATCACTCTCTTCAACTTGCAACACCTCAAAGGCCCTAACTATATCAAAATGCCAGGCATGCATGAATATATATTATATTGGGCAAGGCTGTAGACCTATCTTAAAAGTCTGCTTCGCTGGCCGGTCTGCGTCGGTTTTACCATTCAACCAATTAAGCCCTTTGAGCTCAAATTTTGTGCTAGAGCCATATCTTGAGCTGCCACACTAGTATTTGGAAAACTGGCATTAATTATCTTATATGAAGTCAGTAACTCTTTAGCCCAAGAATCAACCCTTTGTGGGTCCAATATATGATTGAAATCTCCCAATAGAATGAATAAACCTTTATGATAAAGTTCACTCAGTGAATCTACATCTTCCTTTAATCTTCCCAATTCAGCTCTACACTCCACACCTCCAGCTCTGGGACAGGGTCCCAAGGGTGCACACTGCAGGCCACCAGCCAATTTCATTAGGCATCCAGTACTATAACCTTTTTGGATATTTTTGCGGATACCATGGTTATTAAACCCCTTGACGGGCGTCCTTGTTGGCTCCTTTTCACAGGTCTATTTAGCTGACCAAACCCATCAATCGTTTGGGTATTATCGCACTGCCATGTTTCTTGCAAACATAGAATCTCACAACAATTAATTAACTGCTTAAAACTTTCTAGTTTTGACAATCTTCTGAATCTACTGATATTCCATGTTAGTGTTATATTCCATATAGGTACCCTATATAGGCGCAGGTAACATCGCAACCTTTCACCTACATCCGTCCCTACATTACATTCATAATGGTTCTTAGGCACTGACCTTTTACCTAGATATGACACTGCATTCAGAACGCTGGTTTTTCCAAGGTTCGATTCCCATACATTATGCATGAGGCTTCTTGGAAGCACAGCAGGACTAACAGTAGGATTACCATCTCCTGTATAATATCTCTGTATAAAGTTCAGGCCCAACGTCATCCTTTAAGCCAACACAGTAACACAGCAAGGTAGGACCCCTGGGGAGACCTATGGGTATATATACAACACATCTTGCTTAGGAAGATAGAGGAGACTTTGACTTCCCGGCTGGCACACTGACCAGAGACGCTGAGGTTCCTGCATGCAGACGCTCCAGCTAGCAGTTGTCTAACATCCCTCGCAGGGTGTCCAACTCGAGACCAGGACGGGTAATGGGGTGGACTAGATCCTAGAGGGATTCTTGGCATAACACCTACACAGATGCGAGGTACATTTAGGTACATCTAGTTAGGGAGACATCGTAGGAGTACGCACTTTTATCATGTGTTTTATGTACATGTATATCTTCATGATTTCTGCAAGATGGTAGAACTTTACCATCCTTTTACTTTCATAGTACTGCTAATCATATATCTCTGCTACTGTCTAATGGTTGTTGCAGCTCATATATTCTACACTAGAATAACAACTGTTCAATAAATACTTATTGAAATGTCCAGCCTGTTTATTCTGTGTAACTCTCTGAGACAAACTAAGTGAGCACGAGTGACTGAGCGAAAGGTAGTATATTGTTTCCACGATCCTGGGGGATCAGGGTTGTCATGTTCTGAGGTTGCCAGAATCTATTCTCTCCGTGATAAGAGGAGATTATAGTGGCACTGTGAGCTAGCTAATACAGACAGGCTAATGTATCCGGTGGGGGTGCACGGAATCCGTCCGCCACCAATCCCACAGTTTATGTTATCCAAACGCGCAGATCCTGTATAGGTAATATAGGAACTACACGACATGGCGCCGCCAACGTTGGTTGGGTACTTATTTAACAGTAGAATCTGAGTAGTTCAGTCGTCCTATTCTCAGAGACCCCTACTCACAAAACACCAGAGAAGTCTGGAGTGGGTGGGCACAAACTCCGCCACAGCTGAGTAGGCTAAAAAATCCAATTTATTGGCTGTTGGTTAATCAAGCTTGAAGGACACATTGTTCCTAAATTGTGCAAAAACACCTTATCTTAGTTCCCTTGAAAAACGTCTTCTTTACAAAATGACTGAGGACAGAAATAACGAAGAATTAGACCCAATGCAACAAAATCTGCCCCTCACAGATGAGGACGATGCAAATGCAATACAAATTGCACCAAACTTTAGAAATACAGTCACCCTGAAACTACTAGCGCATGGTTTATCAGCTAGGGGTGGCATAGTAGCTTTCGTGATTGAAGCACACGAATCAAACAAAACAGAGGTATTTTATTTGTGAGTTACATTCCCAGCAGCAAATGCAAGAACAAAAACATTTCACTCCTACACAGAAGGAGATGCACCAGCGGAATATTATCCGTTCGAGGATATAGAGGTTCCGCTCACGTACCAGGAATATTTATACTGGTTTAAAGGCGCCCTACCCCACATAAGAAGAAGAGTGAGACTCGGCCCGCTCGGAAGAGAAGGGGCAACATGGCCAATATTAGCGGCCTACACACCACATCCTGACATTGACACAATGCCACCAGGAGACTTTCTCATACAACATAAAGATTTAATCAAAATCTATAGGAACTTGACGCAATTCGTCATGAGGACACTTACTGTCCAACCAGCAATAGTTGCAACAAATGGAACTCAAATTCAGGGTACAGCAACTAAAATTACACCACAAACATTACACGCATTGATGGGTAAAATGCCCACAAAACGTGAACAAATACCATTCTGGGTAGCTCAGAAAATAACGCAGCTAGAGGAAGTATTCCTGAATACTACCCCGTATGAAAAACACAGAATGCTAACAATCTGCTTGCCCATGGGGATAACACCACAATTACAGGATTGTACCACTTGGGGTACAGTCTTGCTGCCATTTATACCAGAACTCATTGTATCTCGTCATTAGCAGTAGTACCTGATGTATTGAGACAGATACAAAATGACTACGGAGCAGAACCTGCCCTAAACTTAGGTATGAAGTTACTAGGTAACTATGCCCAGGTATCAGCCATAATACTAGCTAACATTAAGGGGGAAGCAGCTTCAGTGGCCATCCTCCAACGCCTGAGGGAGTTCAATCCTTTAAAACAGGAACACGAACTACCCAAAATAATTGAAACTGCGTATGCAGAATTAGGCAGTGACAGTTTGGGTGGGAAAGCTTTAAAACCACAACTGATGGGCAGTCCTGAAAAGGACACTTCTAAGCAGACACCTGCTTCCACTAACAAAAAGTGGGACAATAAAAAACAACAAGACTTTAAAGGAAACAGATCTCAATCCAGAGGTAGATCTCCTCCACAGGAGCACTCCGAAAAGAGGTATAACCTTAGGAATAGGGATAATATTAGGAAACCTGACAGGTATCAGGATACTGATACATGTTCCTTTCGTTCCTTTCAGGGTTCATCGAAAAACTCAGAGAGGGAAGGACGGTCAGAAAGACAAGAAGAGCGTACAAAGTCCAGAGACAAGCAGCACGCTCAAGAGTACACTTCTAAAAAAGAAGAGAAACCAAAGCAAAAGCCACAGTTCAAAAAGAAGAAGGTTGCAGGTCTAAAGATCAGACATGCCCAGAATTCTGAGGGCTCAACTACTGAACGGGGAATGGGCTCTGACGATGCTGGACAGTGCGGCAGAAATAACAATAGCTCGCCAGAACCTGATAGAATTTCTTGTGACAGCGGACTTGAATGATTATATCACGGTGGAAACACCCGATACTAGGGTAAGCGTCCCATATAAAGTATATGAAATAGTGCTCCAAATGGAGGGGGACAAATGTAGAACAGTGAGAGGTCTCTTTTGGGAGAACCTGACGTTTGGCTATGATATTTTATTAGCTGAACAAGATTGGCCGCCAGCATTCGTCATGCATTGCCCTAAAGGAGAAACGGTAATTCTTCCGGCCATCTCAGACCATATTCCCAGGCACTTGCAACACACATATGCACAGGAGTGGGCGGTAGCCCAGGCTCCAGCATTATACAAAAACCATGTTGGATGGGATGAGGATTCAACCCACCACATAATTCCTTTAAAAAATACTCCAACTGCACAGAGGCAGTATCAAATAAAGCAAGAAGCTAAAAAACAGGTCAGGGAGATCTTCGATCAACTTGAATACCAAGGGGTGATCGAAAATTGCACTCATCAATGAACAATCCTTTGTTTCCTGTCATGAAACCTGACATCTCATATCGTCTAGTTTTAGATTACAGACATTTAAACACTTGCACTAAGACATTTGCAGTCCTAAATGCACACAGTGCCGCATTAATGAATAACATTGTGCGGAAAAAATATAAAACAACACTTGATATCTCAAATGGATTTTTCTGCCAAAATATAGCACCTGAAAGCAGGTATCTAACAGCCTTCTCAGCGCTAGGGACGCAGCGTCAATTTTGTCGACTCCCCCAGGGGTTTAAGAACAGCCCGGGGTTGTTTTCGGCTAGGGTAACTGAATTACTTCAAAATTTGGATGAAGAGGCATTGTCCTATGTGGATGATATTTATCTAACGGACGATCACCTAGAGGAGCACTTGAACAGAGTGAATACCATAATTTTGGGATTTGCATCTGAGGGCTACAAATTCAACTTTAAAAAATCAAAAATTGCCCATCATGTTTTTAGGATATGAGCTTTCAAGTGAAGGAAAAAGCCTGGCAGCCAATTTTTTAGAAAAATGTGCACTGCTCCAACCTCCAAAATCATTGAAAAATTTACAGTCAATTCTGGGATTCCTAAATTTTGGAAGAACATACATTTTAGATTACGCAGAAAGAGTGAGACCTTTCTACGATTTAATAAAGCCTGATTTTTCAGTTAAACAATGGACACAGACAGCCTCTGGATGATATGATCCCGGTTAAACAATCTAAGGGTCGTAGCACCAAAGCCAATCCATGGTATAATAACAATCTAGCCATTATCCGTAAATCGTGTAAACGACTGGAACGGGAGTGGAGGAGAGACTTTGACCCTACTCGGAAAGGTCATTATCACTCAGCCATCAAGAATTATCATAGGGCTGTTCAGAGGGCACGTGCTACCTATTTCTCTGAGGAGATCAGAAACAGCCAGAATCCCTCCAAGAAGATCTTTGCCATTATTAAAAATCTTAAAAATGCGGGGGCACCTGCGATATCTGCGGTCAAATCTAATGAACAATGTGAGGACCTTGCCACCTTTTTTATAACAAAGGTGGACAATATCTATAAAACCTTTCCCCAGATAGTCAGCTTTGACTTTGAGGACCCTGCTCCCCCTGCCCATATATTGGCCACTTTTCCACCTATCTCTGGAGAACCTCTTAGTATACTTTGCAGGAAGATTAAATCGGGCTCTCCCACCGACCCTATGAAGCCGGAACATCTAATAAGACTCTTACCTGTGCTTCTTACACCTCTGGGCCAGGTTATTAATCAATCCCTGGCCATGGCCACAGTCCCAAGGACATGGAAGCAAGCTGCGGTTAAGCCGCTATTGAAGAAGCCCACTTCGGATCCGACTAGTCCTGAGAACTATCGCCCCATCTCTCTGCTTCCCTGGATTTCCAAAATATCTGAAGCCTACGTTAACACCATTGTCTCAGGCTATTTGGAGGAGAATTGTATACTGGACTCCTCCCAGTGTGGCTTCCGCCCCGGTCTTAGTACAGAGACCGCACTGTTAGCTGTGACTGAACACCTGAGAGCGGCTCTGGATGAGGGACGTACCTCGGCACTGATCCTATTGGATCTCAGTGCCGCATTCGATATGGTCTCCCACCAGATACTGATCCAGAGGTTGAAGGATGCTGGTATTGTAGGCCCAGCCTTGGCTTGGCTCACCTCCTTCCTCTCGGACAGGTCCTTTCAGGTGTCAGTTCCCCCTTTTTCTTCTAAGGTGCACTTTGTCAAACAGGGCGTCCCACAGGGCTCTGCTTTAAGCCCTACGCTTTTTAACCTGTATGTCCAGCCCTTGGCTGTGATAGCTAAGAGGAGTGGACTGACTATAGTGTCCTACGCTGACGACACTCAACTAGTTGTCGCTCTTTCCAATGATTGTTTAAACGATGCTGCTAGGTTTCGAAGTGGGTTGGCGGATGTCGCAGGGTGGATGACCACCAACTGTCTTCAGCTCAACGCCAGCAAGACCGAGGTCCTGCTGGTAGGAAAAGATCCTGAGCTTTGGAACGGGCATTGGTGGCCCACCACCCTGGGTCCGGCCCCCACTCCCAAACAGGTGGTAAAAAATCTTGGCGTCTGGGTGGACTCGGCGCTTAGTTTCCGAGATCAAACTAAGAGGGTAGCTGCGACCTGTTTTGGTATTCTGCGCAGCCTCAGGCCCATTTTGGGCTTTTTGACTCCTCTATCCGCCAGACGATAGTACAGGCTTCTGTGCTGTCAAGATTGGACTATGCCAGTGTGCTCTATCTGGGCACCAATAAGGCCAAGATCGTTAGATTGCAGAGGGTTCAAAATGTCGCCGCTAGAACCCTTCTTGCCATGCCCAGATGCTGTTCCACCTCCAGCATTATCCGGCGGCTACACTGGCTGCCAGTAGAGAGGCGGGTGGAGTTCAAGTCTCTCTGCTTCGCGTTTAAGATTCTGAAATACCCGACCCCTGGGGTATTATCTGATCTACTCTCTGCCTATATTCCTATGCGTCAGTTACGTTCTGCAGACCAACAGCTTGCTTGCATCCCACGTGTGAGGAGAGCCCGCGCAGGTGGGCGATCTTTCCGCGTGATGGCGGCCAATCTGTGGAATGGGCCTTCCAAGCCAGATACGGAGCATGGACAACTATTTTGCTTTTCGAAAGGCACTAAAAACCCACTTATTTCCTTACTAGGTTACCTGCTCCCCTGACTGTTATTTTCATGTTTTTTCTGGTTTCTTTTCTGCTCTGCTAGATGGGATTCTCGCAGTCAGTTGCTACTATTGCTCTTAGCGCCGGGACGCCCCTTTGCTGGGGCAGCTGAGCGCTTTACAAAACTCCTTAACATAACATAACATAACACAGGAACATACAGATACACTTCGTTCCTTACAAGCTGACATGATAGCTTCCAAACACTTACAGACACGAGTAAACGTACGCAACCTGGTGATCCGTATAGTTGCGGGTCAATCTGGGTACACCTATCTAACATATAATGAAGGTGAAACAGTACCAATTGCATACAAGTCACATTTGTACACAAATGCTGAGATGCGCTTCGCATCCACAGAAAAGATTCTGACAGCAGTACAGACTGCTGTAGTGAGAGAAAGAGCACTGGCTCAGGAGAAACGAATAATAGTAGTAACTCCGGTTCCAGCCTTAGAGGCTGCAACAAAGGCAAGCGTTCCTAATGCTAAAGCTTTACATCCGAGATGGATACAATGGGCTCTTGACACTTGACACTCTTGAGTAGCCGTGCGCATTATAAATGTCAATAACATAACATAACATAATTCTCTCACTGCAACAGATGAAGAATACAGGTACGACCCAAATTTAAAGACACAAGCATTCCTGCAATACAAACAAGAATATCCTCTACCAAACGAAATAATGCCTCTAGATCAGTATGAATATATCATTTACACTGACGGATCTGCTCAACCGGCCATAGGGAGTGAGCAACAATATATCGCAGCATATGCAATCGTTAAAGGTCGCATGCGGGATGGAAAGTTCCACCCGAGTTGCACAAAGACGCAGTCCCTAGGAGACTGCACGGCGCAGTTGGCAGAGTTAAAAGCGCTGATACTGGCACTGGTAAATACGGATCGAGAATTCCCCACACTAATTGTGTGCGATTCCTTTTACTGTGTGCAGTCTTACAATGAATATTTGCTGTACTGGGTTCAAAATGGGTTAAAAGATGCAAAAGGTGGCACAATTAAGCATAAAATGCTATGGGAACAGGTAGTGGAGTTGAAAACCGAACTACCGAGGGCTCATGTGATACATACACTGAGTCATCAGCGTGATGGCGTTCACGTTGAAGGGAATTCATTGGCTGATGAAGCTGCAAAGGGGGCTGTACGCACGGCTTCCGTAGCTGCAATCACTCGTTCTCAAACGAGAATAGACGGTCAGATTATGGTAGCTATTAATGCAACCCGCAAAAACAGCGGAGCAGTACCAAAAAGGTTTCCACTCAAGTACTCCTACATGTTAGATGCCAATAACATTCCATTTGCTCAGATTCCTGGAGTGGGGGATAGAGTAATTCCAAACATGGATCGTAGGTTAGGTTTAATTCTAGCAGCACACGAAGGGATAGGTTCTGCCCATGCAGGAGTTATGGCGACTGTTTCTTTGTTTAAACAACGCTATTGGTGGCCTGGATTAACTAAGCAGACTAAGGACTATGTCTTGAAATGTGACATCTGTCAGCAGATGAAAGGTTCCACCGTAACACGTCCAGCACAGACACCGCTGTTAATATCTGACAAACCACTAGCGTGTGTTTATTTGGACCACTGCGGCCCCTTACAAAGAGATGGGGCTTACAAGTATATCATGGTTGCAGTGGATTCCTGCTCGAGATTCCTATGAGTGTGGCACCAGCGCTCGGCTGGCGCTCGAACTGTTATAAAAGATTTGCGAGTCTTCATAGGGACATACGCAATTGGCAAATTACATTCTGACCAGGGCCCTGCGTTTAGCTCTGGGGCTTACAAGGAGGCCATGCGAGGATTGGGTGTAACATTGCGGTACTCATCTCCATACCATCCCGAGGGGAATTCGGTAGTGGAGAGAAAAAACGAGACTTAAAGCAATCTTTAACAGCTAGAGTATTAGGCATGGGTGAAAGTTGGGTAAAACATCTGTATGGAGTTCAGCGTGCACTTAACAACATGCCAAGAAGTTCTCTACGGGGTGTCACTCCATATGAGGTCCTATTTGGGACAAGAATGTGGGTATCTGATCTTGATTGTGAAGGCACAGTGGCGGATGAAAAATCTTTTGACATCCATGATCATTTGGCTGTTTTACAGGATCTAAATGAATCCAGGACACAACAAAGTAATGTCCATCTGAAGCAGACCGCCACTGGGGAGGTCATATCAGTCACGGCAAGACCTGTCTGGATCCCAAAAGTCGGGGATCTGGTCAGAGAGAAAATAGCGGACAAAAAAGAATTTGGGCCCTCATACAGAAAGCCTGTACCGGTCCTAGCAATTGAAGGAACAAGAACTGTACTTCTGCCGCCTCTTGCCGGAAAAAATGAGAAAAGATTTGTCTCAATCGACCTAATCAAACCACATTATGTGGCCGATACTAAGCAGTAGGCCATGTGGACTCCAAAGTAGCAGACGCCCTCCTCTCGCTCAAACGGAAAGACTCATCACGTTCGAAGAGCCTCCAACACGGAATGAAGGACTAAGCAACAATGCTATGGAACTCGTTCCCCTTGAACCTGAAGTTCAAATTCAAAATCAAACTCAAAATCAATTTGCTATTCGACCAAATACAGATGTCTACATCAACATGCCTCGACAAGAGCAAACCACGATTTCAACAAATCCTGATGAAATACCAACAATTGATCGAACTGCTTCTGGCTACTTCATAAACTTTGATACGTTTTCTTTGGATCCAAGTGAAACTGAAACGATGCCAGCCAAAAAATCACGCAAACAGCAAATAAAAGACTTACTGAACTTTCTTAAAAAGACTTACCTGGTGTCACCCTGGGTAGAACTATGGATAATCACCAGGATACTTTTCTTTCTTTTCTGGGTAGGCTTAGTAATAGTTTTTTGTATGCTTATTAATGGGAAATACATTCGACAAAGCTCTGCAGCCCAAAAGGTGAACTTACTTTTAAAACCACCCCAATCATCTCATCGAGAACAAAGAGACTTGTCATCAGTGAACATTACAGCAGTTCCTATACCTGATGGTATAGTGTGAGACAAGGTTGATTTAGATATATTTGGTCCGACTGAAATTTTAAGAATTCCTCATTTATTTAAAATATCATTGAGTGATATAATTACCTCAAGTACATTTTCCGATGATTGGGATTTTGAAACTGTTAATACCATGTTATCTGATTTGGAAAAATCTGCTGCGTTTTCTAATAGTGAAACATTGGAAAGCACATCAGATTTCGAGACTATGGGGCCGATTCCGATCTCGGCCGGTAGGGCACCGAATCGGATTCGGCTTAACCGGATCCTATTCGGAGCCCTATTTCCCGACCAAGTCGTACGTGTGTCCGGGCGAGCGAGTACGATGCGTGCGCTCGTGAAATCTCCGACCGACTCGTTAGCAGGACCCGACCGCTCCGACCGACTCGCACGGGGACGACGCGCACCTCGCAATGCAGACGTTTCCCGGCCGGGTAAGTACGATGCGCACCTCGACCGCTCCGACCGACTCGCGCAGCCCGGCTCCAAGGAGCTGTCGGAGCCGCACTTTGGGGGTCCGTGTCGGACCCCCTGGAAGCGTAGGCGTGCGAGTCGCACATAGGGGGACACATGGGTCCCCCTACACGAGCATGTACGGTGCGACCCGCATCGACTACGAACACGCTGTAGGGCGCCCTTGTTCGCGTCGTGCCCATTGAGTCAATGGGAGCCCGTGTACGCGTCGTATGACTGGCTCCCATTGACTTCAGTGAGAGTCCGATCGAATCGAGTCCGATGGCATACGTGCGCATCGTACTCATTCGGTCGGACTGCTAGGATCCGATTCGGTCGGAAATCTCTCCGGGTCCGGCTCGGTCGGAGTGATTTCCGGCCCGAATCGGAATTGGCCCCTATGTATTGTTATCAACATTATGGTCATCATTTTCTGCATAAATCTGCAAATCCTAGAAATGTGTTCACATACCACCAGTGGGAACATTGTCCAACACCACCGAAAGGTAGTTCAAAAACATTTACACAGAAATTTCCATATTTTTCAGGGTTTAATATGTCTGACCCAGCCTCATACTATTATAAGGTTGCACCAACATCAGCACAGAAAAATATGTTGACAAACACCAAACAGATTTACTCTGCTTCCTTTATTGCCCAGTTGTCCGAACAAGGTTTCGACTTGTGGAAAGACACCACAGACCTAAAATCAGTCTGGGGTACAAGGGAATGGCAGGTACAGGGGACAGAAGCTTTGTTTAGAGCATTCCTCATCCCTCAACAAATCATGTTTTTGAACGAGACAGTGCAACAGACGTCTTGCCTTGGACTAGCTAAGAGCAAAGACTTGAACACACCTCGGGTGCTGACTCCATCACACACCGAGGGCAACAAAACATCACAGGAAGAAATTACAGTAGATGACATTATACAATACAACAGATCAGACCCCGATTGGAAAAAATTGTTGATTTGGCCCACAGACACTAATAGTTGTCAAGCAAGATTCATGGGTATAACCAAAGGGTTGAGTATCCATAGGCCAGATCCACGTTATGTACAAAGACAACACCCAGGGGTAGTGACATCCTATAGTGTTGGGAAGTTGTGCCTTGATTGGCTAAAAACTTCAACACTCACACAGGTGAAACAACACTTATCCTTACTGTCACAGGATGTGGATCTTAGGGATTTTCTAATGGGTCCCAGGAAGGCACGTCAGAAACGTTTCTATTATGCTGTCTACAATGAAAGTTGGAAAATATCCCAACAAGAGGCCGCAGAGAGGTTACGGGAAATAGACCGTATAAATCGAATAAAATCTCTACCAGTGGTAGACAATGGGTTAACTACATTGACCTCCAGGATATATTCCTTAGGCAACATTGTATCTTCTGCAATAGACATACTAGAACAAGATTTGGCCATATTACAACACGGGCAATCACAGTTACGTTCTATTATGTTGTTAAGCTGGACGCTGCAATCTTAACGTGCAGGCTACGTGCCTTGGCGTTTTATCAACAGCACTTCTCTGTTTTCTGAATACAATCTAACAGATAAACAGATAGAAATGGCACAAAGGGGAGCAAAATATAAAATGCTGCGTATCGAAAAACTGGATAGATTACCATTCACAGTGGCAGAATCGCCGTCTACAGAATGGCTAATCCTTGGCCACATAACTCTACCGGTCACTACTTTTCAGTTTCAATATTGCCTTGAACAAAAGCAGGCAGGCAGATATGAAGAAATGGGTAAGGAATACATTAAGGAATCTTGGGAATTACCATACAGATTTCAATGCCGGAGTGGGGATCAAGAAGTGTTTCTGAGCTGTACAAACTGCGAGAATGCTTTAAGTGGATCACTCCTATGCCAGGATATAATGTTGCACGGAGCTTGTAATGGTTCTGTAGCAAACCTGTCCTGTCATTTGAAGGGTGCCCCAGCTGCAGTGATTACTCCAGCATTCAGGCTACTTTCAAATGGGAGTTACTTGATGCTGAACAGTCAAGGCTGCTGTGGCATGCTCCCTGGCATCACATATCTGGTAACCGTGAGCTCCAGGGTTACTTGTTGTATGCAAGTATTGTTTCCACCGACATATACAGTCAGGGAGGCGCCGTTATGGCCTTCACTGAATGTTTCCTTAATAAGGTTTGATACTCTAAGCAGAATGAAAGCCATGCTTCTACAGAAGTCTGTGCCCTTAACCTCCGCTCGAGAGACTTTTGATCTCCAGATCGCAAGGTCTTCGGCAGAGATACCGGCGCTCATTCATACAAACTGCCCTTTCCATTTCGCAGAAATGGTAAATCGTATATTTAACATGTCTGATACGACAGGCATTGTCCACCTATTTAAGACCATAGGTTCTGGACTTCTGAGCACCTTTCAGACGGTACTTGGAGTAATACCAAACTTCATACATTCCGTATTCGAAGCATCTTTGGAGGACTTCCGCTGATCCTGTTTCTAATAGCAGGTATCCTGATTGTTTTCTATTTGCTATGCAATGGACATCCCAGTCACCAAGGCGATGGAAAGAACACTCCTGGAGCGTAAATTCCGTGACCGCATGGTACAGCTTCTAGGCACGTCTCGCCTAAGAGAACTATGTGAATCTTGGTTCCTGTCATTTCGACCGGTCTGGATAGACTGCATCTTACCTGTCCTCCGATGCCTGTTTTGCGGAGAAGAATGCGTGTTAGACCTGTGTTTGACACTCCCATCATGTGCGCAACCAGACTTGAATGTGTTACTGGACCCGATAATGGCCCATGTTCTGCAGTGTCCTCAGCGTATTCCAATGTTGATAGCGGCATTCCTTGAGCCACCACGGGTAATACCTTCACCTGTTGGTATGAACACCGGTCCTCCTCTGACACCCAGGCTTTGGACAGCGCACAGGCTGCCCCAGCACCGGCTGCAGACAGCGTGGAACATCTGTGCTCAATTGATGTGCTCTGTGAGGTGCTACAGGGGCCGTCTACTGTGGAAGCAAGCAACGAAAATGTTGTGTCTACCAGCCAGGACACATAAACATTTGAACTCATTTGGCTCGTCGTGTGCTGGGAAAAATTCACCCTTTTTTAAACAAGCTCAAATTTGGAACTATGGAACTAAATTGACATTCCTTTCATTTTTTGGGCATACATGGCTTTATAATGCTTATAGTGATCCGGACTATACCAACGGACATTTTAGAGCTAGGGCTTGCAAATTTTTTACAACGTTTTAAAGTTTTTTTAGAAATTTTTTAGAAGTTTTTAAACATTTTAAATCAAAAGATGTTTTTATAAACTTTGTGCGTACCACTATCTAGTAATGTTAGTAGTATAGTAATAGGTTACATACGTCGTCCATTCGGAAGAGGAGTGGGTGTTATATTCCATATAGGTACCCTCTATAGGCACAGGTAACATCGCAATCTTTCACCTACATCCGTCCCTACATTACATACATAACGGTTCTTAGGCACTGACCTTTTACCTAGATATGACACTGCATTCAGAACGCGGGTTTTTCCCTGGTTCGATTCTCATACATTATGCATGAGGCTTCTTGGAAGCTCAGCAGGACTAACAGTAGGATTACTCCTGTATAATATCTCTGTATAAAGTTCAGGCCCAACGTCATCCTTTTGGCCGACACAGTAACACAGCAAGGTAGGACCCCTGGGGAGACCTATGGGTATATATACAACACATCTTGCTTAGGAAGATAGAGGAGACCGTGACTTCCTGGCTGACACACTGACCAGAGACGCTGAGGTTCCTGCATGCAGACACTCCAGCTAGCAGTGGTCTAACATCCCTCGCAGGGTGTCCAACTCGAGACCAGGACGGGTAATGGGGTGGACTATATCCTAGAGGGATTCTTGGCATAACACCTACACAGATGCTTGGTACATTTAGGTACATCTAGTTAGGGAGACATCGTAAGAGTACGCACTTTTATCATGTGTTTTATGTACATGTATATCTTCATGATTTCTGCAAGATGGTAGAACTTTACCATCCTTTTACTTTCATAGTATTGCTAATCATATATCTCTGCTACTGTCTAATGGTTGTTGCAGCTCATATATTCTACACTAGAATGACAACTGTTCAATAAATACTTATTGAAACACCCAGCCTGTTTATTCTGTGTAACTCTCTGAGACAAACTAAGTGAGCACGAGTGACTGAGCGAAAGGTAGTATATTGTTTCCACGATCCTGGGGGATCAGGGTTGTCATGTTCTGAGGTTGCCAGAATCTATTCTCTCCGTGATAAGAGATTATAGTGGCACTGTGAGCTAGCTAATACAAACAGGCTAACGTATCCATTGGGGTTGCACGGAATCCGTCCGCCACCAATCCCACAGTTTATGTTATCCAAACGCACAGATCCTGTATAGGTAATATAGGAACTACACGAAGGTTATTATAACTTTCAAGGGCATACTTTGCTCTAAGGCTTCTTTCCCCTTTTCTTATCTGCACCTTTAATTTCCTGCATTCCTGACTGAACCAATCTTTTCCTTTGGGCTGGTTTCTCTGATTTGTATTATTGCATTTTTTTCCCCTTTACATTCTATACTTAGACAGGAGATTACTTGACTGATTAGATTTTCATACCACCCTATATTATTAGGGGGGGCACTAATTAATTTTTGTTTCTGTTGTAATTTTGTTAATTTTTCCATACACTCATCACTCATTCTGGTGGTAAGATGACTAGGGTAGTCCATTTGTACAGGGTTGATGGTATCTCTCAACCTTCTTTCCACTCCCCTAGCTCAAGTTTTAAAGGGTAATGATCACTCTCTTCAACTGGCAACACCCCAAAGCCCCTAACTATATCAAAATTCCAGGCATGCATGAATATATTAATCAGCTAAACATAGGTTACAGAGCACAACCACTGTTACGTTTGTTAACCGACCTTGTTGTCGGTTGGTTTCAATAAACACAACACCATGCAATGTATACAATACAGAGAATATTCATAAAAGGTACAAAAGGCAAAAGTCGTGTAAAGTCTTGATTGTGTTGACACGAAGTGTATATCATGGATGCAGACAGCCGACACGTGTTTCGTCGTGTATACGACTTTTTCAAGGCTGTTAAAACAATATGCAGTCCAACACTCAATGTTATTTAGCAAATGTTTAATTACATGCTATAATGCCTTTATATTGTGTATCACAAAAAGAAAGAAAAGAGGAGAAAAACACATGTATTACACAGAAGCCAGCTATATCACATGATCAGATTCAGAAACCAAAATTTGTGTCAAAAAAGTGTGACTGCAGAGTATTGCTAACACCTCTAAATACTATAAAAAAATTCTTTAAAATCACCCATGAGTGGAAAGTGATAAAGAACAAAGAAACAAACAACGAAAAAAGAAGAAGGAAGAAGGGAAGGGCAGAGACCCCAAAAGAATTGTTTTGTGGTTTAGAAAAAAGTGAACAAAGGACGTAAAGAAGAAAAAACAACATAGAATACGTGCTCTAGAGACTCGAACCGATGTGCAACGTAGTGGTTTTGAAAAAACATATACCTTAAAGAATTTTGTAGTAGATGGTAAATGAGTTCCTTAGAACCCTCAATTGTTCGGGATGTACAGCAGCAAGAGTAATGATGCAGAATCTGAATTCTTTAAGTCGCAAATAAGACTGTCGGTATAGAAATTTGAAATATATTAATGTAGGAAATAGTGATAACCTAGTCAAAATTTCGCTAGTTTTTCACCCTCTGGCAATTCAATATAGCTACAAAGTGTTGGCTTACCAGATTCATATTAACTACTGCCACCTTAGTAAGAAGCAGTAGATCTTTATTCTAAGTTTGATAAAACCATAATAAAATTCCAAGTCAAAGAAGTTTTCCAAAAATTCAAAAAATAATTCAAAGAAATTCAAAAAGAGGGGGATCATGTCCCACTTGTAATTCCATTTTAAAATGAACAATACCCATATGTATATGGGGTGGGGTATATATTAACCTTGTACGAAAATATATCACATACCTTCAAAAAACACTTTCCAGAAGTATAGATAATTATGTAGGCGGCGCTTTGAATAATAATATTAGGATACTGTGTGTCCACAAGTCTCAAGTTGCATGAATATATATTCTATTGGGCAAGGCTGTAGACCTATCTTAAAAGTCTGCTTTGCTGGCCGGTCTCCGTCGGTTTTACCATTTAAGCAAATTAAGCCCTTTGAGCTCAAATTTTGTGCTAGAGCTATATCTTGAGCTGCCACACTAGTATTTGGAAAACTGGCATTAATTATCTTATATGAAGTCAGTAACTCTTTAGCCCAAGAATCAACCCTTTGTGGGTCCAATTTATGATTGAAATCTCCCAATAGAATGAATAAATCTTTATGATAAAGTTCGCTCAGTGAATCTACATCTTCCTTTAATCTTCCCAATTCAGCTCTACACTCCTCACCTCCAGCTCTGGGACAGGGTCCCAAGGGTGCACACTGCAGGCCACCAGCCAATTTCGTTAGGCATCCAGTACTATAACCTTTTTGGATATTTTTGCGGATCCCATGGTTATTAAACCCCTTGACAAGCGCACTTGTTGGCTCCTTTTCACAGGTCTATTTAGCTGACCAAACCCATCAATCGTTTGGGTAGTATCGCACTGCCATGTTTCTTGCTAACATAGAATCTCACAACAATTAATTAACTGCTTAAAACTTTCTAGTTTTGACAATCTTCTGAATCTACTGATATTCCATGTTAGTACCCCTATGCTCTGTGACGACCCATCTTCCTAATCAATGTCCTTTAGCCACCCTTCGCCCCCTTGGGCAGGTGAGGAAAGGACCTTATATACTAGTATGTTACTTTTGTAAATCAGCCATCAGGGCAAAAATTTCAGATGAAAATGTTGTCATTAAATGACGTTTTTCCTTCTTAATGTAATTTTTTTTTAATTAAATAATTAATTTGTGGGGAAAACTATGAGCAATATGAACAAATGACTCCTTGCTAAATTCAGGATTTTATCTAATTATCAAAAATGTATAGTTTTCCAGCTTCAGCGATTATTTTTACACTTGATTCTATCACAAACTACAAGAAAATGTAACCTCAATAATTAGGAAAAATGGATCATCATAAAGAAACATGCAAATAATGTGGTAAGACGTTTGTTTTCTTTTACCACTCTGCTTTTTCCTGAAAGGTGGGAAGGTGGTGATCATAGTACAACACACATTTTATTGAAGCAATTTTCGGGAGAAAACATACACTTTCTTGCACAACACTTTTTCCCCAAGTTTTCCAATAAAAAAAACTAAACGTTGCTATACTTTTGCTATTTTCTTGGTACCCTTCAAAGGAATCCAGAAACCCTGGGCACCTTTAGAATCTGAAGATGTCAGGAAAAACGAATGCAAATTTGGCCTGGATATGCTTTGTGTAAAAATGTTACAGAGGTTTAAGCACAAACTGCACCAAACATCCAAAAAAAAGGCACAACACCCTGGGGAAAGCTCTAGCAGTCAAGTGGTTAAAAGGGTAACAAGGTCTTGGGAAAAAACCTCAGTTTACACCCAATAACATATCGCCAAGTCAGTAATTCCAAAATAGCTATATATTTAATTAATTGAAAATAAACCACAACCAAAAACAAAATATGGAGATATGCATGTACTTAAAGAAGATTTACATACTCTACAATACTGATAGTACCTTTCAAAACAAAAAGGGAGAATAGACAAAAAAACAACCAAAAAAACACATGTCCAGACAGGCATGTTTTCCAGCAACCTGTGTAGGGAGAAAAATTAAAAACATACATGTAGAATAACAAAACATCAACATTATTTAAGTACTCTATCCTCCCG
Source organism: Calotriton arnoldi (assembly GCA_963921515.1). Classification (NCBI taxonomy): domain Eukaryota; kingdom Metazoa; phylum Chordata; class Amphibia; order Caudata; family Salamandridae; genus Calotriton; species Calotriton arnoldi. The sequence continues at coordinate 995,020 of CAWUFW010006003.1, read as the reverse complement.
TAGTCTATCCTTACAATAAATGTATCCTTAAAAATATATTAAAGTATAAACAGTAGGGGACAGATTTACTAATGTTTTCGGTAATGCAGCAAGGGAACTTGCTGCACTGCTTTGCGTGAAACCGAGAGAGCAGAAATGTGCCGTATCTACTAAGACGCACATCTGGCCCCTCCTAGCACTTGCGCATTGTGTGCTGCCTAGCGGCAATGCAGGCACCCTGGCGCCATGGTGCAAGGGTGCCTGAGTTATGAGTAGGATTGTTTTTGTGCTGTACATTCCTGCACAAAAACAATCCATAGAGGCTTATCAATCTTTCAATGTGTGCAGCAGAATGCAGCACACATTGAAAGGAGAATTAACAGGAGAAATAAAGTTATTTCTCCTTGTTACACCTCTCAGATAGGTGCACCATTTTAGTGAAATCCCAAGTTTACTGCCTTTAGTAAATCTGGGATTTCATCAAATTCCATGGGTGAATGCTTAAGAACACCCATTATCCACCGATGGTACGCCTATCAACACGGAATGTGAAGCAACATAACACAGAGTGCTGCGTTGCATTACGTTTCTTTACAAGGTCACGAAAGGTGGTGCAAATCAGCCCTTGTGTTGCTTTGCAAATTCCATTGAAGCACTTGTGTTGCCTTGCAACAACTTGCGACATACAAGAACAAAGCAAGTCCCCCGTAAACCTGGCCCTAATTTCTTATCTGAACAAACCTGCAGCAACCCTCTGTCCTCAGTCGGGGTCCTCCAAAGGTAGGTAACGCAAACCTGAGAAATATTCACCCACATCCCTCAAAAATAAATAACCACACCCCCAAAAAAAATACCATAAAATTAAAACACTTCTGATGCCTGTCTCATTTTCAAATAAAAGGCAATTCAAATAAAACTATCTTCCAAAATCACAAAAAGAAATACCCAATCCCTCAAAAACTTAAAATTTAAACATAACCCACTGTTATCCCCGACAACCCTACATCCTGCAGCTAGCAGTATGAATGCATACATAAAATATCACACACCCTTAAGAATAAATTAGCACAACCCAAAAAAATAAACACCCTAAAATCGATATATTCTCACTAACCCCTAACCATTTCACAATTCTAAAAAACCCTTACTAACCCCTAAACACTACCCATCCCTGAACGCTAAAAGCTCCTTACTAACCCCTTAAACACTATCCAAACCCTAAATCCTAAAAAACCCTCAATACCCTTAACACTACCCACTCACTGAGCCATAAATCCCCTCTTACTACTCCTTAGCACTACTCAATCCATGAACCCTAAAAACCAATAACTATTCCTTAACACTACTGATGCCTGAACCCTGAAAATACTCCTAACTATTAGTGAACCCTGAAAACCCCTTACTACTGGTAACCCCTACCCATTCTTGAACCTTAAAACCCTGTACTACATACTTACCTATACTTACCTATTTGTGTGGTAACGTTTTGCATTGTAAAGTACTGCTTTGTAATGACTTGCATTACAAATACTTTTATGTTTTAAAAACTGTGTGATAAAGGTACCCCCTGGTGAAAGCTTCAAGGTAAAGGTAACATACCACTTGATTTCTCAGATGCCTTCAACATGGTTCATAATTCCACACTTTACTGCCTCAGCAGTATTAGAGTTCAAGATAATTTCTTATTTGGTCTTCAATTTCCAGGTCACTGCAACTCCTAAACTCTCATACATATCACACTCTTCTACTTGCATCATCCTGCAAGAAAGACTCATTGCTGTGATATTATTCAACATCATCCGGAACCCCCTCCCACCCCCCATCTGATAGATAGGGTCACCTGCTACAATTACGCAGATCACAAGTAGGTTACTCTCAAACTGGAGCCATTTTCATAGGTTGAGTACTAAGCACTCTGATTGTGACCCATCAGTAACTATGACTGGATGACTAAACCCCATCTGAAGCCAAACAATAGTTTAATATAAATTGTCACCTCAGGAGGTCCATCAATTGTCATGGCTAAATCATGGTGACTTCTGAGTTGAGTCTTTTGGAAAATGTTGTCTTATATTAAAAATTCACACTTGGGGGCCGATTCCGATGTCGGACGGACTGGAGTCCATCCGACATCGGTTGAGAACTGGAACCGAGCGACCTCCTGTCGTCGGTTCCAGCCCAGCAAGTAGGATGCAACCGAACCCTGTTCGGTTGCAATCCTATACTTTACAATGGGAGCATGCATTCCGAATGGAGTATGTAATAGAAGCCCCGCCCACTGTCCGCCGATATTTGCCATTGGCTTGTGTTAGTGTCCTTCGTAAATGCTGCCTTCGGATTTGCAAAGAGGCTTGTTAGTCCCTCCTTAGTACCACCTTGTCTTCATTTGTAACCTCCCATGGCGACTGGCCTTTTTACTTCGGTTATTACATGATACGTGTTCTTAAGCCTGTAAGCCCTATTTTATTTATTGAGTTTCTCTTACTGCAGGCACGACGTTAAATTGCAAGGCGCCGTGCTTTATATTCTAGCACGGTGCCCACTTTCATAATTTTTCTTTAATTAATATGCTCGGGCGCCGCACTGCTTAGCACGACGCCTGTTTTCATGGTTTTTTTAATCTTTTTTTTTTATCTTCAACTTTACGCGACCTCGGACCCTCCCGCACCCTTGGATTTCTGGTAAACTTATTTTTTGTCACAACAAGCATCATCTTTATTTATGAACATGAGTATTTCTTTTTTTTCTCACTCTTTTAAAATTTGCATTATGCTGTTTAAGCATTCAGGAGTACACCACAGACAAGTGGAATACAAGGGTCTTGTTTAGTTTATTCTGGATCTTATGGTTTCTCAAAATAAACCCTAAAGTAATGATTATTCATTAGGGTAACCTGTATTCACTAAGGGCCAAAATGTAACTCCCTGGTGGCTCAATCTTGTCTAAAAAACGAGAGATTTATTAGTAAACACAGCAATAACATGGCGCCCGCAATGAGATCACTTTCACGTTGAGAACGTTATTCCTATGTCGATGTGTAGCAAGGATGATGCGCATTACATTCGGCATCTTAAACGCGGTTGCAGCGAGAACATAATATCCACACGAGTCTATCGCATTGAACGGCAGGAAGTTATGCAGTTTTAACACAATTGTTTTAAGCGTGTTCTAGACAGTTGGCAAACAGAAGCAGCAATGTTTAGATTTTTTTTACCGAACATCATAGAAACAGGATTTTCTATATCTTTGTTTACAACGAGATTCGTTTCACGCATTCGTGACTAGTACATCTATTGCGGTCGTTAATAGCAGGTACGTCCTTATAAGTGATAAATATTCGGTGAAGGGAAAGCGGAACCTTTTCTTTTTATTTCCCCTGATTGTCGGTTAACATTTGCAGACCCTGCACTGAAGAGAGTTCGACCAAAATATTTATATACGGAGAGAGCGTTATACAACCATATTGTGTTGTAAGTACTGATCGTCATAGTCAGATACTCACTTTCAGTCTCGAGCACGAGAGACATTGAAAATAGTGCTCACCACTCCATAGTGTGCACCCCCGCCCCCGTGAAACCAGCCCCAAACTAAATTAGCCAAGCTAGTAAGCCACAAAGGCACAACCAGTTGACTTTCACAATGCTTGTTTTTTTGGGGGAGAGCGGCAGTAGGAGTCTGGTTACTGACCACTTTAGTTCATCAGACCTCATGTCAAAAGCTCTTCAAAATAGTACAATAATCAGGCGACCCGAGGCCCTGGCAGGAGCCCTCAAATTGTGTTATTCCACTCCTCAAGCGGGCCCTCTTGCCCAGGGCACAAGTCCTAAAAAAGAAGTGGGGGGACTAACCTAGTTAGGCAGTATGCAAGTGACATCATGGCGCACGACATCACGGCGTGCAACATCACGGCGCATGACATCACGGCGCACGACATCACAGCGCATGACATCACACATGGCATCACAGGAATTGACATCATAGAAAGTGGCATCACAAGCCACGACTTTACAGGAAGTGGCATCACAAGAAGTGACATCAGATCGAAAGCCCTCACATATATGTTTAGCAGGTCTATCATGTGTACGTTTGAGCGCATTGCGAGGATATTAGCACAGTGAGCTATGGAAGATGATATGTGACTTCTACACCTTGCAATCCCCCAGTTTTATGTAACACATCCTGTACATTCATTTGCAAACATATAATTTATTGTACATGAAATATGCACGTGTTGATGTAAAGCGCTCTGGCACCCTGCATTGGAATGAGTAGGGCTATACAAGAAAAAATAGTGGTCCTTAAATTATTTCAACACCTCCTCAAGGGAAGTAAGCTCTATATAAATGCAATTTGCTTTGTGTAAATACTGGGAAAGACCAACACATCTGATATTCTTACAGTACATGCATATCTTCTAAACAGGGACTGAACAAAGTGAAAAGCTGCCTCTCTTAAATATGTGCGAAGTGCTAACAAGGTGTGAGCCTTTGTTTCCACTCCGCTTCATTTGCATCAGGTGTGAGGCTCCTGAGTCCTGACTGCTCCCAGCCATGAGACTCGAACAAAAGGAGGCCTGATGACCCCTCAAATTCGGCCTTTGTTATGGGCCCACAGGAGTCTGAACTAAGAGAGCCCCGTCCGCGCCTGCACGTTGTTGATTGTTGCAGAAGTAAAGCAGACAACGTGCAGGCGCTGCTGAAAGTGTCCTGGTGTTTGGAAATTACACCGGGACGAGCTCAGCACATTATTCCGTGGTGCCCAAATGCTTGGCAGTGTGGACGCCGTCCACCCACGTTTACCCCCGACTCGTGCCCTGCTCTTGCCACAGTGCCAGTCCTTCTTTCGTGACATCATATCCGTGTCTAGATGTGTCAGCCAACAGATAAGGACACAGCTGTGTTTGACGAGTATACCACACAACTTGTGAGTTCACACCTGAAGGGCACCTACCAATAAGTGCCGCGCGCATCAGTATCAAGACCTTTAATTGAATTATTTGCTTTATTGGTCGCCATGGTAACTGCCCGGCATCATCTTCGTGTGTGGACTTTGCATTAACTCTTTTCCCGCCTCGCTGCTTCGGACTGTAGCACTTGTAGCTCCTCAGGGATTGGTCTGCAGTCACTCTCTCCATGGTGTTGCATCGCTGCCATTGGCTTAAATACAAATAACGCCTCCCGCTTCCAAACTCAGTCTGGGCAAAATCTGTTCATTATTCGAACTCCGAGGAAAGAACAGGAACTGAAGAGATCACAGAAAGATTGTATCTAGTAACTAACATGAACAGTTAAAGAAAACTGATGTATTCACATTGGAAAATAACATATTAAACCATTTTGTACAATTCAGTGCAAGTCACTATTAACACTGGCTGCTACGGACATCAATGTTAGTCAGTAGGGAACAGTAAATAAAGTTTTCTTTCCCATTATCCCAGATCTAGGGGCTAACAATTATTTTTTTGTTCACCTCGACAGCGCAGCTAGGGCCAAACAATTATGTGAGCATTATTGGAGAAGGGCTGTAGATCCGCCCACATGCTGGGAGTGAGGCGTACGTTTTGATTGGGCAGAAATTGTTTGCTTCCACAGAAAAGTGCTCACCCTCCACACAGCTGTGATCATTTTTTTTATCTATCCAGCTGCCTGAACTTGAAATTTCAGGGGCACTTGCATAATACTTAAAGTGTCTTAGATAACTACTTTACTCTACAGAGCACTCCTTACAGTATCCGACTCACTCCCATAGGAGCATCTTGGTGCTTAGCGCAGCGGGCAAAGATACAGCATTGTCAGAGCATTAGAGAGCCTCATTGAACAGCCAGGTTTTTGAATTTGGAAAGGGGGAGTTCATTCCTGTAAAATGAAGCTAGATAAGAAAACTATCTACCACCTTGTCTGGCTCTGCAGATTCATGGAATCTTTAGACAGCCCATACGGGAAGATCTCAGTAGTCTGCACGGCTGGAGTGTAAATAGGTAAGCAGGTCTTTGTTTAAGGTCTTTTGGGTCAGACAAAATATCTTGAAAATGATCTGTTTTCTAATGGGCAGCCAGTGAAGGTCCCTTAGAATTGGAGCAGTGGAGTGCGAGGTGGCAAGTTATAGATTAACCGCGCCTCTGTGTTTTGCACGACTTTAAGTGGCCGTAGTAGTGCGTTACCGTAGTCAAGACGACTAGTGATAAGGGCCTGGACTTGAGTTTTTCCGTATATGGAAGGGAGCCACTGGAAAGGGTTCCTCAAGAGTCGCATAGTGGCATAACAAGTACCGCAGGTAGATTCGACCTGAGATTTCATGGAGAGGGTTTGGTCAATTTTAACGCCCAGGTTTTTCACCACCTGCTTGGGGACAGGAGCTGGACCCAGCTCAGATGCCCACCAATTGGCTGGTGAGATTTCCTCTGCCTTGCGAAAAAGCACAATCTCCGTTTTATCTCCATTTAACTGGAGACAGTTGTTGGTCATCAAGACGCAGTCTCTCTCATACAATGAGCGAACTGAGATTGAAATTGAACTTTTCCTGGATCGGGCCCGAAGGAGATAAGTAATTGGGTATTGTACGATACGTCTCAAATCCATATGCTCTTACTATCTGTGCCAGAGGAGCTACATAGATATTAAATACTCTAGGGCTCAGCAGGAACCCTGTGGTTCTCCTTTATTAATTCTTATAGTTCTAGAGCGGAAGGAGTCTCAGCAGATATTCTTGATTCGGTTATCAGGAAAATCTCTCAGCCAAAGTAAGACACTGCCTCATATCCCTGCCTCAAATAGTCTTTGCATAAGAAGGGAATGAGAGACCGTATTAAAGGCCGCTGATAGGTCAAGCAATACCACCATGATCGGGGTCCCAGCATCCAATGATAGTCTGATAGTGTCAGAGACCGCCACTAGTGCGATCTCCGTGCTATGTGATGCTCTAAACCCAGACTGTGAAGTGTCTAGAATCTTGTTTTCTTCTAGAGTGACAGTCAGTTGAGAGTGAACATAGCTCTCTAGAATTTTAGCAAGTAATGGTAACAAGGAGATCAGGCAGTAATTAGAGAGATTCTCTGGATTGGCAGAAGGCTTCTTGAGAATGGGCAAAATTTGGGCGCACTTCCCTTTCACTAGAAGTTGAGCTGAGGTTAAGGAGAGGTTAAACAATGCCTTAACCTCTGGTGCAATATTAATGACAAGACTGGCAGTAACCCTAGGAGGACGAGGGTCTAATGGGGAGCCAGACATAGCTGTAGATAACGTCCTCTGCACCTGTTCCAGAGAGCATAACTCAAAACTGCTCACGGTACCATTGGTATTAGGAAGGCATTGGTTAAAATTATTTTCTTTCACTTGATATACCAAAGCAGTTGCAAAATTGTTGTAGATAAGATTAATTTTGTCTTCAAAGAAATCAGCCAATGAATCACATAATTTTTGTGAGGTCGGGATAGTACGAGAACAGGCTCGCGGTTTTATAAAACGATTCAGTTCCCTAATAGGATTGCCGGCATGATCAATAGCAGGCAGTAGATACTCTTACAAGCAATCCTAAGCTGTTTATGATAGTTTTTCAGCAGTAGCCTGTATTCTTCTTTGTCGACCGGAGATTTTGTGGCTCGCCATCTCTATTCAAGCCGTTTGCATTTGAGTTTCGACTTTTGCAGATATTCAGTATACCAGGGAGCATGACCTTTTGCTAAAGTGGATGAAACTTTTTTAATCAGGCGATTAGGTCAAAAACCCTCAAAAGGAAACTATGATATGCGTCCAGAGCAGAATCAATATCGTCACAGGATGAAATTGAAATGGGCCTATATAGCTCATCAAAAAGGGGTGGAAGAAACAGCCTTCCAAGCACGGCTAGGTTTGCTAAGTTTTGTGCCAGACATGACGGGTATATTTTTACATTGAGTCTAAAATCGGATTAGATGGTGGTCAGTCCAAGTAATAGGAAGGGGTAGTTCACATGTTACTTACCCAGAATCGCCAAAGATGAGGTCATGGGTGTGCCTGGCCCTGTATGTGGGCCCTGACACAATTTGCGTGAGCCCTAACATTTTAATATCCACTAGAAGTTGAATCACATCACCATCCTCCATATTTTCCCTATGAAAATTGAAATCACATAGGAGCAAAACTTGTGGTCAAAATATGTGGTGAGATACAGTCAATTAAAGACTGGCTAATGTCTTTCTTCGTACGGGGGGGCGTCCGATATATAAGTGCCCCCCTCCAGGAATCAGTATCAGAAATTTCAATTTCGAAAACACATAACTCTACCCAGTCAGACATTAAAGTATTAATTAGTCCGACATGGCAATTGCCACCCCTCCACCAGGTCTGCTCTCTCGTTCAAGTTTAATCAATGAGTAGTGATCTAGTATAGCTAAGAACACACGGAAGTGCTGTTGCATTTAACCAAGTCTCAGTTAAAAAGAAAAGATTGGGAGACCGGGATGAGATAAGATCCCAAAATTCTGTTGCATGTTTAGCCAGAGACCTGATATTACAATAAAGCCCCATATTCCCACTCTCAGATGAATGTGGTGGAGCTCAGAAGAGGAATATATTAGATAGTCAGGGCCAGACTGGATATAGTGGGCATCAGGCATTTTCCCGGGAGGCTGGAAGGCTGGGGGCCAGTTTTGCAGCAGTGGGGGCTGTTTTTTTGTTACCCGGAGCTGGTTTTGCAGCAGTGGCAGAGTACCAAAAGCAGAAGTGCATCACAGTTGCACCGCCCACCCCCTCTGGGGGAGGAGGTGCGGGGGGGAGGGGGGTAGAGGGTGGGCTTGTCCTACAAGATTGCCATGGCTGCTTTGGCTTCCCGGTCCGGCCCTGTACATAATTAGATAATTAATGTTGTTTTTTTCCTAGCAGCAGCACAGATGGGAGGAAGTCAGTCATTAACCTAGATTAATTTTTAGGTCTGGCTTGACAGGGCAACTGTTACCCGACCTTTTAACCAGCACCAATATTATTCTACAATTCTTTGCTTCCAAACAAATACTTATTCTTTCCCATGCTATTTATCTGTAATGCTTCAGAATTTCCATACAACCTTCTTTTAAAGCCAGGCCTATGGGCATTGACAATGCTTGTTCCTTGTGCTACCGTCCAAGGAGGGCTCCATCATGGGAGAAATGCTGGGTGGGTCATTTCGCTGATGAAGTCAGAGGAAGCAGAAGCAGCTCCAAGTGATTAAAGGTGCCTTTTAATGGGTGGGGAATTGAAATTCCGTGTGACTATGAGAAATGCAAATCAATCAGTCAGCCCTTTATTTTAGCATTAAATGCATCTTTGCATAAACCTTTTTGATGCGAGGATGCATTTCAAACAAAAAAATAGCACAGAAAACACAATGCTGTGAACAACAGTTGCTCGTGTTCTGGATATTTGCATGGTTCCTACATTCCCGTGCCATTATTTAGGTGTAAATGGTGTAGTAATTACACTAAGTGGCGTTATGGCTTCATGTTGTTATTTTTCGCGTAAAAAGCGTAACACAAAATTCTGAAATTACATGAATTACGTCCATGTGATTTACACTTTGCCCAGGCCTTCTTTTGACAGAAAACAATGTTATGAGATTTGTGGTTGCTCTCTGTGACGTATCTAGGTAAATTCTTATTGATCAGGATTTCCAGAGGCTCCGTTCACTAGCCACAAGCGCTTGGAAGGGGCTGGCCGCCCCTCGCTGTGGAGCACAAGGCTCTCTATCATGAAAGGGGCGTCAGGCAGCCATGAGGCGTCTTCCCTCTTCAGACGCCAGCCATTCTCCTCATGCCGGCCCAGTCTGCTTCATCTGTCCTGGCAGATCACGTGATTGCCAGCTGGAATCAGGGGAACCAAAGGCCGCAGCCCAGAAAGTCTCCAATGAAAAGATATACATGTGCTCGCCACATTTGTGCTCAGGCCGACCCTACGAATTGAGGATTTTGTCTGCTTGTATTGATTGTTCCAACAGTTTTCAGAGTTCCCTCCTTTAAAGTAGAATTTGGAAATAGATTCATTGTATCAGTAACTACAGACCTCACCCCATGGCCATGCAGGATTGGCCTCTCAAATTTGGAATCTAAAGTACCTGGGACTTTCACTTATGGAATTTATCTGGATTAAATGCAGTCCATGCATCGGGAGAACGCTGCAGTCCCCTGGGGACCCGATCGATCAAGACCAGATAACCTGCATATAGCAGTATTGATACTCGATAATTGCCTAATTTTGTGGGAAAGCAATTTGCTTCTCGTTGTTAACCCAGTGCCTAAGCAACAAAGTACGTGGGCGGAAAGGCACAGCCTTGTTTATGGCCATTGGTACTCACAAGGCTTTCTTTGTATTTGTTACAACAGTGTCCAACTTTCATTGGCTCTCAGGGTCCACCAATCAGCTTCTTTCTCCTTCCATCCTTGTATTTGTCCATTATTTTTTGTTTTCCTTCTTTCTTTCATAAAGTGTGAAAACGGCATAATAAAGAAGCTAACCTCATCACCTGCACAATCTCAGTGGTGAGTTTGTCCCGCCGGCCGTGGACTGTAGGTCGAGGTGAAAAGTAATACAGATGCAAGGCGGATATTCATATTATTAGAATTGGAATATTTATATCGTATGTCCTGGCTTCAGTGATTTGAATTGTATTACATTATTTAGAACAGGTCTTTTTATGGCTTTTGTGCCTGGTCTGTGTACACATTTTATTGCTGCATTTTTAAATTCTTTAATATTTGATTGTTTTTATATTAATCCGTCTGTGTTTTAAATCATGTACGTCTTTTATGATCATCTGGGAAATGCTCGAATAAAGATTATTTGAATTTGAATTTGAGAATAGGAATGGATTTCCACTTTCCAAAGCAGCCTTTTGATAAAAACCTTGTGAAAGAAACTACCATTAAGTACTCACTGAACATGGCCCCAGAGTTACTTCTGCTTTTACCCTACAGATTGAGAGTCAGCATCCTTAAGTATTTTAAATATTAGGATTCAAAACAAAATTACCTGCCATGTCAGGAAGGGAGCTACTACTGCCAAAAAAATAAAAGCATGAAAAACCAAACTGTGTTCTAGAAACAAGATTAGAATCCCTGGTTTAAAACACTTCAGCAGACAAAAGAAGAAAGTCTCTCTAGAAAGTATAATAAAAAACAAACACACATTTGCATTACAAAACAGTTCTAAGGCACAGATTAAGGAATTGGAGCGCCCATGGGAGCTCGCACCTAGGCCTGCCCCCTCTACTGTCCTCCTAGCCACCCAGACACCAACCATAGTGAGGAAAGAGCTGCCCCTCGAACTGGGTTGGGTTTAAGTAACCACAGGGGAGGAGTTGCTCATTTCCCTTGCCAGTCCTTTAGGGTGGGCACAGGAGCTCTGCACAAGGGGGACAAGGCTCCCCCATCTTGATTTTAGGTAGAGAGGGGCATTGTGGGATTGTTTGCAGAAAGGCATACTGGGATTGCTGCAAAAGTGGGAAGGCTTACCCCAGGCAACAATTACCCTATTGTTTAGGGAGGGGGCAGGAGTCACCCCCACCCACAGGCTAGTGGCAGGCATAAATGTGGTACCCCTGCCTCTTCAGAACACTACAGGACCTGTATAAAAAAAGAAGACCAAATCTGCTGTTGTGACCTGTGAGGAGAACCCTAATGACTGGACCTGCTGCCACCTGTACCCAGGACTAACAAATGGACTCCAAGGTTGAGTTGGCTGACTTCCTGTTAAGCTACAAGGACAGATAATCTGCAAGAAGCCTACTCTCCCGTTAGAGCCTAGCTAACCAGTTTCTACCAGACTAACTGTCCTGGACCCTGCTGGTAGCCTCTGTTGGAGTGAGTCCTGAGCCTAAGTGCTGCTTCTAAGGTCCTGGAACCCTGGACTGATGTCAGAGTTTACTCCTCCTGACTAATCCTAAAAACTAGGACTTTGAAACTTTTTCAAGATTTTTTGTTTGGCAAACCAACAGAAGACCGGAACAAACCTGCCAAGTCAATTTGACAAAGGTGCGTTGCCGCTGGGTCAAAGATTCAGGTTGCCCTGGCTCGGAGCTTTTCCACAGCAGCAAATAATTTTCAGAAGGACACTGTAGAGATGGTATTCAGCCGGTGGGGTCCTGTTCAGCTACAACTCACAGCCTTGCCCCGCTGGAGGCATCCAAACTCCAAAAAGCGACTAAATTCACAGGTAGAATTCTTCACCAGGCGAAGGCGCCAAAGGTATCTGGCCAGCGAGGAAGCTTCCTTTGGTGTGAATTTTTTATTTCTCCTACTCTGAGCTTCACGCTAAAAGCCAATGGCTTCACTGAGAATATGTCCGATGGCTATCCCGACTTACGGAACTCAACTCAGCCACAGCCTGCTGCCTTGCCCCGCAGAAGATTTTTGACTTCCTTTTCAGGGACTAATTCAGCAGGAAAAACTTCTGATCAGGATGAACCTCATCCCTGTATCTGAGTGGCCTTAACTTCCTCCTACGTACCGGTTATGCACAAACAGATGACCACAGTTGGCGCATAGAGTTTCCTGGCACTATTTTTGTCTCAAACTTGAAAAATTCATATCTCCATTTTCCCTTATTGGATTTTGTTGCTTTGGTATCATTTTGTTCATTGAAATATTCCCTATTTTTACAAGTTGTTGTGGGATTTTCATTGTGTTGTGTTTTTGAATGTATAACTCTTTTGGTACTCCAAAATGCTACAGGAGGTTAAGCTCTGCTTTAAATGACTTAACCCTTTACTGGCCCAAACAAGAATAATGCCTTTATTACCACTGGTCGACTACCATTTACCCTAACTCATAGTCTACTTACTCACAGGTACCAAACGCAGCCCTAACAAATTTACCCAGACCAGTCCCCATATTGCATGTAGTGAGGAAGCACAGTGAGAGAACTTGGCCACTTTAATACAGCTTTTGGCGGGGTTCTTTCCCCAAGAGATCTTTTTAAAAATTGGTAAATATGGTGCGTTTTACAGCATTTTTTCCATTATGGAACCCTGTCCAATCATTGAATAGATTGATCAGACCCCCAGGATATTGCGGCATGGATTAGCAAATTTAGCGGCACAAATATGGAAATTTAGCTGCATTTTTTAGGCACTTTATTTTACTCATAATCATTCATTTTCAGCTTTATAACAATGGAAACTGTTTTAGCAGAGTATTCCACTTTGAAATAGGCCCTGATGTGATGTCATTTCCTGTGATGTCCCTTCCACTACCCCTAGCATTTTAGTGAATTGACGCCCATGCTCTAGTTAGCCATGTTACCCCCTCACCTTCCATGTCCAATGTGCCTGTATTTAAAATATATCTTGATGCGTTGAGACAACCCATACTTTCATATATTAAAGCAACTTCTGAATTTGAAAGGTTTATTAAAAAGGGCTTTCTATTTTAGCTTTTACGTATATTGTTAGCAAGAAATAAATATACTTGAAAAAATAAAACAGCCTATTTCCGTGATTTATTGCAGTACAACTTTGCTATAACATGAAGTTTGAGTATATGGGCTGACGTTGAATGTTTGCTTGGCCCATGTTAGCAGCTCATAAATCTCTTGAGTTCATCTTATAACTGCTGTAGACGTTTTGTGATGCATGGATTGATGGTGTACGTGTTATTTCCCTGCTTAGGAATGAGAGATCGGCTGCTGGCACCCACAATGTTTATTATGAGTCTCCGTCTCGGTGACGCCACCACCTGCTCTCTTCCTTTCTCTTCAGGAAGGTTACCTTGCTTCAGCACCCCTGAACCCCCTTCGAATGCCCGTGATACTGTGCTTGGATAGTGTGCGCAGCCGCACTCGCTAGCGGGGATAAATGTTCACCTGCCCCTGTCTTGGGCAAACCTTTTCATACCTCGCATCATACCTGAAATTATCTACCTATGGTAACATCTTTTTAGCCAATTAATGTTCGTTACATTACATGTAATGTTGAAAAATAAATGCAACCCGGTGGCATGGTCAGAACGCTCTACAGCTAAAACTACTATTAATGCCATAGGAAAGCATTACAAATCCATCGGCCTTGTGGATCCCTTTAAATAGCAAATATTTAAAATATAAATATTTCAACACGGGCTGATTGGCTACAATACAAATATTTCTTTGGTCAGCAGCCACAACTACAGAAGAGAGGATATTGACAAGTGAAGAATTATCATAGAAATTTAAAAACCTTTTCCCTGCATGCCTTCATTTTCGTGGGCACTTATGTAAAAATCGCGGCATTTTTACAAAAGTGCCGAACCGCGAAATCGCGAAATCCTGGAGGGTCTGTTTGATAAAGATTGGTGACAGGGCTGCATGGCTCAATGAATGAGTAGTTAGCTGTTGAGGAGTGGGGGGGATAAATTATTTCAAGAATGAATGACAATGAATAAAGACTTTTAGCTATGTGGAGCATACTGTCCCAATGCACAGACCAAGGGTGGGTGCTCTGGTTATCATTTTGGCTTCTGCATTAAACCATCTGGTCTCCGAGACCCAGGGAGGGGGTGGACCAGCGTCCACTGAAGTGCATATCCAGTTTCCCACTGCTCTCAGGTCAGAAAAGTGAAAAACAAATTTTTTAGATAATGGCTTCCTATGGACAACATATGTAAAGAAAGACATTGCTTGCTTTAGATTACACGTTCAATAAAATGCAAATAGATTTAATTAAATCATAAGAAGAAATATTCTGTTTAAGAAATTTAAATTAACTGATGTTCAACAAATAACGTATTGTTCTAAGAGTTTATCATTGCTGCACATCACTGTAATGCAGAAAGTGAAGCGTTTCTTGATGTAGGCTACGAGCAACATAAAATACGCATTTCTCATCGTAAAGCAATGCCCGATTAACAAAGAGCCGTTTTGGGCAGGTGTAACATACTCTTTTCTTACTCTTTATTTTTCAGAATTGTCACACCTACTTATGGAAGGATGCCTGTAAATCTGCCATAATGGCAACCTTCCATTTTTACAATTTTAATTTTTACTGTATCTGTCACATTGGGTGGGTGTATACAAGTGTCCAAAGCATGTCATAGGTATCGTAGTCCTCTTTTCAAACACATTTATATCACAGGAGGGGCATTAAATGCGTGTGTGCACCTTTCAGTAATATGTATTACCACTAGGTGGCGCAAAATGCCCGGTGTCCACTTCCCCAGAGCCTTCCAGTTTACTAGCTGCTTCGTGGATTAGAATCCTGAGAGAGGCTTTGCAAATCTTTTGGTCATTGGCCTCACCAAAGCTTCTGAGGTGCCTGGGGGCATGGGTTGTGCTTAGAGCAAAGGTGTCCTTTATGAAATGGCACAGAGGTGAAGAAAAGGAAAGTGGTGGTTCGAGCTCCTGCTCTGTGTTCCCACCTGTGCTCCTGCCAGCAGAGACTTCAGAAGACACGTGTTTATCTGATGATGTTGCTGGTATTTCTTATGGCAACGCCTCGCATGAAGACATTAATAGCAGAAGGCAGAAACTATATGTAAGTGTGATGCTGATATATTTTTTTATTTTATTGTAGCCATGCATAAAACACAAAGCAGTGAAGACAATGCACAATGTGCAAAGACTAAGGGGAATTTACAAAGAAGTTACGCAATGCAGTGCAAAAACCCAAGTTGCTGCACTCCGGTACATGAGAGGAAGGGAGCAGGAAAGCGCCATATCTTCTAAGCCCTGTCATTCGATCTCCCTAGTGCCCGTGAACAATCATACTACCTAGTTCCATACACTCACACCTTTACACCATGGTGCAAAGGTGTCTATTTCATCTGTAGCATAAGTTTTGTCCTGGAAGAGTACCCTTCCAGTACAACATACTATGCGTAGACAAACTTTAAAACTTTTCACACCTTGGGTGTGCACTTTACAGTGCAGTACACATGCAAAGTGAGAAACGTTAGGAGAAATGAAAGCATTTCTCCTTTATAGCACCAAGTTCAAAGAGGCATTATTTTACTTATATTAGTAGATAGGGCGTTACATCAAAACCAATGGGAACGCCCATGTACCACCCTTGGAGCATCCCCATGATCTAAAGCAAGGCAGAGCAGCATGTTACTTTCAAGCCACTTACCAGTGCATACCTTGCTTTGCACTACAAAGTAAATCCATAATAAACATTTTGTGCAGATTGGTGTCACTTTTGAGTGTTAAACCCAGTGCAAAATGATAGTAAATCTGGCGCTGTTAGAAAGCCATCCTTTTGCCATGTTCACCCCAATTATTTTCTTTTGCTGAATAATACTGGTAGTAACTGACTCTGACAGTACCCTGGCCTCTGCTAACCAGGCCCAGTGCTATTTGTAAAAAGGTACATTTCATAGGGTACACTTAAAATTGGCAATGACAGACGCTATAAGTTCCTAGTAGATTATAGGGCAAGGGGGTGGAATCTACCTAGAAGTCCCAGGTATATAATAGGGTATGGAAGTTTAGAGGCCCAGCAGATTTCCTGCAGTTTTATGTGTGCAGCCTGTCTTTAAAAGTAAATTCTCACAATTGGTATTGACAGACCCTATAAGTCCCTAGTATATAATAGGGCTAGGGGGTTTAAACTACCTACAAGTCCCTAGTATGTAAAAGGGCATGGGCGTTTAGAAGCCCAGCAGATTTCCAGCACTTGCATGTGTGCACTGCTGAGGGCTTGCTGTCATTTTAAAGGCAGCCTGGCTTTGCAGACTCTCTTGAAATGTTAATTTTGTGCAAACTCGACTTTGGTGGTATGGACACTTTACAAGTGACAATCTACCTTATTTTCACATATTATGTTCCCCCAGGGTCTCCCCTAGGTGACTCAGGGGTGGGGTTCCATGTAACGATAATCTGGGGCCTTATAAAATATGTTTTATTTGCCCTGGTGAGGGAAAAACTGCCCATTTCATGTTTCCCCATTGTAGACACTTAGCTCCATAGTCTAACATTGCAATATTTTATGTAGTTATAAATATTGCTAGAAAAGAAGTGAAATATCATTCAAGGACTTAAAATATTGGTATTGATAAATCCAACAACTTGCCCCTATTGAATTTATCATAACTAGTACAAAAGAGAAGTTATGGAACTTTCTCTTCTGTAAGCCAAAATCCAGCTTTCTAGTGGTCTCTACTAATTGGTCAGCCTTAACAGGCTTAGGCAGGCTGCTTTGATTAGGTTATAAGTGCCCTGGCAGGAGCAGAGGTTATTTGATGTAGAGAGCTCTGCAGCCGGGGAGGATGGGTCCTGCAGATGGGGCTGGGTAAATCAAACTGAGTTCAAAGAGAGCAGATCAGTAAGGAATGCCAGGCCAACCTACCTCCAGATCCTGTGCTCCAGCCAGATGGCAGGTTTAGAACAGGATGTTCAGAGGTCAAGGGGAGGAGAGCTAATGGAAAAGAGCTGCAACGGGGGTTGGTTTTTGCTCCTCTGGAGAGAAATCATCCATGTTGGATTTTGGAAGTGCAGTGCTTTGTGGAACAAGAAGATGCCACAGTTTGGAGGAAGTTGTCATGCTTTTTATGGCACCCAGCATCTCATTGGACAGAGGTGCCCCCTGCTTGTCGCTGCAGAACAATGAATAAATATCTGAGAGCTGCATCATCTCTCAGATCTGCTGCCAGAAACTGCAAGGAAAAGAAGTACTGCCTTGCTGGAATCTGAATTTGCACCCAAAGGCCTGCACTCTGAATGACTGTGTCTGCTGCACAATTTGGAAATACAGCACTGGGAACTGTGCCTTGCTTCAAGAAGGATTAAGGAGTGGACTCCCTGAAAACTACAGGCTAACAGAGCACACCTACTTCATCTACACCAAGAGACCCCATCTTGGAGTGCATCCAGTGGACTTTTAAGGATTTGCCCATGTGCATTGCGGGATTTTGGTCCTGACATCCCAGAGACCATCTAGGAGATTCCAGACCTTTGCATTTGTGTTTTTGACACTTGGAACCTACAAGGATATCTTCAGAAAGCACCTCTTGAAGTATGGAGAACTATTGGGAAAAATCTCTACAAGGTGACCGACCTGATCATCAAGCCGCCCACCCTCAACCGCAACCCGGACAGAATTTCAAGTTTGTCCCGCTGGGAGCTCCAGACTTACAGGATTTGACAGGGGCCTCTCAGAAAGTCAAGCCAGTGAACCCTCTCTGAATCTGACCTGCTGTGAAGGGTTGAGTGCCGTCAGAAGAAAAAGCTCTAGAAAAGCTTCTAAGTGTGAAGGTAAAATTATGACCGGGGCATCCCACGTAGGGTAAGTCACTAGGGCTCCATCGCGGTGGGTTTCAAACTTTGACTTTGTCCAGGTCAAGCATGACCAAATGTCCCAGAGTAGCGCTATATGTTTTTATGCATTAAAAAGTGGTTCATCTTCAAAAATTCATATCTCTGGTTCTCTGCTTTGGATTTTTTGTCGTTTTGGTGTCTATTTGTTCATAAAAATATTCACTATTTTTTTTAATTGGTGTGGGATTTTTATTGTGTGTGTGTCTTACTTATTTGATGTATTGGCATTTTTAAATGCTTTACACTCCTTTCTCCTAAGTTAGGCCTGACTGCTCATTCTCAGCTACCAAGAGTTGAGCAAGGGGCTAATTTACTGAGACCTTCACTAAACCCTATACCGTGTTAGTGGCCTTATCACTACTGATAAGTGCATACTTACCTCTACCAATAACCCACTTTCCAACAGCCCCTAAATGTTCTGTAGTTTTTTGCAATCTGTATGCGTTGCATGTGTTCCGGAGGTGGGTTGTTTACAGACAGATGGAGAGAAGATGGTAGGGTTTTACAGGTCTCTGCTGGTCACAGCAAGAAACTAAAACACTTCTACATGATTTCCTATGAAATTTCCGGAAAACTACATGAAATTTCACGTAAACATGTTACATGCAAATCTGGCATTTAGCACTATATTTTGACATGAAGTGCATCCTCACTTCAGGAGCGTAGCTTAGTCAGGCTGGCATATAATGTTTAAATACACTATAGGATAAGCAGGGTGCATGAGAGGGGCCTAAGGGGCAGTGGAAACAGAGAGGAATGCGGATTGATAAGAGTACTAAGAGAGAAAACACATTATTTTGTAAATTGATCACTATTTTTGAGGATTTTCAAAACAAAGAGGAAGAGAGTGTGTGTGCGTTTTGTTCTGTGTGTATGTAAACATTCCTGGTGAAATCTGACATCTCACAATACCCGATTGAAAGCACATGTCCTCAACTAATTATCAGAAAATACATTTATTAGGGGGGTGTAACACCCCAACCTCCCCACCCCCAAAGCTATGCCCCTGCCCCACTTCCATTTCGATGTGAGGACACATTTCATGCAAACAAATGCAAACAACACAAGTGCTGAGAACATTAGATGTTTGCATTCTGTTTGTTCGCATTGTTCTCACACTCCTGCACCACACGTTTGCAGCAAATGGTTGCATAATTACTTGAGGAGGTGTAATGGCTTAATTTCAGGAATTACGCATAACACGAGTAACGCAAAATCCCCCAACTTACGTAAATTATGCTGGTGCAATGTAATTTCACCTGGGCCTAACAATTTAATGCCTTTTTTTCATGCAAATAGATTGTATTAAAAAGAATGGCTTAAATTTGACTTTTATATTAATTTATTCTCAATTTTCGCTGCATATACAGCTAGTTGTCCACTTAGGAGTACTTAGATGGGGTAAAAGTTTATTCTCAATGGAGAGGTCAAAGACCAATGTCATTGAGCCTGGGTATAGTGTATCCAAACTTGTGACCAGACTTCTCGAGTTGTTGAATTTTCAACCCATTTATAAATATGAACTGTAGGCAGCAGGGCCCAGACCCAGGATTCAGCAGTGTCACTCTCACAGCGAGTGGGAAACAAGCTTTGTTTCCCACTACCGTGATGGAATTGAAGTAAAAAACAGCACTTTGAAAAGCATGTTTGGTATAGCGGATAGGAATGGAACACTGGGGTGATGGTTATTTTTTATTCCAAAGAAATAAAAAGAAAAAACATTCTACTGTCTTATCATGATGCCTATAGACTTGCAATAAACATATTAAATGTATTCAAAAATATATACTTTTACAGTACAGCTGCTTTCTAGCTGGCAAGCACACTTAGAACTAGCATAGAAACCTATTTTACATTTTACTGTTAGTGCACAGCACAAGAAAATATGATTCTTACTGCCGAAAAAGACAATGTACTACTTGCCTTGAATGACTGTGAAATGAAAGCATATGAACTATTCACAAAGGTAAATTTACACATGTGTGTTTACTCATGTGTATATTTGTTTGTACACTTTGCGAGAACTTTACTACATTTCGATAGGGTAGTCATTATTTCTGAGTTCAAAGTTACTACAGTGTATATTCACATGACCCCTCCCCTGAGACCAGGGGATGGAGACAAATGTGTGAATGTAAAGTAACTACTAGCAACTTTTCATGCGTAGATGGAGTCTCATCACCTGGTGGTAAAGTACAGGGAAAAGGCTATCAAACTTTAAAATAGTTTAGCAAAAATATGTTAATATTGAATAATAATGTAAAACAATTGCATTAATGTCTTTTTCAACGTAGAATGAAAACAGTAGCAGTAGTATTGTCTTAAAAGTATAGTTGAAAATAATAATTGTTATACATTTAAATAAGATATAATAATTTATTTAAATAGTTTTCCAAGTTAAATATATTTTTACATTTGAAAAAGCTCATGAAAAGTGTAAAATAAAATATGATTGTTAAATTATATTTTTGTAATTAAATGCAAATTATGTGTATATGTCATGTAAGGTAATTTATTTTAACATTATTTTCTATGGAGATCCTGCCTCCATTAGTTGTAGTTACAGTGGTTGTCCTAATGTGGCGCTGGACTTACTCAATCTCAGGGCTGGAATACGTTTAGAAGTATTTCGGGCCTGTTTTGTTTGCAGTAACTATAGAAGTGCAGTTTGTGAATAGCAATGGGCTTATTCTTTTGTGGGTAGGGATGTGTTCCTCTCTAAACCACTCCCTAACCCCCAAACCCTCCTTACACCTCCCTAAACTCCTCCCATATTGTAGTAAATATTCCCTATTTTCCAGATGCTCCTCCGTGTCCCTTCCACATTTACTATGAAAACATAGACGTACATGTGGAGCGATCTTTTCAGTCTAGGCAGAGATCTCGTCATGAAGAGATAGAAGAGGTCGAGCTGGGGTCTCCATATGTAGATCTGTAAATCGTGTTTTCTAGTACATGAGCAGTACTTTTTTAGTGCCACTAAAAGAAGTGCAAAGTGCAGTGAGTGAAAAGGCCCCATAGAGTGAATACACAAGGATAACTCAAAAATAACAAGGTAAATATTCATTGGTGAAGAAACATATTGAGGATGTGGATGTGCACATGTGACCGGGCAAAATGCCGCCACTCGCAGTGCATGAAGCAATGGCTGAAGTGGGTTGACCTGTTGACTCTTTCCATAAGCTGTGGTGGGCGGAAACAAAGCTAGAAAGACAGGTGAACAGACCAATGGACAAAGATGGCTGGCCCAACGCTCCTGTACATAGTCATGTCTATAGGTGTGTATTTTGTATGTTTCATTTCATGACGAGAGGCTTTCAAGCCAGCTAAAGCTGTCTCTATGTCGGTCCTAAAATGACGTACATGATGGACTGACATCAGCGCTGTTGACATGTGGCTCCGCACATGTCACTTGAGGGATCCCTGCACAGCAGTATGTAGGTCAGACTCACGGAAATGATCACACTTACAACATGCAAGAAAGAAATTAGAACAATGCTATGCAGGCTCAGGTTACACTTGTTCATATCTAATTATCTTAAACATTCCCTTTTGTGCACTTTTATAAAACGTAATGTGTCTTTTTACTTATCATTGTGTATTCCCAATGCACACACATTTTAAGTTTTTGGAGCATGTAAATGCAAGGAGCTGTTCAAGCAGGGCTTGAGAAACAGCAGAGCTTATTAGCCATTGCCAAAACACACCCAGAGAAATCACAATTAAAAATCAAGTGAAGGAGCTCTGCAGGTGCCCACTGCTGTCACGCACATCTTTAACTTTTGCAGGGGCTTGTGCAGTGCTTAATTTGAGCCGGTGGTTTCAGGTGCTCAGCACCAGTGCTTAATTATCAACACCTGCGCTTTTCGTGAGCACCAGTTAAAGGACACAT
Source organism: Calotriton arnoldi (assembly GCA_963921515.1). Lineage (NCBI taxonomy): Eukaryota > Metazoa > Chordata > Amphibia > Caudata > Salamandridae > Calotriton > Calotriton arnoldi. The sequence continues at coordinate 972,919 of CAWUFW010006003.1, read as the reverse complement.
TAATTTATAGTAAGCATGGGGAGATTAAGTGATTTGCCCAGAATCACAGGATGTTGAGCCAACGCCGAGACTCAAGCCTGGTTCCCCAGCTTCGAAGCCAGCAGCTCTGGCCATTGCACTACATCCTCTCCCCACTTTCATGTTTAGTACTTGGGGGCATATTACCAAGGATTTGCGATAATTATCGCAAAGCGCGCTTAGCGCTGTTTTTTTTATCGCCGGCTATCGCTGGATTTCATCGCGGAGATAACGCGTTATTATCAACGCTTATCTCCAAGGCGATAAAAAATCCAGCGATAGCGGCAAAACCCAGCAATAGCGCGAGAAATCCAGCGATAAATTCACTGCGCTAATGGAAAGCTTGCTAATAGGCAGGTGAGGACTTAACCTTACAATCCACCTCCCATTGACAAGATGGTTAAGTCAAGTCTTTATCAGGTGTTAAATTCCAGCGATAATCGGGCTTAGCGCGACTTTTTTTATCGCTTCGCGGGCATTGATAATAGGGGGAAGTTGTGTTTGCGACTGTTTGCAGTTGCTTTTAGTTGGGAACGCCTACCTTGCATGTCATTAGCGATAATTATCGCTGACATGCAAAGCAGCAACAAAACGGCCGCTATCGCCATTAAGCTGTCGCTAACAGCTGTTAGCGACAGCTTGCTAATAGGGCGATAAAAATATCGCCGCTTTATCGGCAAAAAGTGCCGCTAAAGTGGAGATACTGCCCTTGATAATATGCCCCTTGGTTCTGTTTTAAGTGGCGCTAACAGGAGAAATGGGCTGGTGCAAGCTGGCTCCTGATGAGTGCCCCAGCACTTATTGTTTTACAAATTAACCACTGGTGCTGAGATATTGTATAGGGTCAGCCTGTGCAAAGGAAGGTTTGCTAGAAACCACAGCAGTAGGACAGCACAGCACAGCAGGGGTACTACAGGCCAGTAGTGGAGGTTCTGGGCACCACGTCTTTACAAGAAGTTATAGTACAGGCACAGAAGTGGGTGCTTCTGACAAAGGCACAAAGAAGAAGCCAAATGACAGCATTCTGATGGTAATGAAAATCTTGTATGAATTCAGAGATACAAAAGATTACCACCCAACCTTCGAAACATCAATGTCCGCCTCCTCCAACTCCTCTCTCTCTTTTTCTATAACCAGCTTATTTTTTCCTGACATGTTTTTACAGCTCTATCTGGAAGACAGATGAAGCTAACACTTATTACAACAAATAATATTCTTCTCGCAGACAATTAGGCTCAGACAATTGAAAAGTGAGTCAATCATTGCTAGAAAATGAAGTTAGCGGGCCCATTCAGCGAGCGCTGGATCGCGGGCGATGCGCGTACCACCAGCGTTCCCAGAGAGCGGAGGCTCATTAACTGGGACCTCAACGCTCTGCAGCAGACAGTGGCCAGACATTACACTGAGCAATCAAAGCCAATCAGTGATCTTGCTGTCCGTCACATCATTCTTCACTCTAATAAGATTGCACTTTCCAGGAGAACCTAATGTGCAGCCGGCTGCAATGACACTGCTGTGGGCCAAGTCAATTCTCTGCACCATTGTGCAATTTTGCAGGATAATCAGGGATTACATTATGAGCCATTGGTGTCTATATCCATTGAACAGCTTTTTCACAATATTCACATTTTGTAGAAGTTTTCTTCTAATCACGCCCTTTAGCAAAGAAAGTGACATGATGAATACATAGTGTAGATGATTCATAAACTGCTCAGCTGGCTAGAACCACTTACCGGAGACAGCAATTTTCATAAAGGAAGTTCCTTTATTCACATCTGTACCAGTGTCAGCCTACTGTCCAGCTCATAACAATGTGGAAAAACCAATCCTCTATTTTTCTACTTCATTTACAATGCCAATTCCTGAGTCAAACAGAATTCATATTCTGCCCACTGTGTATCCAAAAATATTTCTCCTGAGTGTTTCTTGTCACAGGGAATGGTGTGGATCAGATAAGGTCACAGCTTGAACTATATTAAAAAATGAGCCAACTAAGGAATGGTTACATAAATTTCCAAGCAAATGGCTTGAGGAAATTCCATAGTGGGCCTTTGAGCATAGATTTGGAGAAATAGGCAAAGATTTGCAACTATTTGATTGGCAAGGAGAGTGGTTTGAAGACAGTACACCCTAAGAGTGAACGCCAAAGGGAATGTGCACTTACAGGTATATTTTCAAAGAGTTCATACACTGCAGCGAAGTTGCAGGGCTGCGTTGAGTGAATGGGAGAGAGAAGAACTGCACCATATCTTCAAAGACATGGTGCAGTTCTGCTCTCTCCATGACCTGGCACACTATTGGCTGCCTAGCACCAACCCAGGCACCCTTGGCCATAGTGCAAGGATGTTTGAGTTAAGGTCAGGATAGTTTCTTTCAGGAAGGGGTAGCTTCGAAGCTATTTCCTAAGAGCAGCACACATGCAAAGAGGAAATAACAAGGAGACATAAAGGTATTTAGGCCGACCATGTTGGGGTAAACTCATGTCTACAACTCTTTGTAAATATGGCTTTGCATCAAAATCCATGGGTTGATGCACGAGAACACCCGAAGCACTACCCATGGAACTCCTCCGTAAGGCAAAGTAACGCAATGCAGCGCAATGCACTGCGTTGCTTTTCTTTTTTTTACAAAGCAACTCAGATGTCGACTTTGTAAATACCAAAATAGATTTTGTGTCTGTCTGTGTCAAAACAGTGATGCAACCTGATGCAAAATCTTTGTCAATCTGGGCCGTAGTCATTAGCATAATCACAACCACACCAGCAGGCAATCACAATAAACAATACAAAGTCTGAGTGCTTGGGCCCTATTTACATTTTTAGAGAGATAAAAACCAAATTCTGAATTCATTTCAATGCATGTTCATGGAACCAGACCCACACCAACCACACCCTCCATGGAGTAAACAAGAACCTTTGTATTAGAAATCTAAAAGTCAAATAGCAAGAACACTGAGAAGTTTAATTAAAATCAAAAAAATATATTCAAGCAAGCAACAATGCAAAATACATGTGGCCACCATGAAACATAAATCCCCATTTGCTAGCCAGAGATACATACATCAGTTGAGGGACATTTGCTAACATCAATGCCAGCTGCAGAAAATCTCTGATACATGATGAATGTATTGTAATGAGAGCTTTCTCTTATTACACAAACTCACACACCAAAGGCACAGACACACTGCAAGCAGTGGATGTCTCTCACATATAGTTTGGGCAAATGGTGCCAAAAACCACAAGAGCACAACTAAGGGACTTATTTACAAGCCCCTTGCTCAGCATGTGAGTAACTTTTTCCCGTATAAAAAGTGACGCACCGGCGGCGCAAAGGGCTTGTAAATAAGTCCCAGAAAGTATAAGACATACCCACGCAACTTTTTAATTTTTTTAATTTATTTATTTTTAGCATTAAGGGGGTAAGGTATGTCTGATGGACAAAGTTATATTGTATCAATTTAAAGCGAGTGTTTGAACTCACCTGCTTCACTCCTTCATGAATTTTACTGCAGTCCTTAGCTGTTATGGGGTCCCCTACTATTGTGTCCCATCTTGTCTGTACAGGGAGTGTCTGACCTATCTTGTCCTCTCGGATTGCCCGACACAAATGCGACACAAGTCTTCATCCTTGGGCCATATCTAACAGGACCTGTAGTACGTTAGTAATGGGGGGTTCCTCTGGAAACGTGTGCCATAGCTCCCTAGCCACCTGAGCTATTTTCTCATACTGGAGGAACTGCACAGTGCCCAAACCAAAGGAATCCCTCGCCTGCTCTCGGGTAATGTACTGTTTATTATCATATAGGTCTCCCATCGTCAGGCATCCCCCTTCCTGCCATCTACGTACAGACATAGAAGCCGAGATTTTAGAGAAGGGTTGTACTACCCATAGGGGCATGTCCGGGGCGTAGGGCGCCCATTGCAGCACCTTTCTGACCATGAGTTCCCATATTTCCGCCACGTGTCGAATTATGTATGAGCATGGGGCACTTTTTTCCCCGTCATCAGATAGCGGCTGATTCCCAAAAGTTCCTGCCAGCAGGCTCTTCTCCCAGTTTTCATCATCATCCAGCCAGTGCACAGCATGTTGCAGCTGTGAGGCCATATAATAAAATTACAGGCAGGGAACCTCCAATCCCCCATCCTGCCACGTCCTCTGCAGTGTGGCCAGGCTAACCTTTTTACGCTTAGTGCCCCACAATAAATCTACCAATAAGCTATCTAGACTTACAAAAAATTGTCGAGGTATTTTGAAGAGGGAATGCTGCATCGCATAGAGGCATCTCAGTAGAATTATCATTTTGGCTATGGCTATCCTTCCCATAAGGGATAGAGGCAATCCTTGCCAGAACTGCACCGAGCCTCGTATTCCCTCAACCTTCCCTATATTGAGCATCAGGTACTGCTCAGCCGTCGCTGCCAATTTGATCCCCAGATACCTGGGTGCGGTTCTCACCCATGGGAGCCCCACCTCCGGCAACCCCCCATATGAGAGCAAAGCCAACCTTCCCACTGGGATCAATTTTGATTTCCCGGGATTAATCTGCAACCCAGATACACTCCCAAACCTCCAGAGGACATCCTACAATATCGGTATCGCTTGAACAGGTTGTTGGAGGTACACAAGAGTATCATCCGCATACATGGATACCACATGATTAGTCTCCCCCAGTGGAATCCCAAATGCAGCCATTTCACTTCTCAGAACTGCCGCCAATGGTTCCATCGCTGTTGCAAAAAGGAGTGGCGATAATGGGCATCCTTGTCTGGTGCCGCGTTGCAATATAAAGGCCCCCCCAGACTAACCTCCCCATTTGTATTCTGGCATGGGGGGCTGATTAGAGTAATTGTACCCATTTAAAAATAGTACCCCAACCCCATTATTCGCAGGACCTCCCAGAGCTATACCCAACCAACCAAATCGAACGCCTGCTCTATATCTAATAATGCCAGGGCACAATCCTCCTGATCCAGTGAGGGTGATTGCCACACATGGGCGAGCCTCCGTAGATTATGGGCAGTACTACGTTTAGGGATAAAGCTTGCTTGGTCAGAATGAATTAGATGATGCATATGCGGTTGCAGTCGGGCTGCCAGGACCCCGCTCAGGATGTTTATATCAATATTCAAAAGGGAAATTGGTCTATATGATCCTGGCAACCGGGTATCCCTGTCTGCCTTGGGTATCATGACTACCAGCGCTTCTCTCATAGAAATTGGCAGTATTTGCCTCTGAAGTGCTTCTTTGTATACTTCCAAAAGGTGGACTACTAGTACGGGTGCAAATGTTTTATAAAACTCGGCCGGTAGACCATCACTCCCCGGACTTTTGGATTGCTTTATAGCTTGTATGGCCCCCAGGATTTCTTCTTTAGATATTGGGTCTTCCAGCAGTTGTCTCGCCTCATTTTCCAAGCGAGGTAAGTAGAGAGCGGCCATAAACCCAGTCATCCTCTGCATATCCAGAGGGGGACGCCCTTCATACACCCTGGCCAAATGATCGGCCAAGATTTCCAGGTTTTTTTGTTGACTATATACTGTATGCCCCTCACTGGATTGCTTCTGCACTATGGAGTATACCGTCTTCTCGCTCTTAATCAATTTGGCAAGCAGGGCCCCGGAGCGGTCCTCCTCCACATGTAAACGCTGTCGATACGCAGTGTAATGAAACTTTTCAAGCCGATATAATGCCGCCAGCAGCTGTTCCTGTGCCACTCGCCAGTCGTTTAGAAGACGAGGAGCCATCGGCAATGACGTCTCCAACTCTGCTAGTTTACCCTCCTGCACCTTAATGTCCCTTTCAAGCTGTTGACGGACATTCACTTTCACTTTCATAGCCTCCCATTCCATAGCCCTAGAGGACGCTGAACCCCAATTTGTTTCAAAATATCTAGAGAGCTCCTCTCCTAACTTAGTGGCAAAGGGTGGGTCAGAAAGCGCCTCGGTTTGAAGCCTCCATGACAGGCTCGCAGACCTGGGCCTCTCAGTGCTTAGGGATAACATCATGGGAGAATGATCCGAGATATGTCTCGGAAGGTATACTATTTCCCCTACCCTGGAGATCAGGGTCACGGATACAAGAAATTGCTCCAGCTTGCTAAATGTGTTTGTCGCAGGGGTATGACAGGAGAAGACTCTATTGTCCGGATGTCTTACCCTCCACATTTCCATCAGCCCCAGCTCCCTCATGGCGTCCACCAGAGCCTCGGTCATGCCCGGTTTGGTATTTTCCCGGGGGGCTCCCAGTCCAGTGTCCCATCCAACACACAATTGACATCCCCTAGCATAATTACGTCTCCTCCCAGGAATGGGGTTGCTGCGTTCATCACCTCAGGAAAAAAGCCCGGAACATCTGAATTATGAGCATATACACTAATAAAGCATATCTCTTGTCCATCAAGCCTGCCGTACAAGATCACATACCGCCCCTCAGGATCGATAACATGATGCAAGTGCTGGAAAGGGGTCCCTGGGCCCACCCAAATGAGAAACCCCGGGCAAATCCAGAATATGAAGTTGCATTACAACTGTCCTCCCTATCTGTGTCTTATATAAGGTAGTGTATCACCCTAGATGTGTGTTTCCTGGAGGCCTGCTACAGAGATTCTATATTGTCTTAAGTAGGCATACACCCTTCTTTGCTTTTCAAGCATTTCCATTCCACATATATTCCAGGTAAGTAGTTTCATCATGGGGGGAGCCATGGTAGTTTGTAATTGGCATTGCTCTCGGATTCCCACCCTTCCATCCCGCATCGAGATTGGGCGCACATCACAAAATTACATCCCAGACATGGATCCCCTAAACCCTTCTTAAACCATTAAATAACAAACAAAACTGATTGGCTCCCCCTCCCCCCCCCCACCCACTTGGGCAGTGAAACGGATCCATCCCTTCCAACATCATAGAGAGCGAGTAATCCCATCTCCTGCTCCAAACCACACCCCACGAATTTCTCCAACAATATATCTATCCACTGCAACATAAACCACAATTGTATTCTACTTATTCTTAACTCCTTAGATAAGCAGTAGCCATGTCCCACTAAAGAGGTGCACTGCAAGTGGCCAGGCACTCGACAGGGTGCGAAGGCATAGCCTCTAGCCCCCCGAACAGGTCCTAGCCTCTACCGAGGGGCGTGGTTCTCCCCAGATGCAGGATATACAAGAATTACTATTCCCCACAATTGAAAAAGAAAAAGTAAACATTTAAATTGGGTCCTCCTTTGTCCACTTATCTGATAGTTCTGGACGATGAACCTGTTTCTCCTCCTCAGATCGTGAACTCAAGACACAGTAGTATCAGGCACAATGTCTGACGAAGTCAAATCTGAGTCCGATAATCCCTCTGCCACCTGCAAAGTACCATCTGCACACACACTGACCCTTCCAGAGCCGCCTGTGTCTTTTTGTTGTTTCCCTCCAGACAGTCACCGCTGTCTCGCGGCAGGATCCGCTGAGTCTGTTAGTATCCTCGAGTTGAGTTGTGACTTCCTACAGTCGTCACGCTCCCCTATAGTGTCCATCCATTCAGAGACCTCCCCCGCCGAGAAGAAAAACAGAGCCCTGCCCTTATGCTCCATCCGGATCTTGGCCGGGAAGAGGAGGCTATATTTCATCCCGGCTTCCCTCATTCGCCATTTCACTGCCAAGAAAGTGCGCCGCTGGTCCTGCACCCGCTGAGTGTAATCCGGGAAAACTGCAATGGGATGGCCCTCGAATAACATAACATTCTTTGTGCAGGTGGCCTGCAGGATCACGTCCCAGTCACAATAATTAAGGAACCGGGCTATGATGGCCCTCGCCGGAGCCCCGGGCCGCGGTGGGGGGACCAACCCCCTATGGGCCTGTTTAATGTTGAAGAACTTGGATGTTCCCCTGGGTGCAAGTACTTTCGTGATCCAATCCTCTATGAATACCTCTGCCGAGGGTCCCTCCGCCCGCTCCAGAAAACCCACAAACCTCAGGTTATTTCTTCGCGAGCGCCCTTCCTGGTCTTCGGCGCGCTCATCTAGTTTGATCGTCCTCCTTTGGAGCTCCATGACCGTTTCCCAGAGAGACTTGACTTCCGTCTGAAGTGTGTCCACATGCTGTTCCATCGTGGTGACTCTATCGGAGACCTTGCGCAGGTCACATCTATATATGTCTAAATCCATTTTTAAATTAGTTTGATAGCTTTCCTCCATGTTTCCTCCCTGTTCTTGTGTTTGTCCCACCAAGGTGCATTTCGGTCTCACAATATTATGATTGATTAACTCAAAACCTTCCACTGCTAACGCTGGTTCTATTTAGGGCGCTCAGTTTTCTTTTTTTCTTAGCACTACATGGTTGTAAATGGGGTTTTGTGCTCTCTTCCCCATGCTCCTTTCCTCTGTATTTCCCGGTCCCTCCCTCACTCTCTGCATTGCTTCCCCCTCGCACCCAGCTCATCCATTGCTACCGTGCAGATCACACTCATTATTACTAACTATGCCCACCTCCCCCAACCAAACCTCTCCATTGTTTCCCGACTCCCTCCCCACTTGCCATCTCCTTCCCGACTCTTCTCACACTCCAATTCTATTTATTTTGTAAAGTGTATTTTGCACCCACTCCAGTGTCCATCTTAAAATTGATTTTTATCCACTTCAAAATAACCCCTATGATGTGCATGTTAAAGGTGGAATTTTAAAGCCATTTTATGGTCACAAAATCACAGAATTTGATACCACAAGATGTGTTTTTTATGTCTGAAGCCCATTTTTCAATATGGTAACACATTACTGAATCACAAAGCGGGAATGTAAACCCATAATGAATCGCTATCTGATAGGAACATGTTTAGGCCATCCCTTCCAAATAGAGGGGCAGATTTACAAGCCCCCTGCGCCACCAGTATGTCACTTTTCGTGACGTACTGGTGGCGCAGGGGGCTCCTCCATATTTACAAGGACAGGAAATCCACCCTGCGTGACTTTTCCTCTCCTTGTAAATACGCCTCCTTCACACGCAGCACTTTGCATTGAAGGGGCGTTCCATGGGTGTTGCTGTGGGTGTTCCCACGCAACACCCATGGAACAAGACACATCTCCAGATTTACGAGACATCGTAAATCTGGAGATGCGTCTGAATGCTACGCCACCCTAGAGGTGGCGTAGCGAGGCGCAACGAGGAGAAATGTTTTCAATTCTCCTCGTTTTTTCCTCTTTCAATGCGTGCTGCATTCTACAGCACGCATTGAAAGAGGAAAATGCCTGTAGTGATTGTTTTTGTGCAGGAAGGTGCCCCTTCCTGCACAAAAACAATCTCCCCACGACGCAGGCATCCTTGCACCATGGTGCAAGGGTGCCTGCACCAGCGCATGGCTGCAGTTTGTGCGCCAGCGCAGGGGGAAGCACAGAGATGCAACATATTCTTGTAAATATGTTGCATCCCTGTGCTTCGGAAGTGCCGCAGCATGGCACAGCCAAAGGGCTTGCGGTGCCATGCTGCGGCACTTCCTTGTAGATCTGCCCCAGAGATTTTATAAGAGATTTATCAAAGTTTTTGACCAAAATCCAGTCACAAAACATTTCAATTTTACTATCACCTCAAAACCAATGTGCAAATAGGAAGGGATCCCCTTGGAACCTTTTCTCTTTGTGAACATTATAAAAGCTTGTTGGGGAGTAGACAGAATTTGTTTTTTAATGCATTTAGATAAAACGTTTAATTTTGACATGCTGACCCAGCAGGCCCTCATCCGTGTGTTGGCATGGAATTGCAGTGAGTCACAGTTTACAACCTACCTCATAAACATTGATGAAATTGGTTTGAATACAACCCACTACAATTTGGAATTTTCTGAACTGACCTCTCAGTACATAGGCCCTTTCGCAAAATTCCTTTCCATTTGCAAAAAGTAAGTGCGTAATTTGTGACAACTTGATGCAAATAGAACTTTTGTACATCAGGCCCTTAGAGTTTTGTGTCTGGGGTGTAGGTATCTTTGTGTTAGGGTCTATGGGTGCTTTGCAACATGTGTAAATGTACAAGAAAAACTTACATACTACAAATTCTTATTGATAAGTATTAACAGTGAATTTTTGCAAATGTTATGCAAAGGTAGTACAATACTATAATGTTTTAATATTGATTGCATAGTATTTTGATCTTTATAACTGTGCCTTCAACTATTGTGGTGCCACCATGACAGCACTAACAAGCCTGACTTTTGTTGTTGTCTGCACCCATTATGTTATGCTAGAAAAGGGGCATTTAACTGCCAATTAAGGGTTTCGCAGCAGTGAAAGATGCCAGTTGTTATTGGGGTCCAGTTCTTGTCTGCCCTGCGACCCTTCGACCCACATTCCGAGGCTAGCATTTAAAAGAAGCATTTGCAATGCAATAGGTCTCACATTGCTGAAAGTTTGAGCTATTGGTGTTGCATTATTATTTGCAACGCCAGCAGCTCAAACTTTCAGTAATGTGAGACCTATTGCATTGCAAATGCTTGTTAAATGCAAGTTACTGTACCCTTTTAAAATCAGACTGTATAATTACCATTCCAGATAAACATAAACGGTGAGAGATACACATTATGTTTACTCAACGTTATCCCACTAAATAATCTGAAATGTTTTTGTTACCCTGGAGCAAAATTGAACAATCCTTGTTAGTACGTGAAACATATTGCAGTTAATACACAAATGTACTGGTTTAATGGATTTTAATATCAAACTTTAAAAAAAACAAAGGTTTTAGCCAAAATCTTCTTTCAGGATGTACATGTTTGCATGGGCAGATAATTTGCATTACAGATTCAGATAGAGCAGAGCCAACGCATCTGTTGCTTGTCTTAATCTATAGCAAATGTGTAGCAAGAGTTAGAGCTCTTGGTGTAGTAAATGACAATGTTTTTTACCCATGTGTTATAGAGTGGAGTAGATGTATGTGGTATGGAGTGGAATTACGTTGGTTGGATTGGATTTGTTAGCTTTGGAATTGTGTGGTGTGGAGTGGATGTGTGTAGTGGAATTATGTAAAAAGAACAATTGATGAACAGAATGTTTAACAATGACAAACATTCACCCCAGTACAGGGATCTGGGCCTAAATCCATCGTTTTTTTGCTCCACATGCCATTCCAGTTTAAACCCAGCCATATGCAAATCAGTCTTGACCCTGTTCCCCATGCGAACAGTCCAGCCCGATCTGCAAGGCCAGATTCTCCCAAGATCGGAAACAAGCATCCTGGGACCGGTTTCAGGGATTCACCCATCATCAGCCAGGCTAGCTTGACTCCAGTGGCATGGAGAGCACGGTACCTACGTCTGAGCATACCCGTCCTACTCGGAGTGACAAATGCAAAAAGAACAATTGTTGAGGGGTGATGCCACGAAACCGGTCCCAGGATGCTTGTTTCTGGTCCAGGGAAGACCTGGCTTGCCAGTTCGGACTGGACTGTTCCCATGAGGAACAGGGTCAAGACTTATTTGCACATGGCTCGGTCCAAAGTGGGGTGGCGTGGTGAGCAAAAGAAGGATGGATTAAACCCAGATCTTTGTCACTGGGGGTGCATGTATGCATTGTTCAGCATTCCGTCCATCATCTGTTCTGTTTGCATTAGTGTAATTATGTGGAATGGTGTACAGTGGAATTATGTGGATAGTAATGATGTGTTTTTTAGTGTACTGGAATTATTTAGAGTGGGATTGTATATAATGGAGTGTAATTATGTGGAATAGTATTTTGTGTAGTGTAGTGGTATGTGGTGGAGTTTAATTATGTGATGTGTTGAATTTTGTGGCATGATATGGTATTCTGTGGTGTTGATTGGATGTATGTAGTGTGTTGTGTAAATGTGTTGCTGATTTGAATTATGTGGTGTGCTGACGAATTATGTGGTGTGGAATGGCAACGTGTGGAGTGGAACTGTGTTGCGTGAAACTGTGTGGGGTTGAGTGAAATTAAGCTGATTGGAATTACGTGGCATGATATGGAGCGTGGATTTATGTGCATTGTTGCTATGTGGCATCAAATGAACTTAAAAGCCATGTTGCCTTTCAGATACCAGCAAAACATTTGTAAAAATGCGAAAACGTAAACGAGGGCTGCCTTTCATCCCACAGAAACACATATAATAAATTCATTAAAAAATTACCTTTTTTGTGTGTTTATATTGCACCCGGAACTTGAGAAGGACAATGTTATGGACTCTGTTGTAAAGATGGAGATGCACAGCTCACACTGGTGTAGTTTACTGTGCACCATCAAAAGAAACCACGGGTGTGGAAAGGCTAAATAAACTGACCAGCAACGTGCAAGCAGCATAGTGACAATATCGGCAACACTCAGTTCTCATACAGTGACATACATAAATAAACCACACGACACCTTTTTAGTGGAGAAATTTGCTGCAGGTTTATTTGCATAACCAATATGCCAACATGGTGGGTTATCTTACGGGCGATCCCAGGGCAGGCCAGCCCCTATGCCGCCTGCCCGCTTGATGAGCCAAATTGCACCGTGGCCGTCGCCAACCGGTGGTTACCAATTATTGGGAGAGGCCACCTCTCCCATCAGTGGACCGCCAGTCCACTCCCTTACTCACACCCCCGAACAGGTGGGCGGAGCGTTCCAGGCAGCCCCCGGTTGCTCAGACCCACAACCGCCCGTAGGACTAACGGGGCGCCGTAGTTCTTCCAGGGGACACGCTAAGACATCCCTGGGTATCCTTGGCTTAGCACCCTTGTTGTGCTGCTGCAATATAGTACCCTTCTGTACCTTGCAGACTCTGGATCGCCCTGTAACTCCTCCTGCAACACAAAACAATAAGTTAGATTCTTCCCCTCCCCGTACCACCCTTTGGCCGTCCGCAGGGTAAGCGGTAGGGTGGGAAACAGCGAGACGGGCAGCGGTCTAGAGACCGTCCAGTGGGCGGGGGAAGGCTTTTGTACCCCTGTCCCCCTCCCATGGCCGAAAGTGACGCAGCCAGCAGACCCCCTGGTCCCTAGCCCAGGGAGCCTAGTCCGCAGACTTCTGTGCCTTCCTGTGGCACTAAGGCGGCCGCCCTGTTGGAGGGTCCCCTACGTGGCCCCACGGGCAGCCTTGGCATAGTGCCAATATCGGCAACACTCAGTTCTCATACAGTGACATACATAAATAAACCACACGACACCTTTTTAGTGGAGAAATTTGCTGCAGGTTTATTTGCATAACCAATATGCCAACATGGTGGGTTATCTTACGGGCGATCCCAGGGCAGGCCAGCCCCTATGCCGCCTGCCCGCCTGATGAGCCAAATAGCACTGTGGCTGTCGCCACCTCTCCCATCAGTGGACCGCCAGTCCACTCCCTTACTCACGCCCCCCAACAGGTGGGCGGAGCGTTCCAGGCAGCCCCCGGTTGCTCAGACCCACAACCGCCCATAGGACTAACGGGGCGCCGTAGTTCTTCCAGGGGACACGCTAAGACATCCCTGGGTATCCTTGGCTTAGCACCCTTGTTGTTGTGCTGCTGCAATGTCTGTACCTTGCAGACTCTGGATCGCCCTGTAACTCCTCCACAGCTCTGGGGGTGGCCACCGTCACCACCAGGGCCCCCCCCCACCAAGGCAGATATTCCTACCTACAGCCTGTTGCTTCCAAGGCCTCCCCAAGGTCCAGCAAAATTAAGTCCATGCCTACCCTTGAGAGGTGAATCCCATCCACTTCCCAGCATCCAGTAGACTTGGCATGACGTAAACCATGCCTGATGAAGCCAAATCCCCTTTGTTCCGTGAATTTACACATGGCGCTGTTCACTCTCCTATGTGATATCTCAATGGCGTCTCCAGATAGGGCTCCTTGCCAAACTGGGCGAGGTAAAATTTCGGACCACCACAGTTCACATGCCCCCAGCTGATTACTCAAATGACACATGATGTCCCTCATGTCTTGGAGCAGTACCCTGAAAAGGAGAAACATGGTAGGATCGACCTGGCCCCCCCCCATTTAGTATAATGGCACCTTCCAACCGGTGCTGTGCTGCCACCCTGGTGTCCCTACCCTTCGCGAGTGTATATGCACCCAGGATGACCTAAAACCATTAGCTTGGTGTTGGTTAGATGTTACCTTGCCTGGCTGCAGAGCAATACCTTTGACCAGTCCCTCCTGACAAGATGTGCCAATGCGGGTAGAAGTAAGAGTTATCAAGCCCGCCTTACTTCCACTCACCCAGTTATCTGTGTATAGCGCTTGTCGGAGCAAGTCCCTCGAATTCAGCCAGTCACCACCCTAGGTGACACCTTGCCCTCCCAAACTTCTGCTAGTACACCAGGAAGCAAACAAGGCAGTGAACCGGAGGGGAACCATATGTATAAATACCTGCCCCCTTTACTGGGAATGCCAGGTGTTCTTTAATCTTTTGCAGCCCTTTTGTGCTTAACCCAGAGTTTCCCCCAATTTTTGGACCGTAGCCCACTCGATGGATGACAACTTCCACAACCTGCATGGCTGCCAGCCATGGCTATAGGGCTGGAGAATTTACCCAACTTTATTGTTACTCAACTCAAAGGTACTCGTATTATCGACCTCAGAAGGATGAAATGCTAAGTGGACCTACCAGAATCTGTGACCAAGATGTCGAACCAAGCCCCTTTCGGTTCTGCCGCTCCACATGCCTGTGAACTTGTATCCCAGGGCAAACTTCAGGCACCTAACCCTTACTTGGACATGCCTGGACTAGAAACCCACATTTCAAAGGCCTGCCAACCGGCTGACCCCCAAAATTGCAGTCCCAGTGTTAGCTGCCAACTCCCAAGGAAAATTCGCTTAACTGGAGCAACTGGTGACATGCAATCAATTTTGGTCAGGGGACTTGGAGTAAACATATGAGTGATGTACATGCACCCCCCTAACTATGACTGTAAAATGTGATCTGGTAGTTGTCCGTATTAGTGCTCCATCCCCTCCAATTCAGCACTATCAAGGCAAACCGCACCCTCTTGGGAATCTCACCCTCACGCCCCAGCTGACAGAAAGTGCCTATTCGTGTGTAGCCCATTAACCTTACGTTTTTCACTGACGGTATACCAGGATTATGCTGTAACTTAGCTTGCTTTACTGCTGAGTGCGCGATGCACAATCACATATTTGTCTTTACCTCACAGGGTTGCCCTCGGTAACTCAGAATTCACACTGGACATGATTCTCTCCCTGATTGGCTTACGGACGGAAGTACCATTAAACTTTGGAATACCCTGTCCCACTTGCATAATGCGCTCCGCTCCAGGCCCGCCCTGCAAGCTGCTGATGCTGCCCATCCAGGAAAAGAGACTACTGAAAGCTAGCCATACCCGCAATGCCTGACACTGTAACGATGCCTCAATATCTGCTCTACCTGAACCAAGGTAAGAGGCGAGCTGTCAGCATGCCACTGGCAATACCCTCTCTTGGAGCGCGAGGGCCAGGCCTCCTAGTAGACGCAGCACACGCATATCTAGGAAGACAACTGCTGATAGCCCCTTGCGAGCAGAGGAAACGCTGCTCCTGGCACTGTATCCTTCTGCACATGTATAGCCAGTGTAATGTCCTGGTATCCCCCTGACCCCCGCAACTGGCTCGAATACGTTCATCCCATAGTATCTTGGCGCTGCATAACATGTTTATTGTTACTCACACAATGGTACTTGTTTTATCAACCTCAGCAGGAAGAAATTCTAAGTGGACCTACCAGGCTCTGAACCTGTGACCAAGAGTAACCCATGACGCACAGGGTCAGACTGATTTGCATATGGCCATGTCTGAACTGGGGTGGTGGAGTGAGCTAAAGAATGATGATGGATTAAACCCAGATCAGTTGACTGGGGGTGAGTGTTTGATTAGCTCTAACGCTCTGTCCATCATCCCCTTTGGTATCGCTTTGTTCGCCCTAAGTTGGCAGGGTATGCCCAGACGTGGGTCCCTTTCTCACTTTGCCACTGGATTCCAGATAGCCTGGCTGATGAGGGTTATGAACCCGAAACCGGTCCCAGGATGCTTGTTTCCGGTCCAGGGAAGACATGGCTTGGCAGTTCGGGTTGGACTGTTCCCATGAGGCACAGGGTCAGACTGATTTGCATATGGCCATGTCTGAACTGGGGTGGTGGAGTGAGCTAAAGAATTATGATGGATTAAACCCAGATCAGTTGACTGGGGGTGAGTGTTTGATTTGCTCTAACGCTCCGTCCATCATCCCCTTTGGTATCGCTTTGTTCGCCCTAAGTTGGCAGGGTATGCCCAGACGTGGGTCCCTTGCTCACTTTGCCACTGGATTCAAGATAGCCTGGCTGATGAGGGTTATGAACCCGAAACCGGTCCCAGGATGCTTGTTTCCGGTCCAGGGAAGACATGGCTTGGCAGTTCGGGTTGGACTGTTCCCATGAGGCACAGGGTCAGACTGATTTGCATATGGCCATGTCTGAACTGGGGTGGTGGAGTGAGCTAAAGAATGATGATGGATTAAACCCAGATCAGTTGACTGGGGGTGAGTGTTTGATTTGCTCTAACGCTCCGTCCATCATCCCCTTTGGTATCGCAAGAGTAACCCAGGGCAGACTTCTGGCACCTGAACCCTTACTTGGAAATGCCCGAGCTAGAAACCCACATCTAGAAGGCCTGCCAACCAGCTGCCCACCTCAAACATTAGAGTGTCCCGCAGCCACTCCGTAGCCAGGATACTAAACCAGGTACAGATGTATCGGAAGACCCATCTCTTGGCGCATGCCTGCCACCAATTTCAACGCGTATCCTAGTCTGTTAAAACCAGGGCGCAGGGTAGCCTGCAAGGCTAAGCCCCCAAAGCAATCGCCCGCACCTGCGGAGGACACCAGGCAGGCAAATACACGAGACTTCGGATGCCGTGAGCCGCCAACGAGGTTAGAAAGAACCAGCAGATCTGAAAACAGCACCGAGGAGGTAACCCAGTTGACCCCTAGCCCTGCTTCCCACTGGTCCGGAACTGGAACAACCGCATGTCTTTAAACGTGGCAGCATACCCTCCGCCACAGAAACTTACAATGAGCAAAATTGTTCGCTGAGATTTTGACCCCAGACCAGATGAAGCTGCAGTTAGATAGATATGAAGCTGTTCGCTGAGATTGTGGCCCCAAACCATGTCAGTCTCTGTCTCTGGCCTTCCCTCATTGTGCTCCTTTTCACCCAATAAGGCTCTTCTGGGAAGCCGCTGCATCCCTGCCTACCCACTGCAATTGGTAGGCCATTGCAACACTTAATTAAAGTCCATGGGTAACTTCCTCACAGTGTAGCCTTAAACCAAGGAATTACAAATTGTGTGCTGGGATTTTAGCCCCAAACAATGTACGTCTTCTATCCTGTCACCTCCTCGGTGCATCACCTTGGCCTTCAATGACAGAGACCCTCCCGGGTACCTCCCAAGCCCCCTGTAGGCCCGCCTGCCTCACTCACTGCAACCTGCTGCAGGACAGTCATGCAACTATATGCCAGGACTCTCCTCAGGCGGCCGCTTCAGTTTGGCCCACACCTAGCTCCTGCCGTGCTGCCAATCATAGTACCATCACAACTACTAACCCTGAGTTAGTGCAAGTGTGACAATCCTACTATAACAGGCCACCAACGCTATAAGAATGGCTTGAGCAGCAGGCAAAGAATTTCAATGTATATAAACAGAGTAACATGTTCTGACCTAGAGCTGTTCACGGCGACACATACCTAGAGACGACCAATATTGCGCGAAACTAGGATCAGCATTCACCCGCGCTACATTGCAGCACGGCAGTTCTACAGAAAACCTGACACTTGTGCCACTATATGCCATGACTCACGTCAGGCGGCCACTTCATTTTGCACCACACCTTGCTCCTGTCATGCTGCCAATCCTAGTAACACCACAACTACCAACCCCGACACTCATGCAAGCGTGACAATTCTGCCTATTCCAAGCCTCATTGGTAGACGGGAGCTGCTGTTGTCTGTCTACTCCGCCCCACCTACCCACATATCTCCCTGCTAGCTGAGCAAATCATTAGTGCTGGTTAGTGTGCTGGCATACCCGTACCAAACACAGGCTTCGGCCCTACCCCCACCTTACAAAGCACATTGTAACCTTTCAATTGATCAAAACCTGACTTCCCCGCAGTGCCACCTTTCCTCGCTGTAGCTGTAACTTCCAAGACTCGTCACTTATATTTCTTTCCAATCTCTACCATCAGGAAGCAGCACTGACTCACGCTTTGTCTCAGGGTTCGCCCTGCCCGTGAGCCGCTGCCCCGTGCCAGGCACCGGCCCCCGGTCAGCTCTGCCAGAAGCCACACCGCCAGAAGCAGAATACCGGGCCAGCAAAGACATTGTAATTAATTACTGTGCAAACACATTGTACTTGATTACTGTACATGTGATCCTAGATCAGGAGCATGTTGCCGCCATGCGCCGTGGTCCGAATCCCAACATGCACGTGGGTAGGAGGAGGGGCCCCCCAGCCCGCAACCTTCTGCCTACGCGGGCGGGGCCTAGGTGCCGGCCCACTGTGCTATCCCGCAGCATTATTTTACCAATAAACCACAAAACCGGTCTCGCTCAGGCTCTGTTTTGTGACCTGGCACAGGCGGCCCGTACTAGCTGTAGTGACAACAGCAAATACAAGTCGTGTGGCACACTATGTTAACACAGGCTATAGCATCCGTGCAATGAAGACATGCCCTTGATTGCATTGGCCACACCCTTTTTAGAGCCCCCGCAGATTTTTAAACCCCACTTAAAACCCTGCACGCAGCCAAATGCATTTGCTTGGGGTGCCGCCAAGCGCCGCGGTCGATTCCCCATAAATGCACATCGCGTGCGAGGCAGCCGCTATTCCTGCGAGCGAGCACCTCAAGGTGATTGCACGCATGATGGGATCTAAAAACATGTATACCATCTGGAAACTGGTTCTGCACTGTAGCTACCGCACTTGTAGGGCAATGAGATAAACACTTGCAAACACTCTGCCCCCAAGCCCATAATAACCACTCGCTAGCGTTCAAGCATTCCCATAAAGCGCTGCAGATAACTACCCATGATCGAATATCACGTGTGAGGCGGCTATGCTGACAAGGCCCCCCCGCTGGCACAAGACGCTAGACTAAATGCTAGGACCAGGGCTTCGCAGCTTGCTCCGCCGTGAGAAGGCCCCTGGCCGGGCTGCATGCCAGCAGAGATGCCCCGGGCCCCCACAGGGAAGGGCGTCGGATTCGCAGGAAAACAAACGTCACATCAGCCTGCATGCTGCACGTCCTCAGCAGTTCCTCCTAGTCAATACAATATGGCAGGCACTTAGCCGGAACCTGCCCCAACAACGCCCTGCCACACGCTATACAAGCCCCCGAGCTCGCCGCGCATTCCAACATTATAGGTTGCCAGGGCGGAGGCGGCCTGGCTGCTGCCATTGACGGGCCTGTACACCGGTGCCAGTGCACTCGTCTGATGCCGCCCCAGCCTGCTAATTGCTGGGGCGGGGCACCGTGGTTCCTGCTGAGACAGGGAGGGCCCACACGTTCCCGTGGTATCCTCCAGTCACTTCTTCCCGGTTGCCCACAGTATTGTCACCAGTATCTAGGCCAGTTCAGCCATGACCAGGGCCCGGGGGAGGCTCCAACCGGTTCTGCAAACCACCCTTTAAATCCAGCCGGAAACCTAGCCACGGGGTATCAGAGAGCTTTTCATGAGCGCCAGCTCCGATATTTGATAATGATTCATTTGTAAGATACTGGGAGATAGATGGCTTTGCCCTTAATCGCTGCATTCTGAATGTGGAGACGCGACTCAGACCCGGTCCCTCGCTCACCGTAAAGCTTAACCACTCGCCCTGTAGCTTGTTTAGCAGTTGTCCCCTATGGGCGCAACATATCGTGGTTGTCCAACTGCATGCCCCCATGACCGGTTTGGAGCGCATGTGCGATGCCCAGACGCCCGTTTATTTTTTATTTTTTTTGTAGATTATATGCGCGAGATTGTCCGAAGGTATTGGAGTGCTTAACATGTGCACCGGTTGCGTTACACATCTAGTTAGGGACGGACAGATAGCCTCTGCCGGAACCCGAGATCAAACCAGGGACCTTTGATCTTCCGTCTATGCCCGCCCAGCATAATGGGATGTGGCGCGACCCCTGGGGGGGTCAGCTCGCGGACTCGGTAGTGTGCGCTGCCCCTGCGCGGCACCCGACTCGCGCATGCGCAAGACCGGGCCAGAACGAGGCAGGCGGCCCCTCCCATCCTCACCACCCACGTCGATTCAGGCACGGGGAGATAAAGTGATTTTTGACCAGAATCACCGGATGTGGATGCGACCCCGGGGCTCGAACCCTGATTTCCAGACCAAAGTCGGCAGTCTAGCCCACGGACCACCTCCTCTCCAACCCCGGGATGCCGGCCCCGTAAAGATGGCACGCAGCCCCTTCACTCCTGGCCCGCGTGGAGAGAGGTAGGCCGGAACCGGCCCAGCTGGACCCCCCCGCAAACACCCAAAGTGGCCAGACCGGCCGGGGCCCGCGCCTAATAACCCGATGCTCACGGCCTCCGTCCGCTCTACGCCCCCCCCGCCCCGATGGCGGTACCTGGCATTGTCCCGAGGGGGGGGATGTCTCCCTCCTCCCGGGCAACACACGGGACGGGAAGGTGGCATGGAGGAGATGAGCAGCTGCAGGCGCCCCGAGCACCGAGGAAAGCGGTGGGCGGAGCCTGCTTTACACCGGGGAAAGCGCCGCGGACCGTCTGGGTAAGACATGGGGCTGGGGGAGGGCGCGAAGGCCCGGTCTGCTCTGTCTGTCCCCGCCGGGCGGGACCCGCCGCGACCGCAAACCGGTGGGCATACCCCCCCTCCCCACACGCAACAGTCCCGTCGTGCTCCTTCCACCCCTTGGAGTGGAAACCCGTGCCTCTACCCCACGGGAGGTAGGCGAAAGCAGGCGTGGGGGTCAGGGCCCAGAAGGTGGCCTGCTGGCGGGGGCCGCATCCCCCTGCGTGGCGGGAGCTACTGGCAGGCAACACACGGAGGGAGGAGGGAGGCTCCGAAGGCTCGCTATTCCCCCCCACCCCGAGACCACGCGGGCAAAAGCCCCGGCGACCAGCAGCAGCGGCGACCCAGGGGCCCAAGTCGGGCCGGGTCCCGGCCGGTGCCTACAAAATGCTCTGGCCTGAATTTACTTAAATGCCCACTCCCCGGTCACAGCGCCGGCCACGACCCGGGGAGGGGTGCAGCTACCCTTGTCCCCCGGGAGTTGTCTCCCCCCCATGGCGGACCGCAACCATGGCAGGGGCCAGGCACAGCCGCCCAGCCTCGGGGGAGAGGGGAGGGAGGCACAGCACTCACCGCAAATAAAAGCGGATCCTGGGGACACGTCCAAAACAGCGAGACGGGCAGCGGTCAAGAGACCGTCCAGTGGGCGGGGGAAGGCTTTTGTACCCCTGTCCCCCTCCCACGGCCGGAAGTGACGCGGCCAGCAGACCCCCTGGTCCCTAGCCCAGGGAGCCTAGTCCGCAGACTTCTGTGCCTTCCTGTGGCACTAAGGCGGCCGCCCTGTTGGAGGGTCCCCTACGTGGCCCCCCGGGCAGCCTTGGCAGATGCAGCTTGTTACAAGAAATGCCTGAATAATTTTTAAGGGATAACTTGGAGCAACAGCACTCGTGCCATAAAGAACACATTTAATGACAGACTGAAAGGGTTTGAGCAAGTACATCTGTGTAAACATGAACAATGAGTGTGACAAATGTGGCGAGAAAAATGTAATATGATATCGCTCTGCTATTTGAAGACGAAAAAGAGGAATACGCGGCTCACTCCATTTTAAGCTGGTGGCAGTGTCACTCTAAGTCGCTACAGTAGAAATGGCACACAGATATTAGTGTGCTCACAACATGCAAGTCACTGCCCCCCCTGAAAGAGCTCCCAAAAAAGAGAGAGACAACAGCGATTAATGTGGTTCAACCAAGGCGTAGCCTTTTATTCACATAGACACATAGTATCACCCGTCCTGGGTGCCTCTTGATGACGCCACATCCGGCCCTCCTTCACTTTGTGGTGACACAAATGAGGGACTTCGCCCCAAAGGCTCGCTCCTGCCCGTGGAGCGACTAATGGCGCCCCTCCGTGATTTGCAGGGGGCGCCTGGCCATTCCTGAAAGACTTTGAACTCCAATACAAGGGTGTGTGCTGTTGTTTGGCAGCCAACCCATCATGTAGGTTTCTGAGATAGGCTTACAACCACACCAGCCCTTTTGACAATATTGCACAATTTGGGTGATTTTGTATTTAAATGAAAAAAGACAGTGCTTCATGGAAAACGAAAAGAAGAAATCAGATTACAAATGTACTATTACATTTCCACAAATGTATACATTTATAATATTTACATATGCGCAAAGGCAGCACATTAACCAATTAGGATTATATTGTTAGTCTGCTATCTACACCGATTAAAAGAGAATGGATCATTTCTAATAAACCTAATCACAATTCGATACACAGAGGGCCGTTTCAAAGGGCAGGGGAGGGGGCTGAAAAGGAAACAGGTCTTGACTGAAAATAGATTGAACGTTCTTTAGATAATTACTGTATGGAATGTGAGGCGAACAATCAATTGGGAATCGGGCAGTACTTGCCTTCCCTAGGGAACTGAGAAGGAAGGAAGTGGGAGGGTGCTGGATATGTTATGCAGCTTTATGCAGAAGATATGGAGTCCCAGGCTGCTGGTGTGTGAAGCAGTACTAATCGCCGACAGATAAGGGATTGTCTAGTAGCAGGGGGAAGAGAAGCTTTCTGTTTAGAAAACGTGACGAACGCATCTAAACACAAGCATTGCCGAAGCTAATAGGTCTTGCTTATGCACAAGTTATTCGCCTTGGCATTGTCTCTTAGACATGAAAATGTCCTAACATCTGCACATACATATTGTAAAGCACATCCCCATAGTTTCCCTGAGAAGCAGAGAGTGGGGCTGGACAAGAGTGAGCATGCTGCTGCTGCCTGTCACTTGCTGGAGCGGGCAGTAGTGGATAGGGACCCATAAAACCCTACCACGAGAGTGGATCATGGGCAGGGTACAATGACAGGTGCAAAACACAGTCCATGCACCCACTCTGTCCTGTCCATGCCGCTCTTGTAGGTGCAGCCCCCTCCTTGGCGTGCCAGTTGAGTCCAAATCCTGTCTGTGCACAGCACAACCACTAATTTCTAAATTTTATGGTTCAAACCACTCCGCACTAAAACATTCGCTTGAAAGGATGGTTGAAATGCGATGGTGTGTGTGTGTGGGGGGGCCTGATAAAGCCACGCCTCTTCCCACACTTCTCCGAGGCCAGGAGAATTTGAAAGGGGTACAAATGGACTAATCTAGATTAAATCCACTGATAATAAGTTCAGAAAGCGTTGTGTGTGAGACAAAAGGCTGTGGGGGAGTATGAAGGGCCCGCCCTAGGTCAGGGTGCATTTGGTACCTTGCATTGGTACACACTGTCGTCCACCGAGACAGGGTTTAACAGTGACTCCCCTGCAGAAAGGAGCAGCTGCTTCAACACATTTTGCTGAAATTCCTCATCTCGCCTGCTTTTATAAATGCATCACTTTTTTTCTGGGCCAATTACGTCGTTTTGAGATGATTAAACCCAGCCCCGGTTGTGAGTGTGATAATAAGAGAAGTGCACGTGTCAGCCTGGCACTGTGCGGGGTAAGGCCAACACAGACGGATAGAGGAATCGGGAAAAGGGTGTGGGGATCGGTAAAAAAAAGTGAGCATGCCAAGCTGAAACTACACGCCCCAAATAGAGTCGATAAAAGCTGCAAACAGACCGGCCAGTTGTCTGTATATGAAGATAGATAATGAGTACAGTGCCTACTTTTTGCCTTTCTCACACAGAGGGGATTCCCAGAAGGCATTGTAAAATTAGGACTTGCATAAACGTAAAAAGAAATGCACCAGTGTTCACTGCATTTTAGTGGGTTTTTTAAAGCAAAAACCAACTAGCAACACGGGGGCAGTGAGGAGTGACAACAGGGGAAGCATCAATAAAACAAGAAACACATAAAAGCGGGAGTCGTGCTGAAACGCGGCGCCCCTATATATAAAATGTATGCGCATAGTGCACTGTGTGGGGCATTTGATGAGCAGGAATTAAAAGAAGTAGCCCCCAAAGGAACATAGTAAACATCACAGTGTAAGGAAACTGTAGTTGGCCGGTGCTCCTGAGCGCAAAAGGGAAGTGCTGTATTGGGAGCACCAAACAATGAGCAGCCAGCAAAGAAGAGCAACGTTGGAATGAACCAATAGCAAGCAGCAGGAGGGATTAAACTCCTTACAGTGATTACAGCAGGTCTTCCAGACAGTGCATGCGCGCTGCCTAGGCTCGACCTCTAAAACAAGCATAGGTATCAGATGTCAATTCTAATCTGTTGGACAAGAAATCGAATAATGTCCTTCTGTGAACTCTAAGAGAGCTGTATCAGCAAAACTGCCCAGGCCAACAATCACGCAGCGCCAAGCAGCATGACTGACCAATTGGAATAGTTTACATTTTTCAAATACTTAAGTTCCTACACAGGACAGATTTGAGCACTAAAAGACAGATATGATATTGGAAGCTGGACAGGACTTCCAGTGCCATGTTAACTGACTGCTAGCCCACCACAAATGTATTTTGAAATCTATTAGATAAATCGATTAGAAGGGTATTTTTAGAAATTGAAGAAATCTAGAATTTTTTTAAATCTATTGAGTACTGTATTGTTTTACTGATTTACTTGTTGCTATCGAGCAGTGTTATAGCTCGGGGGGACACGCTGCTCATTGCTTTTTGCCCACTTCCTGTACCTGACAGCCATTTTGGGGTCAGCGCTCTAGTCGCTGAATCCCGACCGGGCTACTTTGGAGGCCGATGACGCGACCGCGCAGCGGGTGCTGAAGCTGCCACAGAGCGTTAGCAGGCTTACCAGCTGCACGTTTCTTTTTTAAAACCTCCTGCAATTGTTTTTAGTACCGGGGAACTGATTAGAAGGGTGTTTCTAGAATTTTAAATCTATTAGATAAATCGATTAGAAGGGTATTTTTAGAAATTGAAGAAATCTAGATTTTTTTTTAATCTATTGAGTACTGTATTGTTTTACTGATTTACGTGTTGCTATCGAGCTGTGTTATAGCTCGGGGGGACACGCTGCTCATTGCTTTTTGCACACTTCCTGTACCTAACAGCCATTTTGGGGTCAGCGCTCTAGTCGCTGAATCCCGACCGGGCTACTTAGGAGCCCGATGACGCGACCGCACAGCCTAAGGCAAGTCCGTCTGCGCCCGTCCGCGAGCGGCCGGGACCAGGGGCCAGGAATCCTGCCTTTTTACGTCAAGCCAGGCATTGTTACAGCGCGTATCAATTAATACGCCTAAATCATGATCCCAGTCGGAATTGCAAACACTCTATCAACCTTGAGAGCTCGAAACAGGGTTGCAAACACTGTCCTTTCAGATTGGGCTCACGCCCCTCTCTCCCCTCACCAGTTGACCCCCCGGTTAAAGTTCTTAAACTTTTTTTAATTAATTGCAGGTCCTTACCTAAACATACAACAGAACTGTCTATCTTATTAACGGACGACAGCCCAGATGTCCTGTTCCTTACTAAGACTTGGACTCAGTCCAGTTCTGACCCGGATATCGCTCAAACCCTTCCCTCTGACTATCTAGTACAGAGGTTAGACAGAGTAACTGGAAAAGGAGGTGGAATCGCCATTATATATAAAAGCCACCTCACCTGTCGAATATTTGGCAGCCCTCTGTCTGACTGTGATAATCTCTATTTCTCAATAGGAGTCTCGTCCACACTCTCTTTTTCAGGAATTTTGGTCTATCGACCTCCCGGACCTATAGGTCAGTTCCTTCAATCTTTACTTGAAACAACAACGAACTTGGCAGGAACAGCCCCGAATTTCACCATCCTGGGCGATTTTAATATTCATTTGGATAACTTGGCACTGAGGGTTGCCTCAGATCTTATTCACGATCTTGCAGCTATACAATTGACTCAGATGGTACCCCTTCCAACTCATTCTAAAGGCCATCTACTCAACCCCGTGTTTTCCAATTTGAAGGAGCTAACTTGTTTGGAACCCTACCCTGTACCTTGGTCAGACCATTTTTTGATCTCCCTCCAATGGTCTCCCAGGCATGCTCCTCCGTCCGCTCGGCCGGTGCATAAATTAAGCCGCTGTTGGTCAAAACTCCCTGTGGAACAGTGGGCTCTTGCATTGGATAACACGAGACCATCCCTTGATCCCGACCCCATATTAGCTAAGATCAACTCAACAATTGGATTGAAGGCACTTTAGATCTGACTCTTCCAAAGAAGATCATTCATATTAAAACTGGGCCCAATAGAACAGCTTGGTATACACCAAAGCTTCGTGAGCTAAAACAGACTTGCAAAAGAGCTGAGAGATCATGGAGGAAAGACTTCTCCTCACTCAAGAAAATGGAGTACAGAGAAACCATCAAGGTATATAAGACCGAGATTAAAAAGGCTCAAGCCCACTACTTCGAGGAAAAAATTTCCCTGGCGGCAAATTCCCCCGCGAAACGTTTCGTATCGCTAAGAAACTGTTAAAAGCTCCGGCCCCCCCGCTACTCCTGAAGCAACATTCCATCGTTGCAATGAGCTTGCTGAGTTTTTTTACAATAAAATTCAAACCATTTGCGGCACCTTCCCCATGATTGATTCTTACACAGGCTTGTCTCGTGAGGACTTTACTGTTCAGAGCCAGGATCATGTGTTAGAAGTATTTCCTCCTCTAAACGAGGAAAATTTTCAGACTATCTCTGCACTCGTCAAAAGTGGCTCACCCACTGACCCGGCCCCCCCTAAAACTCTGAAGTCTGTAGCTGATTCAGTTGGTCCTGTTATTTTGGATCTGATCAACTCCTCGCTCTCTTCTGGGGTGGTGCCCCCCACTTGGAAGAACGCAATGGTTAAAACACTATTGAAAAAGCCTAGTTTAGATCCCAGTTGTCTCAGCAACTTTCGGCCCATTTCTCTTCTTCCATGGGTTAGCAAAGTTGCAGAAAAATACGTTAACTCAGTGTTTTCCAGGCATTTGGAGGATGGCAACCTCCTCCACTCTTCTCAAACTGGCTTCCGCCCACGCCAAGGAACTGAGATAGTGTTATTAGCTGTCGTTGAAGATACTAGAAAGATCCTTGATGCGGGAGGATCTGTGGCTGTGATACTTTTAGATCTCAGCGCGGCCTTTGATACGGTGAATCACCGCATCTTGATCCAACGACTCCACAAACTGGGCGTGTCCGGAGTTGCCCTGAAATGGCTACGATCTTTCTTAGAGGATAGATCTTTTCAAGTTTTTGAGGGCGAAGCCATCTCAAACCCCCGGCCCCTCCATTGCGGAGTTCCGCAGGGTTCGTCTTTGAGCCCTTCCCTTTTTAATGCTTATATGGCCCCCTTAGCCAACAGTGTCCTCCCTTTCAAAGTGCAAATCGTCACTTATGCTGACGATACTCAATTGGTGTTCTCACTGAACCATGCAGAGAGAGCCTCTTCCCATCTCTTGCCCTGCCTCGAAGAGGTTACTAGATGGATGACACTGTCTCATCTAAAATTGAATGGCGACAAAACTGAGCTCATGCTCCTTGGCAATAATTCCCCGATTAATATAGATTCCATCTGGCCAGCATGTATGGGCAGAGCGCCCATCCCAAAAAAGGAAATAAAGAGCCTATGCTTCTGGCTAGATGATGAGCTCAGTTTCAAAACCCAAGCCAGAACAGTTGTTGCCTCTTGCTTTGGCATGTTAAGATTACTTCGCAAGGTGCTTCCTCTGCGTCCCTTTCAAGCAAAAAAATTGATGGTCCAGGCACTTATATTGTCTCGACTGGACTATGGAAACGCCTTATACCTGGGCGCTCCTAGCTCGGTTCTGGCGAAACTCCAAGTCGTACAGAACTGTGCCGCCAGGATCCTTTTCGGGATTTCAGGCCGTCAATCGGCCAGACCTGCCCTAAAGGCCCTCCATTGGCTTCCGATCAGGGAAAGGGTCCACTTCAAGGCCCTGTGCATCTCCCACAGGGTGCTGAGAGGGAATGGACCAGCCATAATCTCCTCTCTGGTCCAACCCTACCGAGCAAACAGGCGGCTTCGCTCGGATGACCTCCATTTAGTCTCAGTTCCCAGAATCAGGAGGGCCAGAAATGCGGCTAAACTCTGGAACGCACTCCCACTGCAGCTTCGTAGGGAACCCAGTCATACTATCTTTAGGAAGGGGCTGAAAACTTGACTCTTCCCCAACTAACCCTGATACAGCTTCAACCTGGTGCCCGCTCATCGCTGGGATGCCTTCGGGTAACCACGCGCTTTTATAAAAGTTACCTCATTCATTCATTCATTTCCAACAACCAATATAGTTGTGGCTTTGCCTTCAGAAACACAGCAGTTTCCCAACCTTTAAATGAGTCAGAGAAAATTATACGTGGATGGAAAACCTGGCAATTATTGCCAGATTACTGACAACTTCTAAAAGAGTCCCTCAAAATTTTAAATGGACATATTGTGTATTGTGAAAGTTTACCAAGATAATCATTAAAACTTAGAAGCGCTGGGTCTATTGCATACTCAAATTTACTGCATGGACCTCCGCAGTATAATCTGCAGAGAAAACACAATAATATGCTTTTCAGGTATTGTTTCAGATTTAATTCAATAAATCCTTTTGTTCGTTCCTTTTAAATGTAGCTCATTTCCAGGTGGCTAATTTCGCTTTTGTACATATTTCCCTTTAATTGACACTTCTTTCTACTGTTTCAGTGTATCATTAGCACATTCTTTGCAAAAAACTATCTTGATAAGATGTAAAACTCTCATAGTAAGATAATAAAATATAATTGCCCACATATCCAATATCAGTCTGTTTGGCGTCTTCACCATAAATCCTTGCCTTTCAATACTGGTCAAAAGAAATCAAAGAAATAATGTTTTTGGTCCTAATGTTGGATCTTCAGAGTAACATAGGAGACCTTATCTTAATAGTATCATAAAATCCAATATCAAAGAATATTGCCACAGAATGAAGATTTGTGAGCAAGTTCAGGTGGCTCACCACAAAACACAGTTAAGAGAATTAACAAGACAAACAAGGGCACGGTCCATGGTTTTTAGTTTTTTTCTCTAAATTGTCAAAGAAAGTGCACTCTGTATGGTGGACTGTGATTGTGGATTTGGAAAACCACCAACACAAGAACAAAATACTAATGAAATGAAAATGTAAAAACAAACAAAAATGAATTAATGGATATTTGTGACTGCTCACACTTGCATTACCTTCCACTGTTGACAAGTAGCATCAAGAGAGAAATGCTACATTATATGTTTGCAAATGAACTTCTTTAACACGCCAGGCATGTTTTGTTTCACTATTTAAGTTTTACTTGAGACTAGATTTCTCAAGTGTCTGTGGTATCTCAAAGTTATCAATGTCTCTCTAATTTTTTCCACAATTTAAACACTCAGTGATTTCTTTATTGGGGAGATGGGATATACAGTTTCTTTTAGGAATGTAAGCATAATAAGAGTATCTATCCGTGGAGTATGTACAGCCATGTTGAGAGAACATTTTCAGAAGTTCTAGGGTGGACGCCAGTGGTGTAACATTAGCCGCAGCAGCCCCCGCAGCGTGGGGGCCCGAGTTCTAGAGGCCCCCCTCAGCACATACACTGACTGGGTTTGTGACCAAAGTGGTGGTGGGCTGGGGAAGGAGGCCCCCTCCATTTACTTTGCAGGGGAGCCCCCACACGTTTTGTTACACCACTGGTGGATACGGATTACTTGGCTCAGATTGTGTCAATCTGAGCCTTTCACAATGGGTGTTCTGGGGCTTAACCCTACAATTTAGCTAAAAACTGAGCAACAACTACACCCCCCTCCCTATGCTTGACCCCAATGGTATTGAAGGTGATAAGTACAAGTATTTCTCGGGGAGATGTTGTAGGGTTAGAGACTCAGAACTCAATAAACCAACTACGACTAGGCAAAAACTCAATTCTGACCCGGTGCTTAGTCTTTGAAAGTGAAAAGATAATTTACTTAAATCACACATGATGTAATACACAAGGTTTCAGAGCTAGCAAGTAAAGTTGGGCACTACGGACAACTTAGGTTAGTCACAAGGCACAACCTCGTAAGATACTCCTTGTGTCATCATTCCAGATTAGTCACTGGGCTTCCCTTTGATAGAAATTTGGGATTTGGGAGGTTTTTGGAGGGCTACCAGCTCAAACGTGAATCAGTTCTGGCACTTTCCCACTCCTTTTTACTGTGTACTTTGTTCCCCCTTTTGGGTTCCCTTGGGTTGAACAGTATCTTTCATTGTTTCTTCTGTCATTGAGGAGGACATGATCTGCCTACAACTCTTTGGTGTTTTTACATGGCTGCTATTCTTGAAGCAGTGTGTGCCGCATAGTCTAGGGAACACATAGGGCAAGCAGAATGGTATATGGGCATCATCTAACGTGCCAGTGCAGTGTTTCAGGTCATTGTTGACAGCGGATCAACAGTTGAGGGGGTGACAATGGAGTTGTGGTGTTTGTGGCTTGGTGTATTTTGCCGCTTGTTATCTTCCTCGGCTCAAGCATCACAATGGAATTCATAAAGACTTGAATTTCACTGTACCCTTTGTACATGGGACCACATGGTCCGTTCATGGTGAGGAGACACTTTGGGGACTACTAGGCCCCACCTACTTAGAGTTTTGCTTGTGCTGCCTCAACTCCTTTGTGACCCCTCATTTCCTGAGTGTCATTTCCCTCATGCAAGGGCTACTCCACTGCTCTTCCTGACAGTTGTTCAGCTCTCTCCCTTGAAGCAGGGACCAGGTGGCCTCTCCTGTTAGTTTTCGTCGGAGATCCTAGGTTCCTGGTCCATAACTTGGCTGGGGCAGTTGGCATTGGATGCCTCAACCTTGGAGCATGGTTAGTTGTTCATCATCACTGGTGAGGAGACCCTGGTTTCCATTTCAGAAATCCTGGATGTTTCTGCCCCATATTTATAATAAAGCTGTAGACTGTAGCTGTGCATTCCAACAGTCAGCTCTGATACTGGTTCTGGAGAGTTCTGCCACTTGTCTGTATTCCACTTACACTTGTCCAGTCACGTTCTCTGTTACAAAGTACGTGTCAGAAAGTGAGATAGAGCTAGGAGGCTTCTATCACGAGAGACCCAAGAAAGGACCAAAAAGGTAGAGAGGCTGTACTTCTTAACTATACATTAACCTTTTGATGGGGAGCCAGACCAGTGAACCAATGAGGCCACCTGTCTCCGTTCTTCCACGTCTGAAAACCCAACCAACTACAAAGAATCCCAGGAGTGCTCTGGGGAAGGTGTAATGGGTGGTCTGGTCAGTAGTACATGGTGGTAATGAAGCATGGGGCAAAAATGTACACCTCTTGTGTGGAGCATGCTTTATAAGGCCATATCATATTCAGGGGTAAACACATTACATGCAAAATCAGAATTAGTGCAACATCAACAGGCGAATGGAAACTGTTTTAGGAGTAAAATATTACATGTAAGTGCAGCAACATTTAGGTACTAAATCACATTATGGTGTAACATAAAATGTAGGTTCAAAGTCAACTTGATGCAACATCAACAGGAATTTAAAGGCACATTAAAGCAGGTATTTTAGAACAACAATCACATTTATGTGTACAAATAAAGTTAGCAGGAGAGTGTTACCTCCATCACGAAAGTCACTTAGTATAGAGTGAAAGTATAGTAGTAAGAAATCACATTAGGTGAAATGTCTTTACAAGTTCCTTTGTAATCATGGCCCAATAGATTCTCTTTCGCCTTCAGACACACAGATTTGCATACATTTACCAGCTTGAGTGGGAGAAACAGGCAGACTTTGGCCACACATCTCCCACAATTCACCTGAAGATAATATGTATTGTGCAACTATCAGCTCCTGTCAGAGACTTTCAGGTACACATTTAATTTCACTGTGGGTTAGCGGAATGCCTGTAATCCACACATACTTTTAAAACGCTTTATCAATATATTAAAGACTGATTTTAGTGCAGAATATATGCAGCAGAGTAATTGCAAATATAAGCATTATCGTGAGTAAAATAAAAGGGTTGCATATAGGGTAGTATAGATTAACCATTCCTAACTCCACGTCAGACTACCTTGAAGCTATATACATTTCCTAGGTATTCATATGTGGAGTTAAGTATAGAAAATGTATATTCTCAATATTTTGAATTTGTTACTTTGTCACTGATATTCTGTACCGTGGACATAATGGTATCGATATTCAGGGAGCAGACCAAATTACAGCAATACATATAAATACTAAAATAAAATTGGCAACATTATTAATTACAATTTGGGATACAATCTGGGATGGAATTAATTCATTAGATATCTTCTTTCTTATCCAAGCTATATCTTCTTTCTTAGTCCAAGCTATTGTCTAGATTAAAACCAAAATCTTGGCACAAATGAGAGTTTCTAAATGGCACACACACATACCTGCATTTTGCAGCCTGCCTGTAGACAAAGCCAATCTTGTTGCTAGTTTGTCGACGTGCCCAAAAGTGCCAGATATCAAGTAATGAATGCTGCCTTCACGCTGAGTCTTTGTCATAGACCAGTTATCTCCAACCTTGTCTAGGACTGCTTCTCCCATGGTATAACATGGGAGTTACCTTACTACATTTAATAAGCTATCATTTCCAAATGGGAATAGGTGGTCAGTTCATATTTTTTGTCTTTGGAACTGTAATGATAAATCCTCTCTCATGGTGAAACAGGATTTTAAATTACAATTTTGAAAATGCCACATTTAAAAAGTTCGCATTTTCCTGCCTTAGCCATTTAGTACCTGCAGACTATCACTGAGTCACCGGACTGGGAGAAGGAGGCAGTTGGGCTTTGTGTTTTCCTTCTAGACAGCCCCACACAATTTAGAGCTTAGGTGTGCTTGGATGGGCTATCACTGGCAGGATGGGGGCAGAGAGGGGTACAGCCCTACTTACGCTTATTTAGGCTATGTCCTTCCTCCACACAATGAGCTGTATACCCCTATAGTTAGTCTGGAACCGGGGCAGGGGAGACAGGAAACATCCAAGGGATCACTCTAGAAGCTTCTCCCACTTAACAGGAGGCACCTGATATAAATAGTGGACCTTATACACCAAGTCTTCTTTACACTTCCAGACCTGTGGAGATTCTGCCAGCAAGACAGACTGCTGTGCTGCTGAAAGGACCGCCAATCTGCTGGACTGCTGCCATGCTACTACCCTGCTGGACTACTGCCTTTCTGGACTGCTGCTTTGCTGGAATGCTGACCTGCGGCCCTGCTGCCCTACTGCCTGAGTCAAAGGGATTGGACCTGCAACTGAAACCTGGACTCCCAGAGTGAGTCCAAGGACTAGTCTGTTCAGAGCCATAGGGTCATAACAGGCTCCCAACAACCTGAACCAGCACCCAGATACAGCTGGAGAAAGCCCCTGACTCCCAAGTGGTGCCTCTCAGTTCCTGGACCCTTGGTGTGGCCTCAGAGAAGCTGAATTGAAAATGTTGGTGTTTTCTTGACCATAAACATGTCAGTTGTCGGCAAAACCTTGTCACTTGCACTGCTCACCAACGTGAAATTCCATCAGGCCAACTCTTTGCTCTACAGCATCAACAGGTTGTGGGGAGTGCCACAGCGAAGCTCCTGCCTGACAGTTCACAATGACAACAGGATCTTCACACTACAGCGTTGACCATCCGTGATGCCAGGCCTTCTATTTGCGCTACATCGATGACCCTCTGCGACGTTTCCCTGCTCCTCGCAACCCCCTCCACCATGAACGGAACTCTTTGCGCTGGACTGAGAAGGTAATTTATCAGCAGGGCTAACCTGGTCCCTGCATCCGAATCAAACTTCATCGCGATCGACCTGAACTTGTGACTTTCTCCCGGTCTCGCACAACTAGATAGCTGCAAGTGGTGCTTTGGAGTTTTTGCTGCTATTTTCACGTAAATCTTTTGGATTTAAATGATCGATCGGATTGGATTTTTGTAGTTTTGGTCTATTTCTCTAACTTGGTGTGAGATTTTTCTTGTGTTGTGTTTTCACTTTATTACTGTTTGAAATGCTGCCTAAATACTTTACACATTGCCACTAAGTTAAGCCTGAGTGCTCTGTGGCAAGCTACCAGAGGGTTGAGCAAAGGTTAATTTAGAGTTTGCTTGTGACTCATCCTGTCAAGTACTGTGTTGCTTCTTGAGGCGGTTTGACCAGTAACTCAATTTCTCACAGAAAGTGTTAGACCTGTCATCCTTAGGGCGGTCTTCCCCCAAGCATTTTGCCTGCTTACCTCCTCTTTTTTCTATTTCTTATTGTTGGCCTTAGGACTTTACCACTGCTGACCAGTGCTAAAGTGCATGTGCTTCTCCCCAAAACATGGTAACATTGGTGTATACACAAATGACATATTTAGTTTACATGTAAGTCCCTTGTAAAGTGGTATACCATATACCCAGGGCCTGTAACCTAAATGCTACTAGTGGGCCTGCAGCACTGATTGTATCACCCACACAAGTAGCCTTTCAAACCTGTCTCAGGCCTGCCATTGCAGGGCCTGTCTGTGCAGTTTACTGCCACTTCAAATTTGCATTTAAAACTACTTATCAAGCCCTAAGCACCCCTTTTAGTACACATAAGTCACCCCTAAGGTAGGCCCAAGATAGCCCATAGGGCAGGGTGCTCTGTAAGTAAAATATTTGACATGTACTGTTAAGTTTTGCATGTACTAATATTGACAAACACCCAAATTAATTTTTCACTACTGTGAGTCCTACTCCTCTCATAGGTTAACATTGGAAATTTCTTAATACACTTTTCAGCTGCTATTCCTGATTAAAAAAGAGTGGCTGTATCATGTTTTATATCTTTGGAATGGAATTGATAAATCCTCTTTACTAGTAAAGTTGGATTTAACATTACTATTTTAGAAAAGCCACTTTTAGAAATTGGGTATTTTCTCTGCTCTGGCTGCTCTGTGCGCCTTCAGTCTATCTCCAATACACATCTGGGGTGGGTGACAGCTACACTTTGGGCATTCTCTCGAGACAGCCAAAAACACAGGAAGGTTAGGTGTGTCTGCATACTCCTATGAATTCTGATGGCTCTTCCTGAGCAGTAAGGGAGGAGGGGAGCTGACACTTACACCTGAATAGGCACTGTCCTATTTCCCACACAAAGGACTGATTACCCCCTACTGATAGTCTGGAGCCTGGGCTGGCAAGAAAGGACATGTGTGCACTTTAAAGACCCTTCTTTGAAGTCACCCCCACTTCAAAAGCACAACTGGGTATAAGTACTGGGCTCTCTGACCCTATAACAGAGTACACTACTGGACCTGTGAAGAACTCCACCAGGAAGAAGGACTGAAGAGCTGCTACAAGGACTGAGAGTCTGCTGGACTGCTGCTCTGGAAGAACTGCTTTTCTTCTATGATGTGCTGCCTGCTGCCGGCTGCTTTCTACCCTGTGCCCTGCTGAGCAAAAGGACTGGACCCATCTCACTTGAATCTTGAGTGACTCCAAGGGCTTGCTTGCTTGCTCCCTCTTCTGAAGCCTCAGGGCAAGCAAAGATTTCCTATAACCCTGCAACAACACCTGGCCATCTGTGAGTCCTGCCTTGTCAAGTGGTGCCAATCCAGTTGTGGGCCTTTGGAAGTCCTTGTTTCTGTGCTGCCCAGCAGAATCCATGCATCACCATTTTTGTGCCGATCAGAACGAATGCATCACCTGTCGATGCAGCTGCTGCCTGACGACATCGCTTCAACAGACTGCGTGGCTCAACAATGATGATGAACAGCGCGGCTCAATGATGACGCATCGCAGTATCACAAAGGGGTACATCGACGAAGCCTTCATTGACTGCAGAGATCGGAACCGGTGCATCGCCGCCATCCACACGAACGACGACGACACTGTGCCTCCTCTACGTCTTGCATCAAGTCTTCAACGGCAACACTTCCTCCATCCAATGTACTTTTTCAGCAGGATCTGCGTGAATCCTGTAGCTGGCCTTCCATCGCGGTCAGCCTGATACTTTGGATTTACACCAGTCTAGCACGACCACTATATTTTGACCTACTCTTTCAAAATTCATAACTCCATTTCTACTTATTGGATTTTTGTAATTTTGGTCTTGAATTACTCATAACATTCTAATCTATTGTTCTAACCCTTTGTGGAGTATTTATGTGGTGTTTTCATTGTGTTACTGTGAGTATGTGTCGCACAAATACTTTACTCATTGCCTCTTTACATAAGCTGGACTGCTCTGTGAAAAGCTAACAGACGGTGAGCACAGGTTATCTTTTGTGTGTATCTAGCTTACCCTGACTAGAGTGATGGTTCCTGCTTGGACATGGTGCATACGTATGGCAACCAGAAACGCCATTTTCAACAGTAACTCACATGTTTCTATTTACACACAACATCGAAGATCACAGGTTGATATGTTCTTAAAATATTGTTTAAAAAGTATACAAAGCTTGTGTGAGAGACTTTCAGAGAGAGAGAGAAGCTCCACACATTTCAGAAGGAGCATCTACGACAGGTGTCTCCACCCAGTCAGTCGCAAGCTTCCAGTAGCTCCCAGACACCTTTAGAGTAGCTGAAGCCTTCAGTTAATTATTAAATAAGGATAGGGTAGCATTTTACTTTTACTGTTAAGGGAATACTGTGTTTATTTAGGCTGTGTATAGGCTTCAGGGCCTGATAATGAGCAGTGCTCAGTCAGAGTTATGACCCAGGCTGAGCCTGGGGCACAGAGGTGAAGAATAGAAGCACTGAGGTATTTACCTCTTAAATAATGTCCTTGTCAACTCAGTATTGGAGCATGAGAACAAAATAATGTTTCAGAATACTTTTAAATGGGAAGAAATCAAAATGAAATGTGACCTTAAGGATTAATTTAACTCTTCTTTTGAATTTTCTCCCATTTCAAAGTTTCACGTTTACAAACAGCAGGTCTTTTGTTCCAAGTAGCCAGTAGACACTGTGCCACATTTATAACTGAAAAATACAGTAATTTTTTATATGGGAGAAATTTCAAGTCCATAAAAGTTTTACCTATTATGAACATTTTGCAGAACATTTTTCGGCACTTAAATTTCTCCCATTCCCAAAAAAATGCTTGTATGCTTGTGTTATACATGTAACCGGGCCACATATGCCAAAAGGTATGTCGTGAGCCATAAGTACATATGACACATGCCGTCAGTTACCCATACACATATATCACATTCACATGCACACATGTTCATACTTCCTCAAAGACTACGCTTTCACTGACACTCATGGCAGCCCTGTCAAAGTGGCACTAGTCAAAGTATTTTGTTCAAACCATAGTTTCTGGTTCTATGGACATTAGGCTTGAATTCAAGAAAGCTGATTGTGGGGGTGTCTGGCAACTATGCACGAGTTGTTTAGCCTTCAGTAGCTCACACTGATTTTCTCTGATCAGAAGAAGCTCTCTCTACAGAAAAGTTTTGAGACCCCTGGTATAAGCCAACTTTGCCATTTGAGAGCACTATCACAATAGCACTGTTTAGCAGTGGTAAAGTGCACAGAGTCCTAAGAAGGATGAAGGCAAAAGGTTTGGGGATGACCCTGCAGAGAGAGACAAGTCCATCACTTCACATACAATTAAGCAGTACCATGAGGACATGGTGTGCACTGTACACATATCACACATGAAAATACATCTACATAAACTGTTCACATGAATCCAAGCAGTCCTTGCTTCAGCAACATGGCAATTTCTGTATGTCTGAGTGGAGCTGATGTGCAGCTATCAGTCAGATGTGTGAAATTCTTAAGAGAAGCACTCAAGCTACTGAACTTGTGCCCTGTGGACTGCTAAAAGTGGAAACTCCTGTGCCTCCATCCTTTTAAGGCAGTGCCATTACGTCAATCCAACAAGGCAACGCCAGTGTGGCTCGTAGTGGCAGGTTTGGAGCTGGCCTAGTCTATTCAAGTCAATTCACGGCTGACCCTTTTCCATCCCAAAAGAATACTATTATTAGAGCAAGCCAAAACCAATTTGCCTCGTACCTTTGCATTTGCACTTTATTTTACTGAAAGTTGAGCCCAGTCTGCATCTTAGTTACCGGCTGCACCTTCATAGAGCTCGTTTAAATCAACATGACAGATTTCATTTGCACTATGCACTTTATCAGACTCTTTTTGATTACTCCCTCTAGCTGACCCACGGGTCCTTTTCAGTACAAAAGAACCATGGCAGCAATCGGCTCAAGAAAAGGCAGCTCCAAGACAGTAAGGATCTGAGTGGGTCGAAACCACGGGTCATAAGCCGCTGCAACATGCACCTTATTAAACAGATTTCAAATGCAACTGCCATCATATATAATGGCCTATGAACTTTTATGTTTGGCAGCTGCTTTAGAACTATTCTCAGATTGCTGGCTGCCTTCTTGTGGGGATCTGGATTTTAAAAGACTTAATGAACAGGTGCCTTTATGATGTATTGGATGGATAGAAGTAAGCTTGATGAGGCTAACAGGACATTTTGTGTTCCCATGCAGTTGTTTTATAATAGGTGTTTTATATATTGTGATGGTTTCAAGTAATTTGAAACAATAAAGTGTATCCATCTATCTATCTTGCTTTGGCACCTAATTCCTAATGTCATATATGATATACTTTCAAACAATCTCTGTGGCTCACACTCTCTATAATGACTTTAGAAACTATGGGCCGGATGTATCAACAGGTTTTACCCATTGAGGGGCCTATTCCGATCTCGCTTGGAAAGCCCTCCGTACGAATCGGACCTGGAGGGCTTTCCAAGCGAGATGCGCTGTGCGAGTCCAACCGAGCGAGTACGATGCAACCGCATGGTTACGGACTCGGTTCGGCCGGACTCCCATAGCACTCAATGGGAGCTTGTGTACGGACGTGTACACTGGCTCCCATAGCAAAAAAGGTGTAGGTGGGGAAAAGCGTACACACCGTGGTGGGCACCCCATTTTGCCCGCCACACTGTGCATGCTTAGATCGGGGGGGCCCATGCACACCCCCCCGTGACCGATTCGGAGTGCTCCGGTGAAGGGGGGCCTGCTCTGGCCCCCCCAAGTACAATTCCGACAGCTGCTTACACTCGCTGAGACCGAGTCGATACAGCTGTCCGAATCGTGCATCGTACTCGCCCGTTCGGAATCCCGCTCCCTTGCGCGGCACGAATTGGCTCCGTACGAGTCGGACGGATAGATTCAGGTTCGTAAACGATTTGGTCGGCGCGGACGCGATCTTCGCATCGTACTTGGTCGTTTGTAACAGGGGACGATTCGGACGGAAAGATAGGCTCCGAATCGGATTTGCTCTTTACGAATCCCGTTTGGAGGCATTCCTTACGAGATCAGAATCGGCCCCTCTGTGTCTATGGGAAATGTATTCGTACATATGGCCCTATGTTCCTCCTAGATCTGGAACACAAGTGCAAAATGTATTCAGGTTTATTAGGTGTTTCTTACTACAAATAACTATCTTCTGTGTCATACAAATATGCATTGTGATTCGAATTGTGTTCAACATGACATGTTCCTAAACTGCTACATAATAAATGGACATTAGTACAATAGAGTTCATCGGACAACAAGCAATCTTTTTCTAATCTATGTCAATACCTTATTAAGTAACTTAAAGGAAAGGTTATCAAAGTCTGTGCAAAGATGATTATTCTTTTCACACCACTCATGGAAATAAGAAGATGCAAAAGTAAGAGATATTATTCCTCACGGGATGACTCCCGAAATTAATGTTCAAATACCAAGCCTAAATTATTTAACCCAGTGGTTCCCAATCTGTGCACCACAGCACCCCGGTGCGCTTCAAATTTAGCTAGGGGCACTGTGATCAGATGCGCACCAAGCACTCAGCAAGCCAGGGAATTACAGGGAAGACCGTGTATTGTGCAGCCAACTGAAGCAGCGTGGAGCCTGTCACTGCTCAGCACCTTCAAGTTAGGCATTTAAGAAATGGCAGGTAAAATATAATAGAACAAACCCAAAAGTAATGTGCACCAACGAGCGCAGTCACTCAGCCCCTTCTGGAGAAAATGTTTCTGAAGCAGCGTGGAGCCTGTCACTGCTCCACACCTTGGCTTACTTCCGGGCTAAAACCATTGCGCAGCCAAGGGAAGGGGATGGGGGGGAGTCACGAAGTGGGGAATTACACAGGGTGCACAGCTCTGCTCTGAAACACTGTCATTACTCTCTGAGGAGGACTGTTCTGAAAACATGACTCAGGATAAATTTAATAATTAAAATTAAAATCATAATTACAGTTATCCTGAGTCATGTTTTCAGAATGCTCTGCCTCAGAGAGTCATGTCAGTATTTCAGCACCGAGCTGCGCACCATCTTTATGATTGGCAATAAAGAGATTTTTAATACTGAGTCCAAATGTGTCTAGGCAAAGTGAAGTCTCAGGTTCTTCTGACAAAAAAGTATAGAAAGTACCACCATAGGTATCTAGATTATGGTTTCATGTGTGTAAAGAATAATAATGAGGAGCATCCTCTGTGTAATCTGTTTAAAAGTTTTGGCTGTAGAATCCATGCTGCCAAGTAAATTTAAAGCGTCATCTTGAAAGGCTTCACCCGAATATGGTTGGAAAGCCAAGGGAATTTTTTATAAGAAAACTTACAGAAGCCAAACTACAAAAGTCCACTTTCTAAAAACAAGCCAACGTTAATGGTAAGCCTGTTCTTTTTTCTTAGAAAGTGGCCTATCGTGTGGCACCATCTAAAAAAAAAACACAAAATTGCAGAAGAGCTCATTTTTCATGCTGCTGTTGATATGGTAACAATCATGCTCAACGAAGTTGTGGGTAAACAGCTGCTGAAAGGGCCTCTTACTAATAATACTATTAGCCAGGGGATAAATGATATGGGTGAAGATATTAATGATCAGCTTATCTGTAATTTATAAGGCAAATACTTTGCACTCTTGGAGGATGAGGCAACAGACAACCAAAAGACACCCATCTTATTTGTTATGTCAGGTTTGTTAACAAAAAGAAATTGTTGAGGATTTCTTGTTCTGTACAGAAATGAAAGGTGGAACTACAGGTGAAGACTTGTTTGAGGTTATGGATGATTTTATGGTACAGAATCAGATTGACTGGGAGAGATGTGTTGGAGTTTGTACAGAAGGGGTAGTTCAATGGCAGGATGCTTCAAAGGACTTCGAGCTTGTATGTGGTCTAAAACACCTAATGCTGTTTGGACACACTATAATGCACAGAGAAGCACTGACAGCAGGAAACATCAGTGAAGAACTGCATGATATTCTGAAAATGGTCATCAAAGTGGCAATTTTTTTTAAAACAAGACCAATAAAAGTAAGATTTTTTACTAAGATGTGTGATGACATGGGTGGCGAACACCCATGCCACTTTTTCTACATCAGTTCTCGGTGGCTGTCTCTTGGTAACTCTCTGCTTAGAGTGTAAGAGCTGAGGAATGAAATATACTCGTTATCTAAACGATGATGAACATTGTTTTGCTGACAAATTTATTGATGCTAATTTTCTATGGCTTTTCCTTCTGATCTTATTGAAAAACTAAATGCACTGAAAAAGTTCTTGCAAGGCAGTAATACTAACATATTGCAGCTCTCAAACAAAGTTTCAGGCTTTAAGAAGAAAGTAATCCTTTGGAAAAGCAGTGTAAGCAAAGGTGACTATAAATGTTTTCCATCATTGTACCAGTTTCTGCAAGACAATGAGATGGTGTTGAAGGAGGAACTGAGAACAGTTTTGGTTCTGTATTTGTCACAACTGCGTCTTTACCTTGACAAATATTTCCCAGAGGATGAAGTGAAGCCAATAAAATGGGGAGAGCACACTTAAATGCTGAGTTACCTCAGCATTTCAACAACGTGGAAGCAGAACAGCTCATTGACATTTAAAGTGACTCAAAATTGAAAGTAAGGTTCCAGTCTCAGTCACTGCTTGAGGTTTGGTGCCAAACTGAAAATGAATACCCAGTGATAAGCATGAGAGCTCTGCGTGTTTTGATCCTGTTTGCTGCTTCTTACCTTTGTACATCTGGTTTCTCAGCACTTGCAGTGATAAAGTCAAAATATAGGGCAAATATTCACCTTGAAAAGGAATGAATGTTGCGATCTCAAAAATAAAGCCAAGATTTGATGACCAATGTAAGGAAAAACAAGAAACATCCATCTTACTAGGATTTTTTAAATACATTTAGGCCTTTTTCTACTTTTTTTAAAATTCAGACTCTATGATTTTTCCTGTAAATTAAAAAACATGGGGCCATATTAGCAACAAAATGCGATAGATATTTTATCGCCAGCTATCGCTGGAATATATCGCCACGCTAACGCTGTATTAGCAACAATTAGTGCTATGGCGATGATTATTCCAGCGATAGCGGCAAAATGCGAGAATATCGCTGGAAAACCAGCGATATTCTCGCATTAACGCTAAGGTGGATTCAGCATTAGAATCCACCTCCTATACTTCAAACAGGTAAGTCATCCTCACTAGCAGGTGTTAAAAACTAGCGATAAACGCGCCTAGCGCGAATTATTTTATCGCTTCGCCTGCCTTGCTAATAGGGGGTAGTGGTGTTAGCGACTGTATTCAGTCGCTTTTAGTAGGGAACGCCTTCCTTGCATGTCATTAGCGATAATTATCGCTGACATGCAAGGCGATGGAAAACGCGGCCTCTAACGCCTGAAAGCTGTCGCTAACACCTGTTAGCGACAGCTTGCTAATAGGGCGATAAAATTATTGCCGCTTTAGCGGCAAAAAGTGCAGCTAAAGCGGCGATAAAGCCCTTGATAATATGCCCCATGTTTTCTACAGATGTTTTTTAGCTTTTATTGTGTGGTTAATTTTACCTGTGATAAAAAAGGTTGTAAAGTCATGGAAACATTTTTGGCAAAAAATATTGTATTGCTTCTGACTTAACCAATTAAAGTTTTTTATTAAACAACTGTTAGATTTTGATTTTGTTACATTTATGATTATAATACTTTCATCAGCTTTATCCCAATTATTTTCAGGGAAAAAAATGAGAGTTCTCCCGAGGTCGGGTGTACATCACCTGACCCGTCAAAAAAAGGTAACATAATTGGGAGCCGCGGCCAATAGGTCAAGTGAGACGCGGGTTGAAAAAGTTTGGGAACCACTGATTTATCCAAATAGAATATTTCTCTGTATGCAGTTCAAACTTTCATCAGCTTCCAAGGATAAGAACTGCCTGCAAAGTTTCATAAGTCTGACAAACTGTTCCAGCTGCAGCAACTATATATCTCAATTGTTAAAAAAGGATGTTTTGGACAGACAAAAAAGTATACTAAGTTTGCCTTATTCACAAACCGCACTTTGTAGTACGTTTTGCAGTCTTACAAAATGAACTACAAATTGCAATTCACAAACTGCATGCTAAATTTTATGCCTCCGCATTATATACTTTTGTGTGCAGAGTTCTCCTCCCCAACTGCTGAGTCTTCACACACTTAAATGTACGTTTTAGTAGTAAATGTAGATGAGACTGGAGGGAGGGGATGGGAAAAGTGGCAGACTTAACTACAAAAGAGGATGGGATTAGGATGATGTAAGAGGTGTTCAGAGAGCATAAGGTAGGAGTTTAGGGAGGGACGTCACCCACCCACTCAAGAATAAGTCAATTGCGTTACTCTGAGGTGGAGACATGTAACTCACACTTATGTAGTAAGTTTACCACCAGCCTTTTCTTATTCCTTTCTTGTTCCTGAAGGCTTTCACAGTCAGGCACTGTTTTCCTAACCGGGGAGGGGGCATACTTTGTAAGGCGCACTAACAGCTGATTTAAATTTTGTCCACTTTAGCATTTTAGTATTAAATCTGTTTTATTGACAGAATATAAAGCAGAAAACAACATTGAGTCGCCTACAACCCATCGGGCCGGCAAATTAGAATCCAGCTGTGCAGGCCAGACAACGATACGAACATGGGTTCCAAATCTTAAACACAGCAAGCCGCCTACAACCCAACAGGGCCGGCCGCGTCTTAAGGAAATTAGTAACCGGAGGGCTGTGATGTGGGCTGGCGCCAAAGTCCATTGAGAAGCAAGAGATCACAGGAGCCGCATGGCGACCCTTGGGGGCAGTAGGCACATTGTAGTATTCCGAATGTGAACACTGAACAGAACAAAAACCAAGTGAGACAATAAAGAAATCCAAACGAAACTCTCCCCCTCCCCCTCCCCCC
The DNA here is from genome assembly GCA_963921515.1 of Calotriton arnoldi. NCBI lineage: Eukaryota > Metazoa > Chordata > Amphibia > Caudata > Salamandridae > Calotriton > Calotriton arnoldi. Next base: position 928,619 of record CAWUFW010006003.1, on the reverse strand, counting down.
ACCCTATCTCCTCAGTGAGCCAAACAAAAGAGAAAAAGATGTCAGCCCGTGTACCCTGTATGTTACTTCGGGTCTACCACGTCGGGAGGTGGGAGGGGAGCTGTAATACGCCTTCTTATGGGATGATAGTGGCGTCGTCAGGGACTAATTTGAGGTGAGAATAGCTAAGAAAGGGGCCCAGATTTTGGCATAGGCTTCACTCTTTCCTGCTGCCGCCATAGAGAGCTTCTCCATCGCCAGAAGATGCCATAGCTGGTGTACCCAGTGAATATGCTCCGGTACCCTGTCCGATTTCCACCTTGCCAGTATAACCCTGAGCCCAGCGTTCAACGCAAGCGCCATTTGCCTCCCCCTAAGTGAGCGCAGGGGAAAGGTGATCGCATTAGGGAGGCCTAAAAGAGTGTACGCAGGGAGCCGGGGTATGGAGGTGTTGAAGGCACGATCAATGTCGTCCAGTATCTGTTCCCAGTAGCGGGTTAATTTTGGGCAGTGCCAGAGTAGGTGGATCAAGGTCCCGGGACTACCACACCCCCGCCAACAGAGGCCGTCGCATTGGGGTTGCCATTTGGAGACCCTGTCAGGGGTATAGTACCAATATGTCGCGATCTTAAAGGCTGTTTCCGTATGGCTCGAGGAATGCGAAGTGTGGTGAGTTCGACAAAAAACATCCTCCCACTCCTTGTCAGATAGCGCGCGGCCTAATTCTGTCTCCCAGCGCTTCTGTCCAGCAGTGCGAGTTCTAGGGAGGGCTGTGGTAAGGAAGGAGTAAATTTCCGAGATAAGGCGTTTGTCGTCTTTCTTGCTAATTAGCCATTTCTCAAATGGCGACATCGGACGGAATGCTAATGAACGCATCTCAGGTCCAGAGATCCAGTGTATCATCTGGGAATGCAAATAAAAATCGGACTCGGATAGATTATAGTCCGATTGGAGTTCCTTAAAGGGGATAAGGCCCCGCAGGTCGAATAGATGCCCTAAGCGTTTACATCCCCCTTCCAACCAGCGTGTGGCAACCCCATTATTCATCCCCGGCTGAAAGGCGGGGTTCATGAAAAGCGGGGTCAAGGGAGAGGGGAATGTGGTCAGGTTGGCCTTCCGGTAGATTCTGTCCCATGCAAGCATTATGGGACGCGTTACAGGAGAGGAATAAACGCCCCAAGCACGGGCTGGTCGCGGCATCCAGGCATTGCGCCAAATGTGATGGCCCGCTACTGTTTGGTCCATGAATACCCAATATTTCTCAGTCATGGGACGATTCCACTCCACCAAATAGCGTATCTGCGAAGCGTGAAAGTATCGAGTGATATTAGGCAAGGCCAAACCTCCATGTTTCTTAGGCCGTTGAAGCTGAGTTTTCGGTAACCGCGGCGCAATCGGGCCCCAGACGAACCCTTCAATAGCCGAGTGTATCTGTCGTAGGGCATGCGGTGGGGGTTCTAGTGGCAGTGTTTGGAATATATACAGAGCATGCGGCAATACGTTCATTTTAACCGCGGACAGTCTCCCAAACCACGTCAGGGGAAGGCGACGCCATCGATGTATGTCTGTGCGGATTTGTTTTAATAAGATCGAGTAGCTCCGCTCTGCAGTTTGCGCAAGACTTTTGTGGAGGACCAGTCCAAGGTACGTAATTCCTTCTGTCACCCAGTCAAAGGTAAAGCGATTGCGGAGAGTTTCTTCCATCTGAGGAGTAGCGGTGAGATTGAGTACTTGTGACTTCAGCATGTTAATTTTAAAGCCGGAGAACTGACTAAACGTCTGGAGGTCGTCCACAATAGCCGGCAGAGAGGTTAGTGGGTGTGCCACCGAAAAAATGAGGTCATCTGCATATAAACTAATAAGGTGCTGGTCTAAGCCAAATGGGATGCCACGCGCAAGGGGGTTGTCTCGGAGTCGCTGGGCCAACAGTTCCATATATAAGGCGAATAGTAGGGGAGAAAGGGGGCAACCCTGCCGTGTTCCTCGCCCCACTACAAAGTGATCAGAGAGGACGCCATTGACCCGAACCACCACCTGATGCGCGCTGTAAATACTCGCGATCCAGCGTCGGAACCGTGGTCCCAGATCAAAGCGCTCGAGAGTCGCGAAGAGGTACGGCCAATGCACGTGATCAAATGCCTTCTCCGCGTCGATCGCTAGCAGTAGGGCTTCCTCTTTTGACCGATGCACCTTATCAATTAGGTGACAGATACGCTTGGTATTGTCCCCACATTGCCGTCCCGGAATGAAACCGGACTGGTCCGGGTCCACAAGGCCCGGCATATGGGGGTTCAGTCTATGCGCAAGTATACTAGAGAAAAGTTTGGCGTCTATATTCAGTAAAGAGATAGGTCGGTAGGAACTGCAAAGTTCCGGATCCTTACCTGGTTTGAGGATAACTGAAATAGAAGCTTGCAGCATGGAGGGGGTAAGGGACCCTGTGTCAGTAAAGGAGTTAAACAAACGGGTTAGCAAGGGGGCGAGTTCAGCACAATAGAGTTTATAAAAAAGGGCACTGAAGCCGTCAGGCCCTGGGGCCTTCTGTAACTGCAGCCGTGCAATTGCAGATATCACTTCTTCAATGCGGATAGGCGCTTCCATGGCGTCTGCCTCGCCTGCAGGCAAAGGTGTCACCGCAGTATTACCGAGGTAGTCAGAGGGATCCGGCCGCAGAGAGGGATCCGCCGCGTAGAGGGAGCTATAAAAGGATCGAAAGGTCGAGACTATGTTGGCATCGCCGGAGAGGGATTGGCCTACATCATCGTGGAGCGTCGTAACCGAGTGGGCCTCCTGTTGGCTGCGAAGGCAATGCGCCAACATGCGGCCTTCTTTATTGGAGCCAACAAAGGACTTGTGTTTCAGGCGAACCACTGCATGTTCGGCTCGATCCAGATCAAGCCAGCGGAGCTGAAGCCGCTCTTTCTCCAGTTGCCTCCAAACTCGGGGAGCGCCCGTGCGCTTATGTATGGCCTCTAGCTCTTTTACTGTAGCCTCCAGTGCTGCGCGTTTCGTCCGTCTAGTCTTATTATCAAAGGCTGCCTTAGCTATGAGAGCCCCTCGCGCTACCAATTTAAGTGCCTCCCATACCGAGGAGAGTGGTGTGTCTTCCCTGTCATTAGATGCTATATAGTCAGTGATACACCGCCTGATGTCCGCAACCACGTCTGGGGACCTAAGCAGTGAGTCTCGCAGGCGCCATCGCAATGCAGAAGCCAAACACTCAGGGGGGAAGTGTAGGGATAGGGTAATGTGCGCATGGTCAGAGAGGGCCATCGCCTCAATAGTAGACCCCATGACCAAGGTCCATGCAGCTGGGGTAACTAGAAAATGGTCAAGTCGAGCATATGTCTTGTGCGCGGCCGAATAATATGAAAAATCCATCTCATCTGGGAGTAAGCAGCGCCAGGCGTCCCTAATCCCCGCGTCGCGCAGCCAATCCCCACCTTTTGCTGAGAGGGCGCCCGCGCCCCCGGTGCGAGAACCAGAATGATCCATCTCCCCGTTCATCACCAGATTGAGGTCGCCACCCACTATCACCACGGAGTCGGGGGAATGCAAAACCTCAGCGCAGGCTTCCATCAGGAACTTCTCTGGGCGGTCATTAGGGGAATAGATGGAGGCAATAGTGCAGGAGGAGGAGCCTAATTGGAGCCGCAGTGCTCGGAGGCGCCCTTTAATCTCCGAGATGGTCCCCATTACTGTGCCCCTAAAATGTTTAGCCACTAAAATGGCCACCCCCCCCGATTGCTATTTGTAGAGGACCAGTACTGGTGAGGGAAATGGCTATGACGCAAGCGGTGGGTGTCAGTTTGTAATAGATGGGTTTCTTGGATGAGGCATACGTCGCCCCCGAGTTCTCCAATAGAGATAATACCGCCCTCCGCTTAACTGGGTTGTTAAGACCCCGAGCGTTGAGTCTGATGATTTTAAGATCCAGATGGGAAGGGGGGAGTTAGGTGCTCTACCCCAAGGTGGAAAGAAGGCAAAGAGGACATGGTAGATAAGGATGGGCAAGTGTGTGCGGACAATGTGTGCATAGCTGACATAGGAACTCACTGAGGAGAGGACCCACCCTGCCCCAAAAAGGAAAAAACAACCCCAAATACAAAACAACATGAATAGCCAGGGCATTATCAGACCGATCCTGGGCCGGTCATCTGCTAACTTAAAAAGGAAAGGTCCGCAATGGTGCTGGAGTGACCCATGTCCGTCATAGAAATACAGTTCGGGGGTGTGGTAACGAAACAAGTCCAGGTAGGTATGAGAGTGCTGGCCCTCCGGCCCGCTCAAGTAGAGGATTCCATGTGTGGGCTAGATAGGAGGATCAGGCGGGGGATGTATTAGCAGGACTGCCGGCCAGTGAGGCTAGAACGTTTTCCCTCTCCTTCGCTCGTGCTGCTGCGTCCGGCCCATAGGACGGTGAGGAGGGCTTGCCGACAGTGTGCCAACGATCTGGCCTGGTGTTGCGGGGCGTGAAGGCCTTTTGTGGGCAAGACGGGGCCGGAGGCGAGAGACCCAGAAGATCGGAGGCTTCTTGGAGAGATCTCAGTTGGCGTAGCTTCCCGTCGAATTTAAAGATGATGCGGAAGGGATGGCCCCAGGCATAGGGGATCCCTTTCTCCCTCAGGTGTTGAGTTATGGGCCGGAATTCTCGTCGTTTGAACAGTGTGACCGCAGAGAGGTCCTGGTAAAGCGATGGAGTGAGACCTTGGAATTGTAGAGGGTGTGAGTCTCTGGCTTTGTGTAGAATAAGTTCTTTCAGTTGGAAATTGTGAACACACGCTAGGATGTCCGGTGGAGGCGCAGTGTTCCGGCGGGGCAAGCCCACTCGGTGTACTCTGTCGATTTGGATCTCCGCTGTATGTTCTGGGCCTAGAATATGTCGAAAAAGGGCTTGGACAAATTCACCAATATCACTTTCCTCCGCTCCCTGTTTCACTCCGCGAATACGCACATTGTTGCGGCGGGAGCGGTTCGCTAAGTCCTCCGCCTGCCCCTGCAATTCAACGTGTTGTTCTTTGAGGAGGAGAAGTTCCTGTTGCAGCATTTCAAGTTCCTCGTCGCGTCCGTTTTCGTGCTCCTCCAATGTCGCAACTCGGTCCCCTATCTCTGAGACATCACGACGGACCTCACGGAGATCCACCGCCAGTTGGTCCTTGAGTTCCTGAAGATCCTCCTTAAGTGCTGAGAAGAGCGAGGTCATGAAGGCCTTCGTGGCCGGTGCATCCGCTCCGTCCATTGCCCCTGCCACCATCTCCGAGCCCTGACCCACAGTCTTGGCCTGTAGCATGTCTTTAACTGAGCGATCCTTCCTAGGCCGCCCCGACGCCATGAGGGCCTAAATCCAGGTAGGACCTGTATAATGGATATCCGCCACCAGGTGATGCTGTAGGCCGTGCTGAGACGCAGGACGTGGATGGGGTGGACGCTGGGGTTGGATGGACAAGGCCCTGAGTGCAAGGAGAGTGTGTGCCCAGGTGCTGGGGCAGGGCCGCCCACCGAGGCTGTAGGGGAACTCAAAGATCTTGCTTACAGGCCTGTGTAGTGCGCGCTTGTACGCGGTCACCGGGCGTTCAGATGGGCAGTGCCCGGGACCTCTGCTCTACCATGAAGACAGCAGCACAGTTGAGGGGTAGCTCGCTATCCAGCCGCGCAGGTAATTGCATTAATCAACCGAGCCGCGGGAGGGGCGCGCTTCCCCGCTTGCTCAAGGCTCCGTCTCCCGAGCTCCCTCCACCATAAATGGCACTCCCCTCGCTGCGCCCTTTATATCTGCAAACAGCAGGCTCCTCACAAGTGTCCCCCGGAGGCCCAGGGGCTCCTCCTCAGCTGGCGCAATGAGGGCTCCGCAATGGATCAGGCCAAAGCGCAAGGCCGTGCTCAGGGACCACCCCTGTGCATTGGGAGGCCGGGTCCCGTAGGAGAGAGGCAGCTAAAGGGCGAGAGGAGCTGAGCTGCTGAGAAGTGGGCCCGGGATCAGGTCTCACTCCGGGCAAGGCCCCGTTGGAATGGCGGGCGCCCCGCCTCTTCAGCCACCGGCGGTCCGCGGGCGCCGCCCCCCGCCCTGATGTGGACGCTCCCAGGCAGGTACAGGGGACAGCAGGGGGGCGCAGCACCCGCCCCGTTCTCCGCGTAGTCCGTCCCCCGGACCCCCCCACCCCGGCGGGCCTCCGGAATCAGGTGAGGCACCACGGGGGAATTATGCCGCCAGCAGTAGGATCTGGCCAGGCGGCGACGCCGTCTTGGCCTTCTCGTCCGAGCCGCTCCGCAGGCCGGGCCTATGCGAGCAGGACCCTCGCTACGGCGGAGGGGAGCAGCGCGCCGGCAGGTACCTGTAGCCCCCAAGGGGCGATGGACGATTCAGAGAAGCCGCAGGCAGGCCTCGGTGTCCGGGGGGGAGCCCAGTCTTAGGTCCCCGGCCGCCGCGCGGCAAGTTGCGGCCGTTGGGTTCCGGGGCCGCGCCTCGCGCTCGGCAACCACGCGGCCCTGCACAGCACCCAGCGAGGTTGCAGCGGCCGTTCAGGCACTCTATGGGCAGTCACTGGAGGTCGTCCAGCCGGTGCAAGCGTCCTCCGCCAGTTAGGACGATGGATGGAGTGCAATAACAAAGCTGTAGCACTCGGCGGGCCGGAGCGATCGCAAGGCACGTCCTAAGCGGTCGCCATCTTGGCCACGCCCCATCCACTTTAGCATTTTAAATGGAAAAAATAATTTTAATTTTTGCTTCCTCCTCCTAAGTCTAGCTTGTACCGTTGCATGGTTGCATGCATGCTCATGTCACAGTTTTTGCTCCAAATGTGAATGGAGGAATCTCATGTTCAGGGTCACGTGTGGGATTTGACATACAAGCAGCATGCAGCATTTGTGCACACTTGAGAACAGACATGCAAACAAATTCCAGTTAGTCCGTGCTGTAGGGAGAGACATATGCAGTGGGGTGTTGTTTTGCACCTCTTTCTGCTCAGAGGTCCAAATACTGGCTACCCAGGCTGGAATAGACTGAGGTAACCCCGCAAAGGGGTGGATTTCCTGCACGCACTCAAACAGACATACACATGAGACGCATGTCAGCATACAATACGTTGACTCTGTGTGGGGAAACATAGGGCAGCTTTATCCTTTTGAAAGATTCAATGCCTTCTGCAGATTCAGCCTGAAGGGAAGGCCAAGTGTAGAGCATGTCAGTGAATGACAGCTTCATTAGTGCTTTGGAGATCAGCTGGAAGTTCCGCCCACCTCGCGACGGATCCAAAGCACATTCTACTGACAGGTTTCCTCTTTTCCTCTCATCCCCATTGCTTACCACTTAGACGACGGGCAAAATGAAACTAAAGCAATTTACTGCTGTCCTTTTAAAGTACCTTTTTCTCAGTGCTTCAGTTCTGACAACCAATATTAATAACAGGAATTGCATCCTTAACCGAACCCAATTATTTTGCACAAGCAACCTGTTTTTGTAGAACTACCCGGCATTTTCTTTCTGAAGCCAAGCTCTCAGTTGCAAAATGTTTTATGTGCGCGAGCCACTTTCATTACAGCTGGGCTCAGCGTTTCTACTCGACCCTCTGATTGGAACAGGCTCAGAGAATACTTCATTTAATCCATTTTCGAGCAATCCCAATTCCAGGCAACAAATGTGAGCTAGAATGTCAACAACTTCCTGCTTGGGCACCTGGAAGGCGCTCTAACATTAGCTGACAGCCAGTCTCCCCCCAGGCAATCAGTGTTCAGAAAACAAGCTCTGCAGAAGAAAGTGGACCGCACTTGGCATCCTAAACTTTCGATGTAGACTTGTGCGAGCAGGCAAGTCTTAAATCACTTGAGGTGATGTGGGAAAAATTTAGGTACAGTTCAGAACAATCCTATATAGAAATAAGTGATCCTACGTAGCAGTACATGGGTGAAACAAGGCCCCCTCTCTATATATAATCTACTTAAAGTTTGCAAAGAATTTGAGCCGGTGTTTTCCGGTGCTCGGTACCGGCACCTAATTGTCAACATAGGCAATTATGGCAGTGCGCCACATGGTGGCGCTATTTGTCTAGTTTAGATAAGCACAGCAACAGTTCTTTATTATTTCAATACACGTTAAAAATTACTACCTGCCATCCTAGCCATTGTTACAGCTTCGGAGGCCTGGACCAGTCTGAATTGTCACACTAGTAGGAGTGTGACAGTTAGTTGTGTTGCTATTGTAACTGGCAGCGCTGGCAGGGCAATGTGTGGTGCAGCTGCAGTCGCATCCTGGTGAAGGCCCTGGTACTTATTATTTTACAACTTAAGCTCTGGATCTATTATTCACAAACCTCTAATGTTTGCATGGTTCTGAGTAAACATAAAATGAAGAAACACAGGACAGAAACACTACAGTACAGAAAGAGTAGTATGGTGGAGGGAGGTTAGCAAATACCTAAGGATTGAGCAGCTTTTGAAAGATACTACAGTTATAGAGAGGATCACATTCTTTATATAGTCCAGTTTATTAAAGGTTGGAACTTCAAAGTTAAAGTTTGTGAACATCTAAATAGCAAATATACTTTATTGCATGATTTGTTAAAAACCTTTGCAACAGTGTACAGAGACAAAAAGTCATTCAGTAATTACTAGTTTTGACATTAGAGTTAAAAAACATCATTGTGTCATAAAATCTAAAAGTTCATTAAATACTAGCTTTCAACAATTGGGAATTAAAAAGAGAGTCATTGTATCATAAAAGCCTCTATTGCATGATGCTAGGCCCAAGGTGCTATCTAGATTGTGCTCGTTTAGAAAAAGAGGGTTTGACATCTTCCTAAAGGAAGGGGGAGAAGCTATGTGGAGAAAACAATTTGGACAGAAAATCTCCTATTGTGCCATGCATTGTTTGAAAGTCAAAAGCATGTCTGTTGTTTAGTGGCCGAAGGCGACAGTCTCAATGAGGAGGAAGGGACAAGTTTCCAGTCTGTCTGTCCCGTTCACATCTCGCCTCCTCTAACTTCTTGGAGAAGCGATCCATAAATTTGACCAATGCACAATTCAAAGTGGTGTTCGAGGGATCAAAACAGGCCAGGACCGCTCCTCTGCAGGATCCTATGTCTTTTGCAGTCCAACCCCTTTGTAGCAGAGCCCTTCTATCTTCTAAGAGGGTAGGGCACAGGCACAATACATGTGTTATATCCTCCTTGTGTTGGATGAAGAGCCGACACATTTTCTGAGTGCAGTCTCTTTCCCATTTTGGGAGGTGACAGGATAAGGGGATGACCCCCATTCTCAGCTTTATAAACTGTAGCTTAGTTCTTACGTTGAAAGTATTCATTAGGTAGCAGTGGGGTTGCAATTGTTTGTAAGTGCGTAGGGTCATCCAACCGTGGTTCCGTGCAGAGAGGCTCGCCCTATCTTCTATTGAAGAAAGTCGGTTTGTACTGATTTTTTCTAACCTCTTAAATTTCTGTTGGCTGACGTTTAGGTCCCAAGAGGTAGTCAGGTCAAGTGTCCTGAGGGCTTGGGGCAGATAGTGATGACCCACCAACTTGTGATTTATATTCAAATTGATCCATAATTTGTGGGCCATAGTGCCTTCCTTGAGGCCCTAAGCTTATGGCAGCTTATTGCGAAGGCCATCATATGGGCCAGTGCCTGTCTACAGATTCTGAATTCCAGTCTGATTTGTGCTGGAGATGTATGGGAAGGGGGCTGGAAGACCGTTTTGTAGATGTTTGCGACTATTTTGTCCAGTGACCCACTGTCCCGCCCTTTCAGAGCCTCACACCCATATGTTAGGGTTGGGATAACCTTCGCCTGAGCCACCTGAAGAATTGGAGCAAAGGAGGGGCCATTTAGTTTTTTGTAAACGGATCTAAGTACGAACAACAGAGCGGTACCTTTCTTTATTACCTTCCATTGTTCTTGACGAGGACGCCTAGATACTTGTGGCAAATGGTGGCTTCTATTCTTTCCTGGTATAGAGACCATGTCGGCTTTTTGGTCCCAGTTGTTCAGACAGCAAGGATTTTAGTTTTCTTTTTGTTTATCTGTAAACCGTTCCTACCGGAATATGTGGTGGTCGCATCCAGAAGACGTTGTAAGCCGATCTTTGTGTGGCTGAGAAGAACCAGATCATCAGCATAGAGTAAGTTAGTGAGATGGAGGCCGCCCAATTTGGGTGGATTCAAATTAACTGAGTTAAGGACTGGAGACAAGTCGGACAAAATAGATTAAAAGGCGTAGGTGCAAGAATGCAACCTTGCTTGAAGCCTTGGTAGTTATGGGCCTTGACAGGCGTGATCCGTCCCTGATTTTGATCCTGACCCATGTGTCATGATGCACAAGCTGCAAGGCCCTGAGCAAGATGTTGGAATGATGAGCAGGGCGAGTTTCTGCCAGAGCTTCCTTCTATCGACCCTATCGAATGCAGATTTGTAGTCTATGAAACCCATATATACGGGACTGATATTGGATTCAGCCTGGTCGATCAAGAGAGAGACTGTGATGAGATTCACAGATGTCCCAGTATTGCTTGTGAATGCAGTCTGGTTTGGTGGTATGATTTGATTTGTCTTAGCCCATGACCGTAGGGAGTCCAGCAATATGCCTGCAAAATACTTCGCTTAATTATCGATTAGGGCGATCAAGCGCTAATTGCCAGGAGATTTTTGGTCGCCGCCTTTGAAAATCAGAGCGAGAATCAATCCACTCCATGAGGCCGGAATGGAGTTCTTTTCTAAGCTAGATAAATAGAGCGGGGCAAGTTGAGTGGCCCAAAAAGCTGGATCCTCCTTGTATAGGGCTGGTGGTATTCCACCTGGGCCGGGACCCCTGTCCCTGCGTCCCTTTGCAATTTGCTTTTGAATTGAGGCCTCTGTGAAAGAGAGCCTGAGGGATGGCTTGTCGTGAATAGTGATTAGAGCTTCCAGGACGGTGCTGCCCACAAGGTCTTCAACCTGCTCACAGTTCCAGTCTGACGGTGGGGGGGCGTTGAAGTGATCATATAGAAAAAGGTACCACTCCGTCTCCGAGATGTTAGAGGAGTCTGCCTTGGGAAGCGTGCCCCCTAGGCCATTTATGGTGCACCAGAACTTAGCAGAGTTGTTGGTCCTTATATCATGCAGTAGTTTGGCCCAGAATGAGTTCCAGGTGAGTAGGTGCTTGGACTGTCCTTAAGCACATAAGCACATAATTCATTAACCCTTAACAATAGAAGGTTTGAGATCTCACAATTCAGTGTTTTATAAAATTTACTCTTTTAGCTAACTGATTTTAATGGATGTAGTTTTTCTTTTATCTATTTTAACATATATGTAAATTGCGTTTATGTTTTAATGAGCTTTTTGAAGTATCTAATGAACTAGAAACATGTAATTAGTAATAAATTATGTATATTCATGTTAGTGCTTTTAAGGTCTGTTTGACTGAAATAAAGTTTATTATTCCAGTTGTTCCTTCGGTGTTCGCGTTTAGCCACCTTCAGATGTCTACGAGCCTCTCTTATTTTACTTATTATTTTTGGGTCCATTATTGACGTTTTGAGTCTTCTCCACAACCGATTTATGCTTTGTTTTGCAGATCGTATTGTATAAACGGAGCCATTCACTTGTGAGGCCGACATCCTTGGTATGCTCTGTATCCGTGTTGCGAATCGAGCCACCCATTTTTCAGAAAACATTGACCAATTGACGAGTGGGTCTCCCTCTGTCCAGTAGATGTTGACAAGTAGTTGCTTGGCTTCTGGCGCCAAGGTCGGGAAATTGTTGACAGTGCACTTGATGGGTTTTAGGTTGATGGTGATCCAGCGCGACTAATATATTTTCCTCTCCTATGGACATAACATCCAGTTCGGAAAAACTCCTTTTTCCACAACTATAACAATATGACGGTGGGGCCCATAACACCGCATACACATTCAGTCACTCAAATATTCCCTGGATCTCATCCACTACTACCTAGGAGAGAAAGCTATGATGAAATGCTGGAAGGGAACGGGATACCTTTTTACTGTTGACAAGATAACTGTTCAAGCATCATACATTTTTAGATTGTAATCCTGTCAATTTCTAAAAACATCAAAAGGCATTCCGTTCATTGGTCGATGGACCAACTAGTAGGAATCAGTTGATGGTGATTAAGACCAGCTCAATCACTTTAACCTATTAAACATTTGCATTAATCATTGAGCTAAAGAATCACAGACTCGTAGTTTTAATTATAATAAAGTTTATATAATTAATCAAATGCATAAAGAAAATTTCCATTTTATTTATCAGTTAATACATTTATTATCATTATAAAAATAAAGTTCAGAGAATTAGTGCATACCCTTTTAGATGGAAAAATAAAGTTCGTCACAGCAGATCACAGCCTAGCATTCCCAAAATCTGACTGACTGTCCCGCTAAACAGGCCTCCTCAACGGACCACCTATACAGGTTTTCCGCATCGATCTCCTTTCTTCCCAGTCAGATTAAAAAGCAAAACAATTAATTAAATTTAAAGAAAATGGCCTAAAGAAAATAGCAGCGATTCTCCAGCGTCAAAGTTCTGTGCTCAAAAATTATGTATGAATAGCGCTCCTCCTACTTAAGAGTAGGTCCTCTTATACCCTAAACTGGCTTACTAAACAGAAATGTTTCAATCTTTGGGGCGAGATTCACGCTAATTGGTCCATTGGAGGGGTGGCAAGCATCTCCTCATTGCCCTCCTCGTTCAAACCAGTTCCGACAATGTTTATAATTTTCGTCCTTTCACACGGTTTTAGGATATTACCAATCCGATTGACAAGTCCTCTTTTGTAACTTTTCTTGTATCTTTATTAAACCAGTTCATTGTTAATTCACAGTCGCATCTCTGGTTCCCCTGCATTTTCTTGCTGCGTCCCCTTTTTGGCACCCATTCTGGTATCAGGTCATGGTGACCTTGGTCTTTTCATTCTGGGCTTTACTTTCGGATCACGTGTCATTGGCAACAGCTTTCTCCCAATTGGAAGCCATTTTGCACTTGCGCACTTTAGCTCATCTGCCTTGGCGGCCATTTTTACAGTGCGGCCTAGCAGGCCCGTACGAACTATTATGAAAACAAACACAATCATAATCAAAACAAAGAAAAATAAGCCTTTTCGTTTCCCACCCGTCATTCTACGTACCCCAATTAGGTGTTACCTAGCAAAAGCGACATATAAAGCTATGCTTACTTACCATCCGCATACTTTTGCCACAATACAATTTACAACATAGCACAAATCATGCAACATTATTTTAATTAGTACGCAAATTATTATGTTATTTATTACATCACTTAGACAAGCGTTAATAGGTTATCTTTTAGTCATGAATTTGCGATTATCCCATATAAAAGATGTCTATAAAGACGTAAAATGTTGATTAGTCTCCAAACAATTAATAGAATTAATTATTAGTATTAATATTAGGGGTTCAAAATTTTCTTATTTACCTTGCTCCATCAACTCCCCCCTTTGGTGATTTTTAATATCACCAAAAAACCCATGTTACACAATTTTACTGATAGCATTGTTTCTTGTCCATTTGCTTCTTGTTAGTTTTTACACATCTGTATCCCTTTCATCTTCTCTCTTTGTTCTTTCATACATACTGTCTTTTAGTTCTTCTAGTTCTATCTCACCTAATTCTCGTTCTCTTTCTTTATTTATCTTATTTTCTCTTTTCATTTAGTTTTGTCTTTTTCTCCTTTTAATACATATGATAACACATTTCAATAATAATACTCCTAAAATTACTAATGTTGCTGATATCAAAACTTTCCCTACAATAGAACTACCTATTTCAGTGAACCATTTTGGTATTGAGGACAAACTCTTACCAAGTTTCTCCCAGGCACTTTCAACCTCCAGTGGAACAAGTTCTTTGTGCAAATTTGTAATATTCTTTATATACTTTTGTATATTTTCACTTTTATCTGGAATGTAAGTACAACAATGTTGGACTTTCAGCATTCCACAGACTCCTCCCTCTTCTGCCAAAAGAATGTCAAGGGCAAGTCGATTTTGCATTACCATAGCTCTCATGGCAACCATCTCGGTATTTACCATCAAGAACCCTCCAGCAGTATTCGTTGATAAACGATCTACTACTGTGGACAATTTCCGAATTTTAAATGCATTCAAAGATATTCCCACTGCTGGTATCATTGCTCCAAAAATGTCACCTACTATTTCTGAAAAACCTTCCCTTTTTTCTATGTGTGAATGTTGCACCCATTTCGTGTGTTCCTTTTTCTTCTCTATCAACATGAAAGATTTTTGAAAAGACCAGGCCTAAGTAGCAAGACCCATACCAATGGTCCGGCAACCTGTAATAAGCCGTGTTCCCACAAATATAATAGATCCCTGGAAATATTGGATCTTTTCCTCCTTTGAATCCCCATCCTCCTAAACTTTTATAATTGTCTTGACAATCGCTGGAACCCACGAAATAGTTGTCATACCTAGTTTTATTTCTACTAATGCACAACTTTCCCTGTTGGGGCCAATATAAAGTCATAGCTGCATTTGTCTTTTTTCTTGTCATCACTTTCTCTTTCAAATGTCCATAGTGGTGTTTTCATCTCTTCCTTTAGTACTTTCCTTTGAAATTTTACTCTTCTGCTTTATACCATTTCTAAGAACACCTTTTCCTCTTTCTTTAACTCACAAGTAAGGTTATGTTTAACTACATAATCTAATGTCAATTCTTTGTTCTTTAAGAAAAATTCACCAAACATTTTTGCCACTTTCACCTTGTTCAATTCAGGAATTATAGGAATTTCTGCAAAAATCTTATTTATGTCAGTATAATAATATTCTAATCTACCTGTTTTATAAAATAAACTAGCTAGGACACTACATGTTATTCCATACGTCAAAGGAAGGTGATGATAGGTCACACCTTCGGAAACAGACGCAGGTAATTGCATACAAACATAACAATCTCTTACATCCATGGTTTCTACATATTCATATAATAATTCTGTAAAAACGTTCTTTGAAAAATCTGTTATAGATCTATCCTTATGTAATTCTGCATTATCTACTAGTGTTGCTGTGTTCTGTATGCTATCCTTCTTTGTTTTATTCTCTACTATGGACGTTTCTTCTACAGCTAATCTAATTGGAATGGTGATTGCTAAGATAAACCATACAAACATTAATAAACCTGTACAAAAGAAACACATTCTACACCATCTACGTAGAAACGCACATCTATTCTCTATGTCTACCATCTTGTTTTACTACCTATGTATAATTTGCACAGAAAATTGTGTCACCACACCTCTGAATGACGTTTCAGCCACTCTACTTTCTCACTTTGTCTCGTTTGGTACTCTCTTTAGTTCTTCTCAGAACTCTTTCTTGTCTTATTCAGGTTTTTATTGTCCAGTCCGGCTTTTCTTTTAATCTCTTCAAACTTGTTGCACTCCACTTTCACCCATTTGTTTGTAGCTTCCTTCGGGTTTATCGTGAGTGATTTCTTCTTCTTTGATATCAGTCAGTGCAATGTATAGCCATTCAGGTGACTTATATTTCAAATTAACTTTCTTTACTCTTTTTGTTTTCTGTAATTGTTTTCCATCTTGTTTTTCTTGTTCCTTTTGACTTGTTATTTCATTTACTTGTTCTGCATTATCTTTGTTTATTTTTATGATTTTGTATCTCAACCTTTAACTTCGTGGGGCCAATTATCTCCTTTTCTCGGCCTTTTCGGTTCACTTTATTTTTCTTCACGTTCAGCTCTCCAAGTTCTTTTTCTTAGTCCTAGTCTCTGTTTCCTCTCTCCTTCACTTTCTTCTGATTCTGTTTCAGATCTTACTTCATTTCCCTTATTTTGAATTTTATAATTTCACTTTCTTTGACTTGCTCCTTTTCTTCCTGTGTCTTTTCTTTTTGATCACCTGTTTCTATCCCTCCTCG
The DNA here is from genome assembly GCA_963921515.1 of Calotriton arnoldi. Taxonomy (NCBI): domain Eukaryota; kingdom Metazoa; phylum Chordata; class Amphibia; order Caudata; family Salamandridae; genus Calotriton; species Calotriton arnoldi. The sequence continues at coordinate 912,746 of CAWUFW010006003.1, read as the reverse complement.
AGGTTCTTCCGGATTCTCGTTGATCTCTCTATCTGGTTCTATATTTCCCTGTTCATTTGTTTGTGTATCTGTCCCTATTACTCCTCGAGTGTCTTCCGATTTTTCTATCTCTCTATTTGAATCTATCCCTGCCTTGTCTACTTTGACAATTTCTGTAGGATTTTTACTATAACTTGTGCTTGGCTGTTCACTGTCAGTTTCTTCGTTTATGATGTCAATCTTCCATTTATTCTTTAGTTTTTCACCATAATCTGATTGATCTGTATCAGATGCTGAACTGGTGTCTGATATTTCCAGATGTCGACTTACAGGTCGATCTTCAAGTTCTGGAACTTTTGCTATTTCAAATTCTTCTTCAGTTGTCAGACTTGTACCTGGGTCTTCCAGATGTCGACTTACAGGTCGATCTTCAAGTTCTGGAACCCTGTTTCTTTCTTCTTCTACATCGGATGCTGAACTGGTATCAGATATCTCCAGATGTCGACTTACAGGTCGAGCTTCAGGATCTGGAACTCTGATAGTATGGCTGGCATGCACCCAGTTTTTCACTCCTGTACATTTGACTGCAGTTGTTGTTACCAGGATCACCTGTCGTGGTTGATCCCAGCGAGGAACCAAACAGTTTCTTCTTCTGTGGACTTTTATGCGGACCCAATCTCCTGGATTCAGATCATGAGCTGGTTTTCTTTCAAGAGTGGTCGCATCCGGTCCAACCTGATGAAACACAGAATGCACCACATCAGCCAATCCTTTGCAATAATCCATCCCAAGATCATCAGTTATAGTCAACAGTTTGTTGACAGGTACATGAGCTTGTCTCATTGCTCGTCCCATGATAATTTCATGGGGACTTAACCCTGTTTTCCTATCAGGTATGCTTCTGATAGTCATCAGTACCAGGGGAAGGGCATCTGGCCATTTCAGTCCTGTGGCTTGACACATTTTTCCTAACCTTTTCTTTATTGTTCCATTCACTTGTTCTACTACTCCAGAAGCCTCTGGTCTGTATGCACAATGCAATTTCTGTTGAATACCAAGAGCCTCACATATCAGTTGAACTAATTCATTTTGAAAATGTTTTCCTCTATCTGTTTCAATCGTTACTGGAAAACCATACCTTGGAATGAATTCTCTTAGCAAAAGCTTTGCTACTGTAATCCCATCATTTCTTCTTGTCGGATAGGCTTCCACCCAACGAGAAAACAAACAAACGACCACAAGAACGTACCTCAGTCTATTGCTTGGGGGCATCTCTATAAAATCTAGTTGCATTCTCGTGAAAGGACCTCCTTCTCGTCCTATTGTTCCTAAACTCACTACTGTTTTCCTTTCTGGATTTATCTGTTGACAGATAAGACATCTTTGACAAAGACTTTCAGCTATGGCTCTGAATTTTGGGTTATACCAGGTTTGTCTGAAAAGCCGGATCATTGCATCTCTTCCAATATGAGCTTGTCCATGGTACATCCGTGCCATGTCAGAAATCATGCTATCAGGCATAACTGGTCTTTCATCTCTATAAACCCAAACATCATCTTCTTCCCTTTTCCTGCATCCTGCTTTTATCCAGTTATCTTTCTCCTCATCATCTGCTGCTTCCTGTAACTGTCTCACCTCATCCCATGTTTCGACAATGTTAGTAAAAAGCAAAGGACATGAAACATGCTCTCTTTCTTGCCTCCTGTTTAGTGAGACTACCTTTTTAGCACAGTATTGAGCTACCTCGTCGGCATAATTATTGCCCACGGTTATGTAGTCTTCCCCATTTTTATGTGCATTGCACTTCACCACTGCAATTTTTCTAGGCAGCTGTATCGCCTCAAGCAATTTTTTCACAAACTCGCCATTTCGAATCGGAGTTCCTGCAGACGTCAAGAAACCTCTTTGGGACCAGATCTGCCCAAAATCATGAACCACTCCGAAGCCATACTGGCTATCCGTGATCACTGTGATTAGGACATTCTTTCCCAGTTTGCATGCCTGTATTAGAGCAATCAGCTCAGCCACTTGGGCGGAACGTATCCCTCTCAAACAAGATGCTTCCATTATGGCACTTACTGTACATACTGCATACGCTGCACTCAAAACTCCTTCATCTGTTCTCAAGCATGAGCCATCCACAAACATCACATAGTCTGATTCTTTTAAAGGCTCATCTCTAATGTCTGGCCTTGGTTTCGTACAGTATTCGAGTACATTCAAGCAATCATGATCAACCTCATCTTTGTCTTTTACACTCTCTTCATCCGGCAATGATGTTGAAGGATTCACACTTGTGCATCTGTCAATAGTTACATTGTCTGCACTTAAAATCACTTTTTCGTACCTAGACAGTCGACTATGTGTCATGTATTGAGTTTTTGTTCTTGTCAGGAGAATTTCGACAGAATGAGGAACATATACCCTCAGTAGGTATCCCATCACAATGCCTTCACTCTGTTCCAGACTCACACAAGTAGCAGCTACTGCTTTCAGACTTCCAGGCAACGCTTTCGCTACTGGGTCTAAAACAGCTGAAAAATATGCAATAGGTCTTTTCATATTTCCATGTCTTTGCACTAAAACTGATAGTGCACATCCATCTCTCTCACTACAATACAGTTCAAAATCGTTTTCATAGTCAGGCATTCCCAGTGCAGGTGCTTCACACAATCTTGCTTTCAATTCTCTGAATGCCTTCATTTCTTCATCATTCAACTCAAACAGAACTTTCACATCCTTTTTTGTCAATCACTGTAATGGTTTTGCAATTAGTGAAAATCCACTTATCCACTGTCGACAATATCCAACCATTCCCAAGAACATTCTTACCTCTCTTTGTGTCATTGGAGCTCTCATTCCTCGGATTATTTTAATTCTTTCAGTTGTTACCTTTGCACTGCCTTTTCAATTTTATGACCTAGGTATTGAACTTCTTGCTGGCAAAACTGTAGTTTCGACGGAAACACTTTGGGGCCGATTCCGATTCGGGCCGGAAAACGTACCGACCGACTCGGTACGGGAATTTAGTCCGACCGACTCGGACCGGCGCCGCACGACCCGGGTAATACGATGAAATGAATGTGAAATCCGACAGACTCGGACGGAATACAAAACGACCGACCGAGCCGGACGGAAACAAGCCATCCGGCCGGGAAATCACGCGAAACGAACCGACCGACACGCACTCGGATTGAACCCGAACGAAACGTACCCGCGAACTCCGACCCGCGTAGTACGATGCTGTGCGTGCAAAACACGACCGACTCGCGCGGAGCACAAGCCGTACGACCGACACGCATACAAAACCCAGCCGAAGCAACCCAATACTCCGCGACCGACTCGTACGCCGCATATGAAACCTAGCTGACACACAGCGGGAACGAGTCGGACAAGATCGCACCAGACAACTGCAGCGTCCTACTCGGACACAAGAACGACTCGTACATGCACCAAAAACAACAAGGAAAAATTAGAAAAAAGGGCCAAACAAGCAACCACTAAGCCAATAAATACAGGGAGGGAAAAAAAATGGAACAAGGACACACCTCCAACTCCACCTACATAAAGGCCACAAATCCCTACCATGATCCTTTGCAAATTCCACTGACCTGCCAGACAGAACACCATCACACAGCAACCACAGACACACTCACAGCTCATACATCACACAAGCCACACACCATTACCACACCTACAAATAGCACCCTCACACACACCCAGCTAAACCTACACTCACACCCCCCACCTGCACACACACACACACACATCAATCACCACCACCACCCATCACCATGCCCCCAAAGAAGAACCATAAGTTCCTAGATTGTGATTTGGAAGTCCTGGTAGACGAGATACTCAGGGTAGAGCCACAGTTGTTTGGTACATTGGTACAACAGACCCCCATGTCGCAGAAAACCAAGATGTGGGCGAGGATTGTCGACAGGGTGAACGCACAATCACCATGTTTGCGCACAAAAGAAGACATCCAGAACAGGTGGTATGATGTGCGCAGGAGGGTCCGGGACCTACTCAAAAAGGACTACCTCCTCAGCCAGCACACCGGCAGTGGCCCTCCTGCAAAACCAGTATACCTCAGGCCCTGGAGGAGAAGGTGCGGGCCATCCTACCACCAGTGAGTGTATACGGACTAACAGACATCCCAGAGCCTGGTGAGTACACAACTAATCTATACAATATGGTGTGACAACACACACACATCACAGTCAAGGGGATAGGCAAACCATGCACACTTAGCAAATACACAGCAACCAAAAGATATTCATCCCAAGATGTGAATGCTAGTCAGACAAACACAATACCTGCCATCTCATAGTGATATGTAACTGTGTCATGAGATCTACAAACCTAACAACAAATACAGCAAGGCAGTGGCACAAATAGAACCAACAAACACTCACAGATATTTACCCACCACTAGAACACCACCTCACAGGGAAGCTCACTCAAAGGAAGGAATTCTGTGTATGCTGGTCAAGTCAGTGTAGCCAATAGCATGATGGGAGTGGTTGTCACAGATATTGGTCACACCCACAATTGGCCCATCAACACCACTCTGAACCATGCTCACATCACAGGGAGTGGATAAGGACTCACAAGATGGCTGACACTGGGTACTGCTGTGGGGAGCACAAGGCCCTGCTGGGAACTGTGCACCAACAAACAGCAGAACACCACTGCCTGACATCCTGAAAGCCAACTTGCACTCCCTGCAATGCAAGCACGTTGCATGGTGGGATATCTGGCTGGGTGGGAAGGAGGACTCACTGCACTGACCAGAGTTACAAGCAGCTCTCCTCACACACCCCCTCAACACTAACTCCACATAACCCACCTGGGAGAATGCAATGCCTCACAGCCTAACTGAAGATCCCACAAAGAACCACCACCCTGGGTTATGCTGTGTGAAGCACAGGGACACTCTTGAGACTTGTAGCCAAACAACTGCCAGGACAACACTCCCAGCTATCCTGTCAGCACAGGCACCCCACCCCACAGGGAAGCAGAGTCAAAAGGAAGGAAGGATGGGCATGCTGGGAAGGGGGGTCGAGGCAATAGCATGATGGGAGTTGTAGGCACAGATATTGCTCACCCTCACAATTGGCCCATCAACACCACTCTCAACCATGCTCACATCACAGGGAGTGGATAAGGACTCACAAGATGGCTGACACTGGGTACTGCTGTGGGGAGCACATGGCCCTGCTGGGAACTGTGCAACAACAAACAGCAGGACACCACTGCCTGACATCCTGAAAGCCAACTTGCACTCCCTGCAATGCAAGCACGTTGCATGGTGGGATAACTGGGCTGGGGGAGAAGGAGGCCTGGATGGTAACCAAATACCACCAATGCTGGTCATGCACACACCTCAACATTCACATTGACATGCCACAGGTTGGCAGGACAATGTGCTACACCAATATCACTCACTGACTGTCACTATTTAGGAAAATGCAATGTCCTGGCCCACATCCAGAGGTACAGTCACAACTGTCAGGTGTTTGAACAATTTATGCCAGTAGAAACATAACATACAATCTGTGTCTCTCCCCAAAACAGGAGATGATGGGGACACAGCAGCAGACCAGGAGGACTCCCTGTCCCAGGCTCCGGGGAACACTGAGCTCACTGGTGTGGATCAGCCTCCACTCCTCGGATGGCGAAGAACCAGCTGGACCCTCCGGTGTGAGTCATCATGCAGCACCAGCAGGACCAACATCTGCACCCCCTGCACCCACCCCTCCAACAACTGCCAACACACAGGCCACGCCTGCCAACACGGACACACCAAGGACCACAGATGACAACAGCGCAGGGACCCAGGCCCAAACTGGAGCTGGTGATAACGAGCCCAGGAACAACACCCAAGTGGGCCCATGGTCACCTGTGCGTGCCACTGCAGGTCCTGCACGTGTCGCCAGGGGTGGTGGGAGGGGTGGTAGACATAGGTCACTCCTTGCAGAGGGGTCTGGACTGCATGATGACCCACAACTGGCACGCATCGCGGATGCGTACCAGACTAGCACCGGAGAGGTCAGCCAGGTAGTGGGGATCCTCAAGGACATACAACAGCAGCAGGCTGCCCATCATGCCCGCTTGGACTCCCACATGTCCCGTGTCGAGACACACATGTCACGTGTCGAGACACACATGTGTGGCATGGAGTCCAAGTGGGACACATTGGAACAACTGACAGCGGTGCATAGGGACATACTGACATGCCTCCGCCAGATCAGCACCAACATGGCCTCACCTCCTGTGTGCCCACAACATCTGCTGCTGAAACAACTGCAAATGCCACAGGGAGGGAGGAGGACTCTGGCAGAGAGTCCCCTGTACTGCCGCAGCCTGCACCTGAGGGTCCCCCCCCCGAAGAAGAGGGGCCGTCCGAGGAGGCCAAACTGAGAGGCCGATGGCCATCTACATCCCCCAGGAAGCCAACACCTGTTCTGGAACTTTTCCTCTGTGTGCATACTGCACGCCCTGTCGAAGCCAAACCAACTCTCCCACATGACATGGGGAGCTCTAGTTGACCAAATGTATCAGATGACTGTGGACTTTACTCTGGACATTTCAGCTACCAAGACTTCCAATTCACATGGGAACTTTGGATCCAAATTTCTATGTAGAGCACCCACCATCCTGTGCACCATCCTCACACCTGTATGTAAATAAACTCACCAATACACCATATCTGCCTCTGTTGTGATTCCAACGTGGTTTTTGTCATGTAGATGTTGATCTGCTAAATTACACTGTGCATGCTAACTGCTACAGCAAGTCCAACACTGTCATGTCAGTCATGGCGACGTGACACATATGAGGGAGACACACCACTAGGGCCACAAAACACATACACACCAGGGCCATCAGACTCATCACCTATTCTGATGTTGCAATGAAATACAGTGGAATGTACAGACACGCCACCTATTCACAGTCACTGTCAACTAGACAACAGGTGCAGTAAGCAAATGTCAGTCAGATGTGTGACTACAGACAACGCACATCCCAAAGTCAAGCACAGGTTTATTACACATTTCCAACATGTAGTTTCCACTACAAATGCAAGCTAATCCAACCTGGCTGTGGCCACAAAGTCAAAAAGTGCAGAAGATAGAAAGTCCAGGGGTGTGTGGCACATCACCTGTAGGGAAACGACTGCTTCCACCTTGGAAGTTGAATCATGGATTCGGGGGATCCAAGTTGATCAGACAACTCCAGCAGCACCCTGTGAAGAACAGACATGACACACAGTCAAAACCACTGAAGAACAGCACAGAACGGCAATACTCATGTCTAATACATGTCACCAGATAACTACACAAAACCAAGTTAGCATGTCAACACTGTTGGGCAGTACAGACCACCTGCAAGGACACATCGCTGCACGCATCCAGTCAAGTAGCACATGGCCACACTCAAACAGCACCAGAGCACCACACACACATATCATGCAAACTCAAATCATTGACATTACAACCCTCTGGAGACTCACATTCAGCTGAAGAAGTTGGTGATGAGCTGTGTGCGGACATCACCATCATCATCATCTTCACTGGCATCGTGACCCAGGCCAGGATCTTCCACAGGTGGCGGACGTTGGTCATCGTCATCCAGGATGAGAGGCAACTCCTTCCGCATTGCCAGGTTGTGTAGCATGCAGCAGACGATGACAATCTTGCACACCTTTGCTGGGGCATATGGGAGGGCCCCTCCTGTCTTGTCCAGGCAGCGGAAGCGGCTCTTCAGGAGACCAAAGGTCCGCTCAATCACCCTCCTCGTCCGACCATGTGCCTCATTGTAGCGCATCTGGGCTGGTGTCACAGGGTTCCTGAGGGGTGTCAGCAACCACGGCATGTTGGGGTATCCCGAGTCACCTACAGACAGACAATTGCACATTAGCCGATTTGAAAATGTGTGCGGAAAACAACATAGCAGAACACACACAATGGTACAAAGTCAGTACACACCAACAAGCCAGGCACGCTGGTTCGGCATCTGTGATATCATCCTTGGGATGCGACTACTCCTCATCACGTAGGCATCGTGTGCGGAACCGGGGAAACGGGCACACACATGTGAGATGGTCATATCTGCAAGACATACCACCAGAGCATTGATCGAATGGTAATGTTTACAGTTGCGGTATGCCTGCTCATGTGCCTGTGGTGGTATCAAAGACACATGTGTCCCATCAATGGAGCCAATTACATGTGGCATCCTCCCCAGGGCATAGAAGTCACTCTTGACGTCAGTGAGTCGTTGACGTGTTGGGAAATAGATGTACTGGTTGAGGTATCTCAACATTGCCCCCAAAACATCGCGTAGCACATGGCTGAACATAGTCTGTGACATTCCACCAGTAGTTGCCACAGTGTGTTGAAAGGTACCAGTGGCAAAGAAGTGTAGGGCTGCCATCACCTTCACCTTGGGGGTCAGCGCTGTAGGATACGGCCGGCCAGGCTGCAAATGTGGGGCCAACCGCACTGCCAAATCCTCAATCAGCTGCCTGGTGAAGCGGTACCGTCGGATTCTGTAACGTTCCACCATCGTTGCCAGGTCTGGGAATGGTCGATGGACAGCAGGAGCCCTGCAGTGCATAGGTGAAGAAAGCAAGATTGTCAGTCACCCCACCAATGTGCCGTTCACCATACTCAATTTCACATGACACATCATCAACATACACAAGTACTTGATGTGTGTGTCATCCCGTTTGGACATATATGGCACCTACATGGACATCATCTGACATCTCTGTTCAACAAGTGTTGACAACTGGTTCCAGGGTGTGCTATGGGACACCATTAGGCTGTGTCACAGTACCCATTAACTGCTCTCACGTTCCACACACATACCACAGTGACATGTCTGGACAGATGCTCCACAGGCATCACAGCTCATTGACAGGTAGATTCCCAGGGAGCCTGTCTTGCCACATGGACACTGGCATGACATGGTGTATCATGTACACGTCATAAAAACAAACATGACACCCACAGGTGGTGGCCCCTGTAGCCTCTGCAGGACAGACATGGACGTCTGTGACACACACACACACACCATCAAAGTTCATGCACAAACCACGTGGATGTGGTGACTGTCTCCCATTGTGCACATGGAGTCAGAGACATGTGATACACAACATGCACACAGACTGTGGAGGGACATCACTATTGTTGGAATGGGCCACCCTGTGACGTACATGCCTTCCCACATGTGAGCCTGGAGGTATGTGACATGTCATACACATACACAACCTGGAAATGTGACCATGACACATGCTCAGAAATGAAAAGTTGCACACCACAGTGGTCAGGTGCACAACACACAAAGGACCCTGTCCCCATTAACACGTGCACAGCCTGGGTGTGTCTGCCCCCAAGTGCCACCCCAAAATCCACATGTTCACCCCCATACACAGATAAGGTTATGCTGCCACACATGCCTCATAGACAGTGTGGACTGGGTGTGGTGTTGTAGGTGTGCCCCTGAGTCCCTGGAAAGTAAATGTGGCTGGCATAGGTTCACCAGTGACCAGCATGGTGACATATGCGTGTGACCTGTCCTGGTACGCGTTGTAGAGCAATGGACCGATCGGTGTGCCCGGCCGGCGGGCAGACAGCAATGCTGAGTGTCCTCCATGCACACACCACTCTGTTGTCACAGCTGGTGTCGTTCATGGAGGGCATCTCGACGGGTATGTCTGCCCTACAGAGGAGCAATAGGTCCATGGACTCCTCCCTGACGGCAGCAGTGTCCCTCCTCCAACAGTCCCTCACCCCTCCCACCTCTGCCCCATCCACACTTCCTGCCCCCCTACCTGTCCAAAGCACATGCACACCTGCACAGTCATCCACACACACAGACACGAGCAGCACAGACACACCCAAGAGTAAGGCAACACGTGCACACAAGCATCCTCAGGGAACTGATACCACAGACACAGGGGATGGGGAACACACACACACACAGGCATCCACATTCACTCCGCAGTCCTTCAAATCCTCTCCCTCCAAGACCCCTTCCCTTGCCTCGCCTGCTACCCCACATACACAGCAGGTCTTCCTGTGTGACCTCGGCCTCTTCCCCACCATTCCTGCTGACCCAGCACACCAGGGGAAGAGGAAGTCCACCCACACAGAGAGGAGTGCCCCTCGCCCCCGGACACCCTCCCCCAGGCGCAGGCAGACACAGGAGCCCATTCGGAAGTCCCCCACGGAGCAGGAAGAGCAAGACCCCACCACCACCACCACGCAGCTCCAGTGCCCAGTCTCTCTCCTCCATCCCCCAGGCCACCACTGCACAGGTTCCCCCACCACACCCTGCCCCAGGTTCCCCACACACTGATACTGCATCCCCAGACTGCTTAGGCCCTCCCCCTGCCACTTGCTCTTCCACCCCAACCCAGACGCTCTGCCTGTTAGTGGCACTGTTGTGGGGACCGGGTCCCCCCTCTGTCCTGCCCACCTCATCTGCCCACCCTTCCACTCCCTTGGAGTCATGCACTGCAGTGGAGTCCACAACCACCACGTCTGACTTGGGCACTGCAGTGGGTACCCAGTCCACAACATCAGTCCAGCCCACTGCAGTGGTTGCGGCACCCACACCAACTGACTTGTGTACCACGGTGGTGCCGGCCCCCCCTGAGTCAGACACCTCCACTGCAGTTGCCGGTGACACTCCTGCACCCACCACCCCTTCACTGCCTCACTCTGCCATCCCCTGATCCTGTCCCTGCGGTGCCTGGCCTGCCCCTTGTATGCCCCTCCAAGGGTGATGTCCCCCAACCGTACCAGTGCAGGCAAGCAATGTGTGACGAGTTGTCACTTCTCACCCCGTTGGTACTGTGATTGTGGACTGGCCATTGGCCTTAGTTTCTTTTGGACTTCCGTTTTTACCCTGACATTTGCTGAATAAAGCCTCTTTTAGTTTACTTTTGGGTTTTCTTTTGATGTCCATGATGTGGATGAGTAGCATCCTGCATTTGCTGTTGTAATAGTGTTCACATCAGGACGATGAAGTGTTGCAGTGATGGACTCCATGTGGTCCATGGGATATGTGTCCTGTTGTATTCTGGATCTATGGCATCCTTTGCTACAGTCTGAGGGTGTAATGTTCAGCATTTGAAACAGGGATGTCCTTTTTGCATTAGTAAATGAACATCTTTGTCTTACACTGATGCACATCTGGTGGGCTTACCACTGTTCAATGTTCCAATTTCCCTGACTGTGTGCCCGGCTCCACTGGACATGCAGTTTTGCACATCAATGTCGAAGGACTCATCTGTGTATACAGTGCAACTTGCTTGACACGTGTTTGGTGTGTGTGCAGATGACTGACGTGACACCCCAGTACCCAGGCTGATGTGAGCAGAGCCTTCTGTGTGTTGTGGTTGTTGACTCACTGACGGAGTGTTCTGCTGACATGTTTGGGTCGTGCACAGACAAGGTTTGGCACAGCGGACCTTCCACAGGAGTGGTGTGCCCTCATGGCAGTGTGTAATGTGGTGACATTGCGTGGGCCTGTGTTGTGTAAGCATGTCTGTGCATGTTCCCTTCCCTTTTCCTACACAGGCTGTGTCCCTAGGGATCTTCCTGTTTGTGATGCTTGCTGAGTTGTTCTGTGTTCATCCAGCATCTTGGACCTGGTTTCTCTGTGATGTGGGTGCATGGCAAACTAATGTTCATGAGGTTGTCATCCCAGGTTGTCTTTGTTGTCAGTGCTGGGGATGCGGGCAAACGCAGATGGGACACATTCAGGATTCCCCTTGGCACTTGTTGTTTACACGAGTAATGTGATTTACAGTTTGTGTTAGCTTACAGTGATTGTGACACGTTGTGTGTGTGGCAGCTGCCACTCCTCAGGGTCAGAGCTGCAATGTTGGTAGTTGTGTACGTGTGTTCTTCGTGTGTCACCTTGGCGTCTTCATTGGTGTGTGACTATGGCCAGGATCCTATTGATTGTGGTGGATTTCACATCATGCCCATGTACAGCATAATGTGCTGTGTGTCAGACATTGACAAGTCTTGTTGACTGGCCATGTGTGATGGGTTTCTGCACCTTGGTTCCCACCACCACCCCTGGTATTGTCATGGGTGCATGTGCAATGTCACCAGTCCATGTGAGCTTCACTGCTGCACATTGGTGGAGATCAGGGTGTGTGGTGTTGAGTGTGTGCAAATGTGAGTTGTTGCACGGCCAGACCCCTACCTCCATATTGGCCTTGGCTGGCAGGCCGTGCTGATTGATTGGAGCTTGTGTAGGTGTGATGGTAGTTAGTTGCTCAGGACACATGGCTGGGGTTCACAGTGTGAACGACATCTAACATTGTCATCACAGTGGTATTGTCATGCAGGCTAGTGTCAGCACAATATGGGGTCCCTGGGGGTAGTGCTGTGGAGGGTCTGTCTCTTGCTGTGTTAGTTGCTGTTCCTACAAGCTTGTGTGACATGTGTAATTTGTGCTCCCTCTCATCTAACAATGCCTGATTGCCCACATAGGGGATTTAGATCCATGAGTTACTTTTGTGTGGCACTGTATGTGCATCTGTGAAATTGGTATTGAGGCCTCATCATGTGTTGTGTGGTTGCCTGGGGACACTGGCACCCCCCCTCACCTGTTGTGTTTGATGTGCAGTGTGGGTCTGCCTGTTTGTGCATCTGCACCACTGCATTGGCATATCTTTAGTGTGCTATTGGCTGTATGTTGTTTGGTGGGTTTCACCTGCTGTCCGTGGGACTCCTAGGTCATCAGTCAGCACAATGATCATTGTTTGTGTGTCCCATTGCTGCCATGGTATGTTATTTGTTCACCTCACATCTACAGTCTCCACAGGGTATCTACATTAGTGTGCCCATTGGTGCAAATATGTGGGTCTGCATTATGATGGGCACTTCTGTCATTGTGTCATTGATGGATGTTGACAGTGTCAGCCCCCATGGGTGATGTTTGTCTGCACATGGCCAAGGGTATGTCTAATTTGCACTGCACTGTTTGCCTCCCCCAATCTATGTTGCTATGGGACACAAGCACTACTTTGCCACTGATGTGTTTGTTGTTCGGTGACCAGGAATCATCCATGCAGTTTGGCAGTTGCAGCTTTTTCAATGTCAACACTTACATTTTGGTCACTGTGATGATGGGGGTTTAGACCCCATTGCCACAATGTGCAAAATGTGTTTCAGCTATGGACCCCACACTTACCTTTTGGTCACTGTGATGATGGGGGTTTAGACCCCATTGCCACAATGTTCAAAATGTGCTTCAGCTATGGACCCCACACTTACCTTTTGGTCACTGTGATGATGGGGGTTTTGACCCCATTGCCACAATGTTCAAAATGTGCTTCAGCTATGGACCCCACACTTACCTTTTGGTCACTGTGATGATGGGGGTTTAGACCCCATTGCCACAATGTGCAAAATGTGCTTCAGCTATGGACCCCACACTTACCTTTTGGTCACTGTGATGATGGGGGTTTCGACCCCATTGCCACAATGTTCAAAATGTGCTTCAGCTATGGACCCCACACTTACCTTTTGGTCACTGTGATGACGGGGGTTTATACCCCATTGCTACAATGTGCAAAATGTGCTTCAGCTATGGACCCCACACTTACCTTTTGGTCACTGTGATGATGGGGGTTTAGACCCCATTGCCACAATGTGCAAAATGTGCTTCAGCTATGGACCCCACACTTACCTTTTGGTCACTGTGATGATGGGGGTTTAGACCCCATTGCCACAATGTGCAAAATGTGCTTCAGCTATGGACCCCACACTTACCTTTTGGTCACTGTGATGATGGGGGTTGGACCCCATTGCCACAATGTTCAAAATGTGCTTCAGCTATGGACCCCACACTTACCTTTTGGTCACTGTGATGATGGGGGTTGGACCCCATTGCCACAGTGGTCATGGTCTGCTTGCATTGTGGGGGCCACACACATTTATGTGTGACACATGTGATAGGGGGTCACATTGTATGTTCAAAGTCATGTTCAGTGTTGTAGGCATTTGACACAGTCTACACATGCTTGTCATGGTGTTGGAGGGGGATGTCTTTTTGTTGCATTCCTTATGTTGGTGTGTGCTTGTTGTGTCATGCATTAGCCATCCTGTGGGTGGGGGTGTTGTTGGTGGTAGGCATCCTGCCCCCCATGGGTAGAGGTGGTAGTAGTGGTAGGCATGTGGCACCCATGGGTAGAGGTGGTAGTAGTGGTAGGCATCCAGCCCCCCATGGGTAGAGTTGGTAGTAGTGGTAGGCATCCAGCCCCCCATGGGTAGAGGTGGTAGTGGTGGTAGGCATCCAGCCCCCCATGGGTAGGGGTGGTAGTAGTGACAGGCATCCAGCCCCCCATGGGTAGAGGTGGTAGTAGTGACAGGCATCCAGCCCCCCATGGGTAGAGGTGGTAGTACTGGTAGGCATCTGGCACCCCCTGAGTAGGGGTGGTAGTAGTGACAGGCATCCAGCCCCCCATGGGTAGAGGTGGTAGTAGTGACAGGCATCCAGCCCCCCATGGGTCAAGGTGGGAGTAGTGGTAGGCATCTGGCACCCCCTGAGTAGGGGTGGTAGTAGTGACAGGCATCCAGCCCCCCATGGGTAGAGGTGGTAGTAGTGACAGGCATCCAGCCCCCCATGGGTAGAGGTGGTAGTAGTGGTAGGCATCTGGCACCCCCTGAGTAGGGGTGGTAGTAGTGACAGGCATCCAGCCCCCCATGGGTAGAGGTGGTAGTAGTGGTAGGCATCCAGCCCCCCATGGGTAGAGGTGGTAGTGGTGGTAGGCATCCAGCCCCCCATGGGTAGAGGTGGTAGTGGTGGTAGGCATCCTGCCCCCCATGGGTAGAGGTGGTAGTAGTGACATGCATCCAGCCCCCCATGGGTAGAGGTGGTAGTAGTGACAGGCATCCAGCCCCCCATGGGTAGAGGTGGTAGTAGTGGTAGGCATCTGGCACCCCCTGAGTAGGGGTGGTAGTAGTGACAGGCATCCAGCCCCCCATGGGTAGAGGTGGTAGTAGTGACAGGCATCCAGCCCCCCATGGGTAGAGGTGGTAGTAGTGGTAGGCATCTGGCACCCCCTGAGTAGGGGTGGTAGTAGGGACAGGCATCCAGCCCCCCATAGGTAGAGGTGGTTGTGGTGGGAGGCACCCAGCCCCCCATGGGTAGGGGTGGTAGTAGTGACAGGCATCCAGCCCCCCATGGGTAGAGGTGGTAGTAGTGGTAGGCATCCAGCCCCCCAAGGGTAGAGGTGGTAGTAGTGGTAGGCATCTGGCACCCCCTGAGTAGGGGTGGTAGTAGTGACAGGCATTCAGCCCCCCATGGGTAGAGGTGGTAGTAGTGACAGGCATCCAGCCCCCCATGGGTAGAGGTGGTAGTGGTGGTAGGCATCCTGCCCCCCATGGGTAGAGGTGGTAGTAGTGACAGCCATCCTGCCCCCCATGGGTAGAGGTGGTAGTAGTGACAGGCATCCTGCCCCCCATGGGTAGAGGTGGTAGTAGTGGTAGGCATCCTGCCCCCCATGGGTAGAGGTGGTAGTAGTGGTAGGCATCTGGCACCCCCTGAGTAGAGGTGGTAGTAGTGACAGGCATCCAGCCCCACATGGGTAGAGGTGGTAGTAGTGGTAGGCATCCAGCCCCCATGGGTAGAGGTGGTAGTGGTGGTAGGCATCCTGCCCCCATGGGTAGAGGTGGTAGTAGTGACAGCCATCCTGCCCCCATGGGTAGAGGTGGTAGTAGTGACAGGCATCCTGCCCCCCATGGGTAGAGGTGGTAGTAGTGGTAGGCATCCTGCCCCCCATGGGTAGAGGTGGTAGTAGTGGTAGGCATCTGGCACCCCCTGAGTAGGGGTGGTAGTAGTGACAGGCATCCTGCCCCCATGGGTAGAGGTGGTAGTAGTGACAGGCATCCTGCCCCCCATGGGTAGAGGTGGTAGTAGTGGTAGGCATCCAGCCCCCCATGGGTAGAGGTGGTAGTAGTGGTAGGCATCTGGCACCCCCTGAGTAGGGGTGGTAGTAGTGACAGGCATCCTGCCCCCATGGGTAGAGGTGGTAGTAGTGACAGGCATCCTGCCCCCCATGGGTAGAGGTGGTAGTAGTGGTAGGCATACAGCCCCCCATGGGTAGAGGTGGTAGTAGTGGTAGGCATCCAGCCCTCCATGGGTAGAGGTGGTAGTAGTGGTAGGCATCTGGCACCCCCTGAGTAGGGTGGTAGTGGTGGTGGGCATCCAGCTCCCCATGGGTAGAGGTGGTAGGAGTGACAGGCATCTAGCACCCCCTGGGTAGGGGTGGTGTTAGTTGTTGGCATCCAGGCCCCTATGTGTATATGTCTCATTGGTGATGGCCATCCCGCCCCTATGGTGCTGCTGTTGCTGGTGTAAGTAATTTCTGCATCCCTCTGTGTGTGTGTGATATGTCGGGTACGTGTAGTTTGTTTTTGTGGTTGGTGTCTGACTTACCTTCTGCGCCGTACGCGTCCGTGCCTGTTCCGTTAATAGATGTAGAGTATTTGTAGGACCTGCGCGATGGGATTCATGGTTGGTTCGTCTCGTTCGTCTTTCTCTTTGCTTCGCCTCTTCCTCGTCGCTGGCGTGTTCGTCTCGTAGCCGTGGATCATCTTGTGGCGCGAATCGGAGCTTATGTACGCCTCTCCCGGATGCTTTGACGTGCCGTGCGTAGCGACGGGTTCCGCGCGTATGGAAAGCGCATCGTACTTGTCCGGCCGGACGGGGCTGCATTCTGGCTTCCGTGCGACTCGATTCTGCGTTTCCGGATCTGCATCGGTCGGAGAACTGGACCTGTATTGGGTGAGTACGACTGGGTCGGGATTTGGGCAGTTGTGCGCATCGTACTTGCTCGTTCGGACGTATGTGCGAATCGGTCGGGAAACAGGCATCCGCCTGGCTTTTTTCCCGGCCGAATGGTATTTTGCGTCTCCGACCGGGATCAGAATCGACCCCTTTATGTCCTCCTTCTGCTAGATGGTTCAGTAAAGCAATGGTGTCAGTAACAAATGCTTCTCTCATTTTTGATGCCACCAATAGGTCATCAATGTACTGAACCATCACCGATTTTTCAGGCATTTTTAAATCTTCCAACAATTTCTTTAGGAACTGATTAAAGATCGAGGGACTCTCTGTGTACCCCTGAGGAATTCGGCACCATGCCAAAATACGCTCTCCGAACCTGAACGCAAATAATGGCTGGCTATCTGGATGTAACGGGATAGAGAAAAATGCATGGCACAAATCAATGACAGTGTACCATTCTGCCTCATGTGGAATCTGATACAGTATTACAGCAGGGTTTGGTACAATTGGACAACAAGGAACGACAATTTTATTATCCCATCGTAAATCCTGTACTATTCTATATGTTCCGTTTGGCTTTTTCAGTCCCATTATAGGCGAATTACATGGACTACTCATTATTTCTTTCAATATTCCTTGTTCAATCATTTTATTTATCACAGGGGTTATTCCTTCAATGATTTCTGGTGTCAATTTATATTGTGGAATATTTGGTTAATTTGTCCTTCTTTAACAGAAATTTTAACAGGGTCTACTCCTTTCATTAACCCAATATCTTCACCTGTAAAATCCCACACCTCCTGTTTTACTGTTTCTTTTAACTCAATTGGGATTTTCTCTACATCGAACACAGGAAACAAGTCATTCACTCCTGGCTCTAATTCTGCCATTGTCATTTTATATAGTACATCTTCATCTGGTGTCTGAAATGCAATCCCATCTGGCGTACAATAGATGGTGCAATTCATTTTGCAAAGTAGATCGCGTCCAAATAAATTTACAGGACTGCAATCACATACCACAAATTGGTGCATCTCTCTGAACGGTCCAATTTTTACTTCTACTAATTTTGTAAGTGGTGCCTTAATTTGCTGATTCGAAACACCAACGACTTGGATATTTTCACCTGAGAAAGGAAGGTTTGGAATTTCCACTGATCTAACAGTAGAACGGGTAGCTCCAGTGTCCACAAGGAATGTTACATCTGCACAATTCACTTCTCCATCCACAAATGGACCTGTCTGATCTACCTCTAGAGTTGCGCCAAGTACGCACTCTTCCTCCTCTCCTAGGCACCGTCATAAACTTTCATCCGACTCATTCCCATCCTGTCCCAACAAATACTGTGATATTGCAGCTGCGCGCGGCAATTGTGTTACCTGCTCTCCTCCGTAGAATCCTGTCTCTGTACTGTATCTCTGTGGATTTACACTCTTGGGTAGCGGTGGTTGTGGCACCTGACTCTGTTGCGTAACTACCTGCGGTTGCTGCAGTTGTTGGTAACTCACCTCACTCTGCACCTGTGGGTTTAATGATTGATTTTCTGCATTAGCTTTTGGAGGAAATTTACACTCGTTTCTCCAATGCCCTAATTTTCCGCAGTTGTGGCATGGCCACTTTTTCTTTGCTTCTTCTATACTCATTTGGCCTTTTCCTTTACCTATATTTGGTTTAAATTTATTTTGTCCGGTCTCGTTAACCTGGTTATTCAGTTGAGCTTCTTGTTTTTCTGCAACTTTCACTTGTGCCCACATTGCTTTTTCCTTTAATTTACGCTGTCTACTCTCAATGTCATCACTAAAATACTTAGCATACCTCAGCACCTCGTCTACTGTACTATTCTGCCAGCATATCATATGCTGCTTAATCATTTCGCTTATTTCTGGTTTCAACCCATAAACAAATCTATATACAAAATGACTCATGTCCTTCTCATTCAGAGTCTCATAACCGCTGTACTGTTTGAAGACCAAAAGCAGCCTCTCATAGTAGGCATGTACAGATTCCTTACTCTCTTGCGTAGTTCTATAAATTTTTACCCAATCAGTTTCTTTGGGCGGAATTTTGTTTTTCAGGAAAGTAATAACCTGCTCATATTTCCTCATCACCTCGGGTCCTGGCGCTCCTGTTTTTGCATCCCTAGGATATTCTACAGTTGGCCAATCAATGGTGATTTTGCATTCTGTCCATAAATCAGCTGGTACTACAATGTCAAATAACCCATCCAAATCCACCCACAACACCTTTGAAACATTGACAAACCTTTCTACTTGTCTGTACCATTCTACAGGTTTTTCTCTCAATTTTGGAAAGTCATTTGTAAATGACAATATATCCTGTCTGGTCCAAGGGACATGTACATAACTGCCTCCTGGAGTTTCTCTCATGGGATATTCCCTTACAACCGACTCTTTGTCTGTCACTACAAAGCTAAAGACGCCTTGTCAGTTGTTTTCTCATTCCTTTTAGTCCACCTGCTTCTCCATCTGTCCACATCACCCCATTTTCTTAGCAATACAATTAATTCTTTTATATGTGTTAAACGTCCTGATGTGTTCAGATTTTCTATATCCTTTTCGCAAAAATCTACCCTATACGGTTTCTGTAAGCTCTGACTTTCACAAATTCCACTCCTAGTTCATTCGCTGTTTCTTCCAATTTGTCATGCAGATTTCTAGCTCTCCAAGTAATGCTCTTGCATAAGAACATTATCTCGTCAGTCTTGGTACGTTTTTAGTTTTTCCGTCCCAATGGTCCCTAAAATTAATTCCTCCATATCTATTTTAAGCCTAATTACATCTAATGGTTTTGGTTCTGTCTCTTTCTTCTGCAGATTTCTCATCCATTCATTTAATTCGTCAGGAGTGGGACCTACAGGTGTACTACTCATTTCTATCCAATTTCTATTCCTCTCAGGTGTTTCTGATGCAGATTCGGTTCCCATAGGAATCCTCCTCATCTCGCTCTCGTTTACAGTGAGATTAGTAGGTGGGCTCGGTCTATATGGACTGACCAAATTTCTTGCCCTCTCATTTTCTAGTTCCATCCCTTCTCTTATTCTCTGCAAATTTGAGTTCATGGGAATGACTAAGGAATGTTCATCTATTTTCTGATTCTCAAAAACTGGTATTACTGGTCCTATCATTACTGGCACAGTCACAGCTTCCATATTCATTGTTAACTCTCTTATTTTCTCTGTAAATTGTTTTGTGGTTTTCGCTAACTCAGTTGCATTGTTGCTATCGCAATTTTCACTCTGTGGAGTTTTTAGCTGTTCATTTGACCTATTTATCTCGTATCTTCGTTCTGGACTTTTATTCCTCCCAGTTTCCATTGGCGGTGCATTGGGTGTCACCACCGCAGAATTCTGTTGATATGGAGGTGGGTTTCTGTTTAAAATATCTTCCAGCAATTCATCCTCTGTCTCTGCTACCTCCATACCTGTACCTTTCTGTAACTGCATGTTTCTTTTTCTCTACACACTTCTTTCCTGTACCCTCTTCAACTGTGAAAGCTGGAAACAACCCTTCTGTCATGTTAGCATATCTCCAACGCTTCATTCTGTCCTCATGATTCACTCCCCACAACCTTCCAGGAACAAAACCATGATTCTTTGCACCTCTGTACCTTTCTCGCTCATACATCTCGTCTTCCCATTCACCTAACGCTTCAAACTGTGTTGGTCTAGGTCTTGGCTCAAGCTTTGTCATCTTTTCCCTAAAATTTCGAAGTATCGCCAAGCTAAACGATCCATTCTCTGGAAAAGCCAGTACTCCATCATTCTGAGTATATTTTGTCCAATTTTCTAACCAAATGCAAGTATGATAACCATATTTCAGCATCATATGCGAAGCTGAGTGTTTTCGGCGGAGGTATTATTTGTCCCTCTCTAGTTACTACCTTTTTGTCTTTCTTAAAGAAGTTCTTAATTTTCGCCATCCATGACTGTTTCTCTCTACCGTATGCATAATAAGCCATATTTCACGATTTCTTTCTCTTCTGTAAGCTCTGTAACTCTGCTCTGATCTCTATGTGCTATTCGGACCTATCCCAGCGCGCCTCACACTAACGCACCAATCTGAAACCTCCACGTCACTGCTATTCGGACCTATCCCAGCGCGTCTCACACCAACGCACCAATCAGGGCGTTTCTGTGTTTCTATTGCACTGGCCAATCCCAGCGGCCTTTTGTCTATGTCAGTTCTGCTCCTGACCCCTCCTTTACAAAAATTATCGGCAATTCGTTTTCTTAGCTAAATCTTATTAGTTACAACATAAAACACATTCCCATTGTCTGTTTTCGCTAAACAAAAGTGATAGTTTATTCTATCGTACAAGAATATAGTTTCGTTCGATAAGTGTAGCACTTCCCTCTACCTTACCCTTCTTTCAAGCAAGGGGTAAACCTGTTTCTCTGGGGATAAAACACATGTGGAGACTACACTGCTCCTGAGAATTAAGGCCAGAGTTTCACAAGAAAACCGGTTGCTATTTCACTCATGCACGTTTTATACAGAAAATGTCCCTATCATAACACAACCTGTGTTATCACCAATTTGAAAAACCAGACAATGCACTATTCCATGTGACTTCTTTTGCCACACGTGTCCACTTCCTACTTCCCGGAAGCTTCAATATTTCCGACGTACATATAACATAATACAACTCGACATGAAGTGTTAAAACATGGAATATTCAAAAATCAATAATCAATAATCACCAAACTAATCTATAGTAACCATAACTCTGCTACCAAGAAATCTGATCCAGCGCGACTAATATATTTTCCTCTCCTATGGACATAACATCCAGGTCGGAAACACTCCTTTTCCACAACTATACCAATATGACGGTGGGGCCCATAACACCGCATATACATTCACTCACTCAAATATTCCCTGGATCTCATCCACTACTACCTAGGAGAGAAAGCTATGTTGAAATGCTGGAAGGAACGGGATACCTTTACTGTTGACAAGATAACTGTTCAAGCATCATACATTTTTAGATTCTAATCCTGTCAATTTCTAAAAACATCAAAAGGCATTCTGTTCATTGGTCGATGGACCAACTAGTAGAATCAGTTGATGGTGATTAAGACCAGCTCAATCACTTTAACCTATTAAACATTTGCATTAATCATTGAGCTAAAGAATCGCAGACTCGTAGTTTTAATTATAATAAAGGTTATCTAATTAATCAAATGCATAAAGAAAATTTCCATTGTATTTATCAGTTAATACATTTATTATCATTATAAGAATAAAGTTCAGAGAATTAGTGCATACCCTTTTAGATGGAAAAATAAAGTTCGTCACAGCAGATCACAGCATAGCATTCCCAAAATCTGACTGACTGTCCCGCTAAACAGGCCTCCTCAACGGACCACCTATGCAGGTTTTCCGCATCGATCTCCTTTCTTCCCAGTCAGATTAAAAGCAAAACGATTAATTAAATTTAAAGAAAATGGCCTAAAGAAAATAGCAGCGATTCTCCAGCGTCAAAGTTCTGTGCTCAAAAATTATGTATGAATAGTGCTCCTCCTACTTAAGAGTAGGTCCTCTTATACCCTAAACTGGCTTACTAAACAGAAATGTTTCAATCTTTGGGGCGAGATTCACGCTAATTGGTCCATTGGATGGGTGGCAAGCATCTCCTCATTGCCCTCCTCGTTCAAACCAGTTCCGACAATGTTTATAATTTTCGTCCTTTCACACGGTTTTAGGACATTACCAATCCAATTGACAAGTCCTCTTTTGTAACTTTTCTTGTATCTTTATTATACCAGTTCATTGTTAATTCACAGTCGCATCTCTGGTTCCCATGCATTTTTCTCGCTGCGTCCCCTTTTTGGCACCCATTCTGGTATCAGGTCATGGTGACCTTGGTCTTTTCATTCTGGGCTTTACTTTCGGATTACGTGTCATTGGCAACAGCTTTCTCCCAATTGGAAGCCATTTTGCACTTGCGCACTTTAGCTCATCTGGCTTGGCGGCCATTTTTACAGTGCGGTCTAGCAGGCCCGTACGTAACTATTATGAAAACAAACACAATCATAATCAAAACAAAGAAAAATAAGCCTTTTCGTTTCCCACCCGTCATTCTACGTACCCCAATTAGGTGTTACCTAGCAAAGCGACATATAAAGCTATGCTTACTTACCATCCGTATACTTTTGCCACAATACGATTTACAACATAGCACAAATCATGCAACATTATTTTAATTAGTACGCAAACTATTGTTATTTATTACATCACTTAGACAAGCGTGAATAGGTTATCTTTTAGTCATGAATTTGCGATTATCCCATATAAAAGATGTCTATAAAGACGTAAAATGTTGATTAGTCTCCAAACAATTAATAGAATTAATTATTAGTATTAATATTGGGGGGGTTCAAAATTTTCTTATTTACCTTGCTCCATCAATGGTATGGATTTCAAAACCTTGGTCCGCTGTCGTGACTTATTGCATCAGCCTAATGTTAAGGAATAGCTCTTGGGGACGGTGATCACTGTCCATTTTATCGCTGAAGCCAAAAGCGGAGACTTGGTTCAGTAGAGGAAGGCAAGCAAACGAGTGGTCGATCAGAGAGGCCCCAGTGTTAGTTAAGTAAGAGAGACTGGGTGGCTTGTCAGGATAAGAACGGCTATTAGGGGCTCTTAGACTCAGATGTTCCAAATTTCCTTGAAGGGCCCATCCCCTTGGGTGTACTTTGACCAACCCAGGGCGATCCTGCGGTTGTATGGCCCAGTCACCTTCATGTGGCTGCGTTATCTCGTTAGAGGGAAGATCGGACATCAGCCAAATGTTGAAGTCTCCTGAAACTAAAATATCTGTACTGGGATTTCCAGATCTAAGATTTAGTACCATTGAAGTCAGCTCCTCAGTAAACGCTGACCTAGAGGCCGCATTTTAGGTGAATGTAGACATTCATCAAGGTTAAGCTCCTCGACTGGCTGTTGGCGGTTCTGAGCAAGGTACCTACTACCTGAAGCCCTGGGGTATCTCTCACTTTATTCCAAGAGCGGATTGCGCTGTTGGCCGAAAAATAGATTGTGAGACCTTTTTGATTCCGAACGAGGGGATTGCACGTGAAGACTAACCATGCATGCCTACTAATCAACTACCTGGTGCGGTGGCCGAAATGGGCCAGAACTTATCTTTGATGAACCTGATTGCAACCAAGGATGGGTGATTAACATTTATACTATAAAGATTAACATCCTTTTATTGGAACCATAGAGAAAATAATATGTGTCTGAAATAAGGAAATTGGCAAACTAAAATTAAGCCCGGAAGAACTTCCAAGACGGGACGAAATGCGTTGGCTACTTTTGGAGGATCAATTTTTGTAAAGAATAAAGAATTTCAGAATCAACAAAAAGATCCCCATGGATCTGATTGCGATTTATCCAATGTGATTTGGAACACCTGCTGAGACCCAATTAATATTGCAATAGTCTATCTTAATGTTGATGTTTTTATTAGAGCTAATCAAAAAATAGTGGGTGCTGATCGTTTTTTGTTTCTGAATGTGTGGATACTCTCCACTGATGGGGGATTAGGAGGCTTTTTCCCCTGATCATAGCACCACTTAGACACCACTTCCACAGTGTAACAAGTGCGGTATTCAATGTCTAAGGTCTCCTTTGTATATTGTTAGATTGTGAGACCTCCACTGCTACTGCCGAGGTTCTTTAGTTTGGTTGCAGGAGTGTGAGGGTTTGTGTACCCTTCTAGATGGTATGGCCTCTGAAGCTATGCCTCTTTCAATGGAATAATTTTAAAGGAGCGTATATAGGATACCGTGCCCAGATCGCTCAGTTTATTCGCCAGGACATTGATATTCCAGGAGCATATCTTGAGTGGGCTTCCTGCAAGGTCATTGTTGCTGTTGCTTTGTCACCATAGCAATCGAGTTGAGTTCAAGGTCCCCGGCAGCCATGCCCAGGTGTCGGCTCCAGCCGGGCCCGCGGATTGGATGTTCTGGCCACCGTTTAGAGTCCTTGAGCTGGAAACAGGGGTTTTACTTAGGTGATCCTCAGGACCGAGTAAAACGATCTTGGCAGCGCTCTTGAACTCGCCACATCTGGTGCGGTGTCGAGGATGTGTGGATAGCCTGGATCCTTCACGGGAATAAGGGAAATGCCCCACTGCTTGAAAATGTCCGTGTATCTCAGAATCTTGTTGACTAACTCCGTCTATCGCCAGGTGAATTTGGTTGATTCAGTGGTCTGACCATGGTCTGGTGCGATAAACTCAACAGAGAGTATCTCATGGGATGTGACTTCTTCCCTCAAGCTTGTTGCTTGGATTAGCTTCAGGATGTTCCCCCGATTTAAGATGTCGAACCTGCCTTTTGACTTGTTCTCTGGGTAGAATAGTATATGTGCAGATGGTGCTTGTACTAGCCCTGTGTGTGGGCGGCTGTTGAGAGGAGTTGCCGGAAAGTTGTTCCCTGGCTTTGGGGGAGTGTGATTGATTAATCTGGATTCCAAGGGGGGGTCTGCCCACATGGAGACTGCTCAGGCTGAGCCCAGGTTTAAGACAGCCTGATTGCTGTGATGAGCAGGAGTACTTCCCACAAGCATATTAGAGACTGAGACTAAGTTTGAAGTTAAAGGAGTCGGGGGAGTGCAGTGCTGGGCTCTTTTAGGCTCCTTGAAGCTGTGTCAGGGATACTGTGCGAGGCGCTGGCTTGTACAGGCTCTTCGGTGTGGATTGTTTTGTGTCTAACGGTTCTATTGTTACTGTCAGGCGAGATGGTTGACTAAGTGCTCTTTTGCCCCGCCACTTGGTTCAGAGGTACGGGAGCCGTGTCTTGCCATTGGGATTTGGCGAGAACCACAAGGGAGAACCTCCTTGCTGTAGCGGCAGAGTCTGTGCCAGCTACTGTAGCCCTCGCCTCAGTAGATTGTGTGATTGCACTCTGTTGCTTTTTGGCCTGATTAGGTGTTAAAGTTGGGTCACCAGTCACTTTTGCTGACCCGCTAGGCCGGGTTAGGTCCTTGTGTCCAATCGAGTCTTCACGGATTCGTGCATTAAAAAGTGGGTAGTGTGCCAATTTTTACGTTGTGGGATGGATTTTGTTTCTACCTTTTCTCCTTTTTGCTCATTTACCTTTGCGGTCTGCCTCCTCAAGCTTTTGACCGGGTGAGGGTATGGGAATAGGCTCAAGGTTTTCGGTCGCTGTGGTCCCTTTCGAACAGTTATTTTTGGCACAGCGGACTGTTTTTCCCTGGGGCTGCCGTGGGTCAACATTGAAAGCCCCCCTACCCCGTGTGATGACACCTCTTGCAAGTTGTTTGCTGGGTTTTTGCCCGCAACCCAGGCTCTTTCACTTGCGATGGGAAGCTTTGCATTGGTCAGTTCCTTTAAGTCTGCCGCAAGCTTTGTCATCACCTCCGGGAGTGCACTTAATTTGCCTAAAACTGGCGAGTTGTTGCAGCTTTGACGCAGGTGGTCGGCGTCCGACTGGGCCCGTTTGATAAGATTGTTTAAATTTGTGATCTTTTCGTCTAAGCTGGCAACATATACAGCCAGGGTGTTTAGTAGGCTAATTTGTATATCCATTTTGTTGGCTTGAAACGACATGACATCCACCGTCCTCTGTAAGATGTCCAAGGCTGTGGACCAGGCCGACTCTTGTTTGTTTTCCTCGGTTGAAGTCGGTGGGGGAACGGTATTATGGGAAACTTATTTTCCATAGGATGAAAGCATAATTTCCCACTCCTTAGATTGAAGATAGGAAAGGTCCTTTTCAGGGTCAGAGAGGTCTTCATCATAGGGAGATAGTTGAAGACGTCCTTGTCCCTGAGAAATTCTCGTGTCAGGCTTATTCACGGCGTCCCTGAGCAGTGGTGAATGCACTATTGGTTCCTTTGGTTTCTCAGTTGTTGTAGCAAGGCTTTCCTTCTTGCGGTGGATTGCCCACTTCTTTACTTCTACCTCATCTTCCGGGCTAAAAGATAGGTGGTGTAGATCATCTCTACCCATAGATGTGTTGAGTAGGGGCTGTACGGGGCTCCATTCTGGCAAATTAGTGAGAATAGCGTTGCTGTCTGAATTGATTGTAAATTTGTTTCTAAGTTTGTTTGCTTCTTGTGGTAGTCCTGCTGTGCTCCAAGGTTTGGGGTGCAGGTCAGAGATTTAGGCCTCCGATCTGCCCAGGGGAGGGGGAGCCACCCCTAAATCTTTGTAGAGCAAACCCCTGTCTAGCTGAGTGGGCCCTAGGGGTTCACTTGTGCCTAGGTGAGTTACCGAGTTGTAGGGTGGGGGTTTGAAGTTGGAGCCCTCCTTGTTGACAATCACTGTTGGGCTCAGGGGAATGGGCAGTCCTCCCTCTCCATGACCCGACAGGTCAACGCCGTCGCCTCCAGCTGTTTCAACACCCTCCGCATCCTCCAAAAGACATTCAAACGGATCCCATCCGACTCGAGAAAGACCGTCACCCACGCATTCATAACCAGCAGACTCAACTATGGCAACGCCCATTACGCCGGGATCAACAAATCTCTGCTCCGCAAGCTCCAGACCATACAGAACACCGCAGCCAGACTCGTACTCGGCCTCCCTCGACACGAACACATCACCCAACACCTGCGGAACCTCCACTGGCTCCCCGTCAAGAAGAGAGTCACTTTCAAGATACTCATCCACGCCTACAAATGCCTCCACAACACCGGACCCCAATACCTCAACGAAAGAATCTCCTTCCGCCTCCCCAAAAGAGATCTCTGATCCGCCGACCTCGCCCTTGCCGAAACCCCTCGCATCCACAGAGCCAGAACAGGTGGAAGAGGCTTCTCCTACATCGCGGCCAAGACCTGGAACGAGCTCCCGATTGCCATCAGACGTGCCCCCTCCTTGAACATGTTCAAGAAGGCACTTAAGACCTGGCTTTTCGACTGAACAGAGCTGCTACCCCCTCCCCCCCCTCGGCGCCTTGAGATCCACACGAGTGAGTAATGCACTTACAATTCCCCTGATTGATTGATTAATACTCATATTGCTGGAAAAGATGGCAGAGCCCGCGTTTTTGAGGTAGGCAAATTTAGATGTTATTTTTGGTTGAGAGAGGACGGTTTTGGGACCCGTGAGTCTAGCTTCCAGATTGCGTGGATTAGAGTTGATCGCCAGGCTGCTTGGAGATGAATTCGATGTAAGGTAGAGTATCTGGTCAGATGCTTCTATGGGTTACAAACGGTCAACCCTCCGCTTCCTTTTCTTGAGTGGAGCCAACGGACCCCTCTTTTTTCCAGAACGCATGGTTTGGTTGGTTGATTGAGTGGCTGGAACCCATGAGTTTGTGCCACGCGCTACGCCCCTCAGTGCCTATTCTGCTGGAATCCCAGACTGCCACTACTTGGGGAGCCCTGGTGCTTGTAGTCATATCTTTTGATGTCCTACTGATGGCCACTGTGCCACCTTCTGATTTGAACTGGTTTTATCTGGGTGTGACGGACTGCCAGGCTAGGTAGAAGCAATGGTGAGTGGGGCCACCAAGTATGCCGCAGGCTGCACCCGAACTAGTTTTGGGCCGCCTCCGCGTCCTCTTCGTGCCGCTCTCAGCAGCCGCCAACTAGCGGCTGCCACACTCTCGAGGTCAGGTGCTGGCAGGTTTGAACTACTGCTTCTCAAGGAATTTGGCTGGGGCTAAAGCTGACTGAGGTTAGGTCAGGTGCTGGCCGGTTTGAACTACTGTTTCCCGAGGAATTGGGCTGGGGCTAAGTCTGGCTGAGGCTAGGGAGGGAGGAGGGAGGAGGAACGGAGTGGACCATGACTGTGACCGTGGCCCCCCGTGAGTTCCCCCCTTCCCCCGTTTTACCAATCCACACAGCCCTGTCCTGCCTTGTTGGTCCTTTGCCCTTAATTCCCCCTTTTGACTTCCATTTGATTTCCTTCCCTTAGGTTTTCCTTATTATTGTTTTATTGTTTATTGCTTTATAGGTAATCTCCTTGCTGGTTTACAGCTAGATTTTATGCTGGTTATGTTACCAGCTATTCCAGCTATGGGTAGGTGTGCGGATGTGCGCCCCCCCCTGGAGGGAAGAATAGGAGGGTGTGGGGGTGAGTGAGGCAAAGGGGACAGAGCAGAGCGGAGAGCAATGCAGAGCGTGGGCTCAGGCGCTCGGGAGAGGGGTGGGGCACACCTCACCGATGCACAAGCCGCACCAGCCTAATGCCGGCCACCTCCGTGCAAATGGCAGGAGGCGCCGCGGGACTGGCATCTTCCCCCCTCCCTGCGCAGTTGCCTGGTCACAGACTCAGCCTCAGCGCATTGGTGCAGCGATCAGCACTCAGCGCTCTGCGGTTCTGGCCTCTGGGTGAATTCGGGCCTCCGACTATGTAACTCCGCAGCTGCCACTGGTGTCTCGCCCGCTCGTCACTTCCACTTCCTTCCTGATTGACGATATCTCAAAAGTGGGAAACGTAATTGGAATTTTGCTACAGTGTCGATGGCACCTGCAAAGAAAGGGTCAGGATCTCGGAAGTGATGTGTGTGCGTTGCTGACCACAAAGAGGTACACATTGACCCCACAGAGGTACACAAACCTGGAGCTGTTAAAGTGTCAAATCAAAGTCAAGATATTAAAAGTTAATGCAATGAGGAGTGTCACCACCCATCGAATCTGCATGTTGTAGCGGTCAGTTTCGTAGCCACCTAGGTCTCTAATGAGGGTTTGAAGGATTCAGTAGATGTTAGGGAACACCAGTGTCATCAAGGTTGCGTCTTTATCCACTTGAGGTCTCGTGGCATGGGACCTGGTGGCTTGTCGGCATGTGCTCAGTTCTCTAGTCATCTTGGGGCTTCTTGGGCTGGCAGGTGCTGTCCATTTACGCAAGGCAGCAGCAGCGGGAGATCTGGACAGCCAGGGTACAAGTCCTTAAAAAAGAAGTGGGGGGGCTGTAGTAAATGAAGGTCCGGTTCCAAGTAGATTCATCAAGTAGGTTTTATCAGGATAGATGTTACAATTTCCACCAGGAGCAGCCTTCCTGCTGCTCAGCCCATCCACCAACTCACTCTCTCACTCACCAACATTCCACTGCCACCTCACACACCAACATTCCATCAACACAGTCACACTGGCTGAGCAGCAGGTATAACACCTCTCCTTTCTTTAAATAAACAAAGATAACATTGCTACTGCAACATGTACGACTCGCACGTCAAGGTAATGAACGAACAGGAGGTACATGTTGACATAGTAAATACAAAGATGGTAAAAGACACTGCATGCAACTATGAAATACATATTAAATGTAAAGATGGTAAATGTGAACAAGAGAATGCAATGTAATACATGTAAGGATGGAGGAAATACATGTATGCAAAGATAACATTAAATAACTCAGGGAACGGATAAAACACACCATGCAATCCACAACTTCTCTAAACGCATAAGCAGCACCACTACACTCACCTCTTCTTCCTGTCCACCATGTAGAAAAAACAAACTACACGCTCTACCGCACCCTACCACAACTACTAACCCCTGTGCCACTCACATACTAGCTGGCCAGGCTAAAAAACAAGTGGTAAATATGGAACCAACCAGGACGCACGGTAGGGAACTGGTTAAATCAAGTATGTCTGGGACATCACCCCACACAAACCATGTGGCATCTAATTGCCCTTCACCCTTACCCGTAATAAGGGTGGAAAGTGTGGTACACAGTCCACACGAACCAAAAAAGTACGAGAAAGTTCTGCATCCATTCTCATATGTGTGGGACACCACCCCACACAAACCATGTGGCATCTAACTGCCCTTCACCCTTACCCGTAGTAAGGGTGGAAAGTTGAAAAAACAGTCCACACAAACCAAAAAAAGAACGATATAGTTCTACATCTAATCTTGTAGTAAAAATATGAACATCAATCACTAGTGATAACACACTCACACCGCGAAAACCCGGCTCACTCTCCGCCCTTCACCCTAACCCCATAGGCTGGGTGGAAAAAAAATACTAGAAACTCAAGAACTGTGCCTTCACACTGCTGCACAACACTAACAAAATTTGGCATTTCCACTGCCCTTCACCCCTACCCGTAGTAAGTGTGGAAGAAAACTTCATACACGTAAAATGGCCAAACCCTGCCCTGCACCCTTACCCCAAAGGTAGGATGGAACAGCATGTACCCACTGCAAAAAATGTAAACTGCCCGCAAAACCCAAAACTAGTGAAAAATTATGCAGTTGTATGATCTAAAACTCATTAGAACCGAGTGGGAAAACAAAACAAATCAACAACTTTTCCACAAGACATGGTAGGCAGATTCCCCAGGAAAGTTTATACAAAAATAAGCAGGATTACGCTGAGTTGATTTCTTGTAATGTCAGCGCAGGCAGAAGACCAGGAAAAGTTAATGTTAATGGCAGTATCGCGAGTTGCTCACTGGACTTTTAGGCAGCTCATCATATTTCACTCACCGGCGTATGCCTCAGCTAATTATCCTCAAGTGTTCAAACAAGAAGATTCGCTCATCAGCAAAAAGAAAGTGAACGGGGAACTTAGGCAACTCAAAAAGAAAGAGCAGCTCTCGCCACATTTCCGAGGGTGCGAAAACGGCAACCGGTGCAGCACTCAACACAAGAAGCACGTTCACCGGTGAGGAATCAGGTGAATCCACTCCGAGTAGCAGGAGGAAAGATGGCTGCACGTAAACAGCACACACGCTCAGAGCGTCCCTGGTGGCTCCAGGCACGCACAAGCTGCCCAATATAGAAGCTGCACAACACTCCGCAAGCTGCCGAAACCAAGGCTCACGCTGGACATAACGTATGGAAAAAGGCAGTTGGAAACACGTGAGCCAACGGATTTTACAATTTAAAAAAAAAAACGGGCGCAGCGGGAGGAAGTTTAGTCAAAATATATCAAGAGTAAAAACGATTACCTCACAAGCACAAACCACCGCAGCACTTTACCACGCAAAGTCAGTTCAGGGAAAACACGAAGGCGGGTGGCTCTTCCTCCTCGTTGCACCTCCCAAATTGCTCTTTCCCAAAACGGATTGAGGAAAACTCTTCTTCCCAAAGCCGCTCTTGAGACGGACTACGGGGACTGCTCCGGCGTGTTGCTCCGCTTGACACGGACAGTGGGCACTTGAGCAAAGGCGCAACTCCATAACACCGAATACGAGCCCCTCACTAGATGCTCCTCCTCAAGGCATGAACAAAGGGGCTTCTCCGTCCACTTGCCACTGCTGTTGCACCACACGGCAAGGACACCTCCTCAAGTGGCAGCACCCCAGACGCTCCTCTTGTTGCTCCTCGGGGAACCCCTATTGATGGAGACACTCTCCCAAGGTAATTTCTGGGGCTGTTGCACCACACGACGGGGACACCTCCTCAAGTGGCAGCACACCAAACGCTCTTCTTGTTGCTCCTCGGGGAACTCCTATTGATGGAGACACTCTACCCAGGAAATAGAACACGGACACCTCTTCCAACGTTACAGCTGACAGGAAGAGGGGAAGTCCAGCATGAACTGGCAAACCCGTGTTGGGGCTGACCGCTATTCAGGTCACTTGTGGGGCTCAGGGCTGTCAGCTTGCTGTACAAGAGATGCATCTTCAGGTTATTCTTCTTTAAGTTCCAGTTACTTAAAGCTTGATGGTTAAAGTCCATTCATATAGCATACGCAGGTTCTTTTCAGTAAAGTCGTCGCCAAAATATGTAGTAAATGAAAGCAGGTCCGGTTCCAAGTAGATTCATCAAGTAGGTTTATTCAGGATAGATGATACAATGTAGAGAAGAGCTCCACGAGGAGCAGCCTTCCTGCTGCTCAGCCCATCCACCAACTGACTGTCTCACTCACCAACATTCCACTGCCACCTCACACACCAACATTCCATCAACACAGTCACACTGGCTGAGCAGCAGGTATAACAGGGGCTAACCAAGTTAGGCAGTATGAAAGTGATATCATGGCGAGTGCAATCACAGCGCATGATGTCTCGACATGTGACATCGCACGTGGCATCACAGGAAGTTACCTCATTGAAAGTGAAATCACAAGAAGTGACATCAGATATTAAGACCTAATTATTAGTGGTGGTTCAGCACTCAAAATTAGTGGTTGTGATAAGTAAGAAGCATTTAAGGTTCAGCATTAGTTTTCTTCTATAAAAAGTGGTGTCTGCTTCCAATAGTCTAAATGACTATTAGAAGCAGATGCCACGAATGTATTTTCCTTGGGGGACAAACATATTCCAACACTTGCACTGAACAAAATGACAAAGTTTGGACCGTTCTAATGTCAACATAATCTGAGGAATTAGCGATGTTCGTAAATAAGTCAGAGTCCTGAAGAAGTCCTTGTTGGACGAAACGCGTTGGCTACTGTGGCTATTACTCATTGGCACACTTTTTATAGAAGAAAACAAATAAAGAACGACTGAACAAATAACTCTTCTCCATATGTATTAATAACATGCTGGGTGCTAATTTGTTATGAACACTGCTGTTGTGATCAGAATGAAAATTTATGCTGAACCTTAAATGCATCTTACTTAACACAACCACAAATTTTGAGTGCTGTACCACCACTAATTAATTTGTCTTGGAAGCTGTTTTCCATTGGAAGTAGAGAGGGGATGTACTTCGGGTTCGTTGCACCATTATAAATATTTATAATCTGCCCAATATCTTTGTTGACAAGTGCGGTATCTTATTGCCTCGACCCCTCTTTTTCCTTGCCAGATAATAAGACCTCACACATGTTTATCAGGTATATCATGAGTACATTTAAGCACATTATGAGATTTAACAAATGAGATTTTGCATGGGGGTTGTACAAGAACGTGGCGCAATTCCTATGTAAAATCTGGGCCTCAACTAATGCATTTTTTTTTTTTAAAACCCTGCTACAAAGAAATTGGCAACAAGGAGAAGCATGGTATTAAATCTGTTCTGTTTGATTGGTTGCAAAGTCCGCATTTTAAAATAATTTACGGGATTAAGGGATCTGCTGCAGAAGTGTCCAGTAAATCTCCGTGAATAATAATAATGGCGAGATAACTCTGGAGGTTAACACATTTGTTGAAGAGATCTGTGTTTTGTGTAGTCCCAGATTTGAATCAAAGTAGTATAGAAGGTTAATGTGTCTCCTGCAAAGCGCATCATGTAACATGCAGATGACAGATTTTTATTTTATGTAGAGAGGTATGTGGGCTACTGAGACAAAGAGATCCTTTTGTTACCATCAGTTCATAAATTGTAATCCTTCTAACATAGCACAGTGAGATATGAAGGACATGTGACTCCTACACCCAGTAGCCCTTGGTGTCTCATGTAACACATCTTGTACATTGATTTAAACACTTACATGATTAATTGTCAATGCATAATGTGTATGTTACGTAAAGAGCTCTGACACTCTGCATTGGGATGAGCAGCAATATAAAAGAAATATAATAGTGCTATTTAAATTGTTATTTGTGTAAATACTGGGACAGACCAACACATCTTACATTCTTACAGTGCATGCAGTTATATACAGGGACTGAACATAGTCAAAAGTGACAAAGCGTGGCTCTCTTAAGTACCTTTGAAGAGAAAACAAACTGTGTGCTTTTGTTTCCCCTCTCCGTTGCATTTGCATTTGAGTGTGAGGTTTTAAGCTGTGTCCAGTCAGGATACTAGCTCAAAAAGAGGCCTGATGGCCCATTAACTTTGTCCTTTATCTTTGTCCCAGCTGGAGGTGAACATAAAAATCCCCCCCTCGCTGCCTGCATGATGTTGCTGGGAATGGAAAGCAGACAACGTGCAGGTGCTGCAGAAGTGTCCCAGTGTCTGAAAATTACACTGGGACCAGTTCAGCATATTTCTGTGGGGCCCAACCTCTTGGCACGGTGGACGGTGTCCACCCTGTGAAAATAGTGGGTGGACGCTGTGTATCTGCGTGGACCCCCGACTTGCACCCTGAGCAGGACCTTTAGACCTAGCAGTCAGACAAGAGGGCACGAGCAGCCTGCAGCTCCACAACCTGGATGCAAATGGATCCATGCATGTCCAGGTCCAAAAGATGAGGAGTGAAATTCAGGACAGCTGAGACTGATATTTGCAAAGTCAAGCAGTTGGACAAAAGATCACTGCCAACCAGTGTTCTTTTCATCTTATGACTTAGAATCATCAGCCTATCAGCAGGGCCAGGCACCTCCACAGAACATATTTCAAAGGCCTCTGACTATCTGCTGAGACCCCAGTACAGGACATGGTCCTCACTGACCTGAAGGTACCTTGAGCCTCTAGCTAAGAGGGAGCAAGAACTACAGGGCCTAAATACAATTCTAAGGGCACCCGAAGGTGACAGGGCTTCTGTGGGTACAGGAAAGTGAGAATTTGCATCTGATGACCTCACAGTGAGAATGAACCTCAGGTAAGGGCTGTTATTTTCAGCAGAGAGAGGAGAAAGAGAAAGAGAGAGAGAGAGAGAGAGAGAGAGAGAGAGAGAGAGAGAGAGTGAGTGAGCAGTGGTGGCTCCTCTGCTAAGGCGGATGAGCGTCACCCTCCTGCTCTCGGAGCAGTGAAAAGGAAAAATATAATGATAATAACAGAACGTTATTATCATTTTATTTTTAGTGGAGCTAGGAGCCAGGTTAGGGCGGGGTGGGGCTGGGCCCACCACGTCAGAGGGAGGAGGAGTGGTATAATGTGCACCTTAAGTGCGCATGACGGTTCTTAGCATGTTCTCCACCGGCTGCATTGCATAGTCTGGTTGGAGAACATGCACAGGCTCCCACTCCCTCTCTGACCACCTAACCACGCCTCTCAGACCAATCACAACATGACAGAGCATGACAGCAGCGTTGTGATTGGCTAGGGGAGTTCGGGAGCCTGGAGGCTGCCGGGAGCCAGGAGAACAGCGAGGACAGAGTAGAGGCGGCGGCTGGTGACTGGCGACGAGCAGGTAAGTCTTGATTTTTTTCCATTTTTTACCCACCACTGTTCCCTACCAGCCGCCACTGTGAGTGAGTAATTTAATATACTTTTTTATCACGTTCCACAGAGTGAGCCATGCTTGAAACCAGTCACCTGCAGCAGATACTTGGCCTACTGTGAAATTAACCATCAAGTTACTTCCAACAAAGTTTAAGGGCTGTGCCTAATTTGTTAAAAAAGGAAGAAAATAGGGGATATGTTTTGGGTCCGAAGGTTTATTTAGGAGCCCTATACTGTCACTTCCGAATACAATTACCTCTT
Source organism: Calotriton arnoldi (assembly GCA_963921515.1). NCBI lineage: Eukaryota > Metazoa > Chordata > Amphibia > Caudata > Salamandridae > Calotriton > Calotriton arnoldi. The sequence continues at coordinate 876,723 of CAWUFW010006003.1, read as the reverse complement.
TTGGTGATGTTAAAAAATATGCCAGGATTCCTAAAAATAAGTGCTGATGCCCACACCACCTGCAATCACTGCCACCACCACACTGCAATCACTGGCACCACCATCTGCAATAATTGGCACCACCACCTGCAATCACTGGCAGCACCAAACTGCAATCACTGGTACCACCACACTGCAAATCACTGGCACCACCACACTACAATCACTGGTACCACCACATTGCAATCACTGGCACCACCACCTGTAATCACTGGTGCCACCACCTGCAATCACTGGCTTCACCACACTGCAATCACTGGCACAACCACCTGCAATCACTGACACCACCGCATGCAATCACTGGCACCACCACATGCAATCACTGGCACAACCACACTGGAATCACTGGCACCACCACCTGCGATCACTGGCACCACCACCTGCAATCACTGGTACCACCACACTGCAATCACTGGCAATACAACCTGCAATCACTGGCACTACCACCTGCATTTACTGGCACCACCACCTGCAATCACTGGCACCACCACACTGAAATCACTGGCACAACCACTTGCAATCACTGGCACCAGCACCTGCAATCAAGGGTACCAGCACACAGCAAACACCGGCACAACCACACTGCAATTACTGGCACCACCACACTGAAATCACTGGCACCACCACCTGCAATCACTGGCACCACCACACTGCAACAACTGGCACCACCACCTGCAATCTCTGGCACTACCACCTGCAATCTCTGGCACCACCACCTGCAATCACTGGCACCACCACCTGCAATCACTGCCACCACCACACTGCAATCACTGGCACCACCACACTGCAATCACTGGCACCATCGCCATGCAATCACTGGCATCACCACCTGCAATCACTGGTGCCACCATACTGCAATAACTGGCACCACCACACTGCAATCACTGGCACCACCACCTGCAATCACTGGCACCACCACACTGCAATCACTGGCACAACCACCTGCAATCACTGGCACCACCACCTGCAATCACTGTCAGCACCACATTGCAATCATGGTACCACCACACTGCAATCACTGGCGCTACCACACTGCAATCACTGGTACCACCACATTGCAATCACTGGCCCCACCACCTGCAATCACTGGCACTACCAAATTGCAATCACTGGCACCACCACCTGCAATCACTGGTACCACCACAAGCAATCACTGGCACCACCACACTGCAGTCACTGGCACCACCACCTGCAATTACTGGCACCCCCACACTGCAATCACTGGCACCACTACCTGCAATCACTGGCACCACCCCCTGCAATCACTGTCACCACCACCTGCAATCACTGGCACCACCACACTGCAATCACTGGCACCACCACCTGCCATCACTGGCACCACCACCTGTAATCTCTGGCACCACCACGTGCAATCACTGGCACCACCACACTGCAATCACTGGCACCACCACCTGCAATCACTGGCACCACCACACTGCAATCACTGGCACCACCACCACCACCTGCGATCACTGGCACTGCCACAGTGCAATCCCTGGTACCACCACACTGCAATCACTGGCACCACCACCTGCGACCACTGGCACCACCACCTGCAATCACTGGTACGTCCACACTGCAATCACTGGCACTACCACCTGCATTTACTGGCACCACCACGTGCAATCACTGGCACCACCACACTGAAACCACTGGCACCACCACACTGCAGCAACTGTCACTACCACCTGAAATCTCTGGCACCACCACCTGCAATCTCTGGCACCACCAACTGCAATCACTGGCACCACCACCTGCAATCACTGGCACCATCACACTGCAATCACAGGCACCACCACCTGCAGTCACTGGCCTCACCACCTGCAATCACTGGTACCACCACAATGCAATAACTGGCACCACCACCTGCAATCACTAGCACCACCACCTGCAATCACTGGCAGCACCACCTGCATCACTGGTACCACCACACTGCAATCACTGGCACCACCACCTGCAATCACTGGTATCACCACACTGCAATAACTGGCACCACCACCTGCAATCACTGGCACAACCACATGCAATTACTGGCAGCACCACACTGCAATCATGGTACCACCTCTCTTCTGTGGAGAAGTGTGGCTCAATGGTTAGAGTGGCAGACCCTGATGCAGAGATCTGGCCCGGGACCAGGGTTCAATTCCCGCCTCGGAGGGTCTTGGGCTCAACTTCCTCGGACCTGATAATTCTCGCCTCGGTGCCTATTCTAATCATGGGTCCCACTCTGCAACTCTGGGCAATAGCTTGCTTAATCTCCACAACGGCCCCACCAGTGCTGGGATGCCTGGCTTCACCTTGGGGGTGCCCAGGAGTGGACATTTCACAGGGAAAAGCCAGGAAGGGTTCCACAGCGGTATGCGTACAGCGCCAGGAAGCCCCAGGGTATCAGTGCGCTTTACAAGTACAAATTCATTCATTCATTCATTCTCTGCAATCCCTGGTACCACCACACTGCAATCACTGGCACCACCACCTGAAATGACTGGCAACACCACACTGCAATCACTGGCACCACCACCTGCGATCACTGGCACCACCACCTGCAATCACTAGCACCACCACCTGCAATCACTAGTGGCACGACCACCTGCAATCACTAGCACCATGACCTGCAATCACTGGCACTACCACTTACAATCCCTGGCACCACCACCTGCATTCACTGCCACCACCACCTGCGATCACTGGCACCACCACCTGCAATCACTAGCACCACCACCTGCAATCACTGGCACCACCACCTGCAATCACTGGCACCACCACTTGAAATGACTGGCACCACCACACTGCAATCACTGGCACCACCACCTGCGATCACTGGCACCACCACCTGCAATCACTGGCAGCACCACCTGCAATCACTGGCACCACCACCTGCAATCACTAGCACCACCACCTGCAATCACTGGCACTACCACTTACTGTCACTGGCACAACCACCTGCAATCACTAGCACCACCACCTGCAATCACTGGCACCACCACCTGCAATCACTAGCACCACCACCTGCAATCACTGGCACTACCACTTACAATCACTGGCACCACCACCTGCGATCACTGGCACCACCCCCTGCAATCACTAGCACCACCACCTGCAATCACTGGCACTACCACTTACAATCACTGCCACCACCACCTGCGATCACTGGCACCACCACACTATAATCACTAGTGGCACCACACTGCAATCACTGGAACCACCCCACTGCAATCACTGGTACACCCCCACACTGTAATCACTGGCACCACCACACTGCATTAACTGGCAGATTAATCGCTGTTGTAGACGTGCCTGCGGATACAAAGGCTGTGTTTTAGCAAATAGTGAGATGCATTGTTTCAAAATATTTCAACCTTTTGATTATGACTGATTTTATCGCCATTTTTATTGCAAGTAAAATATACGAAGGATGAACGGATCCAAGTGGCCAGAGATCACACAGTGCCCCAGGTTTGATCTGCGAGTATCACAGGCTCGCACTTCAAAACGTACCTCAGGTCCCTTCCTATGCTGAAATGAAAAGCAAAGCAAATGATTAATCTTGGGGAAGAATGATTACAGAAAGTAAAATAATAAGACAAACACCTAATAATACCAAGAGGGGGAGCAGAAGAGCCAAGAATGAGGTATTATGCATGCAGGATGCAGGTGAAAGTCTGGAGAGTGCTCAGATTAAATAAGGGCAATGTCCCTTTAAGGATTCACCTGCTGTTCCTCCCCGCCTGGAACTGCATCAGCAGCCACAAGTCATTTGTAGGAAACACAAAGCAGGCCTAATCCCTCCTTTTACGAAAGAGGACTTCCGTTTGTAGCAAGAATGAACTGTAATGAAAGGCTCCTGCATGTTGTATATGCAGATCTCTCATCAGGCTGAGAGATTATCATAATAAAAAGAGCTTTATTCTAAGCTATCAGATGCACGTATCCAGCAAGCACTTACTCCACTCACCTATTCTCTGTGTGCCCATCACACATGAAAGCCAAGCAAGCATTCAATGTCTGTAATAAAATATACATTCAAGCCCTCCTTATGCAGAAGTGTTCTGGAGGTGAGGTCTCTGCCCAACTGGTACCCACACTGTCACCTCTCCATAAACTTCTAAGCCTCTCTTTTGTCACTATCTGGTCACCTGCCTTCTTTGGGAGTTGAAATTGAGTTTTCATTGGTTCTTTAGTCTCTACTATTTTTAGCGGGTGGTAATGACATGTACCAGGCTTTGTTGCCCTATGTTTGGATTTATCACATAGAGCCACTTTTGTTTATTTGGGCTCGGGTTGCATTTCTCTGTGTGCATAATATGTGGAACTATTGTATAGAGCTCTGTCTATACTTCTGTACTCAGCACTTTTGATGATTTGAACCGTAAAACAATACACACAAAAATACAGAAACAAGAATTCATCAAATAAATACACAAATTATGAAGTATTTAATTTAATTCACAAACAAATATATAAAATATCAAAACAGTAATTTTAATGCAAAGTTTTTCTAAATTCAGTTGAGGGCACTCCTTGTCCATAATCTATTCTGTTTGATGTATTTGCACTGCTCCCACACATCAATCTCAGAATACTAACTTAATTTTAAGCCTCAATATCAATTTCCTTTACATTTGCAGAAAGTTTTAAAATGTTCAGTTTTACATTTTGCTTCTTTATTTATATACTGTTGGAACTGGCACTTTCTAGGTGGCTGAGGCGATGCCCTAGCCAGGCAGAACCTACCACTTCCATCAAGGGTGGTTGATTACACTCACTGTTTAACCTGCACTCACCCGTGGGTAGCTTGGCACTGAGCAGTCAGGCTTATCACAGAGGCAATGTGTAAAGTTATGGCACAGCACTCTCATACAATAAATATACTGAGCATCACAAAAGAGACTTCACACATGGTGTATGTTAATAAAGTTTGCATTCAATACACACATTAATTAACACAACACGAACATCATGTATTTCTGGGCATAAATCACACTTGGAAATATTACTAGCAGTACTAGACCCAACCGCGTTAAAATGACACCAGTAGTATGTACACTTGGGAACGATCCTACTTCAACCCCACCACTTTTATGCCATGCAAAACGTTGACAAAACTAGGACCACCCTGGCAATTATTATAATTCATTACCACACAGTTATATGGTGCACCCCATGATATCAACAATATGCACATACAAAGAGTTATCACACTTTTCAGCTGCACCTTTTGGCAGAGGCTGCACGGGTACATCCAATGTCAAACATACTATGTTTTTGGCAAGGAATCAACGTGTAAAGCAACACTGCTGGGCAGTGTGATTAATCACAGGCTGTCTTCACGCAATCACTCCCCCTTGCACACACACTCACTCAGCACTGACAAAGGGTGCAATGGATATCAGGTAGGTCCGTATGGCACACACCCGCACACATATGCACACAGCAACGTAATGCGGGTGAAACTGATATCCGGCAGGTAATTTGATAGCACACTGCAGACCCCGTGGCTCAAGTCTGCCTCAACCCTCCCACTCACCCTGACTACCCTATGCCCACAGGTTGGAGATAAACAGCCTTCCCCCTGATACTAGGCTTATCGCGGCCAAAGTTACACTTATGCATCAATTGTGTGTCTTTTGCTTTCTCGCCCAAAGTTACACTTAGTCAGGGTCCCAGGGAAGAAGTTGGGGGTAGGTAGCAAGACTAATTAGAAGGCAGTCGTCAATTGGGGGTTTGGCCACCACTCGGGAAGTTCACCCACAGGATGTGGAGCAGAAGCGGGCTGAGGGTGATACACGTTCCACAATGTGCCTTCTGGAACCCAGTTCTATAAAGTGTGGGGGGTCACGCTGTCTCTTGACCCACTTCCGATCGCTCTTCGGCCCAATTACTATCACTACCCTGGCCCGATTTGGGCAGTACTACCTGGCAACACAAGGTCGTCAGGGGCTGGGTGAAGAGAGAGCAGTTGGTGTGCCGCACTGAGGACCCAAAAGGAACAATCGATGAATGGGGAATGAAGCTGGCGGCCTCTCGGAAGAAGGAGGCACCCTGTCAAGCACACGTCAATCCAAGTAGCACCCAGGCAATCTGGGCACAAGTCTGGTGTACGATGATACAAGTCGCACCAGACAATTCCGGTTCTACACAATGAAGAGTCGCAAGATCAGTACCTCCCTGGAAACAAGGCTCAACGTCCGGTGCGCGTTGCTCCAAGCCGCACCAAACAGTTCAGGTCACACACAACAAAGAGTTGCAAATTCCATACCTCCCTGGAAATGAGGCATAATGCCCAGTGCGTGTTGATATGGCTCGCACCAGACAATTTAGGTCGCACCCAGCGAAGAGTTGCAAATTCCGTACCTCCCTGGAAATGAGGCACAATGCCTAGTGCGCGTAGATACTGGTTGCACCAGGCAATTCCGGTCACATACACAGGTACAATTTTAGCAGTGCCACATGAGATAAAATGAGGCATTACTATGGGTACGCCCTCACCTTTGAGGGTCGTATTCTGTGAATCGGGCACCACATGCAATGAGCATGCAGTCGTTGTGTAGCTCGAGAGAGATTCGGCACGATCGACGAACCAGTAAATCAGCTCACCACCAACAAGCATGCTTGTGTGTGTTGAGGTCCCGACAATGCGGGGTCCACACTCCTTAGAAGCGGGCAAGACTCTTGGGGCTCCACACAAGGCAATGCAGTCTCCAGGCACAATTCTTAGTTCCACGCTCACACCACGCTACCAGTTGGGATCCAGCAGACAAGGTGGGCACTTAAGAGGGCACTGCTCTCCAGGTGTCACAAGCAGACGGGTGGGTCCCTGGTGGAAGATCTTTAATGTCCCTGAGACCTCCACAAGAGAACAGGGGGCAATCCAACGAGCCCTTGGAGAGCACAGGCCAGCCATTATTCAGGAAGGGTACACGGTCCCTTCCAATGGCAGTAATCCTCATTGTGCACAACAGAGTGGTCTGGCAGTGTGCACCGCACAGTTCCAGGTTCTCCGGTTCCATGTACGCACAAGTGTATCTCTCCCATGCTGAAGTATGGCACCAGTAGTTATACTGTAATGTGCCTTTGAAGTTGGGGGTGGTTCAGAGGGCTTTCCTATGAACCCCAGATGTATCCCCTAACTTTCAGTCCTACCTGCATGAGGCCATGGAATACAGATCTAAATATTTACTGGGGCCATGATCTGGCTCCCAGAGGCCAAGTTTCAAAACCTCTCCCTCCAATCTATCCAGCCAGGTCCTCAAACGGAAGAGGTCTGTCATTCCAGTTGCATGCCCAATGTTGATAGCTGTCGCTGGGGAATGTACAGATGTGCTCCACCAGCCTCCAGTGTGAGATGGAGTCAAACTAAAAGGCACACAAAGAGGTTTAGAGCAGAGAAATGCCCACTTTCTAGAAGTGGCATTTCTACGTTAGTAACAACAAAACCACCTTTACTACAGGAGAGGGTTTGTCATTGTGAATCCAATGATAGGAAACATTATGAGACTGCGCCACTGCAAGCCACCACTTCAACTTGCAGTACATTTCAACCATTCCCCCATGTTAAACTATAGGAAGAGCAGACCTCATAGGTAGTGAAAACACACCTGGGCATTCTTCACTACCGGGGCAGAGAACCCCCAAGTGTACCTGCCCTGCCTCTCACCTACCACTTGCTTCTTTCCTTAAGACTTACCCCAGGAGTGCTCTAGTGTTAGTGAAAGGTCCTCTCAGGATTGGCCAGCCTGAGCATAAGTGTATTGTGCACACACTGACCTGCAATGGCAGGGTGGACACATGTTTAAAAATATCATAGGTGCAAGTGTGCACACACAGGCCTACAATGGCAGTTGTGACACATGTTTAAAAACACAATAGGTGCAAGTGCACACACACAGGCCTGCAATGGCAGATGTGACACATGTTTAAAAACACCATAGGTGCAAGTGCACACACACAGTCCTGCAACGGCAGGCGTAACAAATGTTTAAAAACACCATAGGTGCAAGTGCACACACACAGGCCTGCAACAGCAGGCGTGATAAATGTTTAGAAACACCATAGGTGCAAGTGCACACACACAGGCCTGCAACGGCAGGCATGACACATGTTTAAAAACACCATAGGTGCAAGTGCACACACACAGGCCTGCAACGGCAGGCGTGACACATGTTTAAAAACACCATAAGTGCACACACAGGCCTGCAACGGCAGGCGTGACACAGGTTTAAAAACACTATAGGTGCACGTGCACACACACAGGCCTGCAACGGCAGGCGTGACACATGTTTAAAAACACCATATGTGCAAGTGCATGCACAGAGGCCTGCAATGGCAGGCGTGACAAATGTTTAAAAACACCATAGGTGCAAGTGCACACACAGAGGCGTGCAACAGCAGGCGTGACACATGTTTAAACACATCAGGTAAGCACCACTTCCAAACATGTGTAGGAAGGATGTGTGCACTTTCACACTGCATTTACAGTGGGAAAGTGCCCAGAGCCCTAAAGCTACAACAAGAGAATCAGCAAAACCCAGGAGGAAAAAGCAAAAGGTTTAGGGAAACACTACCTGAAGAGTATCAGGTCTAACATATACACTTTTTAATCATTTAATAATAATTAGTTTTCAAGGCAGTCACAGACCACCTGTGTAGGCTTCGCGGCCCCCAAAGGTCCCCAGACCACAGGTTAAGAACCTTGGGTCTGGGGCCTTTTAAGCACTACATTAAAACATTGGCTAAATAAATGGTCCAATGTTGTAAACACATTCTTACAATTTAAACCAGAGGATGCTCTACAAACTGACTGAGAGCATGTGCACTGCGCAGTAATACCGCAGGAGTGTTTCGGCGCAATATAACTGCTGGGAGTTAACAGCCGCCTCCACTGTTAGGGCTTGTAGATGACAGGATAGGTGGAGAAGACCTTTTTGAAAGAATAAAGTTAAGTATGAACAATAATTAATCTAAACGAGAAAGGAGCTATATGTTACAATATTTATTACTTTTTCGGCTGGGCTAGCATATAAACCAGTGGCCCTCGTTTATCCTACCAATGATATGAGTCATTCAAAACCCATAAGACACCTCTGTTTTCATTCATTTCTTTTCCTTGCATCAGGGCCCTTCATGAATTACAGCGATTATTATGTTTCTCTTCATATTATTATCGAACCAATGTGTCAAATGCCACAGAGATTTCCAACATAAACGGGACCATCAAAAGTTCCATAAAGGGGCTTACAACCAAGACCGAACAGGAGACTGACAATAAGAATTGAGTTAAACTAAGACTACTGGCCATTTTACCACCTTTTCTAGTTATTTAATTAAAATAAGCAGTGTGGCTACAGCCTGAAAGTCTTGAAGATGCTGGGGTTGAGTTGGGGCTTCTTCGGGGCGCGTACCACCAGCCCATCTTCCCGGAAAGGGGGTACAATCCTCATTCTGTGGTTCCAGTCCTGGGGCAGAACTGAAGTGCAGTCAACTGCACGTGGGCACATATAGGAAACAGACGAGAGTGTTGCAGGTCGGAGTAGAGGTGCAATGATTTATTTTTAGGAACCCAACCCTTAGATCTGCACACAGTGCTGGAGAAAAATTGGCGTGCAGTGGCAGAGCTGAGCAATAAGACACAGCACTTGAACTGCTGCATGAGCTCAGGCCACAAGGGAAGGTACTGATATGAATGCGGCTCCGACCTTCCGCCTGGGCTTCAGTTCAGGCTTGAAGGACTGTGGCAGGACTGATCATGGCATATGGTCTAGTAGATAGCTCAGTGAGTTCAGCATCACTCTCATATGTGTGACCTGCATGGGTTCAATTCCGCGCTAGGCTAATTCAGCCTAATAGTCTTTCCAGATCGCTACATTGAGTCACCTTGGGGGCATATTATCAAGAATGGCGTTAAAAATTATCGCCGGTTTAGCGGCAGAAAGCTGCCGCTAAAGCGGCGATAATGGGCTTGATAATATGCCCTTGAGAATTCCAATAGAAGTCCATGTTCTGGTGTGAATCAATCAATCAATCACAGAATTTGTAGAGCGCACTACTTACCCGCGAGGGTCTCAAGGCGCTGGGGAGAAAAAAAGGGGGGAGGTGCTGCTACTGGTCGAACAACCAGGTCTTGAGTAGCCTCCTGAAGGTCAGCATGTGAACATGGGCTTCTGTGTGTTAAAACTACGGTATTAACCACTGCATATAATCAAGCCGTCGTAGCACTGAAACAGTGGCAGTATTTCAGGCCAGGACTGAGGTGCATTGCCTGTGCTGGAAGTTAGGACTGAGGTATGGTAGTATCCTGCACTACTGGGGTTCGGGGACTGGAATGCTGGGAGAAGATTCTTTTTCTATAGAGGCTTTTCATTCAACTTAGAATGTGCTTGATGTTGGTTGGGATATTGTTGTTTACATTTTGTGAGTGCAAGCTCGCCTTCTGGTGGTGCTTTCATGGTGGTCTGCTGAAGCTCTGTTCCTGGATAAATTCTCATTTTCAAACTCACCAACAGTCCAGAGGCTGCCGCGCTCACTTGGAAGATAGTCACATCTCCTTTTTGGTTGTGAGTAGACAAGGGGTAGCCATGACCCTTCGCATGCTGTTCCCAACCAGAAGTTACGCAAAATTGCCCTCAACATCAAGTAGACTTTACCTTGCTCCATCTGCTCTCCCAAGGCCCTTCAAGTATGCATCCAAGAGTGGCCAAGATTGATTGGTGGATATTTTCTGTGCCTGCCCTGGGGGTGACAATGCATCACATGTTACTGGCCTGATCTTCACAGTATGTACTTTACCAAAGCTAAGCCCCATTCTAGCTTTGACTTCAGAACGAGGTCTGACATACACTACAGGAAAGAAACTCCACCGAGTGTTTTGCTCAGCAACATTGACACATCTGCAAGGGAGCGTGAAGTCTTCTCGGCGGCCATTGTGCAGTTGAGTTGCATTCGCTATTGGTGATGCTGGGTGCCTGATGCTTCACTATGATATGCCAACCAAGGAGGATCTCTGGATATGTAAGTGTGTCAAAGTTGAGATTTCCAATTTTACATTTTCTGGCTGGATTCTACAGTTTTTAGCATTTTAAAAATGTGTGTCTCCTTTTTAGGTCGAGTTAGACAGCGCATGTGCTGTCTCCTCAAGTCCTGCTGTGATCAGTCTGTGGGCTTGAATTATTTTTTTTACCTCCTTTCTTGCTATTTACTGGCCGCATTGTCATTTGGTCGTTCTTGTTCTTTATTGATGTAAGTCATGCATTTGTCTTGCCTCTTTTACCTATGTCCCTCCCCAAGAGCACCGGCCAAATACAGTCGTCTTCCTCAACGTAGTGTTATAGCATTGCATTGCGGAACTTTTTTTCTTTTTCGCTTGGTTACTTAGGCTTGAAGAACGTATTTATAGTAACTTGTTCAACTATCTTGTTTATATTTTTATCGTTGCTTGTGTGGGACATTTATAGTATGCAGCGTTTGTATTTATTTTATTATTAGCAGTCAACTCTGCTTCAGACGCACAGAGCTTGCCCCCGCCCCATGGATCATTAACAAGGGAACAAGCAGCAATGCCCACACTGCTTGCGTTCCTTTATCTTGTTTTTGTTTGCATTGGCTCGTGCGCAGCAGATGGCTTCCTTTGTTTACACTGTTTACTTTAATTGGCTTGGCTGGGAATCAAATATGCTCCGCCATTTTTTTTTTTATCACACTCGGCATTTACGTTTATTTTTTTTTGAGAAACACACTGGTTATTGCTTTGTCTAGACTCTAAAACAAACGTGCTCCGCTGACAGCATTTTTTTTAAGACACATTGCATTCACATTTCATTTTAATTAACAATGGGGAGAGCTGATACCGAGACCCCGCCCACACCCCATTGCCACTGAACGTAAAGGGGGTATAGCACCACCATTGGCAACACTCCCCACCCCACAACACAGAGCATGCATGCTAATAAATAAACACACCACACATTTTTTGTTTGGGTAAAATTGCTGCAGGTTTATTACATACACCGTTATGTAATATGGTGGGTTATCTTACGGGCGATCCAAGGGCAGGCAACCATCTGGGCCGCCTGCCCGCCTGATGAGCCAAGCAGCACTGGGGCGAACCCCATCTGTGCTGCCCCTTCTGGTGATCCTCTTCCCGGATCACGTGACACATGGTCCCTTATTACTCACGCCCCTTTCAGGGTGGAGCGCAGCAAGGCAAGCCCCCGGTTGTTCAGGCCCACAACCGCCCAAAGGACTAACGGGGCGCCGACATGGTTTTCCAGGCACCTCCCATGAGGCTCCTGGGCTCTGGCACCCCTATTGTGCCGCGCAGAGGTACCCTTCTGTACCCATTTGCTTCCAGATCGCCCTGTAACTCCGCCTGCAACCAAAAAGGACAACATTACAACATTCTCTGCCTCCTGCCTGCCACAAACCACGCCGGGTAAGCGGTAGGGTGGGAGACGGCGTGTCCGGCGCGCGAAAGAGGACGTCCAGATGGTGGGGGAGGCATATATACCCCTCCCCCTGTCCTCGCGCACAGGAAGTGACGCTCACCTTGCGCGCCGCAACAAGGCGGGGGGGGGCTCCTCCCTGAGTCCCTGCCCATAAGGGGGTGTGGGGTGCCCCAATGGCACTAGTGGGCTGCCCTCTTTAGTGGCCCCCTGCGGGGGCCTTGGGCAGCCGCATAGCACCACCATTGGCAACACTCCCCACCCCACCCCACAACACATAGCATGCATGCTAATAAATAAACACACCACACATTTTTTGTTTGGGTAAAATTGCTGCAGGTTTATTACATACACTGTTATGTAATATGGTGGGTTATCTTACGGGCGATCCAAGGGCAGGCAACCATCTGGGCCGCCTGCCCGCCTGATGAGCCAAGCAGCACTGGGGCGAACCCCATCTGTGCTGCCCCTTCTGGTGATCCTCTTCCTGGATCACGTGACACATGGTCCCTTATTACTCACGCCCCTTTCAGGGCGGAGCGTAGCAAGGCAAGCCCCCGGTTGTTCAGGCCCACAACCGCCCGAAGGACTAACGGGGCGCCGACGCGGTTTTCCAGGAACCTCCCATGAGGCTCCTGGGCTCTGGCACCCCTATTGTGCCGCGCAGAGGTACCCTTCTGTACCCATTTGCTTCCAGATCGCCCTGTAACTCCGCCACAGCTCTGGAGGCGGCCACCGTCGCCGCCAGAGCCTCCCCACCAAAACAGCTCATTTCTCCCTGCAACCTCTCATTTCCAGGTCTCCTGTAAATCTAAGGGAAGAGATCCCTCCCTACTGGTGATAGATGAACCCCATCATATCACAATAGCCCTTGACGTTAGCCTGGATCTGCTAGTGTCTGATGAGACCAAAGTCCCTTCTGGCCTGTGAACCTGTGCCAAGAACTATTCACCCTCCTGCGGGAAAGTTGCACTGCCTCACTGGACTCAGCCCCGTGCCAACTCTGGGCGGGACGATTTCAGACACCATGGCTCACATTGCCCCATCTATTTGCTGATCTCACCTAGCTGCCGTCCTTCTAGCACTGTGTGTGCCTTAACACCTGTGTCCCCCATCTATGGGACAGCAGCCCACTTGCTAGGTAACCGCTCCCACCCCCGCCTGCCTACTTTGGCTATTAGGGCGAGAAGGATTGTACTTAACATTTGCACCGTCCCTTTGCTTTCTAAATCATGACACACAGGAATGTTCATAACTGGAAGTATGTGACAATGAGCAAGGGTGCCCTCCTGCCCTTGCCATGCATCCCTTATTCCTTATGGGAATTTCGCCCGCTCAGCTCCCTCTGTGGTGAAACCCCCTGGCATACCAGCTTAGAGAATCATCTGCTTTAATACAGTGCGCACTGTCTGTCATATGGTGACTAACATTAAGGATTGACTAAGTCCTACTTTACCCCCATCCTAGAATATTTCCAAATAGGGGGGGGGTATGGGGGGGTTCACACTGCCCACCCTGAGCGGCCCCCGCGGTGGAAAATTACCTGCTCCATTAAATTTTAATTTTTGTTGAACCTGGACGTGCCAAATGCTCATTTTACATAGTAGCCTTTTTGTGCTTGACACCTTGTTTCCCCATTTCTTGGGACAGCAGCACACTTTGGGGCATATTATCAACGGCCAGCGATAATTATCGCTGGCCGTGCTTAGCGATAGATTTCTTATCGCTGGCTATCTCCGGAAATTATCGCCCTGGTAGTGCGTTATTAACAACACGCTTCTCCAGGGCGATAAAAATTCCAGAGATAGCGAGGTTATCGCCGCTTTGCAGGGAACATCGCTGGTTTTCCAGCGATGTTCCCTGCAAAGGGCGATAACCTTGCTGATACGACCCTGTGGTCGTATCAGCACAATCCACCCCTATGTTAGGGATGGCTAAGTCGGGATAATAGCAGACGTTAGATTTTGGCGAAAACGGCCGTTTTCGCCAAAATCTAACGTCTGCTATCATCCTGTGGGCTGCCTTGTAAATTTCGCGATGTGCACATCGGCGATATTTACAACGTAGCCCATCTGGGGTACGCCCAGTAACGCCCACCTTGCATCTCATTAGAGATGCAGGATGGGCATTGGGGGAAAGGGCGATAGTGCAGGGATTCACGCGATAGCGTGACCTTGCTGATTAGGCGATAGAATTATCGCCGCTTTCCGTCCGAAAACGGACGCTAAAGCGGCGATAATTGACCATCGCCTGGTTGTTAATATGCCCCTATGTTGGTTGACAGCGTCACTACCCAGCGAGGCTAATATAGCTAACTGGGCTGGGCATTTGAGCTTAACTGCAGGGGCATGTCACCTACCCTTGGTTCTGGGGTGCACTTACTTCGCCCCGTTGACCAAACGGTTGCACAGACCCCTATGATTGCTAAACCCTGGTGAACACCTTTAATGGTGTCAAATCTGGTTTGAAACAATATATGTCTTGTGCCCACTATTGGAGTCACCTCACCCTTTCGTGTAGTGACAACTTGCGCAGCGCACCCCGCTTGCTTAACTGCCGTCGGATCACAGATGCCAGTGCTTGCTAACCATCTCTGACCCTGGATGCTTAAACTCGCAGAAGTGTCGGAATCCCAGATTCCCAGTTTCATGTTTAGCTGCAGTACACCTTCAGTGGATCCGCTGGGAGATACCACAAACCGCATTGGTCATTAGAACCTTAAGAAGCACACAATTTTCACCTGGGCGTACCTCTAAATGAGACCGGCTCCACACAGCTGTAAGGCCAGAGACACACATATATTAAACCTTTTTACTGGTTTTTGCCACTTGGCACCCCCTGGCATACCCGGGGCATGCTGACGCTGAATAACTGGTGTTTGTTACCCACTCGCCGGTACTTATGCATCGCTAACTGCCCTTCCTTGGATTGAAGGAATGCTGGATGATTCCTAAGGACTGTGTACTTAAGACTCCAACCCAGTTTGACCCCAAAATTTTGGGACAACCCAATAAGTAATCATGCCCTTCATGGTACATCTACCCCATCATTGACTATGAAAGTATTTGGGACACAGGTCGCAGAAGATGCCCCTTCCAGTCTCTGGTTCTAGCCCATAGAGGGATAACCCAGGGGGCAGACAAGTCTGTGGGTACCAGAGGGGAACATTATGTGCAAATACCTGCCCTTTCCTGAATATTGGGAATGCCACATACCTATAATGCCCTGTCGCCATTTGGCTCGAACGCAGTGTTTACCAAACTTTTTTGCACCGCAGCACACTTGTTAGATGACAGCTACCACAACCCGCCTGCTGCCCTGGCTAAAGCGCGGGTGAATATGTCTTAACTGAAGCGACCTGTAACCTGCCCTTGTTTGCAGAGGAATGCCCACCCAGTGTACATGGTACCTGTTTCTACATGGTACCAGCAGATGTTCCTCATAAAGGCCCTCGTAGCCAATTGCCCAATGCAGTCTCAGGCTTTCGCAGCGCCTCTCTTTGCGTTGTAATTTCCAGAGTAAGTGTAACATTTTACTTTCCCACCATTGGGCTGGTAACCGGTGGCAAAGGCAGACAGAACCTGGGAATAAGATCAGTTTCCTAGAGTAAAACAATAATTATCCCGCACCATTATCACAGGCAGTGAGTGTGCCCCATGAGACCCCCCCAGTTCTGTGTGACACAAACCCTAACGCACCATGTGCCAGTTTGTGCATATCATTCTAGGGTGACTACGCCCTCATGTGCCCACTTCCCTGGATGATCCCCAGTACGAGGGTACAGACTGACGACCCAGTGCTGCGCCAGCCAATATCACCAGAGTCAGTGATACCACTGCAAGGTGGCATGCCAAGCTAAGCCCACCCAGAATTCGCCTGCCAATGCGAGAGGACCAAGCATTCATCGCTTCTTAAGCCATCACTGTCGAAGGTAGGCACGCCCAGCCGATGAGACCACTCTACCTGGGCAACGGTTGACTCACACAAGGCCTGTGTTACCTCAGTCTTGGTCCTCCTGCAGCACAGTGCCCCACAGGCAACCTCCTGGTTGCGTGGTCAATGCAATCTGGCATGGCTGACCCGTACGCTGGCGTTTAGTGCTAAGCTTGGTGTGCCGCCGGCTGGTATTCTTCGACTTCTGTCTTGCCTCCGGATATATACTACAAAACCACACTACACCTACAACACGCCAGTACCATTGGCTTTAACCAAGCTTGTTAGTTGTATAAGATAACTGAAGCCACAATTCTGGCTTCGCTGCGTAGCATATTGAAAATGCTTTCATTCTGAAATGGTGGGACTGTCACCTTTATGTGTTGAACATTGCATTAAATGTCTCCCTCCAATGAATAGCAAGCTCAACCGGAAATGGGACCATTACACTAATCAACACCACCAATCAACTGAATTAACCATACCCCCCCTGTAAAACAGGCAAAATGTGTGTAAAACCCAGTCATAGCCAGACGAAACCATTAGAAACAGTTTATCTGTGGCATTGTAGAGACGTATCAGATACTAGACAACTTGTCCCTTCTATCTGAAACTCGATAATCATTAACAGAATGCCAAGTGACTTAAAAGAGGCATATCAACTGTAACAGCTCCACGCGGTACAAAGGCTCTTGCTATAAGAGGGAACCTCCAGTAAGGTGCTTACTTTACCTGCCTTCGCATAATCTGCAGTCATGTGACCTTGGCTGGTGGCGAGCTATACCTGTATATATATACCCGAGCTATCACTCTGGCTTGCGAATGTATGTCTATTGTGCATCAGACTCAGAGTGCCCTGCTTTGTTTCGGCTGGGTGAAACTTGCCTGCGCCACCCGTCCGGCCTATGGCAATTGTGCAGAACTCCCGCTTACGGTGGTCACTGCATCTGTCAACCTCGCAACATTCACTTTCATATAATGAACATGGCACAATCCCCAACCTTGACTCGCAGACAAAAGATGGGCTTATCTTGGGACTATTTTGTGCTCATGTTATGCAGAGTAAATATAACTGACTGATCCTTAGACCAACGGACCTCTAGCCCCATACAAGGTGACCACACCACGAACAGATCCGAACTTTGCCATTATGGTCACCCCGCATTCACCAAACAAAAATTAATGTGAACCAGGATTCATGTGGTCAGCAGACGAAAACACCCCCTGAACAAAACCGAAGAACTGCTTCCTTCAGTTTGACTGTGTCCACCTCTGTAGCCCGGGGTTTAGGTGGTATGAAAACTGGGGGCCTCTCAAAAAAGGGGGAGGTGGTTGATGTGATGAAGGGCGTGGATTAAAATATCCAAGCTGGACATCTTTGCTTAGCATGGTGTGCTGCATAGTTCTGTCTCTTCTATTCTTGTGTCCAGATATATAATCAACCGTAACATGACCCCTACAGCAAGCCAGGACTATTGACTTTCAATGGTTGTTAGTTGCATAAGGTAAATAAGCAACAACTTATGGCTTCGTTGTAAGAATATTGACCATGACCTCTGCGAGGGTCAGAAGCCAACGCAGGCCCCCGCTAAACTGCCAGAGTGAGCACACCATACGCACAAGAGAGGCCCTTATGTGAAACACGGATGCAGCAGGACCCGGCCAGTTATAAAAGACACCAGCAGCGCAAAGGAAGCCATGGTTTAGCTTCTGGAGTGCTACTCCAAACAGATGCATCCCAAGTATTGGGTGCAAAAGCGAACATGAGAAACTATAATTAACAGTACCACCAATGAACTACCTGCCCTCATCACGCTGCTCGATTGTTCCCCCTAGCTGAGATCCCTAAGAGATTGGCCAATGACCCATGCGCGTGTCTGTAATCACCGCCGTCCCCCGCTACACATCCCGAGGGAGGGCGCCATGCGCACCAGAAAGGCCCTTACATGAAACGGATGGTGGTATAGCATCCAAGCATCCCTCGCTCTGCGAGCCAACGTAACTGTCCATGGTACATTAGCTGCTGTTTGCAGCTCATGCCACCCAAATTAAACAGGGTGAACATGAACGAAGTTCAAATCTAAGCACCATTGGCAGGAACACATCGTATATTATGTAAATGATCCCTTCTAACAACGAAATATAAATTAAACAAGCAATTTCATCGCAAGTCACTGGACAGCAGAGCCAGTGGACGGCATTGCTCTATTCTGTTCTCGACTGGTATAATATTAGTAAAAAACGGTGGAGCACTCGAAGGCCATTCATAAATAATATGTTCCCAGTGCTCCACATCCTTCAGTTATAATAACAGTAAAACAGTGCAGCACTGCCACCCGGTGGCCTACATAGCCTATGGCACAAGTACTGTGCTCGACCCATAGGAAAGGAGACGGAACTTGCGTTGTTCTTGCCCGCCCCGTTAATAAAGTGCTGAAGAACGAACATGGTGAAGGAGGGCGAGTCCGCGAGCTTGAGCTCGACACGCCATTTAAATATCCAATGGATTCGGTGCACATGGTGATGGTTGCCAGGCACGTCGGGAACAGCACCTTGCATCCCCCCCCCCTTCTGGCCGGGAATTACCAGCTCTACTGGACTTACCACGGCCGAGAGCCGCGCTTACATCGGCAAACTGCCTCGTGCAGCAAAGATGCCCCGCACCCTTGCGGAGCACCCATGCCTCAGGCTTTGCCATGCCTGGCCCGCCGCAACTCAATCAATGTTGCCCGCGCGTACCGTTGAGCACGTGTAAGCCCTACGCCACCCTCAGCCCATGAGGGAAGGACACCTGATGGACCCCGTTCCCTGCCCCAACTGCAACCGGATAAGCCATCAGGGCAACAGGGCACCGAGGAGCAGCAGGGGCTCTCAAACTTGGACTCTTCCCCTGGGAAGGGCTCGCATCCGGAGAGAAACAGAGTGCCAAGACGAAAGCACATGGTAAATGCACTTAGGCAAGCTCTGAAAACACGTCCATGCAACCCTCGCTTTCAAAAGCTACCCGATGGAATGCCCCCCCCGCCCCCGAAATGGTGCCACTTCAGGACTCAGACTTCGAATTCTGACCTCAAACAATAAATCAGAATAGGACATCACACTTAAAAAGTGAGAACTGCTTCCAGGCACCTGGAGAATTGTATGGTTCTCTTCACCAGGCTGAAAATCAAAAATGTAACTCTTTTTCACTGAAAGCAAATCACTCCTGGTGGACGAAGTAAACTAAAATTAAATAGAAGGAACACACCATTAGACAATAGTGGCACAAAAGATAACCAGGAAAGGGCATATTTGAAACAAAAGTGGGATTACACTCACGTTGTCCTACAAGAGAACCTGCTAACAGCCTTGGAGCTAGGCTGCCTTTCTCTGATCTCCATATTCGGCAACCTTGTCAAACAATACATAAGAACAAAGTACGGGCCCGCCGGCAACAACATTGTACGGGAGATGAGGGGAACGAATCCGCTCTGCTACCATGGGTGACGGGAATTATGAAATGCGGAGCGTTTCCCGTGTATCACGCGCCCTCCGGAAACAGGAAGTCACAAGTGCACCCCAGTCAGATGTTACAGAAACCCCTGCGGCAGGGTATCCCGCCCCAGAAAGCGTCCCGTGGAGGGAGGGACTCACCGGGGAACACCCACCCAGCCTCCATTCGACGCGCAACAATGCCTAAAGCCTCCATGAATGGTGCTACCGATCACAACACCCTGTTGTGCAATTGCGAACGTTGAGGTCCCACCGGAAAACATGAGGAGGTAATCTGCCTACTCCTCCAGGATCCAACCTGGATGCGGCATGATAACAGATCCCCATGTGTACGGCGTGCATGGTGGTCGCCATCCCGTTGCACCTCATTCAATCCCTTTGTTGCCGGACAGCCGGGTGACCCACACTCTTGCACCCACTCATGAAGCACTGCTATATGGGCACCACAAAGCATCCCCCGTCTCGGACCAACCGGCACACGCCACACTCCGCGCCACCGCATATCAACCTCCACGCGGTGCGCCGGGTGCAACCAGCCCACGGCACCGGGCTGGGCTGGTGCAGCACCTTGCAGCAAATTGGTTGGGGGGGGCGGTCCGCACTCAGACGGCCGAGCGCTCCAACACTTTAACTAACCTCTGCGCAGCATACACATGAAAACAAAGAAGCACCTTGACCCCGGTCCAATGCGGTACTCCTCGCACCAAGCGCCACCGCAGATCAAAATCTACTGCGGTGCGTTGGGTGAACACCACAATGCCAGGCTTGCTGGCAACGCACAACAAAATCACATTCATCGCCCTAGATGGCTGAGGACGTGTTTTTCCGCCAGCCCGCTCCCCTCCACAAGCTAGTCACAAATTGACTCACGAGGCAGTGGAACTCTGCTCACGTTTGAGCCCCACCGAGCCCCCTTTTGGCCATGGACTCAGCCCAAAGTCTCACATTGATGATGAAACCTCTAGCATCTAAGAACCGGCAATGAAAGGCGCCGAACCGTGAGACCCCGCACGCTCACATCATGACCCTCAATAAACTCCCACAAGTCATCACATCCCGTGAGCCCCTGCTTGGCAACAGCCCTTCACAACTGCCAACGGGTCGCAACCCACTCGATGCGGGGGGACCGCCACGTGGTCAGCCTCCTCCAACTGAGGCATGAAAGAACCAGGGCCGCGACGCTCCGTGCGCCGGCCGAGGGTGTTCGCCTGGGCCAAATCCCCCCTAGCACCCGACCCTCCGCCCCATCCACACTTGCTCCCCGCCGCCAGCTCCCGCCTGGCCCATCCTCGACTCCCAGGGAGCCAGCAACAGTCAAAGTGCCCAACGCGGCTAGTGGATGTGGGGCGGGAAGGGGGGGGTGTGCACACTCACCTTAAACCCCGCAACTGACCGACCCCGCGATCCCGAATCGCGGAGACAATGCAAACAACCCTCAGACGGCGGAGACAATGCGAACGACCCTGAGACAGCGTGTCCGGCGCGCGAAAGAGGACGTCCAGATGGTGGGGGAGGCATATATACCCCTCCCCCTGTCCTCGCGCACAGGAAGTGATGCTCACCTTGCGCGCCGCAACAAGGCTGGGGGGGAGGACTCCTCCCTGAGTCCCTGCCCATAAGGGGGTGTGGGGTGCCCCGATGGCACTAGAGGGCTGCCCTCTTTAGTGGCCCCCTGCGGGGGCCTCGGGTAGCCGCAGAGAGACAAGAGACTAGATGCAGCTTTCCACTCTCACCGCTAGCATCAGCCTCCCCTTCTGTGCTCCTCCTCCTCCAGCCAAAACACCGGCCAGGAAAGCGGACCAGCACTTCCTGGTGAAGTCCTGACTCCAGAGCATAAGCATTCAGAGTCCCCTCCCACCGAAGCTAGTTCTCCCTCCAGAAAGTTTGAATGGTTTTGGGATTCTCCAGTTCGCCTTTCCTCATCCTGGACCCCTGCAGCTCCAACCAAGGTAGGCATGCTATGAGCAGCTGCCTTAAAGTTACAACAACAATGCACTGCAAAAAGGGCACACAAAGAGCCCGAGACCCCATTTACTCCAACCTGGCCAGAGGAGCCATCTGTTACATACAAACATGCTGTGCAGGTTGCCTCGCCAGCCGTTTAATAATCATTGCCAGGAGGAGTGTAGCGCGTGATTCAGAGTTGAGGAGTCGGTGTGTTCCCAAAATTGGATCATAGTTGTATTTCATTGTTATCGTAGAGCTGGAGCGACTTGTTCTGCTCGCTTCTGAAGGCAACTTCCAGGTATGCGTAGCCAGCGTTTTGCTTCAAGTGACATCTGTATGTTTAACTATTCTGTGTTTTTTTAGACGTTTTCACATGATGTTTACTTCTTTTTCTCAGTTCTCTATATAGCCTGAGCTCGACCGGAAGCTATAGGAGTGCTTTACAAGAGCAAGAACTTATATTGTACAAGAGCACATTCATTTTTCTTTGGGTACGGGGATATTTAGTAGCATATGTACAAGCCCCTATTGCCACGGGAACATCACTTTTTCCGAGGTTCCTGTGGTGACAGGGGCTTCACCTTATTTACAAGGCAGTGTTAAGCCACTTAACTTGGCTCAACGCTGCCTTGTAAATAATGCCCCCTTTCATGCAATGCTTAGCGTGAAAGGGGTGGGCAGTGGGTGTTGGGGTGGGCAGTGGGTGTTGCGGTGGGCGTTCCACCACAACACCCATTAGTTTTGACGCCGCTCCCTGTTTTCAAGGGATAGGGGTAAATAGGAAGCAGCGACATAATGAAGACCAGGGAAAACCTGGTCTTAACTTGGTGAAATGAGAAGAAATGCTTTATTTCTCCTCGTTTTTGCTTTTTCCATGTGTGCTGCCCTGTGCAGCACACATGGAAAAAGCAAAACGCCTTGGATTGTTTATGTGTAGGAAGGTGTCCCTTCCTACACTTAAACAATCTTTAAAAAAATGACATTTTGTAACTTCCATGTGTGCTGCATTTTAAGATTGTTTATGTGAAGGAAGGGACACCTTCCTACACATAAACAATCTTCTCCTCCACGCAGACACCCTTGCACTATGGTCTGGGCCGTCTCTTTTATCTTATACTATGGTGCAAGGGTGCCTGTGTTGGCGCTAGGCAGCTAAGTGTAGCGCCAGCGAAGGGAGAAACGCAAGGCTGCAACATATTCTTGTAAATATGGTGCAGCCATGCGTTTCTAAACTGGCAGAGTGAGGCGTTAAGCCATGACTCACTCCGCCACTTCTTTGTACATATGCCCCTAAGTGACTTGCCCAGAATCACAGGGTGTTGAACAGACGCCAGGACTCCAACCTGGTTCCCCAGTTCCAAAACGGCAGCTGTAGCCCTTAAGCCAGATTCCATCCCCACCCTTTTCCTATTGAGCCCTCCATCTGCAAACTACTCTCCCCCTGCTTTCACTTGCACTCTTCACCCCTCCCACAGCACTAATCGCCACCCTTGCTACAACTGCACAATACGTCCAGTGCAGCATCTCACCCCCAGATTACTCTTTCTCCATGTTCTCACACCATCCCCTATGTTCCTTCCCCCACCAGTGCCCCCATATTGTTTTACCCAACCGCCGTCTTTGATTCCTTACAACCCCCACTACCTATTGCTCTCCCCTCCCATGCTGCATTTTTCTTTTCTTTTTGTATACCAGTCCAACTCAAACCAGAAAGCAAAATCTTTTTTTTAAAAGTGCCTGTGTCATGTTGTAGGTGCATGCATGCGTGGTACGTGGGCCTGCAAAATTACAAAGTCAACTGCGTACATCCTTTTTCCTATTATTTTGAAAAGCAATGTTGCACAGCATCGGGGATGCTGCACGGCAGGGCTTACAATGTTAGCAACGTCGATAAGGGCCAAGGGCCACATATATTGGCTTTGCCAGGAGCGTTTTTATAGAGATGATAAACTAAACTCCCCTTCTCTGACATCTCAGACAGGCCCATTCATCGCTATAAAATCTCTCACTCATCAGCAAATCTCACTTTGAGGCGTAAGTTCTATGCTGCGGCCATCACTTTTAGGTCTTCTCTCTGGGTTTTTGCTTATCACACATGTTGGTGATACAGAGAGAGCCTTCAGTGCCTATGTATCACTTTACAGTTGTTTTCACTACACCCTGTGATTTTTTTCACATGTTCCTACTGGGGATCCAAATGTTTGTGTTATGCTTGGAAAGGGTTTCACTACGCTCTGTGATTTTCTTTATGATTAACAGAAGTATTTACTAGCTCTGTGTTTTATTTCACAAGCTCACATTGGGATTCTAATGTTTCTGTATTCCACTTTAAAAAGGTCTTACTACACCTTAAGGTCTTACTACTCCTTGGGGCATATTCACAAGAACGTGCGATAACCATCGCAAAAGTTACTTAACGCAACCTTCAACATCGCAGTCCATCGCGGGAAATTTACACTGTGCTAACCAAGTATTCACAACACGGCGGTACCATGCGATAGTCCCCAGATAACCCGACAACTGTCCTCGTTACAATCAACGCCACACCTCAAAAATGCGAAACACGAATGCAAAAATAGCTGCGATGAGGCCAAGCGTGATACAAAAAGCAGCGAAAACCAGCCACAGGCCTGCAAGTCACACGCGTCAGGAGGGAACAAACACCAGAAAAGCAGACCAAACAAACAGTGAGATGACAACGTCCGAGCACAACCCCCCAGCTGTGATGCAGAACAAATGACCATTGTCCAAATCCGACAGTCAGTTCCCCACAAACAGCCACAATGTACATTGACATGCATTCAGCAGGTAACCTGCGCCAATGCGGAAACAAACATGGAACACACTGTGAAACCGCATCTCTCCTTCACATTGCAGAGGGACAAACAACACCCCCTGCACACCGACGTGCCATGTCCATGACCAAACAATAATGGAACCACGGACCAATGTAGGGGCAGTGACTCCCCCCACGTACATGTCGCCCATGTCACGGGACTTGAGTCACAGGGTGCATCCCTGCATCATGGCGGCACATAACAGAGCCCAAAAGAAGCCCTCTTGTCACTTGAAGGCCACAAATGACAGCCAAAATGGAATGAACTGGGACACACGTGAAACGCCAAAGAGTGGGATACCGTAACAACTGTGATACACAGTACTGGCATTACTACAACGTGACACCCTAAACAGCCTCACTGCACAGAGGTGACACACCCACCACCCATAAACAAATCCCAAAATTGGCAGCACAACATGTCGCACCCACACGTGTCTGAGTGAAGTGCCTGTACAGATGAGTGACATGCACACAGGGAATGTGTCTCAGAATGCATTTATTAGCACATGCTGTGCCTGTGGTCAGTCAACGTACTGTGCCATTACTTCTAAGGACCCTCACAATGTGACGTCAACCAGAGAAGAAATTGCCAATGATGTAGTCCCTACGGGCAATTCCTGCTGCGGCTGCAGTGGGGTGTGGTCCACCTGCCTCATCTCCATCATCATCATCTGGTGCATCTGGCACACGTATCCATGGGGCTCTGCTGCGTACACATATGTTGTGCAACACACAACATGCAACGATCATCTTGCACACGAGGCCTGGGCTGTACAGGAGCCTTCCACCTGTGACGTCCAGGCACCTGAAACGTGACTTCAACACGCCAAATGTGCGCTCCACGATGCCACTGGTGCGTCTGTGGGCCAAATTGTACTGCCTCTGGGGCTGTGTGTTCGGGGCCCGGAGGGGTGTCATCATCCAAGCGCAGAGTGCATATCCTTGGTCACCTGTGACAGTGCAGAGAGACATGAGTCAAGACTACGTACTGCATGATGTGTTGGCAGGCCCACTGCTTCATTGGTGTGTGATATGTGTGAGTCAGTGATACCCGCATGACATGTACTGCGTGTTGCTAATGAGCGGCATCACTGTGTAGTACGTAGCCTCACTGCTACACCACACCCCCGAGCACATTCACTATTGTGCGCATGGCGATTGTGTCACATGCACCCCTGCAGAACACCATTATCATGCCTGTCTGCGCATGTCAACAAGCCTGGCTACGACACAGTGATGATGCTGCGCAGAATGTGGCCGCCACATGTGTGTCGGCCCATTGCAAGGACAGGGCTGACACAGATGTAGAGCACCTGCCTGGCTGAACCCGACATGCAGTTGAGGGTACATCTTTGGCTCATGCAGAGACAATAGCGACACACACAACAGTTGGCTTGTGTGATTCCCGAGCGGGCATGCCCTCCCCCATGTACCCCTGCGGCAGCGCACGCACACCGGGGGCATGCCACATGGCAACATTGCCGATTGTGGGACGGGTGGCCCAGACACTACAACTGAGACACACGCATCAGCCACATCCCTGGCAAGGCCTACACTGCACCACACCCAGATCCACGTGTGGAGTAGCCACACCCCTACGCAGTACCGACGTACACCAGTCCACCCCGCTTACGCTCACAGGGAGGTACGACACGGTTTCATGTCCCAGGTCTACACCACTGCCTGCGGTGGCATGGATGCGCACGCTGTACACAGCACAATGTCATGTGGAATGACCCCGGTCCCCCATGCATACACAACAACAACACGGACACACAGAGTGAGTTCGTGAGACTGGCCACGGGCACGTGCGCCCGGACACTTTTATTGCCAGGCTCACATCTCCAGTGACGCCTGTGCTGGATGGGTGTTGGGTAGTGTAAGCCACCACTCAGGGGTTGGTTGGTGCTGGCAAAGACAACAACAGTGAGCAGACAATCAGCAGTACAAGGTACGTACATCATGGGTCCCTGACTTGAGCAGCACAGAGTTTGTGGCCCCGGATGCACAGCGGCCGGCACAGGCACACCGCCACGGGACGGTGACTTGCGGTGCACTGAGGTAGTTCCACGCGAGCTGAGCGTGTACTCATAGATGTCCAAGGGGACTTACGCAGAGCGTTGCGGAGGACAGTGGCAGGTGTCCTTCCAGGGCATGATGCAGAGGGCAGAAGCAAGCAGGAACAGACAGATGGCGGAGTTGAATGCTACAGACCCCACTTTTGCAGCTTGTCAGTATCAGCTACATGTAGATGAAGACAGCCTCCAGCCCATGGGCTCAGACGCCACCAACGTCCAGACAGCGATTGCCCATGGATTTCAGGGCACACACTCAGTGGCGCCAGAGCTGGAAGGGGATGCAGTCTGCGATGAGGCCTGTACAATGACATGGACTCTGCTATGTACAGAGCAAGACTCAGTTCAAATCGTCTGCCCTACTCCACCGCAGTGTGTGCCGGAGGCAGCGGTCAGCAGGGACCCACAGCCACGTGTGGTAGGCATGCACTGCACAGAGTCAGTGGCACCAGTGCAGTCATTGGTAGTGTCCCATCACCTCCGTAAAGGTGAACCTTTTCTCCTCCGGATCGAGGCGCGTCTTCCTCCTACTCCTCTCCTTGCATACTGTGACATGAACACTGCCATGAAGAAATAAATACTCAGTTCCAAAAGTGCGACCTAGTTGGGCGCAGTGTCGGCCGGAGGCAGCGGTCAGCACGGGCCAACCGCCGTCCAGCCATCTCTTCTTGGAGCTCTCACACACGACATTGGAATGGCATTTTTTTTACTTTTGTGGGTGATGTAGGTTGTGGCACCAGCCGGAGAGGAGGCCGTATCCTGCCTGTGACGGACTGCATTGGATTGGCATGAGGCCTGCAGGACCGCAGTGCAGGCCCAAGCCCGGAGTCAGCAAGGGCCCACAGACACGTTTGGTGGGAGTCCTATGCACAGACTTGGTGGCACCACATCGGAGGGAGTATGGTGACATGTACTCAGCCTTCAAACATGTACTCTGCCATGGTGTGATCAAGACTCAGTTCCATATGTGTGACCTACTTGTCTGCTGTGCATGTTGGTGGAGTACATCAATGGGAATGGAGGTCCGCGGGCCTGTGACGCGGTGGCCGTAATGATCCGAGGAGTCTGCCAAGGTCGGGGTCCTCTGGCTTGGAGCAGGCACCGGCACGTGGTGGGTTCGCTTTGACACATGCTGGTGTCGGCAGGTGAGCAGTGATGCCTGGATGCGCAGGGGCAGGCATGACGGCTCCGGGGACCAGCGGTCCGTGGTGTAGCAGGCGCACAGGATCCCAGGCAACACCGCTCATGGCATAGGCCTCGTGGCGGGGTGAGAGGCACTGCCCTGGCAGGGACGTTGGGCATTCCGGAAGAGGTCCACGCCTAGGGCTACGTGCTTTTTATTCACACCAATACGCTGACCTGGCGTACGCCGAGCCAGTCCACTCCTCTCACGCCTACAGGAGGGGACGTGACAAGCTATGTTTCCTTGGTCTCCCCCACTGGCTGGGGTGACATGGTTGCGTCCACTGTCCACTACACCACACACCAGCGGTGTATGTGGACATGGATATGTGTGTGGTCTGCATACTGCAGTGTGTCCGACACAAATCCTCGCCACACTTGGCTTGTGTGCAGACCCATTCATCAGTAACAGCGCCTCCTTCGCACATGCCTGGTTTCCTCCTCTTCCCACATTCTGCTGATGTGTGGCTAAGGTGCCATGCCGTTGATGGCTCATGTACATGGCTAGGCCTGGTTCACATGGTGAGTTGTGCTGTCGTGTCTGGTGGGTGGGCATGTTGTTTGGAATGTTGTATGTGGGTTGTGACGTGTGCATTTCCAGGATTGTGAGTTGTATGATTGTGGAGTTGAGGTGTGTGGTGTGTTCATTTGGTACTTACCAACGAGCACTGCATTTCCGTAGGTGCCATCCTGGAAGCGCCGGTTGATGATGGACTGTCGGAAGATGTATGAATCATGCACACTGCCTGGGTAGTTGGCGACGACATTGATGAAGAGTCCCCGGTGGTCCACTATTGCCTGCACATTAATGGAATGCGTGTGCTTTCTGTTGCGGTAATTGTGTGCAGTGTCGGAAGGGGGCACAAGTAGGACATGTGTGCAGTCTATTGCCCCCAACACGTGCGGGAATCCAGCTATGGCGTAGAATCCTTGCTTGGTCTCCAGCTGTTCCTGCGCAGTGTGGGGGAAGTATAGGTACTGGGGTACCAAGCTGATGATGGCATCCAAGACAGGTGTGAGGAACTTTGATAGGGCTGGCTGTGAGACTCCTCCGACTCTGGCGGTTGTTGGTTGGAATGTCCCAGAGGCCAACAGGTGCAGCACAGCCAGCAGCTTTGTCTGCGGAGGGATGTTGGTTGTCCGCTGTGTTGGTACGGTCAGCCTGTGGGCAATGATGTTCAGGATGCGAAGGATGGTTGTCCTTTTGAGCCTGTAGTGGGCAATGACATACTCTGGTGTCATGTCTGTGAAGCTGGTGCGTTTCCTGAAGGTCCGCGGTCTGTGTCTGCGCTGCCTCTGTGGTGGTCCAGGGGGGTGGTGCGGGGGGTCCGGGGGGTGGTGGCAGTGGGTGTTGTGGCCCTGTTGGGGCTCCGAGCTGCATGATGAGTAGCTCCATGGCATCTGTTGACCCCACGCTGGGCCTCAGGCATGGGGAGGCCCGCAGGCGCTCCTGGGGCCCAGACACCCGGGGGAGGACTGCCCGGGACCGATGGAGCCCGTACCGGGCACTTTGCCAAGCCGTGGGCTGGAGGAGGGAGCCCCCGGACGGAGGGGAGGTGTCGTCCAGGCCCAGCCCATCTGGTCCCCGGCTGAGAACCGCCAGCCCGGGAGGGGTGTCCCGGCATACCCTGCCCCTAGTAATCCGGAGGAAGGCTACCCCTCTTTCTGGGAACCCGTGCGCACCGAGAGACTCGGGGACCCTAGGCCCGGACGTGCCCGACCTCCTGGAGCCCTGGCTGGGATCGGGAGGCGAATGAGCCCCCATCGGGACTTCCAGGGCGGCCCGGCCATCTGGTCGCCCCATTGGAAAGCATTGCATGCGACCAGATGGCCGAGGGGATTGGTGCGACCAGATGGCCGTGACCGAAAGGACTCCCATCTGCCTGCCCCAAGCCGAGCCATAGCTGTAGGGCTCCCGCCTGCCCTTGCAGGTCTCCGGGGCTCTGCACCAGGGACATTTGTCCCGGGCAGATGGACACTTGGCAGGCCGCAGGACGGGGGCTCCCAAACCCCAGGCCCTGACTGAAACCCAGGCCCCGGGGCCGGTCCCTGCTTCTTAACCCAGCCAGGCCGGGGAGATCGGGGAGCCTGCCCGGGCACGAGGGACCCCTGTCCCGGGCACACGGACCCTCAGGACGTGCGCTCGTTTTCCACACATTTTTTCCAAAATTCTGCGTAGTGGCACTACGCCAATTCTGCCCAGCCCTAGTTATTATGCTTTAGAGACATTTTACTGCACGTGTGTTTTTGTGGCATGTGATACGTTTACACATTCATGTTGGTGATATATTATTCTCTTTGTGTTTTTTTAAGCTCTTTACGGAAGTTAAAAGCAAGTCAGAAATACGGAAATGGACACTTCAGCCCTTCCATTGGGAAAAGAAGCAGGAAATCATTTTCCTGTGTCTTCTTTTAAAAGCATATTGGTGTGAGAAAGATGGCTAATCAATCCATTAGGTTCAATATTTTTTTTTATTCAGTGCAGGCAATTGAGCACACACACCCACCTACAAAGAGTGGCCGGTGAGGAAATGACTTGTACCCCCTACCCAGCACCCTGTTCCCTGACTCTCCTGTCCCACCACTTCCTGCCTTTCAAAGATTTAATATAAGGTATGTTATGCATAATTAGTGTCTCAAACTCTTCAGTACACTGTCCCCATCCATCACGGTTCCTAAGTGTCTCGGCTAGTCCTTTTGATGAACTATTGTCGGGTTTGCTGTGATTAGTCAAATCCCTTCTTTCTATCTGCTAGCCTTAATGGTTTAAGATATTAAGGACATACTGGCTCTTTAAATTGTTGTTCCAGCAACGCTATAGAAGGTGCCAATACTTCCTTGAATTGTTCGTCCCTTTGGTCCAGTACTCCAGAGAGTTTTTCCAGGCCTACCAGTTCCCGCATTTTGTAAAGCCAGCTGCGATCTTCTCACACTTTCTCTATATCCCACAGAACTGTGATTTTCTAAGGGCGTATAGTGTGAGTGCTGAACAGTTCTTTAAAGTACTTTAAAATTAACTACAAGGTCAGCCCTTTCAGTGTGCAAGTCAACGGAGCACACCTTTATATCTCTTAGTGCAGCAACTAATTGTAGCAGAGCATAACATAGGGAGGGCATTTGTTCTCTGCTTTATAAAGAGCATTGTTGACCCCGTACTTAAAACATAACTGAGCCTTGCCCTAAAAAACATACATTTGTATCCACCATTAATACAAATTTGATTATAAATAATATAAGATGTTGATGGTAGTGGAGTCCCCAATGAGTAATATTATTACTATGCTTATTTAATGAGACTGTTCTTGAATGGAGGTAAGACAAGTGCAGCAGACAGAAGACATCCCCAATCTTTTCTTATTAAATACATCTTATAAAGGACAGATATTGTTGTTTAATTAAGGAATGGTCGACTGAGCTTCTTAAAAAAAATGTATTCTAACCTGAACAAATAGCAGCAGAATGTGCAAAGAAGTCATCTAAAGCTTGTAATACTTAATTAGAGGACACTATAATATGATGAGCGACAGGTAGTCACTACCCACATAATTACACTCTACTCAATACCACATAAACTCACCCCACATAAAACCACTCTATGCCACTTAGCAACGATCCATATCAAGAACTACCTATTGGCATTTTGGGTGTGAGTTTTAGACTGAAACGGTAGAGGCTTTGTT
The DNA here is from genome assembly GCA_963921515.1 of Calotriton arnoldi. Classification (NCBI taxonomy): domain Eukaryota; kingdom Metazoa; phylum Chordata; class Amphibia; order Caudata; family Salamandridae; genus Calotriton; species Calotriton arnoldi. The sequence goes on along the minus strand of CAWUFW010006003.1, from coordinate 845,099 downwards.
ACTCCACTCATTAGGGTTCAAAGGAAGAGCAATTTCCAAACATCTACTGGAGCTTGCTCTGAATGCTGGTGAGGTATTGCATGAATACCAAGAGGTTGTAAGGAAAGTGTAAGGAGAGGTGTGCTGCAGCGCCAGAGCGGCTGACTCCGGAGTGCGGGGTTCATGGTTTAATCCACGGCACCGGAGGCAGCTCAGCTCAGCATCAAGTGACTCTGAGCAATAGCTCACATAATCTCCCCGACGGCCGCCAGCGCCTTGAAATCCTTAAGGGGGTGATATGTTTGCGCTTTATAAATAGGAATTCTTATTATTACCATAAACTTGAGAGTCTTTCTGACACAAAGCCCATTTTGGATGCGCTAAGGTGCAAGATGTTTAAAAGCACTTAGGAAAAAGTGTAAACTCATATTACTGTGCTGCTTCGGATAATTGGAGAATGCCAATTTGAGGAGTGTAGCAACCAGCTAGTCAAAGATCAATTTGTCAATCACTATTGCGACAAGTGGGTCCAGAAAAACTTCTTTCAATTGGAAATCATTTATAAGAAGAGACAATTCGTACAGTGAAGAGTATAGAGAAATCACAGATTTGTGCGCTATCCATTCATAAAATGACAACTCTCCAAAGGAGTTGGCTGAGGTGAACAGGCCATTTTTCAAACCAAAAAAAAATTGTTTCTGATGTGGGTTACCTCCGCACACTAAAGTGGAAAACTATGCCCTGCCAGGAATTTGGCCTGCTTATTATGTAGTAAGTTGAGGCATTACGCCAAAGTATTGCAAAGTGTGAAGCATGGTTTGAACAAGGTGCTAACGTTGTGTGAGAAAGAGGCATTTTCATCCACAGTACAGAGTACAGAGAGGTATATTTACTAGAAAATGTCAGAGCGCGGAGCTGTGCCAAATTTGGCAGCGCCGCTCTCCATCATTTTCAAAACGCAGGGATGCGCATTATTCATAAGAATACAGCGCGCCCCTGTGTTTTCCCTAGTGCTTGCGCTAAACGTAGCTGCCTAGCACCAACTCAGGCACCCTTGCACCATAGTGCACGGGTGCCTCCGTTGCAAGGAATGATTGTTTATGTGCAGGAAGGTGTCCTTTCCTTCCTCCTTATATGCCTTTTAGAATCAGGGCTGATCTAGAAAGAAAAAAGATGTGCAAACATGGTATTATCAAACCTATTGAGTCATCATTCTGGCTATCCTTTTTGGATGTAGCTCAGAAATGGAGTGGAGACACCAAGGTCTGTGTTCACCTATGTCGTTTAAATGAGTAGAAATGGCCGAATCTTATCTCTTATCCAGGATGAGTGACATTTTGGGCATGTTAGGAGGAACTGAGTGGTTCATCAAATTGACTGTGCCTCTGCTCAAACTTGAGTCCCATCCCTTCACTGCCTTCTAATCCCTATTGGGTCATTTCAATATTGTCCGATGCTGTTTGGCCTTGACTCAGCAGCCAAAGTATTTCAGAGGATCATTGATCAAATGTTTAAAGATCTCAAAGGATTCATTGTCTTTTAAGACTATGGTTTGATTTTTGCACCCTGCCGATCGGAGCATGATTGTATTTTGGAAGAAGTGCTCAAGATACTTCAGACCAGGGGTGTAGTCTTAAGAAAGGAAAAGTGTGGGTTCTTGAGAATGAATGAAAGTGGAGTACCTTGGGCATGTTGTTTTGAGGAATAGTATTTTTCCGTGCCCTGAGTTGGTGCTCACTATACAAAACAGGGTTTGATCCCGTAAGGTTCAAGGGGGAGAATTCAATATATAACAATATAAACAGAAAAATCCCTGAACCTGGGCTGTGCTGCACTGAACAATACTAGAGTACAAATATTTGCTGAAATACAGAGCTTCTTTATTTTATATGCACCTAGACATTCTTACCCTACACTTCCCGATGTTTTAGTACGTTAGAAGTCATGTGTTTTGTTAAGTCATTTTTGAGTCCTGCTTCTTCCTGGTATTTTTATCTTTTTTTGCACATTTGTGAATGGTACTGGTTTGTGTGAGACCTTAGTTGTTTCGTGAGTGGGAATGAAACTGTGTTTTGCTCTTTGGTAATGTCATGAGTATTACTGAGAACATCACTTTCTCATGAACCCTTCTGTTTTTCACTTTGTTGGTGTCCTGTTTGTTGACAGTGTCTGTACATTTCACTAGGTCATAGTCTGAAGCTAACACGTATGGAAAACTTTACTTAATGAAATGCCAGCAGCAGCAACGAATAGCACATGGCAGTGAAGTGTCATGGGAATATCTGGTACTGCACAGTTTACTGCCAACACATTCAGATACTCCTGTCAGAAAAGTTTATGTGATCTGACCCATTGTTTACAGGTGTGACACATGTAGCGCAAGCGCCCATAACATGTGGTGTAGGAGTTTGGTCACTGACACTGTAAGCCTAGCTGCATCACTCTGCAATACACTGTCTGCACTCTCATTACTGGTAGCGAAAATGAAGGGCCCTCTACCAAACTGGACTTTTCACCCAGAGGACACACATTTGTTACATAATATTCAAAATGGAAAGTTGCACTGGGAAAAGTGTTCTCCTTAAAATAATTTTTCAGACAGTATTTATAAATATTCCTTTTATTTCTTTTCTTCTTCTTCTTTTTTTATACATACTTCTTCACAAGAAATCCATGAGTGTACATAAATCATCCAGCCAAAGCGTTTCGTTCAAAATTTCAATTTTGACATCATCAGGGCTGTAAACAACATATAAAAAAAACATATATAAAACAAAACAGACAAAACTAGTCTCAACAAACACAGAAGTATAAATATACAACTGGCACATAAAAAAAGACATTAATATATCAACAAAACAAATAACAAAAAGAACAGATATCAACACCCAGCAGTACAATGTGAATGATAACACCACAACATCCGCAAAATGCAAATGTTGATATCTTTTCACATTCAGATAAAAGCACAACAAATATAAAGAACCTGCATTCCTTTACATGTAAAGTGCATAACATTTATAACACAACGATAAGCACTAAGTGAACATCCCACCATATAACTCATACTTGGTTTCCAAACATGGCTCTAAATTCAATGGTCCAGTGTTACTGAACTAAAAGGTCATTTTATAGAGTTTATAACATCAATTTTAATAAAAGGGTAAATTAGGAGAAATATAACGTATTTGTCACAATCATCGTTTAAATAATGTATATCTCAAGATTCATCCAAATGTCTTTTTAAATACCTCCATCCACAGTGTAAATACATTTTTAAAAGAAGAAATTTTAAACAATGGGGGTTCCAAACATACCTCGTATATATCGTTTTTATAGAATATTCATAATTCTCTTTACAAAGGACTCATAGTTTGTTCCAGTTGATCGATATATAAGTAGATACATGGATATGCTTCCTTCTGGAAATGTGTCATGTAGGTTCCAGCAATATTTCACAGTGACTTAGTCTGTCAGTACGGGGACAGGGGTTATTTGCCCATCATTGACACCTATCAATAATTATTATTATTATTGTCATGTAAATATTATAATGTATAAAGGGTATAGGTCATAGGGTATATAGTATTGCACAAACATATTCATGGCTAAATATTAATATTACCTATCACCTGGGTGTCATGCGTTTTGTTACTGAATGTTAAGTGATAGTGTCTATCTAACCAAATATCTGGAAGCCAATGCTTTGCAAACATTTTATAATCTAAATTTACCAAAGAGATGGGTCTATAGTTTTCGCAATAGTGCAAATCTTTACTATCCTTTGGAATGAGGCAAATAAGTGCTTCGAGAAAGGAGTCTTAGGATGTGGAAGAATCAGAAAAAGATTGGATTAAAGTAAGTAATTTTGGTAAAAGAATTTGAGAAAAATGGATATAAAATTCCACAGTAAAACCATCAGGCCCAGGAGCTTTTTCTTTTTTAAGGGAAAACATAGCAAGATGCAGTTCTGAAAAAGATAACTCCTTTTCCAAAGATGAAAAATCTATTTGGGAGAAGCCCGGTTTTGAAATAGAGGAGATATATTGTAAAATGTCTTGATCTGAAGCAACTACTCAGGTGTATATAATATAAAAAATTACAAAATTGATCAAGAAATCCTTATCAATGGAATAAGTATGATCAGTATCATCTACAATTGATTCAATAAATAGTCTATTCTATTTAATTTTGAGATAATCTGCTAACAACTTACCAGTCTTATTTTGACCCCCGCAATACTTGGCACTAGATTTAAGAAGGTAAGATGAGGCAGGTTCAGAAGAAACTTTGTTAAAAAGTAATTTAGCTTTGATGAGTTGTTGCAAAGACTCCTATATACGAGAAGTATAATTGCATGTTCAAGACCTTTGATATTCTGGAGTCGTGTTTTAGAGTGAAAGGCCTTCCGTTTTTTAGAGACATTATTAATGATAAAATCACACGCTGAAGTGAAGGAAGCAGTATCATTGGGGTCCAGCAGCAAAGAATTGTTGAATCTTCACCATTTAGGAGAATCACATTTAGGCAAAAGGTCTGATTGAATTGAAACTGGAGCATGATCAGAAATAAAATGGTACCAATATCTGCAGAATGTAAGACTGGGTGAAATGATGTGAAATAAAAATATGATCTATCCTAGATTGTGTATGATGAACTGGAGAAAAATATGGATACTCCTACAGGGAAGGATTGCATAACTGCCAAGCATCTGTCCAGTGTTGTTTACTAATAGCATGTACTAATGCTTTTTGTGATTTGTTGGAAATATAATGTGATGAAGAGTGTCTGTCTACAATGGGATCAACACAATGATTACAATCTCCTTCTAATATTAAATTATCATCTGAGTGCTCAAATTTCTGGGCAATAGTGGACCAAAACTGACAGTCTGGAGCAGTAGGACCATACATATTAAACAAAACAATGGGAACTTCATTAATAGATAATGTAAGCAGTAACCATCTGCCTTCTGAGGCTAATTCTTGCAAAAGCAGTTGAACCTGTAACGATTTGTGGCATAAGATGATAACACCATTCTTCTTACCATTTCCTGGTGAAAAAAACACAATCCCCACCTAGCCCCTACATATTTTCATACAATCCTGTTCTTTAAAATGTGAGTCTTCCAAAAATGCAATATGAGCATTAAGATTCGACAAGTGTGATAGAAATCTTTGACGTTTGATAGGGAAGTTTAAACCCCTGACATTCCAAGAAACTACTTTCAAAAACATTTAAAAGAAAAAATGCAATGAATACAATCAGACTTATCCTTAAAAAGATTAGAAAACATTGTACAATTCATTAGAAATAAAAGAAATGCTATAAAAGTGAAAAAATTAAGTTACATTACCAAAAGATATATACAATGTTGAAGAAAAATAAAAGAGAACAAAAGAAGGTTTAAGAGGAGAGATAAAAAGAAAAAAATAAGATAGTTTTGCTTGAAGGAGTGAAAAAAGAAGTGAATAACAATAAAAATAAAAAGACCTATGAGAAATGTTGATGTGGATGGGGGGGAGACCACAGAAGAAGGCGGGACATCGGAACCCCAGAGCAAAGGGAGGCACACGAAGGGCAATGATACACATGACGGGAGTCAGGAACACGAGACAATACAAGATCAAACCTGTAGGGAAAAAAGTATTATAATTAGTGAGAGGCAATAAATATTAACCAAAGAACTCTTTAAAAATTGTACATAAAGTTCAGACCGCAAGTTCTATAGGAACATATCTATCAGAAATCTCTACAAATTTCAAGCAAAAGACCAGTACAGAAGAAGCATAAAGTCAAAACCATAAATCATAATTTTGACAAATAGGATGATGCAGTAAAACCCATACTTTCTGCCTTCTGACTCACAAGAAAGTCTTTCGAGTGAGATGGATCATCATATGTAGTAGTTTTATTATTGTATGTGACCTTGAGGAGACAAGGGTGGAAAAGCTCAAATTGAGCTCCAAGCAAGCAAAGCATTGGTCGCATGCTAAAAAATTCCTTTTGTCGGTCGGCAGTAATCTTGGAGTAGTCGTGGGAGAAGAATAGATCATGCCCAGACCACAATATACGTTTGAGTTGTCTGGCAGCTGAAATGACTTCCATTAGTTCTGTGTATTCTAGAAAATACAAGATGACTCCTTGAGGTTTCTTAGAGGTAGTCAGAACTTTAGGAAAGTGACCAAGTCTATGAGCCCATTGGATGGTAAGAGACAGGCCTTCAGAAAGAATTTAAATCTGTGGTAGAAAAGTCTTGAAAAAGGATATAGGGTTAGTGCCCTCCATGTCCTCAGGTAGCCCGTAAATGCAAAGGTTGTTTCTTCTGTTACAACTTCCAAATCTTTAACCTGTCTGCGCAAACTAGGTACTTGTTCCTGAAGAAGATTAACCTTGGGAGGATTATCCTTGATCCCGCAGATTTGCTGTTCCACACTGGAGACACGTTCCTCCATAAGCCTCCATCTGTCAAAAATATTTTGTAGTCGAACATTAGTTACCTCCATGAATTGGCGCAAAGCTCTTATTTCCTCCAATAGCATATCAAAAGAAGCATTAGGAGGAGACTTAGAAGGTGACGGTGGATCTTTCTTGAGTCTTTTAATTGAGGCTTTGCTGACATTAGTTTGAGCAACGATAGCAGGTGTGACTGAGGGAGGAGACGCTCCTGCATTCTTGTGTTACAAAGCATTCTCCATTTTGAAGTAGTTGCGAAATGCAGGGGTAAGTTTAAGAGACTTACCTGAAGAGAGCCTGGTCAAGCAATTCTTATTTTGTAATCTGCCCATACGTGAGAGCCAAAAATGAGTTGCTGAGAAAAAGCACCTCCAATGGAGAAGGAAAAGAAACTCAGACCTGACCAGTGCTTGGAAAAAAAAATGCCCCATATGAAAATAATTCTCCTCAGAAAAAAGTGTTAAGTCTATTGAAAACACATTAGAATGTACTATTTTATGCCTTAGCAAAAAATAGAAGAATAAAAAGTAGGCAAATACTTGCTAAGAAAATGTATACACACTTGAGGCAAATTATTAATGAAGTATCAGTCAGAAGAGGGAACAGTTCAGAAAAATATAAAGTGCAGACTGAGAAATGTAAAAAATATGAAGAGATATCAGCTTCAGTCAAGCCTCAATTGAAAGGGTTAAATACAGAGTCCTTTGTATAAACGCATGTTGTCATGCTTTAGCACCTCTCCTCAACACTCCACAAAATAGCGGCAGCCCATAAAAGAAAGACATGTTCCTGAAAAGGGCTCTCTCAGCCCATAAAAAAATAATGAGCGGCATCCTGTGAGCTTCGTGAGTAAATACCTAGCAGAGAAGCCGATTTTGGAAGAGGAAAGCCGCTCTGCCAAGGCCTCTTCGTGTGCTTTCGCATGGAGCCTCAGCGGCGCAGCACCATCTTCTATCGGCATCAAGCCACGCCCCCCCCTGCTGCCCTTTATATACCTGCCCTCTGTAGGACAGAAGTTTGAACTATTTATGCCCAATATGTACCTATTTTATGAAGAAGTGTGTTACCACTTCTGTTGCTCCATCTAAATAAAATCAAGGATATTTTTAATGCATTTGCATAACATGGACAGGCCAGTCACAAGCTTTTGTGGGACTAGGGTAAAAACAAGCTGCGGGCCCTGACCCTGGTTTCAGTTCCAGATTCCCATCTTGACAAAACTGTGTGACCCTGGGCAAATAATTTTATTTGCTGTGCCTTCTTTTTTTGTAATTAATCAGATTTGAAAGCACCGTGAAATGATTCAGTTCAGGATACACACGGTACCCAAACATCTATACTAGATGGATGTCAGACCTTGCATCCTTGGTGTGGTTTTGCCCCTAACTTTCTGTCTTCAGACCTCCTTTTTTCGCTGACATTGTTTTTGCTCGCCTTAGGACTCTGCACACTTTACCACTACTAACCGGTGCTAAAGTGCTTGTGTTCTCTCCTTAAAACATGATTTAATTAGCAATTGGCATATTTCATTTACTCGTAAGTTTCTAGTAAAGTGGCACCACCTATGCCCAGGGCCTGGAAATTCAATGATACTATTGGGCTGCAGCACTGATTGTGCCACCCACTTAAGTAGCACTTTAAACACGTCTCAGGATTGCTATTGCACAGCCTGTGTAAGCAGTTATAAACTGTCATTTCAACCTGGCAAAGTAAACCCTTTGCCAGGCCCAAACCTTCCTTTTTAATAGATTTAAGTCCCACTTAGCATAGTCCCTGGGCAGCTCAGAGGGCAGGGTGTAATGCATTTGAAAAGCAGAGATGTTGTTTTATGTTTTACATGCCCTGGCAGTGAAAAACTCTTACATTCGCTTTTCACTACTGCAGGTCCTACCTCTCCCACAGGATAACATTGGAATTGCCTTATTAGATTTCATAAGTGTAATTTCCACGTGGAAACAGGCGTGGAAACAGGTTACTGTTTCATGTTTGGTGTGTCTGGAGATGCAATTTCAAATCCTGACTTATGGTGAAGGTATATTTTAAATTGCAATTTTGAAAATGCCATATTTAGAAAGTTGGCATTTTCTTGCCTTAGCCATTTGGTGCCTGTAGCCTGCTTCTGGGTCACAAGGTGAGTGTGGGTGACAGTTGGGCTTTGTGTATTTCTCCTAGACAGCCACACACAATGGGGAGCTTAGGGGTGGCTGGATGGGTCAGCACTGGCAGGTTGGGATAGAGGAGCTGGACCCAGCCCCTCTTACACTTGAATAGGCTGTGTCCTGTCTCCACACAAAAGACCGCATACCCCCTATAGTTATTCTGGAGCCAAGGCCAGGAAGGCAGGGCACTCGTGCACTTCTAAGGCATGCCTCTAGAAGCTTCTCTTTTTCTTCGAAGGCACAACTGGGTATAAATACAGGACCTCGGACAACAACTCTTCAGTACACTACTGGACCTGTGGATACTCTTCCAGGAAGAAGGACTGTTGTGCTGCTGAAAGGACTTCAACACTGCTTGACTGCTGCTCTGAATGAACTGCTGCCCTGCTGCCCTGCTGTGCTGGACATACTGCCTGCTGATCTCTTGCCTCAGTGAGAAGGACTGGACCTGCATCTCTTGAACACAAAATCAAGAGTGACTCCAATGGTTAGTTGGCTGGCCTCTTTATCTGAAGTCTCAGGGACATAACAGGCTTCCAACAACCTTGTATCTGCACCCTGACTCTGCCATCTGTGAGTCTACACTGTCAAGTGGTGCCACACCTATCCTGTGTCCTTGAAAGTAGGCTTAAAGTGCTCTGCCAGCCTCTGTGTATCCCGTGGGACCCACCATCTCCTCTGCTGCACGGCGCAAACCCAAGCTGAACCGACCCATCACTGATGCTGCATGGATAGGAAGTATCGCAAAGACCAGCATCACATCAAAGCTCTTCTGAACTGACACAACATCTCAACTGCGCAACGCATCCTCAGCACAGGCCATTGTGGCAGCCTCGACGATTATGCTGAAGTCCACATCGCAACCTCACAGCTCTTTAGATCCGATGCATTGCCCCGACTGTGCACCGCATCCCCAACGCCGGACTTCAGATCACAAGCCCTAACGACGGGACCCTCCACAACAATGCAGCCCCTAGAATCACAGCCTCGCTGCATCTCGGAACCAACGCATCGATTTGGCATGGCGATGTATCTTTGACACGGATCCTCGCAATACTCCGCAAACCAAGATTTATAGTATCTGTTCAGTGAGCCTAACTGGGTCCTTTAGCTAGCCTGTGCTCCATTGCAGGTGGCCTTAATTTGTGACTTTGTCCTGGTCTGGAGCGACCAGGTATCCACAGTTGACATTTTGTGCTTTTTGGCGCTATTTTCACTAAAATCTTTAAAAGTGCATATCTCCAGTTCTACTGATTGAGTTTTTGTTATTTTGGTCTTGTTTAATTTATGAAGGAAATCTCTATTTTTCTAACCTGGTGTGTGATCCTTTTTGTGTGGTGTTGTCACATTATCACGGTTTAAAGTGATGCACAAATACTATACACATTGCCTCAAAGTACAGCCTGACTGCTCCGTGCCAAGCTACCAGAGGGTGGAGCACAGATTAATTACGGTTGACTTGTGCCTCACTCGGACAAGGATTGTGGTTGCTGCTTGACCTGGACTCACACCAAAGTCAACTAACAGCCCAATTTCTCACAATGGTGTAGTAGAGCATAATGTTGCTCTATCTATATTAACAATAAAGTCCTTGTATAGAAGCCGCAAGACAACTGCCATGCCACTTGAGTGACTAGAAAGTATCATCAGGGCAGAAGGGGAAATGATGTGATACCCAATTAGGATCTGAATTGTGCAATGTTTAATCAGGAATCACAGTTTCAATCATCCTTCTCAGCTTGACTAAACTATGTGAAGCTAGGCAATTGATTTTCTCTACTGTGCCTCTTGCTCCATGATCATCAGATTTGAGAGCCCCTTGAAATAATTGAGTTAAGCATGTGAAGTGTTCATAAATATGGTATATGGATTGATATACCATAACGTTACTCCTCTATAATCGCAAAGGCTTATATAGGAGAAATAAGACAACTTAGCTGCCTCTAGAATTATGAGAAAACTTGGCAGGGCAGAAGATGTGTGGTTCTCTATTTCTAATAAAGGACACACAGTATTATAACATAATGAAGTGAAGTGAAACAATCCAAAATACACCTTTTTCTTAATTTAAAATGTCATACCTCAGCTATAAATAAGGTGGCACTCAATGACGCAGCAGGTTGAGAGGTCCAGGCTGAGCTATGAGGTCCTTTTCTCAAGCTCCACTGCACTGCTTTTCCAGATAGGAAGCAACATAGGTGAGGCTGCAATGAATTATAGAACACAGTCATCACCTCCTCACTACCATTGCCCTATTGGTGCTGGTAGTGAGGCAGGACGTGCTTCAGTTTTGGTTACATGCCTCAAGGCCTATGCACCATACATCCACCGCGATCAGCTGCAAGCGTGACTTGGCTGAGTGGCCATGAACTGCGATTACAGTGATCCATCTTGTGAAACATTCTACATGTTTGAATTGCCCTGCCAATAACCTGTCGCCAGTCCTCTTCAAGAAGTGGGGAAATTTGTCCACCCTTCTGATGTTAGTGAACATGACCTATGAACCAGTGACTGTACACAATATTTGATGTAACTCTGACATGGGGACTTACCCCGCACCCATTCTCTCTGTATACTTCCTGATTGTATTTTTTAAGGTATTATTAACAATAAATCCCCAGGTCAGCAAAGATAGCTGTAGCAGGACTTAAAGAGCCCTAAAAATAGTGTTTCTCTGCTCCGCCACACTCACTTTTTTAATAATAATACTTTACTGATTTTATTCAACAGCAGCAAACACTACCTGAATGCAGCTGCGGCCCGCGCAGGTAAGAGCGGTGGTGCTGGGTGGGGGGGGGATTTCGACATACGACCACAAGGGCAAATTTTTATTATTTATTTAATTTTCCCTCATGGTTGTCTGTTGAATCCCCCCCAACCTGGCCGCACCGCTCTTACCTGCTCGGGCCGCGGCTGCATGCAGGCTGCTTAACCCCTGTATCATTCGGTTCTGGTGTGCCCCGTTGTCCAGGGTATAATATACTCGCATTGTTATAAATGCTGACATTGGTGCTTAAATTTTACATGTCAGTCTATCAACAAATAAACTGTGTTAACTGTATTTGAAACAATTTGCCGTAGCTTCAAAAGCCTTACCCTTGAATGCATTATGTTACCCTTTGGGTTCTCCATATTCACTTCCCATCACCATGGCCACTTTCCCCAAAGAATGGAAACACACAAAAGTCAAGCCCCAACTCAAAAACCATCAACCGACCCCAGCAAACTCAAGAACTACCCCCATCTCTCTGCTGCCCTTTCCAGCCAAAGTCCTCAAGAAGGCCATCAACCGCCAACTCACAGAACCACGGAGAACAACAATATTCTGGACATTTCTCTGTCTGGATTCCACACAAACCAGAGCACCGAAACCACCCTGAATGCAGCCACAGGCGACATCATATCCCTCCTTGACCAAGGGAAAGCAACGGCCCTGATCCTCCTCAACCTGTCTGCAGTGTTCAACACAGTATCATACCACATCCTGATCAAAAGGCTTCACAATGTTGGAATCCAAGGAGACACTGTAGTGAAAAACTCCCAGCAGAAGAAGAAGTGTGCCAAAAGGTAAGCTTTATTCCAGACAGGGACTGCGCAGCAGCCAGCACAGGAGAGGCACAAGAAACAGCTGAACTCAATTCAAATCCCAAAGTTCTTAGTTCTGTTGTGGAATGCACACATGCAAGAACACACGAAGGGTGAGTATTCCACAACAGAGGGAAACACAAGGAGAGACCACTACAATATCCCCCTCCTCTTAATACATTTAAAAAAAACAAGAGGAAACCAGGACAGCACGAAGAGGAGAACAGATAGAAACAGAAGAAGAAAAGAAAAAGGAAAAACAAGAATGAACAGAGGGAGAGCAAGAAAAGAAAAGGAAAACAAATTATCGAAATCTATTTGGAACTGAACGTTGTCTTTCACTCCTAAGCAAACCCAACAGTGAAGGAGCATTCAAGTGAATTCCATTACACACATCAGGAGAACTGGAACAAGAGCTACTGTTGGAAACATGTCCCAACAACTTAACAACTCCAGACACGATCCACCAATGTTTGTTGTTTACCCTAATAGCATTTCCACAAATCCGATCCACAACCATGGGATCTGAGAACTTCGCGTCTCTTTTTTTACTGTGAACAGGAATATTCAAACGCAGTGTCTCCAACAACAAATGTATGTGGAACAGATTTTTTTCTCGCATCAAAATAAGATTTTTGACGTAACTGAGCTTGGGAAACATTCTTCCTCACGAGATCATCCACATCCACCATAGTATCCATTTTCACCCATCTAGACATCCACCCAGGACACACCTTGGAACAAGGCTTCCTTCCCCGCGACAATTCAAAAGGAGAAACCTTTGTAGTCGAGTGGGGTGTGGTGCGGTAAAACCATAGCATGGAACGCACAGCGTTCTGTACATTGCACTTGCTAGCAATCGCCCACTGTACGCAGTTGTTCAGTACCCTGTTGGTTTGTGGTTGATTTTGACTCTTGGAGTGAGTAATTCCACCCTGAACTAAGAAGTCTTGAAGTACTTGACTGACAAATTGTACAACATTGTCGGAAACAATGGTAGAGGGGAATCCCTCCCGCAAGAAAATATCCTTGAGGAAATCAATGACGTTTTTGGAATTAGGCCCGCCCATGAAACGAACCTTAGGCCACTTTGAATAGTAATCATTAACAACAACAGCAAACCGAAAAGAAGAAGGAAGAAGGTTGAAAGGACCAACCAGATCAACACCAATTTTCTCACAGGGCCTGGCTGGAAGTTCAATGGGTTGAAGGTGAGGAGTTCTCACTTTCAGTCCTTTTTCAGCATTAGAACACACAACACACTCACAAACAAAAACATCAACGTCCTTGTCCATAAGAGGCCACCAAAAACACTCGCGTAACCTATGCTTGGTGAAGGTTTTCCCCAAATGACCCTCATGGGCACCACTGATCAACCTGCCTCATAGTTTTTCTGGAGGAATCAACCTGTCACCACGCATCACGATACCATCTTCCACGGAAAGCTCCATGGAGACTTTTACAAACGTTTGTAAAGTGTAAGGTGCATTCTTCTCCTTGGGCCAACCATTCTTGATGCACTTAATGACCTGGCCCATCAAAGCATCCCTGGACAACTCATCCCTCCATTCTTCCTCACTCACAGCACACATATCACCCATAACCAAGGAAGCAATAAAACAATTGTCTAACTCATCATCATCGTCACAATGAAAAGAATCATCACCAGACACAGGAAAACTAGAGAAAAAGTCTGCCCTGCCATTCTTGTTACCGGGAAGGTAGGAAACTTCAAAATCATACTGAAACAACATTGTGGACATTCTGGCAATCCTGGGAGTGTGTTCTTTGATTTTGTCCCCTGAAAGAATGGACACAAGAGGGCTGTGATCAGTGCGTAGCACGAAAAGGTTCCCCCAAATGTAGGGATGAAATTTTCTGATGGCCCACCAACAAGCTAGCAGTTCTCTTTCAATAACAGAGATATTCAGATCTGGGCCACGCAATACTCTGGATGCATACCCCAAAGTATTCTCCGTTCCGTCTTTAGTCTGGGTGAGAATGGCACCTAACCCAACACCACTAGCATCAACAGTGATGGTCCACATAACATTAGGATCAAAGGGTTTGAGAATTTTTGGGCCAACCAATTGGGTTTTGATCAATTCAAAAACTTCCTGACATAGATCATCCCAGACAACTCTTCTTCAACATGTTTGTGAGAGGTTGCACTTTAGAAGCATAATCAGGCACAAACCGTGAGTAAAACTCACAGAGACCAATAAAAGGTGTGACCAACTGTTAGACTTGGCATCTTTTGGCGTGTTTCCCCTGACTTTTTGCTTTCTGACCTCCCGGTTTTGACTCTGTTTTTGCTGGTGTAATGATTCTGCGCACTTTCCTCACTGCGGTCCAGTGGGAAAGTGCAAGTGCTCCTGTATAAAATGTGTTATGGATTGGTGTTTCCATGATTGGCCTATTTGGTTTATCTGTCAGTCCCTTGTAAAGTGCACTGCGAGTACCAGGGCCTATAGACCAAATGCTGTTGGTGGGCTGCAGCACTGGATTGTGCCACCCACGCAAACAGCCCGTAAAGTGTAACTCGGGCCTGCCAACGCAGACCCTGTGCGCAGCCTGGGGCTGCCATGTCGACTTGGCAAGTGCACACACTTGCAAGTCCCTAAACCTTCCCTTTGCTACCTGTTAGTCACCCCTAAGGTAGGCCCAAGGTACCCCTGTGGGCAGGGTGCGTTGTACGCGAAAGGTAGGACATGCCCTGGTGTGTGCGGCATGTCCTGATAGTGAATTACAGCCTAGTTCGTTTTTCACTATTGCAAGGCTACCTGTTCCCCTAGGCCAGAACGGGCAGTTTTGATTATTACAGTTTATAATCCTAACTGACCCCGGGAACATGGTAGAAATTCGAGTTTAGTATGCCTGGACTCAGAATGATAAAATGCATCTTTTAGTGAAGTTGGTTTTAACATTCTGTGTTTGAAAATACCACTTTTAGAAAGTGGGTATTTTCTTGTCTAACCATCCAAGCCTGCCTCTGCGAGGTTGTGTATTCCTTGTCTGGAGTGTGAGTGACAGGGGCTGGGGGATGCCAGGAGACAGGGTGAGTCAGCACAGGGCTGAATAGCAAGATCTACATGTAGATGGGTGGGAGGGGTCGCACCTGGGCCCTGAATAGGACAGTGCCTTCCCTCCACATTGCTGGCTCCACCTCCTGTGGTGCGTCTGATGTCCCTGGCCTACTCACTGAAAGAAGGGACGGAGACTTGTCAACAAAGTGCTCCAGAACTGGTTTGGACTAGGCAAAGGCCTCTCTGCCTTCAGAGAACAAAGGAATTTGGGATATAAATATTGGGGCCCTGACCCCATGAATTTAGATCTCGCTGGAATCAAGGAACCTGCCAAGACGAAGAGCTGGAAGAGCTGCCAGGAGGAGTACTGCCCCTTTGCTGTGTTGTTGCTTTGTTGGGTTGGCCTGCAGCTGCTGCTTCTGCCTTGGGCAGTGAAAGGACTGAACTGAACTTTCTACAAACTTGTGCTGAGTATCTCCAAGGGCCAGGAACCGAGCTGGCCTCCTGTTAAGAAGTCTCAGGGACTACAAAGACTTCACAAGCCTCTGGGTACCGCTTCTGGAACGCTGTTTCAGTTGCCACAGAGGAAGGGAACTGCAACCGACTCCGTCAACCGAATCCATCCCTGGCCGGTGACCTGTTTGCACCGCAGACCGCATCGCCCCGCTTCGCATCGCAACCCTGGTCTCACCGTGGGCGACGTCCGACGCCGCCAACATCGAGCCGCTGCTTGCACCGTGACCTGTGGGCACTGCAGTTCGCATCGCATCGCATCGCTTCACTGAACCAACCGGACCCGACCGACGCGGTCGCTGCAACTGGCTCAAGAGTCGAGACCGCACCGCATTTGGGGCACCGCTCGCACGTCTGCAACGCACCGCTCCGACTCGCACCGCTGTCCGACGCCAGCTCCCGCCCTCCGGCTTGGTCGCCTGCATCGCAACCTGTCAGCACCGCATCGAGCATCGTCTCACCCTGCATCGCACGCCTTGGACTCACCGACTCCGTCTGCACGACGCTCATCGAGCCGCTGCCTGCACCGCATCGAGGGACACCGCACCTTGCATCGCTCCGTCTTGCACCGCAACCGCGACGAACGCCGACCGGCTCGTACACTCCGTACCAGCCACAACGAGAAAGGTACTGTAACCGAGTCTGTTCATGACTCTGCTGGCCCGTATCGACGCGGTCGGCTGGAACTGTTAGACTCTGTGGTTTTCAGCATCACGGTAGGCTCGGACGGAGCTACCGACTCATACGAACTTTGCTTTTGTGCTATTCCTGCAAAGAAGAAGTTAACGTATCAAGTATTCATTCGTAAAGTACAGTATTGTGGATTTTTGTCGTAATTGGTCTTGTCTTGAGTATATAAAATATTGGTTATTTTTCTAAACTGGTGTGGTGTCCGTTTGTAGTGCTTACACTTTATTACTGTTGGTTATGTGCAAATGCTTTACACACTGCCTCTGAATTAAGCCTGACTGCTCGTGCCAAGCTACCACGAGGGTGAGCAGGGGTTACTTCACGAGTGTAACAACCCTTACCCTGACTAGGAAGAAGGGTCCCTACTTGGACAAAGGTGCAAGCCCTTGCCAACTAGAGATCCCATTTCTAACACCAACCTTATCCGTAGGAGCAGAACTGTCAACAATAGCCCTGACGAGGCCAGGTCTCTGTTCCACACCATGTTCTGACAACACATGGCCCAAGTACTCCACCTTCTGTACCATGAAAATACATTTTTCTCTTTTTAGAACAACACCCTTCTCTTGCATGATATCCAGAACACGATACAAAGTTACATCATGTAGCTCCTTAGATGCACCATGAATCAAAACATCGGCTTGAAAGATGGCAACACCCTTGACCCCTTTAAGCATGTGGCACATGATCCTTTGAAAAACAGCCGCCGCTGAGGCAAGACCGAAAGGCATCTGACAGAATTGAAATGTTCCAATCGGCGACACAAATGCAGTGAGATGCCTTGAGGAAGGATCCCAGACCACCTGGTGATAAGCTGACGATAAGTCCAATTTACTGAACCATTTGGACCCATTAATGCTCTTTGCTTTGCGAATAGTTTCCTTGAGAGAAGGATTACCCATGGATAACAACTTCTGCTGGATAGTTTTGTTGGAACAATTACAAAAGTTCCTGACTAATTGTTCCGTGAACGCTTCAAATTGACAATTTGCACTCAACTTGCGTAGAGCAGAGACAAAAGCATCAACATCTTCCCCAGATCTCTGCTCCCTTTTGAAGAACTTGTGTCGGATAACTACCAGACTGGGCTGAACATTAAAACGCAATTCCAACTTCTTTACAGCTTCAATGTATTCATCAATTTCCACCTCGTCTTGAGCCCGTACCAAAGGTGGCAAGTGTTTGAACACTGACCTACCTTCGAACCCTAAGGAATGAAGCAGGAGACATTTCTTTCTTTCAGCTCTATAACGAGAAGCTCCTATGGCACCTAAGTAAGGTACAAATGCGTCATACCAGCTTTTCCACGTTATTGGCGGGTTACCAGGCACTTCGAGAAAGGGAGGAGGAGGTGAAACAGACTGCATAATAAAAGTTAAAGAAATAAAAGAATAAGATTAACAAATGACAAAGTTCTAATGACTTTTGAACCCAAAGAGAACAGTTAACACCATAAAACAGCAGGTGTGTGTTTCACCGAGGATACATGTTTTTTTTTAAATTAGTGACACACAGGGTGTGCGTATCACCGTAGTAGCCGCTAACTCAGAAACAAATAACTTTTGAACAAGATCTGAAAGATGACAAGGCAGGTGTGTGTGTCACTGTAAACAGTTGAATTGTAATAAACCAAAGAAAATGACACACAAGGTGTGCGTGTCACCAACACAAACTGGAGACTGCTTGAACTTAAAAAACATGACTCGATGAGGCTGATAATGTAAAGGTAACAGCAAACGATAGGCAAAGTGTGCGTGTCACTGGCACTTACTGTAGACAGTAAACTTTGAAGAACCAGGAACGCAAGTTGACATGCAAGGTGTGTGTGTCACTGAACTTGTCAAAAGCAGCTTTCCATGTGTAATAAATTAGTGTCCAACAGAATCACAATGCTTAGTGTTTAGAAAGAGACTCTTTCAGCCATTGTGCCAATACAAAAGTGGACGAAAACAGCCAACAGCAAGCTAGCCGCTCCATTGTAATAAACCAAAAGGCTAGAATGTAGAGTAACGAGTTGCTGAGTACGGCCAACCCAAAATGTCTGCGACGTTGCTTGGAATGCATGAAGACGATGCGCTGCAGTTGTAATAAGCTAAAACGCTGACAAATGCGGCCAAACAAAATGGCCGCACGTTGCGTGACATGCGTTCAGCGTACACAGTTACAATTCCGCCTGACAAGCAAATGGCGGCTAGTGTGACTTAATCCCAACCTCGCAAGTACCTCGATGAGAAGTGAGCTGCTGCTGCGGGGCAAGCGCGTAGCACAAACAGTACCTTTTCAAGCTGGTTCTTTCAGAAAGACGATAAATGCGTGGCAGCAAGCTGTAACTTAAGGTGGTACCGGGTGCCTTCAAAAATAAGAAGAGGACGTCTTAACTCGCTCTTGAAAGTCCTCGTGGGTTCTGCAGTCACCTGTCAGTCGTCGCCATACAAATGTAGTGAAGAACTCCCAGCAGACGAAGAAGTGTGCCAAAAGGTAAGCTTTATTCCAGACATGGACTGCGCAGCAGCCAGCACAGGAGAGGCACAAGAAACAACTAAACTCAATTCAAACCCCAAAGTTCTTAGTTCTGTTGTGGAATGCACAAACGCAAGAACACACGAAGGGTGAGCATTCCACAACAGAAGGAAACACAAGGAGAGACCACTACAGTCACCCTCAAGTGGATTGCCTCCTTCCTCACCGGAACAACCCAGAGAATCTGCCTTCCTCCCTTCACCTCAGAAACAAAGAACTTCATCTGCGGCTTCCCTCAAGGTTCGTCCCTCAGCCCTACCCTGCTCAACATCTACTTGACTCTCTTGGCCAACGTTGTCAGATCGCATGGACTGAACATCATAACTTATGGCGATGATACCAAGTTCATCCTTACGCTAACAGAAAAACCCTCTTCCATGCTAACTATCTCCCGCAGGTGCATGACAAGCTTCACTGACTGGATGAGAGACAACAGCCTAAAACTCAACACAGACAAGACAGAAGTGCTGATCTTCAGGAACAACTCCTCCCCATGGAACAACGCTTAATGGCCTCCTGAACTAGGACCCTCACCCAAACCAATCCGACCATGCCCACCATCTTGGCCTCATCCTGGACAGTAAACTCACCATGAAAAGACAGATCCACACAGTTTTGTCCTCCTGTTTCCTCACCCTTCACATGCTTTGCAAGATCTTCAAGTGGATCCCCAACAACACCAGACGGACCATCACACAAGCCCTTGTCACCAGCCGACTGGACTACGGCAATGCACTGTACAAAGGAATCACCTCACAACTCCTCAAAAGACTGCAAACAATACAGAACCCAGTGGTCAGACTCATCCTAGACCTCTCTAAATGGACCCACATCACCCCCACCTCAAGAAGCTCCACTGGCTCCCCATTCAGTATAAATTACAGTTCAGCATGTTGATCCACACCTCCAAAGCACTCACAACCAGAGACCAGTTTACATCAACCACTGACTGAACTTCCACTTTCCCTCCAGACACCTGCACTCCACCTGCCTCTGCCTCACCCATACCCCCGCAATCTGCCGTAGCAAAAGTGGAGGATGCTCCTTCTCCTACCTTGCTACAAAGTCCTGGAACGACCTCCCACTTCCCTTCCAGACTTCATCCTCTCTGCTGAAATTTAGAAAAGAACTCAAGACCTGACTGTTCAACTGAGCCTCCCTGCAGCAGTGCTCTCAGCGCCTGTATACCCTCATGGGTGATTAGCGGCGCTCTACAAATCCAGATTGATTGATTGTTTATCAGTAAGTAGGTGAACCTTTGAAACATTCATTCTCACACCCACACGATGCTTCTCTTTGCGCAATTGAACAATTAGTCCTGATTTTTTTCTATTACCTGTCTGGAGAACACCATAAATCATATTATTCCTAAGCACCTGACCGTTTTCAAAAAGAAGGAAGCATATAGTACATTGCAAATGCATTTTATCATGACCTTTATCCATTGCCACACAAGTTTACACTTTGGGGCATATTTATCAAGCAGTTGCCTTGCCCTTGCACCATGCAACGGGGTGCAAGGGCGACGCAACTACTAAGTAAGATTTATCAAGCCATGCAAGGCCACCTTGCGTGGCACGGAGTGGCTTGACAAAATCTGGAGTAATGCAACACTGCACAAATCACTGCGTTACTCTGCACCAGCGAAGTGTTCAATGGGTGGAGCGTGGGTGTTCTTACGCATTCAACTATGGATTATTGCGCATTTCCAGATTTGCCATTATGATGCAACTCTTAAGTTATATTTATCAAGCCAAGCAAGGCCACCTTGTATGGCCTTGCAGCGATTGATAAATCTAGAGTAAAACATCACCACGCAAATCACTGTGTTCAAGGGTCAATGTTGCAAGTAACTCATGCTTGCCTCACCCAACAGAGTTCTATCTGTGCTACCTTTAAGGGTAAGTGTGTTATAGCAGGATTGTTTTTGTGCAGGAAGTGACACCTTCCAGCACAAATACAATCTTCTTAAGCATTTTCCTCTTTCTATGTATATTGTAGAAGGCAGCACACATAGAAAGAGGAAGTAACGAGGAGAAATAAAGATAATTCTCCTTTTTATGCCTCACCTGGGAGGTGTAGCATTTTGACGTATTCCCAGGTCTACCAGTAATAGTAAATCTAGAGATGTGCAAAAATCCATGGGTGGATGCATGGGGCAGAGTAATGCAACGTAGCGATTTGCGCTGTGTTGTGTCAGTCTAGATTTATGGAGTCCCACAAGGCCACGCAAGGTGGCATTGCGTGGCTTGATAAATCTAACTGAAGAGTTGCCTTACTCTTGAACCTCATTGTGTTGCGCGAGGGCAACACAACTCTTTAATTAATATGCCCCTTGATAGGTACCTTTACAACTAATCAAAATCAAACTCTCATCTTGCACCCTATTCATTCATTGCACCACCTCTCTTTTGTTATTTCTTTTACCCATCCACATGAATGTTTATCTCGCTCACTGGCCTTCAGATTCACCCTAATATGCATACTTTTTATCCATATAATTCTCCCTTATATGAACAGCAGTTAGATTACATTTTATAGTATACAGTTTATGATATAGTTTCTGTATCACAGTGCCATGAATACTCCTCATTTCTGTGCTTTACACATTCCCTACATGTGTGATCATAAATTGGGGGCTGACAACTGAAGGAGCTTAAATACATTTAACTGCAGGACACACTTAGGGTTTGAAGTATTATGCACTTGTCACAAATTTGGTTATAATTTGTAATGAGTATTTTTGTGACCAGTGTGGAATTGTGTTTCCATAGACTTCTTTAGACAGGGCTACACTAAAAAACTGCTGTCTAAATTACATCAATTTAGGCAGAAAGATAGATCTTGGTCGGCAGATTGTGCTTTTTGTGATTTGGTGTAAATCTATTCAATAGTTTTTGAGAAATTAAGGTTGAAATATATTTGTATATCTGGATAGTTGGGTTTGAGAGACTCTAGCGAGAGTCCCTCAAACCCACTTTTAAAAATAGAGCATTCTGATTGGCCCAGGGAGGTTTTTTCCATTTGGGCCAGCTGGTTCAGACTATGCGGAAGCTAGCGCTCTGATTGGCTGCCAGCAACATGAGAAAAATGCTGCTGACAGACTTTACAGTACTCATAGACATATTCCCCTGTACTGAAGTAAATAAAAAAATATATATAAGGGGACAGGGTAGGGATACCACAGGGACCCCACCTGGGGCCAGAATTATAAAAAATGGCAATTTTTGCTGCAATCGCGCGGGAGTCCCATGGAATCGCGAAGAAAGTGTCAGCATGCCGCATTCTTCAATTGCAGGCCCTGGGGTTTATCAGAGGGGAGGGGGAACGGAGCTCCCTCCGCAAGCTAATATAGACCACTCAGGAATCCACGCCAGGGCCGAATTTCCCAAAAAAGGGGGGCTGATATATTTAAATCAAGGGAGGGGAGCTGTGTGGCCCCCTCCAACACCATTGAAGGTCCCAGGGAACCCAATCCCGGGGTCTATTAATGAGATAAAATGGGAGAGGGGGTGAGATAGGCCACACGCTGCCACTCCCATTTTTTGTATGTTTTGGCCCCTCGGGGGGAATCCCCAAGGCCTATAATGGCTCCGGGAGGGGGGCCCATGGCCCTTTCCCCTTTAAAAATAATGGCTCTAGGGGATGGGGTTCCCAGGGCCTAAAGAAGCTCATGGTGGGGGCCACATGGCCCACTTCCCCACTTAATATATTTATACAGTCCTGGGGGACAAGGTTCCCAGGACCATAATAGGCTTGGGGAGAGAGCCAACATGGCCACCATCAACTTTTTTTTAAAAAACAGCTTTGGCGGATGGGGTCCACAGGACCTAAAGAGGCTCGGGGGTCAAGTGGCCCCCCCTATAAAATATATATGGCACTGGCGGATGGGGTCCCCAAAGCCATAATAGGCTTGGGGAGGCGGGCCGTGAGGCCCCTTCATATATATATGGCGTCATGTGATCAAGGCCTGTTCAGGCCAAAACGCGTCATGGCGGATTGTTGACAATAAACATATAGCACCAGTCTTCAAGGTCAGTGACCGTCTTTTCCAATTGCAGTGGATGTTATGAACGGAGTTACATGGATATATATATATATATATATATTCATACATACTTGGGGAGGGCGGCCAAATCTGCCTTGCAAATAAAGAAACGGCCCTGGGGGATGGGAACTCCAAGGCCAAATGAGGCTGGGGGAAGGGGGCTTGGTGTTTTCATGTAACTCCATGGAATTCTGCAGAGTGAAACTGCGCGAGTTCTGCCAATCCCTAATAAAAAGATCTGTTTTTGTTTAAAAAAATCCTTAGAAACTCACTGAAAATAACCAAAGGGTAAAGTAACGTTATAGTTAGGTGAATATGTCAGTGACACCATTGACGTTTTGAACGGAAAAAAACACATAAATACACCAGTTACCTACGCCCAATCATGACATGTTCCATGGCATTATTTATGACATCACTGATGACATCTTAAGTGACATCACTGATGCCATCCTCAAAACTTCTTTAGCACATATTGCTCTGTGGCATTAGAGGCCTAAAAGTAAATACAAAATAGCTCAGAATAATATGAAGCATCATTAATGCCCTGACAGATACAACTCCCTTGGGAGTGGCAAGCAGGGGTTATGTGCAACATTGACCCTATAATATACACTTCACAGGTAGCCTAGTTTACATTAACAATCAACCACAGATGTATTGGAAACCATCAATGCACACAGTGTACAATCTGTATACAAGTGTTCATAGAAAGCCACGTCCCTCGAGATATTCAATGTCTCTTTCAAAATTAATAGCTTAATATGGACAGCCTTCATCTCTATCAAATGTCTCACAGTCACAAAACCTACATTGAAATGTATTTGCTATGAGTAGTAAAGTGGGTACTGTAAACAGTGTTTGCTCTATGGAGAGAGATAACTCTGTACTACACTGTTTGCATACAGTGAACTCTCATAAGAAATACATCAAAGAATATTCAAAAGTATCTACTAAGAACATTGTATACTCTATGCAAAACTTGTTCAAAGAGACACTATTCACTTAAAATAACCAAGGTCTGAAGATGCTGATGGCAATACTGCCTACAACCTTTATATATTTGCTGAAAACTTTACAAATATACCATCTTCTAAAGCTAATAATCTTATGGGGATGCATTGTTTTAAGTGTAAAGCATGTTGCTTCTTATAGGAAAAGATCGAAATATTGTTGTGTGTATATTGCTCAAAAGAAATTGACAAAGACATTAGCGAATGCAGGCCTATTGTGGGCATGGTTGACATATGATAATGAATTATCAATGTGTGTATCTAGGAAGCACAAGCACTGTGCAACTTACACGTTCATTGTAGTAATTATTATAAAGCAACAACAACATTTAAAATATTGAATTTCATATGAATTATATATATTTTTGGGGGGAGTATGAGTATATGTATCCCAGTTGTTGTACACTAACATGAGATACTCAGCAATACAAGCATATGGCAATTTCAACAGCCCAACATTTGCTTCTCCCACCAGCCCACAAACAAATTTGCATAGCTGGAGGCAAAGCAGGTGCCCATAGTTGTCCCCTGTCATTGCCTATGATATTGTTCCAAAGAGAGGAAAATATTTTCATATAGGCAAAACTGGAGGAGATCTAAAATCATCTCATTATGTTGATAGTATTTGAAATTACTTGACAGCTTGAATGCCTTGCATATCTGAAACACTTGTGTACAGACTGGTGATATCTAGAGTAATCAAAATAAAGTAATTCTCCCAGTTTATACCATTAATTCTTTTCAAAAAGTCCTTGGTATCTCTTATGTATGAGCTCAAGTCACAAATGGGAGCAAATAATAATCAATGTAGATAGAAGCATTTTCCAACACGCTTGATTTAGAAGAGATAATTGGACAACCCGGAGGATGAGTAGTATGCTTGTGGATCTTTGGGATATGATAAAAAGTGGGTACTTGAGGAGGCTCACAATTTAAAAATAGATATTCCTCATCTTACAATATCCCTTTATCTCGCTATTCAGCAAGCATCATTCAGAATTTTCCAATTGTCACCACATAATAAGATTTTCGAATGGTTTCATAACATGCCCTTCCTGCCAATTGATTCAAAGCCATAATATCCCCTTGACATGATGACAACATTGCCACCCTTGTCAGATGGCTTGACGACTATATCTGTGTCTTTTTTAAATCAATTAAGGCTTTCTGTTGTTCCTTCATCAGATTATATTCAGATATTGGTCAGGAATTTTGCTTAATCGACTCAACACTTTACTGACAATATCCTGAAAAGTAGCTATATTATTGTGAGGCATTGCTGGGACAAACGTGGATGGCGGTTTGAAAATACTGTGTCCTTTTTTTTGGCTGATTCCACCATTCTCCAACGATTCCCCCACTGTGCTTTCATTCATTTAGGAATCATAACCAAATGGCAACTCTTCATTCATGATTTATAATGTTGTTAATGTTGTCAATCCCTCACCACTTAGAATATCAGTAGGTTGTATCACAGTGTGCCCTTATCTCGGGTCTCTTGCCTTTTCCTTGTAAATATATTTTCTTTAATTTAAATGTTTTGCTACTCTTCATTGCTCAATTTTGTATATGTAATTTGTAACATCTGGTTGAGCTTGACCGGGACAAATTCAAATTTTGAGGCCGAACGCAATGGAGCCCTGGTTGGATACACTAAGAGTGAGGCCTCTGTCAAAATTATACTTTCGCACTTAGAAACTTTTCTGGAGCTTTTTCTCTTGACGGCGAACAAGTCACTTCGTCAGGCTGGATTCACAGCGTGTTCGCCGGCCTGGTTTAGCGGGAGCTCCCGGTCAACTCCTGGAAGTATTGAGCTCTGGAGCGTTCAGTCGGACGAACCTGAAATCAAGGCCTGGTTGTGGTGCGAGGTAATCAGCTTGACTCCCAACATTGGGTCGGTCACCTTATGGAGTTTTTTTCAAAAGTTGCTCCAAACGTCTTCAAACTGCTGCAACTTCTTCCTGAAGTTCCTCTAGTGGGTTCAAAGTGTCGAAAATACAAATACAAGGTTCCTAGTCTCTGAGTTGCTTCTCAGAAGTTGGGATTACAGTTCCCACAATGCACTTGGCCAAATCCTCTAAAGTCCAGCTAAAGGCAGTCAGCTGGGTTCTTCTTGCTGGAGATGATACAGGTGGAGCTCTTTTAACCTGTCACTTTCAGGGAGTCCCCTCCTCTTTTTGAAGCAAGGCAAAATCCTTAGGGCTGTAGTTCCTTAGTGTGCAGCAGGCACAGTCATTCAGAGTGCAGTCTTCTCGGTGCAGGCCAAGGTTCCAGAAGGGCAGTCCTTCTTCTTCTTCTTGTAGTGTCAGGCAGCAGAGCGGAGTTGCTATGCAGTTCTCTCATATTTATCCAGTGTGCTGCAGTGACAAGCAGGGGGGCACCCATGACCAATGGGTTACAGGGTGCCACCCAAAAGTTTGACAGTTTCCTCCAATGTGTGGCATATTCTTGTCCCACAAAGCACTGTAATTTAAAATTCAAAAATGGGGAATTTTTCTCTGCGGAGTGAAGATCTGGCTAAGCCAACCTACTGATGTGGCTCATTTCCTTTAACACTTCCCCTTCCAGACCTTCTGCATATTCCATTCCTGGGGGTCCCATATGACTGGGGGTACAGGACTTGGGGGTAGGCCTGGCTTGCTTTATTACTGCCTTGCTCTTTTTGAAGACTAGTTTGATTACGTAGCTCCCTTCCTGGCCTGTACTCTGCAGCTGCAGATCTCCCCCCACCAGATAGCTTCTGTCTCTATGTAGACCACTTATCAAATCATCAGCACAGTTTGGCTGAGCCTGGCAAGTCTGGCCAATCATGACAGGCTGCTAGAAGGCTGGATTTTGGCTCACTAAGAAGAAAGTGCTATAACTTCTTTTTGGTACTAGTTATAATACATTCAACTGTGGCAAGTTGTTGGGTTTTTCATTGCCAATCTTTTAAGTCCTTGAAATATTATTTTAGCTCACTCCAGTCAATAGTTATACTTTATTCAAGTATTCCCATGTGGGCCTATGAAGCTAAAAGGCTACAGTGGGGAAAAACTAAATGGACAGTTTTTCCCTCACCTCATATGTAAGAATAATGTAGTTTCAAACGTTGGAAGTACCTTTAAATCCAAATTCGAATTTGCATATAATTTCAGTTTAAAAGCAGTTCGCAAAGCAGGGCTCACTTTTAAAATGACAGCAGGCAACACAGCAGGGCATACTAAAGTGCATGAAATCTACTGGGTCTGTAAACCTACATGCCCTACCATATACTAGAGATTTACAGGTAGGTTGTCAGGGCCAACTGTTATAACATCTAATTACCATATACCTTTTTAATCAGAGCACTGGCCCTGGGCCTGGTTTGCACTGCAGGGCCCAGGGCACAGTCAGAATCAGTTACCACCAGTATCAGTCAAAAAATGGGGGTGATCAGGGCAAAAAGACTTTCTCACATTGCTGCCTTGCGTTACTCTGCGGCATAGAGGTGTGCCATGGGTGGAGCATGCGTGTTCCCATGCATGCACCCAGGCATTTTGACACATTCCCAGATTTTCCTAAACTGGTAGACCTGGGAATGCATCACAACTATATGCCTCCCCACCAGAGACGCAACAAGGAGAAATATCTTTACTTCTCCTTGTTTCCCTTTTCTAAGTGTGCTGCATTTTGCAGCACACTTAGAAAGCAGGGATGTACCATATAACGTTAAAATTGGTGCATGCCTGCCCTCTCCCTTTTACGCAGCGCAGTGCAGCAAGATCGCTTGCTGTGTTGCATAAACGATTGATAAATATGGGCCCATTCTTTAACCCTTTCCTGAACTTTAACAAATGTGATTCTGGTTGGATGACTAAAGAAATTGAGGTCAATTGGTGGCTGCAGCCATGGAAGACTCTTCCGCTAATCATAGCTCTTAGTCTAGAAACTTAAAGAAAGAACAGACCCGCCGATCTTAAGGAATTACCTGCTAATTACCTGTTTTGTACCAATCGAAACTGTGCAAGAGCGGTGTTTGGCCAGGTCTGGTGGCTTGGTGGACTAATGCATACATTACAGAAGCCTTTATGTGACCTTGTTGCCAGATGATAAATTCCTGGTGAATCCACTGAACCTTTCATCCTTCTTTCGTCGATAAAATTAGTACTATTGAGCTGGGTAACAATAAACAAGATGTGCTTTACAAATACATATATTACTTTTGTCTTTTAGGACTATGTGCATAAAGCAGAGTCATTTGAAACACACACATTCTTTCTCAGAAAGACACATGATCGTTTCTCCTCAACTCCAACAATAATCTGGCTGCAGATTTAACATCAACTGAGTTTTTGCAAAGGCTAATCAGGAAGATTTCTTTTTCTTTACAGTTTTATTTAACCCAAATATGACCGAACGGCATTGGAGTGCTCCACATGAGCACCAGTTACATTCAGGGCCGGACTGGGAGCCCACAACAGCTCTGGCAATTTTCTCGCAAAAGCCCCTACCTCTTCCCTGGAGGCTGGAAATGCTTACTTGCTTCTTTTGATACTGGGGGCTGATATTGCAGCACCCTTGCAAAACTGGCCCTCAGTAACAAAACCGCCCGCCACCCTTCTATCCTCCTGGGGAAACACCTGATGCCCGTTATGGCCAGTCCGTCCCTGGTTACATTACACAAGGTCAGATTTATATTTTAGGCTCAGAGAGATTAAGGGCCATATGTATCAAAGTTTGTGTTTGCGATTCTCAAATAGCGAATTTTTGAGAATCGCTATTTGAGAATCGCAAATGAGATGTATGTAGGATTCGCAAGAAAATTTGCGAATCCTACATATTCCTTAATTGCGATACGCAAATTGCGAATCGCAGTTAAGGAAACCCTCCCCATTCATTCCTATGGGCCTAGAGGCCCATAGGAATGAATGGGAGGACATTCTCAATTTGCGATTAGCAATTAGAGAATCGCAAATTGAGAATGCAATTTCAAGGTTGCAAGGGAGTCCAAAGGACACCCCGTTGCATCCCTGAAATGAGCATGGGTGCACATGTGGCGCACATACATGCCCTGAGGGCATGTATGTGCGCCACATGCCACTTGAAAAATGCAAAAAAATGCATTTCTCAAAGAAATCGCAAGTTACCACCAACCTGTAGTTGATGGTAATTTGCGATTCCTTAAGCCATAATCGCACAACTTAGGTGCTTCATACATTTCATTTAAGGAATCGCAATTTGCGATTCCTTAAATGCATTCGCAAAATAGAGAATCGCAATTTTTGCGATTCTCTATTTTGCGAATGCCTTTTGGATGATACATCCCAAAAGGCTTGTTCCCGTTCGCAAACGGGCCGATTCTGAGAATCGGCCCGTTTGCGAACGGGAAATGGGCTTGATACATATGGCCCTAAGTGATTTACCCAGAATACACGGGATATTGAGCCGACGCTGGGACAAGAACCTAGTTACCCAGTTCCAAAGTCACCAGCTGTCGCCATAATGCCAAGCCCTCTCCTTGATCTAAATCAAAATCCTTACAGTAGCCAATTCAAAATGAGAGGAAATCATTCAGTATTAGCACTTTAAGAGGAAAGGAGGAAATAAAGAATGAATGGGTAAAATAAGATAACCTGATTTCACCAAATATTTATCCAATGAAAAGCGAGTATACTCAAATCCCACGAAGAGTTGTTGGTATTGACCTACTATTTTAGTCCTCCATATGGAAGAGGTGATAAAGGAGGGTTGTGTTCAATACTCTGCAAGTATTTAGGAAAATTATAATAAAGAACAGTCCTCTGGCCAGCTTGTGGATTCAGATGGAAGCACAGAAGAACCCACAGACTGATACTGAAGTCATTCAAGTTGACTAAAGTAGCAAAGAAACTAGGGCCAAGGTTTAGTCAGATTTTGTGTTGAGGTTGTGTCACTTATTTGGACAGCCATGACACAAAATCCATTTTCAGGTTTAAAACACTATTCAAAACCCTATTTGCATGGTATTGCTTAGCTCTGTAAAAAAAAAAGTAACACAAGGCAGGGCATAGTGCTGTCTTGCAATACCTTGCATTAGGTAGGAATTACATGGTTGGTGCAAGGCTGTTTCCATGCATCCACCCATTAATGTTGACGCAAACCCATATGTACAAAGACTTCCAAACATGGGTTTGCTCCAAAGTGGTGCATCTACCTGAGGTTGGAGTAAAGAGAAAAAATATCTTTATTTCTTCTTGATATTTCCTCTTTGCATGTCTGCTGCATTTTGCGGCACACATGCAACGCGGGACTAGACTCGAAGGGTATTTTTAGTGCAGGAAGGTGTCCCTTCCTGCTGCACAAAAACCATCCTGACCTCAACGTAGGCAGCCTTGCGCCACGGTGCCAGCACTAGGAGAGAGATGAACTGTGCTACATATTTGAAATTATACGTAAATGCATCGAAACCGATAGCCTAAAATATTTGAAAATGTAAAATAGATTGTAGCCTCGAAATGATGACCAAGGTCAATGGAGGTGTGCAGGGGCGGCTCCTCCACGTGGGCATCGGAGCGTCACCCCACTGCTTTCTGGCAGTGGAAACGTAAAATGGTATAAATACCATTTTACGTTTCTGCTTCTCGCACTGCGAGAAAGCAGAAGAAGGGTATGCCTGGTTGGGGGTGGGCGGGTCGGGGAGGAGTGGCTAGCCCAATGCTATGGGCCCTGACTGTTTGGTCGGCCCCATGGCTGACCAAACCAGTCATAGCACTCTCCGTTTTCTCCATGTAGGCTGGAGAAAACGGCCTCCCCATAGACGCCTGTACGGACGGCGTCCTAGCCAATCACAACGCTGCCATTGCAGCATTGTGATTGGCTTAGGGAAGGAGAGGGAGGCTGCCTGCTTCTGCTTCCTGTGAGCACACTGAGCAGGAGACGCAACTCGGGAGTCCGGGACCGGAGGCGAAGGTAAGTTCTTTTTAATTTCTTTTTTTTAATTAAATTAACACCCCCTCCCCGCGCGACCCCGCTCCCCCACCCGCGAGTCATACCGGCCGCGACTGGAGGTGTGCCCAAAATAGATTTGTGAAGGAGTCTGATTCGGCAATGGCTCTACATGACATCACAGTGACCCGGAAAGAGTATGTAAAATAGAACTTTCACCTGTGGGCTTGTTTTGGAGATTCACTCTAAATAATATTATTAGCCATTTCCAGTCAAATGTTAAAAGGCAGAGAGTCTCCAAATAGACTGTAAATAGAAATTAGATCTATATAAAATGAACTAGAGTTTAAATCAAAGAGCTGTCGTCGAAACCTACATATTGTATTTTGGACTAACAGATATTTAGAATAAGAAACAGGGCGTCTCTCAAAGTCTTTAAAACCCGGAGAGTGGTTGGAAGGAATCTATAAACCAATGGGGAGGGCCATTGTGCAGTGGAGATGAAAGGCGGAGCATTTCAGAGATGCCTGGAAAATCTACGTGGAAAAATGTAAGAGGAGACGCCAGGGCGCTACAAATGTATAGCTGGGCTTTATTTTATCTTCAGGTGCTCATCAGCAGGGTTAGTTTGTCTCTAGATCGTATGTTCGTGTAGTGAGGGCAGTCTGAGATTTTACTAGGACTTGGTGTCCTCGTGGTTTCACACAACAATAACAGAAATAATTAAACAAATAAATCTAAGTAGGCAAGCTTTATGCCTGACACCTATAAAGACGTTTATAAGCTGTGATGTATTGGTATATATAAACAGAGCGAAGGACAGGCAGCAGCCTGCATGCATGATTGAGTACAGAAGGAAAGAGGCACACGAGGGGGAGGGCAGGGGGATTAGCACCTTCAAAAAACGAGCATTGGCAAGGGCAAAAGGTCTAACTTGTTATTAATGTTGTTTGCATTAATTCTATTCGTTGTTAGAACAGTATATAATGTCAGTATAGCATAAGGATACTGTTTCATAATTTAAATAACATATACACTATATTGAATATGGAATAAAAACATAGGGGCATATTACCAAGCCCCTATCGCCACCACAACGTCACTTTTGTGATGTTGTGGTGGCGATAGGGTCAGCGCCCTATTACCAAGGCAGCGTTAAACCACATAACGTGGCTAAAAGCCACGTTAAGTGGCTTAACGCTGCCTTGGTAATAGTGCCCTTTACGCTAAACTTAGCGTGAAAGGGGCATGCAGTGGGTGTTGCGGTGGGCGTTCCACCGCAACACCCATTCACTCGACGCTGCCACCTATTATCAAGAGAGGCGATAATAGGTGGCAGAGCCGAACTTAAGACCAGGAAAATCCTGGTCTTAAGGTGGCGATACGAGGAGAAATGCTTCATTTCTCCTCGTTTTGCTTTTCTATGTGTGCTGCCTTGTGCAGCACACATGGAAAAGCAAAATGTCAAGGTATGTTTATGTACAGGAAGGTGTCCCTTCCTGTACATAAACAAACCTTTTTAAAATGCCATTTTGTAACTTACATTTGTGCTGCATGATGCAGCACACATATAAGTTACAAAATGGCATTTTAGATTTGTTTATGTACAGGAAGGGACACCTTCCTGTACATAAACAAACCTCCTGCTCACAGAACACCCTTGCACTCTGGTGCAAGGGTGCCTGCGTTGCCGTTAAGTCGTGAGACTTAGCGCCATCGCAGGGGGAAACGCCAGGCTGCACCATATCCTTGGTAATATGGTGCAGCCTTGCGTTTCCGAAGTGGCGATGAGAGACGTTAAGCCAAGGAGGCCACTTCCTAGGTAATATTCCCCATAGTCTTTTGGGACTAAAAGGTACCCTGGTTTTTCAGGACTCCTGACAATTTTAAGCATTTTGCCTTAAGCGATCCACTGCTTTTCGACTTGTGCAGCCCTCGAGTTGGTCCATTTTGACACGTGGCTCACATTCTGCCAAAGCAGTAACACTAAACAACAAGCATTTGCGATGCAATTGGTCTCGCCTTTGGGACCATATATGTATTTAGCTATGCAGCACATTAGCCTGGGTGCTGAGACATCTACTGTTCTTTAACATGGAGGGAAAGTAAACACCAAACTGCGGAACACACCAGGTATGGGAACACATGGAGAGAAATACTGCCTATCAGCAGGAAATTGTATTGTCCAAAGCTCTGTTTTTAATATAAAATCAGCCCCTTCGGTGGTCATATCACTGAAAATACAAGATTTGACTAAAATATTATTGTCTACAGGTGCTCGTTGCATACACGTTTCTGTGACCTGGAATCTAGGGAATGCTAAAGTGATTCTGGTATTTTACTGACCTCTGCTGGTCGTTTTCTATCAAGAAAGTTAAATAGAGGCAGTTGCCAGAAAAATAAAAAAAGAAAGTCCATAAGTAGAAAGCAGTTCTGGTATTTTTCTGACCTCTACTGGTTGTTTTCTATCAAGACAGTTAATTAGAGGCAGTTGAACAAGCAGAAAACAAATCTGGTATTTTACTGACCTCTACTGGTTGTTTTCTATCAAGACAGTTAAATAGAGGCATTTGAACTGAAATAAAAGTCCCTAAGCACGGGTGGAAGCAGACAAGTCCTAGGGCTGATCTCCAGATCCCACAAAGTACATACAACAGATCTTCCAGACAGTGCAAGCGCTGTCTAGGCTCGACCTAAAAATGAAAAAAGCTGTAAACACTTCACCACATGGCTAGCCACCGAGAGCTCCATCATAATGTGGTTAGGTTGCCCCTTGAAGTATCAAATGTTGGCCAGTAACAGGGGGTGTGGCGCCTCACACTTCACTCTAGTGGGCTCAACACTAGACCGCTATGTAGACACTGATGACAAGTTATTCTATGTTGTGCAAGTCTGTGATGCAGTTAAATATAGCTATGAGTTGCTGTGCCTGTTTATTTGTTATCTATTTGTGGGGTTTTGTACAATGGTACAAACCGCAAGTTATTGTCTCAGAGAGCTGTGAGAGGAGAACAAAAGGTCCTAAAGAGGACCAGAAGGGAGCAACAATCAAGAATCACCAATGTAAATGTAGCCATCAAGAGAAAGATGTCTTCAATGGGGGAAACCCCTTCAGGTAAACATCTATAATTCAACCAGTCCTGGGCACTTGGCTGGTAAGTAGGATGAGTGAGTAAAGAACCATGGGCAAAATCAAACAGCATGAAATCTGTAGTCTGAGCCCTATGAGTTTGGAGGAGGGATATCGGTAGCCTCCTCTGAACTTTAGGAAGCCTTTCTCCATTCTAAGTGCAGAAGGTCCATAAGGAGGAGCCTTGAACATGAAGAGAGCTATCGCCACATCTTTCAGTTCAGGCCACTGAGTAGCCCAGCGGTGAGCAGAACAGGATCTCAGGCATCTAAATGGATGGGAAGGCTGGAAGGGTTTTGTCAGATACCTGGTGCCAGGCTACGAATGGACTAGTTTATAAGACACAATGTTTTGAAGCATGAGATTTCTTTGATAGGGAACTAATGTAGTGACCTGAGGGCTGGGACGATGAGAGCTTAGTGTCCCTGGCAGCAGTATAAGCACTGATGCTGGCCTTTGGGTTTGTTGCATTTTTTAATAAGTTCCCGTGGCGTCCAATCATGAAGTCAAAGTGAGTCACTTGTGGCCCAGAAAATCACTAGTGCAATCTTTGGAGGGAATCAGCGCAAGGGAGGATGCCTTAAAACAAACAAAGGAGACGGAAAGGACCTCTGGTGGCTGAATTCATGAGTGAAAGAGAGATTTCTGTTGAAAGTAACACCAAGATCGCAAACCCTTTTAACTGTCGTAGGATGCAGACCCACGCTGTCTGGGCAAGTGAACCAGGGGTGAGATGCATGAGCTGTGCTCACACGCAACGCATCCGGGACTAAACATCCTTTAGACCGTTACCATCCTGATGGTGACCCATAGTTTGCTGCTCCAAAGAAAAGTACATCTAATTATCATCAGGATAAAAGAAAATCCTAAAAGTGCGAGCCTAGAGATGTGGTTCAAATGATGCTAACTAAACATTTAAGATACTACGGGCAATATTTACAAGGGCTTTGCGCCACTGCAGCGTCACTTTTTCCGGCACTCCAGTGGGGCAATGCCCTTCTCCATATCTACAAGGCGGTGTATGCGTGGCTTAACACCCCCTTGTAAATATGGGCCTCCTCGCTTCAGTCCTCTGTGGCAAAGGGGCATGCAATGGGTGTTACTGTGGGTGTTTCTACGCAATACTCATTGCTTTTTGACACTGCCCCAGATTTACAAGTATCTGTAAATCTGAGGCAGCTCCAAAAACTAACGCCTTTGAAAAATAGGCATTAGAGTGGCGCAACAAGGAGAAATACTTTTATTTCTCCTTGTTTTTGGCTCTTTCCATGTGTGCTGCATTCTGCAGCACACATAGAAGGAGCAAAACCCCATTAATGATTGTTTGTGTGCAGGAAGACGTCCATTCGTGCACAAACACAATCATCCCTGCAACACAGGCACCCTTGCATCATGGTGCAAGGGTGCCTGCGCTGGCGCTAGGCTGCTTTTTTAGCACTGGTGCAGGGGAGAGCACAAGGGTGATCATATTCTTGTTAATACAGCGCATCCCCGCATTTTTGAAATTACGTAGCTCGATACAGCTAAATTGCTTGCCGCACCGCGCTGTACCATTTCATTGTAAATATGTCCCACGGTATGAGAGCAAAGTTTTTAGGGTACTCTGCCTGCAAATTGTTTGAATTGGCGTGCACTGTTCGCGAGATAAACAAAGGGAACCAAGATATGGCTGTGAACCCACAACTGCATAGGCTGCCTTCTGATGTAAGATATTTTATGGTCAATGGCTTCAGATGCGGTACAAATGTCTAGAAGTATCAGTGTCCAACACAGTGAGCAGCTATAATGTGATGTTGAGATGGTAAAAAATGAAAGCCAGACAGTTATGGTGTGCTATGTTGTGTAATGCAGTGCATTGTGTTTTTTGTATTGTCCTCTGAGATGCTGTGCTAAGTTATGGTGTGTTGTGCCTCAGGCTGTGTTAAATTATGGTGTGCTGTGTTCTGCTATGCAGGGCTGGGTCCAGGTTGGACCCAGCCATATGCAAATCAATCTTGACCCTGTTCTCTATGGGAACAGTCCAGCCCGAACTACTGAGCTGGGTTACCCTGGACCAGAAACAAGAATCCTGGGACTCATTTCGGGGTAACACCCCTCATCAGCCAGGTCAGCTTGAATCTGGATGCTTGTTTCCGGTCCAGGGAAGACCTGGCTTGGCAGTTCGGTCTGGACTGTTCCCATGAGGCACAGGGTCAAGACTGATTTGCATATGGCTGGGTCTGAACTGGGGTGGTGAAGTGAGCTAAAGAACGATAATGGATCCAACCCAGATCTGTGACTGGGGGTGAGTGTCTGAAAAGTTTCAGTGCTCCGTCCATCATCTCCTTCTGCTTGCTTTGTTCACCCTAAGTTGGTAAGGGTATGCCCAGACGTGGGTCCCTTGCTCACTTTGCCACTGGATTCTAGCTAGCCTGGCTGATGAGGGGTGTTACCCCAAAACCGGTCCTAGGATGCGTGTTTCCGGTCCAGAGAAGACCTGGCTTGGCAGTTCGGTCTGGACTGTTCCCATGAGGCACAGTGTCAAGACTGAATTGCATATGGCTGGGTCTGAACTGAGGTGGCAAAGTGAGCTAAAGAACGATGATGGAATTAACCCAGATCTTTGACTGGGGTGAGTGTCTGAAAATTTTCAGCGCTCCGTCCATCATCTCCTTGTATTTGAGATTACATCAAGAATTCCATCCATCTCCTTGTTGTTTTTGCATTTGTCGCCCTAAGTGCGTCTAGTATTCCCAGATGTGGGTCTTGGGCTCACAGTGCTACTGGAGCTAAGCTATACCTGGCTGAAGGGCCCGAACTAAGGTGAAACCGGTCCAATATTGCTTGTGCTATGGTTCGGGAGGCCCTGAACTGGCAGTTCGAGCTGGACTGTTCCCATGAGGAACAGGGTTAAGTCTGATTTGCATATGACTGGGTCCAAACTGAAGTGACATGGTGGGTGAAAAAGGATGGATTGGGATGCGGCCTCAGGCGATTGCAAGTGGCTGAGATTAATTCAGTCATTCCATTTATCACCTTGTTGTTTTTGCAATTGCCTCCCTAAGTGGGCCAGTATGCCCAGATGTGGGTCCTGGGCTCAGTGTGCCACTAGAAACAAGTTATACCTAGCTGAAGATCCCTAACTAGGGTGAAACCAGTCCTTGGCTGCTTGTGTTCCGGTTCAGGGAAAGCTGGCCTGGAAGTCTGGGCTGGACTGTTCCCATGAGGAACAAAGTCAAGACTAATTTGCATTTGGATAGATCCAAAGTGAGGTGGCATGGTGGGCAAAAAAAGATGGATTGAGATGCGGCCTCAGGCGATTGCAAGTGTCTGAGATTAACTCAAGCATTCCATCTGTCACCTTGTTGTTTTTGCCTTTGTTGCCCTAAGTGCACTGGGTATGCCCAGACTTGGGTCCTGGGCCCACTGTGCCAATGGAATGAAGCTATACATGGCTGAGGAGCGCTAACTAGGGTGATACCCATCCTTGGTTGCTTGTGTTCTAGTTGAAGGTGGACCTGGCCTAGCAGTTCAGTCTGAACTGTTCCCATGAGACACAGGGTCAAGATTGAGGTGGCATGGGGGGGGGGTAGCAGCCACCAACTAAGATGGCCACACACTGATTGAGCTCTGCAGCCACCAGTGATTCATCCCCTGACATCTGACAAACATCCAAACTGTGCTCACAAATAAACTGCGTGCCCACTGCTGTGAAGGCCGTGGCTTGCTGCTGCAGGCTTCTCAACTCTCGGGGATGCTGTGGGACCGAGGGGCCAGATCGTGGCCCAGTAACCCAGTAGCACATTCACTGCGATGGAGGCCTGAGACGGAGCCCATGGTAGACCGATACTTGACTGATCCCCCTCTCCCAGGTGCAAGCTTTAGATCGGACTGCAGAGGAAGAAGCAGTGGAGGGGCTGAGGGTATGAGGACCCGTGGCTGTGGAGCCCCCAGTGCGGGGCTAGGTGAGACTGATGCCGCTACTGGGACTGCAGTGCCGCAGCGGTGAACCCTGGCTGGGAGAGACCCTGAGACCTCGCAGACATCTGGTCCCTTGGCCCATCACAGTAAGCATGCCCCTTTCTTCCTTGGGGGTGGTGGGGTTGAACTGAGACCGGGGTGTGGCTACTCCTGTCTCCCCCCACCTCACTGGTTGAAATCGGACATGGCCTGGTGGCCTGAATTCGGAGGACCAGGCTGCGGCTGGCCACCGTGCCACCTGCTCCCTGCTGGCAGGCTGCTGGGAGAGAGACAAAACTGTGGCCCGGAGCCCCTGCGGCGGCCCGGGCCCTTGAATGCTTGTGAAGTAAGGACCCTCGGAGGAGGTGGCCATGACTGATGGCACGGCGGCATTGACCCCTTGCCCCAGCTGAGTACTGCCCGGGCCTGATTCACTGGCTGTGGACCTCCTGCGGGCCCAAGGGAATTGGAGTGGCCTCACACGAACACTGGCCGGAACTGGGGCAAATGTAGACTGTGCTGAGTGTGAATGAGGAGACAAACCCAGCGGCCTCCCTCCACTATCTGTTGGCTCGCCTGAGAGGCAATCGCTTGGGGGCCCTGCCTCATTAAGAGAAACAACCAGTTGAGGGCAGCTGGCCCTATTGCACATTTCTCTCCTGCCTGTAAGTCTGGGTTGGACGGGATCCACAACAATAAAGACTGGGGCACAAGAGTAGAGAGCAGAGGCACACCTACACACACTCGTTTAGGTGGTTCACTGAGCCCTTTCGGCTTCGACGAGGAAGAAGACCCTACACACGGCCACAGTAAGGATAGGCCAGTGGAACTGGTGGCCCTTACCTGTCACTGTGTCCCTCCAGAGTTTCTGGGGACATGGTTCAAAATAGGGGCATTAGATTTACACAAATCAACAACCTGGATAAATATGCAGTCGTCATGGTCGACAGCTGGTGCCGTGGAGTGGGAGCAAGTGAGTGTTACCGCAGAACAGGAGGTCCGTTCCTTATCTGAACCTTCACTGTGCATAATCATGGCAGCAATAAAGGAACATCGAGACACGCTGGAACCTAAACTCGACACCGTCACCGTCAACTTTAGTCTACTGCGTTCAGATGTCCAAAATGCCACTGAAAAGGTAACAGAAGCGGAAATGCACAATAATAGTTTGCTTTCCACAACGAAAAGACTGGAAGAAGTCAAAATGCTCAAGAAGCAAAATGCCATTACCACGGCCCGCCTGGAGGACCAGGAGGGCCAAGCCAGGCGCAACAACATCCTTGTCGTGGGGGTCCCAGACGGAGTGGAGGGGCCCAATACTGATCTCTTCTAGGAGGACCTTATCCTAAAGACACTCCGCCTTAAGAAAGTGTATATATACATTTTGATTGGGGGGGGCATAGGGTGCTAGAGCCCTACCACGTCAGGGGGCCCCCTGCGCACAGTCCTAGTCAGAGTGTTCAACCACAGGGATCAGGATGTGATCCTTCAACTGGCTCTCACCCATGGTGACCTCTATTTTGAAAACTCATCTATCCTCTTCTTTCCTGACTTCATCCTCCAGGTACGCAACAACAACGAAGCTTTGAATCCATTAATAAAGCGCTTTGAGACAAAGAAATCAAGTACATGATTCTGTATCCAGCCAAGCTCAGAGTAGTGGCAGAAGTCAAGACGCTGCATTTCACTTCGCCGGATGAAGCATGGGACTGAATGGAAGGTTGGAGAATGGCTGAT
The DNA here is from genome assembly GCA_963921515.1 of Calotriton arnoldi. Lineage (NCBI taxonomy): Eukaryota > Metazoa > Chordata > Amphibia > Caudata > Salamandridae > Calotriton > Calotriton arnoldi. The sequence goes on along the minus strand of CAWUFW010006003.1, from coordinate 805,419 downwards.
TGAAAGCGGGGGGGCGAAGAGCGCAAGTCCCCACCCTAGACCGTAATGCTGAGTCGCCACAATCAGACAGTTCTTGAGATCTGTGACCCCAAAACACCCGCACAAACCCATGAGTGACTATCTGAATTGCCATCTAAAACTGATAAACTGGTGGTGGATTATGGTGGGGGGCTGACACCCAAAACTGAGCATTATCATTGAGGTATATATTGCTGGGCAGGGGCGACCGCCTTTTTAGCCTACGATACCTGGCACAGGACACTTAGATATTGTTACTTGCTTTAACGTCCAGGATTGAGGGGGATGCAATGCTGTATACACTGATCCTGAACCCATACCCATAAAATCTGGGTAACGATGTTGGCTGGAGTGGCCAAACACAACATAGCAAGGACCTGGGGAGCATGCATCCCATCCACCCCCCCCCCCTTTATTGCAGATTGGGAGTCCAACCTTGACTGGTTTCACGGGGCAGAGGAGGGAATTGTTTGGATCCATTGCTGCCCCTCATAATGGATAAAGAAGTGGGGGCCCTGGCTAGAACTTGGGGGCACTGATCTAGACAATCTGGGGAGGGACTGGGGTGGAGAGTTGTATGCCTGTAGTATTATAAGTAATGAAAATCTTATGTTGACACCAGGCCGTACAAGTGTCATTTGAAATCTCACCATTGATCCACCTGTTGAAAATTGTAATACCTCTCAACGGCAACACTGCTCTGTTGGAATTTGTTTTCCTCTCCTGCATTTATTGTATGTTGAGCAATGTTCAATTAAAAAGTGTTTTTAAAAAAACCAAAAGACTGAGGTGGTATGGTGGGTGAAAAACAATGGATTCCGTTGCGACCCGAGTGATTGCCAGTGGATGAGATTAATTTGAGCATTCCATCCATCACCTGATTGTTTGTGCACTAGGTTATGTTGTGTCACATTTTAGTGTGCTTCATTTTGTTGCTTCATTGTGTCAACCAAATAAATACAGCAAGAAACAAAGCCCACAGCCCATTCTCTCTCTTTATTTAATCTTATTGTATTTTTTGAAGAACCGATGATTCAGGCTTCCTATAGCCAGACCTAATGAGAGAACATGCTGAAAATCATTTAGAAGATTCAACAACACATATGATACATATCTTCCTGCGACATTCAACAGTATAACATGTCTCATGCAAGGGTGTTCAAGTAGTATGACTTCTCGGTAGCACCCCTTCTCCAAAGTCATGAAACCACATCACATGTCCACTGCAGCAGTGCAGGTGAGTCATGATGTTGTGCAGAGTCCATCCAATGCCAATGTACAGAGATTGCATGGACAAGGTACTCAAGGTGCTGATGCAGCTGGACCAATAAATCTATTCCGTCCCTGACAGGGCGAGTTAGAGCAGCATCTGGGGAAATGATGGAACGTAGACAATGGCTTTAACATAACTAAATGGACAATACTATGGTGTAAAGTGAGTAAAGAAACCAATAGCAAGCTTCTGTATAATCACAAAAAATATTCTACGTACACTAAAACAGTAACCACACTACATATCATACAAAAAATCAACACTTATTAAGAAAATATATAGTATTTTTTTTATTTATAAATCTTTTTTAGTTCATTTTGTTGATTTTGTTTATAGAAAATATGTATTATTCTCACAAAAAAGGTGTCACAAAAATATATAACAACAACATTAATAAATACAAGGGTTATGTATAAAAATGATAATAAAATAAAATAAATTGTCACATAGACACAATAGACACAATAAATACTTATTTCCACATTCTTGACAATAGATGAAAACTTGATAGAGGCAAGCGGTAGATGTAAAATTGACCTACACTATTTATGGGTTATGACCTTTGTCAACGATCCATATAGAGAGTATCCTGTAGGATTGCTAGCTTTTTCTCCATTAATTTTTGACGCATAATTGGGCATTTGTTATCGAAATTTATTTGCTGCACAAGCATTCATCCATCAAACTTACTTGCAATAGACGGTCCCCTGATGAAGACATAAGTGCCGAAACGCGCTTAGTTTACATCTACCGCTTGCCTCTATCAAGTTTTCATCTATTGTTTGTCCCATCTAATATGTCAAGAATATGGAAATAAGTATTTATTGTGTCTATGTGAGAATTTATTTTATTTTATTATCATTTTTATACATAACCCTTGTATTTATTAATGTTGTTGTTATATATTTTTGTGACACCTTTTTTTGTGTGAATAATACATATTTTCTTTAAAACAAAATCAACAAAATGAACTAAAAAAGATTTATAAATAAAAAAAAACTATATTTTCTTAATAAGTGTTGATTTTTTGTATGATATGTAGTGTGGTTACTGTTTTAGTGTACCTAGAATATTTGTTGTGATTATACAGAAGCTTGCTATTGGTTTCTTTACTCACTTAGCTCTTTTCCCTGCGCATAGCAAGCATATTGGTTTGGTAGGGGTCCCCTTTTTACTAAAATGCAATACTATGGTGTATTCACCCACATTCTTTCCCTTCTTTTAACAAGTCTCAATTATAGTCCTTTTCATTTCAAGCAGAGCTGATGCAATTTCTTAAAGTTGTTTTTAATAGACAACCCGCTGCTTCTATGTTCAGATAACCTGTTTGTCTCTGACTTGTAGATTTGCACTGCCTATAATCTAACTGTCAGAGTTATATCGTTTGGGAAAGCAATGGCATTATTGTGCTTCTTCAGTTTTCAAAGATCCATCATCTCTGTCATGTTCCCTATCATTTAGACAACAGCTCAAATACTCTGGGCACTGTTATTAAAGAAGAATGCTTCTGATGGAATTATATTAAAGGTAAAAAAGGCCCAAAATACACTTAAATGTCAAAAATCATTTAAAGAAATAGAAGAATGTACCTCTTAAATCTATCACTATCCTGCCAGATTGTTCATGTTCCACCTAGAGATGGTTATAAACAAAGGTCCAGTGTATGTGTGGTGTGGTAGGCTGGAGTGTGGAAATGGAGACTAAAATGGCAGATGACATATTCAGAGTAACACAATAAAACAAGCATTTGCAATGCAATCGGTCTCGCCTTTGGGACCTTATATGTATTTAGCTATGCAGCACATTAGCCTGGGTGCTGAAAAATCTACAGTTCTTTAACATGGAGGGAAAGTAAGCACCAAACTGTGTGACACGCCAGGTATGGCAACACATGGAGAGAAATATTGCCATTCAGCGGGAAATGGTATAGTCCAAAGCTCTGTTTTTAATATAAAATCAGGGCCTACGGAGGTCATATCACTGAAAATACAAGATTTGAAAAAAAATATTATTGTCTACGGGTGCTCGTGGAAGACAATTTCTATGGACTGGAATCTAGAGAATGCTAAAGTGATTCTGGTATTTTACTGACCTCTGCTGGTCGTTTTCAATCAAGAAAGTTAAATAGAGGCAGTTGCCAGAAAAATTAAAAAAAGAAAGTCCCTCAGCAGGAAGCAATTCTGGTATTTTACTGACCTCTGCTGGTCTTTTTCTATCAGGACAGTTAAATAGAGGCAGTTGAACAGACAAAAAGTCCCTAAGCGGAAGCAGACAAGTCCTAGGGCTGATCTCCAGAGCCCACAAAGTACATACACATATAAGTATATACTAAAGTATATACAAGAGGTCTCGAATGCTCGACCTAAAAAACAGATGGCACGCTTTTAGGGATGGATTAAGTGGATTGCAACAGTGGCTAGGCCATGTTGCAATGGTGATCCTTCAAGCTTGTAATGACCAACCAGCACACTCACCAATCGATGGAAGAACGAAGTTTGCACAGACTAAAAATGGCATTTTGCACCAGTCAGTCAGTGCAAACAGTGGCAGAACAAAGCCTTGGGGAGGGGGGGAGCAGGGGGGACTGCAAGCTACAGTGAAGGGGTCCCTCTCACAAAATCAGCCTGCCACCAGTCATGTTCAAGTACCTTAAAACCCTGCAACCCATACCAGAGATATCATCAGGGGAGTTAGTGCACATGTCCAATGTGGCAGCAGGGCATACTAAAATGTAATTTATACAAAATGGGTTGAGGGGCTAACTTCGGGGGTCCCTGGCCTCACAGAAATATAAATCGTTGCAGCCCTCAAGAAAAGTTGTTTTGCAAGGGATAAGCAGATACAAGTAAAATCCATTCAATAGTAAATGAATACTAAAAGTGTCACCCTCACTAACATCAACCCATGATTAAAAAAACGCATTTCCTTATTTCTCAGTTGCAGTTCTGCATTATACTTTTTCATAGAACAACACAACAATCCACATGGTATGATGTACTCCATGTGCCACTAGTAAAGAAATACTGCTCTGTGCATGCGGCGTTGCCAAACCCCTGTTTGAATCCTGGCTATCCCACTCACCACATTGTGCAATCTTACGCATTCTTCTACCTTGGGCCCTATCTGACAAAACAAAGACTACTTTGAGGAAACTCGGGGGCATATTATCAACAAACTGCGATAAATATCGCAGAACGCGCTTAGCGCGTTTTATTCTATCGCCGGCTATCGCTGGATTTCCTCGCCGAGTTAGCGCGTTATTATCAACGCTTATCTCAAAGGCGATAGGAAATCCAGCGATAGCAGCAAAAAGGGGGAATAGCGCGGGAAATGCTGCGATATATTTTGGGCGATAATGGAAACCTTGCTAATACGCCCCTGTGGTCTCAGCCTTGCAATCCACCTCCCATTACTAAGATGGCTAAGTCAACTTTAAAGCAGGAGTTAAATTCCTGCGATAAAGGGAGCTTAAGCGCGATGTATTAACATCGCTTCGCGGGTCTGCTGCCGGCTTGATAATATCGCGAAGCCGTGTTAGCGGGTTCTCCCATGCTGGTTTACCCAGGAATGCCTACTTTGCATCTCATTAGCGATGCGAAGCGAGGCGATACCAAAACGGCTGCTAACATGCGCTAATGCATGTTAGCGCCGCCTTGTTCATAGGGCGATGAAATTATAGCCGCTTTGGCGGCAAAAAGTGCCGCTAAAGCGGCGATAATGCCCTTGGTAATATGCCCCTCAGTTTGCACTTGAGGCAGTCACATTGCCAGACAAGCTACCACCTTTCTAGTGTGCACATCATATGCGCAAGGACAGGGGAACAATGACTTACATCCAAACACAGAACACAGCTACAAATATTATATAAACACCCCACTGCCATTTATATGTGCTCTAAAAAAAGCATTGTCAAAGCCAATAGGTCTCGCCTTTGGAATGGTAGTGACAAGCTATTGACTTTCCAATCCTTGTTAGAAAAGTATTGCTTAAAAAAAGTAAAACAAAAAGATAACATTTAAAAATACTGGAGGAGCAGCAAACATATACCGTAAGGTACATAAAAACTGAACATTTAATATTTTCAATCTTTATAAACAGGGTGGTTTATTTTTCAAATACTGTTCATGCTGAAAGAACAGAGTTTATAAGGGGGCATATTCACAAAATGTTCATGCCAGGCAGCAAGCATAGTTTCTGCACTGTGTTGCAAGAATGGGAGAGGGCTGAAGAACGCCATATCTAATAAGATATGACACTTGTTTGACAGGTCACCCTTAGGATGGTCTTCCCCCAAACTTTTTGCCTCCTTACCTTCTGTTTTTGATGATTCTTTTTGTTGGCCTTAGGACTCTGAGGACTTTACCACTGCTGACCAGAGCTAAAGTGCATGTGCTTCTCCCCTAAACATGGTGCAATTGGTGTATACACAATTGGCATATTTAATTTACATGTAAGTTCCTTGTAAAGTGGATACCATATACCCAGGGCCTGTAAATTAAATACTACAAGTGGGCCTGCAGCACTGATTGTGCCACCCACACAAGTAGCATTTCAAACCTGTCTCAGGCCTGCCATTGCAAGGCCTGTGTGTGCAGTTACTGCCACTTTGACTTGGCATTTAAAACTCTTTGGCAAGTCTTAAACTCCCCTTTTATTACACACAAGTCACCCCTACGGAGGCCCTAGGTAGCCCTTAGGGCATGGTGCTGTGTAAGTAAAAGATAGGACATGTACCTTTTAAGTTTTGCATGTCCTGGTAGTGACAAACACCCAAATTCATTGTTCACTACTGTGAGGCTTACTTCTCTCATAGGTTAACATTGGGAAATCCGTAATGCACTTTAAGCTGTAATTCCTTATTAGAAAGGAGTAGTTATATCACGTTTCATATCTTTGGAATGGTAATGATAAATAATCTTAATCTTAAAGTTGGATGTAACATTACTATTTTAGAAATGCCACTTTTAGAAAGTGCTAATCAATAAAGGGTTCTGGCCCTTAATCAGTAAGGCTGGACCAATCTATAATCAATACAACAAAACAACTGCCAATACTGATGATTATTCAACACTTCACTTCTTTAGCAATCACACGTGACTCTCATTGTGATTGAAAAAATAAATCAGTGTTTTTATTTTGCTCTTTGTATTTTTTAATCTTTTTTAAAGAAATTATTTCAAGGAGAACCAGTTCATGTTATTATTTCCATGAACATTTCAAACATTTTTTAGAACCACAAAAGACAATACAACCATATAGCACATACTTTTTACAATTACAAATACAACAATACATTGCATTTCACAATTACATTTTTTTTTACTGGATGTGAGCAAGCTCAGATTCCAACAAACACTAGAAAAGGAAAGAAAAGAAATGAAAGAAACCCAAGGGAAAGGTTAAAAAGGTACACATCAATAGTAATATAAGATGCAACAAATATTACAAAACTTAACATCGTCGTCCATTTTTAATTTATCTGACTGTGTCCTTTCAGATGCAGAAGAATCTATCCTTTTTCCTTGAAAATAACTGTCCAGCCAACACGGAAGTTACTGGCTTCCGCGAAAAATCCACTTTTTGTCCACCTGCGAATAAAATACCAAAAGAGATAACAACTTTTGAACGCACAGTATTGTCCGCAATCACACAAATAGAAAATAAAAAGGTATACATACAACATTTCAAAAGCCGAAAAAGAAGCAATTACTGCACTAAAAACTGACAGCTCAATAACATTAAAACCGGCGGACAAGGGTGGCTCGATAGTAATTATGAGTACCATCAACTACCAGACAGAGGTCCTAAGACAACTTCAGGATCCACAATGCTACAGAAAGATTGCCATGGACCCGACACCAGACATTCAAGGAGAACTCATGTCTATGTTACAGGACGCTTTAGATCTTGGGTTCATTGGCAAAAAGGAATTTGGTTTTTTGAATAAAAAACATCCAAGGGTTCCCCTGTTATATGTCCTCACAAAAATGAAAAACACCCCCCAGGACGCCCGATAGTGTCCGGATGTGGATCAATATTGGAGCCGATATCAAAATATGTCGATTTTTTCTTAAAACCCTTCTTGGCAGATGTACCGTCTCATCTACAGGACACAACCGATTTTCTAAACAGAATTCAAGCATTGGATTTTTCACCCGAAAACCAACTATTGGTGACCCTAGACGGGGTGTCCTTATACACCCAGATACCACAAGAGGAAGGACTGAATGCAATTGAAATCTTCCTTGAGCAAAGATCAAGACCAGTGAGAGTCCCAAGCGAATTTATAATGAAATTGGCTAGCTTCGCCCTAAAGAGGAACTATTTCAAATTTGAACAGAGCTACTATTTTCAGACCAAAGGGACCGCCATGGGCTGTCCCTTTGCGCCGGAACTGGCGGTCCTGTTCATGGCACAATATGAAGATCGATTCATCTACAATAACAACCCCTTTTGGACTCAGATACCGACTTATGTTCAATATATCGACGACATCTTTTTGATTTGGAATGGAACTTTAATTGAACTCATGGCATTCCACAATTGGCTGAATCAACGCACACCCGACATTTAATTCAGTTTGAACTCAAGTCCTAACACCATAACATTTCTGGATGCGGAAGTATACAGCTCACATGGCACTTTGATCACTTCTCTTCACACAAAACCGACTGATAGAAATAAAGCCCTTCATTATACAAGCCATCACCCGCGCAGTTTGCGCGATAACCTTCCAGTGGGACAGTTTTTCAGGGTTAAACGTAACTGTTCAGCAAAAGAAGAATACATGTTTCATGCAAACAATCTTTTGGAAAAATTGAAGTCTCGGGCTATCCGAAAAAGCTTCTGAAACAAGCGATGAAACGGGCATGGTGGACACAAAGGGAAGTTTTGTTGGAGAAAAAGAAGAAGGCGCCTACGGATCGCATGGTTTGCGTAACCACATTCTGTTCACGTAGCAACTTCCTTAAAAGGGTGATTAATCAAAACTGGCACCTAGTACAAAAAGTACATACTTCATGGAGCAAACCACTGTTTGCTTTAAAAAAGGACAAGAGTGTGGGGAACTCAATCGTCCGTGCAGCTGCACAAAAACCACTAAATAGGAGTACATTGAGGTCAGACCTGAACTTACCCCCGATTACTGGCCATCATAAATGTGGGACGTGCGTATGCTGCCCACAAACAATTGACGGCTCCCTTTTCAGCTATAAGAATATCATGTGGAAACACGATGCATTTACTAACTGCAAAAGTAAGAACTTAGTATATGGCATTGTATGTCCATGTCCCAACTTGTACATCGTCAAAACCAATCAAGAAGCTCGCCAACGTATCACACAGCACATGTCAAGGATCCGAAAACAAGTAGCAAGTGGCCTCTGCTGAGCCATTGGTTACTGAAGAATCACAATGTAAATGATTTGAAATGGACCATTCTATCAAAAATTGAGAGCAATCCTAGAGGAGGAGATATGGAAAGGATACTGTTGCAAAGAGAAGCCATGTTAATAGTGAAATACAATACTGCAGTTGATGGACTAAACGAACTCTCAGAAATCTACAATTTGTAATATACACCGACAAGGTTGCCTTTGAGATCAATCTTGCACACGTACTATACCATTCAAAAAGAAACAGACTTGCTTAAAATTGATGTGCACCAAGGGATTTTGGTGTATACTACACTACCGTTGATGGAATATATGAACTCCTAGAAATTGCAATTTTTTAACATTGATCGACAAGGCGATTCACGAGACCAATCTTGAGCACTTACTATACTAGTTAAAAAGAAACAGATTTGTTTAATTTTGATGTGCACAAAGGCAGTCTGGAACATATATTTCTAAAAAACTTGAGTGGGAACATCGTGCAACTATGAGGGATTCAGAACGTTCATCGTTTCTGCATCACTGAATTAATTATGGTTCGGGAGGTTGTCTGATGCCCCCAGGCTTTTTTAACCATAAGCTTCTAATTTTAAAATTGACCACGAAATGCAAACAACGATCATGACACTGCGTAAACCCCTTTTGGACAATGATGTACACAATACCCATAATACACCATCATTGTGATGTAAGGACTTCCACAAAATCCTGGTCGTTTCACAGCAATATTACTCAATTGGCCCACTGAATTGTAAATAAGGCTGCGCATTGTTTCATATAAGACCGCTACAAATCCATGTCGCTTTACAGTAACACCATTCAATTGGCCAACTGAATTGTAAACAAGGCTGCGCAATGTTTCAAGAATTATATGTTTTGCAATGAGAACTAATAAAGTTGTTTCGACACTGAAGCCACGTGACACAAAAAAACCCTGATGTCGCCATATAAACGCGCTGGCGTTTGTTCCTCCGGTGCTGGCTTCAAGACAGACAGGCGACCGTATGAGATTCAAACTCAAAGCGTGAGGTAAATACAGTTTGGTTTGCGAGCGGCGGCTTCTTGTGAAAAGCAATTGACCACGCTGTGGCATAACGGTGTTTTACAGCTTTTATCGCTCTGGTTTTGCAGACTGCGGCTCACGCATGGCTGGGTGACAGAGCTGAAGAGTCCGGCCCTTTGCACCACAACGGAAAGTTTTTGAGGTACAAAGAACAGATATTGACATCTCTGTGTTGATATAATTTGGTTTTGACTAATTACAAGTAGATCTCGAGTTGACTCGAGCGCGCGCTCTCTTTTCTCTTCTCCCCATACAAGGACGGTCGTCTGAGCCTGACTGTGACGTCTCTGCTTAAAACATTGTCAGAGGTCCAGCAGCCACTTTCTAGTAAGTCAAAATAAAGCTGTCATGTCTAGTGTTTCTGGCGAGCAAGGAGGCTTATGAACTAAAAGCCCTTATTTTTCTCTCTCTTCTTTCTTTTTTTAGTTCAGATAGTGACACTTGTAGTGACGTTGGTAGGTGTGAGAGCACCTAGTGGCACAGTTGGTGCCAACAAAGATTATACAAGGTAAATTGTTAGAATCTTAAGATTCTGAGGGATGTTGGAGTGCTTGCGGATGAATCTGAGTTGATGGTAACACGTCCACCCCTTTTTCTCTTTTGTTTTTTAGCTCACTTTCCAGGTCCTGAGGATAACCCTTAAAACTCAATAGGGTTTGAAACGTGTCGACCAGTTGCTTGTGTCCAAACAAGTATATTTGATAAATTTTGAGTATCAGGTCTACAGTATATTATGACAATTAATGAATTTAAGTTTCATATGACCTGAATACATAACTGTTTGGCCAGCTTTTCCCTGGGTCTGTGTTGCATCTTATATTACTATTGAGGTGTACCTTTTTAACCTTTCCCTTGGGTTTCTTTCATTTCTTTTCTTTCCTTTTCTAGTGTTTGTTGGAATCTGAGCTTGCTCACATCCAGTAAAAATGTTTAATTGTGAAATGTAATGTATTGTTGTATTTGTAATTGTAAAAAGTATGTGCTATATGGTTGTATTGTCTTTTTGTGTTTCTAAAAAATGTTTGAAATGTTCATGGAAATAATAACATGAACTGGTTCTCCTTAAAATAGTTACTTTAAAAAAGATTAAAAAATACAAAGAGCAAAATAAAAACACTGTTTTATTTTTTCAATCACAATGAGAGTCACGTGTGATTGCTAAAGAAGTGAAGTGTTGAATAATCATCAGTATTGGCAGTTGTTTTGTTCTATTGACTTTTAGAAAGCGGGCATTTCTCTGCTCTTACTGCTCTATGCAGACCCTCCAGGATTTCGCAATTTGCAAAAAAAATCACAAAATCGGCAGTTTTGTAAAAATGCAGCGAATTTTACAAAACTGCCCGCGAAATTTGGAAAATTTAGAGGATGTATAAATGGAACAGTGATGGGCTGGGGCGGTGCAGGGTTTGCAGTGAGGTGAGAGTGGTATGAACGGCTGAGACGCGGCGCAGAGAGCAGGAGCTGCTGCAGGCAGACATTCAGGGAGGAACAAAAACTGCTGAGAGGAAGGTGGACTTTGTAAAACTTCCGAGGATAGGTACCAGGTCTGAATTGAAGGGGTCTTTCCAAACATACACTGGCTGGCTGTGCCACTGAACAACATGCGCCTTTCTATAATTCAAACCACGTAAAACCATTACGGTCTTCAGTGTGCGCATATGTGCCCCAACCTTCACACCACTAATTAAGAAAGAAGTACACTTGACAAGTTTGCGGTATTCAACGGTAGACCGTAGCTCAGATTGACTTCCAAACTTATAAAGTCGCAGGTTTACGAATGGTGCAGATTGTATGCAAATGCGTACACTGAAAAACATGTAACATATCGTGACGATGCACATAATGATGACATAGCATTTCACCCATGTACAATATTTACACCCCTCCCCCCCCCCACGGGTCAGATTCCCGCCACCAGGAAACATTTCCATAAGATATACTCAGACAAGCACATAACCTGCAGTTGAATACAGAGTTTGTATAGTTACAGAACCAGTAACCAGTAAACGGCTTCCAGAATCGTCCCTGCACGAGGTCATGCTGTGGTTATCCCAGGGTAGGCCTGAAAGGCAATTCAACACCCACCTCACTCTACAACCAGTCCCTGTGCCTAGCTCAAACCTTCATGGATATTGTAAAGAAACTTCAAATGAAGGGGTTTTATGGCATAAAAATTATCTCTTTTGACACAATTACTGCCGCAGGGTGAGTAGGTCACGGGCAACCCCCCCCTCCCCAACACACCCCGCCAAACGGTCTACTAGTTGATCCTGTAATTCAGGGAATTGTACTCCAACTCTGAAGAATTCTACCTAGGCCAGCTACAAAAGTCAGTGTCTGATAGTAAAAGAAAGTGCCCAGCCTCCGGTTATAAGGAGAGTCACCCTTGTGCACACAGAACATAGACAGTCACTTGATAACATCAAGCAGAGTCATAAGTGGAGACCGGCGTGTCCTCTACCTCTTGTTTTTTTCTGATCCAGAGGTGAAGAGGACAAAAGAGGATTACCTGGGGGATAGCACAGGTTTTTAAATCCCTTGCCAATCCCCCCAGATGCGACACCACCCAGACAGAAATGACAGTTTCCATAAGGTGATGGGGCTAATTAGGAATGGCTTGATGACCTATGGGGCTTGGGGGAATGCAGACTCCCTGCACTCTGGATCCACTTCAGCTCATTAACGGCACCCCTCTGCTCTCGCCATACATTCAGGAATACAGACAATGGCTTTCTACCCACACCGGGAGCACAATTGTCAGTTTTTGTGTTAGAGCGGCAGAAAACTGCCCTGGCCTACAAAAAAAGTTACATAGTGTTCCCCTTAATGGGTTGCCAGGGTGCACTGTCTCCCAAAACCTTATGCAAGGGAGGTCATAGTATTGTAATTGCATTTATATAGCGCTTACTGACGAGGCGTCAAAGCGCTTTTCCGGCGAGTAGCATGCTACTCAGGAACCCAAGAAGGATTAGTGTTGAATTAGTATAGTGAACTATGAAAGTAATTTGAGTGGTGGATAGGCTAGTCAGTTATTTGGATTCAGAAGGATAGCAGAGGGATAGAAGAGGGAAAAAGGTTTGCATTTATATAGCGCTTGTTACCCCTGCAGGGGTGCATACATCGGCACTAGAACATCCCAGGGAGAAATACAGCTCCCTCCCACGAGGTTAGGAATGGAGCTGTGCTTCCGTAGAGCTGCAGACACTTTAAACATGCCTATTTCTAAGTGGAATACTCTGCTAAAACAGTTTCCATTGATTTCAGGCTGAAAATGAATGATTATTTGTAAAATAAAGTGCCGCAAAAATGCCGCTAAATTTCAATATTTGTGCCGCTAAATTTGCTAATCCATGCCGCAGTATCCTGGGGGGTCTGTCTATGTCTCCAATACATGGCTGGGGTGGATGGCAGCTTCACTTTGTGCGTGCCCTTTAGACAGCCAATAAAACAGGAAGGTTAGGTGTGTATGAGCACTCATCTGTATTCTGATGGCTCTTCCTCGGCAGAAAGGCAGAGAGGAGCTGACACTTGCAACTGAATAGGTAGTATCCTGTCCCCACACAAAGGGCTGATTACCCCTTACTGATAGTCTGGAGCCAGGGCTAGGAAGAAAGGACCTGTGTGCACTTCAAAGACCCTTCTTTGAAGTCATTCCCACTTCAAAGGCACCACTGAGTATAAGTTCTGGGGATCTGACCTTACCAAGTCAGTACACTACTCGACCTGTAAAGAACTCTGCCAGGAAGAAGGACTGCTGTGCTGCTACAAGGACTGCTACTCTTTGGGACTGCTGCTCTGGAAGAACTGCTTTTCTGCTCTGCTGTGCTGCCTATTGCTTCCTGCTGCTGCCCTCTGCCCTGCTAAGGAAAAGGACTGGACCCATCTAACTTGAAACCAGAGTTACTCCATGGGCTTGCTGACTAGCTCCCTGTTCTGAAGTTTCATGGCCATCAAAGACTTCCATCTAGAAAAAGAGAGAGGGACCCTATATCACCACAGGGGTAGGGTGCCTATAGACCAAAGTCAAAAAAACACAATCCCCTTGGGAACAAATATACCACCACAACAACTGATTCTCACATCCACCACCAAACTTAGTATCAATCACCCAGGGTCAACCCAACACAGAGGTGCAAATTACATGAACTCAAAAATCAAGTCAAAGAAACACATTTTTTCCTCTTTTCAATTTATTAAAATTATATATGTACATATTCTAGCTAATCACAATGTTAAAAACATGTTATGAGGCAATTTAATACTCAAATGTGCCATTCAATAAAAACAACCAATCACAAATACAAAAACAAGTTTAAAAAAACACACAACTACAGCGAGTGGGAATACAGCAAGAAAAAATGTTTTCAAATCAAGAAGACATCACAATTGTCAGACAAAAAATAGGATATTAATGCACACAATTAGATCAACAAATTCTTGTTCAATGATAGCCATAAAGTGTTGCACTTGTCATTAATCTGTGATGTATTCAACAACAAAGCATCGACGCGTTTCGGTGGGTCCAACGAAATATCATCCTCACCTTCTTCAGGAAAGCCAATATCTTCCCACCTTGCTTCAATGTTTCTAAATGAAATACAATAAAATAAAACATATATATAACGACCATTATGAGTTGATTAAAAAGCTCACAATTAACATCCTCTGTGGGTTACTCCCAAGCACTCGAACATTCAAACTTTCAAGCATACTTCCAAATCTCACCGGAACTACCATTGGTCTCCACCATACTTCATTCGCTCAATAACTCAGCGACATAGGGCAAGCATGCCTCAAAGTCGAATTGCTGCCCCTCTGGGGTACAGTTTAGAGATGCCAACTCCGTTGCTCTCAAACATTAAAACAACCAAACATACTTCCAGTTACCATTGAACTTACCACCCGTCTCAACGATACTTTATTCACTCATTTGCTCATACAATAGAGGGCAAACATACCTTCAAGTAAAAATACTCCCCAACTAAGGTATAGTTCAGAAATACGGGCTACGTTCCTCTCCGTACAAAGCTGCAAAAATACACAAGGGATAAAACACCATCAGGTTCTCATCCTACTTTCTCTGGGCTCTATGTCACAGTGTACTACACGTCTTTAGGCATTTACCTTTATACGAGACAGAAAACCCTCACACTCATGTTTTAAGCAAACGGGCTCCTTTTTAATGGTTCACTTCCTTATGCCAGTGATAACAAGCATTTGCAATGCAATAGGTCTCGCATTTTCGAGTGTTTAAGCTATTGGCATTGTAAATGACAATGCCTTTTTTTTAAATCCGTTTTGAAAATTAACACATAAATAAAAGTCTTTGTCATTTTAAATGCCAATAGCTCAAACTCTTGTTAATGCGATACCGATTGCATTTCAAAGAAGCAGCCGCCATTGTCCCGGGCCGCTTGGAAAGTGAAAGCGCGCATGGCGTGCTGAATGTTGCAGGAAAGCACATCGCGCCTGCAGTAGGACAAAATTCATTAAAGAAAATAGTGCTTACAGACTAAATAAAGCATCCTCTGTAACAACAGAAATAAAAGGGCCAGTCCTCATGGGAGGTTAAAAATATTAAGACAAGGCGATATTAAGGAGGGACTAACAAGCCGATTAACGAATCAGAAGTCAGCATTTACAATGGACTATGACACAAGCCAATGACAAATATGGGCGGAGCGTGGGCAGGGCTTAAAGGACATACTCGAATACAGCATGCATCGCAGAGCAGTGCTTCCACTGCCCAGGCTTGACCTAAAACCTAAAATTATGCGGCATAATGAGGCCACATTCTGTGGCACTAGTAAATCACTTGTCATTTCACACACATTAATACTGTCTAGGCCAAAGAATCACCTCTTTAGCATCAATTTGACATCTCGATGTAGCAATTATCAGCTGAAAATGACCAGTTAACCTTTGCAAAGGTATACCCCTATACGGCAACACATGTTACACTTTGTTTTAGTAATGTTTGATCTAGAACTGTGCAAATCATGCAGAATATGGTGGATTATGTGATAAGTGAAGCAAAGGCACAATTATGATGAAAACACTGCAGTATCGTATAATTCGAATGGTCCCAACTATAGGATAAGGGGGAGATGAATGATCTAATTTAATCTCCAGAACTTCTGGGATTAGAAGTGTGTGACTATTTTATTTCTGTATTTTTGCACTTTTCGAAGTAGTGTTTGTGTGAAACTGATATCTAAGTTTGCTGTTTAGTTATTGCTCTCTTATCTTATCTTATCTTATCAAGTATTTATAGAGCGCACGTACACCGATTGGTTTCTTGGCGCTGATTGCTAGGGGATTGGCCAACCCGGAGACAGATCATTCATAAGCTTGGATAAAGAGCCAGGTTTTGAGGCTTTTCCTGAAACTCAGCAAGCAAGCGCTTGACCTGATTTCCAGGGGGATGGAGTTCCATAGACGGGGGGCAAGAGTTGCAAACCTGCAACCCCCTTGGCGCTTTAGCTTAAAGGTAGGGACCGTCAGCAGTTGGAGCTGTGCCGAATGGAGGTTGCGTGAAGGAGTGTAACGGGAGATAAGATTGTTTATAAATTTAGGGCTCTGGCCGTTCAGAGATTTGAACACCAGACATCCCACTTTAAAAATGCAGCGCTGGGGAATGGGGAGCCAGTGCAGTTTCCTAAGAAGGGGGGATGCATGTTGCCATCTGGGTTGTTTATATATCAGTCTGGCTGCTTGGTTCTGAACCATTTGCAACCGTTTAGTAAGGCCCAGTGGTAGACCAAGGTATGTTGCATTGGCATAGTCTAAGGGTGATATTACCAACGCCATCAGCACCTGTACCAGAGCTGCCTGAGTCAAAAGCCTACTTATCTTCCTATTTTTGCGCAGCTGGAGGAAACAAGTGGAGATAACGGTACCTACATGCGATTTTAAGGAGAGGTCATTACCAATGGTGACCCCTAGACTTTTCACTGAGGGTGAGGGGACTGGGAGGGGGCCTAATTCGTTTGGCCAGTACTGTGGACCCCAGTGGTTATGGGCGCCACCTGTCAGGACCAGTTCAGTTTTACCTGGATTTAATTTTAAGTGGTTGTGGTCCATCCAATGACGGATGAATGTCATAGTGGATTGAAAATCAGAGATTGACTGGGAAGAGTTGTCGATAGTAAACATAAGTTGGAGGTCGTCGGCATAGTTAAAGGTGTCCACCCTTCTTTCCTTCAGACATCTAATCAGAGGAAGAAGGTAGAGATTGAATAGGTGCGGAGAGAGCGCAGAGCCTTGAGGAACCCCGCAAGTGGTTTTAAGTTTAGGGGCAGTGAACTGGCCAGTACGGACGGCCTGAGAGCGGTTTTCCAGGAAGGAGATCATCCATTTAAGGGCGAGGCCCTGAATGCCTGCCTCTCTGACACGGTCTGCCAGTATATTATGGTCGACCGTGTCAAATGCGGCCGAGAGATCTAACAGTACCAGGGCCTGAGGAGTACCTTTGTCCGCCTTTTCTCGTAAGGAGTCCAGAACTGCCAATATGACAGTTTCTGTGGAGTGGGCTGGACGGAAGCCCGCTTGGCATGGGTCAAGGAACTCAGATTGTTCCAAAAAATTGGACATACATTTAGCAACGTGGGCTTCAAGTAATTTGGCCAGATAGGGGAGCAAAGAGATTGGGCGGTAGTTACCCAGCATCTTGGGGTCTGAACTAGGTTTCTTAAGGAGAGGGACTACTATAGCCTCCTTGAAGGAGTTAGGTACAACGCCCTGGGACAGTGAATTGTTGAGTAGTGCAAGGGCTGGGGCCGAAATGGTGGAGAAAGCTGTTTTTAAAATATGAGGGGGACATTGGTCCATAGGGGAGCCAGATCTAACTTTTACTAATAGGTCACCGAGGATAGCTGTGTCAATTGGCGGAAAACAGTTAAGGGAGTGGGGGTTTCTGGGCAAGGGGGGGATAGCCTGAGGTGACGTATGGGAGGGGATACTGGCTTTGATATCGGCGATTTTATCAATAAAAAATTTGTTCAGGGAGTCGCAGAGATCCTGTGATGGGATGGGTTTACTAAGAGTTCTCTCAGGATTGGATAGTTCGTCTACGATAGTAAAAATTTCTTTGGATTTATTGTTAGCGGTTAGGGTTCTCGAGGAAAAATGGGCTGCCTTAGCTAAGGAGATTGCCTTTTTGTATTCCTTCAGGGCCAGTAAATAGGTAGTTTTTTGGGCCAACGAGTAGTCCAGCCTCCACTTTCTTTCAGATTGGCGGAGGGAGAGTTTCTGTTGTTTTAGATCTGAGTATCCCCTGACCTTTTTGGAAGTTATGATACAGTGGACTACAGAATTGGATATTCTAGACTGTAAAGTGTAGGCAGTCATCTCTCTACCCACCTTAGACTGGACCCGCTGTTTCCTCTCTGAACACATCCACCTATTGTGCCTTGGAACAATGACACTGTCTACCCAGGAGACATCTTCATTCTCCTGTTGTTTAACGGCTACATGATCCCACTAGTTGGTTTATACCAAGCTAACATCCAAATGTGTACTAATGAAACCCAAACTGACATCCGATTGGAGACCAGTCAGTTGTATCATACAAGCTACCAGGGCCGCATGTATTACTGGCTAAAATAAGGTTTCCATTTCCTAAATGGATCCAAAGCCAAGATCCTTATACGGGAACACAAACCTCAATTAACTCCCATTAGCCTACTCGCAAGCATGGGATCTGCAACTGAAATAACCCAGAAAATTAAGAACCTGGGAGTAATCTTGGATGGAAACCGCTCACTCATACCCGTAGTTAACACTGGCCATCAATCTGCAACATTACTGCTTTGGAAAAAAATCACAGTCCTATGAACTGCACAACAAATAAATCTGACAAGAACCCTGGAGATTGCACACCTATTTTACTGCAACATCATCTACACAAGCCTTCCTAAGATAAACTTAAGAATCAGTCCAATGGCTAAAGCACAGTGCCAATTAGAGTGCAAGGACCAGAATTATGGGACAGTCCTGACACATAATTATGGACAGAATCAATTAAACTGCTTACGTTGAAGAAAGTTCTCAAAACCAAACTGTTTAAAAGATCATTTTTCCATGAGACTCTCCAGAAAAAGCATGTGAAGCACGCTGTAAACAGGATCCTACTCACACATAACTGGACGCCGCACACCTTAATTCACACTCTCAACTGTTTTGCCAATTTAATAGAGCGCCCTGAACTAAACACAAAGAGAAGTACTGTATAAAACATCACATAATTAAATGAAAAATTGCTATCTCTGTCTACAGGGGATAAAGTGTAATTGGTGAGTTAATGGCTTAACCAAACAGCCACATATTGGGGCATTCACTTCTACGTTATGTTAAAATAAACTATATTATATGGTTAGGAGCTTTTATATAATGAAAATACGATGAGCGACACTTTAGATATGGATAATTTGAGGTTTCAAGTAAAAAAGCCCTTCAGAGCTTTGACTGAACTTACAGGCGGGGTGCATTAAATGATTCACGTGCTGTACTTTGGGGCACAAATGAAACTGGAGGAGACCACTTCCAACTTGAAATTTGTCTCTGACTAAACCTAGAGGGAAGCTCTAAAATTCCTCACCCGAAGGATGATTGTAACCATTAAGAGGTCTCGTAGGATGCAACAACTTATGTATTGTATTTTATTCGTATAGCACCTATTACCACTCACGAGGCTTTGCAGCACTTTATGGTTGTAAGCAAGCTGCTCCTACTGTTGCTTGTTTGTTAATGTAGGTTATTGGTATTAGTCTTAGGAGCTCAAGCAGATATGGGGTAAATATGGAGATCTTACTCCTGTGTTCCTAAAGTAAACTCGGGATCTTACCAATGTGATAAAAATATACGGGTAAATAATGCAAATACTAAAAAGTACATTCTGCAAATGTAGACTCTGTCGTCACGTGTAGAGGATGTAATATCAAAAGAGGGTCTGTCACCTCAGAATGATGTCATTTAACAATAGATTTAGTCCTTCTGGCCCAGGGAATAGGAGTCACTCCTGAGAGGTGCTGTCACACCCTAAAGCTCAGTGACTTGAACAGAATGCTCTGTCACTAGTTGAAGCGCCTCGTCCGTTTCCTACAGCGCTAACAGTCGACCTTACCCACCCGGTCTAAAACAAGTAATACATGGTAAGGATGAAGAAACAGGGCGCTGTTACCTGGCTTGCCTGAGGAAGCTCTCTGCTGCCACAGTAAACATGACCGCAACACCCTTCGTTTAAGTTGCACATCAAGACGGCCGATGCCCCATTTCTAGTCTCAGCCTGTGCACTTCCCGCTTTACAGAGTAGAGCTGAAATTACTTGTGACTACTATTGCGGTCACCTGTTTTTTGACCACAGATGTATGGCTGCCACTGATGGCATGAAAATAAAAGGGGGACTATGATCGTCCCGAAAACTGAGGAGCGCTTATCTGGCGGCCTTCTTCAAACGGAAATATTATTAACCTCCCTCCCGTGGCCGGCATGCTCGCGGGAGGGAGGGAGGGGGCGCGGGTGGGAAATAAAAATAAACAAGCAGCATGCGCTGCCCGCCCCTCGCGCACACCGGCTCCTTGCGCATGCGCCGCTGCCATGTTGTCAGGCAGAGATGAGCGAGACAACGAAAGAGTGCAAACAGTGCGGACGAAAACTGTAGTTGGTGGCCGCTGCTTCCGGACTACACGGAAGTCAGTTGGAAATCAACAGCCAGTCAAAACCAAGGTAACAAAAGCTATACCAACATTCAGCAAATGGCAAGCGGCAGGAGAAACTACCGGCCGCTTGCCAACACACAGAGATTACTTTATGTCTCGCTGAGACAGCGCATGCAGCGCATGCGCTGCCAAGGCGAGACCTAAAAATGGATAAGATCCCAATCTGCATGAAAACAATATGCAGAAAAATATTACAAACATACACCTTGCGTATTACTATCAAGCTAAGGTCTTAGAAAATTAAGGACTCCCAAGATAGTTACCTGTTTAATAATAAAAAAGTCCAAAAGTCTCTCTAGCACATCATCAGGAGGGAAGGCTCATTCTCACTCCAAACAGTTTGTTCATTAAAACGTATCTACACATATAAAGATGAAATTATGATCACCGTAACTGTGATGCAATCTCCAAAATACACCAAATTCAAGCCCATGCTCTACGTGCAAATCACGATCGAATTGTGAGACCCAGGCAATATTCAAAGACTTCCTCCAACCCTGCAGCAGCACCTGGACTCTGCCATTTTGTCGTGTAGTTCCTATAGTACCCATGCAGGACCTGCACGTTTGGATAACATAAACTGTGGGCTTGGTGGCAGACTGGCTCTGTGCACCCCACCGCGTATGTTAGCCTGTTTTGCATTAGCTAGCTCACAGTGCCACTAGAATCTCCTCTTATCGGGGAGAGATTAGTTTCTGGCAACCTTAGATCATGACAACCCTGATCCCTCAGATTCGTGGAAATAATGTACTACTTTTCGCTCAGTCACTCGTGCTTACTTATTCAGTTTGTCTCAGAGAGTTACACAGAATAAACAGTCTGGGCGTTTCAATAAGTATTTATTGAACAGTCGTTATTCTAGTGTAGAATATATGTGCTGCAGCAACCAGCAGACAGTAGCAGAGATATATTATCAGCAGTACGATAAAAGTGAAAGGATAGTACAGTTCTACCATATTGCAATAATAATGGTTACATACATGAATATATAAAATGCATTATAAAAGTGTGCATACTCCTACGAGGCCTAACTAGATGCACCTAAGTGTACCTAGCATGTGTGTAGGTCTAAAAGCCTAAGAGTCAAGAATCCCTCTAGGATTTAGTCGAACCCCATTACCTGAAGAGAGAGAGTGTGGGACCCTATCCTGGTCTCGAGTTGGACACCCCGCAAGGGCTGTGTTAGACCGCTGTCAGCTGGAGCGACTGCATGCAGGAGCCTCAGCGTCTCTGGTCAGTGTGTCGGCATGGAAGTCTCGGTTCCCTCTATCTTACCGTGGCAAGATGTGGTGTATTTATACCCTAAAGTGTCTCGTCCCTCAGTATGGTTTGTATTGGTCTTTGTTAGACATGAGGAAGACGTCAGGGGTGAACTTTGTACATACATATTATGCAGGAGATGTAGCTGGTGAATGCTCATGCATAATTTATGAGTACATTGTAGGCCTGTGTTCTGGAAAAACCCTTCAGTGTTCAAACCACAGACTAGATAATGTTCAACCCTCAGTGTTCGTTGTGTACTGTAGGGAACTAATGTAGGTGAAAGATCATGCCTATATTAGGACATAGGAGATCATGACTATAATAGGGCATATACGATTATGACCATAATAGGGCATATACGATTATGTCTATATTAGGATATATATGAACATGTCTATATTAGGGCATATATGAACATGTCTATATTAGGGCCTCTATATGAAACATAACAATTTTTGAGTCCCGCCTTGCCAAGTGATACCAATCCAATCAAGTCAAGATAAGCTTTATTCGATTTAAGAGATTAAATCATAAAAGCACATAATAAAATACAATCATAAAATCGGCATGCAAATGCATTGACACACTTAATCTAAAAACAATCATATTGACTTAAAATTAAAGAAAAATGTTTAAAAGACTGTCTACCTTAATCACATTGTTTTCCTACATCTGATCGCACTTTTCATAAATTTAGTTAAGGAGCTAGTAAACACGTCATGTTCTAAAAGTTGTAGTACATAAAAAGCTGGGCGACATTGTCTCAATCCTAACACCTTCAAAATAGGCACTATCCAACTTTTTCTGAGCATAGTATGATATTTACAAAACAGTAACAGGTGCATTGTAGATTGCGTAGAAATGTCATCACATGGGCACAAACATAGGTTTCTCGACCAATCATTTGTGTCTGGAAAAGTTGTTAACCTATGTAGATTTCCTAAACGTAAACGGGTCAACAGCATCCTCACATACCCCCCTTTTACGGTTACAAGGTATGGTTGCACACCTGGTTGAGTAAGTAGCATTTGGTTTTCCCTAACTGTAGGTTTAACTATCTCAGACGACCATCTGATCGTTTCCAGGAGCTCTAGACAGTCAGTCTTTAGTGATTTTCTTGAGATTATGGTAATACTACCTGGATCGTTAAAATATTCAGGGTGCCCAAGATCTATCATGAAATTCTTTACGTACTTTATCCAGGGAATATGGAGTGCCCTCTGAAGCTTAAAACAATCACTTAGTACCTCACGATTAAAGCTGGTAAAAGATGTTGACCAAATCTTGTGCCATAGCAAGATTGGTTGAATTTTGATTAGATCTGTAATGTACGGCAACCCAAGTTCTGCATGGCAAATATAGGAAGCGGTACTGTTCGGGACTGCTAGCAGATACCTCAAGAACGCATTCTCAATTAATTGTAGCGGTTGTGAGTCAGCATATCCCCAAATACCCGCGTCATACATGGCAGTCGAAATACACTTCGCTTTATAAATCTTCAGTAGCTCAGCAATCGTTCTTTTGCCCAGTTTGCTTGCAAAGTTGACTAAAGCTGTAGTTGCTTTCAAAAATAGCAATTTTCTAGCTAAAATAGCGTGTGACCAAGACCCCTTTTGTTCGAAAAGAATCCCCAAGTATGAAAATCTATTAGTGAACTCAATCTTACTGTTATTTATGAAAATGTCATGACATTTAACATTTCTGCTTCCACATTTCATAATGTAAGTTTTATTGGTATTTACTTGGAGACCTAAGTTGGACATAAAAGATGAGAAACTAGAGACAACTCTTTGCAGCCCTAGTTGTGTGCGTGACATGAGTGCAGCATCGTCCGGGTACAACAATGCTGGAATTGGACGGTTGTTGATGTATGGGAAATCCTGGCACTCGCTTGTTAAAACTGGGCCTAGGCCGTTGATCTATAGAGTGAAAAGGAAGGGAGCTAACACGCACCCTTGTCTCACCCCCTTTCTTACTGGAAACTTGGCTGTGCACTCTCCTAGACCACCATAACAGACCCTGGCATGTGCATTTTGGTAGAGCTGCCTCAGAAAATGTATACGTTGCATGTCCACTCCCAGGGCCTCTAATATGCTCCACGGTTGGTGGTGTCTAACACAGTCAAACGCAGAACCAAGATCTACGAATGCCAAAAAGAGATTCCCACTTTTGGCTCGTGTGTATTTGCCCCAGATGATATTCAAATTTAGCCCTTGTTCAATGGTACCAAGGCCCTGCCGGAAACCGTATTGCAGTTCTGTGACTACCCCCGCCTCCTCTGCCCTTGTCTGCAGTCTGTTCAATAGGACTCGACCAGCCACTTTCACAAAGGAATCCAATAGTGATATTGGCCGGTAACATATGGGATCATTACGGTCACCCTTTTTAAAGATTGGGACCAGTATGGATTCTGACCATGATGGAATGAAACCATAATTGCAACAGGCTTTCAAGACCAATGTTAATAATGGGCCCCAAAGTAAAGGGTTAGATTTATAGAGATCCACAGGCACACCATCTGGGCCATGGGCTTTACTTCCTGCACTAGCCTTTATGGCGTGGATGACTTCATCCACTGTAATATCAAGATCCATAGGATGAAAGGGAGTTAAATCTGGCTCTGATGCTTGTCTGTACATAGTCGGCGATGTCACTTGTGTGTTATCATTGTACATGTTCGAAAAATGGTCTACCAATTGATCCTCGCCGATTGTAATCTCAATTGTTGGTAGATCTCTAGGGGCTAAAAACGGTGCGTTTACTGCTTTCCAGAAGCGTGTGTTATCCCTAAATAGGGATGCAGCCCAGAGGGCCGGCCATGATTCTTCTCTTAGGGCATCCTTGCGGTCTTTTAGAGCACTTCTATAAACTTTTCTAGCCATCTTGATTTCAGACTGATTCCTGGCTGGTTTATTTAAGGCATTTTTCAGAGCCCTGTGTGCTTTTGAGCAGTGTGTATCAAACCATCCCTGTTTTTTAATATACAATTTTGTATTTTCCACAGATAGATTCCTCTTGGCTTCAGAACATATTACCATGAAGGATTTCAGAATATCAGAATTTGCGGCAGTCTCGTCGAGACAAAGGGCAAAATCTTATTTACAGTTGTTGAAAAGTGTCTTAGTAAATTCCGTGGGGTCCAATCTTGCCCACTGGAGTGAATATCCATTGATTTTATTTAAGACAATGTCCTTAATGTGGTGTTCGGATAGACCCTTTATATTTAACACATTACGAGGGAAATCAAAGGTAATACTTATGGGAAAAGGGTCGCTCAAGGCAACAGAATGAGTTACAAAATGGTGTATTCTACTGGAATGTCTATTTGAAACCAAGATGTAATCAATAGTAGAATGCATCCCTCGACCGTTAAAAGTACAGCTAAATGGAACTGTAGGGGAGCATAATTCATTTGCAAATCCAAGATCGGATGAAAAATTTATTGTGTTTATATGATCCCCGAGTATTGTGTGAGAAAAGTGGCCATTAGCTGTTCCATCATCAGTCCAATCAATTCTGTGCTGATCTAGCAGAACCCACGCATCAACAACTTTGCGCCGATCAGAACCACATTTCCCTTTGATGCAGCGGCTGCCTGACGACATCGCTCCGACGGACTGCACAGCTTCTACAACAACTGACTGCATGACTCAACAACAACGCCAAGGGGTTTATCAACAATGTCTTGCTGACTGAGTGGATTGGAACTGAATCATCGCCTCAATCAAGGGGATTGACAACGACGCAGAACATCCTCAACTCCTGGAGTCTTCAACGCTTCCTCCATCTGAGGAACTTTATCATTGGGACCTGCTCTGAGCCCAGTAGCTGGCCTGCCTTTCATTGCGGTTGGCCTGATCTTTGAAATTGCCCTGATCTAGTGTGAGCAGATGTCCCCAGTTGGCACTTTATGACTCTAAGCACTATATTTCCATTTAATCTTTACAAGTTCACAATTCCGGTTCTGCTAATTGGATATTTGTCGTTGTGGTCTTGTTTTACTCATACAATTATTCTCTATTGTTCTAAAGCTGTGTTTAGTGTTTTTGTGGTGTTTTCATTGAGTTACTGTGTGTTTTTGTGTGTATTGCACAAATACTTTACACATTGACTCTGTAGATAAGCCTGACTATACTGTGCTAAGCTACCAGAACGTTAGCACAGGTTATCTTTTAGAGTGTAATCTAGCTTACCCTGACTGGTGTGGTTCCTGCTTGGAGAACAAGAAACCCTAATTTCTAACAGCGCTCTTCATCTCTCTACCAATACAGGCACCCTTATGCCATGGTGCAAAGGTGCCTCTGTTACAGGTAAGGTTGTTTTTGTGCATGAAGGGACACCTTCCTGCAGAAAAACTACCCAAAGAGGCAATTTCCTCTTTCTTTGTGTGATACAGTAAGCATCATGCATAGAAAGAGGAAGTAATGAGGAGAAATCAACATATTTCTCCTTGTTACGTCTTTCTGTGATAGATGCACCATTTTGTTGCAATCCCAGGTTTACTACCTTTAGTATAGCTGGAATTGCATGGGTAGATTCATGGGAACGCCTATGTTCCACTCATGGAATGCCTACCACAACGAAATGTAACTCAACGCAGCTGAAGCCCCCACATTGTGTTACATTTCTTTACAAAGTGACAGAAGGCAGTGCAAATAACACCCTTTTGGTGCTTTATAAATACCATTTAAGAACTTGCTTTCCCTTGCAACGACATTCTTCACACAAGGACAATGCAGCTCTTTCATAAATATTGGACAATGTCTTTTGCACATGATCCAGCTTAAAAAAAGAACACAGTGGATTAGTTGCAGGTACTTAAAAAACATAGCAGCTGTCTGAGGTTGTGGTTCATGAAGTGCCCATGTTTAAAGGAGAAAGCTTCCCAAGCCAGATTTACTTTTCCAATGACTCTGAACTGGAATACATTATCAATCCAATTTGAGCTATGCTCAAATTGGATTGATAATGTATTCCAGTTCAGAGACATGCAGATGATTTATAAACCTAAGTAATAAGAGACAACACTTGCAGAGATGGAGAGCAGCAACCTGCCCCTCCCCAGTGTAATAAATCATCCTTGGTATGTGAAGGCCTGAGCTTTAATGCAATATGTTGATAATGCAGGAGATGAAGCTAAAACAGCCTAAAAAAATCTGCTTTTTACCCAAACACTGTGAAAATATACCTGTTGCTGACTTTTACAGAGCAACTGGGAGAGGAGTGAGGGAGCACATAGAAGAGAGAGCAGGAAAGGAAAACGCATGCACTCCTATGGAGTGCTGAGAGAAAAAAAAAGCAATTCCCTGATGTGGAGCTGTGGAAGGATACAAGTCATCCAATTAAAAGGTTGGTAAAGAAGTTATGCTCTAGGGGAGAGAGAAACACAAGAAGAGTAAGAAAATCTATTGAGTAGGAAGCAGGGAAATTAGATTTAAAAGAAACTGGACAATGATCAGCAATCTGCAGGCCGAAATCCCACTGTGTGTTTTGGTATTCTCCACAATAGGTCTATCGACAACAGCAGGCACGGCCTAGAGGCGTGACAAGACATGCAGATGAAGAGATTGCCATGTTTTCACAATATGGTTGATTTTCTAAAATTCCGGCCTTACTTTTCAAAGTACACAGGAACTTTTTTATTATACCTATCTTGCAGGTGGAACTAGTCTCTGTAATCAAGTGGGCCCTGAAGCATAGACTTATAAAAGCTCAAGAAGAGCATTCTTTGGAGAAATGTGGGGAGCCTAGAGTACACAGATAGGGCAGCAAGTAAGAGTGAGTGTGATAAAGAATGAGGGAAAGGCAGTGTGAGAGAGTGCGAAGGAGTGAGAGAAAGGAAGTGTGAGTAAGTGAATATAAGTGAGCAGATGTGGGAGTGTGTGTCTGAGGGTGTTACACTTGTGGTTTTGAAGGCAATTCCCGGCCTATTGGACACCCTTTCAAAAAGCTGGCACTTTAGAAATAATTCTTGGCATATAGGACACCCATTGCAAAAACTGATGATGGCAAGCTA
This sequence comes from Calotriton arnoldi, assembly GCA_963921515.1. Taxonomy (NCBI): domain Eukaryota; kingdom Metazoa; phylum Chordata; class Amphibia; order Caudata; family Salamandridae; genus Calotriton; species Calotriton arnoldi. Next base: position 777,674 of record CAWUFW010006003.1, on the reverse strand, counting down.
GAAGTAATACTTGGCATATGGGAAGGGGAACCCAGAGTAAAGTGTTGGTGCTGGAATCCTGGAAATTATTCTTGGTGTAAGGGACTCCTATGGCTAAATGGTGCACTGACACATAGGATGTAATTCTTGGTATACGGGTATGTAGGGCAAAATGTTGGCACTGGCACACTAGAGGTAATTCTTGGTATATGCAAAATATTAGTACAGGCCTACTCAATGTAATTCTTGCCATAAGAGCCATTCAAGGGAAAATGCTGAAACACTGGGGGAAATTTCTGGTGCTGGCATACTAGAGGTAATTCTTGAAATAAGAGACACCCCTTGAAAAATGATGGAGTGGCACACCCAGTGGTAATTCTTGTCATTTTGAGCAAAATTCTGGCACTAACATATTGGAGATACTTTTATACTCTAGGAAAGCCAACAATGGCATATGGGGAGGCAGGCATCCATGACAAAAGGCTTGCATTACGATATTAGTGGAAATCTTTAACATATGGGCCACCCAAGGTATATGGATGAAGTCAACTGCAAAACTCTGGCACTAGCAGTCTGTTTGTCATTCTTGGCATGGCAGGGTGTCCATGATATATGAGAAGGTATCCATGACGAAATGCTGGCAGGTCCTGGCATACTAGAGGTAATTTTGGTAATATAGGTCACCCATCCTATACTCATTTAGTCAATTGTAAAATTCTGGCATTGGTCTATTGTGCGTAATTCTTAGGATAAGGGGGCACATGTGGTTTATGTGGGGCATCAATGACAGAATGCTGCCTCTGGTATAATAAGGATAATTGTTGACATATGAGGGGGCACCCACCGAACATTTTGAAAAAAATGGGGTCAACTCCTCTGGAACTGCGGGCTTCATTGGTTTAGCACACCATCAAAGTACTCAATACTTAATGGCTGCTGTTTCAGAGCCCACAGTCTTTGAGGAATATTATGAGGGTGCTTTAAAATACTTTGTTTGAGCACATTTTTTTCAAACGTTTCTCAGGGAGAGAACACCTCCACTTTGAGCCCTCTAGAAAAAGTTGGTCTAACTTGCTTCAGTCACTTCCTCTAATTCAAAGGCATGTCTTACACCCCACAATTTTCAAAGATCACCATTGTGATTCCCCCTTCCAAGCCCACATCATCTTCATGAACCATCTCCGGCGCACAGCACCACGTGAGAGGTCAGGACATCAAGAGGCTGAAAGCGGAGAAATACAAGAAACAGAACAAAAAAGCAACACCTTATTGTAAAAGATCATAATTTATAATTGTTCTGTACAAGTCTCCATCACGGTGCTTAATTTGAGCCTGTGGTTTCCGGTGCTCGGCACCGAAACTTAATTGGCAACACCAGCACTTGTGACCATCTGCCACTTGGTGGCAGTAGAGATAAGCACTGCAACAGTTGCTTATTAATACCATACACATAAAAAATTACTAATAACCTCCACTCAAGCCATTCTTATGGCTTTGGGGGCCTGGAATGGTGTGGAATGTCACACTTTTAGGGTGCGATGGTTAGTAGTTGTGTTGGTACTGTCATTAGCAGGGCTGGCAGGGGCAATGGGTGGTGCAAGCTGCAGTGATCTCCTGACGCGGGCCCTGGCACTTATTTTTTTTAAAATTAAGCACTGCTCCATCACACAGACATTGCACAGGAAGCAAGGAGAAGTTTAAGGCTCCCTCACAAAAAAACTGAAAAATACAGTCAGGGACAAGGAGCAGTGCAAGCCTCTTTCAGAATATAGATGCAATACTGGAAGCAAGGAGCAGGGGAACCTCCCATCACAAAGGAGACACAGCACAGGATGCAGGGGAACCAGCCATCACAAAGCAGAGGCATCACGTGACACAAGAGCAGGGGAACCGGCCATCACAAAGGAGACAGCACGGGACGCAACAGCAGTGCAAACCTCCCTCCCAAAACATGTATGGCAAAAGCAACGGATGCACAAGCCTCACTCATAAAATCAGATGTAACACAGGAAGCAAGTATCAGAGCAAGCATCACCTAACACAGCTAGCATGTCCAGCAGCTGGGCACGCCTCTTGTTCACAGTGTGTAGGGCTGCTCAATGGGCAGTCAGCCCAGAACATATGAGGGATGTTGAGACTTCCCAGTCCACCCGTCCCTGCACAAGTCTCTCTCAGGGAACAGGTAGAGTTTGGCAACAGTAAACCTGCCTAACAAAACATGTGGGACACGGGTAAGAGTGAAGGATTGGTGTGCACAGCAGAAAGGTGGTATTCATGTTGTGTGTGATCTTTCAAGCCAGTTGAGGATTTTTAATATTATTATTTGAATTTTTTTTAGCCAACAATCTATTCAAAAGCTCAATGAAAACAATGATTTCTAATCCCACATTCCCATTACCTCCTCGTCCCTCTCGCTTATCTCCATTACATAATGAGGCCCCTGTGACTTGTAGACACACCCCCTACCAATATAAAAAGGCCCGCCCCCTCCACAGCTCCTCTTCTTTTGTGTCTGTAGACACTGATGGGGGAGGGCGGTGCTCTCGCTCCGGAGCGGTTTTTGCTTTTTAGGTTGAGCGTAAGCGTACGACCTCTTGTATACTTTAGTATACATATATCTCTGTGGGCCAAATGCCATTCCTTGCTTCTCATTTGTTTGTTTCAATTCCCTTTAAAAATCCTTGCTTACTAGTGGCCAGTCCTGCCTCTTTGTCCCTCCTTTTTCCTCCGAGGAGCAGGGACTTGGTGCAATATCAATACACTTTTTTCTGTTGATCTGCTCGTGGGGGGGACTATTTTATTATGTTTTCAACCTCTTGTTACACTGTGGGTGCTCAGACGTAACTGCTTACATTTTATTGCAGCATTCACATCTTGTCCTTCCTGTCCGAAGTCAGCAGCAGCCTGCCATGCTTTCTAGCTACTGCAGCTCTAAATCATGTAAAAAGTTAAACCAAAACTTAAACACAGCTTGAAATGATACTTTAATATGCATGCTGCTTGTGTTTTTTCCTCCCCTCCAGGACTTGTACTTGGCTGCTGGCTGAGGAGTTGGAAGTTTCTCCTCAGCGGTTTTGCGCTGAGGCCAAAATGTTTCCTTCTGGGAAAATGTCCCCTTTAAAATGTGCATTTGAATGTATTGCATTAAATAAAAGCAGAATAAGAACACAGGGCCAGCACAAGGGCTGTGCGATTGATCGCACTGGATTCTGACTTCAGAGGGGCAATGTTTCCGAGTTTATTTTACTTTTAAAAGCACTCCGCACATTCCTGGCCTCCTGCAATTTCCAGACAATAAAAATGTCAAGATAACTCCGGTGATTGATGTTCTTGCGGGAGAGATCAGAGTTGTCTAGTGGAAGAAGTTTTAACTCATTGCAAGGTAGCCAGAGGGTTAATATGCCAGCTGCGAAGAAAGTGTACCATGCAGATTACAAAGTGCATAAAATGTAAATAGGTCAATGGGTTACTGCTCTTCTTTTACATGCAGCTTATAAGTTAAAATCCCAACAGAACAGTGAATTTATAACTGTCCTCAAAGAACTGCATGCACTGCAAAGTAAAGATTAGAGGAGATATTAAAGTTGCAAAAAGGGTTCATCAGGATGGAAATTGATTCTTATATTTTAAGAGTACCCCCAACTATGGTGTTCTGTTTTCAATTCTGAGTTTGTGCTTCTGGGGCCCAAGCACTCTTTAGCAATGCTGCCTACCAATATGCATGCTTTGTGACTCCTACACCCTGTAGTCCTTTGTATTATGTAACATTTCCTTTACACTAATTTATACACTTATGATTGATTGTCTCTGTGTTATTTGTGTGTGATGCAAAGTGCTCTGACACCCTACACTGGTATGTGTGGCGCTTTTTAACTAAATGCATCTGAACATTAGTGGTTATGGAGCCTTAAGGGACACTCTTAAAGGGTGGTGGTGAGGGAATCCGCATCACTCAGCCTTACCTCAACATCACCTGAGCACCGTCTCAGCATCAACACAGCACCACCTCCTAATCAGTGCACCACCAGTGCAGCACCAACTCAGCATCAGCGCAGCACCACCTTAACATCATCACTGCATAGCTCCAACTCTTTCCTTTTTTTAAACTCATAGATCTGATGCTTAGCTCCTACCTATTTGTTCTTTTCTGTCACCAAAAACGCAAAGCTATACACAAAGTTCCATGCCACACAATTCAGCTCCACACATTTCCAACCCACACCACATAATTTAACACCAAACCACATAATACAACTCAACAACACAATGACACAGCACCACATACATCCAATCCACACCACACAATTCGACATCGTGCCGCAAAATTCAACTGCACACCACATAATTAAATTGTACAAGTTACCACTCCACACAATCCCACTACACATAATGCCACTACACTAAATGCCACAAAATTTCTAACTATATATTTCCAGAGCACACCATGCCACATAATGCCACTACACAAATCCACTCCACACCACACAACTACACTCTACAGAATTACACAACTAACTAATCCAATCCAACCCACATAGTTCCACTACACACCACATACATACACTCCATAACACATAAGTAAAATACATTGCCATTTACAATGCCAATAGCTTCAATACAAACAAATGCGAGACCGATTGCATTTCCAATGCTTGTGTAGGTTGATTTTTGATTTGGCCAGCTCTTCTTGTTCAGTGGCATTTTCAAGTCATGGTTTTCGTGATTTGTGAGTTTCTGTTCCCTCGTAGAAGTGACAGACTTTGCGACATCCTCATGGGCCCGGGGTCTCAGAGCAATATTGTCTCAGGGTGTTTGGTGGAGCCTCTGGGGCGTTCCTGCACAGGTCAGAGCGGTGCTCTGCTTGTGGTGTGAGCACTGTGTGCTTGGAGGACATCACCGGCAGGTCTTAATGCGCTGAGTTTTTTTAATTGGCCTCCCTACTGCATGGGTTCAGGTACCACCAGCGGAGGCAAGGTGTTGTATGGTTATTCTTTCACGTCAGACTCTACTACATGGCTGGAGGGTTTCTGCACGTTGGGGCAGGCGCGGTGCGCATGCTCCAGGTGGGTTAGCAGCTGCCTTTTCACCGCCTGTGTGCCTGGGAGTTGTGGAGGGGGGCATTGCAAACATATCTCATTATCCACATAGCTGTGGATGCTGGTCGGAAGCTGGTTTGCTCGTGGGCCTGGTGGACACTGTTGTACTGAGGCTCCTCTCTGTTCTGGACTCTCCCAGCAGGGTTTTCGTAGTCTCCCGGGCTGCTGGGCATCTGTGGGGGAATGCAATGGGGGATACTTTAGGAGGCTTGGCCTCGGGGTGCCCTTGGCCTGTGGTACTCCCTGGGTTTATCAGGGCGCTTCAGAGCGGTGTTCTGTTTGTCGGTCTTTCAAGTTGGCACAGATGCTGCATGGTGCTGCACGTTTTCGGCCTTTCCATTTTGCATGTTTATGGGAGTGCTATGCCTCTTGGTGAATGCAGTGCATGATGGGCTGTTGGGGTGCAGTGCTCCTTACTCCTGGCATACCTGTCCCTTTATGAACTATATAGCTGTCCTGTGCTTTTTGATTGGTTGTTCCTGGCCTGTGGCCTGTCCATTTTCTCACTGCCTGTTGTTTTTTCTCTGTACCTTTTGGTATGGTTTTCTTTGACCTTTTCTGTGCTGTACCAGTCTTTAATGGCAAACTGTAGGGTGAGTTTCCGTCCAGGGGCTGTGTTTGCCACTCCGGGGGCCTGCAGTGCCTTTCTTCGGCCGGGGGTTTGTTTTTGGTTTACCATTCAACTGGCTGCTCTATGTTCTACTGGAGGGGGTTTCTCTCTCTGCTGGGCACCATCTTTGTTTGTTCTTGGATTTTCAGTCTGCTGGGCTCCTGGTTCGGGGTTTCTCAGCAGACTTGGTTGCTTGAAGGTATATGCGGGGGATGTCACTCTGGCCTAGTGGTTTAGGTATTGGCATCTTGCTTGGCCGGTTATGGGTTGACCTCCTGGTGTTTCAAGGGTGGTGTGTGCTCAGTTGCGGTGTGAGCATGGTTTCTTCTCTGTTCTGTTCTCCTGGCCGACGATCTGCTGTTTCTTTCTCCGGCCGGGGTGGGTATGTTTCAGTTGTCATGGCTCCCTCCTGTTGCCTGGGGCTATGGCTCGGGGTCATGGTCTTGGTACTCTGATGTTGCGGTTTTCACTGTTGCAGAGGCTCATTCCTGTCTGTCCCTTCGTGGGGCATTTGGAGGCTCCTGTTCTCTCTTGGACCAGTGATGTGGCCTGTTGGTCTGGGGTGCCGACTTGAGACCTAAGGTAGGAAGTTAGAGTCCTGGTGTCAGCTTTGCATCTCGTGTGTCTGGGCACTTCAATGTTTCCCTGTACTTCTGGGTCACGGGTCTTCCCTCATGTTGCTTGCATGGTATGGTGCTTATGGCCAGCACTCCAATGCCCTTGAGCTGTGTTTCACTCAATATGAAACAATGCTTGGCATCAGTCCTATGCAGGTATTGTGGTTGAGGTCTGAGGCTCTAAAGGTGGAGTTGCGTGTTCATGCCTTGCTTTCTCTGCAGCCCTATGCCTGGTGAGTTAATCTGAACCTCGTCGGCATGGCCGGACTGGCTACCGGGCCTTTCTAAGTAAAGGATGGAAAACCGAATGGTATTAGAGTATGCTTTAAAACCATTTGTTTTGCTTTCTTTACTTGGAAGCAAATGCAGGTCCCCATCAACATAAATTAGCCCCCATGGCAGTAAAATCGGGCCCCAGCTCGGCTGCCGACCTGAACGCCCGGTAGCCAGTCCGGCCCTGCTCGTCGGGTGTTTTGGTTTAGGAGTCTAGACTTTGTATGGTGCCTGGTGGGTAGTTCGGATTGTTCTGGCGGGCCTTGTTCCTCATGTTGGTGTCATTCTGGGCTTGGTGCCACTTCTAGTTGAAGGGGCTGTTGCGGTCCTTTTTCCACATTTTGCTTCACCTGTGGTGCTGGATTTGCCATTGTACCTTGTGTTTCAGGTGGCAATCGTTGAGTCCTGGGCACAGCCTGGGCATTCAAACACACAGAAGGGGGCACCTGATCTGATACGTAGGCAGGGGAAACAGGGGAAAACAAGGTAATAGCAACAAGGAAAACCCCACTGCCTAACAACTATACTCAAAGTGCTAATCGTCACTAATATATATACACACTTCAGTTCTTGTTTTCTTTTGCCTCCCCCCCCAAGTTTGTTCATTCATGCTAATGAAAAAACTATTTTGTACAAATTAATTGTTCAAACTTTTGTGTTCAACTTATGAAGTGACACTGTGTTGATACCACTATCCTATCAACTGGATACGTGTGTGGGACCACTATTTGAATGTTCATTTTGAAAGTTTGTTGGATTTGTATGTGTTTGAGGATACATGTGAATGAATAAGTTTGTATTGGTTTGATAGAATCAGTGTGTAGTTGTGTGTTAGTTGTGCCTGGGCAATTTATATATTCAGTTACTATGTATTTATTTTGATATATTCATGTTTGTTGCGATTTAATATAATAGATTTAAAGTAACTGATTTCATACTCCTGTGTCCTGTTCTGTGGGGGTTAGGTTCTTGTAGTGTGTGTGTATATATTAGTGATGATTAGCACTTTGAGTATAGTTGTTAGGCAGTGAGGTTTTCCATGTTAGTATTACAGCCTGGGCATTGCCTGCCTACCTGTTTTCTTTGTCAGTCCGCTGCTTGGATCAGTGGAGATGCATGGGTGCCCCATTCTGTTGCTATTTTTTCCACCTTGGCCCCTCTTTTTGTCTGGTCCTCTTTCTTTTGCGTGACTGTTTGTCCTCGGTCCGCGAGGTGGTTGGGGGCCTGTAGATGTATTTCTCGGCCTCTAGTTTGTGCTCGGGCTGCATCATGTTGGGCAGTGTTGGCTCGATTTGTGCTGCTGGTTTTTTGGTGGCTCGGGCAGAAATATTGCCAGGGGGGTTGAGGTGTTGGATGTCCAGGTCCTGGTGGGGCTACTGACTGATTTCCTGGCTGATGTGTCAGCGGCTATACTTTGCCAGCGTCTGTTCTTCCTGGCCAGACGCTTCCTCTGGTGGTGGTCCTGGAAGGGGTTCTTCCGGGATTGGGATGGTCTCCTGGTCCTATGAAGCCACTTCAAGCATATCTTCTATGCCTTAGACTCCCTTGAATGCTGGGGGACCTGGGTTTCCCTCATGATGGATTCCGTTCCTGTGCTTTCTGTGTGTTTTTGACCCATGTTAGGTTGCTGCAGGATGTCCCCGCCTGGGCTGGGCCCTCAGGTCGGCGCTCCTGCCCATGGATGTCCTGTGGCCATGTGTCCTGTGGTTGGCTGGTTGTCGGTTCCTGCTGCAGTTTGTGTCAGGGGTTTTCGGCCTGTTTTGGTGGTTCTGTCACTCCTCTTTCGTGGCGTGGCATCTGTTCCATTCTAGTGGCTGTCCTTGCGGCATCACTTTTCCTACTGGTCTCCTGGGTTCTGCCTGGCAGCACTCATTTGGTATGGTGCGTGCCTCCACGTTATGCTCCACTGTGGGCAGTTCTTCATCTGCCGAGGATTTCCCTCTTCCCGTGTCTGGATGACTGTTGGTTGATTGAGGTTTCTCTTCCCCTGTATTGTTCACAGGTGTAGGCGGTGCTGGTTCTTCTGTCTTCTCATGCTTTCTGTGTGACTGTGCTGTGGTCATGGCAGGTTCCCTTTTGGGATCACATGCTTGTTGGGGGCCCTGTTCAAGATGGTTCTGGGCATTGTGTGCCATTGCCAGGCCTCGTGGATGCTGTGGGTTCATTCTCATCTGCTGGAGCTTGGTTCTGCTCCTGTTCGCTCAGTCTCAGTTTGGATGTGGTGCCTTTTTTCCCTGGGTGTGTGCCAACAGTTCGTTGGTAGCCCCTGCTGTGTCCTTGCCCGTTGGTCTGTTGTTCATTTCCCTCCACTTCCTTTGATCCGGTGGTCTGGGTTGGGTGGGGGAAGGGTAGGGGCTCATGTTGTACTGGTGGCTCCGGCATGGTCCTACTCTGTCTGGTTTCCCCTGTTGTGGGTTTCGATGTAGAGTCTGTGTGGCAGCTTCCATTGATTCCGTCTCCCCTGAGGTTTCTGAGTCTCCTTGTACCCTTTCTGGTGTATCACAAGTTGATTACTGGGTTGTTGTGCGGGGTGGCTTCCTCTGCAGGGTCTCTCCGCCTCTGTCTCCTCCTCTGTGCTGGCATCCGGAAGGTTTCTGCCTGGTCTTATGATCAGCATTGGGGGTCATTTCAGGCTTGTAGTGATTGGCCGCATGTGAGTCCATGCTCTGTTTCTCTGCCCCAGATGCTGGTGTCCCTCTTGGATAGCTCTAAAGGCTTTCCGGTCCCCTTGTGGGGGTCAGATGGTTTGTCTGGGTCTGGTCTCCTGGATCTTTCAGGGTTGTTCATTCTATGTCCTTTCCCTCAGGTGGTGTGTCCCTCGTGGGATATGAAAATGGTTTTGCGGGCTCTCCAGTGTCCCCCGGATTGGCCTCTTTCGTCTGTGGGGTTGCTCCTTCTGTCTTTGCTGGTGTTTTTTTTTTTTTTATGATGGCAGTTACGACTGTGCACCGGCTGTGGGTGCTCGACTTCTTGTCTTGTGTATCTCTTTTCTTTTGTGTGTTTTGGTTCTGGTGTTTGGCTCCGCAGTTCTGTCCACTTTCTTGGTACTAGGCTGTCCTTGCTTTTCATTTTCCCTTGATGTGCATTTTTGTTTGGGTTTTTCTCAGCAAAAAAATGTACAGTTTTCCTGGTATTTTTGGTTCGGTATGTCTCATTATGTAATGGAGATAAGCGAGAGGGACGAGGAGGTAATGCTTCTATTACTTACCGGCATTACGTCATGTCCTACTCTCGCTTATCTCCATTACGGCCCTCCCGGATGTCAGGCCAACTGTGTCTATGGCGGCTTGGTACGTACAGGAGTTGTGGAGGGGCAGGGCCTTTTTATATTGGTAGGGGGTGTGCCTACGAGGCGCTGGGGCCTCATTATGTAATGGAGATAAGCTAGAGTAGGACACAGAGTAATGCAATTACCAGTACGTAATAGAAGCACTCATAGTAAGTAAAAATAAAACTACAAGTCTCAGAAGGTAAAGTTATGATGGGTAAAAAGCGAGGACTGGCTTCTTACAACATGGGGAGGAGGTCATTTGACATCTATGTGTGCTGCAACTCTATGCCAGGTGCTAATACTGAAATGGGAAAATTAAAACTGAAGCACCATCCAGAGTTAATATCAAGGCGGCATCAGTGGCATTGGATTATGGACTTGAAAATGAATGTTTAGAAAGAATGTCTGACAGTGTTTAACTCTGAGCTGTTCTAAGTAGATTTTTGGGCTATATGAAGGATCTAAAGAACATTCATGTGTGCAGTTAGTATCATAATGTTAGGAGGGACTACCATCTGAAAACAGTAGTCTGGGAAGTTTTTGTAGTTGTTTATACATTAGAGAGTGATACAACTTACAGGAATTGCAGCAATCTCAGTATGGAGGTCAGCCAAGGGCATCAGCTGTCACTGTCCTTCACAAGACTCTAGCAGTCCCTCTCCAAGAGCCCAGAGAAAGCCTCACAGAGACCTCCTGTGGGCCTTTGGCTCCCCACTCTTAGGCAGTTCTTTGGTCAGATGCCCTGCACGTCTGGATAAGGAGAGAAGTGAAACAGCTGTTGGTGCGAGCAGTGCCCTCTCTGTGCATGGGAGGGAGCTATTGGTTCCACCCCACCCAGGACAAGACTAGTCATTTTCCCTAGGACTCCACAGTTAGCAGTGAGGGGGAAAGAAGCATGCAGGCCTTTAACTGTCACCATGTTCAAAAGACCAGCTGGGATCCTGTTTCAGATCAGTGTCCCCTGGAAACAGTGACCCCTTTTGACCTTATTCAACTCCAAAGAGGCTGCACAGGAATAACACTAGAGCAACAATAATGTTGAAGATCGCTTTCTAGTTTTAGCTCCGTGGAAAACAGGCATCCACAAGATGTTCTGTTTTTAAGCAATCACATGTACAGAGGGGCCTGGGTCCCCTTAACCCCCGGATGTTGAAGCCCAGGGGGGTCACACAAGGGCTGAGGGACTCTGCGTTACACCCCTGAGTGCAATTGGACCCATGTACCCTGCCCTCTACGGTGAAGCAGATAAAGTAACAGAAGTGGAGCTAGGAAGAGATGAGGTTAGGTGACAAGCTTCTCAGAAATGAGGATACAGGGAGAAAGGAGAGACCACTGCAATGCCGCCTTCAAGGCCCCAAAACATTTTTTTAAATTGTATCTAGGATCAGCTTGCTGGGTATATTCCTCAGGGGGACAGGTATGGTGGCCCCAACCAAAAGGCAGGCAGTCCCTTCTTCCAAGGATTTAAAATGATGTATCTAGGTGACACCCCTGCTGGCGAAGGTGGGGTGGTGCAGGTCCTTCAATGCTGGCACAAATTGTCTTCTTTGATTGATGGGAAGGCCATCTTAACTGCCTGATAGGTAGCCCAAGGGACCCGGAAGGCATGCCCCTCAGCAGGGCCTTGCAGTTCTCCACCCATAGCTTGGTGATACACTTTTCAAGATGTTTTTATATTTTTTGTGGAATGCGCAAAGACCGGCCATCTTTCCTTAGCTCATGTCTCTCCTGGAGCTGTTGAGCACATGGTGAGCTTGCACTCAGTCCTAGCATGAGCCCTAGCCAAGGTCATGCTGGTGTGGGTGGAGCAGAGACTCTGGCAACCTCAAGGGCTCTGAGGACATCAGTGAAAAGAGCATCCCACTAGGATGGCTCTTGTATGGACTTTATAATGCATTTAGACCCTGGATTCCAAAGCAACTTGAGTCAGGATATGCCCAGCCTCTAATTTATTCCCTTGGGTGTGACATTAAACAGGCTTTCAGCAAGGGCAGAACATGATTACAATACCACACTTTAGTACATGGGATCCTGCAAGGAATGTTTAAAAGCCTGTATCTAACTTTCTTATTACAGTCTAGGTGTGTCATTTCTAGTCAACCTTAATGAGAAAATTACATATCTATCTACTGTAACAGTTATTGCAGGTAAACTGTGGCATCAGAATGCTAATGCCAAGAAGGTGAAAAGTAACTTTCCGAGGAGGACTGGGATGGGACTGGGCACCAAAATAAAAGTGAATCAGAGAGCCAAATAGTGGCCCAGATGTGCAAATAAGGGCAGTTTTGAACTTGTAAAGACATGCGGTATAGATGTTTTGCAAGGCATAGCATTCTGCAGGCATCTTTGCTTGCTGCAGACAATGTTTTAGGTAATTCTAGAGAATTCAACATTAAAAATCAGCCCACCCTTTGAGCTATAAACATATTTTTTATTAAAGTCTGCATATTATGTAGCAGATGATGGATTATGTGGTAAATGTGGCAATTTCATAATTATGCAGAAAATGCAGCCCCTGCAAAACCGTCTAATTCCTGTCGCCCTGTATATAAGTCAGTCCACCATGTTCCTGGGAATAAGAGTCAATAGCTGCTTTAACGATTAAAGGAAATGCTAGCTTTGCAGACCCCTTTCTTTTTTAGGCTTCAATAGAAGGAAGGAGGGGTCAATCCACAGTGTGCCACACATTCTAAAGTACAAAAATACCATTGATATTGGGCTGCAATAAACTGATTAAGAGGATGTGTTTGCAAGAAGTTACAGTCTGTTCATTGATTTATTTGTTTTTAAAGTACAGAGTCCATGTTTCTTTCATATTACCTACATCCAGAGAACACCTTTGCATTGAAGAAGCAGGAGACTGAGGACGTAATTTAGGGCTTGTGACAAATTGCTTTAAGGAACTAAATTTCCCTTGACAGACAGGAAAAGTAGTTTTGTGATGTTATGAAGGAGCTCCCTGGTCAGCCTCATTCCTTTGAAAATGTATGACAGGCTATTTTAGCTAGAAGTATTTTCCAGCTACAAGTATTTTTTGGTGGATTTCTCATTTTAGGTCTAATTACAAACAGCTTTTAAGCATGACCACATCACATCAATTTTGGAAAATATACAGATCTTGCTTTGGTACTCTTTGGCCTTTCAAGAATGGTCAATTCTCAATAATAGCGAAATCAGGACAGAGGTTCCTGTCAATTGTCTTTACTATAGCCCTCTCTTTGATTCTGCAACTGTGGAGAACCTGCAGAGTCACAATAAATCAAGAATAGCTGAATAAAAGGTTTAGAATGAATCAATTTGAGGAAGCCTACGCAAAGAGGGTCGGGATTTTAAAAGATTCAATACCTCTTGGCAATATCTCGATTCAATTGCAAGTCTGAGCTCTCTGGTCCAGGATAGTTTGGGTTCCCCTTAAGCTGAATCTTGCTTTATGTCCCAATGGGCTGTGCTATAGTATTTTTCTAATTTTCTGCATGGTTGAGTAGTTTACCTAATGAATTATGATTGTAAATAATCGTATTTGTGATGTCTTATTGCACTTTATTGCAGAGTTGATCTGTATTTTATCATGTAATGTGATCATGAGGGTTATTGGAGTCGGCTACTATTTTACTCTTGCCTGTCTATACACTTTACCATATTCTCAAGGAACCTTAGTAATGATTTAGAATCTACTTGATGTTTGTTATGTCCTGCACTTTTAGTGTGCTCTCAATATTTTTTCTGGAAGTTTTTACTTGATTGGTGATAATAGGTACTTCTGGTCCATACTATGTATGAACACTTGCACCACTTTTCACTTGTAATTTATATTGATTATTGCTGATAATTGAACAGTTTTTTAAAATTGTCCTTCCCTTTTTTTAAAATCATGTGTCTTTTCGAACAAATTCTGCTTAATCAAAAAAATGTAAACAATTAGGAAAGAAGAATGTAAAGTTGACTTTATGTCAGTCCCTTTTCAGCCATTGGCTTCAACGTGTTTTTAGTGTCTTGACAAGCCTTGGATGGACTGCCTAATAAAGCTATGACATTTAATGGATGACTAATTTGTCCTATTTGGGTGCCTGGTTTTGGTTAAGGGACATCAATAAGTTCTTTCTTTTGTCTGCAGATGGCATATGACATGCAGCTTGTAAAAACATCCAATTTCTGATCTTCGATGGATTTACTTTACTGATACAACAATATAATTGTTGGTTTATGTTTTATTTTTTACTTAGGAAGTGCTGCTGTGCGATACTGTGACTTGGCCTTTCATAAAGACACAAGGTTTTTCAACAATCATGCTTGTGTGGAAATTGCTCTCTTTTACTCTTCACTTTCCTAACAAAGAAGCCAGTAGTCAGAGGTCTGCCGAAGTATCTTGTATTTATTATCGACGCGTGGTTGCACATATTCACAGCGCAAGGATGACTATGAAAAGCGTGGACATCGTACAAAGATCTGCAAGGTTATTTATACATGTTACACTGTAGATGGACTGAGATGGGTAAAACATTTACAAAGAAGGAACAATCCCTGATTAGGTAACAAGGATAAGGCTTGTTTACATTTCTGATATCCTGACAGACAATCGAACAAACGAGCAAAAACATTATCAGTGGACATTGCTGGTTGCCTTCTCATACAATGGCAGACAATCGAACAAATGGGTACCATCATTACAAGTGGACTTTGCTTAATCCTTCTCATTCATTGTCAGACAATCGAACAATCAAGTATAAACATTGCAAGTGAATCACGGATTATCCTCAGATGGGTGTAGTTATGTCAACACCAGGTGTGTAAAGTTACGAACAAAACAAGTCTGTTTGTGCTAACTTGAAACAATAGTAGCAAGGCACCAAAGTTTGTGGTTCAACATCTCGGAAAAATACAAAATGGAAGAATTGATGTTCAAAATACAGAGTAAAAATGCATTTTCACAAGCAACCCTTAGAACATTAGTTCTAAACATTTCAGGATCTTCTAACCCGAAACATCAATGTGCACTTAGTGGTATTGTTCACAACGTTTAGCTGGAGAATAATTTTTCATATATTTGCATTAACTTAAAGACTTCCTCCTATTGAACCATTGCTGCATTTGTCTGTCACTTAAGTGTTGGAGGTGGTTGGAAAATTGTTGCCAGTATACCACAGCATATTGGCAGGCGTTGTATGCACAAACAACATAGTAACACTATACTTCAAGTACAACCACTATCATCAATAATTTCCAACCCCGACTAGTGAAAAATGAGGTAATGCAATCCCAAAGGGAGGAAATATCTTGATTAACAAATGCATGTACATGCTAGGCTATTTTATGCATGTTCTCAATAGCCTGATGTATGTTTCTGGAACTGTCCGGTATAAAAATGCAACATTCGGTATGAAAAACCCTACATACTCCTCTGTGTTCTGCTAGTAGCATATCAAGAACCATGCAGTTTTGTAAAACCACAGAACGCATAGCAGTCATTTCTACTGTTATTTTATTTAATGCTGACATTGTTTTGTTTATTGTGGCCACCAATAACCGTCGCAGTGTCCTAATACAACAGGAATTTATAGCTATCCCAAGCATAAGTAGTATTCCTAATCCAAAGTCATAAGCCTGCTGTCCAGCACTATCTGTCTGATCTATTGAGAACATATTTGAGCTATCTCTTTTGTGATGACCAAGAGAATTTTGTAATTTAGCAAACCCAAGATGAGAGGGAATTGCCCGAATGCGAGGAAGAGCCAATCCCAAATAGCAGAACCCCCCCCCACCCTAGTGGTAGCCCTGGGTAAGCCTTGGAACCACATATAAAATATATACCTTCACCTGGTGGGAGGGCACGGTGGATATAAGGGATACTAGCCATTGAAAAACTTACCTTGCAAACACTATTACCCCAAAACAGGGAACCATTAGATTGGAGAAACATCTCCCCAGGTGATATTGTTACCTGTCAAGACAATGGGGAGGAAATGGCTGTTTCAGTGGGTAGAACAGTAGTGTTCATTCTAGTCAGGAATTCAACATATCAATAGGACATAAAGGAGTTATTTAAAAAAAGGCTCTTATAAGGTGACTCCTTTCCCCTAATATTATGAGCTGCGGGGAACATAATATTATCCCAAAATTCATGCATGAAATCTATTCCATCTGCAATGTACCACTGCACTACTGTCCACAAAAGGATAAAACAGGAACCGCTATAAGCTAATGATAGAGACAGAAATGGCATACCTGTTGCAGTGTGTGCTGGAAGTTACATACATACCTAACATTTTTGTGAAATATTCATTAGTTTGTAATATGTGTGAGCCATCTGAACAATTACATTGTTATGATATTCAGCAAAATGATGTTGGTGATCTAACTGGTCTAGTAGTTCCAGAAATGGCCGTAGCCATTATCACATGTACAGGGCAGTAAACATCAAGGTACCAGGTCAAGACAAATATCAAAATGCAGATAACTACTATAAAAACAATTATCAATTTCTTTTTCTTCTTCACTTTTTCTTTTACAACAGTTCCTATTATGTTTTCTTTTTTGATATCTGCCTTAGCGACGGAACGGCGAAAGGGATGCATCTCCAAGCGAACCATAGTCAACAGTGTCCTTATTTTACTAGGTTCACTGCACAAGTTAGTCTCTTAAAGATGGCACTCTTAATCCCCCGGCAGTTGGTGATTGTTCCGTCCTAAGCACATTCCTATCTAATTCTTCGGTCTTCTTGGGCACAGATTGTAGCGGGATGCTGTAGGTTTGTTGACTGTTATTCCAGGAATGGGCACTTTCTGGAGACTTGAATCACCTCCTTCCGAAAGCTGCTCCGGCCCTTTTAACATGAGATAGGCAAACCCAATTCTGGTGTCCATCGCACCGTACTGCAGTCTGGGTTGTCAGCAAGACCTGGACGGGGCCTTTCCACCATGGTTGCAAACTGTTCATTCTCAAGAAGTTCCTAGTCAGCACCTAATCCCCAGGCTTGATACTATGCACTTGTCCTTGGTGGGGACCAGATGTCTCTGACCTGTTGTTGAATTTCGGATAGTCTGTTCGTCAGTTCGTTACAATAATTCAGCAATGCAGGATGTGGCATATGGCGCAGTCTTCTCGATGGAGATGCAAACATATGAACATTGGCTGGCCTACCCATCACTAATTCATAGGGCGATAATTTATTCTGTGCTGTTATGGTCGTTCTCATGGAGAACAAGGTTAAGGGCAAGGCATCCACCCAACTCAGTTCACTAGATGCACATACTTTTGATAACCTGTTCTTCAGTGTTCTGCTATACCTTTCAATTAATCCTGCAGCTGTAGGGTGATAAACTGATTGGAATTTCTGTCTTATACCTGAACCTTTACACACCAAATCCATTATTTCATTTGAAAAATGTACTCCTTTGGCATTCCAAATGCCCTGGGGCAAGCCAAACCTTGGAAAATATTCTTTCATTAATACCTTTGCCGTACTCAAAGTTGTGTTGTCTTTCAAAGGGAAGGCCTCAGCCCAATTGCTGAGGCCTTCCCTCAGCAATTGGGCTGAGGGAACGTTTGCCATTGCTCAGAGACATCTGGATAAAATCCATCTGCAAGCATTTAAAGGGATATTCTGGCATGCGAAAATGATATGTTGGTACTGCAATTCCTTTTCTCACATTATGCTGGCACAAACAATGTTTACAAAAATGTATAGCCACCTTTCTGATTGTATTGTTTTCCCATATTCTTGAAATTGTGTTTACTATACCATCTGCTCCAACATGAGCTGGCCCATGGTTAATTTAGACCATAGGCAAAACAAAACTGTGTGGTATAATCCATCTATTTCCATATGAACCTTCCACCCATGCCAGAAAGTGTTGGTCAAACACATTTCCTTCCTCTTGCCACTTTTTCTTTTTTTCATCTGCTAAATTTTGTACTTCCTTCATCACTGCATAAGGGTCATACCTCTCTACTCCATCATCAGTCTTAACTACCACATACATCTGTGATTGTTCTGCCAAAGCTGTAGTTTATGCTATCTCATCTGCAAAGGCATCTCCTTGTCCCTCCTCATCTGTTACTTTCTTGTATGCACTGCATTTAATGATAGCTAATCTTTTCGGGAGAGTGATAACATTCAAAAGCCTAGAAAGTAGATGTCCATGCTGTATCTTAGCTCCACTAAAGGTAATAAATCCTCTTTCAGCCCATAGGTGGCCAAAGTTCTGGGCCATGCCAAATGTGTACTGGCTATCAGTGTATATATTCACGTTTAACCCTTCTGGTAATTCACATCCTCTAATGAAGGCTATCAACTCTGTAGCCTGTCTAATGTTTGTTCTATTCTACATGTCTCAACTACAGTGTAATTGGTGGTAATCGCATAGGCAGCTGAGATAGTCTCATCCGGTTTCTTTAGACAAGAGCCATCTACAAACAAAGTACCATCAACAATTGGCATTGGTACACCCACCAGGTCCACTCGACCCTTTGTCTCAGTTTCAGTAACAATCACACAGTCATGTTGTACTTCATCCTGTTCCAAAGGAAGAGACATCAGAGTTGCTGGGTTTATGGTGTTACATTATTCCAAAGTGACATCTGGGGCCATCAGTGTTAGTTCATATTGCGTCAAATTAGTTAAATGTTGCGTTTTTGTTTTATTCAATAGTACGTTGACCGAATGAGGTACATATACTGTAACCTCATGTCCCAGAATAATTGAATCTGCCTGCTTTAATGTGGCTGCCACTGCGCAATATTTCAGAGGCAGTTTGGTAGGCCCTTTGCTACAGGATTCAATGTTGCGGAAAAATACGCACCTGGTCTATTCTTCTCTCCTTGTTGTTGTGTTAGTACAGCCAAAGCACAACCATCATTTTCATGGAAAAATAAATCAAAGTCAAGGTGATAAAGCTATGTTGATGTTCAGCATGCCATGGAACTGGGTCAGATATGTCTTTATGTGTCCAGGACAGAAAAGGATTCTCTATCAAGGAAAAATTTGGTACCCATTGTCTACAGAACGAGACCATGCCTAGAAAGGCACGTACATCCTTTTGTGTGGTAGGTTGAGGTATGTTTTGAATTACCTTAATGGGATCAGGTGACAGTCTTCTTCCCCCCTTCGAAAGGAGGTGACCTAAGTAGGTAACCTCCTGTTGACAATACTGCAATTTTGATAGCTACACCTTATGTCTGTGCAAAGTCAAAAAGGATAATACTTTATGAGTAGATTTGAATTTCAGAGCTAGAGGATATGATTAAAGAACTCAAAACATGCATCCTGTGCCTCATGTCCACATCAAAAGCACTGGAAGAGCAGGTGGAGGATGCCAGGAGGAACAGTTTCCAATTAGTGGCATTTACAGAAGGTGTGGAGGGGGGATCAACCTGCTAAATTCTAAAGAAAAATTATATATGAGGCATTCACAGTTGATGGACTCTCTGCATGTTCATCATCGAATGGGCTCATGGAGCACTAATGCAGAAACCTCCACTTGGAGCCTCACCCCAACTGATCATTGCTAAACTCCTCAAATATACTGAGTGAAATTAAATACTTAAGGAAGCCCATGTCCAGCAACATACTCTCTCATTGTGATATACCCGGAATACACTCACTTAGTTAAACAGCAAAAAAATATTTTGAAAGTATGAAACAAAAACTGAGGGCAGTGTACATAAAACTCACGTTTTGATATGCAATTCCATATCTTCCTTTTTTCTATGACAAAAAGAGGCATAGGACTGAGAAGCCGATAGATTAATTAAAATGCAATTACAGGCAAGGTGATCTGCTGACCCCAGCTGGCCATCATCCCTGTGATGGCAACCAATCATAAACCTTTGCAATTTATGACCTACCTCATGAACATTGATGAGGTAGGTTGGATTGTGACCCACTACTTTCAGAATTTTATAAAGCAACCTATTAGAACATAGGTCAGTTGGACGAAATCATTTCCATTCGCAAAAAATCAGTAAGAAATCTGCAACCATTTTTTGCGACTAGAAATTTCATACACCAGCCCCTTAGTACTCTTGTTGACTGATTTTCATGGGAGATCATACAGGTTGGTGGGGACTTTAAAGGACCGGGATATGGCTACCCATGGAACTTATGCAGAGGGATAGCATAGACATGTTGCCCTCTAAGCCTGGGAGACATATTTGAGTATGTGTGATATGCAGTGTGTTGGACTTGGCCCTTTTTGGCTAAAGTTCCCTAAACTTTTTGCCTTCCCCCTAGACCTTTTTTCTGACATGGTGTTGCCAACTTAGATGCTTTGGGCACTTTGCCATTGCTGATCAGTGTCAAAGTGCAAGTGCTCCCTGTGTAAAGTGTAATGGTAATTGGTTGTCCATAATTGGCATGTTTGTCTTACTAGTAAAGTCCCTAATAAAGTGCACTATGTGTGCCAGGGCTAGTAATACAAATGCTACTCGTGTGCCTGCAGCACTAATTGTGCCACCCACGGGGGCGTGGCCAACCGTCGAGAGACATGGCCGCTTTCTGAGGCGGCTCCGACCGAGCGCGCCCGTTCCCAGATAAATCCAACCACTAATCTGCTACAAAACTGGTCAAAAAGACAATGTGTGGTCCCGGAACACACCACGAATCGACCGAGCCGTGAAACCGCTGATTCCGGCTAGCGGTTCCAGCTATAGATCCGACGACGTACTCCACGGCCTGGCAGAGGGGCTGCAGAGACCGCGCATCGGGAGAACCTGTGCTGCTGATTGGGGCTCAATTCTGGGGAGATCGATCCCGCCGGAGACGATAACATTTCTGCCTCCCTGTGGTTCCGGAGGCGGACTGAGGATCGGGCGGCTGCCCCGAGGTGAGAGAGGGGGCGAGTGACGGCCGGCAGTGGTGGGAGCTGCACCGCGGATGCACGGACTATCGCGAGGGCCTCAGAGCTCACGTACCCCAACACACTCGGCGCTGGATACTGCGACGCCTGCTGCAGCACCGGGGGCATCGGAACTCATGAAGACAGGGCGCTCGCCTGCATCGGACAGGCTCAGAAGTGTGCCATCTACCTATCTCGGAAGAGTGGCCCTGGGCCCGGTTAGTGGGCCGAAGAGGGGGCGAGGGAACCGACGCTGCAAGACATTCTTACTGCCATCACGACAGTTTGTACATCGCTGGAGGCACGAATCGACACGGTGTCTACAGAGGTATCCCTCATTCGGGCAGACATGCGCTCCATGAACACACGACTGAAAGATGTGGAAATTAAAGCAAGTTCCTTGGTCGAGGACACTTCTGAACTGCAGCGCAGGATGGATGATCTTCAGGCCCATACTAACAAACTGGAAGCGCAACTGGATGATTATGAAGGGCGCTCGCGCCGCAACAACATCCGCATACTGGGGGTTCCCGAAAGAGCGGAGGGGCCGGCAGCGGACTTGTTTGTTGAAAATCTGGTCACCACTCACCTCAAACAACGTGGATTCTCCAATTTCTTCTCTGTGGAAAGAGCGCACTGAGTGCCGGAAGGCAGACCGAAGCCCGGGGCCCCTCCGCAGCCTTTACTGGCTAGGATTTTTAATTTCAGGGACAGAGACGTGATCCTACAGATGGCTAGGTCTGCGCCCTCACTGGAGTTCCAGAACAGTCAAATCACCTTTTTTCCGGACTTCACCCTTAGGGTACAGCGACAGCGACGTAGCTTCCTGGACGTTAAAAAGGCTCTCCGTGAGAAGGATCTGAAGTATGTCATGCTCTTCCCGGCTAAACTGAGGGTGGAATCGGACGGGAAAGCATGGTTCTTTGTCACCACCGAGGAGGCCTGGGACTGGCTAGACGGCTGGCGAACTGCAGGCCGGAAAAACAACCGCGCCCGGGGAGCGAGGGGTGACAGGAGTGCGGACGATTCCGGTGGAGGCACCCAGCCAGACGAGCAGGAGGCGGCAATGGGAGGGTCCGAATAACTGGTCTGTATGATTTTCTGTTGGCGGGGTGGCGACCTATATATATTGGCCGTTTGACTGAGTTGCGGTTCGGGCCCTCTTAAGGGTCGAACAGTTATTGATCTGTGACTCCGGGACTCCTTCATGATGGACACATTGTATTTTGCATATCGAACTCTAGTTTAAGGCCTCTTTTTTTTTTTTTAATAACAGTATAAATTAGAACTGGCGGCGGGAGGGTCTGAATGTCTGGTCTGTATGTTGGATTGACCGTGGGTTGAGGATTTATCTACTTGCTGTGGTTTGGGGTGGGTTCCGGGACCTCTTAGTGGCCCGACTTACACTTTAACTGTGGTTTAGAGACTTTTTAAGGATGGTCGGACTGTGCTTTGAACACTACACAGTAATCGCATGCTTCTTTAAGATCGTAATGTATGTTCACCAGTTATCTTAGTATTTGGGACGGGTGCCCGGCTGGACGCACGCACCCACGAGTTTCAGGGGTGGGCGATAGGCACTCTGCAAGTTCGGGTGGGCGGGAGGTTTTGTCACCGCCATGCAGGGAGGCAGGGAGGGGGGTTCAGTTTTTCGTTTCTGGGGTGTTGGGTTCCGGTGCTTGTAGATCCCCTATGTACCACAGCCGGCTTATTGCTCTGCTTGTCCTCTTTAGCGCGGGGAAGGGGGGGAGGAGGGGATGTTACATTCAGTTTTGTTTTGCACTTTTTACGTATGACAGATATGAAACTATTCGAATATTATCAACCACTGTATTCATGTTTTGGGCTGTCGAGTTGGACAGGGAAGGGGGTGCTCTATTGCAGATTCAGCCCGAATCTAACCACGGGGAGTGCCCCCCGGGCACATGCTACCAGACCTTAGGGAATGGGTGACAAAACAGCTCGGCCCGGGTTTAAACTGTTGTCTTGGAACGTCAATGGACTGGGAGATAAGATCAAGCGGGGTGTCGTATTGCAGTTCCTAAAGCGACACTCCCCAGATGTGGTCCTCCTGCAGGAAACACACTTGCTTGGCAACCCATGTAAAGCCATGTCCAGATGGGGTTTTAAATTGGTAGCTCATTCTGCATTTGGGTCTGGTTCCCGTGGAGTGGGTGTGCTGGTGCGGAAGTCGTTTCCCATGACAATAGACAAGGTTCGCACAGATAGTCTTGGCAGATTCGCTGTCATCACCGGGACTTGGGAGGGGGAAACATTACACTTCCTATCTGTCTATGTTCCACCTGGTTTACAGGCCCAGACTTTTAGGGACCTTTGGTATCTCCTACTGGCTTTACTGGAGGGCAGAACGTCGATTGGGGGAGACTTTAACTCGATCGTCTCTGACTCGCTTGATCGCTGGGCCCAAAAAGCTCTCCCACCTTCCCGCACACAGATCCACGGCTTCCTGGGGGCCTTGGGCCTGGTTGATATATGGAGGAGACTACACCCCACTGAGCATCACTACACGTTCTATTCAGTGGCCCACCGCAGCATGTCTAGAATAGACTACATCCTTACACTGGAGTATCAGGTTGTCAGCGTCAAGGAAATCCAACACCTAGCCAGGGGCATCTCCGACCATTCTCCGATCCTCTGTCGCATTGAAGTTGGGGAGCCTACGGTAGGCCGCACGGCCCCGATTAATTCCTGGTATCTCAAGAATCCCCAAGTTAGTGACAAAATACTGGGTGACACCACTCTCTATTTTCAGGAAAATGAGGGCTCAGTAGACTCACCGGTTGTACTCTGAGAGGCCTACAAAGCTGTTATTCGGGGGGTGGCCCTGTCCCAAATAGCGGGCTTGCGGAAGGAAAAGAGTGCCGCCATGACCCGATTGGAGGGGGACATCTTGCAGCTGGAAGAGACGCTCAGGGAGCGGGATGATGGGGATGCGCAACAGCAACTTCACATTAAAATTAAGGAGTATACTGACTTGGCGACAGAGGCGGCTAAACTGCACCATAGAGCCACGCTTAGTAAAATATACGATGTCGGTGACAAGGCTGGCAAATTGCTGGCCTGGCTGGACCGTAGAGAACAGGCACAACGTGTGGTGGTTGAGATTGAGACGGACTCTGAAGCCCGTCTCACTGCCCCATAGGACATAGCGGATGCGTTTGGACAGTACTACCAGGCCCTCTACACGACACAAACTCCGCACTCTGAAGAGGAGGCGGCCTCCTTTTTGCGAGATATCTTGCTGCCGTCACTTACGGAGGAGGAGTGCCTTGAGCTTGAACTAGATATTATCGACATCGAGGTGGGAAAAGCCATTCAGGATTTGCGGGGAGGGAAGGCCACGGGCCCAAACGGATTACCAATCGAGCTTTTTAAACTCACTGCGAATAAAGTCGCTCCGCCCCTTACCAATATGTTCTTACTAGCAAGCAAGGAACAGGGCCAGCTGCCCGCAGATCAGCGACTAGCTAACATCGTTGTTATTTACAAAGAGGGCAAGCCGAGGCACAAATGCTCCTCCTACAGACCAATCTCGCTTTTAAATGTTGAAGCTAAGATTTTGGCGAAGATCCTGGCCTCCCGACTGCTCAAGGTCATCACTCGCCTGGTCCATCCGGACCAGTCGGGCTTCATGCCCGCAAGGAACACTGCTCTCAACTTGCGCCGACTCCACGGCGTACTAGGCCGGGCTGCGACCATTGATGAGGATGCTGTAGTGGTGTCGCTTGACGCGGCTGCAGCGTTTGATACCATTGAATGGCCCTTCATGTTTGCTGTGCTTCGCAAGCTGGGAATGGGCCCGGAATTTATAGGGTGGGTCCGCCTTCTCTATAATGAACCCCTGGCACGAGTTGTAGTGAACAATAGGACATCCTCCACCTTTGTCCTTGGCAGTGGCACCAGGCAGGGATGTCCTTTGTCCCCGCTCTTATTTGCCCTGACCCTTGAGCCACTGGCGATTTGGATTCATGGAGACCCTATCGTCAGAGGCCTTAAATGGACCCCAGGCTGGGAGGACCACATCTCCCCATATGCCGATGATATTTTGCTTTATCTGGCATCACCGGCCACCTCCTTACACAGGGTCCTGAACATCTTTCGGGTTTTTGGAGAATTCGCTGGCTACAACATAAATTGGTCCAAGTCCGTGATCTACGTCCTTAGCGGGGCATTGCCTCCACTTCCTCGTGGACTCCAGTTAGTCGAAGCATCTGACAATTTCAAATATCTGGGGATTAGGGTCTCCAAGGACCCTACCAAATTCTATGAACTTAATCTCCATCCACCTCTGACACGTCTTAGATCTGACTTCAGGCACTGGAAGACGCTTCCTCTCTCCCTCTTAGGTCGTGCGGCCTTATTTAATATGATGTCCCTACCCCGCTTTCTCTACGCCCTACAAAACACCCCATACTATGTCAGCCCCTCGAACTTCAAAGAAGTTGATAGCCTCCTGCGAGACCTGCTCTGGGGGGGCAAGCCCCCACGCGTAGCTACCCATAAGCTCACATGGGGATGGTTTGACAGGGAAATGGATTGCCAGACATAAAGCGCTATTATTGGGCTTCTCACCTCGCAGCTATCAACCAATGCACTTACAAACCCCAGGGCGACCCTGCCTTCCAGATTGATAGGTGGCTATTGCCGGGTGGGAGTTTTGAAGGGGCAATATATGCGCGGACGCTAAACCCCAACCTGACTGGCCCCACTGTGCATGCCGTGCGTGTATGGAAGACTGCCACGAAAAGCCTGGGGTGGGAAGGCAGGATCACACAGGCGACGCCGCTATGGCGCTGCGACCAACTAGGCCGTCTGATTCGCTCAAAGGGCTTTGATCAATGGGATCTTATAGGAATCTCCAGGGTGGGTGATTTGTGGAGGTCGGGAGATGTGGTCACGTTTGAGCGGCTGCAACAGGATTATGACATGGCTCGCTCCGAGCACTTTGGATACCTGCAGATGAGACATGCCCTGCTTGCAATCCTCCCTAGAGGGGAACTGATCCCGGAGTATTCTCCGCTGGAGGATAGGGTATTAGATGGAGACCTGCCAGAGAGAGCTATATCTCTTATCTATAAAAAACTGATAAACAACATGCCGGACCCTCTGGACCAGCTGCGGGGAAAATGGGACCACGACGTGGGGGGGCTGGACGACGACGATTGGCTAGCTGCTGTGGCCTCTCCTCGGGAGGTGGCCATATCTTCCAGATTGCGATTAGTGCAGCTCAAAATCCTGCATAGGGTATACCTCTCACAGTCAGTTTTGGTCCGCATGGGGTATAGTCCCGACGAAAGTTGCTCTAGGCGAAGTGGGCAGGTGGGCACGTTAATACATACACTTTGGGAGTACACGGTCATTCAGAGATATTGGGCTGGGGTAGTCAGTCTAATGGTGAATGCACTGGGTCAGGGTTTTGATGGTAACATAAAGCTGGCTCTCCTGAATGCCTGGGGACCGACTGACCTTACCTCCAAGGAGCGCCTGTGGGTAACTCTGGGAATGAATGGTGGCGAAACGCAACATTGTTAGATTATGGAAGGCCCAAGCACCGCCAAGTACAGAGGACTGGAGCAGAGACATGGACTGGTGCATGGTCACAGAGAAAGCGGTTTATGTAGCCAGAGGCTGCCCCAATAAATGGTCACAGGTCTGGGAAAGATGGAATGTGTATAGGGGCGGGATATGCGAACCCCCATTGACCAGAGATGAAACAGTGGCACAACGCCTGGGCATGTTGGAAATGTAAATAACGTAGCTGAAGCACTGCTTCCATACCTGTTCCCTTTTGAACGCATTCTCGCTGCACAGTATTAATGTATGTGGTTTGATGACTATTGTCTATTTGTCATGCCCGAATTCAATAAAAAGAATTTAAAAAAAATAAAAATTGTGCCACCCACATAAGTAGCCCCCAAAGAGAGAACTCAGGCCTGCCACTGCAGTGCCTGCGCGCAGTTTGCTAAACTGCCATGTTGTCCTGACAAGTGCACCCACTTGCCAGGCCTTACCCTTCCCTTTTTATGCACATCAGACACCCCTATGGTATGCCCAAGGTGCCCCCTGGGCAGGGTGCAGTGTATGTGAAAGGTAGGACATGTACTAAGGTGTGTACCATTTCCTGACCGGGAAAAACTGCCAAATTCGTTTTTTTCACTGTTGCAAGGCCATCTTACCCATAGGACAGAATGGGGGAGGCTGTGTAATATGTTTCCAACCTATCTTCCCATAGGTTTAAGATGGAGAGGTGAAGTTTAGTGTGCCTGAGCTCACAATTTAATAACACATCTTTTTGTGAAGGTGGTTTTTGAATTGTGTGTTTAGAAACCACGCTTTTAGAAGTGGCTGGTTTTTTTGTTCTAACAATTCTGAGTGTCTCTGCCTGGTTGTGGATTGACTGTCTGGATTTGAATGTGATAGGATCGGGGAAATGTCTTGAACCAGGGGAGGAGTAGGTGAGACAGCCACGGTTGACCTGCATCTGGAGTGTAGGGGGGAGGAGTAGCCCCTGGAGGTGAAGAGGCCTGGGCTGCTGCCATAAAACAAAGACTCCATCTCCTGCTGAGTGATTGAAGATCCAGACCCCCACTATCAAAGGAAGAAGTTGTCACTGGCAGGGAGACACCCAGAACTGGTTTGGACAGGGGTCAGTGTCCCCTGAACACAAAGACTTCAAAGACATTTAGGGGTATAACTATGAGAGCTGAAACCCCTGGACTTTAGACTAAAATCCATACTGAAAAAGGATTGAACCTACTTGGTGATCAGGAGGAACCTCTGCCAAAGAAGAACAGCTGAAGAGACTGAAGAGAAGGACTGCCCTTGCTGTGTGTTCTGGGGCTGGCCTGCAGTTTGCTGGTTTGACTAAGGAGAGGACAAGGGACTTTGCTGTGTGCTGTGTCCCCCTGCTTGTGAGGACTTTGCTGTGTGCTGTGTCCTGAAGTAGCGTGTCTCCAAGGGCCGAGGAGAGCTGGCTCCCTGTTGTGGAAACTCAGGAACATAAAGGTTTCCAAGTGTGTCTCAGCGACGCTGTGTGCGTGTGCTTTTTGCAGCCTGAGACCTTCGTAAGAACTGCCCTGTTATGGTGTGCACCCGGAGTACAAGTGAGTCTCAGCGACGCTGTGTGCGTGTGCTTCGTGCAGCCTGAGACCTTCGTGAGGATTGCCCTGTGATCGTGTGCACCCGGAGTCCAAGTGAGTCTCAGTGACGCTGTGTGCGTGTGCTTCGTGCAGCCTGAGACCTTCGGGAGAATTGCCCTGTGATCGTGTGCACCCGGAGCTCAAGTGAGTCTCAGCGACGCTGTGTGCGTGTGCCCTGTTGCAGCCTGAGACCTTCCTGAGAAATTGCCCGTGACTGTGTGTCCCGGAGCAGTCTTGTTCTCTGCTTCGATCGACAGTGTGACCAGAACTGCTGCAATCGTCATTGCCATCGGCCCGGACCGGCATCCCCAGAGGAGCTGTGAGAATTCACCGCCGCCGGCCCGAGCCTGCCTTTGCCAAGGAGAGACCTCGAACCATCACCGTCGGGGGTCCGAGTTCCACTGCCCAAGATCAACGAAGTCACACCGGAGTCCCAAGCCATGAGGAGAGGAGAGTGAGATCGCACCTCCCAGGTAACGCTTCGCGAGCGTGCGTGTGTCGCCGCCTGGGGCGGGGTGCGGGCTCCGAGAGAAACGCTCTTGGCCTTTCCCATCTTTGCAGCGCGAGCCCCCGCTCAAGTCCATATCACGGCCCGTACTTGCCGAGGAGTGGCAGTACCGGGGCCGGAGTGTGGATTTGCACTTTGTGTTCCATCATAACAGTGTTTGTGGCATGTTTTGGCAGTAGCTGACCACGAGTCAGTAAGAGTGGCATAGAGACCGTCCAGAGCACCGCGATCGGTGCCAAAGTACAGTATTTTTGCATTACGAACTGCCTGATTATTGCATTATGAATTGCATTATTTTTACATTACGAACTGCCTGATTGTTGCATTACGAATTGCATTATTTTTACATTACGAAGTGCCTGATTCTTGCATTACGAACTGCATAGCATTGCATTAGGACTGCTTTGGATCATCGAGAATTGCTCAATAATACTGCAAGAACCTACCAGTGCTTGCTGGCCTAATAACCGGCAAGGTGAAATATTACAAATACGCATATGTTGGATTTTTATCGTGTGGTCTCATCGTATATCTTTTTTTTATAAACATATAATTGTTTTTATGAAACTCGTGTGGAGTCCATTTGTGGTGTTATCACTGTGTCACTGAGAGCGTGGTTGCAAATACTTTACACATTTGCCTTGGAGATAAGCCTGGCTGCTCGTGCCAAGCTACCGAGGGGGTGAGCAGGGGCTATCTGAGAAGGTGTCCTTCCTTTCCCTGACTTAGAAGCAAGGGTCCCTATTTGGACTAAGGTACCTACCTCAGCCAAGTAGAGACCCCCAGTTCTAACACAGTGCATCTGGCATCCTGGGGAGGAAGCCTACTCATATTTGTCTTCAACACATAGATCCTTCTTTAGACTAGATTACTTCTCCCTTCCAGCCGCTGAGTTAGCTTGGGTGCCTCCCCAGAGTGTTATCTGACCACTCCCTGATAGAAAAGTGAATGGGGCATGTGAAAGAGGAGGAGCGAGAGTAATATATGGCATCGAAACACCTGGGAGCTAATTCACAAACTGAATTTTGTAGTTCTACATTAGTACCACAAAACATACCTCAAAATGCTTTTCACAAACTGCACTTCTAAAGTACTGCTGCATAACAACAGTAGTAAGTTCAGCACCACACAGGGCCAACCACTGGTACAGCAACACTCTCAAATAGAAAATCATGGAAGTACAATCTTTCAATAAAACCCCACAGGAAATAATGTTAAAGTATATTAAATTATTTGAAATACTTGAAAAAATAAATACATTTAATTTAATGTTAAAATCATCTAAAAATAGTACATATTTACAATTTAAATATAAAATATGTTAACCTTTTTTAATATAAACATTAATGTAAATTTTATTGTTTATAATTAAATCACTTTAAAATATTTTTATATATCACATTAAATAATCATCAAAGTATAATCAATTTTTTTTTTCTTTAGATGGGAATTTCCTATTTAATTTAAACCTCAGAAAAATAATTTTCATGTAATATATTTTAGTTAATTATTTGGCGAATTAGTTATTTAGCCATACTTAAAATAAACACAGGCTCATCATACAGCAAATCATGCGAGATGAAGGAGTTGCACAGTCATCTGGCATCATAGATGGAGACTCAGATGCTTGACTTCGGCAGTTGGACTTGTCCCATTTGTACAGTCTGGTGCTGATGAACATTGAGGCACATGCTTGAAATTTGACAAGTTTCTTGTAAGGGGCTTTTCGGGACGTTGAGCGATCACCATATCTTCTTTACTTGTCACGACTCTCGATGGTTCAGCATCAAATGGAGCGTCAGTCTTGCGTTTCAGTTTTTGTTTGATTAGGACCCCTAATCCTTCCCCAAAAGCCATGTCCTGAGCGCATCAGCGCCTATCTGCATAGGCCTTCATCTTTCTTTTGCGAGAAGTGTACCATGACATGAATCTCATCAGTGTCTATAACTCTGCTTGTGGTAGCTTTGTCCCAATGGCTCTCCCAAACAGCATGGTGGCAGGGCTTTCACCTGTTGTGGAATGAGGAATCAATCGATAGGTACGTAGGGCTGGGCATAAGGCTGACCTAAGATTGATTCCTTCAAGCGCAGCGCGTTGAACCACTTTGTTTAGGGTGCTCATAAATCGTTCAACAACACTATTTGCCTGTGGCCAGGGAGGTGTAATTTTCTGATGCTTGACATTCAAGTGACTAAGGAAGTACTTAAACTCTCTGCTGTTAAAGGGTGGACCGGTGTCAGACTTTAGAATGGAGGGAAAACCTCACCCTGCAAAAATATCACCCAGACTCTCGATGACTTTGTCATGGGTGGTAAATGATAAAACTTACACTAAGGGAAATGTGAGTACTCGTCAATAACTACCATGAGATGATGACCATTGTTTAAGGGTCTAAAGAAGTCAACTGCAATTTACAATTGTTTGAGGGTCTAAACTGCAATCTTCTCCCACGCCTGTGGATACTGCGTGTTCTTGGCAGATAAGCAGTTGCACAGGTGACATGCTTTCAGTTCCTTCTCGACTCGTTCATCAAGGCGAGGAAACCACACTCAGGGGCATATGTACAACCCCCTATCGCCACCACAAGTCACTTTGCATGACGTTGTGGTAGCGATGGGGGCTTTGTCTTATTTACAAGGCAGCATTAAGCCGCTTAACGTGGTTTAACGCTGCCTTGTAAATAAGGCACCCTTTCACGCTATACTTAGCGTGAAAGGGGATGGCAATGGGTGTTGCAGAGGACGTACCATTGCAACACCCATTGATTTTGACGCTGCCCCCTATTTACAAGGGTGGCGTAAATATGGGGCAGCACCAAAATTAAGAGTAGGGAAAACCTGGTCTTACCCTAGCACAACGAGGAGAAATGTTTAATTTCTCCTCGTTTTTGCTGTTTCTATGTGTGCTGCGTTGTGCAGCACACATATAAACAGCTAAATGCCATTGATTGTTTATGTGCAGGAAGGTGTCCCTTTCGGCACATAAACAATCATTTTAAAAAAATGACGTTTTGCAACTTCTATGTGTGCTGCATTAAGCAGCACACATATAAGTTACAAAACGCCATTCAAATATTGTTTATGCGCAGGAAGGGACACCTTCCTGCACATAAATAATCTTCCCATGCAAAACAGGCACCCTTGCACTATGGTGCAAGAGTGCCTTTGTTGGCGCTAGGCAGCTAAATTTAGCGCCAGCGCAGAGAGAAACACAGGGCTGCACCATATTGTTGTAAATATGGTGCAGCCCTGCGTTTTAGAAGTGGTGGAGTGCGGCGATAAGCCAAAGAGGCTAACGCCGCGGTCCGCCACTTCTATTGTAAATATGCCCCTCAGTATGTAACTTTGAATCAAAGTAAGCCATTTCAGTTGCATTTTCAATTGTGTGTTTGATATTCTTGAAACTTTTATGACATTCAGAGGACCAATGGAAGGGGACATTCTTCCTGGTCAAGTCTCTTATTGGGGCACTTACCGTGGCAAAATCACAAATGTAACTCATGCAATAGGTGTCCATGCCTATGAAGGATCGCAGCATATTTACATCTTGCGGGGGACAGGTGGATAACAATGCTTGTACTTTTTCAGGATAAAGAGTCATTCCCCCTTCAGAGAAGATATATCCAAGGAATTTGAGTTTGGTTTTGTGAAACTCAAATTTTTCTGTATTTAACATGAGACCTGTATCGGCGAACAAACAGCATACTTCTGTGAGAGTTTTGTCATGTTCCTTTCGTGTGGCCCCAAATATGATCACAGTAGTTAAAAGCATGTGTGACAGGTTGAATTACTCAGCGAATTACATCCTGACCTGAAAGACATCCTGAAAGATTTCTGCAGTCTTTTGTATCTGAACAAACCAACATGAGTTGAAAAAGTAGTGATGTACCTGCAGTTCCCTTCCAGCTCGTGTTGATATTATCCTTTGTTAGAATCAAGGTGGGAGAAGACTTTGGCACCATTCAGCTGTGTTTTCATATCTGCTATGTGTGGACAAGGATGTCTTTCTCTCTCGATTGCTTTGTTGGCCCGGTGCATATCAACACAGATGCGCACTGCACCTCCACTGTCCTTTTTGGGCATTACCACTATGGGCGAAACCCATGGCACTGGACCAGTAGCACACTCGGTGATATCATGCTTTAATAATGCTTTTAGTTCTTTTTCAATTGCCTTATTTAAGTGAAAATCGATTTGACGGTGTCGCAGAGCAACAGGATGAATGTCCTTGTTAATGTGCGCCTCCATTGTCTTGAGTTTCCCTATTCCATGAACCAACAACAGGAATTGACTCACTATTTCAGAATGTGATTTGAGATTGTAGTTGATGGATATCAGTGCCATGTCAGCAGCAGTGCTGAAACTGATTTAGCATGCACTTAACGATGTACCTTGGAGAACCTGAATTGGTGCTTGTACTGTCGTTTTCTGATGCCTCATGGTCACTACAAATGACCATTGACTTTGCAAAGGCATAGAAGTAGCCCATGTGCACACCTTTGTTTTCAATGGAGTTAGATGTGCTACTGGAGACTTTTTGTTGTATTTTTCTGCTGGCAAGACAGTGATTGATGCACCACTGTCTATAATGAAAGTTGTAAGGCAGCCATTTACCTTTAGCATGATCTTGGGGCAACAGCCAAATGAGTTTTGTAGCTTCACATGGCGATCGGTCTTTGACTTGGATTATTCTTTGCAAGCAGCCAATCCTACATGTGCATGTCTTTCATCAGTCAACATCACCACTGGACATCCATCTTCTTCACTGTCGCTCGATGATAACGATGAAGAGCTTTTGAAACATTGATCTGATGATTATCAACTTCGTTTAGTTTCTGCTTGCCTCAGTTGATGTTGTTTGGCCTTGGGGGCATGGGTAGACTGCTTCTGGAACTTTCTGGTATCTATTTTCTCTACTTTTCATGACGCACTTGGTTTCTCTTTCGCTTTGCAGACCATTATGAAATGTATTTTTTTCCACAGTCTTTGCATATCTACCCAATGTCAGGACATTTTACCTTTGTGTGGATATGAGAATTGTTAGAACTGGGGGTCTCCAGTTGGCAATGATTTGCACCTTTGTCCAAATAGGGACCCTTGCTTCTAGTCAGGGTAAGGGGGCTACACTCCTAAAATAACCCTTGCTCAACCCTGTGGTAGCTTGGCATGAGCAGGCAGGCTTATCTCAGAGGCAGTGTGTAAAGCATTTGTGAACACATACAGTAATACAGTGAAAACACTACAGATGGACACCACACAGGTTTTATCAAAAATAAGTATTCTTTATATAGACTTAACACAAGACCCAAACGACAAAAATCCACAATACTGTAATCAAAAATAGACTTAAAGATGGTAGAAATAGCTTAGTTCAAGTTGATGGTAAACGCAACACGTTTCTCACAAAAGTACCTTAAATGCGTAACGCAAAACAAACAAAAAGGGTCGCAGGGAGGGTGATGCGTCGGTTCCTTGCTTCGGGGGAGGCGATGCTTCTGTTCGTCAGTGCTTGCGCAAAGTAGGCGATGTGTCTGTTCCTTACCGGAGAGGAGGTAATTCGTCGATCTCTTACTGCGTTCCTGTTACGATGCGACAAGATGGCGCTTCGATGCGTTGCGACGATCCAGTGCGATGCGAGAAGATGGCGCCCTTGATGCGATGCGACGACATGAAGGCGATGCGTGCACGCCCGACGGCCGTGTGCCGAACTCTGTAACTTCTGAGCCACGACAGGCCCTGCGACACGCTTCTCCGGTGATGCCATGACGACCCTTGCGGTGGTGACATGCTTCTCCGGTGGTGCAACGACAAACAGCTACGACGGAGACACGCTTCTCCGGTGATGCGGCGGCGACCTCTGCGGCAGCGACCTCTGCGGCAGCGACACGCTTCTCCGATGATGCATCGGCAACAGCTGCGACGGCGTCACGCTTCTTCTCGTTGTGTCGCGCTTCCAGCTCCCAACAATACACAGGCTTCTGCAGACAGAATCCCCAGCAAGGGAATTCAGGGGGGAGCTGGTGGTGAGGTCTTGTGTCCCTGAGACTTCAGCAGGAGGCAAGCACAGTTCAAGCCCTTGGAGATTCTTCTTCAAGATGATGAAAGTTCAATAAAAGTTCTTTCCCCTTTCCTTGGCAATTAAGTACCCACTGCAGGCCAACCCCAGAAAATAGCACACTGGCACACGGGCAGTCAAATCCTTCAGCTTCCTTGGTTTCTTCTCCTTGGCAAAGGTCCGTCTTGATTCCCAGAAGTGATCTAAAGTCTTGGGGTCTGGGCCCCAATATTTATACTACTATTCTCTTTGTTCTCTGAAGGCAGAGAGTGTCTGTACCTGGCCAAAACCAGTTCTGTGCAGCTTCCTGGCAGGAGGTGGAGACAGCATTGTTGAAAGCAGACCTGGCCCAGGTAGCTGAAAGGAAATCTCCTCCCCTACTCTCTATTCTATGAGGGCTCAGGGGAGTGAAAGGAAATCTCCGCCCCCACTCTCTATTCAGCCAAGGTCCTATTCAGCCCAGCCGTGACTCATCAGACTGCTGGAGCCCCAGCCCTCCTGTCACTCACAAACCAGACATGCAATACACAACCTAGCAGAGGCAGGCTGGATGGTTAGGCAAGAAAATACCGACTTTCTAAAAGTGGTATTTTCAAACACAGAATGTTAAAACCAACTTCACTAAAAGATGTATTTTATCATTCTGAGTTCAGGCATACTAAATTCGTTTTTCTACCATGTTCCCTGGGTCAGTTAGGATTATAAGATGTTATAATCAAACTGCCCATTGTGGCCTACGGGGACAGGTAGCCTTGAAATTGTGAAAAACTGAATTGGCTGTAATTCACTATCAGGACATGCCACACACATCAGGGCATGTCCTACCTCGTACTTACAATGCACCCTGCCCGTAGGCCCTACCTTAGGGGTGTCTGATATGTAGAAAAGGGAAGGTTTAGGGACTGGTAAGTGGGTGCACTTACCAGGTCAACATGGCAGTACTAGACTGCACACAGGCTCTGCAATGGCAGGCCTGAGACACACTTTACAAGCTGCTTCTGTGGGTGGCACAACCAGTGCTGCAAGCCCACCAGCAGCATTTGATTTACAGGCCCTGGCCGCACATGGTGCACTATACTAGGATCTGACAAGTAAATCAAACAAGTCAATCAGGGAGTCACTAATTCATTACAATACTTTACAATAGGGAGCCCTTGCACTGTGGCACTGGATAGCAGTGGCACAGTGCCCAAATCATCTAAAACCAGCAAAACATATCAAAAACAGAGGAGACAACAGCAAAAAATGGGAGGGAGACTCACGCCAATGGTACCAGGTCTAACATGAATCCACATCGGAAACACAACTTCTTTTTCTTCAGAGACATCATCTTATCGGCCTCCACTTTGTGTCAACTCTCGCAGTCATGAGTACCTTTTCTAGATGAGTGTCTCTCTCAGCATGCGTCGTCTAAACGAATCAGAGAGGCAACAATGGATGACTCTAAGACGCATGTCTTCTTCGTCATTGAATTCACTGAACTTGCAGTGTTGACGATGGTATCAAGTCTTTCGATAAACTCATCCATTGTTTCACCAGCTTGCTGTTTTGTCTGGTTGGATATAT
The DNA here is from genome assembly GCA_963921515.1 of Calotriton arnoldi. NCBI lineage: Eukaryota > Metazoa > Chordata > Amphibia > Caudata > Salamandridae > Calotriton > Calotriton arnoldi. The sequence goes on along the minus strand of CAWUFW010006003.1, from coordinate 741,708 downwards.
ACCTTTCATAGTTGACATTTGGCATTAAATTAAACTTGGCTTCCAACGTTTCTTTGATTTGATGCTACGATACTTCATTAGCTGTCAAGTCAAGTCAAATTAACTTTATTTGGCTTCAAAGACCATAAATGTTTCAACAAACAAACATACATTACAATCTAAAAATTTCCACATAACATACTTGAACAGTACCAAGGGTAAAATCAATACAATCATTTCCAAGGATTCCGACAGTTAAAAAAGAAATATAAATCTTAATATCAGATACTCGATACAACATGGTATGACATAAATCCTAAAACTTCTTTAAAGCTTAGATAAAATTTAAAAGGTTGTATCATTCACAGCTATCTATTGTAATTCATAATGTTTTCTAATGATCATTGCAACTTTAATAAAATTAGTATTTTTAAGAGTGGGGCCAAAGATTTTCCTCTCTGCTTTGCATAAAGGGGGCAGAACAACATAAAGTGCAGGGTGCTCTGAGCTGCCATATTATAACAAGGGCAAGGTGTGAGTTTGTCGACCTATCTTGACTGTTGTGGGAATGCCACTAGAAAGTGCAAGGTGCGTAAGCGAAATCTAGTTAGGAGAAATCGAGTCCGGGTATTGGTAGTAAAAGTGAGATAAAATTGCTGTTGGACATCATACAAACGCAAAGGTCCTGACAGCTCCCCATGTGAGGGAAGCTCGCTTGCCTTAGAAGAATATGCCTTTTTTATAATTGTTTTCACATTTGAATTAATGCTGGCAGGGTTGTCGTAGTAGTGCTCCAAGCCTATCTCATGGAGTCTATCTCTCACAAAACGAAGCCAGGAGATCGACAAAGCACTGTCTAGGTGAGTACAATCCTTGATAACGTCCCTTGTAAATGTTAGATCCTCTGGCAGCCAAATTTTGACCCATAAAAAAAAGTGGGGCAGTATCTTTTTGAACCTGTAAAAATTCCAGTCCCAACTCATGATGACAAAAGAGTGAGGGGGCACTATTGAGGGTCATCAATAGTCTTTTAATAAATTTATTTTCCACGACCTGTAGTCGGCGACTTTTGTGGTAGCCCCAAACTCCTGCGCCATAGGATGTGACAGATAGACATTTAGCTTTATATAAAGTAACCAGCTCTGTCACCGGTTTGTGACCTAGTTTGCAGGCAAAACGGAAAAGCCCTTCCACAACCCTGCTGGTATGTTGCGCCCTGGCAGTGACCAGGGGACCCCAATTCATAGTATTATTAAAATTATTCCCCAGGTATGTAAAATTAGTCAGCTTATCGATAGTCTTACCTCTTACAGTAAACTTTCTTGTTTTAGTAGATTTGGGGCCGCACACCAATATATAAGATTTTTAAGTCAAGACCCGACATGAAATCAGTAAAAGCATTGAGTGACTTTTGAAGGCTATTTGCTGTCAAAGCCATTAGCACAGTATCATCTGCGTATGATAACAGCGGGACTGGTTTGCCACCTATTCGGGGGGAAATCAAAATCCTTGTCTATTAAAAATGCCTCAAGACCATTAGTATAAATTAAAAAAAGAAACTGAGCTAAAATGCAGCCCTGCCGTGCACCTTCAGTAGAAACAATGGGCCTAGTCTTTTACCCCTGGGAGCCGTACCTTATGGCGACAGTAGGGGATGCATGAAGCCTGCGTAGAAGGGAAATGAGAGCCTCCTCAACACCCATTGTCCCCATTAGGGCCGGAGCTTCTCCCTGTTAACAGTGTCAAAAGCACTGGACAAGTCCATGAAGGCCAGGTGGATAGAACCCCCCCTGGCCCTCATGTACTTGCCCATAATCAGGGACAGGTTAAGGCACTGCTCTGTGGTGCCCATCCCACTCATGAAGCCATATTGCATCCTTGACATGGTCCCTGAGTCAGACGCCCAGGTTTCGAGTCGTGCGAGAACGGCCCTCCCCAAAACCTTAGCCGTAGCATCAATGAGGGAAATTGGCCTATAACAGGCTGGATCACTCCTATTACCCTTTTTGAATACAGGAACCACGATGGCCTGGGATGGGGCCAGTCACCACTGACAAAACATTAGTCAGCAGGGGTGCCCAGAGGTTGGGATTACTTTTAAACAGATCTAGAGGGACCCCATTGGAGCCTGGGCCTTTCATACAGATTCCTTTTGCTAGAGCCTCCTCAACCTCAGCAACAGTGAGGGATGCACTTAGTTGGACGGCCAAGGTTAGGTCTGGGGGTGTATCCTCCCTGTCCTCCTCTAACTGAACACAATTTGGATTAAATATAACGGAAAAGTGGGATTCCCACACGTCTCCCATAATCAGAGAATCCATCTGCCCAACCTAATTCGTAAAAAAAGGACGATTGATGATATTCCAAAAGCTTTTGGAATCTTTAAGGGCACTGGCTCTCTCCAAATCTTCCCAGGCTAGTTTCCTCAGTTCCTCCTTCCTTAAATTAATAACACTTTGATATGCCTGTCTTCACGAGGATTTTCACGAAGGGCCATTTTAAATTTCTTTTGGGCTCTGGAACACTCTGTGTTAAACCACCGCCTCTCTCGGGATTCCCTCATATGTGTGGGTCTAGTAAGTCTTTGAGCTACGTCTGCACAGACAAGTTCAAAGTCACGAATGACCTCATCTCACGGAGTGTCATGTTGGAGGCATCTCATGATAGAGTTCACATTCGCTGCCATCATTTTTTCCTCAAATTCTATAGGGTTTATTTTGGCCCAGTTTAATCTTACCCCTTTGTTGCGGTCATATTGAATGAGGCGACCATCACCTTTCCCTGCCAGAGCTGTTATGCTCAGGGAAATAGTTAGGGGATTATGATCACTGGCATTGTTTGGTTCTACCTCAAAACGCCAACAAGCGGCAAGTACCTCCTTGATATGAACATAAAATCTATAAAACTCCCATTGCCTCCTCCAATATAAGTGGGGCACTGTGCTACAAGGCTAGAGGCCAAATCATTGACAAGGCCCAGGTCATTGTCAATAATAATAGAATGTAGGGCCTCACCCTGTGGGGTGTATGAATAAAATGCGACTGAGGCTGGTCCCCTAAGTCCAATAGCCCACAAACTCGTTTGGTACTATGCGTGCAGGTAGTACAATTGAAATCCCCCACCCAGAGGATACATAGAGGCTGCCACTTTCCTGAAATAATATTGATTTCTGACTGAAGGGCTTCAGTAGCATGTCAACTATTATGGTCAAAGATGTTGTAATACCAGTTTACCAACAATAGCTCGACCCGAATCAGGTTAGAAATCAAGATTAGTTGGTACCAGGGTGAGGAGTTAATGACAGAGGCTTGTACAGACCCATATTTTATGGAAATTAGCAACACCAGCCCTCCTTTAGCCCTCCCTGCCAGTGAGGGTGTTGGGTGGATGGTAAAATAACGATAACCGTCCATCACAATGTCGTCTTTATGCCATGTTTCCTGGAGGCAGACGATGTCAAAGCCCCTAATGTACTCAAGCCACTCATCATTTGCCAACTTTGTAAGAATGCTTCCAATATTCCAGGAGATAATTTTAAATAGGTGAATAGTGTCGTCTTGGTCCGCTGTACTCCCCAAAGCGGGATTAATAATGGGCACGGCAACAATAGTTGCCTGGTCAGACCCCTCACCTCCAAGGTTATCATCAGGAATAGAGGTGGGAGACCGAGAGCACTTTCCAAATTGAGCTCTATGTTCAGTAGTGCTAATAAGGTTGGACGAAGTGGTACCAGATAGCTCAACAGGCGGATTTCTACCAATATCAACATCTTCTGAGGCTCTCTCTAGATTGATGCGTTGTAAGCTAGATCTACTAGTTTCGGCTGTACTGCGGGCAGCGCATACGGACAGTCAGTCGATTTCACTCAAACCAGAGAGAGCGTCAAAACGGTTGCAGTGGATAAATGACGTGAACTTGGGGACTGGGAATCTATTCTGTCATCTCAATATGGGCTGTTGTCACATATAAGTCCCCTGGTTGGGGGGGGTAGAAGAAGCCAAGTGGACGGTCCTTAATCATTTCATTAGATGAATTTCTAAGATGTGTCAGGGCGAAATGGCCGAACCCAGCTTTACTAAAGTTAAGCACAACACAATCCCCATTCACACATTTAGCCATATTGCCAAACCAGCTCACCCTCCTTGCCATAATAATATGTTCGGCCATTTTATTTGCGAGAAAATTTTCCTTGAAAACCAATAGGCAGATTTATTGATTAGGCTCTGGCAACTTTCTTGATGCCCCAGGGGGAGCTGGGGGAGCTAGGGGACCCCTGTCAAAATCAATGTATATGGTGTACACTCTGGGGGTAGATCTAAAATATCAATTGCACCCCGCCTACCCTGAGTGACATGCGGTGGGCCATTTATATTTGTGGAGCTTTGTGGGTGTCTCCCCCCACTCAAAGGGCCAGAGGTCTCTCGATTAATAACCCCATATCCCTGCATTCAGTTGTCCCCAACGGAAGCCCTTTCCCGTCCCACAACCCCAGATGGCAAAGGCATTGAACTATTGTTGACATTGGTGGGGGAAAGCTCTTGGGGGGAATATTGGTTATTTGTGATGAGTAAATCACTTATAGGGGCCGACACTCTCAGATTGGCACTAACAGTAACATCATTAACATCATTTAACCTCTTATTAGTGCAGCTTGGTCGAGTGACCATGTCATCATGTTTTCCTGTTATCTTTAGTTTCCCTGCACTATTCGATAGACGGGCAAGATGCTCTTCTATGCAAAGAAGACGTGCTAAGATGGGTGCCAAGGCCGCCTGTACTACTCTGCTGAGTCTATCAATGGACATGTCCATTTCATCCTGTGTAATGATTCTTCCTCCTCCAACACGAGATTTACACGGGAGGGCTTGTTTAGATCTCTTTACCCTTGGAGAATGGCCCTTCAGTCTTTGGTCAGTCCCTGCGCCTGCCTCTGCAAATTCAGTACGTTTCCTTTTTCCTCCTACTGCGCGCTGGGACCCAGTCTCTACCACGGCTGGGAGGAAGATAGGCTCAGCTCCATTTTGTGTGGTACATGATTCTCTCTGGGCCAGAATTACAACATTTGGCGAAAGTGGGACTTGTAACCTCTGACCAACATCAGCGTCAGCCACCGCTATATGTGAGTCAGAGAGGGCTGGAACTGGTAGGTCAGGAGGTGGGGCTGATGAAAGTCTTCGCTCCGCCAGTTCTATTTTCTTATTGATAGCCCCAACCGCCTTTTGGAGGAAACCGTCTAAAGTTGTGTCAGTATGTTTTACAGCTGGTGTAGGTTTTCCTTTTCCCCATACTGGAGATTGCCTTATAGTTAGGAGAGCATAGATCTTTTTTACCTTAACATAGCTTCAACCAGTTGTATCCTGTCGTCTTTATCCCGGGATCCAGAAAGGAAAACCAAGAGGGTAAGCCCAGCCCAGCCTCCTCAAGGCTCCTCCGGGTGTGGACAGGCCCGCCCTTGGCCCAGGCTTTGCACTGGTGGGTCCGCACGCGTCCCGCGCTGCGGGAGCCCTGAGCTGTCTTTAAGCACCTTCGTGCTTGGGATGATCACGTTGGCGCCTCCTGGCGTTTGAGGGCTGGTGGGGAATGGAGTCCCCGGTCGAAGGTTCGGCGTGCGTGCGGCTAGGAAGGGCTCCCGCACTGCAGGATCCCTGAGCTGTCTTTAAGTGCCTCTGGGCACGGGAAGATCACGTTGGCGCCTCCTGGCACTTGAGGGCTTCTGGGGAATGGAGTCCCCGGTCGAAAGTGCGGCATGCGTGCGGCTAGGAAGGGCTTGTGATATTTTCTTTATCGCTCCTTTCACTCTATCACTTGCAAGGTTCTTTAAGTATTTGATGATCTTTGTGTCATCTACTTCTTCTAGAGCATCTATGTAGTCATCAACTGTTTTGATCCATGCAGTCCATCTGGCGCCAATATTCTGTTTTTTGGTGGTATCGAATGGCAGTGGTGGTTTCAGGAACGCAGCTGTGCCGTACTTGGCACTCTTCTCTACAGCCATTGAAAAATGTCACTATTCCAACTGGCTTTTGTCAGATTGGATGCCACTGGCTACTTTGGATGCACCGGCCTCCACCGGGCCCGTTCCGAAGTCAGGTGGCCCTTCATTCGTTCACGCCGGTAAGTGCACTTGTTCTTTCTGTACCTGGTTGTCACAGCCTTTAGCGCTTCTTTGCACCTGCTCGTCTCTGCCTTTAGCGCTTTCTTGCACCTGGCTGTTGCTGCTATTAGCACTTCTTTGTACCTGGTTGTCGATGTTTTAGCACTTCTTCATACCTGTTTTTCGCTGCCTTTAGCATTTCTGCTTTGTATAGACAATGTCTCTGTGTTCCGCTGTGGCACAGAATCTCTTCTTTCAGCCTTACCAGTAGGCCTCTGGCAGCTTTTCTGACTGTGCTCCTCTGTAGGAACTTCACCTTCTTTGAGGGCCTTGTACCAGCTAGAGTGGTGCTTTGACTCCACATATGCCACTGTAGCTTGCTTCTTGGGGTGCCCATGGCATGCATAAGCAGTTTTCTGGCCCAATGAGAGCACAATCGAAGAAAATACAACAATGGAAAAGAAATCTGCGAGACATTAACCTTAACGACTTATCCAACCACTGTAACATCACCTTGATCCCTCAGGCTGACATGGATGATATCCATGACCTCACAGACTTCTACCACACTACCATAGTGGAAGCTCTTGACTCGATCGCCCCCTTCAAAAAAAGAATATATCCACTAAAGTCTCCAAGCCCTGGTTCAATGACAACTTGAACTCAGAAAGACGCATTCTAAGATCAACTGAACGAGCTTGGAGATACTCTCCCTCCTTGGATCTACTAAAAAGTTTAAAATCAGCAAGGAACACATACAACAGAAGGATAAGAAAAGCAAAAGCTAACTTTTTAAAAACTCAAATTGACCAAGCAAAAAACCGACCCAAAAAACTATTTGAAATTATCAAACAACAATCACACAATATATCAAATCTGCTTAACACAGAAGCCATCTCTCTCCCAAATTGTGAAGAAATGGCTGCCTTCTTCCTCGAGAAAACTACAAATATCGAGAATGAACTTCAATCAGCAAAGGTACTCCCGGCTACACCATTCATCTTTCCACACTCCATCCAACATGGTGAACGGAGTGATCCTCCCAGGCAGATCCCCAAAAACAACGCCTCCTGGCACACTCTCACATCAATCAATGATAATGATATCTTCAACATCCTTTCATCCTTAAATCCATCTAATCACTTCATTGACCCTCTACCTCCAACTATCTTCAAAAAGATTAAAGCCATGATCCTCCCACTATGGTACAAGATTGTAAACGCCTCCCAACGTCAAGGCACCATACTTGACTGTTTAAAAGTAGGTCAGGTAATCCCCACCTTAAAAAACCTAACGCTGATTGCTCAGATCCTAACAACTACCGTCCTATCTCCAACATCCCCACTCTGGCGAAACTCCTGGAAAAATGTGTCCAGATCCAACTCTGTAACCACATAAACAATTTCCAACTTCTCGACCAACACCAGTCAGGCTTCCGTCATGGTCACAGCACTGAATCAGCACTCCCTCATGTGGTGGATGACATACTAAACATTTTGGATTCAAATGAATCATGCCTTCTGATACTACTTGACCTATCATCTGCCTTTGACACTGTTAAACATGACAGTTTATTGTCCCTACTTGAACGAAGGATGGGCATATCAGGGGTTGTTTTGCAATGGTTTGCCTCATTCCTCCACAACAGAACCCACAGAGTCAAGATGAACCAATCACTATCGAAACCTTCCGCAGTCACACTTGGTGTTCCACAGCGATCTGCCCTCTCACCTATTCTCTTCAATTTATTCTTGGAACCACTAGCAGATTCCTTAAAATCTGCTAACATTCATTATCACATGTATGCTGATGACACGCAATTGTATCTCAAAATCTCTTCACCAGATGACATCATATCCCTCAACTCTATTCTACAAAATACTCATCTTTGGCTCGCTGACAATCATCTCATAACATTCCCAAAATTGATCTATGGATGAAACATCTCACTGCACTCAACTGCTCGCCTCACATCATAGATTCTGCTAGATCCCTGGGAATTACATTAGACAAACACTTGAATATGCAGGATCACATCAGTACGGTCACCAAAGGAGTGAATGATCAGATGAGCATGCTACGGAAACTCAAACCTTTCCTCCCACAAGAGGACTTCAAGCATGCAGTTCAAGCTCTTGTGTTGCCCAGATTGGACTATGGTAGTGCCACTATATGTGGCGTACGTAGATACAAACTGGCCCCTCTAAGAGCCTCCCTCAATACGGCCGCCAGACTTGTCTGCGGTACAAAACGAAACAAACACATCTCCCCTGCCCTAAAATCCCTGAACTGGCTCCCTTATGAGGCAATAATTCAACTAAAGATAGCATGCATGACACACAAAGCCCTGCATTTCAACACCCCCAGATATTTCTCCCAAAAACTAGAAAAATCTGAGGGTTGCAGACAATCGCGAAGTGCGAGATCCCTGCTACTGAAACCACAGCGGTTCCATAAGAAGAAAACTGGATACAGAGCTTTCTCTGGTGTAGCACCAAAGATATGGAACTCTCTGCCAACGGATGTTCACCTAATTTTATCCACCGCATCATTCAAAAAAGAAGTAAAATCATTCCTAATGAACAAGTTTTTACCCTAAGCTATCTCCTTTACATATACTGATTGTATCCATACCTGTGACTCTTTTATGATTCCTGGCCTTTTCTTGATGCCTATCTTTGAGAACAAGCGTAGTAAGTTATGTATGCGCAAGGCTTTTTACTTCCATTTCTATAGGTGATCATGTTAGATGCTCAATTGCACCCATGTAAAGCGCTCTGATACCCAATAGGGTCACGTTTGCGCTATACAAAACATTATAAATAAATAAAATAAAATAAAAGTACAAGTCATCTGTGGCCGCTTCAGAGCACTGCAAGGGGATAGGAGAGGGCTGTATGGAGTTGGTGGCGGGAGTGAGCTTTATGGCTGACTACGCTACTTCGAAGCACTGATGGAGAGGAGGAGAATTAAGTGTAGGTATGCGAGAGAGAGAACATAAGCGAAGAGGGGTGACTGGGAAGCAGAAGGGAACACTGCTTCTATGCGTGCCACCCTTCACTATTCACGGCTCCATTCACACATAGGAAGGACCCTTAATTGAGACTGTGAGGGCATCCAGGCCGCTGAGAATTGAGTGGGTAACAGGGGATGGGAGAGGGGGTCAATAGAACGGGCAAGACTCTTCTTTTCGGGGGTGGGTCTCAATGGACCCCCTCAGCGTTCTCAGCCACGAGTGGCTCTTAAAATGAAGTTAACATTAGGCAGGTGGCGTCGTCTCTCGTCTGCCTTCCTCACATCCCGTCCTATAATTGTCCATATTTTAAGGGTAATAACCCGTTTCATGCCAAGTTTTAACCCATGCTTCCAAGCATTGTAAACAATATATGTTACTGTTACCCTGTGAAATGATATTTAATTTACCATCTTCTGAAGGATTGAGGTCTCAGTTAGCCTTTCTGTGGTTCCTACGGGAAACAACCTTTACAACGCAGTCATTACAACGCACTACCTTTACAACGCAGTCATTACAACGCAACATCCTTTACATCGCATGCCATTATAACGCAGCCATTACAACGCATGTCACTACAACGCGTGTCATTACAACGCATGTCACTACAACACATGCCATTACAACGCATTTTAAGGTAAGTAATGGGGAATAGTAATTTTTAACCCTACACTATTCAGCACTTAATCTACTGCTGCACTCACTGGAGTGGGAATAGTAATTGTTACCCCTACACTATCCAACACTCACCTTACTGTTGCACTCACTGGAGTGGGAATAGTAATTTTTACCCCTACACTATCCAACACTTACCCTACTGCGGCCCTAAAAGTAATATGCGTTGTAATAGTATGCGTTGTAATGGTATGCGTTGTAGTGACATGCGTTGTAAATGTAGTTTCTGAAAATGCGTTGTGATTCATGCGTTGTAAAATCATGCGTTGTAATGGATGTTGCGATGTAAAAACTGCATTGTAAAGGCATGCGTTGTAAATGTTTGCGTTGTAACATCATTCATTCGTTTCGACTAATGGCCCACAGATCTCAGCGGTGAGTGTTTAACTCATGGAACCACCCTGGCGAATATCCGCACCTGCAACCACTGGCTCAAATTAAGCACTGGCTGCAGGCTTCATCATGAACTGAGCAGGGACAGCGCAGTCACTCTACTGGCTGTCATGAGTGCAGAGGCACAGGTGCGAAACACTATGGACCAGGCCTCGTGATCTGCACAAGTGGCATGTAGTTTTGCTGGGATGCTGGGAATTTTTGTACCAATATTTGGACCCTACCACTGGTAGAAAAATAAAATGTTATGTTTAGCTGATTTATCAGTGCAAATTTGGATTGCTAACTGATCGTCAGTGCATCTTTCACTGTAAAATGTCAAAACCTGTACACAATTGTCCAGCAGGTTAATTACACATGATTTGGCACTTGACCTGGTTCTCAATAAAGCTCCACCCCTGTGCCCATCTCTACCTGAGTAAATGCGCTCTTCCGTATCTGTGCAACCCTTGTGGTAGGGTGTGCCACCCATGGCTTCCACCTTGTAACCAACACAAAGCGCACTGAAACAGCTAGCAGACACTATGGACAGTATTTCTAAGGTGCCAACATACCTCAGTGAATTAATACTTGTCATTGACGTCTCATGTGTATGGATCACTCAGGCAAAACCAATTAATCCTTCCCATGTCGGTTAATTCGAGTATCCCTAGATTGGATACATAATGCTTAGAAATGGCAGAAGTGGTATAAAGCGCTTTGTAACTAATATTGACGTGTACACGAGTCAAGTTAAACTGATGTTGCAAATTACCAACGAACCACAGGCTGGTGCTGCCACGCTGGCTTTGCACTAGCACAGCTCATGTGCTGGGAAACTGATACTTTTTCGTATTTACAGTATTTTGTCAGCCCTTTGTCTGTCTGACCTCTACCTTGCTTCAGAGTGAAGGAGGCTGCTACTGAGGAGCTACTCTAGAAGTAGCCATAATCAACATATTTGCAATGCAATAGGCCTCACAATACTGAAAGTTTGAGCTTTTGGCGTGCATTATTATCTGCAAAGCCAATAGGTCAAACTTTCAGTAATGCGAGACCTATTGCATTGCAAATGCTTGTTTTAAAAGAGCACATCCCTGAACACGGACAAAGCAGTGGTACACATTAAAAAAATAACATAAGAAAAACAATAAGCTGATAAGACATTTGACATTTTCCATCTATTTTTAAAAAATGCACTGGGTATTCTTTCATTTTTTCTCAACTTACTTGATGTTTACTTAAGAGCGAGGAGTTCAGAGGCCGTCCAGGCTTCTCTTGTCGGCCCCATTGCAGGGAAAAGAGCAGACCTGTACAGGAGGGGCTGGGGACCTCTGGGCAGGCATGCAGAACAATTTCCAGGAGAGGCTGGTGGGGCTGGGTCAGCTAAGGGCCTCTTCTACAGCAGCCGTCGTCCCCTTATCTTCCAGTTCTGGCTAGGTGGAGAGCAGATTCACAGCAAGCCACGAATTCCTCACTGAAGCCCTTTTCTTCTTTTCCAGGTGGCGTCCGTCAGTCTGCGTGAGCCCGAAGATAAAGGGCAGAGGAGGTCAAGGGCGGGGCCACCAAAGCATCCGGATGTGACCATTGTAATGGTCACAGTGGGGGCAGGCAGGTAGCGTCCTCACTAAATGAGGCGTGAATCACTGCAGCAGGGCCATCAGAGGTAGCAGTTTTCACTCTAACCCAAGACTGATGGCCCTTTCAGTGACGCTTTGCAGGCCCCTAGATACAGAGGGGAAGGGGGAGGAGGTCGTGGGCACTGCAGAGGCCTTCCTCGATGTGTACCACACAGGCTGAATGAAAAAGATATAATTTTTAAGTAGGACTATTCTTGCCGTCCCTGGACGCTTTTTTAAAACAAAGAAGTAGGGGAACGGACTGAAGTAATTTTTTTAAGTAGGGGCACGCTGTGCCCTTCCGATCCCGCCCACTTCTACCACTGCGTGGGACACAAAGCTCGCTCTCTACTGCGGAAGATGGTGGCTGGGCTGAGGGTGGAGTGCGGTGACTGGGATTTTTATAAGGCTGTGGGTGTTACCTGAAGTGATGTTTGTTTATCTGCTTGGGACAGATAGCTCGCTCTCTTCCGCCGAAGATGGTGGCCGGGCTGAGGGTGGAGCGCAGTGATAGGAGAAGGCTGCGGGTACGACAGAGCCCTCTAATGGGAGATTTGAAATGTCCTGTCTGTCTCTATGATGTGTGTGCCTGTGTTGTGGGCGGGACAAGGATGAGGGGCTGTGAGCCACAGGCGTGATTTTTAAATGTGTGCGCCCGTGTTGTGCAAGTAAAAGCGGGCGCAGTGTTTAAAATAAAGCGCGGTATGCGTTCTTGTCACATCTGATTAAAAAAAAAACGGGCGCCTTGCGAGGCAGCGCGGCAACTACAAAAAAAACATGAAGCCAGGCGCCGTGCGAGGCAGCGCGGTGCCCGAACACATCAATAAAAAAAACATGGCATGCTGAATATAAGCAAAGCAGGTCTCGGCTCTCGAGTGAAGCTTTTGCTGGTGGTGCCAAGCTCTGGTGAGACTTTGAAATCTGCCAAACGCGAGCCAGGGAAAATGTAAACATGAGGGCTGTTGGAAATTGAAAGTGCGCATGGTGCGCTGTAGGAGAAACTCAATAAAGAAAATAGTGCTTACAAGACTAAGTAACATGTACCGTGTAACAACCAAAGTAAAGGGGTCAGTAGCCATGGGAGGTTACAAATGAAGACAAGGCTGTACTTAGGAGGGACTAACAAGCCTATTTACGAATCAGAAGCCAAAATTTACGAGGACAATGACACAAGCAATGACAAATATGGGTGGAGAGTGGGCGGGGCTTCCATTCCCTACTCTACTACAGCAGATCGCCAGAGCAGCACATGCACGCTGGCCCACGCTCGACCTAAAAATGAGTGCCATTTGGCGACTCCTGCATCCCCCGGTGCTCAAAATAGGTACTGGCTCAATGCAACACCTATATGAACAGCTCTCCGCCAAGGATGCATCCCAAAATCAATGTACAAAATACGTTAAATGTAATTACCTACTATGAGCCCGTGTATGACTTTTTCTCATTATGCAAATGCAATTTGTACACCCACAAATGTGCAACAGCTCGGGATCATTGCACAAGAGGCCACCATTGATGAGCCAATGGGCGTTTTGAAGGCCATGTAGACTAAGCAGTGAGCAGACGATCTGAAAGATATTTGGGGTGGCAGAAGAAGGCAGTCTCTGGTGCCTCATGAACATACAAAGACAGGTCCTCAAGCTGAGGCAATAAAGGGCAGGTGCCAGAGACATGACATAAACCTGGATCTCCTCACTAGGACACAATATACCAGGTAAGATTCCTTTTCTTGCCCCACCCACCCACACGCACAACATAATTATCACCCCATCCAAGCCTCCTATACCCCATCAACATACGCCCCCTTGAACCTAGCACTCGGGCATCCAAGGGCAGCATCTCACATGGCCTGATTTGAATGGGCATCTAGGTGCAAGCATGAGGCCCAGAGACATGACAGCAACCCCACTCAGAAAGAGTAACATGGAGAAGCAGGGGGTGTCCTTGAGGGGGAGGGAGTTAGGCAGATTATTGAACTGGGCTGCACCATTCGCTTTCACTGCAGCAATGCATGGACATGTCATGATACATAGGTTGCCAGGAATAATGGGTGAGATAAGTACACATTATAGGGTTCGGAATCGGGGATGAGAAGGTGATGGGTACAGGTTTGTCTCTGGAGGTAAAGCCCAGCTATGTTTTAATAATTCTGGTGAGTGTGTGTAGGCTGGTGTGCACGTGCATATGGGTGTGTTTGTGTGTGTGTGTTTGTGTTTGTGTGTGTGTGTGTGTGTTACTCAGAGTTCTGTGACCTCACACAGGACTCCACCCGCACACCCAGCTTGGTATGTCTGATTCCGTAAAGTTGCATTATGTTGCCCCATGCGGGCCGCCTGAGTCCAAATATCATGATTACTTGGGTTTTACTTATATGAGCAAATAACTTATAGTGGATCCATACTTAACTTGTTTAAAGATTAATTTGAAGCCTTTCGACAAAGGTGTGACATCATATGGAAGATCTATAATTTGACCTGACCTTCTAGAATGTATAGCCCTAATATAGAGCAGTGTGGTAATGGAGACTCCATAAAAAGGTGGATATTCCATCCTCATGTCTGGGGATGAACCTGCCAGATCTGGGGTGTCCTAGCTGTCAATCCCCACGGTGATAGAGATTTCTTTTACTCGGTCATCGGGTCTGCTAAGGGTCGCGATCACTCTCCCATAAATGGTGGTGGATCAGCTCACCCATGTATAGTGGATGAGCCGCTGCCGTTTATGGGAGAGGGAACTCTCCGAAAGGCCTCCATGGAGAAAGTGGTGGAACTTCAGTCAAATGTAAGCAGTGCCCTTAACATGCTAGGACACGCCTGCTATCATGATAAGTGGACTACAGAACTGGGCGCAGTCATGCACCCCCCATTCAGGGTGCATTTTTTTAAATACAAAATTGGTTGTGAAAATTCCACAAATCAACATAAGCAATTGCAAATTTTCGGTTTTGAGTGTTACTTTCAAAGAAGTCCCACCTGTGGCAAAGACAGCTACTATGGTGGTGAAATTTCTGTTGTCATGGAGGAGATTAGTGTAGCCGATAGGCGCCAGTGGCACTGTTTTTAGGTCAATGTCAGGCAGGCAGCACAGCTGTCTGGTTGCGAAAGACTTATTGGGGACATATACAAAGCTGAGCGGGAAACCAACTCTTCCCCTTGCATTCCATTGGCTTTTTGTTTTGTCACCCTTACTTTCTTGCTTACTTTTCTGTGGTTTAGTTTGTTTTAGCCTGTCCATCTATCTTTGTCCTTCCCGTGAAGCACAGTCTGTTTACCATCTCTATGACTGGCTCCTTTTATCCTTCTACAAGTGTCTGCTTTCCGGGGACTCTTTTTTCCTTTCTCTAAAAGCACTCCTTGAGAGTGCACATTTGCCCCATTCTCTGTGCTCTCCCACTTCTCCTAACACTTTTGTTTTCACGACATATAACATTTTTATTTATCATAACTTTGTCCTTGGAGTCGCTCTTCTGTGCACTTTAACTCTACGTTGTGGTCTCCCTTGTTTCTTCACTTCCATACTCCTACATTGTTCTCTCTCTGTTTTACTCCCCTCCTGGTGCCCTCCTCTTTACTTCTCCTGCACAACCTTGTGTCACTTCTGCCCACTGTCCATCTTGCTCCCACCTCCCTTCCTTCCTCGGCGACCTGTATTTTCCCCCATCAGCTAGCATTACCTTTTTTTTATCGATACAACTTGGATTGGTAAACAAAAGGAAAAAAAAGCTTTTACATCATCATGTAGGCCTGCGTGCCTAAAAAATGATGCAGTCGGTGACTTTTTTCCTGTGCATTGCTAAAACTATTTTACAAAAACCAATAGGTTCCAAAGGTGAGACCTATTGGCTTTGCCAAAGCTTGTTTAGGGGACTGCAACGCATTGCATCGGGAATGGAATTTTTTCTGCCAGCGGCCACTACTGACAATGGCAACAGCTTCCACTGGCAAGCAAAAATCGGCCCGTCCTGTGCCCCAGATGCAGGCAGACAAGCTCAAGCCCGACGTTTTGCTCCAAAATTTGCCTTCCTCTTCCTAGTGGTGGCTGGCTCTGCCCTGCCTTGACTGCTCTTTGGCTGACGTCACACGTAGAGTGTGATTGACAGCACTGGATTAGGCCCTGTGCTCTCATTCCCACTGCACACCTGACGTCAACCCACACCAAAGAGTGCAGTAAATTCAGTGCTTAATTTATAAAAAAAAGTTAGAGCCAGGGCCCTTCTCAGGAGCCCTGGCACTTACTGCAGCCTGGTAAACAACAACGAAACGTCTCCAACATAATATCATATAGTAAATTGCAGTCCGTCCATGATATATAAACTGTTCTGTTACAGACCAATGGTTTTTAAAGTTTATTTATCCAAAGTACAAAAATATATTCAATAAATCTTTTTCTTTTATATATGGATTATATATTCAATAAATCTTTTTTCTTTTATATATGATCCATATATAAAAGAAAAGATTTATTAAAAGATTTATTGGATATATTTTTGTACTTTGGATAAATAAACTTTAAAAAACATTGGTCTGTAACAGAACAGTTTATATATCATGGACGGACTGCAATTTACTATATGATATTGTGTTGGAGAAGTTTCATTGTTGTTTACCTTGTTATTTCCCTGCTTCCTTCTCCAAACCCATTCAGAATAGTCAGGGACCCTCTTTGTTTTTCTTTAAGGACTTACTGCAGCAGTGGCGGTGCGTCCATTGGGGCGTTGGGGTGTTGCCCCATTTAGAAATCGTTCTACTTCTGACGCTAATTGCAGCAATGAGGACTCCTGATTGGAATTAGCTTCAGAAGTAGAACAGGGACGCTGAAGGGGGTGGGGCTGTGGCAGCACTCTCAGTGTTGAGTGACAGCGCAATAGTGCGCATGTTCGTTTTTGGGCTGGTCATTTTTTACGACCACCCCGAACATGCGCACTAGCCTTCCCCTTAGGAGAGCGAGGGTTGCTTCATGCGCAGCCCCCGGTCTCCTAATGGGCAGGGAGTATCCCTGCCCTCAACCAATCCTGGCGCTGTTGGAGCAGCGTCTGGATTGGCTGAGAGGGGTTGCCAGCCACTCACGCAGAAGACGTTGAAGGCGCCAACGCACCGGACCCCGGCCCAGGAGCAGACAGCAGAAGCAGCGTGGACCCGCCCGGTCAGGTAAGTTTAAGTTTTTTTTAAACTTTATTTTTAAACCCCCCCCCGACCCCCACCCCGCGCGACCCCCCCGCGAGTATTGCGAGCGCGAGCCGTGACTGATGTCTTCTGCACTTAAGGCCCCGAGGACTCAGTGAACGGTTCTGGGGCTGTGAGCTCACTGTGGGAGGAAGAGTGCTGGCGGATGTGACTGTCCTGAGGCCGCCTTTTGAAAGTTGTCAGCAGAACTTGAAAAGCGCTGGGCATCTGCTAATGGCTTAGCAGCATAATGAATTTTAAAGATGTGAAAAATAGTCTGCCTCGTAAACCTCTGTAGTGTAACTACACATGTATGGCGTGTCTTGCTGGCCATTGTTTACTCCTGCGTACCACCTGAGCTCAGTGAAAATGGGGGCAACCCCCCCCCCCCGAGCAGAGGGTGAATATCCAAATGATTAGGTGTACTCGACCAGTTTTTGTGTTTGTATAACTGTACACGGAAAGATTTCTATTTAAAAAGGTTGTAGGGAATTATTTTAGTGAGTTTAGGGCAGTTATTCGGGATATGCTGTCAAGGTCACTTCAGTTCGTCAGATGTCAGCGACCAAAATATTAAATGCGGGCTAAAAAGTAGCAAGTAGAGCAGCATTTAAAACAGATCAACGTGTGTAGGGTTTATCATCCTAAATCTCATGCAGTGCCACCTAATTAGCTGCAGGCAGCAGTGATTTGTTTAGTCAATTGTGTAAAGTATATACTAGAAGCCAGAGATGACGTCATGAAGTGGTCATTCAGAAAATAACACTTCCTCCTGCGCTGTGTGTGTTCTGGCACTTGTAGTGGGTACACATTACTTGGATTTCTTTGGTGTGTAGTGTGGCCGACAGAAGGCATTTCTGTATGTCGAGTCTAATGAAATGTGCCAAGTAGCTTTCATAACCGCTCCGACATCTGCTACTTGTAGCAATTAAATATCAGAACATATACTTTTCGCAATAGTGATTTGCCCAAGGTCACACAGTTTAAGCGGCTCCAGGTCTTCTGGGGCAAAGCCGGTGGCAGCGTCGCAGGCCGCCTTTCCTGGCATGGCTGTCCTGTATGGCATCATTCCATTTTTTTTTAATTATAAATCTGCATGTTACTGGATTGTTAAAAAACAAGCAAAGGACGATAAATCCACATCAGACTGGGGATGTGAGTTCAGGCAACGGATGCTGTTCAAGGAGAGCGAATCAAATGGTCCCAGCTGTGTTCATGTCCAAAGCAGCTCCGCGTGAACTCTCCAATTAGGAAGTGTTGATGCTCACACGACGAAGCGCTACGAAACCATCCCCTGGGAGCACTGTAGAAAACACCATCACAGCAGTCTACTTTTGTGAGTGTAGGGAGAGCGAAACAGTGTGCATCTTTGAGTGCAGTGCAGCGAAGGGTGAGTGGTGTCTGTGTGAGTGCAGGGTGAGCAGTGTGCCTGTATGAGTGATGTGGATGGGTGAATGCTGGCTTAGTGATGTGTCAGGGAAGGGTGAGTAATGGGTCTATGAGTGCAGGGTGAGTAGTGTGCCTATGTGAATGCAGGGAGAGTAATGTATCTGTGCAAGTGCAAAGAGACTTGTCTGGCTACTCCCAGAGATGTGTTCACCAAGCCACCTCTTCCTCAAATTTGCTTGAGAATGCACCATTTGCCCACTCTTTTTTTCATTTCATTTGCCCATGTAGGTAGTTCGGCCTCGCTCGCTACGCTCGCTCGCCTCAGTGCAGTATTTACGCCTCACCATTTTCAAATGTCACCAGCCGCCACTGTACTGCAGCCTGTACCACTCTTTGCCCCTGCCAGTAACAGTACCAACCCAACTACGAACCATCACACTCCTACAAATGTGACGTTTGATATTTACTTTTATAAAGCACAACATTTGCCCAAGGGCGTCTTGGCGCTAGCTTCTGCAAAACAGAGATATACCATTCCATGTGGAAACCCACATCTTCCTAGAAAGATTTTAAAAAACATGTCTTCAAGTCAGACTATTCCAGTCCTCCCAAATGGCGTGCAATAGTTTGAATTGTCATTTTTAATGTACATTCAATTATTAACCACTGTTGTTGTGCTCATCTCAATATTAGACAGGCCGTGCCCCCATGTGGCGGACTGTAACTAGTGCCGGTGTTGAGACTCAAGTGCCAGTGCCTAGCACCAGAAACCACCGCCTCAAATTAAACACTCAGTAAATTATGACAGGGAGTAGCAGGGGAAACTGCGTATTGGTCCATTACGAATCAGACTCAAGCAGACAAGCGGGGTTTAAGAGCAGGTGTCAGCCATAACCGGGGGACCAGCAAACACAGCAGAAGGTAAAATTCCTGATGAAGTGTGTTTGTGTGTGAGGATGAGTGAATGAGTGCACAAGTGCCTGTATGCCCACAGAGCGGCAGCCTTCACATTGCACAAGTGAGATGCAGGGCTGCAGGCAGCCTCTCACACAGAGCATTTTTGCATTTTTCATCCCCACCTGGGGTCAGGGGCTGTGGGTGAGACGGGCTCATCACCGAGACTTTTAGAGTTCTACAGAAGTGTGAAAGTTCTGAGAGAGGGACTCTGGGACGTCATTAGCAAAGCACCCTTCTCTGGGTGCCTTCAAAGCACCTCCTAATGCACCCAGCCCTCGTCCTCCAAACTGAGCCAGGACACCACTGCAGTAGTTCATGGGTACCCTCTAAGAGCCCGCTTCACAGCCTGTGGCTTTTCACAAAGTTAAGTAAAAACAGGGCTGTAAAATGAACTTTGTTTCTACATTGTTTTCTGAGATAGAACAACCCCGCCCCCCCTTTCCGTACCTTGAGGAAGGCAAGCTCCCTTGCTGCACTTTGACTTTGGGCATTGCACATGATTCTGCAGGTGGAAGTGGGTGGGGCCAGTGGGTGAAGTGAGCGGTGCCAGTGAAGGAATGGGCTATGACCAGGTAGAAGTGGGCAGCAGCCTCATAAAACAAGCATTTGCAATGCAATAGGTCTCGCATTTGTAGGAGTTAGAGCGATTGGCATTGTAAATGACAATGTGTTTTACCTATGTGTTTTGGTTTGGAGTGTAGTGGGTGTATGTTTTGTGGAGTGGAATTATATGGGTTGTGTTGGAATTGTTAGTTGTGGAATTGTGCGGTGTGAAGTTTGACATCAACAGCCAGTAAAAAGCCAGCTAACAGGAGCTGTGCCAACATTCACCAAATGGCAAGCGGCAGGAGAAACTACCGGCTGCTTGCCAACACATACAGATTACTTGATGCCTGAGCTGACTGTGTCTCCAATGGAAAGGTGCTTTCTGGCCCTCTAAATGAGGCAGGGGGACTGACAAACTGGGGTTTGGGGCATCCATCCCTCTTCTGTCAAGTTGTAGGAGAGGTCTTGGCAGTGCTTAATTTGTAAACAAAGAAGTGCCAGGGTCCTTTTCAGGAGGCACCACACATTGCATCCGCTGGCGCTGCCAATAACCATAGGAGTACAGCTACTAACTATGACACTTCTACAAGTGTGACACTTCAGAGTATCCCAGGCCACTGAAAGCTATAAGAATGGCTTGTGGGGAAGGTGTTAGTCATTGTTAATGTATGTAGAATTATTAACCAATTGCTGTTGTGCTCTTTCCAAAATTAGACAGACAGCGCCACCATGTGCCGGATTGTCATAAGTGCCGGTGCCAAGCACCGGAAACCACCGAATCTAATTCAGCACTGATGCTTCTCCATAGGTGTTAGGCACAGCTATTCATCTCCATGGCCAGTAGTAACTCATTCTCTTCCAACGCTGCACCCCTGGCGGGGCGTGCACCTTCACTACTTGTGATAACTATTGTGTATATTGTGTAGCCACGAAAGCCTTTGCTAGCCATTTCAGTCAACAGTTATCACGTGTCAGTGAGAGCGATGAGAAGCGGCTGTAAAAGGACAGCACAAGACGCATTGAGGCTTCAAACACCCCTAACCCTCCCTGGGACCTAAAAACAGCGCAACACAGGGACTCTCACACTTTCAGAAGGATTGATGCACATTCTCAGTGGCGGAATACAAGTGCAAACACATACACCTCCTGTCTGACACAGACTACCGCCCGCAGGCACTGACACTGATATATGTACACAAACACATCTGCATACTGACACTGACACACAATCACATCTGCTTACTGACACACAAACACATCTGCATACTGACACACGCACACAAACACATCTGTATACGGACACAGACACATGCACACACACACATCTGTATACAGACACACGCACACAAACATCTGTATACACACACACAAACACATCTGCATACTGAAACACACACACAAACACATCTGCATATTGAAACACCCACACAAACACTTCTGTATACGGACCCAGACAGGCTCACGCAAACACATCAGTATACAGACATACGCACACAAACACAAACACATCTGTATACGGACACAGACACGCTCCCACAGATTAACAGACGCACACATGCGTACATCGACACGTTAACTCTGACACTCAAGCACATCTGTACCACTTCCAAACCAGCATCCACGCACAATGAAACACTGTTCCAGATGTATTAGGCCAGTAACTTGAGCAAAAATGATCTGATAAGGAATGCGACACTTGGTGAAGTCAAGGTTACTCTTGTAAAGGACTGTTTTAGCTTTCTAAAACAACGCACGATCCCCAGCCCTCGATACGGGCTATCGGTGCGCGGTGAACTCTGCCCCCCAGGCGTGAAGAAACCAAATGCCAACAACAGGACGGGCCGTGCTTCTCCCTGGCGCAATGCTGGCACGGTCTGAGGCAGGCCCGCAGTCAAAATAAGTGTCCACAATAATCCCTGGTCATACGAGCCACCCTCGGCAGACCCGTTAACTTCCAACCCGCTAAGGAAATGCGAAGCGGCAGTGCGGGTAGAAGATTTTTACCTGGGGAGCTATTCTGGTACTGCGGCCCCCGCCGGGGCGATCGGCAGACGGGACTTCTCCTCCCTCGAAGGTGCCTCACGGAGGGGTTGGGGCAGCCTTCCCAACTTCGAGCGCAGCTCCTCTTCCGGTTGTCGACGTCCTGCTGGGCGGGGTGCAATGCTGCCGGCGCTTCCTCGCTGAGGCGTCCTTGGTTACCCAGCACCGGCACGGCTTCTCCAGTGACGCGGTCCTCCTCCTGGAACTCAGGCAGGAGCGGTGATCGGCAACAGATGATCAGGGCACGTCGTCGCTTCTCGACACACACTCTCGGTCCCGCTAACGGGCCTGCGGCGGTGACACACACAGCGCTTTCTAGCTCACGGGCCGGCTGCGGTGAATCGCAGGCGGCTCCCAGTATCCTGCAATGAGCTGGCAATGTAGACCCCACGGCAGACAACAGCTGTGCACCGACACGCGCACCGAGCCATAGAGGTGATCCGTGGGGTCAATTAGGTGCAGGCAAAGCAGCCTCCGTGACAGACACCAGCTGGGCCCAGGTTCAAACATACTACGTTGCAGGGCCGCTTAGTACAGCACTGAATATGGTGTAGAACGCGCATGCGCCGCTGCCATGTTTACGTCAGGCAGAGATGCGCGACAAAAAAAAAAGTGCGATCTGGCGGATTAAAACTGTAGTTAGTGACCGCTGCTTCCGGACTACACGGAAGTCAGTTTCACATCAACAGCCAGTAAAAAGCCAGCTAACAGGAGCTGTGCCAACATTCACCAAATGGCAAGCGGCAGGACAAACTACCGGCTGCTTGCTAACATATACAGATTACTTGATGCCTCGTAGAGGCAGCGCATGCGCTGCCTATGCGAGACCTAAAAAATCGGCATCTGCAATTATGTTTTTCTTTTTTTGCAAATGAAACACTGGCAGAGATCCCTAAAAGAGAAATATTTTGCAGGAAACTAGCTAATGCCCCTTAATTCTTCCTGATGGCCTTGTCTCTGGCTCACACACAGCTGTGCACAGGCTCGAGCGCTGATTTTGCCAACGCTAATATTGTTGCATTTTTATTTTCTTGAGCGTTTAAAAGGAAACATTGTTTGCTTAGAAATGGCTTTGTAATGATGAGCTGTTAAAACGGCATCCACGCATCTGCTGATTGCTTTATAGATGAATTCTATTCTGGCGACGCCGTGATTGCTTTCTGCGCACAGTAGCAAGACTGCTTTGGAATAGTAATACACACATTAAGGGGCAGATTTACAAAGAAGTGCCGCAGCACGGCACCGCAAGCCCTTTGGCTGCGCCACGCTGCGGGACTTTGAGAGCACAAGGATTGCGACATATTTACAATGATGTGTCGCATTCCTGTGCTCTCCCCTGCGCTGGCACACAAACTGCTGCCATGAGCCGGCGCAGGCACCCTTGCACCATGATCATGGGGAGATTGTTTTTGTGCAGGAAGAGGCACCATCCTGCACGAAAACAATCACCACAGGCATTTTCCTCTTTCAATGCGTGCTGTAGAACGCAGCACGCATTGAAAGAGGAAAAGACGAGGAGAAATGAAAACATTTCTCCTCGTTGCGCCTCGCTACGCCACCCCTAGGGTGCCGTAGCATAGTGACGCATTTCCAGGTTTACGAATCCTCGTAAATCTGGAAATGTGTCTGGTTCCATGGGTGTTGCGTGGGAAAACCCACAGCAACACCCATGGAATGCACCTTTCACGAAAAGTGCTGCGTGTAAAGGGGCCGTATTTACAAGGACAGGAAAAGCCACGCAGGGTGGCTTTTCCTGTCCTTGTAAATATGGGGCACTGTAATGCGCTGCCAGTGCGACACAAAAAGTGACGTACTGGCAGCGCAAGGGGCTTGTAAATCTGCCCCTAAATGCTTTCTGTGTATGTTCTTTTACACTAAGCCTCGCTGCTGCAGTTAAAGGTTCAATAAAACGTATGAAATAAATTCCCTTTACATTTGAACTTAACACTGAAAAAACGTTATTATCTTTGATGAACAAGGCAGTTCTTGTTAATTTAGCAGATTTCTTTTCTTTTCTTTTTAATTTTAGTTACTATGATGTGATTGGTGGAATTTTCACAATAAAGAACGCTTTATCTGAAATCAAATCATATGATATTGATAGAGCGTAGCCTTGCTCTTCCATTTTTAGGGGTGCAGTACAATAATGGTTAGTTTGCATCCACATATAATCTGTTGTTGTATTAACATTAAGATATTAGAACGTAGATTGTAATACTGCGTAACAGAAGCAATAGATATTTCCTTCGTGTAACCAAAGAATTAACGTAGTGAATGTACGTGTTTAGATGAATCATATACGTGTGAAGTGTATTCATGACTAATGAACGTTTCATATTAAGGCTCATATAATGTGTGTATATTTATGGCTCATATATGCTCGTATTTTAAACGTGTGTATTGTTCTTATGTTAGCCGAACTCGGTAGGCCTAACTTTCGTTTCTCCCTGTTCGCTCTCATGTCGATGTTTTAATTAGAATTCATATGCTTGTGGAACATTTTCTTTTTCACGTTTCTGTTGCAGGTGCAAGAATCTGTCCTCGTTAGTTACAATAACTTCTTTATTTTAGGAGTTAGACAGACATAAGGAGTAGAGGATGCCTTTGAATAAGCGGAGCTGATAATGTAGGGGGAAGTCTTTCGTGTCTGGAAAGGCCTGGGAACTAAGATCATCGAGCAAGAGCCGGATGTGCTAGTACTTCATGGAAAGTTACCTACAAGGAGGTGTCCACCAGGATGAGGCGGTCATGTGATGTATTTGGGGGTGTGATTTCCTACTTTTGTATTGGAATTAGGGATAGAGTCCGGGGACTTCTGCCTTATCTGAAGAGGGGAGAGCATTTTAGAATGAGCACTGTAGCTTTACGCTACTTGACCCATTCAACGTGAGTGCGCTTCTTAGGAAGTCTTCATGTGCTGACACCTTTCTGGGGAATTGCCTGGGAAAATGCTAAGTAGGGATGTCACGTTAGAAGTAGTGTAGGGACAGATTAATGCATTTGCTTATGAACTGTCAATGAAGAAGGCTCTTGATGTGATCTCTATAATCATTTGTGTTTGGATTCTGGAATTGGTTATTCTGTGCATGTTGCACCGTCTAAATTTTATTTGTAGATTTGGTTTTGTATTAGTGCCCATGTATCTTTACACTCTTGTCCTGAGGTGTTTATATGTCCAACTTTTCTTAGCTTTATAAAAAATATATTAAAATCTGGATTAGGAGTTTGTGTTTCTTTAGCGCCATGGGCAATGGTAATGTATAATTGACTAATGCCTTTTCTCTCCTCCACACTTGCAAAGCATGCAACAAAGACCATCGGCCAGGCGGTCCAGAGTAAGTCTAGAACGTGCAACCCGGCTCCATCAGTTGCTAGCACAGTAGAATGGTTGCCTCTTGAAGAGAGGGGAGAATCCAGAAAAATGTAGAACAGACTTATACCCATGATGACCAAAATAGAGCCTAATGATTGAGAGTGGAGAACGACGGGCTTTGACGGAGACCGTTGAAGATGGTAAACACCCCTTACTATGCATCCGTCACCCCGCATGTTGTTACAACGACCGCCTTGTAACAATGCATACCATTACCCCGCAAGTCGTTACAACGACTTGCGGAGGGGGGAGAAGGTGTTGGATTTAAAATCCAACACCTTCCCTGCTGTCCGCACAGACCGAAGTTGGAATAGTAAATTATACTATTCCAACATCCAGCACCCCCCTCCCCAAGTCGTTGTTACGACTTGCAGGGTAATGGTATGCGTTGTTATAACGCGGTCGTTGTAACGACCGCGTTGTAACAACATGCGGGGTGAGGGAAAGCGGAAAAAAGAGGCATATCCGTCGAAGATTGATGGTGCAGCGAAGACAGTGGTGAACGGTGGCGTGAGTATGAACAGGGATGTGTGTGTTCGTTTTTGGTGATTTGATTGGGTGATGTTTTGCGGAGTTGGGATGACAGTCAAGTGAATGTGGTTTATCGGGCCGAACGCGCGCGGTCCAGGAGGTTTCGCTTTGGTTTATCCGGCTCAAGAGTAGCCTAAGATCCCGGGATATGTTTGTGTTGTAGAAAACACTGATTTGTTGTAATTGTCTGACCATTGGTTTGTTTGGAAGTTGTGGAGCGCTATCGACGACCCACTTGGGACAGGGAACTTTGTGTGAGTGGACTTGTTAGAATTGTGTGTGGAAAGCCTAGTGTGCAGGGGTAGACTATGGCGATTCAAGTGGCCATCGCAGGTCGTGGGTCACGGGGTGTGAATGTTATTGAGTGAGTGAACTCTATCGAACGTTTAGTAAGGCAGACAATTACTTGTTTTGGTTTATCATAACTGTCCGGTCATTTGGAAGGCAGACAGTTACTTGGTTCTATGAGTGCAAGAGGGAATGTGTACAGTGAGATTGGGAAGGAGGGTGAACTGCTGCGAGGAGGAAAAGGTAACATTAGGGTGCGCCGTGCTGCGATAGGTTGGTTGGTATAAAACTGCGCTAGGATTGGTAGGCTGTCATCAAGAAGCCAAGGTAAGGAAAATAGTTAGCGAAAATAATTTGTTTTAAAATTGACATGTTTTAGGGTACTACGTGATTTGTGCAGGGGAGACTCAGGTATAGTAACTCGAGTTGGTGAGGAAGCCCTGCCAGAGGATAATCCGGCACCCTACATGGCAACAGACGTGGGTCTCCATACTATAGTTTGGCTTCAAAATTGGCATAAGATTACTGAGAAGGAGGGAGAACTGGCTTTTCCACGTTATGGGTCATTCCGATTGGATGTGTTATATCAGTTCAGGGGAGTGATGTCTTCATTACGACCCCCACCTAGACCAACACAATTTGAGGCATTAGATTCTTGGATGCGAGCAGCTCACACAAAGAGATGGGAAAATTCTCAGGGAAGGATGAGAAAAGCAATGAAGGCATATCAGGATGCACGATGGGATGCCTAGTTGAAAAGGTGGAGAGTAGACACCATTGAGGGGGAAAGGCTGTACCCCTTATTAGTGAAGGAAACAGACACTCAAAATAGGAATGGGGATGATGGAAGTGATGCTGGTGACAGTCTGTTAGACAAATTATTAGCAGAGCGTCCTCCACCTTATAATCCACATTCAGAGGAGGGAAGGCGAGAATTGTCAAGTGCAGGGAGCATGGAAAGAACAGAGATGTCACTGACAGGCCCTAGTGCAAGAGTAGTGGGAAGGATTTCAGCGGGGCAAGAAGGAACGGGGATGCCAGTATTTAGAGGAGCTGAGACGAGTGGCGTTAACGCCGCTACGAGGTTACCGGAAGCCCTTACGGTACCAGTTACTATTGGACCTGTAGTCTCGGTGTACAATCTGAATTTAGGGGAAAGTAGTGGTCAGCAGCAGATAGGACTGGGAGAAGGAATTAGCTCAGGGGGAAATGTCACAATGGAGGGGAAACGTCCATTTTTGGTGCCTGTGGAAGCTAGCACTCCATTGCCAGCAACCGCAGACCCTTCAAGGGTGCACGTTGGGTCTAATACGGTACGGTCAGGTTCATTGGCAAATTCTCAGTCAGATTTGAGAATGTGGGAAGCTACAGTTAGAGGACCCATGGGGAGGATACTGGAGGTGGGAACGAGGCAGGAAGCTGCTGAACATCATCACGTCTCACAGAACACAGGTCAGAAGATCGACGTTGGAATCAGAGTTGTGAAAGGGAAGGACAACCTAGTGTGACGAGTCAGGGAAAGATCAAGGCTGCAATGAAGGCAAAATTACTTAGATGTCATGAAATTGAAAGCAGAAGTACATGAGATAGTTGAGGGGAACTTGCCTTTGGAAAGGATAGAACTGTATGAGCAGGATGAGTTGTTGTTTGTGGCAAAGGATATTACTCGAAAGGCAAGGTGAGCCCATGAGAAGTTGACCGAATCGGCACGTAAGTATGATGTGGACCTGACCAAAACAAAAACATTGCAGGTAAATCATAGGTCAAACTACAATGATCAGGAATTGGAGGAGAAAAGGATAATGGATTTGAAAACACATATCCGAGAGTTGGTCATAGGAATGCGCGCATGGAGCATGCTTGACAAGTGGGAAGAAAGGTGGTCTAAGAAAAAGAGTGTCAAGAAAGGGATAGGAGATATGCCACCACCCTGAGGGGGGACAGCAGGAGTGGAGGCTTATTCGTTGCGAGAGGTACCGAGTGATGGGTACGTGCATGTGCCTTGGAGCAGGGGTGATTTAGCAGTGTTTAAAAATTATTTTCCTCGGCTGAGGAAGAAACCTGCTGAATGGTAAAAGCAAGTTGACCGCTTTGTAAAAATTTCAAAAGTGTTGTGGATTGATTTGAATATTTTGTTTGATATTGTGGTCCCAAGTGATTTGTGAACTGCATGTAAAATTGCTGTTGATTGGCAATCTGCTGAACCAGAGAGAGATCCTGTAACGCTAGCCCTTCACCTGAGGTTATAAAAAAGTTTGAGCAGGTATTCACATGGTTGCAGACTAAGGTTGCCCCACAGGATATTGATTGGCTTAAGATAGATCGAACTACCCAAGAGCATAAGGAGTCAGTGCATGCCTACCATGACTGGCTCTTGCAAGCCTTCAAGCAGTACAGTGGGCTGGATACTTTAGAACCTAAGGACATGGGACACTTGGTTTCCAAGTTTGTGCTAGGATTTAGACCAGAGATCAGTTTTATGATCCAACAGCATTTGATCTTCTGGCAAAATAAGTCTGTGGATGAAATCTTACGTTATGCCAGGTACTTTAGTGATGAAGTGAAATCCAAGCATAGGAAGATGAAAGATAAGCTAATGCTGGTGCAGTTGAGAAATGCTGATAAGGCAGAGCAGACACAGATAAATGGAGGAACTGTGGGTCAGAGACAGGGTAATAGTCAAGGAGGGATCAGAATGTGTCAGCCCCTATGGGACAGGGAAGAGGAAGAGGAACAGATCTCAAGACAGGAGTAGACTTGGGCACCTTAAGGAGGACCACTGCCTGCCATTATTATCACAAGATCGGACATTGGAAGCACGAGTGTCGAGCACATCCAGCAAATCAGATACAAGATGAGGAGATAACACAAGTACCTGATGTTATGAATATGGTGACGAGACCTAGATCTATGTGTGGGGGGGTTGAATCAGCAGGTGCAGGTAACCCTTCCTCCAAGAATCCCACAGGGCAACCGGGTGTACCAACAAATGCCTTTAATTGAGACCTTTGACGATTTTGATCCGGACCCTTTACAATGACGGTGCCCGGGAGGGGAGGAAGACTCTGCTCTTGGAGCACTCTTAGAGGTACACCAGAGTAGACCATTTGTGGAGGCAGATGTTGACGGTCATCCCATTCCATTCTTGATTGATACTGGTGCTACCTGTTCTACTGTGAGATCAATAGTGGTCCCCAACCTACCCCTCTCGGGACAATCAATCCAAGTTGTAGGAGTTGCCAACCAGAGAATGACAAATCCTCTGACAGATGAGCTACCTGTAAAAATAGAAACATTCCAGGATCGACACCAGTTTGTGGTGTGCGATTCGAGTCCAGTCTGTTTGTTGGGACGTGACCTTTTGTGTAAGTTAAATTGTACCATCTATTGCACGCCCAAGGGGATAGAATTACAGACTAATGATGATGACATTGCCTTTAAATTGGCAAATCAAAATCTATGTGCAGAAATGTTTCCCGTGCTAACTGTGGATGAGTTGCCATACGACTTGAGAGACTCTGTCTTTCTTGTGGTGTGGAAATTTACTGGAGAAGAAATAGGACTGATTCGAGGAGTCAAACCAGTTAAGATACAGATTAAGCCGAATGCTGAATTTCCAAGGATGCTGCAGTAAAACCTGACCCCGGAAACGGTGGCAGGAATGGAATAACACCTGTAATTGAGTCCATGATCGCACAAGGCATTCTAAAGGAGATAAGAGGAAGTCCCTGCAATTCACCCTCATGGGATTGCTAAAGCCCAATGGCAAGTATAGGATTGTCCAAGACCTGAGAAGGGTCAACAAGATTGTGATTCCATGTTGTCCTGTGGTACCGAATCCAGCTGTGATCCTATTTCAAATCCCTTGTGAAGCAGAATGGTTTATTGTCTTTGATTTGTGTCAAGCATTCTTTTCAATTCAATTCAATTCAAAATATCTTTATTTCGGCCTTTCTGGCCATAAAAGCTCAGATAAAAAATGGGACACATTCTTTTCAATACCCTTGCACGAGGAAAGGCAATTTTTGTTTGCTTTCCGGCTGGATAACCGTGTGTTAACATGGTGTCATATCCCACAAGAGTATACTGAAAGTCCATCCATCTTTAATCAGATCTTGAAAAAGAACCCTGAGAGCCTAGTGTTGCCACAGAGTTCAGTACTTGTGCAATATATTGATGATCTCCTGATTGCTTCGGAGACCGAGGAAGCTTGTAGGGCAGATACCGTTGCTCTTTTAAATCACCTGGTAGAAAATGGGCACAAGGTATCCCAGAGCAAACTCCTATACTGTTTACCTGAGGTCCAGTATTTGGGACATTGTATCGAGAAAGGAAAAAAGAAGGGTCACCAGATCGTATTTAGATGATCTTGCAAATGAATCCGCCTACTACACAAAAGAAAGTCTGGATGTTTTTGGGAATGGTCGGTTGCTGTCGACAGTGGATTCCCAATTTCTCACTGAAGGCAAAGCCCTTGTTGAGACTGACCCGTAAGGATGTGAGTGATCCGGTACCATGGGATAACGACTGTTTGGTTGCCTTACTGGAGCTGATAGAGAGGTTATGTCGAGCTCCGGCTTTGAGAATGCCTGATTATAACAAAGCCTTTTCGCTCTTTTGTTGTGAGCAGGAGGGTTGTGCACTAGCTGTACTCACCCAGACACATGGGGGTGTCCGTAGACCAGTGGCCTACTTCTCAGCTACATTAGATCCTGTAGCTTCTCCATTGCCCTTTCAGATCCATTGCTGCAACTGGTGTCAGCATTGAGAGATGTGAAAGTATTGTGATGGATCATCCACTTACTGTTTATGTTCCACACTCAGTTGATCTCCTGATGACGAGAACTAAAACATAGCATCTGACTAACAATAGGCTTACAAGATATGAGCAGGTCATATTGGCCTCAGAAAACGTTATCTTGAAAAGATGCTCTATGTTAAATCCTGCTACTGTGATGCCTATTCCGAATCTTGAAGGGGAAGATTGTGAGGACCAAGACTGTCTGGATGTGACTGAACTTTTACCAAACCAAGACCTGACATTGTTGATAAACCATTGCCTGAATCAGACCAAGTCCACTTTGTTGAGGGTTCATGCTTAAGAGACAATGAAGGTCATCTGAGAGCAGTGTTTGCTGTCTGCACTATAATTGGAGTTGTGGAAGCTGCTTGGTTATAGGGAGTATACTCTGCACAAGTAGCTGAAATCATTGCTTTGACATGTGTATGCCTTGTTTCTGATCAAATCCGAGTCACCATCTATACCGATAGACAATATGGATTCGGTGTGGTTCATGACTTCGGACAGCTATGGTCACAGAGGGGGTTCCTAACATGGTAATGTCATCAGGATCTCCTCTCAGAAATGGGAATATATGAGACAATTGTTGGAAGCTTTGCAGAGGCCGAAGGAAGTGGCATTAGTAAAAATGCGCTGCTCATGGGAAGGGGGAAGACTTTGTTACTAAGGGTAACTGCTATGCTGATAAAATTGCACACTTTTGTGCTGTACATGCTTGCATTTTCAATGGGGAATACTCAGGAGAGAGCACAGAGAAGACCGAGCTCAGCATGATGCTAGCCATAGCTGACACTTGGGATGAGGTCAAGCGTCTGCAGGGAGAAGTGTCAGAACAGGAACAAGCTGCTTGGAGTGAGGCAGGTTGTACGAAAAGAGATGATGGCATTTGGGTTTCAACTGATG
Source organism: Calotriton arnoldi (assembly GCA_963921515.1). Classification (NCBI taxonomy): domain Eukaryota; kingdom Metazoa; phylum Chordata; class Amphibia; order Caudata; family Salamandridae; genus Calotriton; species Calotriton arnoldi. Next base: position 709,966 of record CAWUFW010006003.1, on the reverse strand, counting down.
GTAGAGCAGTGTTACCAGATTGCTTGTTGAGTCCTATGGCAAGATAGATTAATGGAGCAGTTCACCTTGGGAGAGATGCTATGGTGCGGGTGTTCAGACAGACATGGTTCAACCCAAAGTTCCGTGTGTATGCCAAAGCAGTGTGCCATATGTGTGTTACATGTCAACAAATGAATGCTGGAAAGAAAACTGTGGTTGCTTTGAGTCACATTGGGAGGTCGGGGGTCCTTTTAATAGAATCCAGTTAGATTTCATTGAGATACCCAGGTGCAATGGACTGAGGTACATCTTGGTAGTGGTGTGTGTCTTTTCACGATGGGTTGAGGCATATCCAACTAGGAGGTGTGACAGTCTCACAGTAGCAAAGCTATTTCTTAGAGAGCTGATACCGTGGTTCGGATTTCCAACTTCATTGGAGTCGGATAGAGGAACGCACTTCCATAGCGAGATCATGAAACTTTTGTGATCTGCCTTACAAGTTGACCAGAGACTACACTGTAGTTATAGTCCGGAGGCGTCAGGTCTGGTGGAACAGATAAATGGGACTCTCAGGATGAGGATGACAAAAGGGTGCTCTTCGACATCTTTGAATTTGCCTGATGTGCTGCCCTTGGTGCTGATGAGTTTGCGTAGCACTCCAGATAGGAGAACAGGACTCTCGCCTCATGAAATACTGATGGAGAGGGCGATGCGCTTGCCTGCGGTGCCAGCTACAGCATTGATAAACATCACTGATGATTTGATCCTTGATTATTGCAAAGGATTGGCTGATGTGGTTCATTTTGTGTCTCATCAGGTTGAAGCTACGACCGCACCAACCTTGAAGAACCTCTTGCATGATCTATGCCCGGGTGACTGGGTGTTGGTACGGAACCATGTGAGGAAGTACTGTCTTGATGCATGGTGGCAAGGTACGTAACAGGTGAGTTTGGTGATGAATACTGCTGTGAAGTGTGGAGGGTTGCCGAACTGGATTCACGCCTCCCATACCCACAAAGTTCTAGAACCCTCAGAAGAAACAGCTCCTCTCCCTGAAGAAAATCCAGCTGGGGTCACAAGGCCATTGAAGAGGGCAAGCCAAGCTCTGGGGGTTCCAGACGAAGCTGTTTACCCACCATGTCGAGCTGAGGAGGGTCAAACTACACAAGGCCCATGTATAGACTCTGAGAGAGATGGTAGCGTTGTGAGTGGCATAGAGTCAGACTCAGCTGAAGAGACTAGTGTGGGACATGGTCAAGTGTTGTGGAGAAGAACAAAAGCTGAAAGAGAATAGGGGCCGCTGAGATAAGGAAGGCTGAACTTGAGACTTGCATCTGAAAGAGATCTTGCCCCAATCTCTGAAACGTCTGAATCGGAGCGAATCGACACAGAGCAAAATCAAGGAAGTTTGAGAAGATCAAGAAGAGTGAGAGTATCGTGCCAGAGGTACGCTGCCCTGGAGTGGACGTATCTGATCACAGATGCAGGGAACAGAGAGGTCCGGGAGACTGAGATCCAGACGAATGAGGCGTGGAACCTCAGCGCTGATAACTGAAATTGAATTGTTAGTTCCTGGAGTAGAAGCTCATGGGGTCCTGACACTGACTGTACCAGATCCTCCAAGGCTGAAATAGTTTGAGGAATCTTATTCTAAGTGAGATTTCATTTCCAACTTTTGGGCGTCAGCCTTCTATTCAGGAGATGGCAGAATTCCGTATGGAAAGCGTGTTGTTGAAGAACTTGGCTCCGATCTCATATATGATTATAAATTGAACTGCATACAAAAAGCTGCTGCTCTAAGAAGATAACCTAGGCCTGAGTGGAAAGAGAATAAACTTAGGGACTTTTCACTAGAAGAAGAAAGAGGGCTAAGGAAGTCTTTGGACTGTGTAAATCATTGTCTGATAGACTGAGTACGAATGAATTCCAGGATTCCAAGACATCGCGTATGAACTTTATGTGCAACAAGTGAGAGGGAAGGAAGAGACTTTGGTTGATCCTCTTGCAAGTCCCAATCCGAACCTGATTCGAAATGGCATCTTGAAATTCTAACCGTAGAAAGGAGTGTGTAATAGGCACACTCATTGTAGGAGTAATCATAGTTATACAGTAGTCATTATCATATCCATTATTGAGTCGCATGTAACGGAGGTTGAGGGGGTGGGAGTACGAGGAACGTCCACACCTTCTACTTCAAGCACAAAAGAGGGAACATTAGGATATGATAGAGCTATGTTAGAGGAAACTAGTCACTTATTGCATGTAGATCTGTCTAAGGGTGATTACACGTTGAATGCATATGCAAAGTCGTTATATGAGTACGTGGACACGATGGATGTGAGAGATTGTTAAGTGTGCATGCAATTGCCAGCGTCAGTAGAAGAGGGGATAAGATATCATCACTTACTTCTGACGTATGGTATTACTTGTAGTATATTGCTTAGCATGTTTTCTGGTAAAGGTTCCAGTTTACAAACACCCAAACAAAGTATGATTATTACAAACAAGAAGAGAGAATGGCAAAATATTTTGTACCTATTGTTACATTAGATTCAGCGTATGTGCACCGACACAACCTGACGTGTATGTTAACTGACATAGAAAAAAAATTGTAGATCAGATAGAAGATAGGCAGTGTCTATTTAGGCCTAATAGTAGAGATGTAAAAATTGAGGGGGATATTCTCAAGAACATGTGATAACTACCGCAAAAGTAGCTTAACGCAACTCTCCACATCGCAGTCTATCGCGGGAAAATAACACTGTGGTAACGCGGCATTCCCAAGCCGGCGGCACCATGCGATAGGCTCACGATAATGCGTCAAATGTCTGCGATGAAGTCAACGCGACACCGGCAAAAAATGCGAAACACGAACGCAAAAAAAGCAGCGATGAGGCCAGGCGCGATACAAAAATCAGCGAAAACCAGCCACAGGCCTGCAATTCCCACGCGTCATGCGGGAAAATGCACTATAAAAGGAAAAAAAAAGAACACACCAAAACCAAATCAAACTGCGTAGCACCATGGATGCACCCGGACCGAGTGGAGAGGACAACCCGAACCCCACAAGCCCCACGGAGGACCAGCCAGGAACCCCGTGCTCGGGGAAGGGCAAGGAGAAGAGGAAGAGGAAGACGGGGTTCAGTCCGCAGGAAGACCGGATCATCGTCACGGAGGTGATAGAACACTACCAACAACTGTTCACCTCCACTACGTCATGGGCAACACAAACGGAAATATGGCAGTCCATCGTCAACAACGTGAATGCAGTTGGAGTGTCGAGGAGGTCAATGGAGGAGGTCAAGAGGCGCTGGAATGAAGTGCACAGCCAAACCAAGGAGAAACTCGCTGCCAACAGGAAGGCAGCAAAGGCGACTGGAGGTGGGACTCCTGCACCACAGGAGGAGCTGGTTGAGCTGGAGGAAATGGTGGCCACAGTCATCAGTGCGGAGAAGGTGCAAGGAGTTGGTGGACTGGACACAGCTCGATATGACCTGACCCAACAGCAACAGGGTGAGTAACGACCAGGGCCTGGGGGGACGGAGGGAGATGGGCACAATGGCACACATGCACAATCATGCGCAGCACACTGCACACCCACAATGAGTGTGGAACATGTCCTTGATACCCTTGGCACACTGCAGCACACATAGACACACCAAGTAGGCCCCCGTCCACTATGTGCACAAAGGGGCCCCCCTCCATATCACCAATGCCACAACCTACCCATGCACATGTGCTGAATCCAGAAAAGCAGCGGCTCTGTGAGCCACACGGACTATGCAAGTGACACTGCATGACAGATAGCATGGCTGCAGTCACAATACATGACATGGTGCACGAGACGACTTTGAGGTGGCTGAGTGTGGACCACATCCGTAAAGGAGCAGGTCACACTCTGACACATCCACGTGCACCTACAACCCATGATGTCAAAAACACATCTGCGGACAAACAATGCACAAGAGTACAAAATATGTCCAAGAGCACAAATGACCCAAGTGGCAAACATCACAGCACCCGAAAAGCACACAAGTCAAAGGCACACCGACTCAAAGGGATGAGGGGCCGCCAAATCAGAGCTGCAGGGCCGACTCGCCAACAATGCAGCACAGACACAGAGCAATCACAGTACATCAACATTGACGACAATGTGGTACAAAGTGCAACACTTACACAACAGGACAGAGGACACAACTGGTGCCGCTCGTGCATAGAAAATGGCCAATCACATCTGGCATTGCATGACACTGTGAGATGATAATGTACGAGTACAACCTCACATCCGTCATGTAGTCAAAATGTCCACTGTCACCCATCAAATAGCCAGTTCCTCCATAACAGTCACAATGTACATTGTCATGCAGTCTGTATGTAAACATGTACAATGCGTGAACATACATGGAACACACTGTTAACCTGCATCTCCCCGTTACATTGCAGCGGGACAATCAACACCTCCTGCAGAGCAGACCACACATCTCTACAGTGATGATGACGAGGACACCCTGCACATTTGCCCAGACACCCTCCAACGGCTCGCGGACAGCCTCCGCACCCCATCCCCAGGAGCAGGGCAGCCCAGCTGCATTGCGGTGAGCCCACACACTGCACAGACCACACAGCAGGAAGCACACACCACCACGGATGGCCCACAGGACCCACACAACCAACACATGGAATTCCAACACCGTGTGTTAGCGTGCCAGGAGGAGTTGGCTGATCTGCTGCGGGTGGGTTTCGACCTCGTGGCAGCCAAACTCGATGCCATACGTGGGTGTCTGAGTCCCATCAGGGACCACGTACAGTCCCTAACGGACACCCCCTGTCCGCACCATGCTCACCGACAATCCCTGGCTGACCTCGCTGGGGCCATTACTCGGATACAAGAACTGTCTAGTCAGACAGGCTCCAGCGATGACAGCACAGAGTTGGCACAGATGCGGAGGACAATGGAGACCATGGAGCGGATGCAGGCTGGAAGTAGGGCTGCCACGGCTGAACACCAGCGACATGTATCTGGGATCTTCCAGGCCTTGCAGATCCTCATCTTGCCATTGCTGCCACAGAGCCTGTACCAGATGACTGCTGCAGGAACTTTGACACACACATCTCCACCCCCTGATGTGTCATTGGCACACAGTGATGCGGCCATTACACCACCACACACACCTGACACACCGGACACAGAAGACGTCTCAGAGGAGTAAGATGTGGAGGGTAATGACTGTGTGAGGAAGGAGGCTGTATCATCTGTACCCGCCACATGGCCTGTCCCTGCATGGTTAAGCCCTATGCATCATGCCCTGGAACAACACCTCCCACTGTCCCCCGGAACACTCTGCGACATTCACCTGGACCCCAACATGGACTGCCATATCTGCTCTTGTACCAATGACACAGCAATCCGGCTGAGGACTGTACTCTTCCTCTTCAGATTAACTTTGCATTCTCCCAAGGACTCTGGTTGGCCCACCAATGAGCAATCACTCAATGTGGGCGTGAACTGGCCATGTACCCCTCCAGCTCCGAGACTCCCCAGAATGTGAATAAACATTGCAAATCACACAGATGTGTCATGTCTATGTTCACTCACGTGTACAAGTATGGAGGAATATAGGGACGTTGATTGCACTAAAAGGTACACCCTGGTAAAAGTCATCAATGCGCATGTTTGAGCCTGACCCACATGGCCAATTAGTTGAATGTGAAGGTGTGAACTAGCTGTGGCCTCATTGCACATGAACAACAATCTCGCATCCCCCAACGTAGCCCCACGTCCATGTATCATATAGGGCTGTGTGTGTAAATGTCAGAATCGGTAGCCCGCCTGAAGTAGTGTCCCCCATCGCACGTGGCTACAGAACATCTCTTCGCATGACGTACTCACACACATCAGTGTGGACACAGTCTGTTTGAATGGATCATATTGATCCACATGGCAAGAAGTTGGACACCATACTCACATTGCTGAAGACACGTGAGAGCACAGGTCTACCAGCAACTATCCCAAACACAATGTCTGGCTCACAGAGGTGGAGCTGCCAATAGGGATCCACCACCTATGTACCAGAGGCAGTCTGTCCCTCCCTGTGTACGGACAATGCTCATTGAGGCACACGATTTGTCATACTAATCAACACTCATCACAGTTGTACACTGGTGAAGTTGCGTAGACTTTATTAGCATGTGCGTGTCAGTACGGGCAAGTGATGGGCCACAACAGGCAGACAAATGCTTAAGACACTTACAGGCAGAATGGGAACGTGTCGAGGTGCAAGGAATGGGGTGGCACAAATGAACACATATCCTTACGGTTGGCAAAGGTCTCAGCCCACCTTGCGTTGCTGGTCGAGTCAGGTGATGTTTGGCGTCTGCTCATTGCCCCGTGTCAGGGGACACGACTCACAGCCCATGGAATCTGCATGGAGCTGTACCACCGGACTGCACCGACTGTGTGCTCTGCTGACAGTGTGCAGGTGAAAGGGACCAACAAGGTCACATGTAGTGCTACATTGCCATGTGTGTAGTCTCACTCCAGCAGTATGTCAGATTTAGGAACTTTGCCAAGCGACGCTGTGCAGCTCCGCCCATGGGGCTGCAGCACCTTGCACAGGTGTGTGACAACACGCGTAAGTGCACGCACATGCATTCTGAGTCCGAGCAAATGCAGACATGTCCACTGTTGTACTGGCTTATGGGACCATTCCTCCACGATGCAACACAGTGCTGGGACCTGTGCTCTGGGTGTCAATCAGTTGTGGCTGCAGGAAGGTAGTTACTCATCCATGAATGCGAGCGCTGCTTCATAGGCAATCAGTTCCAGAAGTGCGTCATTCTCGAATTCAAGGAACACGAGGGAGAGCCAATCCATTAACTGGTCCGGACAGATGTGCTCCGACCACGCAGTTTCACCAATCCGCAACACAGCCCAATAGGGGAGCGCCTCGATGTGGTCACTGCACACGATGACTTGTGCAATCTCCCATCCACTGCTGCCGGCACAGACACCACATATCAAGGCATCCCATGCCCGGGTATCCCGGTTGCACTCCTGTTCGTGGGCCAACAGGGGGCGCACACACAAGTCGTAATCCAGTTCAGCTACCGTTGTGTTGGATAGGCAGACTTCCATGGACCACTCGAATGTGCATGATCGACAGTGGAACCATGGCTGGACGCATGTGATGTACGCAAGCCGGAAACTCAGACGGTAACTGATTCGCAAAACTGCCATTGGCAGAGCTCCCAACAGATGCAGCATTCGTGCACGGTACAGTTCCACGTGACTGGGGTTGTGCATGTGCCCGGGATTGCCTGCCATTGCGTTTGTTGGTCTCGTACCACCGGCACTCCTCAGACCGGCGGCAGTTCTGTGGACGATATGCCACAGCTCGGAGTAATGAGTCGTATGTGTGTTCAACGTTTGGATGTATGGGTTGTCTTTTTTACCAATGTGTTGGGGGCATGCCATGCAGGTGTAGCTCGAGCAGGGATGTGTGTGTGGGGTGTGGACACATTGCTCTTTCATTAGCGCAGTTCGTGGGGTGGGAGTCGCCAGAGTCTGGCATGGTATCTCACTCAGGGGGCGCCGGGCGCATTGGAGACCAAGGTCGGAGGTTCGGCTGTCCTTCCGCCTTGTGTATTGGGACAAAGGAGCTTTCATGCCTGATTTTAGTCTGACTACTGCTTGCATTTCTGAAATGTGATGTGGCCTTCGCGCTGAAATTGTTGCCAGGCCTTAGATTTTGGGTGCACCAATTGCGAGACACTCGCAACAGTTGGCATGTATGTGCCAAGGGCCCGATTGTCCTTGCGCTCCTTGTTCAGTCTCTCTCTCTCTTTCTCTCTCTCTCTGTCCTTTGATGAGTGCCTGACACACCTTCTTATCTGGGATATTGTCTTGCAGGCTGTCACTTACGGATTGTCCAGGGATGACCCGCCATGACTCTTCCAAATAGTTGTTTGGTGTGAAATTTGATTGTGATATTTTGTTTGAGCTCTCAATGGTGAATGATTGATTCTGCTTTTTCTGTACTCACATGACTGTGACTGTTAGTTGTTGTGATTCTGCGGCATCAGGCGAATGATTTTGCTCATGATTTCGTGACGTTGATGTGCAATCTCTTGGTCCGGGGGAGTAAGAGGGTGCCCGGGCTGGGGCCCCGGGGGGGGGGGGGGTGGTACGGGGGTGGGTGGCGGTGGGTGTTGTGGCCCTCTTGGGTGTCCGAGCTGCATGACCATTGGCTCCATGACATCTGTTGTTCTTCAGGTGTGGCTCTGGGCTGTGCTACCTTTGATGGTGCAGGTTGTAGTCCGATTTTGCACAAGGTCAGAGCAGGTGTTAATTTCCTGCAGCTAACGCGCCTTATCGCATGTTTTGTGTTCTCATCGCCGATCTGGCTGGTCTTTGAGAATGTTAAGGTGTGGTGTTGTCGCGGCTTTTTGCTCGGGAACGCCTACTCTGCATCTCATTAGCGATAGTTGCCGGGGTCATCCGTGGCGATGTTTTTTGCGGCTGCTATCGCAGGTAAACTGGTGGTGTCGGCTGTTTGCACCAGCTTGTGAATGGGGCAGTAAATTTATTGCGACTTTGGCTGTGATAAAGTGCCGATAACTCGGCGATAGATCCTTGAGAATATGCCCCTGAATGTACTAAGGAGGAGTTAGCCCATAAGGCAAAGGGAAGTTATGGTCCAATAGCTTTAGATTTGCAACAACAAGGAGAGCTTTGCATCAGACAGACACAGACATATTATGATAAAATATTCGTTGGACAGAGTGTATGTGATCACATTTTCCTGATTGAGGAATCTGTAAAGAAGTCATTAATGAATACGTTACAAGTGGTGCTGAATGTGTATTTTGTGTGTGGGAGGAATGCATATGTTCAATTGATACAAAATTGGTATGGTACGTGTTATGTAGCTGTTGTATTTCCCAAGATGTATCACATGGAGGATTTGTGGCCATTAGAAGCGAAGCAGTCTCATCGAGAGAAACGTAGTACGAGTGCAGGAGAGATTGTGAGAGATGTGTTTAGAGCAATGATACCGAGTCTGGAGGTGGTTTGAATGATGTAAAAATTAGAAAGTTATCAACTATGGTTGATAAACTGTAAGTGAATACAGCTGAGTCGTTCTTACTTGTGGATGGAGAGATGGGCTATAGTGATGCAAAATCGTCTCACTTTAGACGTATTGCTGGTGAAAGAAGGCCAAGTGTGTAAAATGTTGAGGATTCAACAGTGCTGTACTTATGTCCCAGACCATAGTAAGGATCTGAGGAAATTTATAAGTAAGATCACTGAGATACATCATGAGATACATGATCTGGCCACAGACGGAATTTGGGATAAAATTGGCCAAAGATTTGGAAAGGTTGGAAGTTGGTTTGCGAATCTTGGGATTTTTTGGTTACATCTTGAAGCCCATTATAATAGCTGTGATTTGTATCATCATTTTATTAGGTGCCAGAGCATAGAGCAATACAGGCTGAGAGTTCTCTTAGAAGGCATACAAGGAGGATGGAAAGACTGCAGGACAGTCACTATGAGAATCTCAAGAATCTGGAAATGTTTAGACAGGGAAGACTGGCTACAACTTCTGTTTAGGTCAGTCTTTTCTACAGGGAGTCTTTTCTATGGGGAAAAGATTCTGGTTGTGATGACACTAGTCATCAGGGGGGGGTTGATAGAGTGCAACCTTGCTCTTCCATTTCTAGGGGTGCATTACAATAATGGTTAGTCAGCATCCACATATAATCTGTTGTTGTATTAACATTGAGATATTAGAACATAGATTGTAATACTGTGTAAGAAAAGTGATAGATATTTCCTTTGTGTAACCAAAGAATAAACGTATTAAATGTACTTGTTTAGATGATTAGATGAACCATATACTTGTGAAGTGTATTCATGACTAATGAACATTCATATTAAGGCTCATATAATGTGTGTATATTAATGGCTCATATATGCTCGTAAAAAGCTATAAAAAAGGGAGAATACCTAAATAGAATAAGAATGTTAAGAAAGTTTTTCATAATTTATTCATGAGATTATTGTACTAGATTTGTATAGAGTAATGCCTATAAATATGTGTACATATCTTCACTTGTATTGAGGCCAAGGATGTTTCGTGTCTAATTCCAATATATATCTAGTCTCAAGGCGTCTAAGCATGGCTTCCCTGTTGCCACCTCTTTTTTGTGGCGATATTGTATCTAAAACAAAATAGTTAAAATGTTTAAGACTACTATTATGTATTTCCTTAAAATGCCTGGCAACAGGGTAGCTTGAATCATTGTTAGTAATGGCTCTAGTATGTTGCAAGATTCTTTTATGTACGGCTAGTTTTGTACTGCCTATATAGTATAAATTGCAACTACATACTAGGGCATAAACAGCATATTCCGTTTTGCAAGATAAATGTTGGGTGATTTTATGTACTTGATCATTAAATGCCGTTTGGTATGTGGTTTTATTTATACCAAACTGGCAAGCTTTGCAGCTGGAGCATTTATAGAATCCTTTTCTTGCTACCAGCCATGACCCTACTGCAGAATCTTCAGGACTATTCCTAACCAATGCATTACCTAATGATGCCATTTTTTTGTATGTAATAACCGGCTTTTTAGGGAGGAGACACCCTATAATTGGATCTCCCAATATAATAGGCCAATTACGCCTAATGATTGACCTAATCTGTCCCTCTTGTCTAGAGTATGATAATATGAGTCTAGTTGGCTGATTTGTATCTTTATCTTTTGTCTCCTGAGATTTCGATTTGTATTGGAGTAAATCCTGCCTGGCTCGTTTTCTAGATTTTAAAATTGCTGCATCTATTGTTTTTGAGCTATAGCCCATCTCCAAGAGTCTTACCTTACATTGTGTTTGTTTATCTATCGCATCTGCATCTTCACTGCAGATACGTCTGATCCTCAGCATTTCCCCATAGGGGATGCTGTGTATAAGGTGAGTGGGGTGAGAACTAGATGCATGCAATATAGCATTGCCTGCAGTTTGTTTGCGAAAAAGGGAGGTTGTCAAATTGTTATTAACAATATGTATCTGAACATCCAAGAAAGTTATATTATTACTGCTAATAGTTGAAGTAAAATGCAAGTTTATGTGATTGTTGTTAATCTGTGTAATAAATTCCTTGGCATCTTGCTCTGTGCCGTTCCACACAATGAACAAATCATCGATATATTTAAACGTGTGTATTGTTCTTATTTTAGCCAAACTCAGTAGGCTTAACTTTCTTTCCTCCCTGTTGGCTCTCGTGTCAAAGTTTTAATTAGAATTCAAATGCTCGTGCTATATTTTCTTTTTCATGTTTCTGTTGCAGGTGCAAGAATCTGTCCTCGTTATTTAGAATAACATCTTTGTTTTAGGAGTTAGAAAGAAATAGGTAGGAGAGCATGCCTTTGAATAAGCGGAACTGATAATTTAGGAGGATGTCTTTCGTGTCTGGAAAGGCCTGGGAACCAAGGTCATCGAGCAAGAGCCTGGATGTGCTAATACTTCATGCAAAGTTACCTACAAGGAGGTGTCCAACTGGATGAGGCGGTCATGTGATGCATTTGGGGATGTGATTTCCGACTTTTGGATTGGGATTAGGGACAGAGTCCAGGGACTTCTGCCTCACCTGAAGAGGGGAGAGCATCTTAGTATGAGCTCTGTAGATTTACGCTACTTGACCCATTCAATGTGAGTGCGCTTCTTAGGAAGTCTTCACGTGCTGGCACCTTTTTGGGGAATTGCCTGGGAAAATGATAAGTAGGGATGTCATGTTAGAAGTAGTGTAGGGACAGATTAATGCTTTTGCTTATGAACCGTCAATGGAGAAGGCTCATGATGTGGTCTCTATAATCATTTGTGTTTGGATTCTGGAATTGGTTATTCTGTGCATGTTGCATCGTCTAAATTGTATTCGTAGATTTGGTTTTGTATTAATGCCCATGTATCTTTACACTCTCATCCTGAGGTGTTTCTATGTCCAACTTTTCTTGGCTTTATAATAAATAGATTAAAATCTGGATTATGAGTTTGTGTTCCTTTAGCTTCATGGGCAATGGTAATGTATAATTGACTAATGCCTTTTCTCTCCTCCACACTTGCAAAGGAGGCAACAAAGACCATCGGCCAGGCTGTCCAGAGCAAGTCTAGAACGTGGAACCCGGCTCCATCAACAAAATGATATAATATGACATGATCTATGATACGATAAAATATGAAACAATATGATATGATATCTTCTCATATCATATCTTATCATATCATGCTAGAGTTTGTTGATTTAACACAGTTAAACAGCATGCTGTGCCACTGTGAATCCTTCATCAGCGGAGAGATTAAAGCTGTCTTGTTCAAGCATATCCGAAATTTGAGAACTACCCAGAGTTCTCTGCTTCTTTTTTGCAGAGATATATATATATATATATGTATATATGTATATATATATATGTTTGCAGCGGTATGCTGCTCCTTGTTCCACCTCCCACGGTACCAGCGCCTGCGACGGCGGCAGCAACCGTCTTAATTAATGTCTTTTTAGATATTTCCTGGAACTCCAAGAATACATACTGCGGCACACCTCCAGACAGCATAAATGTTTATTCATGCACAAAGACGACGCGATTCCGCAAAAGCCTTTTTCGATAAAGGCTTTTGCCGAAACGCGTCGTCTTTGTGCATGAATAAACATTTATGCTGTCTGGAAGTGTGCCGCAGTTTTAATTCTTGGAGTTCCAGGAATTATCTCAAAAGATATATATATATATATATATATATATATATATATATATATATATATATATATATATATATATATATATATTCTTTACCACCAGTCCCGGTTACACCCGGCGCTGTCAAATGGGCGGTCCGCGATGGGTTACCGGGTAGCCCTCGTAATATCCTCCAATCTCCACAAGTACGTAGAAAATTCACGGACACTCCAACAGACTTGAATAACAAGCTTTAATGACACATAAAGACGCGTTTCGGCATTCCGCCTTGATCACGGTCATGAATGCATTCAGCATCAATTTCATTATAAACAATTACAAAAACAGTGAAAACAGACTAAACCTCAACCAGTGTGTTTGTTGTCACGAACATGGCGGCCATTTTGGACTAGTATTTTAAAGCACAATAATCTATAGTGCTTATATCCTTTATAGATTAAATACATATTATTATCACATTAATTGCAAGAATAAAAAACAATAAAGGAACATAGGAAGTGTCAGACACATGTAAATATTCACATATCCAAATTATTACGGATACATCGTGCGAAAAAAAGAGTTTTAGAGCATGTACGTGCTATTAGACATAATAACAAACTGTATCCAGTAGCACGCCACTTTCATGACTGTCATTTCCAGGATGAAAGATTATTACAGATGGTTGTTATTGATGGTATATCAATGAGTATCAGGGGAGGCAACAGAGAGTTGGAACTTCGCAAACTGGAGTCAAAATACATTATTGACTTCGGTACACTGGTCCCGCAAGGGTTGAACTCCAGCGAAGAACTGGCAGTTCATTTACATCATTAGGGATTGTTTGTGGTTTCTTTTCAAGAGGCATTGATTTTAACTTTTAACTTTTCATATTTTTACACAGATGCTGGTTCTCTATGTTATGGTTGTGCAGAACTTTGGGTCGTTGAGCTAAGCAAGACATCTATTGTGTCAATTTGAGACAGAGGAAGATTGTTTGGACACTGGTGGAATATTGCTAGTTGATTGGGGTATTCACATATTTGTGGTACTGTGATTAGCCCACTAGGGCTTTGCTTCACCTTTTCGGGATATTGGTTACATTACATTATTGTAAATTAAGATTATAGCTTACTCTCTGTTACAACTAGTTATGTGCACTATTTGCAATTGACTATTAGTTGCATACTAGCTATTCATTTAGAGAGATAACGCCCACTGGGGCGGTATCCGTAATAATTTGGATATGTGAATATTTACATGTGTCTGACACTTCCTATGTTCCTTTATTGTTTTTATTCTTGCAATTAATGTGATAATAATATGTATTTAATCTATAAAGGATATAAGCACTATAGATTATTGTGCTTTAAAATACTAGTCCAAAATGGCCAGCAATGTTCGTGACAACAAACACACTGGTTGAGGTTTAGTCTGTTTTCACTGTTTTTGTAATTGTTTATAATGAAATTGATGCTGAATGCATTCATGACCGTGATCAAGGCGGAATGCCGAAACGCGTCTTTATGTGTCATTAAAGCTTGTTATTCAAGTCTGTTGGAGTGTCCGTGAATTTTCTACGTACTTGTGGAGATTGGAGGATATATATATATATATATATATATATATATATATATATATATGTGCAGAGAATTCGCCCAATGCTCCGACTATATCCAGAAAGACGACACGGACCCAAAATCCTCGTGCAAGGTATTTTTATTTCATTTTTATACCCAGCACTCCGCCATGACGCGTTTCAGCCCACAAGAGGCCTTGATCACATGACGCCATGAGGAATGATCCGCATTTTTAAAGTGCTAGCACCACACCATGTGACATTGTGCCAATAGACATAGTAAAAGTACTGCGCTAAAACAAAGCTAATGTGCAAATTTACCAATAAAATATAGCCCAGTGCATTTCCTTGTAATTTAAAAGGAATCAACTCATGATAAACATTTGACATGTGAATTTAGAGCCGATATTGGACTATTGATGGTTTTATGTATACCCAGACTTCTAAAGGATATGGCATATTAAAACATACTACCCCTGTGGGAAATTTCGAATTTCATAAATATCGCCAGAAGTTCTTCCGTGCATTTGTGCAAACTGTGCAAATGTTATGTCAATATCCAAACATATACAAATACAGAATATAATAGATTTCAATGCATCTGTGCCAATGCCGCAGCACAACGCTTTACAAAAGTTAAATGCATCACGTCTTGTCAGAACCAGAGCAGTCAGTACATAAATAGGTAGTGCAATACAAAAGAATGTGTGCAAATGCGCAAATATTCTTTCATTAGGACTGCATATAATACAGACAATCTTATATGTTGCCTGCAAGATGTGCCCCTATTTGATTTCCTAATGGATTTGTGCAAAGTTAGCAAATGGTGTGCAAATCTGCAATATAAGTAAATAGCGTCCAAATTTACGCCATTAATCCTACATTGAAATAGACCTTATTAAAAAATATATATATATATCAATCTTATATATGAGCTACAAGATAAATTATTGCTAACTAATAATACCCCAATGGGTGATGTAAAAAGTTTTGCAAGTTGCTACATGTTGTACTGCTGTTGCTTCCTACAATAAAATCAATAATACAGTAACATATTTGTGAACAATCGTTACCGCACTTGTGCAAAATACGCCATTTTTTGTGCAAATACGCAAATGATAAAAATCTAAAATATCCCATATATGAACAATCCAACCAACTATTACTTGGCAACTTAGTTTAGTCGGCCCTAAACTAACATGTATATCACATAGCTTTGTATATATGCGCCCCTTAATACTTAAGTCTAATTTGCTTCAACTAGAGTAATCGTGCAAAAAGTGCTATTTAAAAAAAGTGTTAAAAAGAAAAACTTTCTGTTTCATATATATTTACAATGGAGGACAGGCGTGGAAAATGTTCTCAAATCGTACAACCAGCAACATCCAAAATTCTCAAAGGCAAGTGTAAAAATCCTCACTGGAGTTGAGCCCATTGGGCGTCTTAGTATCCAACTCCAGGATAAACCTTGTTTCCAACTTCCTGAGTAAAGCTTCACGGTCACCACCCCGTCTGAGTGGCGGAACACTGTCCACCACAAAGTAACTAAAGTGGTCCAGGCAATTGTCATGAATCTCTTTGAAGTGCCTGGCCACTGGATACGATGTGTCACTGTTATTAATGGCCCGCATGTGCTGGAGTATTCGCTTGTGCACCTGCAACTTAGTGCTCCCAACATATTGCAGGCCACACGAACACTCCAGCACATAAATGGCAAACTCAATTTTACAGTTTAGCCTTTTTTGAATGATAACAGGGTCATCATGAAAGGGAACCTTATAAGAAGTTCTGCTCTTCCCATATCTGCAAGCTTTACACGTTGGACACTTCGTGAACCCCTTTATCGATTGTAACCAAGTTTTGGGGGTGACAACTTCTGGGCTACTCTTTACCAGCATGTCCCTCATGGACCTCGCTTTCCTGAAAGTTATTGTCGGTGATTTAGACAATGAACTACCAATGATTGGATCATTGCGCACCACGGCCCAATTTTTATTGAAGATTTTACGCAAGACTCCATGTTGGCGACTAAAAGTGACAATAAGTCTAGGGGGATCAGTGGTGCATACGAGTGTACTGTCTACCCTTGATGTCTTGCACAGAGCTGTCGCTCTTGGAATTATCTTGGTCTTGTTGATAGCTCTGTCTATCATCTCAGCTGAGTAGCCCCTAGCCAGGAACCTACTTTTACTGTCTTCCTGAGCCTTGATGCAATCATCCTCCAAGCTGCAGATGCGTCTGATACGCAGCATCTCACCATAAGGGATGCTGCGTATCAGATGCTCAGGATGATGACTAACAGCATGGAGGACCGTATTGCCGGCAGTTGGTTTACGATGTAATCTAGTCTCCAATCTGCCTTCATGAATATACACCTCTACATCAAGAAAGTTGACAGCTTCATTACTGATGTGTGTAGTGAACCTCAAATTCAAATCATTCTCATTTATCTGTTCTATGAACATGACAGCCTCTTCCTTACTACCCTTCCAAATGAGAAAAAGATCATCTATATAGCGATACCACGATATCACATTAGTCGCTGATATATCTGCAAATTTGGCGCTGAGGACTTGCCTCTCCCACAGCCCCATGTGCAGACAGGCGTAGCTGGGGGAGAAACAAGCCCCCATAGCCACCCCTCTCACCTGCTGAAAGACCTGATTTTGGAAGAGAAAAAAATTGTTATTTAAACATATATATATATATATATATATATATATATATGTTCACCAAAGCGCCCTGTGCTTAGGAGCGCACTCGACTTTGCTCTGCCTACCGGCTTGAAGATGCAGTCTGCCTTCATGTGCACCATTTCATTCCTGCTGCCAACACGTTTCAAGGTTTCTCAACCCGTTCTTCCTGGGCAATTCAAAAAAAGACATCTGAAACTCGCAGCTGTTTCATTTCCATCAATGTATTCATTAGTACGACAGCCCCCAGTGGGCAGATGCAGAGTGCTCAATTCAATTGCATGATGGGACATCGAGTCTTTTAGTGCAAGGAAAACACTCTTCCTTTGGTAAGTTCAGATGTGCATTTTTATATTTTCATTTCTATTATTTCCTATAGTGGGTGCAGCTCATTCTGGCAGGTTTATTTAGCATAAAGAGCAAGGTGCTGATCCAGTAATGTTTAGTACAAAACGGCAGCCTTGTACAGCTGGTTACAATTTTATCCCCCAGCCAACAATGGTGCAGCTCCCCGCGGTCGGACCACCGCGCAATTTATGTTCACCAAAGCGCCCTGTGCTTAGGAGCGCACTCGACTTCGCTCTGCCTACCGGCTTGAAGATGCAGTCTGCCTTCATGTGCCACATTTCATTCCTGCTGCCAACGCGTTTCAAGGTTTCTCAACCCCTTCTTCCTGGGCAATTCAAAAAACGACATCTGAAACTCGCAGCTGTTTCATTTCCATCATTCCATATAATAATAGAAATGAAAATATAAAAATGCACATCTGAACTTACCAAAGGAAGAGTGTTTTCCTCGCACTAAAAGACTCGATGTCCCATCATGCAAATGAATTGAGCACTCTGCATCTGCCCACTGGGGGCTGTTGTACTAATGAATACCAAACCTGGTAAAGTTGGAAATGTGCCAAAAAGATACGCCTCACCTGGGGAGGCGTAACGAGGAGAAATATGTTTATTTCTCCTAGTTTTGTTCCTCTTTCTGTGTGTGCTGCATTCTGCAGCATACATAGAAAATGCAAATCGCCTCTATTGATTGTTTTTGTGCAGGAAGGTGTCCCTTCCTGTACAAAACAATCCTGCCTACACCACAGGCATCCCTGCACCATGGGGCAAGGGTGCCTGCATTGGCATTTGGCTGTTGAAACGGCGCCAGCGCAGGGGAAAGACAGGAATGTGCCTTCCCTTTCCCTGTGACACAGGGCAGCGCATCAAGGTAACTTGCTGTGCTGCCCTATGCCACAATTCCCGTAAATATGGCCCTAAATCTTGAGATTTTATTCAAACCATATAACTGTAGGCTGATTGAGTGTATCCTTCATTCTCTACTGGGATGAACGAAAGACTATTTTCACGCATGAAGGGAACGGTCGATTATCACACATTCAATATATGTTTCTGCCGAGTAGAGTAATTTATAAAACATTCAATGCTTGACCTGCCACCTGGCTGTTGCTTTCTTTCTGCTAGCCTGACAGCTCTGATTTGATCACCTCCTATCCGCCTCTCTCTCATGCTGTGAGGGTGCTGCTTCCAAGAGAGCGCAATTGGCGGTTCTTCTACCCGAAACATGGACGCTGCTTACACGGTGCACGCACCCGGCAGCGATTCTCTCCTGCCTCCAAGCCACTGCTGCTGTTAAGTGGCTTCCTCCCTCTGCACACAGACATTTGCAAATCCCAGTGGTGTGGTTTGTGAATCACAATTAAAGCCACACCCATTGGATTTGATGATGATTGTTTATTCTTACCACACCAGACTCTCAGATTTTCTTGGTCATACCTGTCTCCTGCAGTGTCCAGTAGAGGCTTAACTTCGAAATGAAATCCTGTGGATCAGTTTATAATGTGATCACTTCATGTCAAAGTTTTCTCTTTTCAGTATCATTTGGGTCACCAGTAAAGCATTGTGGCACTTGGCAAGAGGCCTTGAGTGTTTTTGATTTTTTGGTGGCCTAAAGGGACCAATCTGTTCAAAGAGTAACAATAACTGAATTTGTTCTGACCTTACAGTGGGGATCACTTACATACATTTCACTAAGAGCCAGTGGATTGCAGGCCAGAGAAATAGTGGATCGCAGAGGATCATGAGTTGTCAATGTCGTTACATCTGGCCGGGTCCTCCCCAATTACTCTTTCATTTGCCATCTTCATTCAAACCATGTTTGTTGTTGCATGTCGAATGCCCCAAAGGGCTTCCTCCCCTTCCCCATCCTCTGTCTAATTCTAGCAGTCCTTATCTATCAATGCTCTTCATCTCTAGTGCTCTATGTGTGGCACCAATCTGCACTAAAGCTGGATCCCTATATGACCATGAGAAGAGATAATGTTTATCCATCTCATTTCATCATCCATTATGTGTAACAATTGGAGGAATTTAGTACTCCTTGTATTGACCTCAGCTTGATGAAAGGCTAAGTGAATCCACTGGGATTCGAACATGTGACCTCCCAGGTACACTCAAATCCCTTCCATGAACAGATTGCCTCACCAAAGTCACAGCTTGAGAGCTCTAACATCAAGCAATGAAATCTAGGATCAATGTACATAAATGTATTAGCTCAAGTAAGAAGACCTTAAGATATATTTCAATTCTAGTGGCCCTTACCTGTCCTCAGTTAGAATGTGCTTTGTTCTGTGTTTACCCTTCAGGATATATGCGCCTCTGTCTGGACCTGGGATAGAACATCCTTGCTGCTAGATGCATACCCTGCCAAATAAAGAGCACTTGTGCTCATGTACCAGACAAGGCCTTTTAATCCCTGCTTAAACCGAAGATTCAAGCATTATTTCATATAGAAGTGAAATATTGGGGAAAGACTTTCAACTTATGCTACATCGGCACTGAGTGCATAAGTCAATGCTCCACGCGATCCTTAATCTGTGGATCAAGGATCCTAAGATTGCTGAGATGGGTTTTCCATATGTTTAGTGCATTCTTGATTGAGTTTAGAGGATGTATACATCACCTCGAGTCCCATTACAGTTACACAATAATACATTAATGTGACAATTATTTTGATCAAGAGCCCAATGGTAATGGAAGGCAAGCTCAAGGAAGCTAGGTCAATGCTTATATTCACTGAAGTTGATGCAGTTGTATTGAGGTAAGAGTGAAGCCACTGAATCATATAATAACCCTGCTGGCATTGACTGTTTATGCAAACTGCCTTAGTGACACAATATTTACAAACAAATCCCTCCAGTGATCTCAGATGCAAAAACAATCCTGAGAGGCGTATTCCTCTATCTATGTGTGCTGCACAATGCAGCACACATACATAGAGGAAGTAAAGAGGAGAAATGAAGATATTTCTCCTCATTACGTCTCTCCTGGGACAGCTTATCTTTTTGTCGCTTTCCCAGGTTTACCAGTTCTGGTAAATCTGAAAATGTGTCAACAACCATTGGAGTTGCGTGGGAACACCCATGCAACACCCATGGAATGCCTTCTCATGGCACAGTAAAGCAATACAGTGATTTGCCCTTCATTACTTTGCTCCAGGTTTATGTAGCCACTCAGGCCCACGCAAAGTGGCCTTGCGTGCCTTCATAAATCTCACTTAAGGTTTGCGTGGTGCAAACATGACGCAAACCCCTGTGCCCCTGTGTCTCTTGTGAGCCTTTTTGCCACTCATGTGGAAAGATTGTTCTATTCTTTTCCCATTAGTTATTTTGTAAAATAGGAGTAAATTGCTATTGCACTTGGTTTAGCACTAACTCACAATGGCATCTGAAAAGAAATTGATCTTACTCTTGTGTTATCACAGGCACTGTTAGATTTGGGGGTCTCTAGTTGGCACAGGTAGGTACTTGTGAAAAATAGGGACCCTCGCCTCTAGTCAGGGTAAGGGGGTACACTCCTAAAATAACCCCTGCTCCCCCCTTGGTAGCTTGGCACGAGCAGACAGGCTTATCTCAGAGGCAGTGTGTAAAGCATTTGTGAACACATACTACAGATGGACACCACACCAGTTGTATATCAAAAATAAGTATTCTTTATATAGATTTAACACAAGACCATAAACGACAAAAAACCACAATACTGGACTTTAAATGGTAGGTTTAGCTTAGTTCTCTTCAGATCTTAAAATGCGACACTTTGAGTCAATATACCTTACAATGCGTCACGTTTCTAAAATAAAAGTGTTGCAGAGATAGAGATGCGGCAAAGATCCGGTGCAAAGAAATAAAGACGTCAAGTTCTACCTGATGCGGCACGCTTCTCTGATGTTGCGAGAAGTCTCGACTCGATGCGTCAGCTGCAGCGGCGACACCCTTGTTCCGTGATGCGACGACAGCGGCTTTGGCGGCGACACTCTTCTCCGACGTTGCGAGACGCTTCCGCTCGATGCGACAACTGCAGCGGCGACACCCTTGTTCCGTGATGCGACGGCAGCAGCTCCGACGGCGCCACGCTTCTCCGTGGATGCGAGGCGCTTCTCTTGATGCGGTGCAATGCGACAGCTACAGCGGCGACATCTACGATGCGACGGCAGCGGCTGCGACGCCGACACGCTTCTTCCTCGTTGCGAGATGCTTCTCTTGATGCGGTGCAATGCGACAGCTACAGCGGCGACATCCACGATGCAGCGGCTGCGACGGCGACACGCTTCTTCGGGGTTGCGGAACGTTTCTTGAGATGCGGTGCAATGCGACAGCTACAGCGGCGTCATCTCCGTGATGCGACGGCAGCGGCTGCGACGGCGACACGCTTCTCCCTCTTGAGTCGTGCTTCCAGCTCCTTGCGACACGCAGTCCCTCAGAAGGCCCAAAACAGCAGCAGGCACTTCCAAAGAACTCTTGGGGAGCTGGGGGTTGAAGTCTGTTGTCCCTGAGACTTCAGCAGGAGGCAAGCTCTTCTCTCAAGCCCTTGGAGATCCTTACAAGTTGAATAAAGTACACAAAGTCCTTTCTCCTTTCTTTGGCAGTCAGGCAACCACTGCAGGCCAATCCCCCAAGCAGCACTTCAGCTTAGGGATAGTCTCTCCTCAGTTTCTTCTGGTTCCTCTCCTCAGCAAAGGTTTCTTCTTGTTTTCCAAAGTGATCTAATTTCCTAGGGGTCTGGGTCCCCTTTTATACACCTTTTCTCTTTGTTCTCTGAAGGCAGGGAGGCCTTTGCCTAGTCCAAAACCAGTTCTGGTCAGTCCTGGAGCACTTTGTTTACAGGACTCCTTCTTTCCTTTCAGAATGTGGGGCAGAGTGCTCAGCCGCCCGGCAGGAGGTGGAGCCAGCATTGTGGAAGGCAGGCACAGCCCTATTCAGACCCAGGTGCAACTTCTCCCTCCACTCTGGATGCAGATCTCTCTATTCAGCCCTGTGCTGACTCACCCTGTCTCCTGGAGCCACCCCCAGCCCCTGTCACTCACAAACCAGACAAGGAATACACAACCTAGCAGAGGCAAACTTGGAAGTTTAGGCAAGAAAATACCCACTTTCTAAAAGTGGTATTTTCAAACACAGAATGTTAAAACCAACTTCACTAAAAGATGTATTTTATCATTCTGAGTTCAGGCATACTAAATTCGTTTTTCTACCATGTTCCCTGGGTCAGTTAGGATTATAAGGTGTAATAATCAAAACTGCCCATTCTGGCCTATGGGGAACAGGTAGCCTTGCAATAGTGAAAAACGAAAATGGCTGTAATTCACTATTAGGACATGCCACACACACCAGGGCATGTCCTACCTTAAACTTACAATGCACCCTGCCCTTGGGCCTACCATAGGGGTGACTAATATGCAGAAAAGGGAAGGTTTAGGGACTGGCAAGTGGGTGTACTCACCAAGTCGACATGGCAGCCCTATGCTGCACACAGGCTCTGCAATGGCAGGCCTGAGACACACTTTAGAAGCTGCTTCTGTGGGTGGCACAACCAGTGCTGCAAGCCCACCAGCAGCATTGGATTTACAGGCCCTGGGCACTCTCAGTGCACTGTACTAGGGACTGACAAGTAAACCAATCATCCAATCAGGGAGTCACTAATACATAACACAATTTATCATAGGGAGCACTTGCACTGTGGCACTGAATAGCAGTGGCACAGTGCCCAAAGCATCTAAACCAGCAAAAACAGATCAATAACATTGGAGGCATCATCAAAAAATGGAAGGGAGACCCACACCAAGGATGCCAGGTCTAACACGTGTCCCCTCCAGCTGAAATGTGGGGAGAACTATCCTACCTCTAGGGAGTTCTCTTCACTAAGGCGGAAAAATCTGGACAGACCATCAGCATTGGCGTGTTCTGTACCAGGGCGGTGTTCCACCGTGAAGTCCATCCCCTGTAGGGAAATGGACCACCTCAACAGCTTTGGATTCTCACCCCTCATCTGCATCAACCATCTGAGGGGCCTGTGGTCTGTCTGAACCCGGAAGTGAGTCCCAAACAGGTATGGTCTCAGCTTCTTCAGCGCCCAGACCACAGCAAATGCCTCACGCTCAATAGCACTCCACCTCTGTTCCCGTGGAAGTAACCTCCTACTAAGGAAGGCTACAGGTTGGTCTAGGCCCTCCTCATTCATCTGTGACAAGACAGCCCCCACACCATGCTCTGAAGCATCTGTTTGTACTATGAACTCTCTGGAGAAGTTGGGTGCCAGGAGCACGGGCGCCGTGCACATGACAGTTTTCAGGGCCTCAAAAGCTTTCTGACAGGTGTTAGTCCAAATCACTTTCTTGGGCTGCTTCCTGGAAGTCAGCTCTGTCAGGGGTGCAACAATGCTGCCATACTCCTTGACAAACCTCCTGTAATACCCTGTGAGTCCTAAAAAGGCTCTCACCTCGGTCTGGCTTTTGGGGGGTTCCCAAGCCAGGACGGTTTCAATCTTGGGCTGTAGGGGTGCCACCTGGCCGCTCCCAACCTGGTGCCCCAAGTACACCACGGAACCCTGCCCAATCTGGCACTTACTCGCCTTGATCGTGAGGCCTGCCTTCCGCAGTGCCATCAACACTTCCCAGAGGTGGTGCAGATGTTCTTCCCAACTGGCGCTGAACACTGCAATGTCATCCAGGTAGGCGGCACTGAACTCTTCCAGTCCAGCCAACACCTGGTTGACCAACCTCTGAAAGGTGGCAGGGGCATTCTTCATCCCAAAGGGCATCACCCGGAATTGGTAGTGCCCATCTGGTGTGGAGAATGCTGACCTCTCCTTTGCCCCATCAGTCAAGGCGATCTGCCAGTACCCAGACGTTAAGTCAAACGTACTGAGGTACCGGGCAGCCCCTAACCGATCTATGAGCTCATCAGCTCTGGGGATGGGGTGTGCGTCAGTCCTGGTGACGGAATTGAGTCCTCGGTAGTCCACACAGAACCGGAGTTCGGGTGTGGCACCAGGCGCGGCAGCCTTTGGGACCAAGACCACTGGGCTGGCCCAAGGGCTGTGAGAGGACACAATTACCCCTAATGCAAACATCTTGGAGACCTCCTCCTTGATGCAAGCTCTCACCCTGTCAGTCACCCTGTAAGCCTTGTGCTTGACAGGAAGACTGTCCCCAGTGTCCACATCATGGACGCACCAGTCAGTGACACTAGGAACCACGGAGAACAGGTCAGGAAACTGCCCCAACAGTTGGCGACAGTCACCTTGCTGCTCCGGTGTCAGGGCGGTAGAGAGGTTCACACCCTCCACTGATCCATCTTGCTCTTGGGCTGACAGGAGGTCAGGAAGAGGCTCGGTCTCCTCCTCCATCCCAGCATCTGTAGCTAAGAGCATGCCCACTTGGGACCTCTCCAAGTGGGGCTTTAGGCGGTTGACATGCAGGACCCGCAAGGGGTTCCTGGGAGACCGCAAGTCCACCAAGTAGGTAACAGGACTCTTGTGCTCCACCACCTCAAATGGTCCGGTCCACTTATCCTGGAGTACACAAGGCTCCACTGGGGCCATGACCCACACTTTCTGACCAGGCTGAAGCTCTACCAGAGTGGCATTCTGGTCGTACCACCGCTTCATCTCCTCCTGGCTGGCTTCCAGATTCGCCTCAGCGAGTTGCCTGAAACGCCTAGTCTGGTTTCTGAAGGCCAGCATGTAGCTATATACATCCTGGGGAGGTTTCCTGGGAGATTGCTCCCAGCCTTCCTTGACCAGACTCAGAGGTCCTCTCACTGGGTGACCATAGAGCAGCTCAAAGGGACTGAACCCTAGAGATTTCTGTGGCACCTCACGGTATGCAAAGAGCAGGCATGGTAAGAGGACGTCCCACTTACGCCTCATGGGTTCTTCAAGACCCATAATCATGCCTTTGAGGGTTCAGTTGAATCTTTCAACCAACCCATTTCCTTGGGGGTGGTAAGGAGTGGTAAACTTGTAGGTTACCCCACACTCCTGCCACAGGGACTTCATATACTTGGAAATGAAGTTGGTCCCCCGGTCAGACACTACCTCTCTAGGGAATCCCACTCGGGAGAAAATTCCCATCAGTGCTCGTCCCACCACGGGGGCCATCACTGTCCTCAGAGGTATGGCTTCTGGGTACCGGGTGGCATGGTCCACCAAGACCAGGATGAACCTGTTGCCCATGGCTGTCTTGGGGTCCAGTGGCCCCACAATGTCAATACCCACCCGTTCAAAGGGGGTGCTGACCACAGGGAATGGCTGGAGAGGAGCCTTTTGCTTCCTCCCACTCTTTCCACTTGCCTGGCAAGTCTGACATGTCCTGCAGTGAGTGTCTGAACTCCTGCGCATTTGGGGCCAATAAAAGTGGGTGACAAGCCTCTCAAAGGTCTTGTCCTGCCCCAAATGTCCTGCCAACGGCACATCATGAGCCAGCCCCAGTAGGAAGGCTCTGAAGCGCTGGGGTACCACCAGCACACGGGCTGACCCAGGCTCAGCAACCTTAGGCTCACTATACAGGAGACCATTCTCCCAATAGACCCAATGTGACCCAGACTGATCACATGCTGCCTGGTCTGCAGCCTGCTGCCGCAGACCCACGAGAGAAGGGCATTCTTTCTGCTCCTTGCAGAACTGTTCCCTGGAGGGTCCTCCTTCTTGCTGCCAATGGGTCAGCTCAGGCAGGTCCCCTAGTTCAGCTACCTGTTCCCCTGTAGGCTCCAGGGCATCCCCCTCAAGGTCTACCTCCTCCTGGACCGTGGGAACTTCGGGGGCTGGTTTCCCGTGCCCCCCACCTCTTCTCTCTAAGGCAGGCCCCTGGGCCCCCCTCTCAGGCTCCAGGTCCTCTTGAGCACCCTTACTGGCTGCCATGGACCGTGTGGTTACACACGCCCAGTCAGGCAGACCCAACATCTCCAAATGAGCACTTCGCTCCACCTTCGCCCAAGGTGAGCTCTCCAAATCGTTCCCTAACAAACAGTCAACAGGCATGGCGGGCCTCACAGCTACCTGAAGAGTACCAGAGACCCCCCCCACTCAAAGGGAACCTGAGCTACCTTGCAGTGGCTCTCTGTGTTGTCAGCGGCAACAACTGGGTAAAATGCATTGGGGACAACCTGCTCTTGAGACACCAGGTGACACTTGACAGCTGTCACACTGGCTCCTGTATCTCTAAGAGCCTCCACTCTATGGCCATTGATGGTCACCCACTGCCTGTATTTCTTAGTGTTGTCAGGCAGTTGGGTCCTGGGGACCACCTCACAGTCTCCTAAAGAGACAAGGGACATCTCTGCGGGACCCCACCCACCTTGGGCACCCATCTCCTCACTCAGGGCTACACTAGCCATCTGCCGGGGGGCTGCACCAGGGGGTGCTGTCTTTCCAAACTGGCGGCACCTGGGATCATTCGCCTTATGACCCAGGTCCCCACACTTGTAGCACTTCTGGGGTCCCCCTTGAACAGGTGGACCTGTCGGGGCCCCTGATAGTTTCTGGGGGGGAGGCTGGGAACCTTTCCCTTGGTTCCCTTGGGGACTACTTTGGGGCCTTCTTTGGAACTCCCTCTGTTTACCCTTGTCCCCCCCACTCTTCTGCTGGGGACCCTGCCCACTCTTGGCTGAATCTCCCACGTGACCCTTGTGGACCCGGGTGCTCACCCAGCGGTCCGCCTCCTCAGCGAGCTTCCTAGGGATAGTCAGCCTGCTATCAATCAGGTGCTGGCGTAGCTCTGGAAAACAATTACTTGACAAGTGCTCCCATGCAATCAAATCAAGGAGCGCCTGAAAATCATCAACTTTGCTACCCTTCACCCAACCATCCAATGCTCTGCAGAAAAAAGTGACATATTCCACCCAGGTACTGCCCTCTATCTTCTTGCAACCCCTGAACCTGTCTGTACAATTCAGGAGTCAAACCATACCTGGACATCAATGCATCTTTCATGTGGCTATAAGAATTATGGACATCAGAAGGCAAGTCTAACAGTGTATCCCGCCCCTCACTAAGAAACCGCCCCCACAACCCCACTCCCCAATCCTTCTCAGGGACCCGGAGGGAAGACATGGCTACCTCATAGGCCTTGAACCACTGCCCAATGTCATCATTCTTATAAAACTCTCTGACCACATCCTTAGGAATATACACCCTAGATTCAACAGGCATTGACGGTGTGCTGCCACTAGAGGGAGTAATCTCTAAGCTCCTAGCTTTCAAATCCAACTCCCTCAAACTTTTCTCATGCTCAAGCTGCATCCTCTTTTCTTCCAGGGCCATTTTCCTAATCTCCAATTGCCCATTCATTTTGGCCAGCTCCAACTCATGCATCCTATTTCTCTCCCTGTCCTCCAGCTCTTCTGGGGACAGACCTTTGGCAGAAACACTGCTACCTGCTGGGGAAGGTGCTCTCCTTTCCCCTGGACCCAATGGCCCTTCCAGCTGCACATCTGCATTATCATCCCCTTCCTCATTCTCAGGGGTTTTCCTTGCTTCTACCCAGGCCCTCAGCGCCTTGTAGAACTCATCCCTCTTGGTGAGCCTGGTAATTACAACGTTAAATCTCTTGCAGAAATGCTTCAGTTGCTTCACATTGTAGCATTCTAGTTTCTCCTCTTCCCAATCAAAATCAACAGATGCTATGGATACTGTTTTCATGATGGTTAAACTTGGCAAAAATAGAAAATCCCAGAAACAAAAGATCTACCAAAAGTATGTGGTCGCGTTTTGGTCTGCACTCACTAGTAGTGTTCACCAATCACTGTACATGAGCCACAAATGCAAGTCCAGAATTCCCACCGCTGACCACCAATGTTAGATTTGGGGGTCTCTAGTTGGCACAGGTAGGTACTTGTGACAAATAGGGACCCTCGCTTCTAGTCAGGGTAAGGGGGTACACTCCTAAAATAACCCCTGCTCCCCCCTTGGTAGCTTGGCACGAGCAGACAGGCTTATCTCAGAGGCAGTGTGTAAAGCATTTGTGAACACATACAGTAATCAAGTGACAACACTACAGATGGACACCACACCAGTTGTATATCAAAAATAAGTATTCTTTATATAGATTTAACACAAGACCATAAACGACAAAAATCCACAATACTGGACTTTAAATGGTAGGTTTAGCTTAGTTCTCTTCAGATCTTAAAATGCGACACTTTGAGTCAATATACCTTACGATGCGTCACGTTTCTACAATGAAAGTGTTGCAGAGATAGAGATGCGGCAAAGATCCGGTGCAAAGAAATAAAGACGTCAAGGTCTTCCTGATGCGGCACGCTTCTCTGATGTTGCGAGAAGTCTCGACTCGATGCATCAGCTGCAGCGGCGACACCCTTGTTCCGTGATGCGACGACAGCGGCTTTGGCGGCGACACTCTTCTCCGACGTTGCGAGGCGCTTCCGCTCGATGCGACAACTGCAGCGGCGACACCCTTGTTCCGTGATGCGACGGCAGCAGCTCCGACGGCGGCACGCTTCTCTGTGGATGCGAGGCGCTTCTCTTGATGCGGTGCAATGCGAAAGCTACAGCGGCGACATCTACGAAGCGACGGCAGCGGCTGCGACAGCGACACGCTTCTTCCTCGTTGCGAGATGCTTCTCTTGATGCGGTGCAATGCGACAGCTACAGCGGCGACATCCACGATGCGACGGCAGCGGCTGCGACGGCGACACGCTTCTCCCTCTTGAGTCGCGCTTCCAGCTCCTTGCGACACGCAGTCCCTCAGAAGGCCCAAAACAGCAGCAGGCACTTCCAAAGAACTCTTGGGGAGCTGGGGGTTGAAGTCTGTTGTCCCTGAGACTTCAGCAGGAGGCAAGCTCTTCTCTCAAGCCCTTGGAGATCCTTACAAGTTGAATAAAGTACACAAAGTCCTTTCTCCTTTCTTTGGCAGTCAGGCAACCACTGCAGGCCAATCCCCCAAGCAGCACTTCAGCTTAGGGATAGTCTCTCCTCAGTTTCTTCTGGTTCCTCTCCTCAGCAAAGGTTTCTTCTTGTTTCCCAAAGTGATCTAATTTCCTAGGGGTCTGGGTCCCCTTTTTATACACCTTTTCTCTTTGTTCTCTGAAGGCAGGGAGGCCTTTGCCTAGTCCAAAACCAGTTCTGGTCAGTCCTGGAGCACTTTGTTTACAGGACTCCTTCTTTCCTTTCAGAATGTGGGGCAGAGTGCTCAGCCGCCCGGCAGGAGGTGGAGCCAGCATTGTGGAAGGCAGGCACAGCCCTATTCAGACCCAGGTGCAACTCCTCCCTCCACTCTGGATGCAGATCTCTCTATTCAGCCCTGTGCTGACTCACCCTGTCTCCTGGAGCCAGCCCCAGCCCCTGTCACCCACAAACCAGACAAGGAATACACAACCTAGCAGAGGCAGGCTTGGAAGTTTAGGCAAGAAAATACCCACTTTCTAAAAGTGGTATTTTCAAACACAGAATGTTAAAACCAACTTCACTAAAAGATGTATTTTATCATTCTGAGTTCAGGCATACTAAATTCGTTTTTCTACCATGTTCCCTGGGTCAGTTAGGATTATAAGGTGTAATAATCAAAACTGCCCATTCTGGCCTATGGGGAACAGGTAGCCTTGCAATAGTGAAAAACAAAAATGGCTGTAATTCACTATTAGGACATGCCACACACACCAGGGCATGTCCTACCTTATACTTACAATGCACCCTGCCCTTGGGCCTACCATAGGGGTGACTAATATGCAGAAAAGGGAAGGTTTAGGGACTGGCAAGTGTGTGTACTCACCAAGTCGACATGGCAGCCCTAGGCTGCACACAGGCTCTGCAATGGCAGGCCTGAGACACACTTTAGAAGCTGCTTCTGTGGGTGGCACAACCAGTGCTGCAAGCCCACCAGCAGCATTGGATTTACAGGCCCTGGCCACTCTCAGTGCACTGTACTAGGGACTGACAAGTAAACCAATCATCCAATCAAGGAGTCACTAATACATAACACAATTTATCATAGGGAGCAATTGCACTGTGGCACTGAATAGCAGTGGCACAGTTCCCAAAGCATCTAAACCAGCAAAAACAGATCAATAACATTGGAGGCATCATCAAAAAATGGAAGGGAGACCCACGCCAAGGATGACAGGTCTAACACGTGTCCCCTCCAGCTGAAATGTGGGGAGAACTATCCTACCTCTAGGGAGTTCTCTTCACTAAGGCGGAAAAATCTGGACAGACCATCAGCATTGGCGTGTTCTGTACCAGGGCGGTGTTCCATCGTGAAGTCCATCCCCTGTAGGGAAATGGACCACCTCAACAGCTTTGGATTCTCACCCCTCATCTGCATCAACCATCTGAGGGGCCTGTGGTCTGTCTGAACCCGGAAGTGAGTCCCAAACAGGTATGGTCTCAGCTTCTTCAGCGCCCAGACCACAGCAAATGCCTCACGCTCAATAGCACTCCACCTCTGTTCCCGTGGAAGTAACCTCTTACTAAGGAAGGCTACAGGTTGGTCTAGGCCCTCCTCATTCATCTGTGACAAGACATCCCCCACACCATGCTCTGAAGCATCTGTTTGTACTATGAACTCTCTGGAGA
Source organism: Calotriton arnoldi (assembly GCA_963921515.1). Taxonomy (NCBI): domain Eukaryota; kingdom Metazoa; phylum Chordata; class Amphibia; order Caudata; family Salamandridae; genus Calotriton; species Calotriton arnoldi. The sequence goes on along the minus strand of CAWUFW010006003.1, from coordinate 679,112 downwards.
AGTTGGGTGCCAGGAGCACGGGCGCCGTGCACATGGCAGTTTTCAGGGCCTCAAAAGCTTTCTGACAGATGTTAGTCCAAATCACTTTCTTGGGCTGCTTCCTGGAAGTCAGCTCTGTCAGGGGTGCAACAATGCTGCCATACCCCTTGACAAACCTCCTGTAATACCCTGTGAGTCCTAAAAAGGCTCTCACCTCGGTCTGGGTTTTGGGGGGTTCCCAAGCCAGGATGGTTTCAATCTTGGGCTGCAGGGGTGCCACCTGGCCGCTCCCAACCTGGTGTCCCAAGTACACCACGGAACCCTGCCCGATCTGGCACTTACTCGCCTTGATCGTGAGGCCTGCCTTCCGCAGTGCCATCAACACTTCCCAGAGGTGGTGCAGATGTTCTTCCCAACTGGCGCTGAACACTGCAATGTCATCCAGGTAGGCGGCACTGAACTCTTCCAGTCCAGCCAACACCTGGTTGACCAACCTCTGAAAGGTGGCAGGGGCATTCTTCATCCCAAAGGGCATCACCCGGAATTTGTAGTGCCCATCTGGTGTGGAGAATGCTGACCTCTCCTTTGCCCCATCAGTCAAGGTGATCTGCCAGTACCCAGACGTTAAGTCAAACGTACTGAGGTACCGGGCAGCCCCTAACCGATCTATGAGCTCATCAGCTCTGGGGATGGGGTGTGCGTCAGTCCTGGTGACGGAATTGAGTCCTCGGTAGTCCACACAGAACCGGAGTTCGGGTGTGGCACCAGGCGCGGCAGCCTTTGGGACCAAGACCACTGGGCTGGCCCAAGGCCTGTGAGAGGACTCAATTACCCCTAATGCAAACATCTTGGAGACCTCCTCCTTGATGCAAGCTCTCACCCTGTCAGTCACCCTGTAAGCCTTGTGCTTGACAGGAAGACTGTCCCCAGTGTCCACATCATGGACGCACCAGTCAGTGACACTAGGAACCACGGAGAACAGGTCAGGAAACTGCCCCAACAGTTGGCGACAGTCACCTTGCTGCTCAGGTGTCAGGGAGGTAGAGAGGTGCACACCCTCCACTGATCCATCTTGCTCTTGGGCTGACAGGAGGTCAGGAAGAGGCTCGGTCTCCTCCTCCATCCCAGCATCTGTAGCTAAGAGCATGCCCACTTGGGACCTCTCCAAGTGGGACTTTAGGCGGTTGACATGCAGGACCCGCAAGGGGTTCATGGGAGACCGCAAGTCCACCAAGTAGGTAACAGGACTCTTGCGCTCCACCACCTCAAATGGTCCGGTCCACTTATCCTGGAGTACACAAGGCTCCACTGGGGCCATGACCCACACTTTCTGACCAGGCTGAAGCTCTACCAGAGTGGCATTCTGGTCGTACCACCGCTTCATCTCCTCCTGGCTGGCTTCCAGATTCGCCTCAGCGAGTTGCCTGAAACGCCTAGTCTGGTTTCTGAAGGCCAGCATGTAGCTATATACATCCTGGGGAGGTTTCCTGGGAGATTGCTCCCAGCCTTCCTTGACCAGACTCAGAGGTCCTCTCACTGGGTGACCATAGAGCAGCTCAAAGGGACTGAACCCTAGAGATTTCTGTGGCACCTCACGGTATGCAAAGAGCAGGCATGGTATGAGGACGTCCCACTTACGCCTCATGGGTTCTTCAAGACCCATAATCATGCCTTTGAGGGTTCGGTTGAATCTTTCAACCAACCCATTTCCTTGGGGGTGGTAAGGAGTGGTAAACTTGTAGGTTACCCCACACTCCTGCCACAGGGACTTCATATACTTGGAAATGAAGTTGGTCCCCCGGTCAGACACTACCTCTCTAGGGAATCCCACTCGGGAGAAAATTCCCATCAGTGCTCGTCCCACCACGGGGGCCGTCACTGTCCTCAGAGGTATGGCTTCTGGGTACCGGGTGTCATGGTCCACCAAGACCAGGATGAACCTGTTGCCCATGGCTGTCTTGGGGTCCAGTGGCCCCACAATGTCAATACCCACCCGTTCAAAGGGGGTGCTGACCACAGGGAATGGGTGGAGAGGAGCCTTTTGCTTCCTCCCTCTCTTTCCACTCGCCTGGCAAGTCTGACATGTCCTGCAGTGAGTGTCTGAACTCCTGCGCATTTGGGGCCAATAAAAGTGGGTGACAAGCCTCTCAAAGGTCTTGTCCTGCCCCAAATGTCCTGCCAACGGCACATCATGAGCCAGCCCCAGTAGGAAGGCTCTGAAGCGCTGGGGTACCACCAGCACACGGGCTGACCCATGCTCAGCAACCTTAGGCTCACTATACAGGAGACCATTCTCCCAATAGACCCAATGTGACCCAGACTGATCACCTGCTGCCTGGTCTGCAGCCTGCTGCCGCAGACCCACGAGAGAAGGGCATTCTTTCTGCTCCTTGCAGAACTCTTCCCTGGAGGGTCCTCCTTCTTGCTGCCAATGGGTCAGCTCAGGCAGGTCCCCTAGTTCAGCTACCTGTTCTCCTGTAGGCTCCAGGGCATCCCCCTCAAGGTCTGCCTCCTCCTGTACCGTGGGAACTTCGGGGGCCGGTTTCCCGTGCCCCCGCCTCTTCTCTCTAAGGCAGGCCCCTGGGCCCCCCTCTCAGGCTCCAGGTGCTCTTGAGCACCCTTACTGGCTGCCATGGACCGTGTGGTTACACACGCCCAGTCAGGCAGACCCAACATCTCCAAATGAGCACTTCGCTCCACCTTCGCCCAAGGTGAGCTCTCCAAATCGTTCCCTAACAAACAGTCAACAGGCATGGCGGGCCTCACAGCTACCTGAAGAGTACCAGAGACCCCCCACTCAAAGGGAACCTGAGCTACCTTGCAGTGGCTCTCTGTGTTGTCAGCGGCAACAACTGGGTAAAATGCATTGGGGACAACCTGCTCTTGAGACACCAGGTGACACTTGACAGCTGTCACACTGGCTCCTGTATCTCTAAGAGCCTCCACTCTATGGCCATTGATGGTCACCCACTGCCTGTATTTCTTAGTGTTGTCAGGCAGTTGGGTCCTGGGGACCACCTCACAGTCTCCTAAAGAGACAAGGGACATCTCTGTGGGACCCCACCCACCTTGGGCACCCATCTCCTCACTCAGGGCTACACTAGCCATCTGCCGGGGGGCTGCACCAGGGGGTGCTGTCTTTCCAAACTGGCGGCACCTGGGATCATTCGCCTTATGACCCAGGTCCCCACACTTGTAGCACTTCAGGGGTCCCCCTTGAACAGGTGGACCTGTCGGGGCCCCTGATGGTTTCTGGGGGGGAGGCTGGGAACCTTTCCCTTGGTTCCCTTGGGGACTACTTTGGGGCCTTCTTTGGAACTCCCTCTGTTTACCCTTGTCCCCCCCACTCTTCTGCTGGGTACCCTGCCCACTCTTGGCTGAATCTCCCACGTGACCCTTGTGGACCCGGGTGCTCACCCAGCGGTCCGCCTCCTCAGTAAGCTTCCTAGGGATAGTCAGCCTGCTATCAATCAGGTGCTGGCGTAGCTCTGGAAAACAATTACTTGACAAGTGCTCCCATGCAATCAAATCAAGGAGCGCCTGAAAATCATCAACTTTGCTACCCTTCACCCAACCATCCAATGCTCTGTAGAAAAAAGTGACATATTCCACCCAGGTACTGCCCTCTATCTTCTTGCAACCCCTGAACCTCTGTCTATACAATTCAGGAGTCAAACCATACCTGGACATCAATGCATCTTTCATGTGGCTATAAGAACTATGGACATCAGAAGGCAAGTCTAACAGTGTATCCCGCCCCTCACTAAGGAACCGCCCCCACAACCCCGCTCCCCAATCCTTCTCAGGGACCCGGTGGGAAGACATGGCTACCTCATAGGCCTTGAACCACTGCCCAATGTCATCATTCTTATAAAACTCTCTGACCACATCCTTAGGAATATACACCCTAGATTCAACAGGCATTGACGGTGTGCTGCCACTAGAGGGAGTAATCTCTAAGCTCCTAGCTTTCAAATCCAACTCCCTCAAACTTTTCTCATGCTCAAGCTGCATCCTCTTTTCTTCCAGGGCCATTTTCCTAATCTCCAATTGCCCATTCATTTTTGGCCAGCTCCAACTCATGCATCCTATTTCTCTCCCTGTCCTCCAGCTCTTCTGGGGACAGACCTTTGGCAGAAACACTGCTACCTGCTGGGGAAGGTGCTCTCCTTTCCCCTGGACCCAATGGCCCTTCCAGCTGCACATCTGCATTATCATCCCCTTCCTCATTCTCAGGGGTTTTCCTTGCTTCTACCCAGGCCCTCAGAGCCTTGTAGAACTCATCCCTCTTGGTGAGCCTGGTAATTACAACGTTAAATCTCTTGCAGAAATGCATCAGCTGCTTCACATTGTAGCATTCTAGTTTCTCCTCTTCCCAATCAAAATCAACAGATGCTATGGATGCTGTTTTCATGATGGTTAAACTTGGCAAAAATAGAAAATCCCAGAAACAAAAGATCTACCAAAAGTATGTGGTCGCGTTTTGGTCTGCACTCACTAGTAGTGTTCACCAATCACTGTACATGAGCCACAAATGCAAGTCCAGAATTCCCACCGCTGACCACCAATGTTAGATTTGGGGGTCTCTAGTTAGCACAGGTAGGTACTTGTGACAAATAGGGACCCTCGCCTCTAGTCAGGGTAAGGGGGTACACTCCTAAAATAACCCCTGCTCCCCCCTTGGTAGCTTGGCACGAGCAGACAGGCTTATCTCAGAGGCAGTGTGTAAAGCATTTGTGAACACATACAGTAATCAAGTGACAACTCTACAGATGGACACCACACCAGTTGTATATCAAAAATAAGTATTCTTTATATAGATTTAACACAAGACCATAAACGACAAAAATCCACAATACTGTACTTTAAATGGTAGGTTTAGCTTAGTTCTCTTCAGATCTTAAAATGCGACACTTTGAGTCAATGTACCTTACGGTGCGTCACGTTTCTACAATGAAAGTGTTGCAGAGATGGAGATGCGGCAAAGATCCGGTGCAAAGAAATAAAGACGTCAAGTTCTTCCTGATGCGGCACACTACTCCGATGTTGCGAGAAGTCTCGACTCGATGCGCCAGCTGCAGCGGCGGCACCCTTGTTCCGTGATGCGACGACTGCGGCTTTGGCGGCGACACTCTTCTCCGACGTTGCGAGACGCTTCCGCTCGATGCGACAACTGCAGCGGCGACACCCTTGTTCCGTGATGCGACGGCAGCAGCTCCGACGGCGGCACGCTTCTCCGTGGATGCGAGGCGCTTCTCTTGATGCGGTGCAATGCGACAGCTACAGCGGCGACATCTACGATGCGACGGCAGCGGCTGCGAAGGCGACACGCTTCTTCGGGGTTGCGGAACGTTTCTTGAGATGCGGTGCAATGCGACTGCTACAGTGGCGTCATCTCCGTGATGGGACGGCAGCGGCTGTGACGGCGACACGCTTCTCCCTCTTGAGTCGCGCTTCCAGCTCCTTGCGACACGCAGTCCCTCAGAAGGCCCAAAACAGCAGCAGGCACTTCCAAAGAACTCTTGGGGAGCTGGGGGTTGAAGTCTGTTGTCCCTGAGACTTCAGCAGAAGGCAAGCTCTTCTCTCAAGCCCTTGGAGATCCTTACAAGTTGAATAAAGTACACAAAGTCCTTTCTCCTTTCTTTGGCAGTCAGGCAACCACTGCAGGCTAATCCCTCAAGCAGCACTTCAGCTTAGGGATAGTCTCTCCTCAGTTTCTTCGGGTTCTCTCCTCAGCAAAGGTTTCTTCTTGTTTCCCAAAGTGATCTAATTTCCTAGGGGTCTGGGTCCCCTTTTTATACACCTTTTCTCTTTGTTCTCTGAAGGCAGGGAGACCTTTGCCTAGTCCAAAACCAGTTCTGGTCAGTCCTGGAGCACTTTGTTTACAGGACTCCTTCTTTCCTTTCAGAATGTGGGGCAGAGTGCTCAGCCGCCCGGCAGGAGGTGGAGCCAGCATTGTGGAAGGCAGGCACAGCCCTATTCAGACCCAGGTGCAACTACTCCCTCCACTCTGGATGCAGATCTCTCTATTCAGCCCTGTGCTGACTCACCCTGTCTCCTGGAGCCACCCCCAGCCCCTGTCACTCACAAACCAGACAAGGAATACACAACCTAGCAGAGGCAGGCTTGGAGAGTTTAGGCAAGAAAATACCCACTTTCTAAAAGTCGTATTTTCAAACACAGAATGTTAAAACCAACTTCACTAAAAGATGTATTTTATCATTCTGAGTTCAGGCATACTAAATTCGTTTTTCTACCATGTTCCCTGGGTCAGTTAGGATTATAAGGTGTAATAATCAAAACTGCCCATTCTGGCCTATGGGGAACAGGTAGCCTTGCAATAGTGAAAAACGAAAATGGCTGTAATTCACTATTAGGACATGCCACACACACCAGGGCATGTCCTACCTTATACTTACAATGCACCCTGCCCTTGGGCCTACCATAGGGGTGACTAATATGCAGAAAAGGGAAGGTTTAGGGACTGGCAAGTGGGTGTACTCACCAAGTCGACATGGCAGCCCTAGGCTGCACACAGGCTCTGCAATGGCAGGCCTGAGACACACTTTAGAAGCTGCTTCTGTGGGTGGCACAACCAGTGCTGCAAGCCCACCAGCAGCATTGGATTTACAGGCCCTGGGCACTCTCAGTGCACTGTATTAGGGACTGACAAGTAAACCAATCATCCAATCAGGGAGTCACTAATACATAACACAATTTATCATAGGGAGCACTTGCACTGTGGCACTGAATAGCAGTGGCACAGTGCCCAAAGCATCTAAACCAGCAAAAACAGATCAATAACATTGGAGGCATCATCAAAAAATGGAAGGGAGACCCACGCCAAGGATGCCAGGTCTAACAGGCACTAACTGCAGGTTTTATGAGCTGGTGGCTACCCGTGCAGACAAGTGTGTAAGCAGTAACAGAGAGGCATATTTACAAGCCTGTATTGCCACAGGAACGTCATTTTCAACGTCAGGCCTCGTCTTATTTACAAGGCTGTGTTAAGCCACTTAATGTGGCTTAACACCGCCTTGTAAATAAAGCACCCTTCCACGCTGTACTTAGCATGGAAGGGGTGGGCAATGGGTGTTGTGCTGGGCGTTCTGCCGCAACACCCACTTATTTTGACGCTGCCTCGTATTTACAAGGGTGGCGTAAATAGGAGGCAGTGCCAAAATTAAGATCAGGGAAAAGCTGGTCTTAACATGGCGAAATGAGGAGAAATGCTTTATTTCTCCTCGTTTTTGCTGTTTCTATGTGTGCTGCATTGTGCAACACACATAGAAAAAGCAAAACGCCATGAATGATTGTTTATGTGCAGGAAGGTATGCCTTTGTGAACATAAACAATCATTAAAAAATGACCATTTGCAACTTCTATGTGTGCTGCACAAAGCAGCACACAGATTTAAATCGCCATTTGTGACTTTGTGCAGGAAGGGACACCTTTCTGCACATAAACAATCATTCCCTCAACAGAGGCACCCTTGCACTATGGTGCAAGGGTGCCTGCATTGACGCTAGGAATCCTAATATAGCGCCAGCGCTAGGGAAAACGCAGGGATGTGCCGTATCTTTGTAAATACGGCTCTTCCTTGCATTTTCAGAATGGCGGAGCGTGGCATTGCATTTTGTGTTTAACGCCACGCTCCGCCATTCCCTTGTAAATATGCCCCAGAGTGTGTAAAGTGGACGCAAACATCGCTTGTTCACGTTATTCCAAACTTATATCCATACAGGAACAAATCTTGTGCAAATGCAACCCACGGTCCAAAGTACATGGTTTCCCACCAGGGTGTACCTGTGCCCGGTATTTACACCTTTGCTTAAACCGGCAGGATAGTAATCAACATTTTTATGTTACTCAAACATTAAAAAATCTAACACGGTAGGTGCAAAATAAAGGAGTATAAGATAATAAAGCAGAGAAATAAGGATATAAAGTCATGTTTGACAGGCGGAGAGGACAGCCCTGGGTTCTCTGTTGACATAGTTTTCTTTGTTTCTGTTGTCCATCTTCTTTCCATATCATCACATCATTCACACCTCCTGCAAGCAAGGACAGTGAAGCCAGACATTATAACTTCTGTGTTTCATCTCATTTCTGAATGCACGAGACACATCCCTCACATCAGTGTGATGGCATCAGCCAGCAAAGGCACAGCTCCCTCACTTTCAGCCAAGAAAAACAGCAACAAGAAAGAGCAATCACTGCTAGAGTCGGATAAATCACCAACAAAGTTTTCCCTTCGAAGCACCTATCCATTGAAGAAGCGTACCTGGTAGAGTAATTCAGCGAAGGCCCGCGTGAGTCACTTCACTCTGCGTCATCTGTCAAGAACGACACTTAACTGGGAAACAACGTGTGGCTGATCTGACAGACAGGTACAGCAGCATCCTTCAGCAGAGCTCCACAGCTGGGCTTGCTTTTCTTCAAATGATGGAGGCTGAACTCCATCTAATAAGAGTCTTCGCTGTCGCTGTCAGCGTCTGAGTAGACATTGACTTGGATATTGAAGTGACACCTCAGTGCATCCGTGCAACGCTTCACTGTTGCATGGGAGAAGCGATCCCTTAAGTACTCCAGTCTGGTGACTTGTATGCAGTGCATCTGTCTAGCTCCATCCATGCACTAGTGGTGTGTTTTCAGCAAGAGACCCTAAGGTTCATTGAGTTGGACACCATTGTGTATGACCCACCGCAGCAATTGACACAGTTTAACAAAGGCTGCCATGAATCAATGAACCAAAAATGCAAGGTCTTTCCTCTGTGTCCTGGAGAAGCCAGTGGCCACTGGGCAGTGACCATGGCTAGTATATTCCATTGATTTACCATTGGAATGAGTGATCGATGCCCGTAGCGGCTGGTCGGGCTGCCTCCGCTGCTGCAATAGATCTCCAGACCCTGTGCTGCTAGGTGATTCCTGCATTTCTTTTCTGATACTTGTGCGTAACCTTTTCAATCTATACACTATGGCTGGTTCTATGTTGCCTATTCCTATGGGTGCCTTCCTGACACTCCTGGGAGGATTCCTCATAACATATGTTATAGTTAGTTGAATTCTCTCCATTCCCATGGGATTCTCCTCTTCCCCATCTAGGGTGACTATGGAGCCATATAGCATGACTGGTTATATGATATTCATTCCTACGGGTGCCTCCCTGACACTCCTGGAATGATTCCTCATAACATATCCCATGGTTAGTTGCATTCCCATAAGATTCTCTTCTGCCCCTCCCGGTGGGACTACACAACCCATATAGCATGGCTGCTTATATCATACCCATTCCCATGGGCTGCTCCCTTTAAGTCCTGGATGGACTCCTCACTGCATATACCATGGCTGGTGGTACAATGACCATTCCTATGGGCTGATCTTCTCCTATGCTTAGGAGATTCTGTGGCTATATGGCATGGCTTGCTCTATAATGCTCATTGCTATGGACTGCTCTTCTTTCTCTCCTGGACATACTCCACTGCCACTCCTGTGTGAACTCTTCAGAGCATAAACCATGACCAGTTGCATATTGCCGTTCCTATGGGCTGCTCTTCTGCGACGCTTAGGGTATTCTGTGGCTATATGGCATGGCTGGCTGCATAATGCACATTGCTCAGGATTCCTCATCCTGTATAGGCAGGCTAGCTGGTAAATGCCCATTCTTACTCCACTGCCACTCCTGTGTGAAATCTTCAGAGCATAAACCATGGCTAGTTGGATGTTGCCATTCCTATGGGCAGCACTTCTTCCCCTGCTGTCTGGACCCCTCTGACCCTCATATAGCGTGGCTGATGAAATGACCAGTCCCATCTGTTTCTCTTCCTCCACTCCTGTGTTTATTCCTCAGAGAATTGACCATGACATCATGTCCCCTCCTTTGGCTTCCTTCCTGCCGCTCCAGGTCTTCTCAGATTGTGTACCATACATAGTTGCATCAGGTCCATTTCTATTTGTTGTTCCTCTACCACTCCTGTGCTTATCCCTCAGAGAATTGACCATGACACAATGTCCATTCCTATGGCCTCCTTCCTGCTGTTCCAGGTCTTCTCAGATTGTGTACCATACATAGCTGCATCAAGTCCATTTCTATTGGTTACTCCTCTACCCCGCCTGTCTGGAAACCTCAGAGAATTGACCATGACATAACATCAACTCCTAAGGCTTCTTTACAGCTGCTCCAGGTCTTCTCATAGTATGTACCATAGGTAGCTGAATAATATACATTTCTATGGGTTGTCCCTCTACCACTGCTGCATGAACTCCAGTGCATATATTGCAGTGTATGCAGCATTGCACCTCCCAAGGTAACCTTCGCCTCTGGGCACTTCCTATGACATGACTAATGTGTTTAAAATTGGATGATACAGACCACTCCAAAACTGCTAGATGTCTGCATGCCTATCTTGTGTCACACCTTTCTCCTACACCCATGTGAGGTGCGGCTACATGCTTGATCCAAAGAGGTTTGAGCAGTCTCCGCTAAACACGTACAATTCCAAAATACTTACCACATAGACCACACTGCGCTCCCACGTTTTTCAGCAGCATCTAATGATTACACATTCCTCTCACTCAATTTATACTCAAATTCATACCTAGTTTCAGCAACAAAACACAAAACGAGCACAACTCTCACTTCCGACATCAAAACACTATTCACATTGGCAATTATGGCAGACCCTCACATTTCTAATCATAGCAATCTCAGGGAATAGTGTGCTACCGCTCCTTAAATGTGCTTCAGTTCTTTCTCAGAGGTTTAAGGAGCTATAAAAATGTAACTCCTATTACAACTGATGTGAATTACTGTATTCACTATTACACTCTATTTGGATAACCACATTTTTCTCTATCTGTACCTAACTCTCTAATGGTAGTGAGGGATTGCAGTACATGTGAACTCCTGGTAGTGGAAGAGGCTTGGAACTCATTCATTGTATCCCATAAGCAATTAGACTAAATGGCACCTAAAGGTGCAGTCAGTTTTATAATGTTAAACAAGCATTGGTAAAGCCAATAGGTTCTGACGTTGGCACCTGCCTTCTGGCAATTCTTGTATTGTTTAGTCATGTGAAAAACTTTTTTGTATGGGAATATTCCGGAACCTCATCAATCTAAAAAGAAAATTAATTTGCTACAGGTAAAAAAATAAAATTGGGTCTAAAACAAACCACACATTTGTGATTGACACCTACCGCAGGCTAATGGATGCAGTCTGGCTGAAACCTTTATAAGTAACTGTGTTATACCCATAATTTCTGTAATTAAAAGTATTGGCTAACACAGACCTAAAAAGTCCATTAGTCTGGCATTGGCTGTAAGCCTCTTGATTTTGAGAAAGAAAGAAAGAAAGGGAAGGGAATAGAAAGAAAGAGAGAAGGCAAGAGACAAAAGGAATGGGAGAAGGAACAAAAAAAGGCAAAAATAAAAGAAGGTAAGAGAAAGGAAGAAGAAAAAAGAGAGAAGGGAAGATAGAGAAAGAAAAAGAATGAAAGAAGGCAAGAATGAACGATGGCAAGAAAAGAAGGAAAGCAAAAGAAAGAAAGAATGAAAGAAAGAGAGACGAAGGAAGAAAGAAAGAGTAAAAACAGGATAACTTAAGACAGAACAGTTTCAAATAGACAACATTTTGTATGCTGTGAAATAGCTGCAGTCACAAAACCAAAACACTCCAAAAAGAAATTACAACAGCATTGGCAGGAGGAAGACAAAAGCAAAGTCAACCGTTTCCTGTTACAAATTACCATTTTATGTAGTTTTTCATTTCATGCATGGTCTTTTGTGGACTTCACATCAAGAAAAGAGGTTAGTCTGAATCTATGGCTTACCTCTTGTAGACTGGAATTACTGGCATTACTTATTGGTGTATTTGTTGTCCTCCTTTCCCAGCAGGGGATTGTGGGTTTAGTAGTCTTGGTTGTGACTGCTGGTAATGAATAAAGCAAGGTCCAAGATAGCCTATCATTTTCCTCCTTGTCTTTAATAAAATCATGAAATTGCTTTGCTTTCAGTTATGGAAATGTGCATTCTCAGAGTACTACACTTAGGTAAGACATTGAATTGCTGTAACTTTTCAGCCATCATGCAGATGACAAGTTTCAATTTCTTGTCTCTTTATTTTGCAGATTGTGCCCAATTCATACATTACGTCCAACAAAGACAGAACATGTTTCCTTTTCAAAAACAAACTTTATCAAGACTAATGCTCTAAAGTAAACACAAGCTGAGTAAAGATTCTGGATCAGTGATTGTACTACTGAATATTGACTTCCAGACCATTGTGGTACAAGTATATTGAGAACAGAATATTGAAGGACAAAGTATCGAAAGGTAAGTGCATATAGGGAAGGATAGCTTTACTATTCCTAACTCCACATTTACTTACCTTGAAGAGGATCAATAGGATCGATTTTCAGGGTGCACACCCAGACCAGCCTATAGAGCTCCTCGAAACAGCTCCATGTAGTAGAATGAAAGTGGCAGACAGTGAAGTGATATAAAGCGTATTACAAAAGAGTCCTTTCCTAATTATCAGTGACTGCACAGAACATGGTCTGAAGTAAGCGCTACGCAAACAAATGATGGACGGAATGCTGAATAAATCATACATTCACCCCCAGTCAAGAGATCTGGGTTAAATCCATCGTTCTTTTGCTCACTTTGCCACCCCAGTTTAGACCCAGCCATATGCAAATCAGTCTTGACCCTGTGCCTCATGGGAACAGTCCAGACCGAACTGTCAAGCCAGGTCCTCCCTGGACCGGAAACAAGCATCCTGGGACGGAAGTAAGCAACAGAGGCTCCAGTGATTGGGGAGTGTAAGGAGTAACTCAGAGACACGGCCACCTCATGCACTGTCATAAGACATGCATGTGAAATCGCCACCCAACTGGCCATGCTCAGTACTCAATGAGGTGAGCTGGAGACCAAACCCTGAGGATGTGCAGAGTAGTTGTAACTGTGGAGTCATTGAAAGGGACAATGCACAATGGCCTAAAGTAAGTAAAGTAAAGACAATGGTATGAGTAAAGACTTTAGTCCAGCACATGCAGCTCCTGAAAATAGCGGGGGCGGCGGAAACAGGAATGCAGGGAGTTTAGTCAGGGTGGGCCTGAGCAAAACTTTAATTATCCCTGAGTAATCAGAGTAATTTCATGTTACTCTTTTGATGCAAAATTAGCAAACATTACGGGATTGTACTTGTTCGCATAATTATGAGTAATTTGTCACCAACATCCTACGACAGGAGCACAGGTACAAGAAACTTAGCGAGCGTGAGGGGCTGTTGCTGTTCGTGTTCTGTAGCATTTAGCACTATCCTCATAGAGCAAAATGCATCCTTCGGTCCATTTTGCATAAGGAAAATAGTGCTAAACGCTGAGTGTGAGTCCAACCTTATATAAGTCGGAACGTCCAGGGGCATCTAAAGGATTTTGGGGGCCCTGGGCTAAAAATAATTTGGTGCCCCCTGTTCTGAACAACTTAGAATTTTCTATCAATGCTCAGCTTGTTCACACCCTCGGGGACTTGACCAGATCATTGACTAACCTTTTCTATGGCCAGCCTCCATCTGGGCCCAACCCTTGAACATACAATCTCTCTCTGACTGGCTGGCACCAGAGAAGCAGAAAGACAAGCGGCCTGAACAAGCCTGCTGCAAGTGTTACAGTGGACTGGTGCCTCACCTTTCAGGCATGTGCAATTGAAGAGTGTTTTTGTTTACTGCAGTCCAGTCTCTGTCCTGTGAGGAACAGGGACTCTGAGTCATGTGGCTCTAGGCTGTGATAGCACTGGCCCAGCTGCGGTTCCAGATGGATGGTTCGGTCATAGAAGGAACCTATAATGCTACTCTGCACTGCATAGAGATATGTGGCCTACCCTCTGGCACTACCTTGGCACAAGCTGGCTCCAACTGAAGTGCACCTGAGAAGCAGAAAAGCAAGCGGCCTGAACAAGCCTGCTGCAAGTGTTACAGTGGACTGGTGCCTCACCTTTCAGGCATGTGCAATTGAAGAGTGTTTCTGTTTACTGCAGTCCAGTCTCTGTCCTGTGAGGAACAGGGATTCTGAGTCATGTGGCTCTAGGCTGTGTTAGCACTGGCCCAGCTACGGTTCCAGATGGATGGTTCGGTCATAGAAGGAACCTATAATGCTACTCTGCACTGCATAGAGATATGTGGCCTACCCTCTGGCACTACCTTGGCACAAGCTGGCTCCAACTGAAGTGCATCATAAAAGCAGAAAGACTATTGATCCTACCAAGCCACTAGCCACAATATGCGGCGTAGCTAGTCTTTCAGCAGCACCATTTGGCATACAGTGATGATAGGTGGTCTTGTTTAGCACACTACCTGTACTGTATGAGACTGATGCTTGGTGTCAGGAGGCGGCAGGCTGTGACCACACTGGCCTGGCAGCAGCTCCAAGAGCACAATGCAGTCACAGAGAGAGCACACAATGCCAATCTTTACTGCACAGTAAGTGGCACATGCTGCATAAAGACAAAGTCCTGGGCAGTCCGGCTGGGCCTCTGAACTTTGAAAGGTTGAAGATCTTGCTGAATCTAACCTGAATAAAATGGGTATTTTTCTTTATCCATTACCATCTCTCATGTAGGGGTTGAAAATAGAAATTAAATAAGCAAACTGGTTATTGTAAAACTCTAGACAGTCTGCGACCGTCCCAATGCCTAACGAGGGATGTTCCTTTACAGATGGGGTGCTGGGCCCTAGCCCACTTTGTCCATGCCTTAAAACATCTCTGGTGATATCAAAATGATCAAAAGCTTTTTGGGTGCCAAAAAAAACCCTATGACGCCCCTCCACACTTTTTAGACGATTTGAAGTCAACTGAGCTTGAATAGCTAGAGCGTAAAGAGTTTTGTCAACTGTATCGACATGTAAAAGCCATCTTGAGTTCACCAAAGAGTAACCTAATTTGTGGCAAGTAATATGGGCCACTGTACATTACCAGCAACCATCTTATGTAGCCTGAGTTCAACAATACCTTTCCACTATACAAGAGTCAAACTGACAGGCACTGCCAATGTCTTCCTCTATATGTCCAACTAAGAATTGTATATGCTTTTTCTTTCACCTTCTCATTTGTATACACTCTAATATTTACTTTTCTCATTCAAAGGTTCTTCCTTCTCCATGTTAATTTATTTGTCTCTGTCCTCTCTGAATAACAAACTTGCATCTGAAAACAGGAATGCTGTCCTCAGATAACTCATGTACTCCTCATTAAAGCCATCAATGCTGAGCACATCATGTTGTACCTACATGAACATGATGACCCTGCCAGAACTTCTGAAAAACAACTCAGCTTAATGATTCATGCATTATTTCTGCACCTCTGTGCATTATGTTACAAGAAAGGAAATGGCTTGAGAACTGTGAGTGCCAAGCATACCATCTTCTGACTCTGGGTGCATCAGCAGTCACAAGAGGAAGACTTGTGAGTCATCACAAATCAAGGCTGAAACATTCAGCTCGTTTCCATAAGAGCTTACGTTTCCATCATCCATGAAAAGTGATTGGTCACAGTCTTACAACTAGGCCTGGGTGGAGTTTGCGTAGTTCCGTTCCGGGGAACTCCGCAAGTGACAAAAAACTCCACCGCGCTACTCGGAGTTCTGCAAGCGGCAGAGTGCGTTTTGTCACACCATTCGCATTGATCTTCAGCGCTGGGTGTTTGTTCCACACTGTAAAATCAATGTGAACTACACTATCCGCAGCGCAATAGGGCGATGCTTCTTTTCTGCTGCTCGAGTACATTTTTCTACTCGAGCAGCGGCTTTCTCAGTGCGAACAGAAAGTTTCTCAATGCGAGCGATCGCGACCACCCGCATTGAGAAATACGACTGCCCGCATTGAGAAATCTCTCTGGGAGGTGGATTTTCCTTGCTCGCCAACTTGACGTTGGTGAGCGTGAGTGAGGAATAAGCTCCGCAAAGTGGAGTTTTTCAGAACTCCACGTGCTCCACAGAGCCAGGAGTGCGGAAAACTCAGCAAACTCTGCGAACGGAGGAGCACAGTTCACTGCCCAGGCCTACTTATAACTGCTCAAAGGGATAACTAGGTTATGGGTGGACTAGGAACACAGTTGTAAATGTGCTTTTTTCAGGGAATCTCAAACATTTACACCTGTTAATTAAGATAATTCTAAGTAATGTCTGCTTGAAAAGGGAAGTTTAGTAACAACACCCAAATTTTGTAACTTACAGATGTGGATGTTACAGCTAGTAAACTGGGTCTGTAGAACCCATCTTTGAGTTCTAGCACAGAAGAGTAATACTGAAGATTAAATGAAATTGGAGAATTAGCAAAATATTCCAATTTTGTCCATCAGTATATATGTAGCCCCAAAAGTAATGATTGTGATTTGTTCCAGGGTTGTATAATCGAGAATGAAGAATAATACATGACATATGATTAACATCCATGGTAGACAAGCAATGGCCAGACCAGTGGTTTCCTCCTTGTAGCAGGTGGATTCACAAGGAATGACCTGGCTAGTAATTCCGTCAGATTACTTCTGCATGTGTTTTATGTTTTGATGGTTCGGGAAGCATTCAGTCACAAGCAGAAGCCAAATAAATTTGGCATTTAGAGGTATTTCAAAATGTAAAATAAAGTTTTGGGCCCACCTCTCAAGAGCATAGCTAGAGTCACTGTTATTGTGCGGCAGCGGAGAGCCAAATTATGTGGCAGGGTTGATTAAATTATGCAACAAGGAAAGGCAAAATATGCAGCGTAATGTGGAATATTCTTATCATAGTATTACGTCATTATTTTTGTCGTTTTTACACTTGGTAACACTGTCTGTGTATTGTTTGCACCTCTTTTGTTCCAGTTTAACACTCAAATATAACAATAAACAAGAAAACGCATTTGCAATGCAATAGGTCTCGCATTTGCGAGAGCTATTGGTGTGATAAATGGCAACGTCTTTTACCTATGCGTTTTGGTTTGGAGTGTAGTGGATGTATGTGGAGTGTAGTGGGTGTATGTTGATTGGAGTGGAAGTATGTGAGTTGTATTGGAATAGTTTGTTGTGGAGTTGTGTATGGTGGAATTTTGTGGTGTGGAGTATATTTGTGTAGTGAAATTATGTGGCATGGTGAATAGATAGGGGTGAGAGCTGCACGGAATGCTGCTATAAAATCCAAGTAGCTACGCCGCCTGCTGAAGCTGAACATGCACCTATGAAAGCTTGTCCTAAAAACTACAGAAAGACAGCATCTGGAACAGCAAATAATACCAAGGAATGCAAGATGAGCTAAAATATGTGTTATGTAAACAGCGACTCCATTGTAGCCACGAATTATGTTTATAGTTGAGAAATCAATTCTTGTTTTGCATATAAATTTAGAAGTTAAATAATGGGCCCATTTCATGCTTTGTCTGAGTTCCTTAAGCGTTACAGCAAACAAATGATGGACGGAATGCTGACAATGCAAACATTCTCCCCCAGTCAAAAGATCTGGGTTAAATCCATCGTTCTTTTGCCCACTACGCCACCCCAGTTTGGACCCAGCCATATGCAAATCAGTCTTGACCCTGTGCCCCATGGGAACAGTCCAGACCGAACTGCCAGGCCAGGTCCTCCCTGGACCGGAAACAAGCATCCTGGGACCGGTTTCAGAGTATGTCACCCTTCTTCAGCCAGGATAGCTTGAATCCAGTGGCACAGTGAGCAAGGGACCCACGTCTGGGCATACCCATCCCACTTAGGGCGAAAAGCGTTACAACAAACAAATGATGGACGGAATGCTGACAATGCAAACATTCTCCCCCAGTCAAAAGATCTGGGTTAAATCCATCGTTCTTTGCCCACTACGCCACTCCCAGTTTGGACCCAGCCATATGCAAATCAGTCTTGACCCTGTGCCCCATGGGAACAGTCCAGCCCGAACTGCCAGGCCAGGTCCTCCCTGGACCGGAAACAAGCATCCTGGGACCGGTTTCAGAGTATGTCACCCTTCTTCAGCCAGGATAGCTTGAATCCAGTGGCACAGTGAGCAAGGGACCCACGTCTGGGCATACCCATCCCACTTAGGGCGAAAAGCGTTACAACAAACAAATGATGGACGGAATGCTGACAATGCAAACATTCTCCCCCAGTCAAAAGATCTGGGTTAAATCCATCGTTCTTTTGCCCACTACGCCACCCCAGTTTGGACCCAGCTTAAGTCAAAGTGGAGGAGGGGGCGAAGGGGGAGGTGGAGTTTGTGTGCCTGCGAGAAGTGTTGTGGGAACATGTGGCATTATTTAAATACACCAGAGGGTTTGTTGTCTTCCTGTTCTGTAATCATAATGTTGATAATCTAGTACTTTCATTTGTGATTATGTTGTCATCTAGCTGAATAAATATGTAAAGTATCTCGCAGTCCTTTGCTGCCTGAAACAATTTCTGAAGTGTTTCAGTCGGGACTTAAGAGTTTAGGGAATGTCAGTTTGAAGTTCTGCTCTCTACCGGCCAGTAACGCATACATATACTACAGAAAATATTTTTAAAGCACTCTCTTTTGGGTATTGGATTTAAACAACCCATAGATCTTTTTTTTATTTTCTCTCGAGTGCTCCTGCACTTTATCACGCAAGCTGCCAAATGGCATCTGCGTGATTAAATGAGCAGTGGCAGCCACAGCCTGCACCGTTTTGACATTTTCACTGCCTGCTGTTGAAAAATGGAAAGAGGCTGGAGACAGTAGGGAAATTAAATATGTAGAGGTTTTTGCGGACCACCACAGCAGCGCGGGGCTCTCGAATGTGCATGTCATCACTTATGAACAGGAGCAGCCCGTGCAGGTAAGAGCGGTGGGGCGGGGTCGGAAGTCGACAGATGACGATGCGGCAAGCGCAAGGTAAGTGTTTTTCTTTTTTTAAATTTAAGTTTCCCTCATCGTCATCTGTCGACTCCCCTCCACCCCGCCTCACCGCTCTAACCCGCATGGGCCGCTCCTGCTTATGAACAGTTTCACATGCATGCGTTGAACAGCAATAATCATCACACATACAGGACCTTCAGGGTTAAGTGGATCATCTTATTCACAATCACACTGCTCCTAAAAAACAGTCGCTGCAGCAGACATTCCGTGATGCTCCTCGGCGGCGTGTTCTTCTCTCACATACTTCAAGTTCTCTTGATCTGATTTAACAAGAACACGCTCCTGTTACTCCGATCACAACGCTGCAGAAGAGCAGTCCCTTCCCCCCGACTAAAGCCCTCTTACAAGGTGACGGCGCTGGGGGGTTGGTAACTGTGCACCCGTAAACACTGGTATAATGCCGTAATACTTCACAAGTAAATGCAGTTATAAGTTAATTCCCACTGTGCAGATGTGTTTTTTACCAAGCGGAATTCCACGCGGTATTTTATTTTTCATGGGGATTAATGGTAGGAGGTAAGTGTGACCGATGGCATGAGGGTGGGTCCAGAAAGGGCGTCTAGCAGGACTAGATAAGAAAGGAAAGGAAGCTGCTTGGTGGGTAACTATTGCATACTCCCCCTGTGCTGGTATGGGGTGGGGCAGGGGCCAGAGAACAGAGCAAGGTTGCATTGTGGGGAGCAAGATGAAGGCAGGCTCATGTAGAAAAATACGAAAGACACGCAGCCCCCACATCACCCCCTGAAGACCACACCATGCTTACAAAGGGGGAGTTTGAGGGGCTACAATGCCTCATGCTCCCCGGAAAGGAAATTTAAAAGTACAGGAACAGTGCAACTCAGGGTGGGGGGAGAAACAAGGCGAGGCGGCGGAAAAGAAGGTTCGAGTTCCGAAGTGGGCTCAACATCCCGTGAATCTGTGCAAATCACTACATCTCCCTGTGCCTAAAAATAGCATTACCTTGTTTAAATGGACTGGTGCTTAAGTAATGTACAGCGGTCCAATACCTCAGACAGAATGCTGGCTTTATGGAAGGAGGCCCTGCTACACGGTGAAACCCCCCATTGCTGTGACCCGTTGCCCCCACCCTTCCGCATGCACAGCCAGTGGTAGATAAAGGAAATGAAAAGTGGGACCCCTAATAAAAAAAAAGCAGCAAATGAAAAAAAAGGAAATAATAAAACAAACAATCCTTATTGGCCACATGGCTGCAAAGATATGCTTTGTGTTAAAAGCATATATAATAAGTTTAACGCTGTGTTTCTGAGGGAGGAAGGAGTGTTGGAAATGTTGTTCACCGCAGGAGAGTGAGTTGAATGCACCGCCAGGCATCAAATCCAAATCAAGCAGGATTAGCCTTGGAAAGATGCCCAAACACGTGCAAGTCCTAACAAAAGAGGCCCAACACTAGGTAAAGGCAAGGACAGTAAATACAAGCAGTTATAAGCGGCGGCAGAAAGAGTACTCCCACTCAACATCTGAAGAGGGAAAGCATATGGAAACTGTTATTGGCCGGTGCGCTTCAGCCTTGAATGGAAGTGACGTATCAGCAAAACGAACGAGTTAGGAGGTAGGAAAGAACAGCGACGCTGGAGTGAACCAATGGTAAGTAGCAGGCGGGACAAAGGTGGTATGCATTGATTACAGCAGCTCTTGCAGACAGCGCATGCGCACTGTAGGCTCGACCTAAAAAGGTGATGAGTCACGTTTCGGAAAGAGCCTTCTGCTGCATAGCAACATGCGTCACTGTGCTTCTAGTAACTTCTGAACCATTTGAGCGAGAAATCATTTTTTTGTTAAATTCTGCAGATTATGCAGCAGATGGTGGATTATTTGGTAAATGCAGCAAATCTATAATTATGCAAAAAATGCCACGGCCGCACAATGGCATAATTCTAGTGCCCCTGAGCATAGCTACACTCACAAAAATCAGCCTTATGTTTATTTATTTATCTATTTATATATATAGTTATATATTTAGTTATTCATTTATCCATTCATTTAGTGAAGGCATTTTACCCAGAAATGGTCTGAGAGCGCTTCACAGTATAACTGAACTTTACTTGGTCAACAGATGTACACTCATAACTAATATTTTACCTAATTTACACTTATGTAGACATGCCCATTCTGTAAGTTTGTGCTAACCAATTAATGTCAGCAACAGACTGAGGGGTATATTTTTGAAAATAGTGGTGCAGGGCAGTGCAGCAAGTCAGTTTGCTGCACTGTCTTGCGTCACTGGGAAAGGGCAGGAATGTGCTTTATTTATCCAATACGGTGCATTCCTGTCCTTTCCCCTTGCGCTGGGGCATGTTTAGCTGCCGAGGTCCAACACAGGCAACCTTGCACCAGGGAGCAAGGGTGCCTCTGTTGCATGCAGCATTGATTTTGTGCAGGAAGGGCCACCTTTCTGACCGTTCTTGCACAAAGGCAGTCCTGAGAGGCTTTTTCCTCTTTCTATGTGTGCTGCAGATTGCAGCACACCTAGAAAGTGGAAAAAAGGAGGAGAAATAAAGATATTTCTCCTCGTTATGCCTCACCTGGTTTAAAGTCCTTGTAAATCTGGGAATGCATAAAAAACCATGGGATTTGAGTAGGAACACCCACCGCAACACCCATGGAACGCCTCCCTTGTGCAGAATAATGAAACGCAGCGATTTACAGTGCATGGCCTTACTCCAGATTTATGAAGCCATTCAAAGCCATGCAATGTGCCTTTGCGTGGCTTCATAAATATGACTTAGAGGTTTTAGAGGTGATAACGGGGCCCCCACAGAAACGGGATAGAGGTGCATCTTGGATCACAATAAAGGACACAGCTTTAAACCACTAGCAACTGCAATCATGTGTATGTCATCTTGTTAATTTGTGGGGGTTTTGTGTAGTGCCTGTAATGTCTGACAGCTGCTTTAGTGAGCTCAGTGCTAAAAGATAGGACGGTGGTGAAGAGGAAGCCTGGAAGGTACAGACACATTCATTAGTCCAGCAGCCTTATGCTGAGCTCAGTTGGTAGGGCCTAAGCGCTCCTTTGAACTTCAATGGTCAAGATTAAACCACAGAAAAAGGTGCAGACAGATACATTTTTTATTTTTTTATTTAATTTTTTTTATTTTGAGAGTTTTATATAGCGCTGGCTAGACCCAGAGGTATCAGAGCGCTTTACATGAGAAGATAATATAACGCAAACATGACATACGAATAGATAAAAAGATAAAGAAACAACGTGTGAAATATACAAAAACAAAATAAATATACAGGAGCAAGAGCTATACACTTCAAGTAACTAGGTATATGGTGTTCGGGGAAGGACAGATAATACTGGACAAAATGTAACATGGTGATTGGAGATCAGGTGCAGGTCACAGGTTAGGACCCCCAATGATAATTGGGCTAAACATGGCGTATAAGTAGATAAAAGATAATGACAACAACATGTGAGATATACAAATCAAGTAGAAAAACAAATCAAACAGTTAGATAAACGAATCAAATAGATAAACAGGGGCAGGAGCTATACATGAAATGGACAAATATTACTGGATTAATATAACATGGTGAGATTGGAGGTCGAGTGCAGGTCGTAGGTTAGGATCCCCAATAATAATTGAGGAGGTGGATTTTGAGGTCTTTTTGAAGCTGAAATAGGAGGTGTTGCAGCGCAGGTTTTTGGGAGGGCATTCCAGATGATAGGGGCATTCCCAGAGAAGGAGCGTGATTGTGTGGCTTTCTTTTTATGCAGTGGTGGTATAAGGAGGAGGGAGTTAGTGCTTCTCAGGGGACGTGTGGTGCCTGCAATGAGGAGTTTCTTGGAGAGGTACTGTGGAGTGTTTTGGTGGAGGACTTTATGAGTGATGCAGGCAGTTTTGTATGCAGATCTGCCTTCAATAGGGAGCCATTTAAGAGATTTGAGAGCCGGGGATATGTGATCGAAGCGTTTGCAGTCTGTAATGAGCCTGGCGGCCAGGTTGAGCACAGCTTTGATTGGAGCAAGGTGGACCTTGTGGATTCCGTTGAGGATAGCGTTACCATAGTCAATACGTGAAAGAACAAGTGACTGAACTACAAGTTTAAAATCATCGTTGGGTATAAAGGGTTTGATTTTCTTGAGGTGACGGAGAGTGAGGAGGGCTCCTTTAGCAGAGTTTTTGATGTGGACGTTAAGGGTTAGGGTGTTGTCGATAGAAATACCAAGAGATTTGACGGAGTTGGACAAGGTGAATGAGCAGTTGAGTGCGTTAAGGTCAGAGATCCATGTTTGAACGGGGAGCGTGTTGTTTTTAGGGGAGAAGAGAATGATTTCAGTTTTATTAGGGTTAAGTTTGAGATGATTGGAGTGGAACCAGGTTTGGATTTTGGTGAGGGTGTTGTTCAGGTGTAAGATGTCGGCATGAGTTTTAATCTTGTAATAGATTTGGGTGTCATCGGCGTAGAGGTGGTAGTTGATGCCTGCTTGTTTAAGAATGAGGGTGAGGGGTTCCATAAAGAGGTTAAAGAGGGAGGGAGAGAGAATAGACCCTTGGGGGACTCCAAGGGAGACAGGAGTGGGGTTAGAGAGACAGTTTTGAATTTTGATTTGCTGAGTTCGGTGTTGTAGGTAGGAGACAAACCATTTGTAGGCAGTATCATTGAGGCCGAAGCGGGTCCTAAGCACATTGAGTAGGGCTGAATGGTTGACTGTATCAAACGCTGCGGAGAGATCAAGGAGGATAAGAAGACAGGTCTCGCCATTATCAAGTGATTGGTGGATGTCATCGACGACATTGAGCATCGCCGTTTCGGTGCTGCAGCCTTTCCTGAAGCCTGATTGAAAGGGATCAAGTAGGTTGAAGTTTTCGATGTGTTTGTCTAGTTGTAGTAGGACACATTTTTCAAGGACCTTTGAGAGAAGTGGGAGGTTAGTGATGGGGCGGAGATTGTTTAGGTCATTGGGGTCAGCATTGGGGTTTTTGATTATGGGAGAGATTTGTCCAAGTTGAAGGGAGGTGGGGACACAGCCAGTGGAGAGAGAGAGGTGTTGATGATTGTGGTCCAGTATGGGGTGATGATGTGCTTAAGGGCAGGGACAAGGTTAGAGGGTAAGGGGTCTTTTGTGTGGGAGGACGGTTTAAGATTACCAATTATATTAAGGACTTCTAGCTCAGTCACGGGGAGGAAGTTGAGCAGGGAGGCATTGTTCTTTAATTGTGAGTTAGGAGAGTTGGTTTCCGGAGAGGTAGCAGGGTTAGTTGGTCGAGGGGATGTGGGGTAGGCATTAGAGGTGAGGACAGGTTTGCATTGGGAGTTTGTGGGGAGCTGTGAGGAGCGGAAGGATTGATCAATTTTGGCTATTTTGTCTGAGAAGAAGTGGGAAATTTCTTCACATCTGGCTGAGGAGGCGGTCAGATTAGGAGGTGCGGGGAAAGTTTGGTTACGAATGATTTTGAAGAGTTCCCTAGGTCTGTTTTTGGCATGATCAAGTTGAGTGCGGAAGAAGGAGGCCTTTTCCTTGAAGATGTGTTTTTTGTACGTGGATCTAGCATGTCTGAGGAGTGCAAGATGGGCGGGAGAGGGATGGTGTCTCCAGGTTCTTTCCGATAGTCTGAGTGACCGTCTTTCGTTATTAAGCTCGGTATTAAACCAAGAGTTGGAGGGGGTGGTTCTTTGGTTTTTGAGTTTGGGCGGGGCTAGTTGGTCAAGGATACCAGTGACAGTATTGTTAAAGTGTTCAGTGAGCTCATTGGCATTTTGTGAGGGGGGAATGAGAAGAAGTTGAGCTTGGAGTTTAGACTCAAGAACACCCGGGGGGATATGTTTTAGATTTCTGGTCAGTTTCTTAGGTCTGTTAATTTTGGAGGTGGGGAGATTTGCATTGGTAGCAATGGTGAACAGTATAAGGTGATGGTCGGATCAGTCAATGGGGACGATATTGGTCACGGAGGCCAGATCTTCGTTGGAAAGAATGGCGTCAAGGATGGCTCCTTTGGTGTGTGTCGGGGACAGGCATAGTTGTTTGAGTTCATTGATCTCAAGTAGATTGGTGAGGAGGGGGATAGTGGGATCATCGGTATCGTTCCAATGGAGGTTGAGATCCCCAAGAAAGGGATTTTTTGAGTTGGATAATGAGGATTGTGTCAGGAGCTCAGATAAGTCCTCGATGAAGGGCTGGGGGGGCCTGGAGGGCGATAGATGTTGTGTAGACGAATTGGGTGGGAGTTTTGGGATGTCAGTTCAGCTTCCAGGTATTCGCAGGAGGAGTAGCCAGAATTATTGACAAGGGATAGCTGAAGTTCATTTTTAAAGATAATGGCTAGACCACCCCCAACTCTGTCAGGTCTATCTTTTCTCAGAATAGAGTATCCCGGGGGGAGAGTAGGTCAAGTATGCTCGTTGAGTGGTCTTTGAGCCAGGTTTCTGTGAGGAATGCAATGTCAATGGATTCACTCAGGATAGTTTCCGAAATTTCCGTGGCATGTTGGACTGCGGAGCGACCAGTTGACAAGCATACATGTAAGTGGTGTGGGGTTGCATATGGTGGGTGGGCAAGTGTGGATCGACGTGAGTTGAGGCAGTGGTCTGGGGGAAGCGGGGGAGGAGGGGATTCTATTAGTCCCTAAGATAATAGGGATGTGGGAGTAGGGGAGTGGAGAATTGGTGGTTGGTAAGCTAGGAAGGTAAGAGTTGCATAGGTCGGAGAGGTCGGACCGGGAGAGATGGTTCGAGGTGCGGTGAGGTCTATGTATACGGCAGCGGAGAGGAGTCGATCTCCAATGATTGTGTTTGTGGTTAGGATTTTCAGGGGAATTTTGGGGGGATTTTTGGGCAGGGCTGGGTGGGGGTTTTATGGTGAGGGAGGGTTCTGGAGCTGTGGGAGATAAAGTCTTTCCTGAGTTGAGAGAATTTAGTAATTAAATTTAGATAGGTCAAGTTCAATGTTGTGTAGGCTCTGGGCAATTAAGGTGAGGGGAGGTATCGAGGGGGGTGGACTGGGTTAGTTACGGAGGGTGGATTGATGTGTGTGGGTGGAGATAGGGAAGTGAGTGTGGAATGAGGGGTGACGGGGCTGTTGGGTGTGAGGGGTTCGGTAATCAAATTGGATAGGACACGTTCAGTGTTATGTAAGCTCGTGTCAATTGGGGTGGAGGGGGTACTGAAGGGGCGTGGGCGGGGTGTAGGGAAAGATCTGGGTTAGTTGCAGAGGGTGGACTGATGTGAGAGGGGGCGATAGGGTAGTGGGAGTGGAGTGAGGGGTGACAGGGCTGTTAGATGGGAGGGGTTCAGTAATCAATTTAGATAGGTCGAGTTCACTGTTGTGTAGGTTCGGGGCAATTAGGGTAAGGGGAGGAATTGAAGGGGCGGGGGAAGGGAATGATCTAGGGGTAGGGAGTGGTCTGGGTTAGTTGCGGAGGGTGGACTGAGGTGTGAGGGGGAGATAGGGTAGTGGGTGTGGAGTGAGGGGTGTCGGTGCTGTAAGGTGTGGGGGTTGGGCTAGGTTAGACATGAGGTTAAGAACTTCAGGAGATGTGGTCAGAGAGGATAAAAGGGCATAGAGTGAGTGGAGAGCGGATATATTGGGGTGGGGGGTTGTGTATTTATCGGGGGTTGGGATAAAGGATTGGGAGGCGGAGTTAGGAGGGCCTGAAGGGGCAGGATAGGATGGGGTGGGGAGGAGAAGAGGGTGTACGGGATGGGTAGGAGGAGGGGGTGAGGAGTTGTGTTAGGGGATTGAAGGGCAAGGACGGTGGAGTACGTGAGTAGTTGGGTAGGGGGAGAGGTTGTGGGGTCAGGCAGAGGCGGGGTTGTGGGAGGGGAATGATAAGTAGATGGTAGGGATTGGGGGCAACCGTTTTTAGTGGAGGGGTCCGAGGCGTGTGAGTTCCGGGTGTTAGGTGGAGAGAGGAAAATTAGAGGGGGATGAGAAATAGGTAATGTTGGTTGGGGGATGCCATTTGCTGTAGTGAGGTCCAGGGAGGATGATGGTGAAGTCGATTGTTGGAGGATGGTGTTAGCTGGATGGTTGCGGGTGTAGGTGAAGTGAGGGCGGAGGGTGGAGGTGAAGTGAGGGGGAAGGGGGAGGGAGCGGTTGGAGGGGGTTATTCAGTAGGGGAGAAGGAGTGTTAGGCGCTGAGTGGTCAAGGCGGAGAGACATAATGCTGAAGTGGTGTTCGAAGATGGAAAGGTGGGATACCGTGGCTTGTATGAGGATGTTATCTGTTTTGAAGATGGAGATATCAATATCACCAAGAAAGGCTGGGGAGGGAGTGGTGGATATTTTGAATCCATATGGTATTTTGATTGATTTAGAGATTGGGAGGTGTTGTAGGAAGATGCTTTTCCATTTGGAAGGACGTTTGGAGTAAAAGATGTAGTTGGTTATAATGGGGGAGGTGAGGCTGAGGTAGTTATCAACAATGAGTGTTTCAGGGTTACGGATAAGGAGTTATGTTTGAAGTTTTATTTGGCATGTTTGGAGAGATTGGGTGGGTAGCGAATGGTCCATGAGTTAGGGCCATGTTTGGAGAGAGAAGGGTCCTGGGGGTGATGGTCAATGCTGTGAGGGGGCATGTTGGGTAGACGCGAGAGGAAGAGAGAGTGGGGAGAGGGAGGTTAAGGAAATGGGGGTAGAACAGGAGATTAGGATTGGGAACCAGGGGGCACTGGGAGAGTGGGGGGTAGAAGTAAGTGGGCTAGACAAGGAATAGGGTATACAGGCGAGGAATTATAAAATCGACAAAAAGGAGCAGATCAAATAAATAAACAGAATTATATTGACAGCATGGAGCAAATCTAATATATAAGCAGTCGGCACAAATGGAACAGATCAGTATACCAGCAGCACAGTTTGCAAACAAGTAGATAAACAATCGGCAAGTACGCGCAGATCAGTAGAAGACAGCAACAAAGCTTGCGAGGGCGTGGAAAGTCTAAATTAGAGAGGGACTGCCGTAATAGAGAGTAATGCAAAATAAAAATAAGGATATAGAAAGAAAGGGTGTGGGATCAAAACGGGGCAAACCCTAACACCCGGGATTGGGACCTCCCCGTGTGGACACCCGCATGGCAATGGGAGTCACCTATAGGATCACAGTGATGGGGAAAGACATTTTTTCGGCTCCCCGGGGAGGAGGCCAAAATGGACACCAAACCACAACCAAGAGCACAATTAGAGGAGAACAAAATGGGCGCCAATTATGAGAATCACTCATCCCTTGGGCCACCGAGCGAGCCAGGACAGCCCGATAGGACACAACACACCCAGTCTGGGACACAAGTTAAAAACAAATCAGTAAAATGTGAGAGTCATTAAACCAAAGTGACAGCGTTCCCGTGCTTGTTACTTGCAAAACGAAGGGATAAACAGGGGGTCCAACAGGACCGTAGGAGATCAGTCCAATGAACGCATTATGCTCAGCCTTATCCAGCGCCACGTCTGATTCCCAAGACTGATTCACCGCAGTTGGACTACTAAGAACCAGATAGCTGCTCGGGCCAAAAGCACCACTCAGAGTCGCAGTGCGCAATACGGTAGTTGACGGTACCAACCAGCCAGCTGATCAAGCAACTCTATTCAACCATCCTGCACTACGCTCGGCGGCAAGAACCACTCAGAGTCGCAGTGCACAATACGGTGGTTGACGATACCAACCAGCCAGTTGATCAAGCAACTCTATTCAACCATCCTGCACTACGCACGGCGGCACCACCATGTCTCATCAGCAGACGCGTGGGGAGATTAGGCCGGCAGTTCCAGGGGGCAGACGGGGCGATCGAGCCCCAAGAGGAGTCTCAACCATAGTCCACTCTGGTCCAACTCCCCTATAAAACATCAAATCCAGTGGGGAGGCTCATGGGAGGCCTTACAAGTTAAGCAGAGACACAAGCGCTTGGAGACACAGGCGGTACTTCCAGTGTCCGTTCAACATCTTGGAAATTCTGAGAAAATCAATCTCCCCGTGCCTACAAATGAATGTGATCATTATGTAAACTAGACGAATTCACGCTCAAACAGCACAAAACAGATCAACTTCCAGAGGTTGAGGTTCGTATAGCCGGACACTGACTCTCTTTCACGGGCAGGCTCTCTTTCACAATCCTCGTACAGAGCCACCGTCCTGTACCTGGGAAATGTCCGTGTAATTGCTTACACACAGCCCCTTCATAGATTCATTCAATTCTGAAAAGCGAAAGTCCTATTTCTGTTGTTGGGGGTGGGAGGGCCTGTTGCATCAAGTGCAGTCTTGTTTCTACCTTCATAGATTTGCTCAATTCTGCTGGTGAGGGTCCTATTTCTATTTCGGTTGTTAGGGCTGGAAAGCCTGATCATTTCTCGGCCATTTTGTAGTTTGAATGGAGGGAGTCCAAAATGTCTGGGGCAATAAACCCAGTTGGCTCATTCGTTGAACTCCGATAATGCTCTTCACAGCTATTTTTTTTTTTATGCCAATTTCCATAGATGGCACATGTGAGTGCACAAATGTGGGAGCACCCCGTGCTCTTTATTGCACCGCTCCAGTGCCGTGACAAGCGGCAGGGGGTTGCAACTAGGCTGCCATAACCTCGCCGCTGCTCCGGTGATAATCAGTCTGGGCAGGTGCAGCGCGTCAGCTCCAGTGCCCATGAGCTCGTGTTCAGCGCGACCTGCGCCGATCTGTGTGTGGGGGTGATGGTACCAGAAACCTCCAGGTCAGCCTGCACAGATTCCCTGTTTACTCGGGGCAACCCTCCCTCCGTACGCAGGCTCTCGGCTCCTCACCTTGCATGCCGCATTTCTGAACTCCGTATGATTGCAGTGAGGAACTGCGTGAGAGAGAGCTCACGCACAGAGTGTGGGGATGGGTATGGGGGTGTAATCAGGCAGTCATGTCGCCGAGCGGTTTGGACCCCTTGAGCCAATTCCCCCAGTCCTGTACTACGTTCGGCAAGCTCCGCCGGCAGCAGAGCTCCTCAGGCAGCCTCTCCAGGGCCGGCAGCAGAGCTCCTCAGATAAGCCTTAATAGCAGGGGGACTGCCTCTAAGCACCTGCACTTGAAGTAGTGGATGGCTTGCAGGTTTTGGGAAACTTTCTTTAGGCATATCAGACGGTGATAGATTAGGAACACTCAGGTGGTTAAAAAAGTGCAACTCTTTAAATTTAAAGTTGGTGATTGTATAGTCAACTGCCTGTGTAAAAATGTCACTTCTCAGGGGAGATCAGTCGGCTCCCTTAACAATGCTGTTGTCAGCATCTTTTAGAAACTTCTGAATATTGCTTAGAGTAGTGGCAAGCAGCCATTGTGTAAAAGTTCAAACTAATGAAGCCGTTACTTCATAAATTAAGGACTAATATGATCCCCTGATGTACCATTGAAGGGTACCTCAAGGTCGGCTCATGTGGTATAAAGCCTACATTGGCTACTCCCTTAGGGACTACAGGCATACCTATTGACTATGGGCATGTGAACAGGAGGTGGCCAAGGTACAAAGACCCAGACCCGTGATCCACCAAGGAGACATTTATTTACCGTCCTAATGTCTGAACATCTACTCTCCTCACCTGCTCCACTGAGTCAATCAACTGCTAAACATCTCTTGCTTCCTTCTCTCCAGTATAGGTGGACATTCGTTCTCTGTGTAAGTCAGCCCCAAAACCTTGGATTGTCAGGGTCGGACTGGCCTACAGGGCAATCAGGCAGTGCCCAACGGGCTGGTCTCACAGGTCATTGTATGGGACGATTTTATGGCTGTTTGTGGCCTGTATTATGGGCTGCTGGGCCGGCTTTCACTGTTGATTTCCTTGATATTGAAACAAACGTTGCCTGCAGCAAGCTCAAGTCCATGCAGTCTTCCATACCTTGCAAAACACTTATACAGCGTGTCTTTACATGTTCAAAACTGTTCGTTCATCGGTGTATGTGTAACGTCATATCCCCACTTCAGCTTTGCCTCACCTGCAGCCAGGTGTGGTCTCAAATGCACAGTGCAGCCTCCTGCAGGCCACCGCTGGGAAGTCATTTCTTTTTCTATTGTTTGTATATTTTTTTATTGCTCAAAGATACAAACAATGTCAAAACTACTGTCAGTGTGATGAACTATTCCTGATGCATACATTTCATAGCTGCCCGTTTTCAAGCTTGAAAGAGCACCCCTGGTGTGCTAGCCCATTTCTGTTATTTCTCCATACAGTACCATCCCCAGTGTGCAGTCATTTCAGGGTGGCCAAAGGCATGGCAGATGCTGGGTTCCTATAAACGTTTCATAACTGATGCAATCCAAACTTTCCTGCTGCTCTTCCTTGTTATCCCACAATTATTTTGATGTTACATCTCACTCCTACTCTACTCCTTGTGCTCTCTTTTTTGTGCATCCCCCTCCCAGGACATTCTCCACAGTCACTCCTCTTTCTCTAGATTGTCTCCACAGTCCTTCTTCTTTTTCTATTTTGGACAGAAATTAAGACATTGTGAATGAGGGCTGAGCAGGCTTCCACCATTAATGGTCCAATGATAAGCCATAAGATTTTGAGTTCATCCCTTCCACAAATCTGTGGCCGGTGGAGAAAGCACATACTGAAAAATACTCATCAGTCTAACGCAGACCCATCAGCCGGTGCAGGGTGGAGCTGTGCCTGTGTTGTGCTGGGCCATGATCGTTAGGCCGTGCCCCAGCATCAGCGGCATATTAATAACACACGGGACACAGAGTTATGTTTGGACTCTGCACCGAGCGACTATATTTATACTTGAATCCACGGCCCGTCTCAGATTGCATGCGACATCAAATGCAAATGACGCTCAGTAAACGACTAGTACACTACGCCCCTCCCACCTTTGTTGTTGTCTCCCATGTGCTCTGCATCAGTCCATTAATTGGTCCTGTGACAATGGTATTTTTGACAAAGTCCTACAGACTTGCGTCAGGCATGAGGTCTCAGAAGTAATGTCAGTTGTTCCTTCCAGAGCTCAGGAGTAGGGCCGCGGCGTCAGTTCACACAACTCCAGGGAGCCCTCTTCACCTACCAGGCCAGGCGGTGTTGCATTCTAGGGGTTGGAGTGGATATTACTGGGGAGGGTGCTCTTAATTTCTACTGGGCCCATTCTTCAGACTCCTGTCTCTCATGACTCTCATCTTCAGTTCCTGAAGTTGTTCTTGGGTGCACTTTCTTGGAGCATGAGGCATTTCTAGTTGCAACTTCTTTACCTCTCATCGCGGTGATCATGGTTTCCTTGTGACTTGCCACTGTCCACACCCCTTTTTCATAGGATGTCCAGTATTTCCTTCTGGGATACCTGTCTTTTACAATTGCTAAGTTTCCTCTATGGATTCCATTTTCTGTAGCTTATTCGGCCACAGTCGCTCGATGATTGTTTTGGGCCCTCTGCCACTGGCTGTCTCCTACCACTAGTCTCTATGTTATCCACTTTGCTGTCATTGGGACAACATCTCTAACCTTCCTTCCAAGCCTCAGTGAAGCTGAGATGAGGTGTACTGCATTAGGCAGTGAGGCATTTTGAAATACATCCTCAGAACCCTGACCAAAGCACTCAGGATCTTCCCCTTGGCCCACACTGATTTTGAGTGCTTTGGTCAGGGTGCACATAAACCTCTCCATGTCCCTGTTTGCCTGAGGCCACAAGGAGTAATGTGCCAATGTGCTACTTTTAGACTTTCTAGGTATGCTTGGCAAGGGGGTCCGTTGCCAGACCTCACAGTTGTCAAGAAGCCAAATGCCACAAAAGTCTTCTCCATGTTGGGTTTCATATATTCAACCACAGTGCATTTAACCAGTTCGACTAATGGCAATTTCGAGTATGCGTCCATGAACACTAGAGCATGTCGGTCATCAGGAAAGCTTCAAAACACTACGTCAAGAGCTCAGTACTGGGACTTTCTGTGATAAGGGGGGGCTGATCTCTCGGCCTCGCTGTTCAGCTGGCAGTGCAGGCACTGGACCACCAGTTCGTCAACCTTGGCATCCATTCTGGGAAACCACGTTTTTTTCAGCGGCCTTGCTTTTGTTTTCTCCATGCCCTGGTGGCACTGGTGGGCTAGCTTCATCATGAGATCCTGCATGGCATGGGGTACTGCAATCCGCCTTCCTCGTAGAATGAGACCAACACTAGTCCCACTGAGGTCCAAGTACACTCTCCAGAGCTACTCAAGAGTGTCCCTAGTAAGCTGGTTGAGTATTCTGGAGTTGGCTGTAAACATCACTCACTTGTTTGAAAACCCACCTGGGTTCTCCCACTCACTGTTCTTCCCGCCAAAACAAGCCTCACCCACCACAGGACCTACTAAATGCAGGCTGCTTTGCAACTGCACTAGTAGGCACTTGGGCACCTAGGCCCCCACTTGCCTGTGGCCTCCAGTTCCTTCTTGTTCCAGCCAGATCCAGGGACATCACCTCTGTCTGGGTTTTGCCTCTTGGGTTTTCCCACTCACCACACTTCCCCCCAACAGAAGCCCCATCCTCCCTAGGATCTACTTATTGTAGGCCGCAGCGCGGCTGCGCAGCAGCACACCAAAGGCATGCCCATTTGCTCCTGTCCGCGCATCGACTACGCCCAGCACCATGACCCCTGGCCTTCCTTCCCCACAGATACACCATCACCGAGCTCTACACCCTACTGCCACTGCCCCAATCCACAGTAGGACCTTTCACCTGAACCCATCATAAACAAGGAATCCACCCAGTGCACAACCTCAAATGACCATCACCCCAGCCATGGAACACCTCAACATCCGACTCCAAACAGACAGCAAAACCACCATCTGGGGCACCCTTACCTACCATCC
Organism: Calotriton arnoldi; assembly: GCA_963921515.1. Taxonomy (NCBI): domain Eukaryota; kingdom Metazoa; phylum Chordata; class Amphibia; order Caudata; family Salamandridae; genus Calotriton; species Calotriton arnoldi. The sequence goes on along the minus strand of CAWUFW010006003.1, from coordinate 645,485 downwards.
TCCAGAACCACGTCCAGCCTTCTGCAACATCATCGCCAACTTCATCACCCGCCTCGCCATAGACTCCAACTACTACAGTGTCCTCGGCAACCTCAACTTCCATCTTGGTGACCAGAATGACATCAACACTACCAACCTCTTTGACAGCATAAACTACATCTGACTCACGTAACTCATCCACGGACCCACTCACACCACAGGCCATATGCTAGACCCCATCTTCACCTCCAGCAACTGCATCAGGTACAGCCACACCACGGAACTCACCTGGACCGACCACTCGATCGTTCACTTCAACATCACCAGCTCACGAACCTCCGCACCCAGTCAGTCCAACCACCCCTTCCCACCGCAGCTGGAGCAAAGTCCGGCTCACCCACCGACCCTTGCCCAGCTAAAGTACTGGCATCTATTGCTGAGGTGATCAACCCAGCCGTCAACCTCATCCTGAACACCTCTCTGTATGAGGGGCAAATGCCAGAGAGCTGGAAGCACGCAAAAATTCTCCCGCTTTTAAAGAAACCTGCGGCAGATCCATTGGTAGCCAGTAATTACAGGCCAATATAATTGTTGCCCTTCTTTTCCAAGGTTCTGGAGAAATATGTAAATACAGTTACCACGGAATATGTGGAGGCCAACCATGTTCTTCACCCGAGTCAGTCGGGTTTCCGAGCAAATTTCAGTACTGAAACTGCCTTACTAGAAGTCTCTGAAACTATCAAAGCAACACTAGACAAAGGTGGCAGCGCGGTATTGGTATTGCTGGACCTTTCCGCGGCCTTTGATACCATGCCCCATGACCGACTCCTGCGAAGACTCCAGGAGTGTGGCATTGGTGGCACTGCATTTAGATGGTTCACCTCCTTTTTAAATGGCCGTCAACAAACAATCTGGGCCTCTCCCTTTTCGGCTCCCATCCCCCCTATGAATGTAGGGGTCCCAAAAATCCTCGATTTTGAGCCCGACACTCTTTAACGGGTACATGGCCCCCCTTGCGCTCCTAGCTGAGGAATACGGCGCAAAAATAGTATCTTACGCCGATGACACGCAATTGTTGTTCACCTGTGATAAGGGCGCCGATTTTAGAGGCAGCGAGATAAACGCCTGCTTGACAGAGGTGTTTTCCTGGCTTAGACGAAACCAATTGAAGTGTAAGTACTGTGGCCGGCACCTGCTTTGCGCTATTGAAAATGCTAAAGAATTTTCTGCCCCTGCTTCCGGTCTCACATAGGAAGACTGTAGTCCAGGCCCTGATTGTATCAAGGCTGGACTACGTCAATGCCTTGTACCTGGGCCTCCCTGACTACCTACTAGGTCGCTTGCAGGTGGTCCAGAATGCGGCGGCCAGAGCTATTCTCATGGTAGGCCCTAGGCAGCGAATGACCCCCCACCTGATATCCTTGCACTGGCTACCGGTCCGGAAGAGGATCCATTTTAAAGTGTTGGTCTTGGTCTTTAAGGCCCTCCATAATACAGGGGCCCCTTACATCAGTAAAAGGATCCAGCACTATGTCCCACAATGGACTCTGAGGTCCCCAGTACAGCTCCTGACGACCATCCTGAAGTTTTTCCACTCCCGTATGGGTGGTCGATCCTTTCAAGTGGTGGCACCTCGACTATGGAATAGCCTGCCCCCCTCTCTCTTAGACAGGTGCAGGATCTCCTCGCCTTTAGGAGGCAACTAAAAACCTCGCTTTTCCAACAATAGTTCTGGGCCTACCTGCTTGTGTGCACTCTGTCTGTTTCGTGGTCTTTGCAGCACCGGGACACTCTGTGGAGTAGCCGCGCTCTTTACAAATACCTAAATAACATAACATAACATAACAAGGACACATGGATCAACCCATCTCCTCCAACAACATAGACCAGAACATCAGAACCTTCAACAATTGGATCATCAACTGCGTCAACAGCATCCTTCCCATCGGCAACAACACCCACAGAAGGTTCACCGAACAGGCTATTTGGTACACTGAAGACCTCAGAACCACTAAACAATACTGTAAACAACTGGAAAGGAGGTGGTGCATCAGCAAGGACACAACCAGCAAGACTGCCTTCAAGACAGCCCTCAACCTCTAACACAGACATTTGAGTGAAAGGAAGAAAAAGGCATTAGCCTCATGCATCAAATCGAGCTCCAATCACAGCAAAGAACTCTTCAAGATCATCAAAGACTTCTCCAACCCCTCAGCTGCAACAAACAACATCAGCATCTTACAGGAACTCTGTGACAACCTTGCAAACCTCTTCCATGACAAGATCGTCAACATCTACAGAACGTGAAACCCCAGCCCAAGTCCTCCAAATTTTTCAAGCAACACAATGACCCTGCTGCCACCACAGACATTTGACTAACCGAATGTAGCCAGCTCGCCCCACAGGACACCGCCTCCATCATGAACTCGGTCCACTCAGGGTCTCCAACCAACCCATGACCTTACTACATCTTCAACCTAGGCGAAGTCAGAATCATCCACATATACCCACCACCTTGTTCAACAACTCACTTGCTACCACCAACTTCCCCGAGGACTGACAACACATAGAAGTCAGTGCCCTACTAAAGAAACCATCAGCAGACCCCAGAGAACTCAACTACTACTGACCGATCTCCCTGTTCTCGTTCCCAGCCAAAATAATCGAAAAAGCTATCAACCAACACCTCTCCTCACATCTGGAATGGAACCTCGTACTCGAGTCCTCCCAATCCAGATTCTCCAGCAACCACAGCACTGAGACAGCCCTCATTGCGACTACTGACGACATCCGTGCCCTACTCGACCGAGGAGAGACTGAGGCTTGATCCTCCTAGACCTCTCGACATCCTTTGATATGGTCTCCCACCACACTCTCATCACAAGGCTGCACAACATAGGCATCCAAGCAGCTGCTCTCAGATGGATCGCCTGTTTCCTCACCAGAAGAAAGCAAAATATCCACCTTCCCCTTTTGCCTCTGAATCCCAGGAAATCATCTGTGGAGTACCCCAAAGATCCTCGCTCGGCCCCACTCTCTTCAACACCTATAGGACACCTCTGGCCAGAATTGCCCAAAACCCACAGACTCAACATCATATCCTAAGCCGACGAAACACAGCTCATTGTCTCCGAAAACACCACCAACACCAAGACCAAAATCTGCATCTGCATGACAGACGTTGCCAACTGGATGAAGAACAATTGTCTGAAGCTCAACACGGACATGAAGAGGTACTGATTTTTGGAAACAAAAGCTCCCCATGGGACACATCCTGGTTCGCCCTCTGAACTCAGAGCTACTCCTACCCCCACTGACCATGCTAGGAACCTTGGCATCATTCTGGACAACAAGCTGACCATGACGACTCCGGCCAACTCTGTCTCTTCTTCCTGCTTCTTTATCGTCCGCATGCTTCATAAGATATTTAGAGAGCTACCCCCCAGCTGAAGATGCACCTTCACCCAGGCCCTCATCTCCAGCCGACTGGACTACGGCAACGCTCTCTATGCAGGGATCGCAGCTCACCTACCAGCTTGACAGTCTCATCTATGTGCAGTTTGACAAGATAGTTGTAGAAAGTAAGAGTACCGGAATCAGAGCTGGTAGAAGTTCAGCTTTATTGACCATCCACTCTCCACAACTGCAGAGGTGCCAACATTCCATTGTCAACTCCTAGGGGGAGAAACCAAAAAGAGGGGAAAGGGAGGGGGGCGGAGCAAACCATTATAATGAAAGGAAGATTATAACACACCTCCCTCCCTATACATATCAGCATAACACAATAATTGAAAGACATTACGAGTCCATTTGGGACTTAACAATTTTGTCACAACTCCACCATTGTCCGTTCTCTAGGAGAACAACATTGTTGAAAGCTTTCATAATGTGGCATGGAGGGTAGAATTTACTCTGGCTGTGGGGTTCTTTCACACTTCTCTTGACCTGCACCACATCCCCTACTCTCCACTTCTGGTCTTTGACCCCATTCCTCTTGTCATACCATTCTTTGTATCTAGCTTGGTGCAGGTCAACCTTCCTACCCACCTCCTCAGGCCTGGGATGTAAAGCCCTACCTCCGCCCAGCCAACTTGGATTGAGTTTGGTGCAGGGTTCTCTCCCCCTGAGGGACACAAACGGGGAAACTCCTGTTACCAGGTTAGGCGTGGTGTTATATGCCCACACACAGTCTCGTAAGGATGATTCAAGGTCATGACCATTAGTAGTGGCTAATTGTATGTGCTCCTTTATCCATCTGTTGGTTCTCTCAACCAGGCCGTTGGCTTTGCGACAATACAATGCCGTCAATTCGTGTTTTATGTTCAAGTTGTTTAAGAATTCCTTCATTAGTTGAGACGTAAACTGTACACCGTTGTCGGTGACTAGGGTAGAAGGTATGCCCTCTTTGGAGAATACATTTTTTAAGAAATCCAAGACTGTACTGGTGGTTATGCAATGAACGAATTTCTGAGTAACCCAATGTGAGGTATAGTCAACCAGGACTAACATGAACCTCTTTTGTACGCCCAGGTTGTCCATGGGACCCATAATGTCCATGGCTAGTTTATCCCATGGTTTTGTGGGCACCATGACTGGAGACAGAGGTGCCTTACGCACAACTTTAGACTTGTCACTTCTGGCACAGCTGACGCAGTCCTTCACCAGCTGTTCTGTCATTGTATCCATCCTGGGAAACCAGAAGTTGGCCCGAACTCTACTCTTGGTGACACTGCGTCCCAGATGGCCTTCGTGCGCCAGATCCAATATTCTTCTTCTGACACTCATGGGTGGAACCACTTTATTTTGGCGGTAAATTCTGTCTCGTATGATGCTCAACTCGTTCCTGACTTCCCAGAAGTCTCTGAGTCCCTCTTCTAGATCACAGCATCTGTTTGGCCACCCTTCTCTCAACATACTTTTGAGCCTTCCCAAAACCTCGTCCTCTTCCATGCTTTTCATCCACTCCTCTTCTGTAATGGCAGGGTCTTCTATAACCAAAATAGGACTGTCCAGCATTTCTTCGGGTTGCTCCATTTCCAAAGGTGTCCTTGACAAGAAATCGGCAATCCTATTGTCTTCACCAGGGACATACTCGACTTTGTAGTTGAAATTCTCTAATCCCAGGATCCATTTCCCAATGCGAGGGGTACAATTTTCCATGCCCTTCACAGCAAAAATGGAGGTAAGAGGCTTTTGGTCTGTACGAATGGTGAAATTAAGCCCTCACAGGAAGAATTTAAAATGCTTCACTGCCCAGAAACAAGCCAGGGCCTCCTTTTCAACTACAGAGTAATTCTTTTCAGCACTTGTCAGGCAACGTGATGCAAAGGCAATAATCTTTTCCTCTTTGCCCTTCCTTTGGGATAAGGTGGCCCCCAGTCCCTTGTTGGATGCATCGGTCGTGAGGATGGTTTTGTTTTGTGGGTCGAAAACCCTAACGCTGGCGAGGTTAATATCTCTTCTTTGAGTATATCTACCACTGATTTATGATGTTCATTCCATTCAAACTCCTTGTTTTGTTTTAGTAGTTCTCTCACCGGTTCACATTTGGATGCAAAGTTCTTTATGTACTTAGCCATGTATTCCATTAGTCCTAAAAATGACTTGAGCTCCTCTTTGTTTTTTGGATATGGGGCATCTCTCACCGCACTGAGCAGGTTGCTTTTTGGTCTAAAGCCTTCTTCTGAAATGGAATGCCCCAGATAGTCAACCGATGTCATCCTTATTTTGCATTTGGATTTTTGCACTGTTAACCCTGCATCCATGAGCCTCTTTAACACTAGTCTGAGGGTATTATCATGATCTTCTAGGTCACGTCCGTACACCAAGATATCATCTTGGAAGCACATGGAGTGCTCCACCCCCTTCAGGATCTGTTGCATAGCTTTCTGGAAAACTGCCGCCGCGGACGCTAACCCAAACGGCATCCTCCTGAACATGTACGCACCTTGGGGTGTTATGAATGCGGTGAGAGGTCTAGACTCAGGGTGTAGTTCAACCTCGTGGTACGCCATGGATAGATCCGATGACACTGAAATACTTCGCCTGGGACATGGTGCTGAGCATCTCATTTATGTTCGGCAGTGGGTGTCTTTCTACCCATATGCTCTCATTGAGGCTCCTCAGGTCTACACATAGGCAAATCCCCTCACCACTGGCCTTGGCTGCGATGACAACTGGCGCCAACCACTCTGAACATTCTACGGGTTGTATGATTTCCATGTCACAAAGTTTCTTGAGTTCTCTATCTAGTGGCTCCTTCATTTGTTGAGGTACAGGACGCAGTTTGTGTACAATAGGTTTGGCGTTGGCCTTAAGTTTTATTTTGTGCTGGAAGTCGTATAGAAGGCCCAGCTCTTCTCGAAACAACCTAGGAAATTCATCGCAAATTGTGCCCCCATCCATGTTATCCGTAGTCAGTAGGACCTGTTCTTCCTTGTTAGGGTCCAGGATGATTCCTAGTTCCTTCTGGTGTTGCCATCCTAACAGGTTGGATCCTGACTCTACAATGTACACTTTACCATACGTATCCCTGCCCTTGAACCCAATGCGCATCTCCTTCATGCCAAGCTTGTTTCCGGTTCAGGGAAGACCTGGCTTGGCAGTTCGGGCTGGACTGTTCTCATGAGGCACAGGGTCAAGACTGATTTGCATATAGCTGGGTCTGAACTGAGATGGCGAAGTGAGCTAAAGAATGATGATGGATTCAACCCAGATCTGTGACTGGGGTTGGGTGTCTGAAAAGTTTCAGCGCTCTGTCCATCATCTCCTTGTGTTTGCTTTGTTCGCCCTAAGTTGGCAGGGTATGCCCAGACGTGGGTCCCTTGCTCACTTTGCACTGGATTCAAGCTAGCCTGGCTAATGAAGGGTGTTACCCATAAACCGGTCCCAGGATGCTTGTTTCCGGTTCAGGGAAGACCTGGCTTGTCAGTTCGGGCTGGACTGTTCACATGAGGCACAGGGTCAAGACTTATTTACATATAGCTGTGTCTGAACTGGGGTGGCGAAGTGAGCTAAAGAATGATGATGGATTCAACCCAGATCTGTGACTGGGGGTGAGTGTCTGAAAAGTTTCAGCGCTCCGTCCATCATCTTGTGTTTGTATTGCTTGTCTTGTCATTGATTTCTTTCATGTTCCCTTGTGCTTCTGTCCATGAATAAAGTTCCTATCTATGTTAAGAGGTAAAGTATTCTTCTGAGTTTCTCAGATGCTTTATTAGGCTGTTCCAAATGAGGAATATGCTGAGGAAGGTAGTCAGAAATCTGTAGTTTTCCACCATCAGCACCATCTACACAAAACACTGAATGCTTTAGAGCTCTACCTACACCTGATGAAGCAAGAGCATGGACACCAAGGGGTACATAATAGGACTTTCAAGGCTGATGCAAGATGACTGGACTCTGCAGGGTTTTCAGGACATCCATTAGAGATGCCAATGAATCTAAAGGGCTGATTTAGAGACAAATGGAAGTTCTGCCATAGACCTGAAGTGTCGCTCTTTGCATCTCCTGCAAACTAGCTCTCCACTTTAATTTTCTTTCACTCCGGACGTATGACAGGCAGCGACACAGCCATCTCCACCGCTGCACTCAGTATCGCACAGTGCTTAATCTGCCAGAGATAGGGCCAGTTCTGAAACCCCCGTCTAGATTGTTTTTTAGGTCTCGCCTACGCAGCGCGCATGCACTGCTTAGGAGAGACCTTTAGAAATCGGCACAGCTTTCCTGTAGAACGTGCACGCGTTGCATTGCTTCCAATGGCAACGCGTGCACGTCTGGCGATTCACTTGCGGGAGCGAGCAGCTGGTGCTATATGTTAATTATCGCGCCTTGCCGCTCGCTCCCGCAAGGGAATCGCGCTGGCCCCCTCCTTTCGCCCCTCCCTCTGCTGACGCGCGAGGCGCGCGCTTGTGCTTGTTTCAATTTGATTTGGTTTTAAAAAGTAATTTATTACCATAAATTGCATGACTTGCTCTATCCCTGCAACATATAAATCTCTTTCAAAACATTTTAATAAATCGCTGAAACCGCTCTTCGCCTGCCGAGAAAATGAAATTACAATTTTCAAATTAAAATAGTTACCAGATTTTTAATCACGAGTTTGTTTCTTTTCGTTTCTTTTCTATGCCACTGGAGGGCAGCAGAGGTACATGTGTGAATGAATAGCTCCAAATCCAGCCAGTTTAATGTTGAACAAACTATTTGTTGACCTCGTTGTTTTGAGCAGTACACCATGATTAGCATTTACATAATGAAGAGACAAAGGTGGGATTCTATTGAATTGAGAGAGTTAATTGTTACGCGCGGAATTGAAGACATATAAAATCCCAATTTACCTTCTGTTCAAAACACTGCATTTGTGGTAATTGTTTGCTCGGTTTCATACCCTACAATAGAAGGCATTTTTTTTAATACTCAGGCTTGCTTAACAATGAGTGTCTGTAAAATCTCCTCTATCATCAGGGCATGGCTGGTAGCGGAAAACAGCCTGAAAATATTAAATTCCAGCCCCCTGTTACTGATGCGTTATGCAGGGGTGCTCAGCCCTTTCTCCACGGGATTTTGGAGAGGTTCTCAATCAAAAGAAACAACTTGCATCGTACATTGCCGTGAACCCACAGAACTAAAAAGCTGACAAAAGTATCTGAAAAATGGATTCCACAGAAATAAGGGTTGCTTTACTTTATGCAGCATTTTTATTTCAGCCGCGTTTGTCGCTGCTCTGCCTTAATTGCTGCCAAGCTGCTAACTGGCTGATTCTAGATGTAAAATAGTCCTTCATGCATTCCTAAGAAGGTGGAAAAACACGACCAAACAGTCAATAGACAAGCATTGGCATAGCCAATAGGTCTCGCCTTTGGGACCTTATAAGTATGTAATTCTGCAGCACAATATCCTTGGTGCAACATCAACTGTTGCATGGCTAAACACTTATAATGTCCCAAAAGCGAGACCTATTGGCTATGCCAATGCTTGTTTGTATTGGTAGCCCCATAAAAGACCCCTTGGGAGAGTTCTGGCAGACGTGTAAGGAGAGGCGAATTTTGTTCACATAGCATACTGTGAACACTCCCCATTATTTATTTATGTATTTACTTATGTATTTATTTATTTATGCTATACTCAAAATGCTACATTCACTCTCTACGACACAGGGACACGAGATTTGTGGACCCTAAGAATGTATCTGCCACCAGGGATACATTCTGGTGTCTACATACATGCCAGAACCTCAAACATGCAACAGCGGGATTGGCGGAATCCCAATAGAGGCATCCGCACACAAAGAGGCTTCTGCAATGGCAGAGGTAATGTCTATGGTGGTGAGGAGCTGTGCACAGAAGCCTTTTCTTTGAATCCGCAGTGTACAGGTGCAAAACTGCAGACAAATCAGTTATTTCCTCAGCTGCCTGCAGCGGACTGAAAAAAGGAGGTATGTGGACAAGATGAAGTGCAGATCAAGAGTTCCTCATTCTGTTCAATGGGAATGCATGGCACAAGGAACTCATGTCTCCAGCACTATCAGGGGCTAGACAATGTAATTACCTTTAATTGTAATTAATAGTGCTCTTCAGAGTAAGTTTTCCAGCAGGTGAGCATGGGTGTGGCGCTTGCACTAGAGTGCCTCGCAGCAGCCACAGCAGTTTTTGTTGGAGAAGTTGCTTCTAAGTGCACTGTCAGGGGTCTGAACAATGTATTCACCTTAATTCAGTTAACATAAAGGTAAAGGCCTTGCCTTTAGCAGGGCTAATACAAGCAACTGAGCTTTTGGCTTGGGGCTTCTTTCTACACCCATTGAGCAGCAGATCAGCCCCAATGCCACTCCACAGGCAGAAGAAAACTCTTCCCCAGTGGTGAGCTCGCAGGAGGATCATTTGTCATGGGTGGTACAGAAATCCCACCATCAGGACTCTAAATCACGTTCTAAACAGGGGCCTCCCTGCAGCCCCTGGGGTCCTTGGGGGCCCCAAGCCTTCATGGCCCCCCACGCTTCATGAAAGCCTCATTCAGCCCAAGGCCAACGAATATCTGTGGGATATGGGAAACACAGGTTCCCTCATCACATTCTGCAGGGGGGGGCATACCTTTGCATTAAACCACTGGTTCTAAACGAATACATTTCGAAGGTAAACGTTATCTTGAATATCTGGCATATAAGACCTCCGACCCTCGGTCTAGGTCCACTCTCTCCCCACAGCTCCGCTATGCCGTCTCTTGCCTCCAGACCCGACCTCCTCCTTGGGAGGTTCGAGGCTGCTTCCCGCTCCTGCGCCTGCTGCCCGCTCCAACTGGGACCAGACTGCCTGCAACCACCGTAACCTTTCTCAGCCGTTTTTTTCTTAATTTTTCCCTGTTGTGCCACTGTTATTGTGCCCATCTGTGTCTTGCTCTAATTGTGCCTGCCTGTTCCTTTCGCCTTTCGCCTCTGCTGCCCCTGCGGCCCCTCCCCCCCGAAATTCCCCCCCAGAATTCCCCTCCGGAATTCCCCCACTCCCACCTCCCAGCCTCTCCTCCCTCCCACCTCCCCTACTTAATGGCGCAGCGGACGCGTGCAGCGGTCGCGCCGCCGGCGCTCTGAAGTCGTGCCAAAGGCAAGCCCGTCTGCGCCCGTCCGCGACCCGACCGCGGCCAGCGCCAGGAACTCTGGACCTCCCACTACCCATCGCTACGATACCACCATCCTCCTCGCACTCAACCCTGGAAGACATAGAGAATGCCAACAGGCCTCGCCGAACACGACCCACGGCCAGTTCTCCTGCCTCCACTGCCGCCAGACCCTCACCGCCACCCCGGCCTCCAACACCGCCGATGCTAGCACCGGGGACACCCTAAAATGCATCCTCCTCAACGTACGCTCCGTACACAAACACGCCATGGAAATCTGGAACCTACTCGACTCTCTCTCGCCTGACATCGCCTTCTTCACAGAGACCTGGACCAACGCATCCTCCGCCCCCGACATCAGCACCGCCATCCCAGACGGATACAAGATCCAGAGGAAAGACCGCCCAACCACCCAGGAGGGGGCCTCGCCATCGCCCACAAGAGCACCCTCCGCCTCACCACCTCCAGCGAAACCTTCCCCTCCGCTGAACACCTGCACTTCCAGATCCAGACCACCCCCAAAGCCACACTCCGAGGAACACTCATCTACAGACCCCACGGCCCCCCGAACACCCTTCGCCACCACCATCACCGACTTCATCGCACCCCACGCCATCGCCTCTGCAAACTACATACTCATTGGAGACCTGAACTTCCACCTCGACAACCCCAGCGACCCCAACTCCACTATCCTTCGTGACAACCTCGCTAGCATCGGACTTAAACAACTCGTCAACACACCGACCCACAGATCAGGACAAACCCTCGACCCCATCTTCACGGCAGGAAACAGCGTCCAATTCAGCCACACAACGCAGCTGCCATGGACCGACCACCACTGCGTACACTTCGCCATCAACAAACCCAAGGCACCCAAACCAGCCCCACACCCACCTCGAAGGAACTGGAGCAAGGTTACCGACGAGCAACTTAACTCCACCCTCACCCGAGACAACCACACCTGGGCACCCAACGCAAATGACGAAAACAACGCAGCCAGAGAACTCCACACCTGGATCTTCAACTGCGCAGACGAGCTCGCCCCGCTACGCAACCCCGACAGACAACGCCCCAGGAAAGCCGCCTGGTTCACCACCGCTCTCCAAGAAGCCAGACGCACCTGCAGACGCCTGGAGAAGAACTGGAGGAACACCAAGACAACCAAAAACCACACCACCTACAAGGACGCCTTGACTGACTACCATAACCAGATCAGAGCAACCAAGAGGAACTTCATCCACAACAAAATCCTGGCCAACTCCACCAACTCCAAGGAACTTTTCAGTGTCATTCAGGAATTCACCAACCCACGCAGCGAAGCCACAGACATCACACCATCCCAAGACCTCTGCGACAAGCTTGGAACCTTCTCTCACGTTGCAGCCAAGACCTGGAACGAGCTACCGGCAGACATCAGACGCGCCCCCTCCCTGAACACCTTCAGGAAGACCCTCAAGACCTGGCTCTTCGGCTAAACAGATCTGCGGACCCCACCCCTTAGCGGCTTGAGACCCTCACGGTGAGTAGCACGCTTACAATTCCCTGATTGCCATGGTTAGGCCCTCATGGACCAACAGTGGGCACCTCAGCCTGAAACTTTATGAAATGAAATCCAGTATTTGTAAAGCGCGAACAATTACCCGAGGATATCAAGGCGCTGGGGGCCTTCGGGAAGATTAAGCAAGCTATTGTCCAGAGTCACAAGTTGCTGGGCTAATTTGCCGCCGGCACCGGGGATCGAACGTGAGCCCCAATGTTCCGGAGTCAGCCGCCCTGGCCTCTGCGCCACTCCTCTTTCCTATACGAATGACATTTAAGTTCCAGGTGCCGAATGGGAGCTGCGTACAGTAATAACATAAGAATTAAGGCCCTAATACAAATTCTCTTTAATGAGATTATTTCCTCTTCTGATGAACAGGAAATCCAGAAAGCGCATTTGTGTACCAGGTAACCAAGGGAAATGCAATTATATTTCATTTCAGGAAATCCATCAATGGAAACATTAATACAACTGCAATCTCAATCAGTGCGGCAGGCATCTAAAAGTAAGAATAACTGCAGGGGATTTCAGGTTGGGAATAAATCTGAAAACCCATTACTTCAAAAAGATAAACATGTATTATTCACTTCATTCTTCTGTAAAGAAAAAGGGAACTGCGCGGTTTGAATCAGCACTGACTCTTGAATATTAAAGGAAATTAATTAACCATCCTGGGTTGTCTCCAGTGTGTGTGGTTTAATTACACACATTTCACCACTAAAATCAGGGCACAAGCCCTAAAACAAGCATTTGCAATTCAATAGGTCTCACATTGCTCAAAGTTTGAGCTACTGGCGTTGTTAAAAATAATGCAACGCCAATAGCTCAAACTTTCAGTAATGCAAGAGCTTTTGCATTACAAAGCAATCGCGGCACTCGCACTTTAGCTTTAAACATCTAAAGCGCGAGTGTTGCGGTACATCTGCAATGTATTAGCTCTCCCATTACTGAAAGTTTGGGCTCTTACCATTGCATTATTATTAGCAACGCAAATAGCTCAAACTTTCAGCAATTTGAGACCTATTGCATTGCAAATGCTTGTTTTTTAATCCTATCTCAGACCCGACCTGTTTAAGGTTTCTGTGAACATCTTATTCCAAAGACAGCAGTGTTTCCGCAGATAGCTCCCAGACAATGTGACTGGGCTTTCACTGCTTCTTGCAGCCCATTCCAATGCTAAAAGACAAGAAACATTACAAAAACACACCGCGTGCTTAACACAGCAGCAAAAGCAAAGATGGGGATAGGGCTCCGTCGCCCACTGACGCACACAGGTAATTTTATCTTAAAGCTTACTATCTCCTCTATTGTGTAACAGGTGTTGTCTGCTGGGAAATGTACAGCAGCATACTACAATCTGGAGAAAATTCTGTCACATTGTGCGCCTCAGAAAGGGCACAAGTCGCATTAATTGTGCCCGCCTTTTACACAGAGTTCACTAAACTTCATGTGTAATCCATGGGCTGGATGTTATATTTCCAACGATTATACTAGAAATATTACTGCCTCTTACAGTAATGTAAAAGTTTATATAAGCTCAAATGCTGCATGGTTAACACACACCAAGGGCTACATGTTTAACACAAACGGTGCTCTAGACGCAATTTAACTCTACTTGGGAACATAACCAGGGGCAGATTTACAAGCCCTTTGCGCCACTTTTGCGTCATGTTTGACATGGGAAAAGTGACGCAAAAGTGGCGCAAGGGGCTTGTAAATCTGCCCCCCAGTACCTAAATAAACATTTGTGAGTTACACCAAATAAGTAAGCAACTTAAAAAGTAAATTCCCTACTGTGGAAAGCTTCCCAAATGGTGATTTAGGGCAATTCGCAACATATTTACGTCCCACTAGAACACACATATGCCAGTCTAACCACCACTAGGAATCGTAGCAGTTATCCTAATGGCGTCCTTTTGCCTTTTTAACTCAAAGTATACTGGGGCAGATTTACAAGCCCCCTGCGCCACCAGTACGTCACTTTTGTGACATACTGGTGGCGCAGGGGCTGCTCCATATTTACAAGGAGAGGAAAAGCCACCCTGCGTGACTTTTCCTCTCCTTGTAATACGGCCCCTTCACACGCAGCACTTTGCGGTGAAGGGCGTTCCATGGAGTGTTGCTGTGGGTGTTCCCACGCAACACCCATGGAACAAGACACATCTCCAGAATTACGAGAAATCGTAACTCTGGAGATGCGTTGAAAGCTACGCCACCCTAGAGGTGGCGTAGCGAGACGCACTCGAGGAGAAATGTTTTCATTTCTCCTCGCTTTTCCTCTTTCAATGCTGCAGCACGCATTGAAAGAGGAAAATGGTTGTAGTGATTGCTTTTGTGCAGGAAGGTTCCCTTCCTGCACAAAAACATCTCTCCCACGACGCAGGCATCCTTGCACCATGGTGCAAGGGTGCCTGCGCCGGCGCATGGCTGCAGTTTGTGCGCCAGCGCAGGGGAAGCAGCAAGGATGTGACATATTCTTGTAAATATGTCGCATCCCTGTGCTTTCCAAACTAACGCAGCATGGCGCAGCCAAATGACTTGCTGCGCCGTGCTGCGTTAGTTAATTGTAAATCTGCCCCAAAGTATTTAACCTTGTTCTGGGACTGCAGACTCATTGTCACATCGTTCTTGGTTTACCAAAAATGTAAGGTGTAAACATTAGAAAGTGCTTATGTGCTAAATATAGCCTAAATGTTTCTGAATACAAAATTAACCTTGTGACCACCTTTTGATCGCAAAAATTGTAAATTAGCAAAACAAGAAGTCTGGAGCAGTGGGAGATGGTAGAATCCTTTGTAGGCTGCCAAGCTGTAAAGATTGTTATCCTCCTTCTAACCCGCATTTGTGATTTTTATTGCACCCTAGACATTTGTCTGTAAAAGTTACCAACAGCAAAACACAGGCTGAGTGGGTGGGTGGGGGTGTTGCGTGTACACCAATAGCACAGCTAGAGGGGAGAGAAGGGAGAAAAGAGCAAAAACATTAACCCCTCCATTGGCCCCAAAAGCATAAATGTGTAAAGGTTTGTTTTCTGCTGTAAAATGTACAGCAGCAAATTATAAATTGGGGAGATTTCTTTGACATTGTGCGCATCAGTTCAATTTCAAATAAAGGTATAGTGTGACTGTAAATGAGTTGTGGCTGATGCAAACAGTATGTATATGTTTATAAATAGTGCTAACAAAACAAAAAATGCAACAAAAAATGAAAAGAAAAGCGAAACTGACTTTAAACTCTAGTTAAGCAGGTAACAATATTTGAATACAGATAAGCCAAAAAGTCACTGGGGCATATTCACAAGGACCTACCGCCGATTTGTCTCCACCCTAACGCATCAAAAGTGTAGATAGATTTAACACCCCATTCACAAGCGGGTGCAAACTGCAGACATCACCAGTATTCCCGCGATAACTGCCCCAAAACGTATCCCCAGGGAGGACACCACCAACTAACCCTAATGAGATGCAGAGTAGGCGTTCCCATGCAAAAACACACGAAAAAACCACAACACCACTTTCACAACGAACTGCCAGATCTGCGATGCAAGTCAAAACCACGCGATAAGCCGCGATAGCAGCAGGTATTTAACACCTGCCTCCTGCTGGTGTAAAGCTGGACGACTACCTGCAGTAGGCAACGGAGCCCCGCACACAGCCACAACCGAAGAACAACCGACGCCATGGAGCTACTCATCATGCAGCTCGGAGCCCCAACAGGGCCACAACACCCACCGCCACCACCCCCAGGACCCGGACCCGCACCTCCCCCGGACCACCACAGAGGCAGCGCAGAGTAAGACAGCGGACCTCACCGAAACGCACCAGTCTCACAGACCTAACGCCCGAGGAAGTCATCGCCCGCTACAGGCTCAAAAGGACAACCATCATCCGCATCATGACCCACATCGCCCACAGGTTGACGGTCCCAACCCAGTGGAGAACCAACATCCCTCCGCAGACAAAGCTGCTGGCTGTGCTGCACCTGTTGGCCTCTGGTACCTTCCAACCAACAACTGCCAGAGTTGGAGGAGTCTCACAGCCAGCCCTATCAAAGTTCATCACACCTGTTCTGGATGCCATCATCAGCTTCATACCCCAGTACCTTCACTTCCCCCACACTGCACAGGAACAGCTGGAGACAAAGCAAGGCTTCTACGCCTTTGCTAGCTTCCCACACGTGTTGGGGGCCATTGACTGCACACATGTCCCACTTGTGCCCCCTGCGGATACTGCACACCACTACCGCAACAGAAAGCACACACATTCCATCAATGTGCAGGCAATAGTGGACCACCGGGGAATGTTCATCAATGTCGTCGCAAACTACCCAGGCAATGTGCACGATTCCTACATCTTCCGACAGTCCATCATCAACCAGCGCTTCCAGGATGGCATCTATGGAACTGGACTGCTCGTTGGTAAGTGCCAAATCAACACACCACACACCTCAAAGCCACCATCACACAACGCACAACTGTGGGAATGCACACGTGACCAAACCACATACAACATGTCAATCAACATGCCCACCTACCAGACATGACAACACAACTCCATGGTGATCCTGGGCTTCCCCTGCACACAATACAGCTATATCATGGCACCACAGCCACACAACAGCTGAACGTGTGGAGATGCGGAATGCAGCCATGTGCGAAGGATGTAAGTGACCCGTGAATGGGAATGTACACAACGACAAGTGAGGTGTGGATGTGCTGGACAGACATGGGTATGCAAACCACAGATATGTCCATGCAGACATCAACTGCTGGTGACTGGAGAGTAGTGAACAGTGGATGCAACCATGTCACCCCAGGCCGTGGGTCAGATCGCGGAAATGTCGCTTGCTGCGTCCCCCTGTGTGCGTGAGCGTAGTGGGTGGGCCCGGAGTACGCCAGGCCTGCGCAGGGGTGTGGACAAAAACCCCGTGGCGCAGAGCGTGGTTCACTCCCGGAAAGGCCAACGTCACTGCCAGGGCGGCGCCTCGCAGTCCGCCACGAGGCCGACGCCGTGAGCAGCGGGGCCTGAGCGCCTGCTGCACCCCAGGACGCTGATACCCAGACAAGGCCTGCCCGCCCCAGCGCTCCAAGGCCACACTGCTCACCTGCCAACACCGTCGTGTGTCAAAGAGGGCCCACCACGTGCCGGTGCTAGCTCCAAGACCCATGCCCGCGACCTTGGCGGCCTCCTCAGGCCATCGCTGTCCTCCGTGACACATGCCCCCAGGGGTCCCCATTCGTTGACATACCCCACCGCTGCAGCCGGGCTACACTGCAGTCCAGCATGTCCCACATCTTGAACTGAGTCTTCATTAATCAATGGCAGGGTCCATGCCAGTGTACGCAGGGGGAGGACTGAGACGGAGATGCGTCACAGTCCGGTGGAAACACGGATCACAGTTATGGAGGAGGTCAACCAGTAGCAAGGACTGACCTGGTGCCACTAACCCTGTGCGCCGTGAGTGACCGTCAGCCTCCGGCGGAACATCGTTGGTGTCTGAGCCTGTGGCCTGGGGGTTGTCATCAGCAACAGGCAGGTACTGACTTGGTGTCTGGCATGAGTCTGTGGCATTCATATCCGCCATGTTGCCGGTCACAGCTGGCATGTGCCCTCTGCATCATGCCCTGGGGGTACACCTCCCATTCTCCCCCAAGACACTCCACGGAAGGCACCTCTTAGACATACAAGACCCTGCTCTGCCCTCATTACCCTACCCCAGTCTCCCGCAGGTCAGGGTCCCGTGGCGGTAGGCCCGTGTCGGCCGCTGTGCATTTGGGGCCACTAACCCTGTGCGACTCAAGTCATGCTCCCTTGTTGTTCTGACATTGCATTTCTGAGTGCCTGATGACTGTTGGAGTTGTTGCCAGCACCAGCTACTCCCTGAGGGCTGTCTTACACTCACACCACACACAGCCAGCACAGGCATCACTGGATCAGTGGGCCTGCCATCACATCATGCCGAACCAAGTATTGACTCTTTTCTCTCTGCACTGTCCCAGGTGATCAAGGATATGCACTCTGCCCTTGGATGATGACACCCCTCCGAGACCCGAACACACCCGCCCAGAGGCAGTACAATGCGGATCACATACGCACCAGGGGCATCGTTGAACGCACATTTGGCGTGTTGAAGTCACGTTTCAGGTGCCTGGACGGCACAGGTGGAAAGCTCCTGTACAGCCCGGACATCGTGTGCAAGATGATCATTGCATGTTGTGTGTTGCACAACATCTGTGTACGCACCAATGCCCCATGGATCCCAGTTCCAGAAGTACCAGACGATGATGGGGACGATGGGGCAGGTGGCCCACATACCACTGCAGCTGCGGCAGGAATGGCCCGTAGGAACACCATCATTGCCAATCTCTTCTCATGAGAACGTCAAATTGTGGCCATCCCTGGCAATCATGGGACAGTACAAAATGTCCACAAGCACAGCATGTGTGAATAAAACATATTTGCAGGTTACAGGTTGTACTTGTACATTGTCATGTCACAGTTTCCTGCTCTGTCAGATGTGATTTGCCATGTTGTGCACATTTGCGGCACCGGTTGTGTCCTGTGTTCTGTTGTGGAGGTGTTGCTGTTTGTACTGGTATGTTGTCAATGTCAAGGTGCACTTATACTTATGTGCGTATGCTGCACGGTGGGTGATTCGCTCCTGCGGCTCTGATTTGTCTGCCACTGATCCCTTTCATGCGGTGTGCCTGTCAGTTCTGTGCTTCCAGGGTGCTGAGATGTTGCAGACTTGGGTAACTTGTGCTCTTTGTCGAGTTGTGACTCTTGGGCATGGTTTGTCCGCAGATGTGTCGTTGACGTCAGGGGTTGTTTGTGCAGGTAGTTGTGTCCGAGTGTGACCTGCTCCTTTTCAGGTGTTGTCCTCACTCAGCCACCTCAGTGTTGTGCCGTGTACATTGCCATGATGATAGGACTGCAGCCAGGCTACTTGTCATGTGGTGTCTCTTGCATTGTCAGTGTGGCTGACGTATGTGCATGTTCGCATGTTCGCACGTGGGCATGTGTTGATTGTGTGACTGTTGATGTGTTGGGTGGGTACCCCTTTGGGCACAGGGTGTTCGTGGGACTACTTGGTGTTTGTGTGTGTGCTGGAGTGTTCCCGTGGGATCAGGGACATGATCCAGAGTCATTGTGGGTGTGCAGTGTGCCCTGCTTGATTGTGCATGTGTGCCATTGTGCCCATCTCCCCCATTCCCCCCACTCCCAGGTCGCTACGCACCATGTTGATGTAATGTTGAGTCATGTTGGGCAGTGTCCAGATCACCAACTCATGTCACCGTCTCCCGACTGGTGACTGTGGCCACCATCTTCTCCATGTCATTCAACTCCTGGTGTTCTGCTGGCCCCCCTCCTCCGGGGTGCGTTGCTGCTTTCGTGTTGGCAGCGAGTTTCTGCTTGGTTTTACCATTCACATCAGTCCAGCGCCTCTTGTGCTCTTCCATTGTCCTCCTCTGCCATGCGACGGCATTCACATGGTCCGAGGTGGTGTGCCATCTTTGCCTCTTTGTTGCCAATGACACGTTGGAGGTGACGTACAGTTGGTGGTGGTGTTCTGTCTCATCCGTGGCGATAATCGGGTTTTCCTGTAGACTGTACCCCGTCTTCCTCTTCCTCTTCTCATTGCCCTTCCACGAGCCCTGTATTCCTGGGTGTTCCTCCGTGGGGATTGTGGGGTTCATGTTGTCCTCTGCAGTCGGTCAGGGTGCATCCGTGGTACTCCGCAGTTGATTTAGTTTTTAGTGGCATTTTCCGTATGCTGTTCTTGTGCTTTCCCGCATTACGCGTGGGTATTGCTGGCCTCTCGCTGGTTGTCACTGTTTTCTTATCGCGTTTGGGCACATTGCGTCTTTGTACGCGTTGGGGTTTGTGTTTTTATCTCCATCGCGGTGGTTGTATCGCGGACATTGGCCGTGTTTTCGGGGGACTATCGCATGGTACCGCCGTGTTGTGAATTCCACGTTAACACGGGGTTATTTTCCCGCGATAGGCTGCGATGTGATACAGTTGCGTTAACATTTTTGGAGATGTTTAGCACACGTTCTTGTGAATATCCCCTCTGTTTTTCTCTGTAAAGACAGGCAAGAATGAGTCTAAAAGCAAGTCATGGACCAGAAAAGCAGTATTCCGATGCACTGTATAAAAAATAAATTACAATTCCTTTTATTCCAAATAAAGCATATTTCTTTTACACTGGGATTATAATATTTAAAAAAACACAGCCAAAAGGATACTTCCACAGATACATTTTTAAATGTCACTAACATCTGTTCAATTTGGTACCGAGGTATAGAGTGACTGCAATCGAGTTGTGGTTGATGAAAACAATATACCGGCGCACTCGGTTTCTGAGAGAAAGAAAGTCTTTCAGGCCATTAAAATTGTTGCCACACCCTTCTCACTTTGCAACTCAGCGAGGCACTAGAAGAAATTGACAGAAGCCCACTGCTTTGCAACTTGATGAATTTGCTAACTCCGAACACCCCTGCTTGTGGACTATTCTGGAAAAAATGCAGCTTTCGCTAGGCAAGGGGAGATTAAGTGATTTCCTTACAATCACAGGATGTTGAGTCTCCCGCCAAGACTCGAAAGCCATACAAAACATCATGCACAAGGTTCACGAAACCCAAACAAAAGGAACATTTTAAACAAATGTGTAAGAAAACAGTGGTACAGGGGCATTCAGAAAACAAGCTGTAAGAAAACAGTGGCACAGGGAGAGGATCATTCAGAAAACAAATGTGGAGGCTGCAAATTAAAACAAGCAATGAGATGGAGTCACGGTGGGGGAGGCAACAGTAAAACAGGCAGCAGTAACACACCTGTGACGTTAAGAGGAGGTGGGAGGAAGAATGCTATATTTGAATGTAAGAAGCTAGGGCGCTGAGGCTAAACATAGACAAACAGTAACAGAGCAGGAAACCAAGAAGAAAATAGACCCCAAAAGAACAGATAAAGAACCATAGCGGAATAAGAAAGTACTAAGTCCCTGCTGTTTGGGAGGAACAGAAGAGTGAAAGGAGGGACAAAGAGGATGGACTGACCACTAGCAAGCAGGGATTTTTAATGGACACTGACATAGACAAATGAAAAGCAATTGCAAGAAAGGTGATGGACTTCAAGCCCACACATTGTTACAGAAGGTCTCCAAGAGACAGAACATGCGCTGTCTAGCTCGACCTAAAAAACAATGGGGCAGAGAGGAGGGGCAAATTGGTATCTGTAAGCTACAATGACGTCAGAGAAAAAATAACAATAATTTATGTCATTACATTATAATATGTCTTACTTATAATGTGTAAGGGGGTTATTTTACACAAACAAATAGTAATGCAAAAATCTGAAAAGAACATGTTTTGGTTTGTTTTACTTTTTTTTAAATAAAATGTATGTTTTCCACCTATCAGTGTGTCGACAGGCTTAGAAATACATATGTGTGGAACAGAGGATTGTATTTTAAATGTTGCTGAGCAAAATTTGAATTATGTGGTTGTAATACACACATGCAACATACTTGCATGGATACACACATACATTTACTATCTTCTTCTCAAGATAAACATGTACTAATATAGCCAGTACGACTGGCTTACTTTATCTAAGTGTTCTTTGATGTAAATATGCAACAACACAGCCTAAAAGTAGAGTGTATTCCTCTAGGAGTCTATTAACAGATAGAATTGGGTCTATGCAGTGCTTACAGGGTGTGCATTAATGGGGCTCATAAGGAACGTCAGTGCCCCAAAGAGTTCATGCAGAATTGACTCTATACAGTGCTTACAGGGTGCGCATTAATGGGGCTCATAAGGAACGTCAGTGCCCCAAAGAGTTCATGCATGAATGGGCATCGTGACAGTGGTCAAACACAGTTCTCTCTCAATGGGCCAAGTCGTAGGTGTCAGTGGCCCTGCACAATGCATGTGTCAATGGGCCTAGTAACAGCGGCCACATTCAATGCATCCATAAGTGGGCGTGGTGGTGGGCGTGAGTGAGTCCACAGAGTGCATGCAGTGATGCTCTCCATTGTCCCGCTTGGAGCTGGCATCATCACTACCAGGTGTCAGATTAATTACTTTGCACAAAGGCTGTGTCTGAGCTGAAGTCAGAAAGTAACATTTGAAAAGAACCCATCCCAAACTGGTTCCTGGACTTTTCACAGCGGATAAACATCTTCTGATGTGCTGGGAGTCCTGCAAAGCCCAACTACACTGCTATAGCGGAGGACCTCTACTGGCCTTAAGACCACAATCTCCAAAGACACATGCCCTGTGCTGAGGCCTACTCTTTTGTTATGCCACATTAGCACAAATCAAGAGGCGGGGGAGCTGTACACAACCCTGCACCCAGTGACTGAGCCACTGACTGCGCCCACAAAGGACTCACCACCAATATCCATCACGAACCGCACCTGAGAGGACAGGTAACACGAGGCCTGAAGTGAGAAACACAGAAAGATCATTCGGCGTGGTAGGGAGATTAAGAAGTGCCAGTGTGAACTATGTTTGACATGGATAAATAATGAACTGACATACAGATTACCAAGCAGTATTGCTGCTCACCCAAGCCTATTTGTGAGCTCGCACTATTCACATTCACATGTCTTGTGGAGCGCATGGCTACCCGGGACGGGCTTCCCAGCACTATCAGCCTAGCTGGAGGGAGACTGTCAAACGATGTTTGGAAATTGAGGTACGTTTTCAATCGTTTTCTGAAACTCATAACATTATCATCTAGTCTCAGACTGGTAGGTAATGAGTTCCAGAGTTCTGGTGCAATATATGTAAAAGAGTGACCTCCGCCTCCAGGTGTGCCTGAATCATACCTGTGATGGTTTCATGGCTACTCGATCTCCCTCGTTGGTGCATGAACAGTAGTGCCAGGCTAAGGTCCGGCAGCTCTATATTGTAAAACCCTAAGCTGGACCTTCACTGCTTTGCATAATATTTCCTTTTTGCTGTACCATTAAAGTTGCTCAGACCATCACTTGGTTGGATATTATATTATTGTGTCTCTTATGATTGATTGTTGAGCCCCGACTCGTCCCCACACTACCTCAGTGAGAACGCATTGACTGCTTGCCCTCGCTACCCTGAGAGTCAAATGCAGAAGGGGTGTACTTGGCCTGGTATGCAGAGTAGCAGTAAGGTGGAACCCAGGACACCTGAGGCTGACTGCCCCTAGTACCACAGTTGTGTCCAAGTCTTCTGTGCCGTATATGAAGCCCCTCATTCCCCTGAACTCCCTGATGAGATCCAGTCTTTTTCAGACAATACTGGGTTGGCTCCATGCTTGGATCGCCACTACTTTTAGATGCTTCATCCTTTCCTCGAGGAAATTTGAAGTCTATGCCTTGCATTCCCAATAATCCCTTTGATACCTCCGGTCCTTCGTAAGATTCAATGTGACCATGAGAGGCTTCTGTTGATAGCTTTATGCTAGCCTTGTTGTCCTTCAGCTGGAAATATTTTCCACCGCAACAGTGGATATTTCCAATGTTTACATCGCTCATTGAAGCCTATTCCTCAGATGGAACCACCTCTGGGTCTACAGTTTGAAAGGATACATCTGCAAGCACTAAGCTCAGAAGCACATAGTTGAACTACCAGCCACATTATCCAGCAACTCTTAAATTTATGCTCAACATTGCTTTATTTTGTAAGCTGGTTTTCATCTCAAGGTTTACAGGCAGCTTCATGCGACCCTAGTAAGGTTTTAGACTTTCTCCAAGACAGTTTTCTCCTGGGTCTGGCCATGTCTACATTAAGGAGGTAGTCGGCTGTTGTTCAGGTTCTTAGGGATGAGAAGTTCAATTAACATCCAAACTAGCTTCCTACCACCTCAGATATTTTTTCTTTGTAGTCCAATTGTGCTTTATCCAGTTTCACTTGTCCTTTCTGTCCTACATGATGCATGCTTGTACCATTGGATTCAATGGGCATAAAGTTTTTTCCTCTCAAGCGTGTTGTTGCAGGTAGCTATCGGTTTGGGGCAGTGTATCAGAGAAATCACGGCCTTGTTGTTTACTGTTCCTTTTGTGTTGCTTTCTCCTGAGAATGCAGTTTGTTGACCAATTCCTTCCTTTCTCCCTAAAATTCATTCTAGGTTTCATTGTATTCACGTTTGTGTCTTGTCAGTTTTATTTACTCTCCTTCCTCATTTCAGCTGAAGAAGAAAATCTCCATAATTTAGCTGATCTGCTAGGGCTGATTCAGGGTCAATTCCCTACTCCTACAAGGGTACCAATCTGAAGGGCATTTGCAATGCGTCAAGGAGGACTTCATTTCATGCTTTCATTACTCATTACTGGTTGCAAGGGGAGGGAGTGATATTTCATCTGATTTTGGTTTGCATGTTCTTTTGACGAGAAAGTTCTGAATCTACTTAATATTATCTGAAACATTTTCATTAAATTTACAGTGGGTGTTGCGGTATATATTTGCTTTGAGGTTCTCTATATGAATACATATATAAAATGCATTGATGTGAGAATTGTGGTTTTGCCCCCTGACTGCACACAATGCATGCGATCCATGCTTTGAACCCGACTTGTGAGGGTACATGGGCTTTTCCCCTGACAGAGTTAGCTGTTCATCTCACAAACTGGGGTGCAGCACTGCTTCCTACATTTTCTTGTACTTTATTTTCTCCACAACTGGAATGTTGTACGGATGCTCCAACAAGGTTATTATTGTCACACCATGGCACGCTGTTAGAATTGCAGATTTCATCGAATGGGACCCATGGGTACAGATGGATATATTGTGTACAGTCCAGACGAGGTTACTCCATCTTTGATGAGGTTATTTCTCTTTATAGATTATTATTCTGTGACGTCAACCTGTGACTTTTCACCGCATATCCTGAACTGAGGGATTGAACTCAGGTTCCCAGGGTGGAATAGCCTGTCAATACTTGAATGCCTGCTTTTCCAGTACCAGGGACCTTGTTTCTCTCAAAAAGCAATACAAATTTGTTTAAAAAAAAGAAATGTGAGAATTGTGGTTTGTGTGGCTGTTGTATTAGTTAAGCATTGTGCTCCAAAACATAATTTGACAATTTCAGTCCTTTTTGGTTTTAATTTGTAACTGTAACTGCACTTTGTATTTTTTAGCGGAGTTTCTAAGGTTTTATAAATGGAAGTGGCAATTTACTTGGCCACTGGCCAAATAGTACGTAATCTCTGCTATTTACCCGGCAGCCAGCAAAATACTACATAATCTCTGCTGTTTAGAGGGCCTTAGGCTAAGTAGTAGAGACGGTGTAATATTTGATTATTGTCCGGATAAAACCTGTGAATGTGGTCTTTCTTTAGACCGCCTGGAAGAAAAAAGGGACAACAAGCAATGGTAGGGTGGGGCCATCTTGTAATGGAGATGCAACATGTGTGACACATTTGAATTTAGGTGCAGATACAAATATACAACATTTATATAAAGGTAAGTACATGAATAATGCTAAATTGGGTATAGATGAAAAAATTGCTAAATCAAATTTGAGTAAATTCATTTATGTTATTTTAATATTCAGATAAGAAATGCATGAATCAAACTTTTATCTCAGGAGCTTCAGGATACAGCAGAAAAATATATGTCATTGCTGTCTAGGACTGTTTGGCTGCCTGCAAAAAATAATGAGTATGGTTTTGAAGCATGTTACATAAATGTTATTTTTTTCACTCCTGTGAACACATTGTTTTGTTAATGTTCATGATCCTCCATTTGATGATTTTTTAAGGCTGCGCTCATTTTGAGCTTCTTATGGAAGGCTTTGTGTTAGCTTAAGATTTCATTTTAGAGGGGGTTGTGCTTGCTTAGTGTTTCAAATTTGGCAACACAGCAGCAGTCGGCAAGTAGCAGCAAACATGGGATGCAGACAGGTGGTGTCTGGGCCCCAAAGGAAGGCCCACGTACAGTAGACAATTGTTGCTAGGGGGCACAGTGCTTTGGGACATTTACAGGATGTAAAGTGAGTGAGACACAGCAATGGGCCTTCTGTGGAATGGGAAAGTGAAAGCAGGAGACAGGTAAGTAATGCATCTGGTTAAGTCACTGAAGCAGTTCACTTTGGTGCCTGTGAATAAACACACTTGTTCATAGTATTCACCCAGCAGAGAGGGTTTAAGGCATAGGTATGTATTGATCCCATTGCATGAGCGGCCCCTTCAGCCACACTGACATTTTAGTCACCTGCACAATGTATCTTGGAATGGTAGTTTTTATTTTTAACATGCTAAGCAGTGTTTTACATGGGCAAGGTTCTGTCTCCTCTGAGCCCCCATTTCTTTCCTTGACAGTGATATCTCAGCAAAAATATATATATATATATGAGTGACAGGATTGAAGGATGCACCTTGTTAAAGTCAATATGGAGGGGGTCTGGGGAAGGTAGGAGCAGGACCAGTAGGAATAAGATGATGACAAATAGAAGTGGAAAATATGGACCAGAAGTTGGACCACCGGAGGGCAAGGATGACCAAAGCCATGAGGACCAGGACAAGAATGGCCAGCCCAGGAAGACCTAATCTATGAGGACCAGTATTACTAATGCCAGGTGACTGAACCAGGAACTAATAGGCGATAAGGAACAGGAGAAGGAAAAACAGGACGAGGGGTACCAGGACCAGGGTGAAAAGGATCAGGAGGGCCAAGAGGATGTGAAACAGGAAGATCTTTACTCAGTGGCCAAGGGCCCGAAGGAGCAGAAGCACCAGGGGTAGAAGTACCAAAGGGTCCTGGACATAATTACGAGGAGGGCCTGAGAGCACCAGCCAGGAGCAGAGGAACGAGCACAATTAGGTCCAAGGGTAGCAGACCCAGCTAGACAGACCAAAATGAGGACTAGAACCAAGAGACCAATGGAAAGAAAGACCAGAGACAGGAGGGCCAATATCACAGAGATCAGATCAAGGAGGACCAAAGGGCCAGAAGCGAATGGACCAGTCCTGGGAAGACCCTGACAAGAAAGGACCTGGGCTAGCAGGACCTGGAGACTCTAGACTAGAATGACATGGGGATATAAAAGAATGGGACATCTAGGCCCAGTGTGACCAGGATCAGAAGGTCCATGAGGGTCCACGAGGGTCAGACTCAGGGGGATCCTAACAAGACTGACAAAGACTACATGAACCAGCTTGACCTGCAACATGGGAGCCAGGAGAACCAGTACCAGTGGGATGAGGAAAACCGGAACAAGGTCAAATTGACAAGAAAAGGGTAGAACAGGCAAACCAGGAGGACTAGTAGGACTAGGATGGCGCAGGACGAGTGGGGAACTGGGAGGGCTAGGAAAACCAAAGTCACTAGGACCAGAAGACCCAATGAATGAGGACCAAATGGAGAAATACTAGGACTAAGACTAGGACTACATGGACAAGGAGAGCCAGGAACAGAAGGACTAGGTGCAGGCAAACCAGGAGAATAGATAAATGGGAGGAGCAGGACCAGGAGAATTGATGGATGAGAATAATAGTGATGGGGTGGAAAGGGCCAGGACCAGGAGCCTGTGAAACAGGAGACCCAGGATACATAGTACTAGATGCAGGTGTACATGAGAACGATGACCAGACAGACCAAGCAGTACAGGATCAGCAAGTCTAGCATGCAGAACTATGAGGGCAAGGAGCAGGAGAACTAGGGCAAGGAGGAGCAGGCCCAGATGGAAGAGGACTTCAAAGATCAGGACCTAGAGGGCAATGGCCAGTAGTGGCAGGAAAGCCGTATAAGCAGGACAGTGACTAGGAGGTCAGGGGCACCCATACCAAGGGCACCCAGAAGAGCAGAGCAAAGAGAAATAGGTGAAATAAAATGATCATGACCATGTCAAGGCTAAGAGGGCCTTGAAGATTAGGACCAAGGCTTGGATTACCAAGTGAGGCAGAGCAAGGTGACTGGACAGTGGTGGCAATGAGGACTAGGACCACAATGACTGCAATCAAGAGCACCTGAGCAAGGGAAAATGAATGGAGGGACAAGATCAATGGCAGGAGTAGCAGTAGGACTAAAAGGACAAGGAAAAGATATAGTGTGACCAAAACAATACAAACTGGTCTAAGAGACCCAGGACACAAGAAGCCAGATGGACAAGGAACTGTGGTAACAGGGCTAGGAGTTTCAGGGTAAGAAGAACCAGGACACAGTGACCAGGGCCAAGAGGACCACAAAGGAACAGAGCCAGTTGGGCCAAATCTGGGAGAACCAAGAAGACCCAGGAGCGCCAAAAGGCAAGGTTTATGACAACAAGCACAATAGGACAAGAAGGACCAGCATGACCAGGAGACAAAAAGACCAAGGCTAGGAGAGTTGGTGAGCTAGGTCAATGAGAAGTAAGCCCAGATGAGGCCAAACAATAATGATCAGGACCAAGAGGATATGTAATCTTGAGTTGGACAAGGACTATGAAAAATAAGAACAGCCTGACCATGGCCAGGAGTGCCAGGGAGGTGAAACCAGGGACACAGGCAACCAGGAGGAAAAAGTCTAAGAAGACCAGGAAACAAAGGACCAGGAGGACCAGGAAGACCATTGTAAGGAGGATCAGAACCTTGAGTATTAGGACCAGGAGGATAAGGGTGAGGGTGAGGAAGAAAAGCAGGATCAGAACCAGTGAAAACAGGACCAGGATGACCACATCCTGGAGGTCCATGCCACAGGGCTAGGAACAACATGGCAGGAAGATGAGGAACAAGTTTGGCAAGTACCAAGACAACCAGAGCAAGCAGGAGCACAAACAGTTGGTGTAGAAGCATGAGGACAAAGAGCAGGAGGATCAGGACAGAAGATTAGGAACATGAGAGTTATGGCCAATAGTACAAGCGGACCAGAATAAGCAAGGAAGATGAGGGGCCAGTACCAAGAATACCAGTAGGAACAGAGCCAGAAGGACCAGGACCATAGCAACAAGGATTGGAAGGTTAAGAACTAAGAGGATCAGTAACAGACGAGTGCCAGGTGGACCTTCAGTACCATGTGGAGCAGAAAGACCAGTACCTGGAGTTAGCAGGACCAGGGTGAGGAAGATCGGGACAACCAGAATATCCAGGAAGACTAGGAGAACTGGACTCGGATGCCCAGGAGGACCAGAACCAAAATGATGAGGTTTGAAGGACCCAGACAAAGAGCACCGGAACTAGGAGGGCCAGATCATTGGGCGCAGTGCCGAAAGGGCCATGAGGAAAAAGCAATGGACCAGAAGAACAAGGATGATCCAAACTAGGAAGACAAGAGCTAAGAGGGAAAAGCCTATTTGGGCCAGGACACAAGATGCCAGGTAGACTGAGAGGGCCAGCAGGGCCATGAACTGATGTACTAGGAATCAGATGAACAGCGTGAGAATGATCAATAGAACTAGGTCAAATAGAAGAGGGTCAAGAGGATCAGGAAACAAATGGAAGAGGTAGAAGTGGGCCTGAAAGTATCAGAATGGCCAAGAGGACCAGAATCAAGAGGATTAGGCATGAAAGACACACACAAGGAGGACCAGAAACAAAACTATCAAGTCTAGTGGGAACAAAAACAGGAAAAGAGCACAGACTGTGAGGACCAGGAATAGGAAAACCACTGTTAGTTAAACCAGACTGAGAGTGAGGAAGACTAGGAAAACAGGATCTGAAGAATCATGAGGTGATGGCCAGGCAACCAGAGCCAGCACGGCAAGAGCTAAGAGGACCAGGGCAAGGAGAATCACTGGGACCTCAACCAAGGGGAAAAGGAGGCTCAAGTCACAGAGGCTTCAGAGTATCAGGACTGGCATACCAGCAGAAAAGGGACCACGGCGAGGAGGAAAAAGAGGACCAGGACAAGGAAAGCTAGACTGACAGGAGCCATGATAACCAAGCTGGGTGGCTAAGAACAGGATGACCTGAACAAGGAGGATCAGGACAAAGTGGACAAGTTAGTCCGGGATGACAATGAGCAGGAGGACCAGGTACAAATGTATCATGGCAAGTTGAAGGAAGACCCAGAGAACTAGTCAGATCAGGAGCAGGAGGGCTAGGGCCATTAAGACCAGGAACCAGATGGAGGAGGATAAGGTGGACTAGAAGGATCAGAATATGCTGCACCAGGAACAGGCCCAGGAGAATGTGAGAGGTCAGAACCAAGGAGACCAGGAACTGAAGTTCCAAGGGGAGCTGGATGACTAGAAACTGGGGTATTAGGACCAGGCTGGTTTTGATCAGGGGAAGCAGGAAAACCAGAGAAACACGGACCAACGGGACTAGATCAGGACAAAAATGACCATGCCCAGTCCAAGAGGATCCAAAAAGGAGGACCAGGAACAGTGGATGCAGTGCCAGGTGAACCACAAGGACCAGGGATAGGAGAAAATTAGGATGACCCAAACCAGGAAGACTGTGAGTACCAGCCTTAGGAGACCCAGGACCACAGGGTTAGGTGGATAGAAACCCAGCAGATCAGTAGGATCAGAGTGAGCATCAGAAGTACCAGGATCAGGAGGCCAGGAAGAGATTATAAAAGGATGAGCCAGGATCAGGGCCTTCTACTAGGAACACCATATTCAGGAAACCTCTACCAGGGGGGCCAGAAGTAATCAGTCCAAGGCCAAGATGAGGATCAGGAGGGCCACACAGACAAGAAAAGGAGGACTTGGAACAGTACTACAAAGAGGAACAACTCCAAAAGGCACAGAAAGGCATGGAAAAGATGGGAGAAGACTGGGAGTAGGAAGACTCCTATGTGAGTCTTGCCCATCCCTTTGTAAATGGCTCTCATTCATGCTTCTTATGCTACCAAACCTTAGGAACCCGCACCTCTTCAGCCCTCATATAGAACTGGTAAGTATTTGCTGAAAAATCAGAGCATGCATCTGACTGATAAAAGACACTGTCTGATCCTGGCACAGTAGTCTGAGGGTGGTTCTGAGGGCATAGGGACTGAAACTTGACAGAGGAGTTTAAAGGTAGATGTGCGAAAATTAGTGTGGTCTGTGAGGGATGGCAGAAAGGGTTTGAGAAACTCATGGTTGAAGTCAGAAAAATTGGTTAACGGGTCAAAGGAGGTCAAAGGGATCAAAGGGCGATGGCAATCAGCAAAGGGGAGCTCAAGTTAATAATTTTCTGATAAGAAGGCTCTGGTGAGTAGAAGAGGGGGTAATGGAGACTACGGATAGATCATCTCAGATGGTACAAAGAAAGATTCTTTGTGACCCCCAAATCTTTGCTCTGACATTCCATGTGCGTCTATGGTGGTAGGTATGTAGCAAGTGCGTAGTAGTAAAACTCCTTCTGTGATGAGTGATGTGATTCAGGAAGACCCTCAAGACCTGGCTCTTCGGCTAAACAGATCTGCGGACCCCCCCTCGGCGCCTTGAGACCCTCGCGGGTGAGTAGCATGCTTACAATTCCCTGATTGATTGATTGATTGATTGATGAAAGTCAAAGTGCATGGACCAGTGTGATGCATTTTGTATGACGTGATGGAGAGTAGATGCAGCTTCACTACACAGTGGGCATTTATTGACTGCATCCCTGTGGATGGAGGGTGGAGACCAAGAACTGAAGTGATGCAGAACGGAGAAAAGGATAACCAAAGGAATTCTGTGAGGTCCTTTTTAGAAAAGAGTTGCTGATTGATGACAAAGGGTAGATGTTAGGAGTAAGGGGTAGATCATAGGATTCTCTTGATAAAGGTGCCAATGTTTCTAAGCAGGGCTGCCTTTTTGTCCGTGCATGATGTCTAATCAGAAGGGCTGATGACAGCCAAGTGCTGACATTTCATGCTTCATTGAGTCACTATATTGGATACTTCTGCTTGGAGCCAGCACTGTTGCTTCTGCTGTGAGAGCCATCACCTGGCACAAAGGCTGTGTCTGAGCGACTGCCAGAAAATGATCATTGAAAAAGATTCATCCCAAATCACTTCTGAAACCTCAGTAGCGGATCCACATCCCTTCTTTGAGCAATGAGTATTCAAGTGGAACTAAGAAATGATCCAGCCATAGGTCACAAAAATGGAGGTAACAAAATGTCTCTGTTCAAAGTCATATTTCTTACAATATTTATAATAAAGTCATTGAATAAAAATCTATGTGAGTTTATTTTCTTCTGTGTCTTTAATTCCTATATGTCTTTCTCTGATTTACTGTGAAAATTGATTCATATTCTATTGACATTGAGTTTAATTAATTATAGTCCCATTCCTTTGCTTCTGTCTCCTCAATGGAATACTTCCACTAATGGCCCAACATAGTGGAGCCGTCTAAGGTAGGACTTTATACCGTCTACCCTATTTACATTAAAACCTGGCTGTAAGGGGAAGAAAACAACAATGACCCTTTCACACTAATGGTGATGCATGCTGGGAAGTAACTCCCAGCATGCATGACCATTAGTTTTTTGTTTTTCAAAACCAAACTCCCATTTGGGAGTCTGTTTTTGAAAAAAATATTTTTTTAAAAAGGTTTGGTGACTGGCCATTGTGTCTAACTGTACTGTCCTTCAAACATTTTGTGCATAAACAGGAACCGCCATGACAGCAGTTCCTGTCAATGTAGAAAGTTGTCCACAGGGTCAGCTGAGAACTCTACATTTGGTGGACGGAGGTCCCTCAGGATGTCAGAGGTAATGTTCTTCGCCATCCTGATGAAGTTAACTCTATCCTCGAAACTCCAAATCAGGACCATAGTTTTTCTTCCTTCTGTCATGAGATTGGAATGAAGCCTCTCAATTATGCTGTGTTGGTCACTTTATTAAGTGGCCCTATGCCATGTGTTTCTGTTTTGATAAAAATCACCCAAAATATTGGATGGCTCTATGCCACTAGGATACAACATTTCCTGTTCTGATTTTTGCTTTTACAAATCATCGTTTTTCGATGTTTTAGTCTGATATGTTTAATTGAATTGAACCAGAATTAATAATTCCAGAATGCACAGATCTGCTGCAGGAACAAAGGAACAAAGATGTTCTGTTAACATGGAGCCTTTAGGTAATTCTATATCTGGCCCTGGTACATTCCCATCCCTTTGTGATTAAGAGCAAGTACATAGCTTTAGAAGAGTAAACAGCTTTAATTAGCCTTGCAAAGATGAAGTAAGGGTCCGACACAGAAGAAGTTCACTGAGAGCTTTAATAGGAGCATCCACGCATATAGGCAGCCACAGGTCAACTGATTAGAACACAACCAAGAATGGAATGCTCATACAATAACCAATGAAATAAGAGACACAATGATGAGGGAGAAAAAATGTTCATTCAACCAAGCTTGGTTAAATGAACATTACCACATACCTCCCTTCCTTAAAACAAAACAAAATGAACAGCAAGAAAAAGACATTCTTAATACCAAAACAAAATCATTGTACTTTGAAGGAAACTTAACAGATTCTTAATACATAACAAAATCATTGTACCTTGAAGGTAACTTAACACTTCTCTTAATTCTTTCAACAGATTCAGCTTCAGGTACAGACTCACAAAAATTTTCCTTGTTGGAACTGTTACTAGAACAGGAATCACTTCCAAAATCAGGAATATTAGAAAAAGTTTGTGGATAAAATACGGGTAAGGAAGTACCAGCAGAAGAGCATGTTTTTGCTAATCTGGACAAGCTCCACCAAGATCCATTGTCTAATAAAGCTGATGTTTTCCCAATTTTGACAATTTTCCTGACAGCAGAAAATTTAGAACAGCCCTTATGCACATGAAAAGGAAGTTTGATCTTAACACAATCACCAATAACTAACTTTTCTTTGAAACATTAGAATCTTGAATCATTGTTTTCGAAGATTTGGTTTCTACATTATGTTTGGCTACATCATACATATGTTTAAGATTACAAGAATCTATTTTGGGAAATAACCATCCAGGATTAAGTTTATGTCTTGGGGACCTCCCTTTAAGTAACAAGAAAGGCGAAAATTTTGTGGTGCAGTGGGGAGTGCAGTGATATGACCACAATAAATCAGCAATATGTTTTTTAACATCAATTCTAGACTTGCGAGCCAGTTGAATTCCTTCCACTAAAGTTCTATTAAACCTTTCCACCAACCCGTTCATATTCGGTGAATAAAGTGCTGTAGTAAGGTGACAAATACTAACTTGTTTAAAGAAATCTTCCATGGCACGCGAAGTAAACAAAGAACCATTGTCAGTAACAATACTGTCAGGCAAACCTTCCTTCTTAAAGACTTCTTGCAAAAACTCAATAACCGAAAAGGTATCAGGATGAAAAATCCATTTTAATTCCACCCATTTTGAAAAATAATCAATGAGAACTAAAATATAAATCTTCCTAGAATCAATACCTTCATAAGGTCCTAACAAATCCATGGCCAACTTAGACCAGGGTCTGTCTGGAAAAGTAGTTTGAATATGATCGACATGTTGAGTTTTTAAAATCTTGTCAGATTTAATGCACAAAGGACAATTTTCAACAAATTTGACAATATCATTGTCCATGTAAGGCCACCAAAAAAATCCTGACTTTTTAACAGTGCTAGATTGACCCAAATGACCTAAATGAGCAATAGAAATCAATTTGTTTCTGATACCAGAAGGAGGAACAAAACAAGAATTTTTAATGATAAGATCATTTTCGAGAAATAAATCATCTCTGACTTTCCAGAAAACTTGTAACTCCTTAGATAAATGTTTTTCCAAAGGCCAACCATCCAAAATAAAAGTTTTGAGAGAAACTAAAACCTCATCTTGGGACATAGCTGCAAGCCATTCCTCTTTAGAAATAACCTCACCAACAGAGAGAATCACATCATCGATGGATGCAACAACACATTCTTCCGAAGAAGAACAAATAGGACTTGAAATAACATCCCCTGTCAACCGAGAAAAACAATCCGCCCGGACATTTTGAGCTCCAGGAATGTAACACACAGTGAAATTATACTCATAAAGCTTCGATAAGATTCTAACTAATCTAGAGGAAGCCTTACCCATGCCATGTTTGGAAAGTAAAGAAATCAAAGGTTTATGATCAGTTCTGAGATGAAAATGTTTTCCCCACAAATACATTTTAAAGTGTTCAACAGACCATGTACATCCCAAAGCTTCACGCTCAATGGTGGAGTATCTTGATTCTGCAGTAGTTAAAGGTCTGGAAGCGAAAGCAATAGTGCGTTCTACACCATCCTTGATTTGACTAAACACTGCTCCGAGCCCTGTAGAACTGGCATCAACAGTGATGACATTAGTTCCATCTTGTGAAAAGGCAAATAATGGTTTGGATTCAATAATAGAATTTTTAAGGGCATTGAAAGCAGAATCATGCACTTCCAGCCACTCAAATTTGACACCTTTTTTTAACAATAACCTTAAAGGTAAAACAATGTCAGAAAACTTTTGCACAAATCTTGCATAAAACTCACACAAGCCTAAAAATGATTTGAGTTGGTCTTTACATTTGGGAACATGCATGTCACGGATAGAGTTAAGTAAATCTTCTTTAGGAGCAATACCAGAGCTAGATATGGTATGTCCTAAGTACTCAACTTCATTTGTAAAAAATTTACACTTATCTAAGCGTACAGTCATACCTTTGTCCTCCAAAATAGACAAAACTCTACTTAGTAAGGAAGCATGCTCATCATTGTTTTTGGAAAAACAAGAATGTCGTCTTGAAAGCGACTATCCCTTCGATACTCCCAAAAAGACAGAACATCAATTTTTGAAAGACCGAAGCGGCAGACGCCAAGCCAAACGGCATTCTGATATATCTAAATGCTCCATCAGGTGTAATAAAGGTAACTATATGTTTTGACTGGGGAGAAAGTGTGACTTGATGATAAGCCGATTTAAGGTCTATGGTGGAAAAGACCTTAGCACCATCCAATTTAGATAACAAATCCTGAATACGGGGAAGGGATGACAATCAATAAGGATTTGTTTGTTAACAGACCTAAGGTCTGAGCAAAGACGAAGTTTCCCATTTTTTTTTTAACTAGAACAATGGGAGAAACCCATTCTGATGAGTTCACAGGTTCGATAATACCTTCAGCGCACATATTTTTAAGCATTTGGGATAATTCAGAACGAATAGACAGAGGAACGTGTCTCAATTTATGTTTCACAGGAACAGCATTTTTTATAAGTTGAATGTGATGTGAGAATCCTTTAACTTGACCTAATTCTTTCCGGAAGAGATTTTTATGTTCATCAAGGATAGATTCTAGTCTGTTATCTTTCTCCAACACACTTTGAACAACGTCCAGATCTTCAGCAAAACAAACTTGTACTTTTGAATTTGGGCGAAGAGTAATGTTAAACTTTCCTTGATGTCTCCAGCCTAAGACCTGTAAACCATCAACAGCTACATATACTTTTCCTAAAATAACTTTATGTCTGAATTTAATCTCAGACACAAAATAACCACTTATGGCGATTTCTTTTCCACCAAACCCATAAACTTTAATGTCAGAGGGTTCCAAAATTTTGTTACTCCAATTCTTCTTAAAAACAAATCAGAAATAATAGTGTATGGAGAGCCCGAGTCTGCCATGACTTGTAAAGTTTTATCATCAATACTAATTTCACACATAGGTGGAACATAAGGTTCACCATCAATGCCTTCCAAAGAAACACCAGAAATCAATTGATTTGCTTCCAAACAACTCAAATCAGAAGATAAATCATTAATATGTTCAACAGAAACTGAATCTTGAGAATCAACCATGCAATCATTCTTCTGCTCAGAAAAGGTAGAACTTTCTCTAATGCATAACATAACATTTTGTGTGCATTGTTCTTCATTGACATTTTCTTGGATAACAGAAACTCTTTTACCCTTGTTTAAGCATACATTGCCAAAATGACCCATTTTACCACAAGAATAACATTCTCTATTCTTGGCAGGACAAAATTTAAAATGAGCTGAATGAGTTTTAGATCCACAACGATTACATCCCATTTTCGAAAAAGAATTATTATATGTAGTAGTTGGCTTCGAAAATGTAGTTCTTGAAAAATTGGTTTTGTTACTATCTTTAACGGATAATGCTGCTACACCATCAATAGTTGAATCAACATTAATCGTTTTAAAAGAACTAATAGAACGTTCTACACTCTTCGCAATGTCAATAGTTTCTTGGAGAGAAGGATTGCGTTGACGAAGGAGCTGCTCTTGTATCTTTTTGTTTGAACAACGAATTATAAGCTGATCTCTGATATAGTTATCAACCTCAGCACCAAACGCACAGTCAGCAGCCAAAACTCTCAATGTAGAGACATATGCATCTACAGATTCTTCAATCAATTGATGGCGAGTGTAGAAGTGAAATCTCTCTAAGACTATGTGTGGCTCCTCCTTAAATCTCTTCTTTAGTCTATCAAGGGCTTCGGAAAAACAATCATAATCCCCAGCTTCTACTCCGTGTGGGGGTGCTGAAGCAGGTAAGTGCTCAAAAATATCCTCAGCATCATTACCCATAAGATTAAGGAGTAAAGCTGTTTTTCTTTGCGGAGAAAATGTAGCGCCATTTATAGCCAGTAAATAGTTGTTAAAATGACGAAGCCATTTGTCCCATTTCATGCTGGGTTGGTTGGGACCTTTGAAAAACGGTGGTGGAGGGTTACCACAACTTGAACTTGCCATGTTGAAATAAGAAATCCAACTTCCAAACACAACGTGTAAAATAAAGCAGAGCAAAAATATAGAAAACTAGAACTTTCAGAAAAATAGCTTGAAATGACAGTCTCCAAAGCTGGCTGAAATTAAAATCCAGGAAATACTTTGAGGATTCCCAAAGAAAGGCTTAAATGACAGGGTGGCTGAAAGGCATGCTGTAGCTAGACAACACAGTATCTGAAACTGACGAAAACGTGAGCTTTTACTCCTCGGAGCTCATGCGTCATAAAGAAGACAGCTGTATCCAGGCAACACAAGCAGGAATGAAAGGCAAATTCGAGGCTAGGCAACACTCTCGAGGATTCAGTCTTGAGAGCAAAGGCACGAGCGTAACGGCAGAATGTCACATTTAAAAAAAAAATGTGAAAACAGCCCAAATGCAGATGAATGCCAGGTTACGGAATGAATGAAAGGCTTACCGCAGCGCCAAACAATGAAAGAGAAAGCGTGCAGCCGTCCGGAGGAAGCAGAGCAATAAGTCCGTTCTTCAAAATGAGTCTAAGTTTCAATGTAGACTCAAGAATGATTAGTTCAGCAATACTTGAAAGGTGGATGCTCCTGCCAGATCCCGCTCGTCGCCAAAATGAAGTAAGGGTCCGACACAGAAGAAGTTCACTGAGAGCTTTAATAGGAGCATCCACGCATATAGGCAGCCACAGGTCAACTGATTAGAACACAACCAAGAATGGAATGCTCATACAATAACCAATGAAATAAGAGACACAATGATGAGGGAGAAAAGAATGTTCATTCAACCAAGCTTGGTTAAATGAACATTACCACAAAAGGTCCGGTAAACATAAAGGAGCTGGAGCATTTGTGGAGGACGAGACAGCTCGATAAAGTGCGGCCCATGGTGTAATGGCTTGGCATTCTGTGCCATGTCTGTCAAAATAACTTGGAAACATTCAAACATTTCTGACCTTTAGACCTATAGGTTAGTGCCTGCATCCAAGCCAGTTTAAGTACTAACTGCCTCATGTCTCAAAATCACAAGGCTTGTGACCACAACAGTGTTTATCATTATGTATAAAACCCTTTTTATGAGTTGGAAAATTATTTCAACTAGTAAAAGAACTTTTGCAATCGCTTCCATATTGCAAATTCTAGGGTTCTTGAAAGGGGTTTTCTCCCTCCCCTTTCCAATTCAGAAAGGAATCTATTGATAGTTTATTACTGCAATTGCTGTCACAAGCCATGGATGCGCTAACGACCCCGATTTGGGGACATAACTCATTTGCAAATGTGAAGTGTCCCCTTAGGACCACTTACCCTTTGGAATCATGTTAGCAGCCTCAGGAGGAGATGTTTTCCGAAACCAAGACTTTTTGTTTTTCAAACCAGCATTGGTTCCTTTAAGGAAAATGGGCTGCTTTGAAAAAAATAATTTTCCATTTTGAAATGTACTTATAGTGATGATGGTGCTGTGCTTTTTCAGGTCTGTCATTACAGCCAATCACAAAGGGTCACAAATTGGCACCTGCCTAATGGCACCTGCAGGTCATTCTGTGACCCCCTGCAATTCAGTATTTTGTGGACTGACTTTGCACTGGGAGGAGCCTACTGGACAGGAACAGGAAGTTGGAGACTCTGGGGCACATCCTTCCTCTTGAAAAAAAGAAAAAAAGAAAAAGGACTCCTTGCACAAAAAAACTATAGCCAAATGTCAATTTGAGTCAATTTGATGAGTTTTTTTACTCCAAATCTTCATTTCGGGAATGCTAACGGCTAATGGAATAGTACTTTACAAACTGACATATGCATATATGCATATGTCAGTGTGCAAAGTACTATTCCATTAGCAAAATGTATGTGTGGAATTTACGACGACTTTTGGCAATTAAATAATACAGCAGGACCCTAACATTCATAAGGAGCTGGATGCCAATTTTTTTCACTCCTTGTTTTTAGTTCTACCTGTTGAACGTTGCATAAGACATAATAAAACTAAATTTAAGCGGTTTAGACAGCTGTCGGGTAACTAAATAGAGAAGTTGCTCTGCTATGCGCATGGTTACTGTCCATGATGGGCAAACTGTCTACTAATTAGCCAGCTACCAGGTAAATGATGAAGTTTCTTTTCAAGTTATTTGCAAAGCCACCAACAATACAGTACATCATTTCTGATTTTTAGCCAGCTGTCGGGTAAATATTGATATTTCTTTGCTACTTGACAGGCTACACTTCAAATAATTGCAAATGTCTGCTATTTAACCAGCAGCCATATATGAAATTAAGTTTATTTTCTATCTACATGACTGCTGACCTAATTGTACATGACTGCTGGTTTGCCCGCAGCTGGGTAGTGAGTGACATTTTCTGTTTACTTGTCTGCTAGGCATAAAGTACAAAGCTCTGGTATTTAGGCATCAGCCAGGTATATAGTGAATTTTTCTGCTATTTGCACGGCTGCCAGCCAAATAGTAAACCATTTCTGCTATTTACCCAGCAGCCAGGTAAATAGCAGAGAAAATTCACTATTTACCCAGTGGTCGGGTAACTAGAGGCTACCTTTTTAAATATATCCACAGGTACTATAATGAAAGCTAACCATAGCTTCAGTGAGGAGTTAATGTCCTGGCTATCTACCGGTATTCCTTTTTACTCCAAGTCCTCTTCTTCCTTGCCATAGTCCTCGGATGTCTTCCTCTGGCCCAAGGAAGGGAGGTGCCTACCGGGCCCATGAAGACTCTGGTATATCAGGAATGTAGAGTGGTAGATCCCTCCTTGTAGGTAAATAAGAAGGGGTGCAGGCTACGGTAGCATCCAGAAAAGTGCTCTTTCTTTTGTATATTCTTTCTGTCAGTGCTTGATAAACTATTTCTATGTACTGAGTCTCATGCTCTTAGAATAGTGATGAGGAAGACTAGACCTGGGAGTGATGAAGATTACCAGTAAGTAACGAGGCCAGACTGGCCATTCAGCTATTCATCAATTGGATCAAGTTATTTCCTTCAGAGATTAGATATGAAACACATTTCTAGGAACGGAACACACCACCAAAAGATATATAAATCAAAAATGCAAAAAATCACAGTTGAATCAGGTTTTCTGGGTGTTAAGATATTTATATAAATTTCATCATTTATAGACACCCATATATAAAGAGATAAGTTGCATACAAAGCTGCCAACATTGTGAAAATTAAAGTGAGTTGTGAATAGGTGACATAGTGTAATCAGTGACACAATAAGTGCTAACTATATACAAGGTGTTTTAAAATCTGTACATATTCAAAAAAGGCCAGGACAAAAGCCACACAATGAGCCTGCTACTCTGTTCAATTTCAGTATTTTTGAGCAGGGCCTTGAACTGGACCAGGATATCGTCGACGTTTCAACCCTAAATGTGCGATATTATAACATCTGGCGGGTCTTCATCAGGACTCAAGTAAGGGAGAGGGCTGGCAGCCTGCAGAGTTAGTGAAACGTGCGTTAGCATCGATAAAAAGAAAGAAAGTGTGTTCCAATAGCCACCAAGGTAAAATAGGGGCAACAGGAGGAAACTCACCTAACGGTAACCAGTAAGACTCCCGGTTGATGGCCCATCTAGTTATTTCCTGTAAAGACATTACAGTCAAGACTAAACAGCTATTATGGAAGCTTAGTGCGGTAAGTACACGCTGATAAAACTAAGGGATAGATTGAAGGGAAACCCATACATTATTTAAGGGATAGATGAAAGGGAAACCCCTATCGCACTTGTACATCGCCTATTACGCGGAGCAAAAATGAGAGGAAAAGGAGGGGTATAGGAAATCCATTACCAACATAGGCAAGGCAAAATTAATCATGCGGTATAAGTACGTTGATTAACAAGCTCTTGCACTCTTTGAAGGGCAAAAGAAAAGGAGAGCGCGCTAGTAACTCACGTTCTAAATGTGGGCTTCTCACAATGCAACGCAGCACTAATTAAGTCCGCCATGCATTATTGGCGATCAATGTAAACAGGCCTAATGGCACATAGATAGGGCTCACCGAGGCAGATCTTGCGTGGAGCCAAGCAAGATTTCCAAGCACAGGTGGATTATTCGTTAGAATCTGTAAGCAGAAATGGAAGCGCTAGTTACTCGCGCACCAATTACTTAAAGAAAAGAAAATGAGTCCCGATACAGTCCTGTGCTTCTCACCTTTAAATTTAACAACGGAACCAAATCAAAGAAGGAGCCAAATCCAGGAGGGAAGGCAGGGACAATGAATATTCCTGCCGTGTAACCGCGTTCAGTCGGTCTGTAGGACCGCGTCTGACAAGCAAAGGATAAGGCTGCTAATGCGCCGACAGGCGTCCGCGTGCTTGTCGGAAAATGACGTCACGCGTGCAGCAGCTGAGTGTCCGCATTTCTCGTTGCCAGGTAACGGCCGCTTAGATGCCGAACATGGCAAACGGACCTACAGCAACTAGATGCAATGAAGCAACCACTTGGTTATTGAGCGTGGCAATATTATGTTGAACCATAATAACGTGAACCGACTTAGTGCAGACGATTTTAAGGGATGGTTGGAAACTGGTTGCAAGGTGGCCAGTTACAAATCATTGTGTATACATAAACGCGCGTAAGTGCCCTATAGCATAAAGAGATATGCTATTCCAAGTATGGAATCAAATTGCGATGACCTGCTTGAATCCTATCCAGTATGTTGTTGTATCTAGTCACAGTCATAGTCATAGTTCTCATTGCATTGCTGCAAATCAATTACAGTAGTGACAGTAGTAATTCTTATTAACTTAGTGCACTGCAATAAATTCATAGCATAATCAAGAGCACACACAATAAATGTATAAAATTACATGTATGCAGGTATTTCGGCTCAAATGGTTAATTACACAATAACAACACCTGCATTCAATCTAGAATGATAGACATGGACAAAGCAAAGACAGCGAATGGCCTGTTTAGAATCGAACATATTGAATTACTGTCGATACATGTAAAACTTGTTAAAGGGTGGTCGTATACCAGCCAATGTACTGTCAACACCACACGCATCATCCATTTTGTTGCAAGGCTGTACTAAAAGTGCTAAACGTCTGTACCAAGATTCTACAATTGGCCCATTTGACGTGATGTTTCCTCAAATTCATTCAATCCCTCCATAACAGTATTAAGGAATGTATCCACCTGCATTCCTTTCGGTTAAGGGCCACCGAAAGCGAACCACCTCTTGGAGCTGGGCAGATTTTCTCAACCACCCACCATTTCATACTTTCCGGCTGATGGTTCTGTGACAGGAAGTGGTCAACTAGTGGGGCACCCTGCACCTTACATCTTATGCGGCTCATATGTTGTAATATTCTAACCTTTACTTTCTGGGTGGTTTGGCCCACATAGAGTAGATTGCAGGGACAACAGATAACATATATTAGGTTGGTGCTGTTACAGTTTGTGAAGCTCAATGATTTATATGTTCTGTTAGCATGTAAAAAGTGGAACCTTCCACGGTCAGTGGACAAGCTTTGCACTGACCGCATTTGCGATGACCAATTACCGGTGGCAGGCCCAATTGGTTTCTCAAATTCGGTGGTTTTGGGAGTCAAGGTACGCTTTGACTACATTGTCTTTTATACTTCTGCCCCTTTTGAACGCAAAAAGTGGATCTTCAGTGGTATGGAGTTCACTTGAGACAAGGTTCCAATACTTTTTCACAATTTTCTTAATGTCATTACTTTTGCAATTGAATGTAGTCACACACACAATCTTCTCAGTTTTTCAGGTTTCTCTTTTACTTGTAGCAATAGATCACGCGGGCAATACCAAGCCCGTTTGCGTGAGCGTTTTAGCAGGCCTATAGGATAGCCTCTCTCTTTCAAGCGGGTGGTAAGGGTCTCTGTTTCCTTGAAGAAGTCTGTTCTCCGGGTGCAGTTCCTCCTCAACCTAAAGTACTGACCATAGGGTAGGTTATCCCTTAGGTTGCGAGGGTGATGCGATTCATACTTGAGGAGTGTATTCCTTTCAGTGGGTTTGCGGTAAAGATCACAAAACAAGTAACCATCCTCCACTTTAAATGTTAGATCAAGGAAGTTGATAGCCTTGTCACTGTAAGTCATAGTAAACTGGATATCGCTCGACTTTGCATTAAGCCAGTCGTGAAATTGCTTAAGGTCATCTTCGGTGCCTGACCAAATCATTATCACGTCATCTATGTAGCGTTTCCAAACCTCAATTTGATTTATGTAGGGATTGTCATGGGTGTAAAGATGTTCCTCTTCATAAGCGTCCATGAAGATATTCGCCAGACTAGGTGCATAGGTGGCTCCCATCGCGAC
The DNA here is from genome assembly GCA_963921515.1 of Calotriton arnoldi. Classification (NCBI taxonomy): domain Eukaryota; kingdom Metazoa; phylum Chordata; class Amphibia; order Caudata; family Salamandridae; genus Calotriton; species Calotriton arnoldi. The sequence continues at coordinate 601,491 of CAWUFW010006003.1, read as the reverse complement.
GCCCTTGCATTGGTAATAGAATTTCTTCCTGAAGATGAAGTAATTATGCTTCATTGCGATTTCCAAAAGGTCAATCAAGAAGTCGGTGGGTATCCAATGAGGTCTTGGCCTTTTGTCCAATGTAGTTCTAATAACCTCTAACGCCTTACCCTGAGGGATAGAGGTATATAGAGAGGACACATCAAGTGTGACAAGTAATTGGGTTTGGATATCATACGGTTGGCCTTCCAATAGTTGAATGATATGCATAGTGTCACGTACGAACGACTTGGTTTCTGGTATCCAGGGTTGCAAAAAATGATCAATGAACTGGTTAAGGGGTTCTAAAATTGATCCACACCCAGATACGATGGGTCTGCCGGGTGGCTTCTCCAAGCGCTTATGTATCTTGGGCAAAGTGTATATTGTAGGAATCCTGGCTTCTCTTTTGTTTAGAAAATCACTCTCCGGTTGACTCAGGAATCCCATTGTCAATCCAACAGTTGTTAACTTCTCAATCAGTGATTTTATCTCCGAGATGGGATCCTTGGGTATGGGGCGATAGCTATCTCTGACTCCCAACTGGAGTTCTATTTCCTCCACATAATCACTGCTATTTTGCAACACCACAGCACCACCTTTATCTGCAGCCTTGATGACAATGGCATCATTGGTTCCCAACGTGGATAATGCCATTCTTTCTTGCTTGCTGATGTTATGCTTTATGTACCTTTTTTCTTCCATTAGGTCCATAGTTTCTTGTAGGACAATCTTCTCATAGGCTAAAATCTTCTCGCTCATCAAATATGAGCCTGGTGTGAAAGTAGAAGGTGGTTTGAACGGTGTGGCAGCTAGTGTCGGGATGTAAATATTCTTGCTGAAATAATACTTCAGTCGGATTTTTCTGAAGAACCTTAAGAGATCCAGCTTGACACTGAACGAGTCAGGAACTGTAGTGGGGACAAATGACAAACCCTTGGAGAGTACGTCCCTTTCGGCTGCCGATATTGTATAATCAGAAAGATTAATTATCGGGTCCGTACTTATCATCATAGGCTGTCCAACATGCTGTGGCTGGTTGACAGACATCGGGGCCATAGGGATTTCAGTAGTAGTCGTCCTTGGTTCAATAGCTATTTCAGCTCTTACACAAGGTCCCAGTTCCTTGCTGCAGTCCATTGTGATCATGCATTGTTGTACGTCTTTTTGTGATGTTATTTGTGCTTGATAGGACAAACCTAATCCTAACTCCATGTTATACCCAGTCGTTTTCGAAATGGCGCCAAGGGTATTGGTCCTTTGCTGTAAGTCACTGGCCTCAGGCAATGCAGTGGCTGTCAAAGGGAAAGTGTCCTGATCTGGGGGGTTTTCAAAAGCAAAGGGAGGGACAACAGTTGTAGGGCCTGGTGTATGTATCTTCACCATCTGTAAGTTTGTCTGCGTGTTGAGATCTCCCCATGTGTTTCCGGTTGATAGAAGCGGACACGTGAATTGGTTTGCCCTGCATTCCTCCCCTTGTTCCATCCCCTTGCGCGTTCCCAATTCTGCTCCGAACCGCCACCCCTGTTGGACTGTCGGTTGCCTTCCCCTAAAAAATGTTGTCCCTGATAAACCTGACGACTGGTGGATGGTTTTTCTACGTCAGAGTCAGATCCGCTCCCTACTGAGGAGTCGGAAAAGGTATTGAAACGCCTGGGACCCTGTCTGCTTCTGTTGGAAAAGAAACCCTGGCTATCTTGCTGATAGTAATCGTCAGCCAAGTATGGATAAGTGAGCTTCTTGTCGTAATTTCTTACGTCTTTAGATAGTTTCTCTAGCTATCTATCTAAAGACGTAAGAAATTACGACAAGAAGCTCACTTATCCATACTTGGCTGACGATTACTATCAGCAAGATAGCCAGGTTTCTTTTCCAACAGAAGCAGACAGGGTCCCAGGCGTTTCAATACCTTTCCGACTCCTCAGTAGGGAGCGGATCTGACTCTGACGTAGAAAACCATCCACCAGTCGTCAGGTTTATCAGGGACAACATTTTTAGGGGAAGGCAACCGACAGTCCAACAGGGGTGGCGGTTCGGAGCAGAATTGGGAACGCGCAAGGGGATGGAACAAGGGGAGGAATGCAGGGCAAACCAATTCACTTGTCCGCTTCTATCAACCGGAAACACATGGGGAGATCTCAACACGCAGACAAACTTACAGATGGTGAAGATACATACACCAGGCCCTACAACTGTTGTCCCTCCCTTGCTTTTGAAAACCCCCAGATCAGGACACTTTCCTTTGACAGCCACTGCATTGCCTGAGGCCAGTGACTTACAGCAAAGGACCAATACCCTTGGCGCCATTTCGAAACGACTGGGTATAACATGGAGTTAGGATTAGGTTTGTCCTATCAAGCACAAATAACATCACAAAAAGACGTACAACAATGCATGATCACAATGGACTGCAGCAAGGAACTGGGACCTTGTGTAAGAGCTGAAATAGCTATTGAACCAAGGACGACTACTACTGAAATCCCTATGGCCCCGATGTCTGTCAACCAGCCACAGCATGTTGGACAGCCTATGATGATAAGTACGGACCCGATAATTAATCTTTCTGATTATACAATATCGGCAGCCGAAAGGGACGTACTCTCCAAGGGTTTGTCATTTGTCCCCACTACAGTTCCTGACTCGTTCAGTGTCAAGCTGGAGCTCTTAAGGTTCTTCAGAAAAATCTGACTGAAGTATTATTTCAGCAAGAATATTTACATCCCGACACTAGCTGCCACACCGTTCAAACCACCTTCTACTTTCACACCAGGCTCATATTTGATGAGCGAGAAGATTTTAGCCTATGAGAAGATTGTCCTGCAAGAAACTATGGACCTAATGGAAGAAAAAAGGTACATAAAGCATAACATCAGCAAGCAAGAAAGAATGGCATTATCCACGTTGGGAACCAATGATGCCATTGTCATCAAGGCTGCAGATAAAGGTGGTGCTGTGGTGTTGCAAAATAGCAGTGGTTATGTGGAGGAAATAGAACTCCAGTTGGGAGTCAGAGATAGCTATCGCCCCATACCCAAGGATCCCATCTCGGAGATAAAATCACTGATTGAGAAGTTAACAACTGTTGGATTGACAATGGGATTCCTGAGTCAACCGGAGAGTGATTTTCTAAACAAAAGAGAAGCCAGGATTCCTACAATATACACTTTGCCCAAGATACATAAGCGCTTGGAGAAGCCACCTGGCAGACCCATCATATCTGGGTGTGGATCAATTTTAGAACCCCTAACCAGTTCATTGATCATTTTTGCAACCCTGGATACCAGAAACCAGTTGTTCGATACGTGACACTATGCATATCATTCAACTATTGGAAGGCCAACCGTATGATATCCAAACCCAATTACTTGTCACACTTGATGTGTCCTCTCTATATACCTCTATCCCTCAGGGTAAGGCGTTAGAGGTTATTAGAACTACATTGGACAAAAGGCCAAGACCTCATTGGATACCCACCGACTTCTTGATTGACCTTTTGGAAATCGCAATGAAGCATAATTACTTCATCTTCAGGAAGCAATTCTATTACCAATGCAAGGGCGTCGCGATGGGAGCCACCTATGCACCTAGTCTGGCGAATATCTTCATGGACGCTTATGAAGAGGAACATCTTTACACCCATGACAATCCCTACATAAATCAAATTGAGGTTTGGAAACGCTACATAGATGACGTGATAATGATTTGGTCAGGCACCGAAGATGACCTTAAGCAATTTCACGACTGGCTTAATGCAAAGTCGAGCGATATCCAGTTTACTATGACTTACAGCGACAAGGCTATCAACTTCCTTGATCTAACATTTAAAGTGGAGGATGGTTACTTGTTTTGTGATCTTTACCGCAAACCCACTGAAAGGAATACACTCCTCAAGTATGAATCGCATCACCCTCGCAACCTAAGGGATAACCTACCCTATGGTCAGTACTTTAGGTTGAGGAGGAACTGCACCCGGAGAACAGACTTCTTCAAGGAAACAGAGACCCTACCACCCGCTTGAAAGAGAGGCTATCCTATAGGCCTGCTAAAACGCTCACGCAAACGGGCTTGGTATTGCCCGCGTGATCTATTTCTACAAGTAAAAGAGAAACCTGAAAAACTGAGAAGATTGTGTGTGTGACTACATTCAATTGCAAAAGTAATGACATTAAGAAAATTGTGAAAAGTATTGGAACCTTGTCTCAAGTGAACTCCATACCACTGAAGATCCACTCTTTGCGTCAAAAGGGGCAGAAGTATAAAAGACAATGTAGTCAAAGCGTACCTTGACTCTCAAAACCACCGAATTTGAGAAACCAATTGGGCCTGTCACCGGTAATTGGTCATCGCAAATGCGGTCAGTGCAAAGCTTGTCCACTGACCGTGGAAGGTTCCACTTTTTTACATGCTAACAGAACATATAAATCATTGAGCTTCACAAACTGTAACAGCACCAACCTAATATATGTTATCTGTTGTCCCTGCAATCTACTCTATGTGGGCCAAACCACCCAGAAAGTAAAGGTTAGAATATTACAACATATGAGCCGCATAAGATGTAAGGTGCAGGGTGCCCCACTAGTTGACCACTTCCTGTCACAGAACCATCAGCCGGAAAGTATGAAATGGTGGGTGGTTGAGAAAATCTGCCCAGCTCCAAGAGGTGGTTCGCTCGGTGGCCCTTAACCGAAAGGAATGCAGGTGGATACATTCCCTTAATACTGTTATGGAGGGATTGAATGAATTTGAGGAAACATCACGTCAAATGGGCCAATTGTAGAATCTTGGTACAGACGTTTAGCACTTTTAGTACAGCCTTGCAACAAAATGGATGATGCGTGTGGTGTTGACAGTACATTGGCTGGTATACGACCACCCTTTAACAAGTTTTACATGTATCGACAGTAATTCAATATGTTCGATTCTAAACAGGCCATTCGCTGTCTTTGCTTTGTCCATGTCTATCATTCTAGATTGAATGCAGGTGTTGTTATTGTGTAATTAACCATTTGAGCCGAAATACCTGCTATACATGTAATTTTATACATTTATTGTGTGTGCTCTTGATTATGCTATGAATTTATTGCAGTGCACTAAGTTAATAAGAATTACTACTGTCACTACTGTAATTGATTTGCAGCAATGCAATGAGAACTATGACTATGACTGTGACTAGATACAACAACATACTGGATAGGATTCAAGCAGGTCATCGCAATTTGATTCCATACTTGGAATAGCATATCTCTTTATGCTATAGGGCACTTACGCGCGTTTATGTATACACAATGATTTGTAAATATAAAAAATATTTCTCTTGGACACGTACAGAAATACACCTTCAATCCGTTGTATACCTGCTCCTATGCCCATGCAATCAGGGATATATTGGTGAGACATCTAGAGAACTCCGTATTCGGTTGGGGGAGCATAAATCCGCTATTAAAAACCAAAAAGAGAATGCCCCTCTTGTGAGCCATTTTATGAAGGAAGGTCATACTCTCACAGATTTTAGGTGGTTCATTATTGAAAAAATAGAAGGCAATAAAAGATCAGGAGACTTAACACTTAAACGTAAGAATCGCGAACAATGGTATATTTCAATTCTAGACACCATTCGTACGGGTTTAAATACAAAAGAGGATTGGATGAGATTAGTTGAGTAGACATTAATGTTTTTTAGGCTTTAATTCTAAGCAAGTCTATTGTTGGGTCTTTGTGTGGCCCCTTTTGTTGACATTAGCGGTGTACCGGCAACCGCTTTTGTTATGAGCGGTGGTCGCATTTAGGCTTGGCAATATAATCCATGGGTCGACTTACTGACCCATGGTAGTTATTGGGGAGGATAGTATTTGCGGCAACTTGGACCTTATATCAGGTCCTCATGTGACCTGTGGTTTCGAAATTGGTAGTGTACCTGCAACCGCTTTTGAGCGGCTGTCACATTCAGGATTGGTAATATGATCCATGGGTCGATTTTTTGACCCAAGGTTTTTATTGAGATTGATTATACTCGACGTAACCTGGACCTTAGATCGGGTCCTCGTGTGACCCTGGTTTCTAAATTGGCGAGTATAGGAATTTATAGCAATAAATGCTATGTAAACATTGGCTCTCCAAGTGGTGGAGATTGAGTATTAGCCTCTTTATTATTTCGCTCATTATCACTATGGGGGTAGGACCCACCAATTCATATTGGATGTTAGGGCCGCTTTAAGGAAATGAGTCCACAAGGGGCGTATTGTAGTGACTTTACGATCACAGGTGAAATGAATTGAGGCTCACTTGATGTATAAAACACACACTGTGGGAGGATCGAGCAGTCAGTTTAAACGCCGCGAAGGAGAGGGAAGCAGTATACCGGGTGACACGAGGCTATTTATCCCCACCGGATTTTACGGTAAGCGTGGGAGGGTTCCACTTGGAGTTTCCTTTAGCATACTCAGTTGCATTCATGGTTAATACCCTGTAAACAACTTAGGGAGGATACGATAAGCGGGTGAAATAGGATTTTACATGTTGCTATGAGCTTTAAACACCGGGTAGTATTGGAAACCCTGTGAGACTCGATAAGCGCTTTAACGGGTTTTTCTACTTAAAAGTAATGACAGTACTTTTTTAACAGAGCGTTTCAAAATATATGCGTCCTTTTTTCTTGTTATTCTAACAATATTGGCGATAGACCCATAGAAAGTAAATAACAGAGGGCAAATGAGTCAGGGATACAGTCGCTTTAATAAAGAATTGCTTGAGTTGCCTTGGTAAAAAATTGTTTGTAAAAGAATGATGGGACAACTCAATAGAATAATAAATATGTCGTTATTTTAGGTGTGAAGCTCGTGCACCATCTATCAAAATAAGGAACAACGGAATATATAAATTAAATTCCATATTGAATTCCTCTACAAATTTAATTTATAGTGATGTTTGTATATACACACGAATCAACTGAGGTTAGTGACCCATTGGCACTTGGATTTTATTTATATTATCCAACTATGGAGTGGATAGGGTCAGAGTTGGAATGTAACTGTATTGTTTTTCCAATTAGAATTAGATTCACTGACAAGGTGGAGCCACGGGGGTTCATATGAACTACGTGACAACGATAAAGAATCCTCTTATGGTTTTTGGGAAGACTGATTGTGTGAACGTCGCATACATCATTATAGGTATGTATTTTGAGTGACAGTTTTAATAATTTTTTTTAGAATGAAAGAATGAATGTGTGAGGATATATGTATATTGGAGAGTGATGGTGAATTTTGACAATATGAGGTATTTGCTGATTGGGTGATGTACATATCTGTTAGTAAGAAATAGGACCATAAATGATTGTGTAGTTTTGTTGAACCCGTAAAATAGCTATGTGGACATATTGATAACAGACCCCGAACGAATTAAAGTGACATGGGTTGGTTTTTATATTATGCATATTCTGTGTCATTTGGATATTTTTAAATTATATGCTGTGGATAAAAAACAAAAAACATTTTTTAAATGTGGGAAGTGTTTTGATTAATGAAGTAATATGATCAATTATTTTTAATTTGAATAGTAAGTTGTGCTGATTGTATGTTTTTTGTCTTGATTAGGTGTACTGAATTTTAAAACTGTTGAGAGAGAGACAAGCATTGCATTTGTCCTGATGAAGGTGGTACCTCAATAATTTTTACCACTGAAACGCGTCGACGCCCGTATTTCTATTTTGTTATATCCAGGAACGGCCTTTTGTCTAATGAAATGATAAATGAATAGACTAATGGTGTTTATGTATTTGATTCCTGTTGGGAATAACCTTTTTGATGAATTTACAGGTTTCACATTTTTTTGTCTCTCATGATGTCTCAGGTTCTTAATGTGTGAATTTATGTTTTTTATTATTATTGTATTTTTGGTTATTATTGTATGATTTTTAATGTGATTTTAACTCATTTTTAATAAATCTTGAATTTGTTATACACTTGAGTATTTTATCTTTATGTAATATATGGTTGTTTTTCTGGGTTCAATTGTATGGTGTTTATGGAGGAATTTGTATATGTGATATAGCAGTGCGCAACTGGTTGTGAATCTGGTTGATTGTGTACCGGATTGAAGGTGTATTTCTGTACGTGTCCAAGAGAAATATTTTTTATATTTACCAGTGGTACCCTGTCTCTTGGTTAGTGGGGTCACTCCCTATTCTTCTAATACACAATGATTTGTAACTGGCCACATTGCAACCAGTTTCCAACCATCCCTTAAAATCGTCTGCACTAAGTCGGTTCACGTTATTATGGTTCAACATAATATTGCCACGCTCAATAACCAAGTGGTTGCTTCATTGCATCTAGTTGCTGTAGGTCCGTTTGCCATGTTCGGCATCTAAGCGGCCGTTACCTGGCAACGAGAAATGCGGACACTCAGCTGCTGCACGCGTGACGTCATTTTCCGACGTGCACGCGGACGCCTGTCGGCGCAATAGCAGCCTTATCCTTTGCTTGTCAGACGCTGTCCTACAGACCGACTCAACGCGGTTACACGGCAGGAATATTCATTGTCCCTGCCTTCCCTCCTGGATTTGGCTCCTTCTTTGATTTGGTTCCGTTGTTAAATTTAAAGGTGAGAAGCACAGGACTGTATCGGGACTCATTTTCTTTTCTTTAAGTAATTGGTGCGCGAGTAACTAGCGCTTCCATTTCTGCTTACAGATTCTAACGAATAATCCACCTGTGCTTGGAAATCTTGCTTGGCTCCACGCAAGATCTGCCTCGGTGAGCCCTATCTATGTGCCATTAGGCCTGTTTACATTGATCGCCAATAATGCATGGCGGACTTAATTAGTGCCGCGTTGCATTGTGAGAAGCCCACATTTAGAACGTGAGTTACTAGCGCGCTCTCCTTTTCTTTTGCCCTTCAAAGAGTGCAAGAGCTTGTTAATCAACGTACTTATACCGCATGATTAATTTTGCCTTGCCTATGTTGGTAATGGATTTCCTATACTCCTCCTTTTCCTCTCATTTTTGCTCCGCGTAATAGGCGATGTACAAGTGCGAAAGGGGTTTCCCTTTCATCTATCCCTTAAATAATATATGGGTTTCCATTCAATCTATCCCTTAGTTTTATCAGCGTGTACTTACCGCACTAAGCTTCCATAATAGCTGTTTAGTCTTGACTGTAATGTCTTTACCCCAGGAAATAACTAGATGGGCCATCAACCGGGATTCTTACTGGTTACCGTTAGGTGAGTTTCCTCCTGTTGCCCCTATTTTACCTTGGTGGCTATTGGAACACACTTTCTTTCTTTTTATCGATGCTAACGCACGTTTCACTAACTCTGCAGGCTGCCAGCCCTCTCCCTTACTTGAGTCCTGATGAAGACCCGCCAGATGTTATAATATCGCACATTTAGGGTTGAAACGTCGATGATATCCTGGTCCAGTTCAAGGCCCTGCTCAAAAATACTGAAATTGAACAGAGTAGCAGGCTCATTGTGTGGCTTTTGTCCTGGCCTTTTTTGAATATGTACAGATTTTAAAACACCTTGTATATAGTTAGCACTTATTGTGTCACTGATTACACTATGTCACCTATTCACAGCTCACTTTAATTTTCACAATGTTGGCAGCTTTGTATGCAACTTATCTCTTTATATATGGGTGTCTATAAATGATGAAATTTATATAAATATCTTAACACCCAGAAAACCTGATTCAACTGTGATTTTTTGCATTTTTGATTTATATATCTTTTGGTGGTGTGTTCCGTTCCTAGAAATGTTTTTCATATCTAATCTCTGAAGGAAATAACTTGATCCAATTGATTGGTACTTTAAGAAATATTGTGGTTATACCCGACAGAACCATTGTATATTTTGTATTATAATACCCAGGTTCTGAGGGACACTGGGTCACCCCATTGTTTATTGAGCATTCAGCTATTCAAGCATTTCGCCTGTCGGTTGCGGGCTGGGGGCGGCTTCTGTTGGAGGAAGTGATGTTAAGACCCAGCATTTCCCTCCTGACCGCACTCTATTCCCAGTATCCTTTAACATTGGACTTTTAACAAGGTCTGAAGTTGATTTACAGTCCAGCACTAAGCACTAAATGCTCACCATCATACAGGCTCTGCCACGTAGCAAGGGGAGTTTGTTGTGCTTACACCCTAAACTGATGGTCCACAGAGCCTCTTCCTGTATGCTGTGGAGAAATATTAAGCCTGGGCATAAAACTCTGCTCCGCTCTGAGTTTTTTTTGTGTTGGCGTGCAAGAAATGCATTTTCTCGCGCTCCATCGCCGACGAGATTTCCGAGCTGTTCGCGAGCGCCACGAGATTTGCTTGGCTGGCTCATTGTGTCCAGCGAGAGTTTGCGTTCGCCAACACATCATTCGCGCATGTCAGCTGAGTTCTGGTGGGGATTTTGTGATGACCTTGATACCGAACGTGCAAGATCTACCACGACTGCAATCTGGAGAAGGTTCTCTCCCCAAGCAGCATCAAAACATTTCCGAAATGACGATTTGCAGTAAAAAAAACTCCTCAAATTGACATTTGGCTATACTTTGTTTGTGCAAGGAGTCCTTTTTCTTTTTTTACTTTTTTTTAAGAGGAAGAAAGTGCCCCAGAGTCTCCAACTTCCTGTTCCTGTCCAGCAGGCTCCTCCCAGTGCTTTGTCCATCTCCTGGTCACTTTTCATTTGGATGTGGAGCTGGAAGGATCACTCTTTGTGTCTGCTACATAATATATAATTGGATTTGAGGACTTTGAAATTGAGCTTTCACAAGTAAGTTGGAAAACTGGTGTTGTTGTTTGTTTGATTGAGGCCATGCACCTGGATTTATTTGTACTTTGTAAGCCCAGAACTACCCATGGGTGCATGAAACAACTGTTTCTATGGTGTCTGTTGAATTTAAACGTCATTTAGGCCATGGATGGCATTAGATTGAAATACAAAATGTTTTTTTGTGGTATTTCACTTTTTTTCATGTGTGTTAATGTCTTTGTTGGATGTGTGTGGTTGTAACTTGCAAACCTTTTTAACCATGTGGATTTAAGTTTGTTGGCATTCTTACATTGAAGATGTGTTGTGTAGCATGCCTTCTTTGTCTGGCCAGTGTGTGAGTGTGTTTGCATTGCAATAGCAGGCCAGCATTTGCCTTGGCTCCCCATGTGGCGAGACCATTTTGTAAAGCCTGCTTGTGTTCATTGTTTTCCAGGCCTCCTGCTTTTTGTTGTGACCATGTGGCTGGCGGCCATTTTGTGAAGGCAGTCAGTGTGCATTTGCCATAGGCTTGCATGTCTTTCCTTTGTTCCCCCATGGCTTATTGCTTCTTGTTGTGGCCTTGCTATGTAGCTAGCAGCCATTTTGTAAAGGCAACAAGTGTGCTTTTGCCATAAGCCTGCATGTCTTCTCTTTGTTCTCAAATGCCTTCTTCTTGCTTGTTGTTGTTGATAATGACCATGTAGCACTGGCTGGCAGCCATTTTGTGTGTTCAGCCAGTGTGCCCCTTTGCCATATGCTTGCATGGTGGTTGATCAATGAGATCATAGCAGCATAATAAATTAATAAATAGACACTTGAGGGTAATTTTTATTTTTTACTTATTTATAATTTTTTTAATTATTATTTTAATTGATTTTTTCATAATATTTTTCAATTTATCTAGTTTGTTTAATTTTTTCAATTTTTATTTTCAAACTTTTTAAATATTTTTTTCATCGTTTTTTTGCAAAAAAAATTTCAAAGTTTTTTCAGTTTAATAAGTAACATGATTTGGCAACAATGAACCATTAACCCCATTTCTGATATATGGCGTGCACAACAGTATTCATTGTCTAGGGATTGTTCCATTGTCATTTGTCAGCTGCAGCTCCCCGAGTGCCGTATCCCGCGTGATGCACAATGCACATAAAGCAAACCGTTACATCTGTATTTTGTTTTTCTTCTTTCCTATCCTTCCTGAGTATACTGTACAGTACACCATGGAAGCTTATGTTGTTGTGAAAGTCTCACAAATGGTTATGCTGTACTGTTAATTTTTTTAATGACTGAGGTAACAAGTGTGACCACACACACTAAATGATAGTATATTTGTTTGTACTAGTGATTGAGCTACAACAATGCCATGTTTCAATGATGTTCTTCTTGCTTCTTTGCTTTTAGGTGCACAAGAGGAGGAGACAACATCACTCATAGTACTGCCAGACAGAAGGCCTGTGCACGACGTGACGTGTGACCACAGACATCTCTTCAACTTGTGAAGCTAAGTGCTGGTACTAACTGACAGCTTCAAGATGGCCATAAAGAAGAAAGGTACCAGTATGAAGAAAGTTGCCAGTGAGAAGAAGGCACTTACCACCACCGGTATGCCGCCCAAGACCTTTTTTGGAAAACCAAAAATTGCGCCTGCAGCAGCGGTGTCCGGGGATCAAGCTGGAAGCAGCATCCCTGCATCAGCGGACCCACCCTAACAACCTAGGCACAAGCCCATGTCTGTCTCAGAGGCAGCCAGTCTAATCATGGCAACGCTGACGAGCAGTGATGTTGAAATTGACTGATCGCAAAGTAGTACCCAGTCAATGCAGGAAACTCAGATAAGTGGACAACAACAGCCGCAACCACCAATAGTAGTTCCTACAGAAGTAGGGGCAGTTCAGGAGATAGAGCTTCCTGCTGAGGAAGAAGAGCAAGCCACTCTTTCAGAATATTCATTGTCTTCCAGATCCCCAGCAAGAAAAAGGAGGGTTAGTCCATCAACTTCTTCTCCAAGCCCCCTTCTGATTATCTAGACACCACTTGGATCCCGCCTCAGTCTGAGAGTGAGACACACCACGAGACAAGGCTAGGAAGTTATGGAGATAGATGTAGAAGAGGCGGATGATGACCAGCCAGTCATCATGGAAGTTAGCCCGGCCCCAGTGCAGACCGACATTACCCCATCCCAAATTGCTGTGAGGGATGTGGCACCACAGATACCACCCACACCACCTCCAGCTGCCATATTTACAAAGTCCTGGCAGTGACCTACATCCACAACTACCTCAGTAGAAGTAGGTACTGCAGAGAGTCAAACGTCACACCCACCTACCAGTTCATCCAACATTGCAAGTGGCACCAGCATCATCAGAAAGTTTGCCCCCCCCCCCCCAGTTTGGGACTTCTTTTTGGTTAGCAAGAAGGAGGTGAGCATTGCTATATGCTCCCTTTGTGGAGCAAGTGTTAGTCGGGGTAAGCTTGGTACAAACTATGGTACTGGAGGCCAAACAACCCATTTGAGAAAACACCACGTGATCCAGTGGGAGGCACACCTTAGACTAGGAAGAGAGAGTAGTAGGACAAGTAAGGGTACTGCATCTATTTGTTGGTGTGTTACTCTATCAGCAGATTTCAAAAACTGACTGCGGCCCTGCGGCAAAGGAAACAGTGCGAAGTAAAAAAGTAACCCCCATAAAAAAGATTTACATCATATGTAAAACTATAAATGTATTCCCCTAACGAATATAAACTTGAAGAAAAGCCACAACACCTGACCCACCTTTCTCCCTAACCCCAACCAATGTCCAAAGTAAAGCAAGTCCAAAATTAAAATTGTCCATAAATCAAATGTCCATAAAAAAAATTATAAACCCAAGTTTTCCCCAACTCCCAAATTCCCACCCTCTCCCCAACAAGTCTCACCCACCAAACAAAATATTAAAAAAGGGTCAAGAGAGACCTAGCGGTGGGCTAGGACTTGGATCTTCCTCTCCAGCTGGTCAAAATGCTCCTCCATCCTGGCTTCCAGGCATGCCATCTTCAGGAGCATGCAGCGCTGAAAGGCTCTAAGTGTACAAGGAAGAGCAGCAGTGGTTGAATGGTGGCAGGCGGCTGCAGGACCACGGTGCCGTACCACCGGAGGCACTGGGGCCAGACTGGGGCCCAGGGCATTGGAGGCTGCAGCTGCTGCCGCCTTCTCCTCCAAGGCCACCAGCCGCCGATATTCTGCCCTGATGGCCTCCATCTTCCTTTGCTGGTACTTGGAAGCTATCTCCTGCCTGATGGGTTGGGAAGGAGTAGCTATGTCAAGAAAGAAAAAAGACAAATTGAAAATAATACTCTTAGCAAAACAGTAACACATAAAATTATATAGTGGCACAATAGCACTAGCAGTACATAACATTTGTGGTATCCTCGATTCCTCGGCCCCTAAGATTTGGATGTGGTTAGAGTTTCAGGCATTAGGCACTATGGAGTAGACAAGTATTCTACTTCTCTCTCTTGTTTATCTAAATTAATCTTGTAGGCATGCCAGCTCAGCTTGCGCCCTAGAAGTGTTGCAGACTTGCGTTACTTTACTACTGTCTGCAGGTGGGGCAGCTGTACTACACAAATATCTCTTTTTCTATTATGGCCACTGTAGGAGAGTAGGATCTGCCTCTTATGTTGCCCCCACTTTTTTTCTGATGTTTACACTGGTTTCTGGCTATAGTCTGGCTGGGACCCTGCCAATCAGGGCCCCAGCCTCTCTGTTCTCTCTAAACGACTTGGAGTGCACTCTAGGTGCACTAGTGATTGGATACTGTGGTACCTTATGAGTCCCTAGTATATAGTACCTTAGGTACCAAGGGCATAGGTACTTCGCAGGCCTACCAGGGGCTGAAGCATGTATTATGCCACCCCTGGGAAGCAGACTAAATCTGACACCACAGGCCTGCTACTGCAGCCTGGGTGAGGAAGTGCTAGCACTCCTCACTGAGATATAGGTCCCCTATATCTCTCCTGCACACACATTTAAACCTATCAGTCACCCCTAAGGCAGGCCCTATCAATCCTAAGGGCAGGGTGCTTAGTTTCTATGTGAGGGGGTGCCTCTGCCTGAGCAGGGCCCCTCTGCAGCTCTCAGAGTCTATTCTCTGGGGCTGTTTGTGAATGCAGTCAAACCATATACCCTTAAGTGCATTATATCCTCGCGGTAAATGCTAACTTTGGAATGGCTGCATCAAAACATGTCGTGTTTGGTGTCAAACACTTTGGAATCATACCCCCACACCAGTAACTGGTGTGGGAGTATGATCCCACCCTTCTAGAGGGATGGACATGTACCTACTGTGGAAACGCGGTAGAATCCTGAAGAGCCCTGGAATCACAAAATGGATGCCACCAGTCACAGACACTGGGCTGCCCTCCTGCTGATGACCGACACTCGCAGTGGAGGAGGCCCAACAATAGGTATCCTGTCCCAAGGCGGTGTGACCACCTCCCAGACAGGGTTTAGTGTATTGGGGCTGGGTGGGTGCACTCCTAGAGTGCTTTGAAGTCCTGCACTGGGGGAGCAGAAAGCTCCTCTGTGCATACACCAGTTCAAACCAGATCAGGGGCTACCTGCCCCTGCTCTGGCGTGAAACTGGACAAAGGGAAGTGGGTGTAGCCACCCACTCCCCTGACCCTCCCATAGGTGGGGTCATAGAGCTAGTCCCTCCCTTCTTTTTAGTATAAGAGGGGGAACCTGTGCATTGCAACCTAGATACCCCTGGACGACGCTCTAAAGACGAATCCCAGACCTTCGATGTTCCACTACCTCTGGAAGACTGAAGAATCTCCCTTGGAGTCAAGGAGTGACTCCCCTGCTTGGCAGGCACCAAAAACTACAACGACGGTCGCAAACTATGCCGCTCCCACCGGAGCACAAAGTCCCTGCAGCCCAGGAAGAGGATTTCCTGACTCCTCCAAGGCCATCGTGAGTCCCCAGCGAAGCTGAGGCAAGTGAACCCCACGAGTAACGAGGAACCGCAGACCCTGGGTACCGTGCACTATTGTCAAGTGCAACCCCTTCACGACGTTCTACGAACTTGTTCTTTGGACCACGTGTGGTCCCCGCCTCTAGCAGAGATTCCTCCCAGGATCAGAGGCCTACCCCGTCTCGAGTGACCGTGGGCCCCTGTTGAGTGAATCCTCCCGAGGCGTCTTTGCGATCCCTTGCCAGCCAGCTTGTGGGTCCCCTGAAGACTTTCCTAAGAAACCAAAGGGCTCCCCTGGTTGCTCCAGGCCTGCCCTGACCTACGCTCGCTGGGTAAGATCCTCAGACCTTGCTGGTCTGCCCCATTGACTTTTTATCTTCTCCACGAGACTTGCTGCTACCAAGGCTTGTTGGCTCCAATTGGGTCGCCGACACCGCAGTCAGCTGCAGACATCGTGGTGTTGTAATTTGGCAGCACTTAAGTTAAGCATTGGCTGAAGACAGCCTGTATTTAGAGGCTAAATTGTCCGCTTTGTGGAATCCATTTTGTATTTCTGGCAGCCATTTTGGCTGCCATGTGCTACCATGTGCTCACCATGTGCTCTGTCCTACCTTCCTGTCAACTGCTCTTGAAATCTGCCTAGAGACAAGTTAACTTTAGTTCCTCTTGCTTTGCACATGCTCAGTTGAGCTTGCAGCTGTTTCAAGTTTATAAATGTCAGGATGTGTCTACTAAAAGTAGAAACTGTTAGCTCCACCCACTTGTCGACTGTGCATTCTCTGTATGACCTTATATGTACCTACAACCAGCATTTGTGTTTGTACCGCCTTCATTTGAGCCCCTGTGTGGGTATAAAAGGACCAGGATCCTTCCATTCAGTGTGCTACTTCATGCATTACTGAAGGGTGATGTGTGAATGTTAGCTCCACCTTATAAGGTTTAATAAACTCTATCTTTTATATTTCAGTTTCTGTGCCAACTTCTTCCTAAGTGTCTGAGGACTCTGTGCAGAGAAGGGAGAACCCCTAAGCACTGGTAGGCCTTGCTGAGGCTCACTATTACAAATTGGCGCTTCCAACGTGGGACTCATCAAAAGACTCGGATGCCCGAAGGACTGGTCGCGACGAAGGATTGGAATCTCGCTTTTGGACGCGATCGCTGCCTGAGGAGACCTGAGTCTTGGCACCCATGGCGTTTTCCTTTCTTTCTGATCTGACCATCTCGGCGGCGCCGGTCCTTGACTGAGATCTCTTCTGTTGATTTGCCGTGCAGTGACCATTTGGTCAATTTGAGAACTTGGCAGTTGGAACCTGGACACCATTTGATTGGTAAGAGCCGTTTTGCGGCACTTGCTGTTGGTTTGATGCCTTTGATTGGTAAGGTAGTTTTAGTAAACACTTACTGTGGCTTTGTTTGTATGATTGGCCAATTTTGGAATTTGTTTTGTAATTATATATGCATTGCAATACATATAGGCAGGTAATGAGGAGATTTTTCTCTATTTGAAATTGTTTGAACAGCGCAACGTACAAAGAGTACCTTAAGCGCTACTTTGATTATAATACTGCATATTCTGCACTATTTTTGGCATGCCTGTTTCCAGTACACTTCGCAGAAAGTGTTGCTGTTTTGGAGGTACCGATATGGATTTAGTAAGTACTTAGTTGACTCCCCTCAGAGGGGATACCTAAATAGGTTTACGTATAGTAAAAAGATATTTCTTCCTTGGTGACTAAGTACCCCATGGACTTAAATATGTAGATAAAACGGATCCGGATCTGCGCACTTAGTAACATTCATAAGTGGTGATATGCAGAGCGCTTTTTGAGTGTTCTACCAGCCAAAACTGGCGAATTTGGTGTATTTTGGCTTCTTGAACATGGAACAGTCTTTTGGGCTACTTTTGAGAGCTCTTCTTGTAAATATGACTTACAATAAGTATTTACAAATAGTTTGGTTTTTGCGTACAGTTTGTAAGCTGTCTTAAAGTCCTAAGTGTTGATTTGTGGGTTAAATGTGTGTTTAAATGTCTATGTGGTTTGACATTGGTGATACTTGTGTGAGTAAATAGCGATTGCGCTCTTTGTGTAAGAATGGCTAGCTTTAAGCGCGCTGTATTGTGTGCTCTGAGTATATGACCCCTTTTGTAAAAGTCTGGAATGAGCTCAATGAGTTTGTTTATATTTTTTTGCTGTCATCATTCTGTTATGCAAACTGTCATTTAGTTACTTATATATTAAATAAAAATCCAGAAATGAATTATATAACATACGCTAAACAGCTGCATGTTACTATTAAATTGACAGAGTAAGACACTATACATGTGTGCAAATTGCCACAATGCTAAAGATAAAATTAGAATTCGTATTCAATAGGATTAAAATAGGCCTCATACAGAGGAAGAAAAACGAAATTGTGTGTTTTGTAATCAATAGACTAAAATACACAATGTTTCAGCATTTTCCTTAAATACATTGTATTAGACATTAAAAGGCATGCACATCACCTGAGTGAATTTGGTCGTTGCTGAACTAAATACACATTATAGAAAGATAGATTTGACTGCATTGAAATGCCTCCGTTTTTAAATAGACTGTGACATCCTTTCTTTCAGCACCCGAGAAAAAAAGCTTTCCAACAGCTGTGTTTAAAATGACTAACTGAAAAGAAACTGTTTGACACAGCAAATGGGGATTTAACTCTGTCAGGGTATTTCAAATAATAAAGGGTTTTTTTCCTGAGAAAGGCGTGAAAATTCGACGCTTGCTGACAAACAACAGCTGCATAAATAGCCTATGGCTATTCCTGCTCACGGCCACAGACAGGAATGCTGAGTCAGCACAATTTTAAGTCAGTGTAAAACTGGTATACAGGCCTGCCTTATTTTAAAAGTTTCAAAACACCAGTTTCATTATTTTAGATAACAGAGAACAAAATTGAAAGTAGGGATTTCCTTTCTTAATGCCTTTTTTACATACGTACATCTGTGGTTCTGATGTTGAATGATAACTGTCCATTAAAAGTGGCGCAGACTTTTCATGTTTCAAGTAAGGCTTCTGTGCTTAGGGTTATGAATGAATGCGTTTAAATATGATAGGCTACGAATGAAGCTTGCTTTTCCAATGTGGAATCATCAAAATGATTGGTTTTGATTAAAAAAAAAAAAATTAATTATATGAAAAAATATATTAGTAAAAATAAATGCTTTAAATTCGTTTTTAATCTTTATAAAGCCTAATCATCATACTGTGAATTCCTAGCATCAAAGTTGAATTTAAGCAGTGCTGTACCGGAAAAAGGGAACTTAAATGTGAAATGTCACTTTACCCAGCCGTACAAAACTCATTTTTTATAAGGGTATACCTTATACATTTCTGATTTCCCTTCCTGGGCTATCTAGAGAACACTCTGGGGGTTCCTATTATGCAAAAATATTGTAGGATATTCATTTTTAAGTGCCCCTACCACCAAAGTCGAAATTGAGCTAAAGTCACTATTTTACAAGCAGTTCTACCACTCAGGGCAGGTTTCAAACTGATTCTCAAGCTAGAGCTAGTACATATGCAAATATAGAACAAACAGCTGACCTCTGTCTTACTAGACTGCACACCACACACTGTACACAAATGAAAATAAGTATACAGAAACCAGCAGACGTTATTATCCTACCTTTAAATTACTGGCAAACGGATCGGACAGGACTGCCTTTTAGCTGTGATTCTCCAGAGTTGCTTTGCATTACAAAACCGCATGGCAAGCCTTGCACACACAAATGAGCAGCTGCTGAACGGGTCAAAGGTCGGAGTTCTGCATTTAGCAACTTAGCAGGGTGAAGGGTAATGTTTGCTGGGACACTTCGACCTCCGAAAGGTTTTTGAAAGACGAGATGATAGCGCAAAGAGAGGAAGAGAAGCTTTGCTTCCTATTTTTGGCAAACACGCGCAGTCATATGAAACGAAGGAAAAACAATCCTCAGTTGAGCATTGATCTGCCATGTATATAAAAATAATGGTTTTAGTTTAAAGAATACTGTGTAGGGGCTAAGATAAGGAGGAATGGATTTTAGTTTGCATTCATGCGCCCTCATGTTAATCTAGTACAATTGCTGTAGGAATTGGTTTAAAGTTAACTCAATTTGCTTGTGTTAGGCTGAATCAGAGAACAGCCACTTTCTAAGATATCTCCTACAAGTTTGTTTGTGCCCAGTTGCTACAAATAGGGGTTGAAAGTGTTGACAGAAGTAAAACCTGTTTCAGGTTTTCCTACTGTCAAATGGGGGAAGGAGGCTAGCTCCTCTACAAATTAAGGGTAGGCAAAATTATGTTTTCTCTCTTCTTTTTCTCACTTTTTTTTTAGTCTGTCTAAAGCTGTCTAGGAAATGGCCATGTGACAGTTATTGGCTATTCTGTAATACTGTTTTAAAATTGTTAGCATTAATAAAATGATACAATCTAAGCTATGTTACTGCCCATCCTGTATGAAAGAATGAGTAGAACAGATTGATGTTCCCTTATTTGATCTTTAAGGAGAACTGTATAGTGGCGGTTTCTGTTCAAAAATCTCAGGTGGCAACACTATTATTGTTTATGTTATTCTCATGTTCTATACAGTTTTGCAAGGGCATTGCTAGTTTTTTATTAGCTAGTCTCTGTCAATAAGCTGACAGCCCTTATTAGAGCTGGAGATAGGGTTTTTTTCCTTTTGAAAATGATGTTACATAGTCCAGATCGTGAAAAGTACAATGCAGGAAAGACGCTCATGTGATCCTTAGCAAACATTTTGAAGGAAAATATTGTTTTATAGGAGTTTGTTTGTCATAACATGTTCTGCTGAAGAAAATGTACCCACTATGTTGAAGTTTAGTTCTTTTTGCAATAAGAATCCCTGTTAAATTAGCAGTTTTAGATTTTCCTGCTGCGCCTATAACATGAGAGCATGGTCCTAAGCATAACATGTAAGAGAAATGATTTTACAATTGTCTGCAGTCCTGTATAAGTAATGTAAAATCTATGAGTAAAAGTGTAGAACATTTCCTTTTTCTTGAGGGTTTTTCAGATTAGTAATATAGGAATACACCAATGTAAGTATTTGGAGTATGTCTGTATTGTTTTTCTCTTTTCCTCAGAATTTAGTAAATGAACACAGACTTCCTTGGCTGTTTGGGATTGGGTGATGTATTACTCTTGTCAGTTCACCAAAACGTTCCTTTTATACTTGCCAATAGGTCCAGGGTTTTCTACTCTTAGATAGATGAAGTGGTTCTTGGGTGCCTTGCTAATGTATGGGGTGCCCCAGGACTAAGAAAGTATTCTGAGACTATCCTCTCTGTTGATAGATTATTTCTGTGCCTTGTCTAAAGACCTCTTGTTCTGTCCACCAATAGATATTTGCTGCCTTACAACCATTGCCAGAGGGGCCCGGACATCAGATCCAGCCTGGGGAGTCAGCGCCACTGCAGCTTGAAGCCAAAGTGAAGGTAACCAGCACAGGCGTTGCTGGCAACTAGGACCTCAGTGAAGGCGGAAGCCCTGGGATGTGAATTGTGTACCCCTGCCACTGTCTTGGGCGAAAGACGGGGTCACAAATCAGAAAGGAGAAATCATGGATCAAGTTTTTGATGCCCAGCTGAGAGAGTCACAGACCGACCAGAACGGCAAGGAGGCTTTGCTTGAGGTGACCCCTTTTGAAACAAGGGTTGCTTCAGAGATCCTAGCATCAGGCCTCTTAATCCTGGTCCCAAAGTGAATGCAAGTTTGCACCTTTGTTTGTTGATCAAGAGATACCTGGGCACACTGGATGCAATTTGTGGCCCTAACAAAAGAGCAGTGCGCCAGCAGAGCAATATAGGAGTTAGGGAAGGACTTGAGTTTAGGGTACAGGTGCTGTGCCTCTGGTGCCTGTTAGATTAAAGTGAAGAGAACTTGTGCACTGCTTGAGACACTGGACAGGATCGTTGAAAGACTTTTTCTTCTCAAACTGGGCCGTGATTCTTGAGTTGCGAGTTGTGCAGCTCCACCGTGGGAACAACAAGAGCCTGCCTGTGAGGCTCAAACGGACACAGGGAGAAGACTCCCCTCTGGCTGGTTCCACAGCAGCTAAAATTTCCCAAGGACTCTTTTTTTTGTTAGTAATGTACCCCTTTGGTCGTCCCATTTTTGAGGAGGAGCAGCCCTTTGCGGCTCCTTGTCCTAATTCCTATGGCCCTGTGTGGTCCTCCTGGTCCTTTGGAGCCAGGATGGTTTTTGTAATAATCTGTCTGACTTCTTTAATATTTGCATTACTTATAATGCTTATTCTACACGAAAAATGTTTTCCTGAGCAGTTGACAAATATTACTTTGCCCTCCTCCTAAAAATATATTAAATTGATATTTTAGCCCTCACAAAAGAAATACTGGAAAAGTCTATTGAAAATGTTTTTATTAAGTATGTGCTGTTGGCTATTAATTGAAATAGATAGTCACTGAAATACATCAGAGCCCTGAAACTTAGAATTAGACTAGATGATTTTGGACTCTTGTTTCTGCTTGGAGCTGGAAGCTACTGACTATCCTGTGTGTAATGATTAATACTTTTTACATGCTGTGTATGTATCCAATGTGGTCCAATGCTTTGCTCCATTTGCATCTCTGCTTGTACACCTGGGAAGAGGGAACGTTGCTGAAACAAAGGCCCAACAAATGTTGAATAAAGAGGTGGCCGAAATAATGTTAATAGATGTACGGGATGAATATCTAGATTACCCCAGATAAACGAATGTCTTCAGCCAATGCTGAAAGGGCCGTCTGTTGTAATTTGGCAGCACTTAAGTTAAGCATTGGCTGAAGACAGCCTGTATTTAGAGGCTAAATTGTCCGCTTTGTGGAATCCATTTTGTATTTCTGGCAGCCATTTTGGCTGCCATGTGTTACCATGTGCTCACCATGTGCTCTGTCCTACCTTCCTGTCAACTGCTCTTGAAATCTGCCTAGAGACAAGTTAACTTTAGTTCCTCTTGCTTTGCACATGCTCAGTTGAGCTTGCAGCTGTTTCAAGTTTATAAATGTCAGGATGTGTCTACTAAAAGTAGAAACTGTTAGCTCCACCCACTTGTCGACTGTGCATTCTCTGTATGACCTTATATGTACCTACAACCAGCATTTGTGTTTGTACCGCCTTCATTTGAGCCCCTGTGTGGGTATAAAAGGACCAGGATCCTTCCATTCAGTGTGCTACTTCATGCATTACTGAAGGGTGATGTGTGAATGTTAGCTCCACCTTATAAGGTTTAATAAACTCTATCTTTTATATTTCAGTTTCTGTGCCAACTTCTTCCTAAGTGTCTGAGGACTCTGTGCAGAGAAGGGAGAACCCCTAAGCACTGGTAGGCCTTGCTGAGGCTCACTATTACAGTGGGACACGTTGAATCCAGCTTCTGGTTGTCCTCAACGCCTCCTGGACCTCGTGGTCGAAGAGTCAAGACACCCGTGAACAACCTGAATCTGTCGACGACGGTGGGCATTCATCTTCCTTGCCCCGGGTCACTGCCAAGTGACTTTGAACACTGTCCCCTCTGCTTTCAGGTCTTCCTTCTTCCGAATCCAGGCTTGGATTCCACCGGACACTTCTCCTGTCGTCGCAAGCAGCAAGCCTTCACTGGCTCCCATTGAAAACGACGCTGCGACCCGACACCAAAGGACACCTACGCACCCAGCTTCCCTGGTGAGGTAACTTCAGCACTACGGTGCTCCTGTGGGTGTTGGCCCTAGAACTACTTACCCTGTAAGTGACTTGCTTGTAGCTACTCCAGAAGTGCCCTAAAACTCCTATTTTCCAAGTGCGACTATCGCATAGACTTGTACAGGACTCGCGTCGGTGTTAGACACATCGCGTCCTACACCCTTGTTAAATATACCCGTAACCGCGTCCTTCGACTCGTACTGGGTTCGTGTCGGTGCGCTCGCCTCGAACACGCAAGGGACCTTTAACATTGATATCTCCATCGCGTCCTTTCGCATAGACTCGTACAGGACTCGCATCGGTGTCTGAACACCGCGTCCGTCCCCTGTGGATATCCTACAACTACCTGGGGTGGTTCTTTGGGGTCCCTCGATTCTATATGCTCTGGGCCCTGTGCCTAGTCCAGCTAGGGTGGTGATATTTGATTGTGCTAACTTATTGTGAAATATTGCTTTGTACATATGTTCCTGACTTCTAATCTCATAAAGAGATTAGTAGAGAGTTGTTTAGTAATAAATACATATATATTTGATATATATACCTGTGTGGTGTCTTTTCATTTGGTGATTCAAGAGATTGGGTGGTAAAACAAGCTGATTTACATTCCTCCAAGACTTAGCCTGAAGGCTGCTCTCCACAGCTACCACTAGGATAGCTTTCTAAAAAGGTTGTCTTAAACCTACCTACCATAAGAGTCGAATTGTACTGGTGCAAGGTGTCCACTTTAACTAGTGGACAGCATATACCAGGCCAACTTCTCACATTGGTGGCAGCGTGTGGGATTCCAGCTTGCTATTGTTTTACCAGAAAATCTCTATTTGAATTACTAACTGAAAACCACTATAGGTACTCAAGGGACATATAAAATCAAGCTTAGTATCAATACGTTCTACTGAACTTAGAGCTGTGTGCCAAAGGGATAGCACACCCTTTCTACAGCTCAAGCTAGTATCAGGAGGCCACAAACTAGTGTAGGCAGTACAACACTGCACAACACTAGAATGTCCTTAAGGGATGGACCCAGTGGATCCACTCAGCTTCAGTATAAGGACATGACTTTCTTTGACTTGAAAGCCATGTGTGCTGAAAGGCACCTGCAGATAGGACAGAGTCCCTCTACACTACACCTGATAGATCTGCTGACAGCAGATGATCTTAGATTAGCTCTAGGAGCTGATGGGTCTGAATCAGTGGGTGGGTCAATTACAGTGTCTGGGTCAGATGATGAACATCAGGTTGACCAAGACTCTGTGATTGAAGGGCCAGGCCCCAAGGGGTCTGAACAGGACAGAGGAATTCTCCCTAAGAGACCTGACAGAGTGGGAGAGAGGCCTAGGTAACTTTCTAGGGACTCTGACCACTCCTATCACTCTGGCAGAGAAACTGTCCACCAGAGAGACTCCTACTTCCTAAGAAGAGAGAGTTCCTCTGAAAGACTGTACAAAATGCTGCAGTATGAGGAAGCAAGATTTGCCCTCAAAACCAAGCAGTTGGCATTAGATAAAAAAGCCTTTGAGTTCCAGAGAGCTTCTAGAAGAGAGGGGTTAGAACCCCCTGGTGGCAGCAACAGTGTCCCTAGAGGCAGAGAATATATTCCAGACCATAGGAACCTGAGCAAGGTTGTTCCTCCCTACCAGAGTGGGGATGATATCCATAAGTGGATAACTGCTATGGAAAGGGCCTGTAGAGTACAACAGGTCCCCCAAAAGCAGTGGGCAGCCATCTTGTGGCTCTCCTTTTCAGATAAAGGTAGAGACAAGCTCCTCACTGTTAGAGAAGAGGATGCTGATGACTATGAAGTCCTGAAGAGTGCACTGATAGATGGGTTTGGCTTAACCACTGAGCAGTACAGGTTGAAGTTCAGAGACACCCAGAAGGCACAGACTCAGGACTGGACTGACTTTGTAGATTGTGCAACCAAGGCTCTGGAGGGTTGGCTGGTTGGCAGTAGGGTTACTGATTTCAAGGGATTGTATAATCTAATGATGAGAGAACAGATCCTTAATAATTGCCAGAACCAGTTGTTGCATCAATACCTGGTAGACTCAGATCTGACCTCTCCCCAAGAATTGGGAAAGAAGGCAGACAAGTGGGTCAGAACCAGGGTGAGGCAGAAAACCCAGAACCAAGGGGGTGACCCAAATAAGCAGGATCATAAGGGCTCTGAGAAAAGTGGGGATAAGTCAAAAGACCAGAAGTCTTCACAAGGGCCCCAAAAATCTGCATCTGGTGGGGAGTCACAGTCCAATCAGGGAAAAGGCCAAAAGAAGCCCTGGTGCAAATTCTGTAAACAGAAAGGGCACTGGACTTCTGACTGTAACAAGTCCAAAGACCAAACCACCACCACTCCTGCCCCTAAGGCAACTGTTCCCCCTAGTTCAGCTACTGGTGGAGGTGGTACTCAGAAAAAGGGTGTAGTAGGGCTGACCCTGGGTTCTGAAGTGGACTCTGGCCTAGTCAGAGAACCCACTCAGGCAATGCTAATTTGTGATGGAGACATTGACATGTCCTTCCTAGTGAGCCCCAGTAATCTGGGCAAATACAAACAGCAGCCTGTAATAAATGGCAAACAGGCTTTGGCATTTAGGGACACAGGTGCTAGTGTCACCATGGTGGCAGAGGACCTTGTGGACCCTGGACAGATCATCCTGGGTGAAATGTACCAGGTGACCAATGCAAGCAATGCCAGGACCAACCGTAGTCTGGCAGTTGTGAATTTCTCCTGGGGAGGGGTAACTGGCCTCAAGAAGGTTGTAGTCAGTGCAGACCTCCCTGTAGAATGTCTATTGGGCAATGATCTAGAGACTTCAGCCTGGTCTGAAGTAGAGTTATGGACTCATGCTGAGATGTTGGGCATCCCTGCAGAGGTATTTGCTGTGACCAGGTCACAAGCCAAAATGCCTGACACTGAACCAGCTCTGGATCCTGAAATTATGGACCAGATGCTTCCCAAGAAGAGGAGCAGTAGGGTTAAGGCAGTGCCTTCCCCTCTGTCGCAGATCACAGATTCCCCTCTTGAGGGAGGAGAAGAAGATCCTGAAGAAGGAACTGCCCCAGAGGGACTTGAGCCTGATCAGGTTGAGTTCTTGGGGGCAGGGGGCCCTTCTAGGGAAGATCTGAGTAAGGAGCAACAGTGCTGCCCCTCTCTTGAACCCCTCAGACAGCAGGCTGCTGCTGAGGCTGCTGGGAGTGCTAGTGGGTCCCATAAAGTTTATTGGGATGAGGGACTCCGATATTCTGAGGGTAGAGATCCAGCCCCTGGAGCCACCAGGAGGTTGGTAATACCTCAGAAGTTTAGGGGGTTCCTCTTGACCCTAGCACATGACATCCCTTTGGCAGGTCACTTGAGCCAAAACAAGACCTGGGACAGGCTTGTTCCACATTTTCATTGGCCACATATGTCAGAGGACACAAAGGTGTTTTGTCGCTCCTGTGTCACATGCCAAGCCAGTGGCAAGGCAGGTGGCACAACAAAGGCCCCCCTGATACCACTACCTGTGGTGGGGGTACCCTTTGAAAGGGTAGGGATTGACATTGTTGGTCCCCTTGACCCTCAAACTGCATCTGGGCACAGATTTATCCTGGTGGTAGTGGATCATGCCACCAGGTACCCAGAGGCAATTCCCCTGAGGACCACCACAGCCCCTGTGGTGGCAAGAGCCCTCATTGGAGTTTTCTCCAGAGTGGGTTTCCCAAAGGAGGTAATCTCTGACAGAGGTACCAACTTCATGTCAGGATACTTGAAAGCAATGTGGAAGGAGTGTGGGGTAACTTATAAGTTCACCACCCCCTATCACCCACAATGCAATGGGTTGGTTGAACGCTTCAACAAAACCCTGAAGGGAATGATTAAAGGACTCCCAGAGAAGCTTAGGCGAAAATGGGACCTTCTTCTTCCTTGCCTGTTGTTTGCATACAGAAAAGTTCCACAGAAGGGGGTTGGTTACAGCCCATTTGAGCTTCTGTTTGGGCATCCTGTAAGAGGTCCACTGTGTTTTGTAAAAGAGGGCTGGGAGTTGCCTCTCAAACCCCCCAAACAAGATGTGATGGACTATGTACTTGGTCTCCGCTCCAGGATGGCTGAATACATGAAAAAGGCAACCAAAAACCTGGATGCCAGCCAAGAATTACAAAAAGCTTGGCATGACCAAAAGGCTGTGCTGACTGTATACCAGCCAGGACAGAAATTGTGGGTGTTGGAGCCTGTGGCCCCAGCAGCCCTCCAAGACAAATGGAGTGGCCCCCATACAATAGTTGAGCAAAAGGGAGAAGTCACCTATCTGGTGAAACTTGGAACTCCCAGGAGCCCCCTGAGGGTGCTCCATGTCAACAGATTGAAACCATATGTTGACAGGGCTGACATGGGCTTGCTCATGGCAACTGATGAGGAGCAGGAGGAGGAGAGTGACCCTCTCCCTGACCTGCTCTCGCAGAACCCTGATAATGGGTCAGTAGATGGTGTTGCTTTGGCAAGCAGCCTCACTGACCATCAGCAAACTGAGTGCAGACAAGTTCTGCAGCAGTACAGACATATGTTTAGCCTGACCCCTAGTCAGACTACCTGGTGCACCCATGAGGTGGACACTGGAGACAGTCTGCCTGTCAAGAGTAAAATCTACAGGCAACCTGACCATGTCAGGGACTGTATCAGGACTGAAGTCCAGAAGATGTTGGAGTTAGGTGTGATTGAGCCTTCAGATAGCCCATGGGCTAGCCTAGTAGTCCTAGTACCCAAGCCTCATACCCAGGGTGGTAAGAAAGAAATGAGGTTTTGTGTAGACTACAGAGGCCTCAATGCAGTCACTAGGACTGATGCCTATCCCATACCAAGGGCAGATGAGCTGATTGATACTTTGGCCTCAGCCAAGTATCTGAGTACATTTGACCTAACAGCTGGCTACTGGCAGATCAGGTTAGCTGATGATGCAAAAGCCAAAACAGCATTTTCAACCCCTGGTGGGCACTACCACTTTGTGGTGATGCCCTTTGGATTGAAAAATGCACCTGCCACTTTTCAGAGGTTGGTGAACAAAGTTCTGGCAGGGATGGAAACTTATTGCTCAGCTTATCTAGATGATATTGCTGTCTTTAGCTCCTCCTGGCAGGATCACCTGGTCCACCTCAGAAATGTTATGGAGGCTCTGCAAAAAGCAGGCCTCACTATCAAGGCCACTAAGTGCCAGATAGGGCAGAGTCAGGTTGTGTACCTGGGCCACCTTGTGGGTGGAGGCCAGGTTCAGCCTTTACAGAGCAAAATCCAAACCATAATGGAATGGGTTGCTCCAACCACACAGACACAGGTGAGAGCCTTCTTAGGCCTGACTGGGTACTATAGGAGGTTTGTGAAGGGATATGGATCTATAGTGACCCCTTGAATGATCTGACCTCAAAGAAAATGCCAAAAAGGTTCAGTGGACAGCTAGCTGTCAGAAGGCATTTGAAGACCTAAAGCAGGCCATGTGCACTGCCCCCATCTTACAGAGTCCAGACTACACCAAAAAGTTCATTGTCCAAACAGATGCTTCTGAGCTGGGTGTGGGAGCTGTACTGTCTCAACTGAATGATGAAGGTCAAGACCAGCCAGTAGCTTTCATTAGCAGAAGGCTGACCCCTAGAGAGAAACGTTGGTCAGCTATAGAGAGGAGGCCTTTGCTGTGGTGTGGGCCCTGAAGAAGCTGAGGCCATACTTGTTTGGCACTCACTTCATAGTTCAGACTGACCACAAGCTCCTCCTATGGCTTAAACAGATGAAAGGAGAAAACCCAAAACTTTTGAGGTGGTCCATTTCCCTACAGGGGATGGACTATACAGTGGAACATAGACCTGGGACCCAACATGCCAATGCAGATGGACTCTCAAGGTATTTCCACTTAGAACACGAAGACTCAACTGGTCAAGGTTAGTTTAGTGTCCCTGCGTTTGGGGGGGTTGTGTAGGAGAGTAGGATCTGCCTCTTATGTTGCCCCCACTTTTTTTCTGATGTTTACACTGGTTTCTGGCTATAGTCTGGCTGGGACCCTGCCAATCAGGGCCCCAGCCTCTCTGTTCTCTCTAAACGACTTGGAGTGCACTCTAGGTGCACTAGTGATTGGATACTGTGGTACCTTATGAGTCCCTAGTATATGGTACCTTAGGTACCAAGGGCATAGGTACTTCGCAGGCCTACCAGGGGCTGAAGCATGTATTATGCCACCCCTGGGAAGCAGACTAAATCTGACACCACAGGCCTGCTACTGCAGCCTGGGTGAGGAAGTGCTAGCACTCCTCACTGAGATATAGGTCCCCTATATCTCTCCTGCACACACATTTAAACCTATCAGTCATCCCAAAGGCAGGCCCTATCAATCCTAAGGGCAGGGTGCTTAGTTTCTATGTGAGGGGGTGCCTCTGCCTGAGCAGGGCCCATCTGCAGCTCTCGGAGTCTATTCTCTGGGGCTGTTTGTGAATGCAGTCAAACCATATACCCTTAAGTGCATTATATCCTCGCGGTAAATGCTAACTTTGGAATGGCTGCATCAAAACATGTCGTGTTTGGTGTCAAACACTTTGGAATCATACCCCCACACCAGTAACTGGTGTGGGAGTATGATCCCACCCTTCTAGAGGGATGGACATGTACCTACTGTGAAAACGCGGTAGAATCCTGAAGTGCCCTGGCATCACAAAATGGATGCCACCAGTCACAGACACTGGGCTGCCCTCCTGCTGATGACCGACACTCGCAGTGGAGGAGGCCCAACAATAGGTATCCTGTCCCAAGGGGGTGTGACCACCTCCCAGACAGGGTTTAGTGTATTGGGGCTGGGTGGGTGCACTCCTAGAGTGCTTTGAAGTCCTGCACTGGGGGAGCAGAAGGCTCCTCTGTGCATACACCAGTTCAAACCGTCTCAGGGGCTACCTGCCCCTGCTCTGGCGCGAAACTGGACAAAGGGAAGTGGGTGTAGCCACCCACTCCCCTGACCCTCCCATAGGTGGGGTCATAGAGCTAGTCCCTCCCTTCTTTTTAGTATAAGAGGGGGAACCTGTGCATTGCAACCTAGATACCCCTGGATGACGCTCTAAAGACGAATCCCGGACCTTCGACGTTCCACTACCTCTGGAAGACTGAAGAACCTCCCTTGGAGTCAAGGAGTGACTCCCCTGCTTGGCAGGCACCAAAAACTACAACGACGGTCGCAAACTATGCCGCTCCCGCTGGAGCCCGAAGTACCTGCAGCCCAGGAAGAGGATTTCCTGACTCCTCCAAGGCCATCGTGAGTCCCCAGTGAAGCTGAGGCAAGTGGACCCCACGAGTAACGAGAAACCGCAGACCCTGGGTACCGTGCACTATTGTCGAGTGCAACCCCTTCACGACGTTCTACGAACTTGTGCTTTGGACCGCGTGTGGGCCCCGCCTCTAGCAGAGATTCCTCCCAGGATCAGAGGCCTACCCTGTCCCGAGTGACCGTGGGCCCCTGTTGAGTGAATCCTCCAGAGGCGTCTTTGTGATCCCTTACCAGCCGGCTTGTGGGTCCCCTGAAGACTTTCCTAAGAAACCAAAGGGCTCCCCTGGTTGCTCCAGGCCTGCCCTGACCTACCCTTGCTGGGTAAGTCCCCCAGACCTTGCTGGTCTGCACCATTGACTTTTTCTCTTTTCCACGAGACTTGCTGCTACTAAGGCTTGTTGGCTCCAATCGGGTTGCCGACACCGCAGTCAGCTGCAGACATTGTGGGACACGCTGAATCCAGCTCCTGGTTGTCCTAGACGCCTCCTGGACCTCGTGGTCGAAGAGTCAAGACACCCGCGAATGACCTGAATCTGTCGACGACGGTGGGCATTCATCTTCCTTGCCCCGGGTCACTGCCAAGTGACTTTGAACACTATCGCCTCTGCTTTCAGGTCTTCCTTCTTCCGAATCCAGGCTTGGATTCCACCGGACACTTCTCCTGTCGTCGCAAGCAGCAAGTCTTCACTGGCTCCCATTGAAAACGACGCCGCGACCCGACACCAAAGGACACCTACGCACCCGGCTTCCCTGGGTGAGGTAACATCAGCACTACGGTGCTCCTGTGGGTGTTGGCCCTAGAACTACTCACCCTGTAAGTGACTTGCTTGTAGCTACTCCAGAAGTGCCCTAAAACTCCTATTTTCCAAGTGCGACTATCGCATAGACTTGTACAGGACTCGCGTCGGTGTTAGACACATCGCGTCCTGCACCCTTGTTAAATATACCCATAACCGCGTCCTTCGACTCGTACTGGGTTCGTGTCGGTTCGCTTGCCTCGAACACGCAAGGGACCTTTAACATTGATATCTCCATCGCGTCCTTTCGCATAGACTCGTACAGAACTCGCATCGGTGTCTGAACACCGCGTCCGTCCCCTGTGGGTCTCCTACAACTACCTGGGGTGGTTCTTTGGGGTCCCTCGATTCTATATGCTCTAGGCCCTGTTCCTAGTCCAGCTAGGGTGGTGATATTTGATTGTGCTAACTTATTGTGAAATATTGCTTTGTACATATGTTCCTGACTTCTAATCTCATAAAGAGATTAGTAGAGAGTTGTTTAGTAATAAATACATATATATTTGATATATATACCTGTGTGGTGTCTTTTCATTTGGTGATTCAAGAGATTGGGTGGTAAAACAAGCTGCTTTACATTCCTCCAAGACTTAGCCTGAAGGCTGCTCTCCACAGCTACCACTAGGATAGCTTTCTATAAAGGTTGTCTTAAACCTACCTACCATAAGAGTCGAATTGTACTGGTGCAAGGTGTCCACTTTAACTAGTGGACAGCATATACCAGGCCAACTTCTCACAGCCATGCTCTGTTAATTGGCAAATGCTCAGTTTCCCTTTCACCCTGACTACAACAAGGCAGATAAATACATGAATAGATACTAATATGAATGATGATATACAGCACAACGTCACGTGAGGTACTTCTATTGTAACCATGCAGCCGATAGGCCAACCACGACTCACACTGCCGAAATGCCATGGGTAGGGAGTGAGCCTCGGAGGGAGGCGATTGATGATAGGTGGGTACATAATATATATGTTGTGCTTGAAAACTACTGTGAGTCAAGGAGTAGTGTGAAATACAACCTCAAACCTTTGATTCAAAAACTTAGATTAAAAAAAACATTCCTTGTTTATTCTTCTTCCCAGGGATTTTTCCATTTATCATTGCATTGTTCTTCTAGCATTATTTTTATTCTTCAGCCTTGGCTTTGCTACTCAGGCATGGTTTAAGTTTTACATTCTCTTCATAAAGTCTTCACCTATGATTGAATACCATCCATCTATCCAAACATGGCTATCATTCTCAACAAACCTTTCATCAACATACATTTGTCATTTAACCACCCATGCGTCCTTGCTTTGACTCAACAAACCCCCCGGAGGATTCCTTTCACCCATACACTTTTACCCACCCAGGCTGGCATCCTTTCTTTCACCTTTCAGCCATCCTTCAACCACCCATGCATCCTATCAGCCACCTATATATGCATCCCTTCACCCACGCATCCTTCTCTGCCAGTCATTTTACATTTCGCCCGTCCTTCCTCCTTCCATCCTTCTTTCCCTTTTCCGTCAACCCATCAAGGTCTGACTCTTCTTCATAAAACTTTCTCTGCTGAGTTGAAGATAGAAGAGGCCATTAGTTACTCAACTCCCGCTGTATATGCTATTGCTAAGTAAAGGGTGTATTCAACTGTTCACAACTTAGCCTCAACAGTACAGTGTACAGTGTACACCCTTGCAGTGAGTGCATAAATTGTCAACAAGCAAGCAATATTTTATTTATTTGCAGACTTTTATATAGCGCTGGCTAGACCCGGAGGTATCAGAGCGCTTTACATGAGGATCAGCGAGTTACAAGTTACAAAATTACATCAGTTACAGGAGACAAGTGTAACATAGGAGAAAAACAGTGAATACACAATAACATGGGTTATTAGCGCATAGCATAGCCAAGACACACGTCAAATGGGGCATGGAAGGTAGGGGGGAATGGTAAAAGGGGTAAGGAATGCATAATCGGGTCAGGCAGACCGGCAAGAGGGAAAGTACTTACAAAACAGTCACAGTAAAAGACATACAAACTCGGCTGGGGACCAACAATCATAAACATCCTGTGAATCGGGTGATAGTATAAGATGGGAGGGGAGTAGGAGACCAAGGGGGGGGGGGCGACTTGAGGAAAAGAACAGACAGGCGAACAAGCAGCAGTCCAGCAACAATGAGGATAGGTCGAAACCGCCAAGATGGAGGACCCAGGCCATGGGAACAGACAGCATCAACCCAAAATGGCGGAACACACAAAAATCCAACACGAAAACCACAAGGCAGTAGACTCGAAGGCTTCACGCAGGGTCGGATGGGGGAGGCAGCCAAATGACCACGGAGGGAGGAGGGCAGGACACCGCCGATCACAAAGCGGGTCATCGACGTACACACACCTGGGGATCCAGGGGCAGCAGCATCGCCATTCAGAATGCCGCAAAGACAGGGGAAAGTCAGATTCGGACGCCAGGCAACAGCCCTGGAGAGGTGGAGGCAGCAGCGGGGACCAGGAGGGCGCGCCTCCCAAAAACTCAAGAAGCAAAAAATATGACTTACCACCGCCCGCCACTGCTGTTGGTTCACCCCCTGCAGCTGCCGCATCTGCTCCATGCTGGCGGGTGTCGCCATCTCCGCTGGCCCCGGCACTGGTGGTCGGTACGGCTAGAAAAAACATTACACATTTTTTAGATGCCATCTACGCCTCCCCCTATTTAGATTTTTCTGTATCAAGATTGAAATGACATACACCACACACATCACTACAATTTGGGTACAGACAGTATGTCCTATCAAAAATAATAAAATATCCATTGGGCATTTGTTGGTGGCAATTTTTTAAAAGCCTCTCAAGAAGACAACCTGTAGAGGACTGGACTGAGTGGCTAGAGCTATTGGTAAATCTGAGTTTTTGAAAAGAAATAAGAGTGGCCAACTGGACGGACAATTGGACATAAGATCTTATTGGTTGGAAAATGTAATGGTGCCGTCCTTCTTCTCCTCCTCATACTTCCTTCCAACCATGGTGCACAGTAATCAGTTCACCATCAATTGCTGCTGATAATACTAGGCATAAATGCGAAGATGACACAACTTTGGGGTGTCAAACGTGACCATGGCCACTCTCTTGTTTTACTGATTGAGCATGAGAAAGTAAAAGAAAGCCTTTTCATCTTAACAAACATGCATAGAATACCTTACCTGGGCATGCAATCCTCATGGCAGAGTAGTAGTACTAGTACTGGGAGTAGTAAGGACCAATGGGATCTCTGAGTCTTACAGTACCACCACTAGGCAGTCCACAAATTATATAAAGGGAGAGAGAAAAAGACCAAAAGAAAGCAAGCTACAGACAGACTAGTACAGACAGAGGCAAAATACAGTCACCAGAAATATAAAATAACTAAGTTAGTAAATAGGATAATGCAGGGATAACAAGAATTTAGAAACAGATAGATCAAAGAGGATTTGGGGAAAAATAAAATTAGGAAACGGAATTAATAGTTCAAAATAAGGAGGGGTAAAAGTTAGGGAAATATATATGAATATTAACAACAGGAGGACTTACTGGGGCCAGCAGAGCCATCGGATGAGCATCATTCTTGGGAGGCACCTCCAGCTCCCGCGCACCCACCGCGGACGACCTCGTCTTGCCCCTGGATGCTGATGATCATGTAAGACATAATTAAAGAGGCAAAAAATGATTGGTGTTAAATAAATATTTAAATAATCGCTCCAAAAAGATATTTTGACAGGAAACGGCAATTGCAATAACTTTGACCTTTCCTAAATCAGATCGACTAGTTGTAGACAAGTATCGTGGCCGCGGACCGTCCTATCTTTATTATTCCACAGTTCCAATACGATTCCTGAATCCTAAACCTACCTAGCTCGCCTATTCCTAAGACTTGGGAATGAATTGCAAAAAATTATATTTCCTTCTAAGTTCCAATCTCATTCGCAATCATCTCAACCCCCTTTGACTGGCCAATTCACTAAGTCTGCATTTAGTCTTTAAATGCATAGATGGACAAGTGCATATTGCATACACCAAATTGGTTGGTTGCTAGTCACTATACGAACTACAAAAAAGATTCTACTAAGGACTGAAGTGAGAGGACGCGGGCCCCTAAATTACTAATATTAAGTTACTAACTAACTACCACTATCTTAGTGACAGGACAAAGAAAGGAGTCTTTCTAGTCTGAATTACCTAACTTAAGTTCTTACATAATCAGCCCAAGAGAGCTCAAAGTTGCAAACAAGTACAATTAGGTAGCACCGAGCACTTGGCTAGAATAACGATCACATAATATAAGATTTGTAAACGTAACTTACTTGCATGTGAGCAGCATGCTTGCTATTTTGGAAAAAAATATTAGCAATAACATAGAACACACAAGTAATAATGATATTAATAATTAGCTACTCACCAAGCCCCGTGACCTCAATGCCTAGTAGGTCCAGCAGGTCCTGCTCTCGGGCCAGGATGTCGGACCACCGGTGCATCAGATGATTGTGGGTGCGCCGGACACCAGAGCAGCAATATACTGCCCAGTGTACCCTCGCCCACCGCTGCTGGTGCTTCCGGAGCCTGTACCCAGCCCCTGGCCTGCTGCCTGCTGCCACGGTTAAGGGGAGGTGGCGCTGCACAAAAAAAAAAACAGCGCTGCCTCCTCCACCTTAGAAAACAAGGTTCGGGACTGCACCCCTTCTGGGCGCCACCTTCCGCAAGGAAGGTGGGTCTTCTTTGTCACTTTGGCCAAGCTCGCTTTCTCTGCCATGATCCTGGGAGGGTGGTGGGGCAGAAGTATAGAAAACACCAGGGAGAAGAAGGAAGGAGGTCCCCGGGATCCCGGGCAGATTTTCTGAAGGATATAGGCAGCTCCCTTGATGTAATCTCTCAATCACCGGATTTTACGCTCTTGGGTGATTTCAACTTTCATCTTGAGGATCCACTAGATAAGGAAGCTGTGCAATTCATTGATATAGCTAATAGTATGGGCCTCATTCAGCAGGTAACTGGTAGCACACACTCGGGGGCCATTTGCTTGATGGAGTATTCTCGAATAATAAGTGTCTACAATGTCTTCCATCTCTGCCACTGGTCTGGTCGGACCATAAAGCTGTTATGTTCTCCTTTCCGGTTCAAAATCTCCAGACAAAGAAATTGTTAAACGGCAGCGGAAAAAAGTCAGGCCATGGAACAAGCTGGCTTTGAATATCTTTGAAACTGCTCTGGCTCAGAATCCACCACAACCTCTAGAGCATCCCAATACCGCTGTTGCCGCATTTGAGGAATGGCTTTGTCACTCAATAGATGTAGCACTACCAATTAAATGTATATCCAGCCATAGGGCTAAACCTTCTGAACCCTGGTATTCAGACAGCTCAGACTACAAAAACAAAAATGCCGCTGTCTGGAAAGAAAATGGAGATTCTCGGATGAGCTGGAAGATAAAACGCTCTATAAATCGGCCTTGCTGGAATATAAAAAACTTGTTTGTAAGGAGAAAACCAGATATTTTACCACGGCCATTCTTACAGCGAAAGATTCTTCAAAAGAACTTTTTTCGACTGTTAAAAAGTTAGCCAAATGCTCTGAGGTGGTAGCCTCTCCCAAAAATCAGGCATTTTGTAATACGGTTGCTACTTTTTTCAAAGAGAAGTTTAAAGCAGTCTATAATGGATTCATTAGAGCTAGGGATTCAGGAAAGATACATTCTCCGGAGGCCTCAGCTGATCTGAGGGTTGACAGTTCTGTCCTTGGTGCTCTGGGTGAACATAGGGATACTCCTGAACATTCTGTTTTCCCCTCATTAACTTTAGATGAGACAACAGATTTGTTACGATCTACTAAATCGGGCTCTCCGCTGGATTTGTGTCCCCCAAAAATTTTCCAACTGTTACCTGAGCTTTTTGCTTCTTATTTGACCCGATTTTCAATCAAATCTTTGCTTCTGGCATCTTTCCGGATAGCTGGAAACTGGCGTCTGTGCTCCCTCTTTTGAAAAAGCCTAATTTGGATGGGGCGGAGCCTAACAATTACCGCCCGATTTCCAGGCTGCCGTTCCCAGCAAAATTAGTGGAAAAGGCGATGAATGGTATTCTGTCAGAATATGTTGAGAGGCATGGCTTCCTGGATGATACCCAGTTCGGTTTTCGCAAACATCATAGTACCGAACTAGCCCTAATTACATCTTCAGAACTGATTAGGCAAACGGTTGATGCGGGCGGCAATGCAGCACTCGTGCTGCTCGACCTCTCCACCGCATTCGACACGGTGAACCATCAGAAGTTGCTGGAAGTTCTGGAGGGGATTGGTATCAAAGGGAAAGCTTTTTCCCTACTGAAATCTTTTTTGTTTGGTAGGGAGCAGTTTGTGGCCTTGGATGATTTTAGATCACCCAACTTTACTTTGCCTTGTGGGGTGCCACAGGGGTCGGCTTTGAGTCCGACCCTTTTAATAT
This sequence comes from Calotriton arnoldi, assembly GCA_963921515.1. Classification (NCBI taxonomy): domain Eukaryota; kingdom Metazoa; phylum Chordata; class Amphibia; order Caudata; family Salamandridae; genus Calotriton; species Calotriton arnoldi. The sequence goes on along the minus strand of CAWUFW010006003.1, from coordinate 563,542 downwards.
CTATTTGACACCACTGGCTAGGCTGATTAAGTCCCTGGGCTTTTCGGCCATCTCCTATGCCGACGATACGCAGATTATCGTCTCAGTGACCGGCTCTCCCACTGATACTATGGCACAATTTCATACTTGCCTTCGTCAGGTTGGTGATTGGATGGCTACCAACTGTTTAAAACTTAATACGAGTAAAACAGAGGTTTTACTCTTTGGTGCCCATACCAATTTCTGGTCATCTGAGCTTTGGCCTTTGGAGTTGGGTCCCTTGCCTTTGCCTGTAGCCAAGGTGAAAAACCTGGGAGTTATATTTGACCCTAAACTCTCGTTTGAGAGTCATGTCAATCAAGTCACTTCCCATGCTTTTTACACGTTAAAGCTCTTGAGAAAGATTTTACCATTCATTCCAGCGGAGCTACGTAAACTCGTGGTCTCTGCACTTGTTCTATCTAGAGCGGATTATTGTAATGGCCTCTTTATCAATCTGCGGAAAAAATGTTTGGCTAAATTGCAGGTGGTACAGAATGCTGCAGCGCGGCTTTTGCTTAATATCCCAAGACATAAATCTGTGTCTAGGGTTCTGAAAGACCTACACTGGCTACCAGTTGAAAAGCGAATAAAGTTTAAGACTTTGTGTATTGTCTTTAGGGCCGTGCACAATACTGGACCTGGATTTTTAAAACAGAATTTACAACCTTATATTCCAGTCCGTCATCTGCGCTCTTTGTATGCTCATGACTTGATTGTTCCCAGGGCAAAAAAATGCTCCTGGGGTGGAAGACGTTTTCTGGTAGGTTCAACAAAACTTTGGAACTCTCTACCTATAAAGTTGAAACAGGAAAGCCGTTTGTTGACTTTTTAGAAAATGTTGAAGACATGGTTGTTCAGTCTTTAGTGTGCCTGCGACCCCCATAGTCCATCCTTGTTTATTGAGCAAGCGCCTTGACACCTTCGGGTGATTGTTTTGCGCTTTATAAATTTCCTTTTCATTTCATTTCAACACAATTAGGAAGGAAGGAAGTATAGAGAAAAATAGTATAAAGGAACAAAACTCACTCACAAACACACAAAAGGTAGAAAAAAACACAAAATATACACTTAGGAAGAGAGAGGGATAAATAATAAATAGAAAAAATCAGATAAAAAGTTTTGGAAAGAAAGGATTGGAAAGGTCTAGGGAGGAATACAAAACAGGCCTCAGAACCATAACAGAGAAGAAAAATAAGATGGCCGCGAACATGCGCGACCGCGTGGTGCAGTTCGCATGATATTTCCCCCCGAACACGCAATCTGCGTTGCCTTACGGTGGGTCAACGTCATCTGAACGGGTGTGACAAGCAACTCCGTCTGCTCGCGGAACTCCACGTAGCGCTGTGGAGTTTTTTGCCGCTCCACTGAGTTCCCGCCCAGGCTTAAGAAATATTCATGTAATCCACATGAAGATTTTGAAATTGTGAAACATGCTTCAAGATGATTTTGTTCGAATTTTTTTTGGGATTTGCATAGACATATACTTTGCACTTTATTAATTTACTCTTTGTGGTGTGGAGGAGCTATTGTCTTTACATATTCAAACCATAGGGAGAGACTATCATATCCTCCGCATTTAGCCCATTTCTATGTTATATTGTTTTACTTCATTAATGTTATGCCTGTAAAGGTGCATTTTTCATGGACCTACTGGCTTATTTTTCATCTGACACCAGGTGCTTTTACATCTGCTCCCCCTTATCACTCCATGACTTGCTCTTAGTCATTATTCTTGATGAACTACTGGTCTGAGAAAGGTAGAGTCAAAAACGCAAAGCATCGAAAACATATTTTGATGTAAGATGTTCAGGGGCTTATTTAAAAGCCTATTGCGTCACTTATTTTGACGCACCAGAGGCACAGTGTGCCTGCCTATGTTTACAAAGCCATGTAAAGTCACCCTGCATGCCTTTTCATGGTGTTGTAAATATGGCCCCCTTTCACGCATTGCTCTGGTGAAAGGGGTGTTCGATGGGTGTTGATGTGGATGTTCCCATGCAACATCCATGGAACCTGACACATTCCCAGATGTACAAGTTTTTGTAAACCTGGGAATGTGGCAGATTCCTGTGCCTCCCCAGGGGATGCATAAGGAGGCACAATGAGGAGAAATACCTTTATTTCTCCTCGTTTTTCCTTTTTCTATATGTGCTACATTCTGCAGTACACATAGAAAGAGGAAAACAACTCTTGTGATTGTGTTTGTGCAGGAAGGTGTCCCTTCCTGCACAAAAACAATCACCCATACAATGCAGATACCCTTGCACCATGGCGCAAGGGTACCTGCGTTGCCGCACGGCAGCCCATTGTGCACCAGCATAGGGGAAAAGGACAGGAATGAGCCGTCACTTTTCGATACAGCGCATTCCTGCGCTTTTCTTTTAACACACGGCAGCGCTGTGAGAAGGCTGGCTGAGCTGCTGTGTTAAAATATTGTAAATGAGGCCCACAGTGTTTAGGATCTGTGAAGAAAAGTTTCATGCCTTGGACAGAACGCGATTTTATGCAGTTTTAGGTGTTATCATCATCACATTAATAATATCATGAGAAACAAACAACAAACTTTCACTATTGGCTCCTGCACTATGAGGCCCAAATTTATGGGAAAGAAACCATGTTGGAAAAAACAAACTGGGAGTAGAGGGTCCAAGGGAGATTTTGAGACCAGCGCGGATAGATTCCCCAAAGAAAATGACTGCTAAACACAAAGTATCCACGGTTCTAACATGCTAGAATAGAACCATAAAAAGACACAAGCAAAGAACACTAGTCACTAATGAAGAAGTCCTTTAATTATGATGAAATCCCATCACCCAGATGATGAAGCATGCCACCTTGGTGGGTGATGGGTTCTCGTCCTAATTAAAGGACTTCTTCATTAGTCACTAGTCACTAGTTTTCTTTGCTTGTGTCTTTTTATGGTGCTATTCTAGCATGTTAGACCCGTGGATACTTTGTGTTTAGCAAAGAAACCAAGTCACCTTGCTGCGCTGCGCTACAGGGAGAGGCCAGGAATGCTCCATATTTAAAAGAACATGGTGCATTCCTGCCTTTGTCCCTGCGCTAGTGCCGTTATGGCTGCCTAGTGCCAAAGCTGCATGCAGGATTGTTTTTGTGCAGGAAGTGGCACCTTCCTGCACAAACACAATCCTGAGAGGCATTTTTCTCTTTCACATTGAAAGAGGAAAAAATGTGGAGAAATAAAGATATTTCCCCTTGGTGTGCCTCCCCTGGGAAGGTGTATCTTTTTGGTACATTTCTATGTCTACCACCTGTGCTAAATCTAGGAATGCGTGGAAACATCCACGCAAATCCCATGGAATGCCTTTCCAGGGCAGAGTAATGCAATGTAGCAATTTGCGCTGCATTGTGTTACTTCATATGAAGCCACTCAGGGCCACGCAAAGTGACCTTGCATGGGGTCATCAATCTAATTTTTGAGTTGCGTCGCGCATGCACCATGTTGCATTGTGCAGGTGAGACACAAGTTGCCTCATAACTATGGCCTTGAGTGAGCAGTTCAGATAGACAAGCATTTAAAAGGTAATAGGTACAGCTCTTTATAGTTAATACTTTTAGAACGACCTCGTTATGCAGGGAAAGCATTATGATATGGATGGCTCCATCAATCAATCAGGGTCTTGTATAGTGCGACTACTGACCCGCGAGGGTCTCAAGGCGCTGGAGAAGGGGGAGGAGGGCGGCTGTCATCATGCAAAGTACTCCACAATATTCCAAGGATGGCCACCGAATCATGAACAAAGGGCACACCCAAAGCGTGCTATAGGTTCAGTGCCACTGTAAGCGAGCCCTAAACTGGTCGCCTATTCCAAATAATGAAGTGGCTGGGTTCACTGTCCTGGCATGTTTATGTATCTGGGCCCCATTGAGATCAGAGAGAATCTCCGTCGGTGGCCACGAGCTGCGGTCGAGCAAGCTCATACCCCAAACGGGCATCTGGAGATAGGGTGCAGCGCTCCCTGCTGGCATTGGGTGTTAACTGCATGCTCCAAGTCTAAATCCTGCTAGGGAAGAATGTCTTTCATCCTTCCAGGGTCGATACATCAAATGTTACTAAATTCAATGATGGTAACATCTGCTATTCACAGTGCTTAGAAAAAACAAAATTGTATTATTACACAATCTGTCAAAACCATTTTTTTATAGGGTGCAATTGAAACATCCCATGCAGTGACAGCGAGAGGGTGTGGAGCTGTTTTCTCACTTGAGCTCCTTGTCTGACAGAAAAGCTGGCAGCTTTGTCTGCGATCATCTGTCGCCCTGTTTTCTAATTGCCAGTTAGAAGACAAGGAAGCACGACAGGGTAATGCCTCCATTGTGCAGATGCCTGCAGTCTCTGTGACTGCGGTAATTACAGGCCTCTCAGTGGTGAGCCCTCTTCAGCGCGCAGTGAGGAGCCACCAGCGGGTGCCATGGAAATGCTATTTGATATCATTTAGATGTTTCTCCAGGCTCTTCCCTCCGTGTCCTTCTTCGTGATTTCCAGAGTGCCCTCCAGGGGGAGGTGGCTGATTGTGGCTAAGCACAGACCTCAAATTACATGGTCAAGCTTGTGGCACCTTAGCTAGAGTGGACCTCTTGATTCATGTGCATCAAAAGATAGAGAGGGGGTTAAGAAAGTCAAGCGGTGAGTAGGAGAGGAAATGAGAGTGGAGAGCAGAAGGGGGAGGGAGTGTGAAGGAAGGAACGAACGAAGGAATGTCGAGATGGCAATATTAAAGGGGAGGAGTGAAACATCTTTGATTAGCTAAATCCATGAAGATGGGGCACGGTTGCTGGGGTGGGGGAGGGAGGGATGTTGAGAGGGGCTGGGAGGGATAAGCAAAAAGTGTTCATTTGCAAATAACTTTAGCGTTGCTTAATGACTAGGCATGGCATCTGACAGATGGAAAACAGCGTTTACAACGGAGACAGAACTATGCAGTGCCATTACAACGCAGGCACTACAACAAACGCGTTGTTACCATGTGTTCCATTACAACGCAGGTCGTTACTTGCTTTAGGGAATGCATTGTTGGATTTTAAATCCAACACCTTCCCTACTGTTGCACAGACTGGAGTTGGAATGGTAAAATATACTATTCCAAAGTCCAGCACTTCCCTAAAGCAAGTCGTTGTGCCGACTTGCGTTTGTAATGGAACACATGGTAATGACGCGTTCATTGTATTGCCCGCGTTGCAAAGGCATGCGTTGCAAAAGCATGCGTGAATACGTCATACATGCCTGACAGATGAAAGCAAGTTAAGCCCAGTGTAGGGATCTCAGGTTTCAACAAGATCTGAAAAGGAGGTATGGTCAATTGGATGAAAAGATAAAGAGGTCATTTGCAGTGGGATTGGCCAGGACCTGTGGGGCCAAAGGTCATGCATAGCAGCTATTGGCCAGTTCTAATGGTGCTTCGCTGTCTCCATGTGAAATGAGAACTCTTGGAAATCTTTTATGTTGTTATAAATTGTTAGAGCTGCCTAAAGGCTGGAATTGATGGTATTTGAATTGTGTCAGGTTAAGTAGGTAATTACTAAAAATCCTACCCTGCTGAAGAATAAAAGCAAAGACAGAGAGGCTTATTTACAAGCCCATTGCACCAGCGGCACAATAGGCTTGCCCATATTTACAAGGCTACGTTAAGCCACCTTGCGTGACTTTTCATGGCCTTGTAAATATGGGCCCCTTTCATGCATTACTCTGCGTGATTGCGGCATTCCATGGGTGTTGCTGTGTGTGTTCCCATGCGACACCACTGGAATTTGACGCATTCCCAGATTTATAACATTTTGTAAAACTGTGAATGCGTCAGAATCCTACGCCTCCCTTAGAGAGGCGTTGGAATGGCGCAATGAGGAGAAATACTTTTATTTATCCTCGTATTGTTTCTCTTTTTATGCATGCAGAAGAAAATGCCATTAATGATTGGTTTTGTGAGGGAAGGTGTGACTTTCTGCACAAAAATAATCATCCCCTCAGATCAGGCACCCTTGCAAAATGATGCAAGGGTGCCTGCGCTGGCGCATGGCAGCTAATTGTTCGCCAGCGCAGGGAAAGCACAGGCATGCATCGTATTGTTCTTAATACAACGCATCCCTGTGCTCGGAAAATGACACAGCACGGCGCATCTAAATGGCTTGCAGCACCGTGCTGCGTCTTTTCCTTATAGATGAGGCCCAGAGTTTGAGGATGTTGACACTATTAGGGTACCTTCATCAACATGTTTCAACCCTTCTGAAAATCTAAGTTGTCCACAGGCTTTCCTTAAGACTTAACCGGTGACCCTATAGTAACTACTCTTATTAGGCCCTTCTTCTATAGTGCTAGTAGCTAAATATCCCACCTTACAAACTCGTACTGCGCTTCCTTGGAGGAAAAGTTCCAGACAGCTGCTCAATAACTAAGTTTCTCCTGAAAGTAACCAATTTTACTTTGACACTGACTTATATTAAAAAGAAAATGTATATACAAGAGTGAATTTTACATGTTTTCAGGACACTGCTCCAACTGACCATTTCTTAGCAGGAGCCCTGGTCAGTTGTAAGGACAATTCTCCATTGATATTTTGCGTGGCTCGGCTCCCTGCTATTGTGCATTGAATTGTAGTTGGACTTGGGCTTCCCTATGCGTTGTGTTTTATGTTTAGCACACACTTCTTTAAAGGTGAAGGCAGTAGGGAAGTCTTAATCTTCTTTTTTATGGTCTCAGTAGGGTTCCCGGGAGCTTCCTTAACTCTTCACATCAGATAGTGGTTGTGTGCATCCTATATTGTAATCTATGGTATTGAAAATCATGAATGCGCCTTCTTTGTCCTGTTGTTTGATGGTGATCTTCTAATCATTTGATGATGCTAACAGGCTTTCTTCCCCTGTGTAGGCATATTGTTGTAGCTCTGTCACAGGTTTGACTCAACTTTCCATATATCCATTAGGACCGCTTCTTCAATATCAAGTAACTGAGGTGGAATCATGTTGTTATCTGGAGTAAAGGTGGACTTATTTTTTAAGTCAGTGATGTTATGTCCTGTGTTATGATGTGGTTTGTCATTAAAGAAAAAATGCGGATGAACTTTCCTCAAAGAAATGTTATACTTTGATCCTGCTCTCAAAGGGTTTATGTACAGTAGTGAGGACAACAACGTTTCTTCAATAGTTCGATGCCTGTGAAGGCTGTGTGCAGTAAAGCCTGTTAGGGGGTTCATGGACCCAAATTTGGCACAGCTTTTATTTCTAAACGTAGGCTAGTGCTCAGTTTGTGGACATGAGTTCAAGGACTCTGGACCCATGGTCCAAATATCTCTAACTTTAATGTTTCAGTCATCTCTAATAATGTCTTTTATTCATACAACTTGAGGCAGGCATACACATCTAACGCAACCCCAACATGAACTTCCCTCACACAGGGTTAGAATTTCCTCAAACTCACCCTTACCCCTGTTACCATCCATAACCCATAGCTTGACAAACCAACAGGCCTCTACATACTCCTGACCACTCTGTCATGTAATTTTCCCCATCTGTAAGGATTTGATCACTCTCAATCAGACTCAAGACTCCCAACCTTCTAAACACATGAGGCTCCATCGTTGCTGTTTACGTATGCTGGCACTGGTTTCCTCAATTTATTAAACTTGTGCATCACATTCTTTAGATGTACACTAGCTCCTTGTAGTCCGAGAGCTTCTACACTCTCTGGATCCAGAGGTTATGTTGGTCATATTTCCTGGCCCCAGGGGTAGAATTACCTGTCTCGCTGCTAGGAGTAGGTGCAAAATAATTTTCCCTCATCTCGAATGGAGGGGTTATAACCATTTACTGGTTTGGCCAAGAGTGGCAATTTCACTGCACATCTGTGCTATTTTAGCACAGGTCCACAGTATAGGTAGTATTGTTCCCATCTCATCACATTGTTTCCAGGAAAACTGGATTTCAACTTGTCCCTTCTATGCAGCCGTTCTAAGGTGTAGTGCCACTTGTAGAGAAAATTGTAAAATGCATTCTTCCTGTATTCTGCATAGTTCTTCACCCAGGTGAAATCTCTATCACTGCTTATGATCCAGGGTGACATTGAGATCTCTTTCCCACTGCTTTTGAAAGAGGTATTTTGGTAGAGACTGTCATTCATTGAGAACTGCATATATTTTTAAAGCAAACATTTGGTGGAGGTGAGCGTCTAGATAAACTTTTTGAAGTTTCTTTATTAATCTAAATGGTGGTAGCACCCTGCTCCATGATTTTGCAGACTGCACACTGGCACCGCTTTAGGACATCCTACACGCTGCAACATGTCTCTTCCAAGGCCTGAAAAAATATGATCACATTACCCCATCCTGAATGAACTCCATTGGTTCCCCTTTACAGCCTGAATCATCTTCAAAACCAGCTGTATCATTACCAGCACCCCCACTTACCTTGTAGACATGCTCACCATCTCTGGTGGTTCTTGGCACAACTGCAGCCTAAAAAGTGTGAAAAAGAAAAAAACAAGGCAGCAGGCATTATCCATCTATGCACCAAGGATCTGGAACAACACCCCACATCTACTAGGACAGCCCCAATGCTGCTCCAATTTAGGAAAGAGTTGAAGACTCACTTCTTTAAAGAACACTACATCACAATGCATTAACTGTCCATAATCTAGTTACCTCCCTCATCACTTGCTGGCTTTAAACTTGCCTTTCACCCTGTTCATCTCTTCACTGCTTTTTGACTATGTTCGTGCTATAAAAATCCGATATACCAATACAGATATTCAGAACAGCTGTTCAAAAAATACATGGCACCAATAGATAGAGACTTCTCTACAAAAAACACTGTCAAACATAGCTTATCACTTACTTTCCAAACACTGGTGTGAGAAATTCAGTTGTTGCTTGACTGTGAGCCCTGGTCAAGCAATAGCCATAATCCCTTGCAGGGTGAAAAATAAAAAGTCACTAAGTTAACCTGTGCCTAAACCTGGGTAGCTTGGCACAAAAAACAGTCAGGCTTAACTTAGAGGCAATTTGTAAAGTATTTATGCTCTACACAAACAGTAATACAGGTAAAACACAACACAAGAAATATCCCAAGTCAATTTAGAAGAATAGAGTAAATTTTAATAAATGTTTTGACACCAAAACTACAAAAATCCAATCAGTTTTTAGTAGAAACTAGCACCTAAAAGATCAAAGCACCAACCCAGACATCTAGTCGTGCGAGACCGGGTCAAAGGCGAACATTATGGCCAACCACAATGGAGTGGAGTTCAGATACAAGAAGATGATTGGGTCTGGTCAGCGCTTACCTTCGGACTTATAAGAAATTCTGAGAAAAAGTATCTGAGAAGGTGCAGTTCAGCGGGGCAAGGCTGCAGGAGGTATTCGAGGATGGGGCTTCACCGTAGGATGGCTTTGGGTCAAAGACATTGTAAAGATTTCTACGTTCGGACTCCAGCGGAGCAATTCAGAGGGCTTTAACTGATGATAGTTTCACGAGGCCGGACACCCCTTTGGCAAAGGACCATAGAAAAGGATTTGCTGCTGCGGAGAAGAACATAGCGGGAGAGGATTTGGCCATCTGGGCACCTTTAGCACCACAACCAAGGGTCCTAGAATGGTGAGACACCTATAGGGGGTTAAGGACTCACTCAGGCTGAGTCCAAGTGCAGGTTCAAGATGGCGACTACCTTTTATGTCCTTTGGTTCTGAATAGGAGACCAGCATACTTGCCCTTGAAGTCACTTCCGGAAGTCCTGGGTGCAGATGAAGATGCTGGTCTCAAAAGGAGGGCTTACCGCTGAGATTATAAGGCAGGCTCCAGGCAGCAAAGTAGTCCTTCCTGGTACAACAGCAGTCTGGCTGAGTTCACAGCAGGTCACAGCAGAAGGCAGTCCTCTGAGAGTCCTTCCACAGGTCCAGTAGTGAATTGAAGAGTGGATCTGAAGGTCTTTTATTTTATACCCTGGTGTCTTTCTTCTGGGAGGTGGGAGAAACTCCTGGATAGATTCTTTGAAGTGCAAGGAATTTCCTGACTCCCCTGTCCTGTCTCCAAGCTGGCTGCATTGAGAATGCAGGGTCATTAGGCCCTTTGAGTGGTGGCATAGCGCAGTGTATTCAGTTGTAAGTGTGGCTGTGCTCAGCTCCCCCCACATCCTGCCAGCAGATGACCCATTGGGGCACACCTATTCCCTCTATTATGTGACTGTCTGGGAAGAATTCGCAAAGTATAACTGTCAGCTACATCCAGTTATGTGACCCAAGACAGTCTGCAGGCTCAAAGGGCTAAGGGCAGGATATTGCCAACCTTCTAAAAGTGGTATTTTCAAAATTGTAATTTAAAATCCGACTTTACCATTAAAGAGAGTTTATCATTACAATTTCATAGGTACCAACCATGAGATATCTACCCGCTCCTAATTCGGGATTACAGATTATTAATTGTAATAAGCAATCCCCAATGATATTCTGTGGGACGAGTAGGCCTCACAGTAGTGAAAAACAAATTTAGGAGTTTTTAACTTCCCGGACATGTAAAACCTAAAGGTACCTGTCCAACCTTTTAATTACACAGCACCCTGTCCTATGAGCTACCTAGGGCCTAACTTAGGGGTGTCTTATATGTAATAAATGGGGAGTTTAAGGCTTAACAAGGGGGTTTAAATGCCAAGTCGACATGACAGATTAAAACTGCACTCAGGCTACAAAGACAGGGCTGGGACATGTTTTATGGTGATACTTAAGTGGGTGGCACAATAAGTGCTGCAGACCCACTGGTAGCATTTAATTTGCAGGCTCTGGGTATACAGTTTACCATTCTACAAGGGACCTATGATTAGGGGAGAGAGCACAGGCCGTGTTGCACTGGTTAGCAGTGGTAAAGTGCACAGATATCTAAGGCCAACAAAAATGAATTTCAACAGAAATGGGAGTTAAGTAGGCAAAAAGTGTGGGGAAGACCGCCGCAAGGCTGACATGTCAAACAAGTGTTCCCCCCAGCTGAAAGTGGGGAGAACTACCCAACCTCCAGGGAGTTCTCATCACTAAGGCAGAAGAACCTGGTTAGACTATCAGCATTGGAATGGTCTGACCCAGGTCTGTGTACCACCATAAAGTCCATTCCCTGTATTGAGATGGACCACCTCAAGAATTTTGGATGCTCACCCCTCATTTGCATCAGCCACCTGAGGAGCCTGTGGTCTGTCTGAACCTGGAAGTGAATCCCAAACAAAAATGGTCTCAGCTTCTTCAGTGCCCAGACCACAGCAAAGGCTTCCCTTTCAATAGCCCTCCTCCTCTGTTCCCTGTAAAGTAACCTCCTGGATATGAAAGCTACAGGTTAGTCTAGGCCCTTTTCGTTGAGCTGTGATAGATCTACCCCTATTCCATGCTCTGATGCATCTGTTTGGACTATAAATTCCTTTAAAGAGTCAGGGCCCTTGAGCACAGGGACTGTGCACATGGCCTGTTTGAGGGAGTTAAAAGCTTTCTGGCACGCCTCCTTCCAGATCACCTTCTTTGGCTGCTTCTTGAAAGTCAGCTTAGTCAAGGGGGCAACAATGGTGCCATACCCTCTCTCACCTCAGTCTGAACTTTTTGGGGGCTCCCAGGCCAGAATAGATTCCATTTTGGTCTGGAGGGACTGTCCCTTACCCCCGCCCAGAATGTGTCCCAAGTACACCACAGACCTCTGTCTTATCTGATGCATACTTGCCTTGATAATCAGGCCTATGCATTGCAGGGCCTGGAGCACATCCTGCTAGTGAAAAAGGAGGTCCTTCCAGCTGCTACTGAAGACAGCTATGCCATACAAAAAAACAGCACTGACGGCCTCCATCCCAGTCAACACCTAGTTCATCAGCCTCTGGAAGGTGCAGGGCATTTTGCAGTCCAAACTGCATCTCTTTAAACTGAATGTGGCCTTCTGGAATGGAATAGGCTGACCCCTCCTTAGCCCCTTCAGTTAGGGCAATCTGCCAGTACCCTGAAGTTAAGTCAAAAGTAGTCAGGAACTTGACAGCCCCATATCTGTCGATGAGGTAATCATCTCTGGGGATGGGGTGAGCATCATTCTTTGTGACTGAGCCCCCCGTAGTCTACACAGAGCTGGAGTTCTAGGGAGACACCTGGTGGGGCATCTTTTGGTACCAGCACCACTGGGCCTGACGAGGGGCAACTGGAGTACTCAATAACCCCGAGATCCAACATTCTAGAAACCTCCTGCTTGATGCTGGCCCTCACTTTATCAGACAGCCTGTACATTTTGTTTTTGACAGGAGGCCTATCTCCAGTGTCGATATCATGGGTACACAAATGTAAAATGTCTCAATAGAGGGAGAGAGGCCCCACTACTCCAAGAAACAGGGTTCCTTATACAGTCAGTGTATCAACAAAAAAAATCTCTTGGAGGAATCAACAGGTATATCACACTCCACTCCCTTCACGATCAAACACTCCTCAATGCCAGTCTTAAAGGGACCCAAAAGGCATTTAAAAAAATCTGTTTAATGAAACATTTAATAAAAACTCATTATACAATTATATATAATTCATATGTTTCAAAACAGTCTAAGCTTCTGATAAAAAAATATTGCACATATATCACAGAACCCCTATATCGAGAGAGAACAACCAAGACATACATATTTGTCATTAAAAATGTGTTAATTTGAAGGAATCAACAAAGCAAAAATATCTAGGCATTATTCCACATGTAATTCATTGTTCCTCAAATTTAACAAAAAAACAGGGGGCGTCGGCGTGTTTCAGTGGATTAACAGTGTAGAAACACCTTCTTCAGGACAAATGTGTAAGCCTTGGGGTGAGGGAAAACAGGGAGGCAAACTGTTCCACTAACTGGCGACAGTCCCTCTGGTGTTCTGAGGTCTGGGTAGGGGAGAGTTTGACACCCTCCACTCCCCCATCTTTCTCTTTTGATGACAGGAGGCCAGGTAGAAGATCGCCCTCCTCCTCCTCCTCCCTATCATCTGTCACTATCAACATGGACTTCAGACCTCTCATAGTGTGGTTTGAGGCAGTTGATGTGGAGGACCCTTAAGAGGTGATGTGGAGTATGGTGATCTCCCCCTTTCTCTCAACCAACTCATACGACCCAGTCCAACAGTGTTGGAGGACCATGGACTCCACAGGCTCCATCACCCACTCTTTCTGCCCAGGTTGAAATTCCACAGTGGTAGCCGTCTGGTAATACCACTGCTAGCCTCCAAATTCTCATAAACGTTTCATAAACTTTATTCCAGGACTTGGCCATCTGGTTCCTCAGGGCTAGCATGCAGCTAACCACATCCAGGGGGGTTTCTTGGGAGCTTGCTCCCACTCTTCCTTGATCAGGCTGAGAGGCCCCCTAACAGGGTGACCATGAAGAAATTCAAAGGGGCTGAATCCAACCCCCTTCTGTGGCACCTCGGTGTAGGCAAAGAGTAGGCATGGTAAGAGGACAACCCACTTCCACCTCATGGGCTCAGGCAGGCCCATTATCATGCCTTTTAGGGTCTTGTTAAATCTTTCAACAAGCCCATGTGTTTGCGGAGGGCAGGGAGTGGAGAACTTGTAAGCTACTCCACATTCTTTCCACACTGGATTCATGTTCGAAGAAATGAAGTTTGTATCCCTGTCAGACACCACTTCTTTGGGGAAACCCACTCTGGTGAAAATTAACCCCGAGCGTAGTGTGCGTAGCGGGGCTACGCGGAGGTCCACGGAGTTGAAAACAAACTCTGTGGAACTCCGCTCTGCTCCGCTACACCACCTGCCTCCACCCCCCAATTATAAAAAGTAATTAAACATGATTAAAAAATAAATTAAAAAACCACTTACCTGGCATGTGGCGTCCCCGGGCTGCCCTCCTCCTCTTCTTCGCCGTCTCGCTAATCCTTGTGAGAACTGGGCTTGCCAGGTAAGTGTTCTTTAATTTATTTTTTAATCATGTTTCATTACTTTTTATAATTGGGGGGTGGAGGCGGGGGCTGGCCAGCTCCGCTCCGCTGCGGAGTGTGCGGTTATTTGCCTTCTCCGCGTTCTCTGTGGAACACGGAGAAGGCAAATCTCCGCACACTCCGCGGGCGGAGCGGAGTTCTCCACCCGGGGTTAATGAAAATCCCCATCAGGGCCCTAGCAACTGCAAGTGCAGTTACAGTCCTCAGAGGTATGGCCTCTGGGTATCTAGTGGTGTGGTGCACCAAGAACAGGACAAACCTGTTTCCTAAGGCTGTCTTGGGGTCCAAGGGAGCTACAATGTGGATATCCACCCTTTCAAAGGGGTGCCAATGGCAGGTAAGGTATTCAGGGGAGCTTTCAGCTTTTTCCCTGTCTTCCCACTGGCGTGGCACGTTAGGTAGGTCCTACAGAATGCATCTGAGGAGACAGTAATCCGGGGCTAACAAAGTGGGAAACAAGCCTGCCAAAGGTCCTGTCCTGCCCCAGATGTCCTGCCAGGAGTATTCCAAGAGCCAGCCCCAGTAGGAAGGCCCTGTAGCATTGGGGGACTACCAACACACATGTTGCGCCATGCACTGCTGCCTCAGGCTTACTATACAGAAGGTAATTCTCCCAGTATATGAGGTGATCTCCAGAGGTATCATCAGCTGTCTGGGCTTCAGCTGGGCTTCAGCTTGCTGCCTCATGCCCTCCAGGGTTGGGCAGTCCTTCTGTGCCTTACAGAACTACTCCCTGGTGGGTGTCCCTTCCGCTTGCCATCCATCAGCTCAAGCAGGTCATCAAGGGAGGCAATGCTCTCCCCGGTAGGCTCCAGGGTGGGCTCCACAGGTGCCCCATCCACCTGTACTGTAGGACATTGAGGGGCTGAGTTCCCACGCCCCTTGCCCTTCCCTCTCTAGTCATCTGTATGGGCCCTTTTCCCAAGCTCCAAGCCTCCTTGACTCCCCTCCTGGGCAGCCATGGACCTGGAGGTCACTCAGACCCACTCAGGCAACCCCAACATATCCAGGTGTGACCTGAGCTCCACTTCCTTCCAAGCAGTGTGTTCTAGATCATCCCCTAACAGACAGTCCACAGGCATGGCAGGCCTCATAGCAACTTTCGGCAGAAGTGAGAGACCCGCCCCCTTTTCCAAAGGGAATCAGAGCCACAGGTTAGTGGTCTCCCAGCTGCCTGCTACTACAACCTGGTGGAATGAATTGGGAACCACCAGCTCTGAGGACACCAGATGACGCCTGACAGTAGTCATACTGGCTCTTGTGTCCCTCAGAGCTACCTCATATGCTGAGAACCATTTATCTATATCATTTATTTATATCATCTCCCGTCACATAACTGGGCAACAAGTCCTTGGGGATGCAGACCCTCATCTCTCCAGTGGGCACTGCTGGTATGCTGCCTCCAATATTGCTGGATTTCACTTGCTTGGCTTTTATGTCGAGCTCATTGAGACTGAGCTCCTAGGCAGCCTCTTCTCCTCCATCCTCAGCTTGTGAAGCTCCAGGTTAAGTTTCCTCTCCTCTCACCTGTCCTCCAATTCGTCTGGGTTCAGGCCCTTGGCTGCTTTGTGCTCCATCCTGGGCATCCTGGTCATCTGCTGAGGTCAAGCTGGCCTCTCCCGGCAGCTCGAGACCCCGGCAGCATTTAAAATTATGAATAAAAAGTACAACGTATTATCCTTGTAAACAAAGGAATGCAATACGGAATACAAAATCTCCTGTCCATGACCATAACATAATTGAATTAAATCACTCAATCACAAAACAAACAATACCCATAGACAAACACACAGGGCCAGATGTACGACCATGTTATTTTGCGAGTCGCAAATTGTGCTCAATTGCGAGTCGCAATTTGCGACTCGCAAAATGACATGTACAAGAGTGTCAGAGACACTGGTTGCGATTCTCAATGGGGGAGCAAATTGCATGCTTCATCAATATTCATGAGGCACTCGCAATTTGTGACCCCATTGAGAATGGCTGGCCCTCCCAGGTATGGTGGCCTGCTGGGCTCAGCAGCCCTCCATGCCTGGGACTGCTTTTAAATAAAGCAGTTTTTTTTTAAAATGCATCCCGTTTTCCTTAAAGGAAAACGGTATGCATTTAAAAATAAAAAAATGAAACATTTTTTTAAGGGCAGGTAGTGGTCCCTGGGACCACTGCCCGTCCCTAAAAAATATTTTCCCCAGCATTTGCAAAGTGGAAGGGGTCCCCTCGGGACCCCTTCCCTTTTGCGATTGAATAACCACCCTCTTGAAGAGGGCGGTAAATTGTGAGTGTTTTGAGACCGCAATTGTGGTTGCAAAACATTCATACATGGCTTGTGGGGTCGCTATTAGGAAGGGAACGCCCCTTCCTAATAGCGAGTCACTAAACACTATTTTGCGAGTCGCAATTAATTGCGACTCACAAAATAGTGTTAGTACATGGCCCACAGGAATTTTGCATGCCCAAACGGGTCGCAAACCCGTTTGTGCATGCAAAATCCCGTCGTACATCTGGCCCATAAACCTGTAATAATGTACATAAAACATTTACAAACTATATCTAAATCAAAACTATAAATAAACACAAACTACAAGACATTAAGTCGTACTGCACTATACTCTATTTCTAAGTCCCAAGTAACAAAAACACTAAAACTATGTTAGCCTACACATAATACCGTATCTATTATTGTACTTGCCCCCTTACAATAGTTTAAGAAATAGTAATAAAAGGAGTTCTTATCTGAATTGTAGTAATACTCCCAGGAATCACCATCACAAGGACCATTGCCAAAGACTAAAGAAGAAAAAAAGACTGCAAAATACAGTCATTGGTAGAAGAAAATGTGGCACCAATGACTACAAAAAAGATTGCAGCTTAGCTTACAGCAAATGGAGAAACAAATGTTATAATAATATAATTTTTCCTACAATGTGCAAATATGCATTTATTTGTGTCCCCAAAATCATAAAAATATAAATGTAAATATAGATACTGATAAACAAACAAAAATGTATTTACTGTATTTAATAGTATATAAAAAATACCTTCTGCAAAATATAAGTCAATTTCATTTAAAATTATAGTTTAAAAAATGTTAGGTTGTAATGTATGAAAAACACAAAAATTTGTTAATTGTGTTAGTATCCTTTAATGGTTATACTGTTTATGTATGTTTGTCCCAGATACTCCGTCAGCAAATCAGTGAACAATACCATCTGAATAATTGCAGTGCACACCATAACGGAAAGAGGGAAAGGGTCCAATTATGAAGATCTCACCTCAGGGAGGCAAACATCGAGATTATATTCCCAGGCCAGCATTTCAAGGGTTTCAGAGCTACAAGCATGCCAAAGTTTAAAACTATTAGGGGCATATTTATGTTGAGGTCCTTCAACGCAGGGCAGCAAGTCACCTTTCTGTGCTGCGCTGCGTGACAGGAAATAGGCAGGATAGCACCATATTCTTTTTACGCCTCTCATGGGAAGGCGTATCTTTTTGGCACATTACCAGGTTTATCACTTTTGGTAAATCCGGGAATGCGTCAAAATCCATGGGCGGATGCATAGGAACGTCTTTCGACGCGCGTCCACGGAAGAAGCAGGACTCACTCTGCTCTTCATTGCCAGGCTTCATTCATTGCCCTGTGACCGGACAAACAAGTAATCTACTCGGCGCGGCGCCGAAAGAACAGACTCAGCTGTTCAACCCTTCATGTAGCAGGCCACCACCTCCTGTTACACTATTATCATCATTCGTGGGTACACACAATTACCAGAAATTTACCTCAGCTGTTGACCACCCATCCCTATCTCTCTGCTAATTATCTCGGACGGAATTAAGACATATTAATCTCACCACCGCTTCCTCCTTGGTTCATCCCTCACATACTGCGCCGGCCCTGACTGGACCCAATTCAGCTTGCTCACCTACTGTATGTCCTGATGATGATCTCGAGTAGTTGAGATTGAAACACCGTCGACCCCCTACAACAGGAACTCCTTACATTCTGTAACTCTTGAGGAGCTTCCAATACTGTTGTCAATGCGATGTTTTTGTTTTTAAACCACCCTCACTTTTCACGTCACGCTTGTTGTCACTTACCTGTATGAGCACCTGAATACTATTGTTTTGTAAATAAATAACAGTCATAAATTGACCCACATGTCCCTCTGTATATTACTTACCGCTCCCAAAAATATTAACTAATTATTCTCAATCCTAATAGAGTGTCCTCCATGAGGTCACTTTCTCTTTGGACCTTTTAGGCCACACCAGAACCATTGTTTCCCTAAAACATTTAACCACCCCAGGTTCACATATCGGGGTACCCTTGTTTCTCTTTAGTACGACCTTTCAATTAACGCACATAAACAAAGCACCCTTCAAGTTAATGGTGCAACAAGAACCCCAACGTTTTCATTTTCCCCCCCAAAATTGAATCCATCCACTTATATTAAAACATTTAGAAAATGTATAAATAGGCATTGAGCAGGGGGCTGTATTGTTGAAATCCGTCAAACCTGAATGCTTACCCAAAATAAATAGTGAAAAAAGAACAAATTGACTGCATAATTCTGTTCTTATGTTTACTCCTACTGATAAATCTGTAACGGTAGTGCCCTTGATTTTCAGACTTTTAGGAGTATGCAAAGACGCTCTAGCCATCGTGGTTGCATATTTCACAGTCATCGGGGTCGACATTATGAGAGCAACACATTCCATTTACCCACATCGTGCGTATTGTTGTGAGGTGGATGGGTCTCTCAAGAGACCTTCATTTAGACTTTTCGATCCTAATGTGCTTAGTTATTACTAATAAAGTAAACGTCGATAAATCATTATGGCTAATGCAATCAATGGACAGTAGTCGTGATACTGTAAAGCAAACTTAAAAGTAATACTGTAGACCAGCCTTAATGTGGAGAGCTCATTTCTCTCTATCTCTCTGTTAACCCTACAGCCCTGGAGGAACTGCTGAAAGTTGAATCACATCGAGAGAAATAGCACTGGCTTCAAGGACAGTGTGAACTACCCCAGCTTCCAAACCCTCGCCCAATTCCCAACACCCATGCGAAACAAAATATCCGCTCTGTTCCTCGGAGTTCGCCATTAGCTTACCATAAGGTTCCGCAACATCTTAGCTCACACTTGACTGGACTTCAATGAAGGAAAACCTACTCACACAGTCCTAGCGAGGGCACCTACAGAAAGGAAACAGAAGTAGACAAGTTACTAAATCCGCTCCTGCGCAACTACAGCAGTCACGCGCTATTTACTATATTCGGGAGTCGCGTCCCGAAAAGCGGCCTTCTTAAGGTCAGGCAACTTTGTATTTGTTTCTATTGCTATTCTTGACGTTACCCGATGCTTATATTACGTACTTTGTGCCTGACTAAACAAGCATTTGCAATGCAATAGGACTCGCATTTACGCGAGACCTATTGCATTGGAAACGAGAGTGCAGGCGGGTGAGAAGGCACGAACAGGAGTGGGGGGGTGTGAGGGGGTGGCCGAGAAGTCACGGACTGTGGGAGGGGGTGGGGTAGAGACAGGGAAGAAAATAGTGTTCGGAGTAAAGTGGCCAGTAGCCATGGAAGGATACAAATGACGACATGGCCGTCATGAGGAGGGACTAACAAGCCTAAAACCAATCGGAAGGCAGCATTTAGGACCTAAGCTAATGAAAAAGATGGGCGGAGAGTGAGCTGAGCTTCCACGAAGCTTCCACGCTATACTGAATACTGCATGCCTCACAAAGCGAGCAACGCATGCGCTGCAACGCTAGGCTCGACCTAAAAACAGGCTGCCTATCATATGCTACTCCCACTCCCGCTGCTGGGTTGAGGAAACAGTGCC
This sequence comes from Calotriton arnoldi, assembly GCA_963921515.1. NCBI lineage: Eukaryota > Metazoa > Chordata > Amphibia > Caudata > Salamandridae > Calotriton > Calotriton arnoldi. The sequence goes on along the minus strand of CAWUFW010006003.1, from coordinate 543,732 downwards.
TTCGTCATAGGCCGGTGTCAGCCTCTCCCGGGATCAGCTCTGCAGCCGTAGATGCCACGGTAATCAGCTGCTGAGCTGGGCTCAGACATGCCCACTTCCCCTTCTCCCCTGCAGCAGCCCACAACTCGGCCCTGCAAAACTTGAAATAGCTCGGTCACTGCTGGACAGAAACAACCGCCTGGCAATGGTAGGTTTCCTCTATTAATTGTGCAAGAACCGATGCGTTTTTGAGCTAAACAGGGTGTTTTAGACGTCTGTGCCTGTCTTCAGTTTGGCATTTGACATTTTCCATGAATACTTTTACTATTTATCTACTGGCTTCTGCTTACAAACTGGGAGGTTTTTCATATTTTAAGGAACCATCCTTTTGATGAAAAACGTTTTTCATTACGTCCGACTTCTCTCTCCAAGTGAGCAAGACTAAGCCTTGAAAAAGTAGTCTTCGGCGAAATACGGGTCAGCGGTTGGCAAAACTATACAAAAAGTGCTTGACTCTACAAACATTCGAATGACGGCATTGACCAGCACAACAAAAAGTTTTCAATCAATATCATTGAAGTTTTCTATTGCCGTATTCTTTCAGTTTGCATTGATGAAGTCATTCAGCCTATGCACACAAATATTAAATATATATATATCTGTATTTGATGTGTTTGTAGTCCTGATATTTTGCCTATGGACTCTACCTTGAGATGTGCTCCGGATCTTCAAAAAATAGTTGAATTTTTACAAAACTGAGGGGCATATTACTAATGTCCGGCGATAATTATCGCTCAGCGCGGTTAGCGCGAGGATAATTATCGCCTGACTAACGCTGAATTTTATCACTGAGATAGCGTGCTATCAGCAACGCTCATCTCAACAGTGATAAAATTGCAAGCGCTAACTGCCAAATGTGCGATTATCGCTGGAAATCCAGCGATAATCACACAACTTTGGCGATAGCTTGCTGATAGGGCAGGACAGACTCAGCCATGATATCCACCTTCCATTGGATATCATGGCTAAGTCATACTGAGAGCAGGCGTTAGAAAAGTAGCGCTAACCGCGGTTAGCACTACTTTTCTAATCGCTCTGCATGTTCGCCTGCAGCTTGATAATAGGAGAAATGTCGGTTAGCGACATTTCTCCTGTTATCCTGGGAAGGAACGCCCACTTTGCATCTCATTAGAGATGCAGAGCGAGGCGTGGGGAAAACGGGTGCTAACATGCGTTAATGCATGTTAGCACCCGCCTTGGTAATAGGGCGGTAATATTATCTCCGCTTTTTTGGCTCTTAAAGCCGAAAAGCGGAGATAATGGCCCTTGCTAATATGCCCCTGAGATTTCAGTCTATTCATACTTATTTCAAATGCAAGCTTCAACCTACCTTGATGGCTTTTTAGAGGGCAGATGGAGGTCTGAACAAAGAAATCGAGCTAGCTGAATGTAGTTTGTCGCTCTCTTCCCTTTCTTTCACATCCCCCCCCCCCTGTGCACGTCTGGCCACTTCATCTGCCAACATAAGAGCTATAGTTAACTGCTTGGACTTGGGTTGGTGCTCTGAATGCACCTGCTAGTGCCACTTTTATGGAGTCGGAAGAACCACACTTGCAATCACGTGGTGATGCAGTTAGGGGCTCAGTGGTAAAGGGGCGAGAACCGAAGAAGGAACTAAATCAAAGAGGCCACATGCTTCCACTTTCTCCCCTTGTAGGGCCACAGAGGTCATGGAAAAGGACACATTAATGGACTCCTTGAAGGATGTTTGCAATAAACTTAGTCGATGTTGGGCAAACTGGAAATAATCTATGAACGTTTGGGGGATATCGAACTAGATTTACATAAAATGAGCTCAATTTCTGTTGTGCAGTAGGAAGTAGTAATGTTTTCATGTTATAGTAATTCAAAGCCAATTGTACTTTTTCTCCAATAGTAATCATATTTTTTTCTGATGTGAATTAAAATTATAATGAGTTGCCACGCCTGTTCTACCTAAGCCTGCTTGCTAGCAGGCATGCATTACTAATCCTTGCTTCGAAAATGCCTTTTCTTTTCTCTAGCTAGGGAGATAAGATGGAGGAGCACCACATCAACACGAGTTGAATGAATGGACTGTGTTTTAGAGTAGGAATGAAAAGAAAGAAGTCTGGCAGATAAAATGGTAAATGCAGACTTTTAGTTTTCTAGGACTTTCGCTTGGCGTTCATACAAAGAATGGCTGTAGGATAGTTCACCAGGTAGCACTCACTGTTGCCTGTTTTGCATTTATTTGTGCAGTGAGTTCCCAGCCTAACATTTTTAGGTCGAGCCTGGGTAGCGCATGCGCTGCTTTACGAGGAATGCTGTATTTGAGTATAGAGTTGAAGCTCCGCCCCCTCTCTGCCCATTTTTCATTGTTTTGTGTCAATGTCCTTTGTAAATGCTGGCTTCTAATTCGTTTAGGATTGTTAGTCCTTCCATAGTACCGCCTTGTCTTCATTTGGAACATCCCATGAGGACTGGCCCTTTTACCTCTCTTGTTACACCGTACGTCTTATAAGCACTATTTTCTTGAATGAGTTTCTCAGGCACGACGTGCTTTTCCTGCAAAATTGAGCGCGCCATGCATGCTTTCACTTTTCAAGCAGCACGGGATAATAGCGGCCCCTTCTTTGAAATGAAATAGGTCTCGCATTTACAAGAGTGCCAGTTATTGGCATTGTAAATGACAATGCCTTTATTTATGTGTTAATTATCAAAACCGATAAATAAAAGGCATTGTCATTTACAATGCCAATGGCTTAAACTGTCGCAAATGCGAGACCTATTGCATTGCAAATGCTTGTTTTTTCCTGCGCTGCTTGCAGCAGGCAGGGGGGCATCATGATGTCTTTCTATATCTCACTGTTTACAGTTTACTCCCACTATTTTTACTTTAGTGGGAGTTTGCTTTGGTTATTTTTAGGTTGAGGTTAACTTTCAATTATGCTGGCATAATCTTCTGCAATTTTGGTAATTCTGCATTACACTTCTTATGCAAAATTAGAGATTTACACCATGTTGCTTAGTTACACATCATTGGCAGCAAACATTTTGCATGACCTCATGGAAATAATGGAAATGACCAGATTGTGAGTGGCTCCTGTTTGTTTGTGTTGTTGGACTACTTTTTAATGCACAACGGACACAAGGATGCATTGTGTGCTAAAATGTACCAACAAATGCCAGTGTTGCTTTTTGTATAACTGAGTGTAATTTCATGTAATCTTCCTGAAATTTCACATAGTTTCACAAATTTTGTACACCCCTAATTATGTGATGGTGTGGTCTTATCTTTAGGTTTATATAGGCATTTTCTGGTTTGGTAAGGATGGTGAGTCTAGAAACGTGAATGTCTTGATAATACTTTTGGAATGTCAATGATGGTCTAGTGTATCACACTATTGTCTTATTACGAACTGTGAGTTTTGTCAGTGAATACCTGGTGTTCTGCCATCACGATCCTTTCCTATGACTTTATATACATGTATTCACGTTGCTTATGGTTCTTTGTGTTTCCTAAGCTTATTGGTGGTGTTTAGGTCGGTAATGAAGTCATCCAGGATGTTCCTGATTCCCTCTTTGGGAATGTAGTGAATGTCTTTGCATTTGTTTTCATTTAGGTCTCCACATAATAAATTCATTTTTCTCGGTTTCTGCTCTCTATCTCAATTTCTCTCTCTATCTCTCTCTCTTTTTCTCTTTCTCCCCGCCTTTATCTTTTTCTCTGTCTCACTTTCTTGTAACTTTTTCTAGCTCCTCCCCATGCCTCTTTCTTTGCCTTCTCTCTCACTATTACACTCTCCCTCTTTCCATGCCTGTCTTACTTCCTTCTTTTTCTGTTGTACACTTTCTTTGTCTTCCTCTTTCTTCCCTTTTCTTTCTCCCTCCCGTACTTTGTCTTTCCCTCCAACTCTTTGTCTCTCTCTAGCGCCTATCATCCTCACTTCCTTTGCCCCTCCAGCTCTCTCACAATGCCCCGTCCTTTGTATCCTCTCTCCCTATCGCAGTGGTCTTCAAACTTTTATCCTGGTACTCCTTTTCACGGACAACCATAAATGTTCTCCAGAGAAAGGGTCAATCTGTGGTTGCACCTTATTAGTACCAGTTTAACACCCAAAAATAGCAATAAGCAACAATAGAAGCTCCTTGCGCTGCCGGTGCGTCATTTTTTATGACGCTCTGGTTGCGCAGAGTACAGACCCATATGTATGAGGCCACGAAAAGTCACTCTGCGTGGCTTTTCATGGCCTCCTAGATATGGTGTAAGGCAATGCAGCACAAGTTGATGAGTTGCCTTACACTGCGTCAGGGGGGGCGTTCCATGGGCGTTGCGGTGGGTTTTCCTATGGGTTTTGACACATTCCCATATTTACAAGGATCTGTAAACCTGAGGATGCGTCAAAACTGTACGCTGCCCCAGGGGATGCTTAATGAGGAGAAATATCTTTATTTCTCCTCAATTGTTTCCTCTTTCTATGTGCAGCACACATCGAAAGAGGAAAAAGCCTCCATGGGCTGTTTTTGCGCAGGAAGGCGTGCCTCCTTGCACAAAAACAATCCTGCCAACAATGCAGGCACCCTTGCACCATGGTGCAAGGGTGCCTGCGTTGGCGCTAGGCACCAAATTGTGTGCTAGCAGAAAGGACAGGAATGCAATGTATCTTATAAATACAGTCCATTCCTGCCCTTTTGAATTGGCATAGGGCAGCGCAGCAAAAATACTTGCGGAGCTGCCCTACACCATTTAATTGTAAATGAGGCCCATAGATTTTAGTAATATCCAGACCCTGTGTAATGCAAGTTTTTTTACATAACTGTCCCTTCAACACATTCTCAGGGATAGTAAGCGCTATGTAAATACAACAATTAAAAGCATGCACTTCACTCTGTGCACTACCACTCAAAAAGCTTCAAGTCATTTGATCAAGTAACTGCAACAGCACTCTCCTGTCCTGAGAAATCAAAGCCAGGGAGACAGCTAAACACACCTTTCGGCCAGTGTGCTGCTGGCCAGAAAGAAATGAAAATGTGCACAATGTGTTAATCTGCAAATCACAAATCCTTTACATTTGCAGATTAACTCCTTGTGCACATTTGCATTGTTTTCAGGCCAGCAACACACTGGTAGAAAGGCATGTTTAGCTGTCTGTTAGGCTTCCATTTCACAGCACAGGAGAGTCCCTGAATAAAAACACTCCAGGGAAAGCATTTTAGCTACCGGATGGGACGTTTTCTTTTAGCAAATGAAGAGCGCGACCCCTTTCCCATGCCTCCAGGGCCCCCCTGGGGGTAGCGCCCCACAGACTGAAGGCCTATCTCTTTGGTCATTCCTTGACGCAATCGCTCTCTAACCTACCTACAATGGGGCATATTATCAAGAACGGCGTTAAAATTATCGCCGCTTTAGCGGCAGAAAACTGCCGCTAAAGCGGCGATAATGGGCTTGATAATATGCCCTGGAGAATTCCAATAGAAGCCCATGTTGACACCAGAACATGGGCTTCTATTGGAATTCTCAAGGGCATATGATCAAGCCCATTATCGCTGCTTTAGCGGCAGTTTTCTGCCGCTAAAGCGGCGATAATTTTAACGCCGTTTCTTGATAATATGCCCCAATGTCTTTCCCGCTGAACCAGGGGCAGACTACGACGTCACAGCCAGCTCCCCACTCCTCTATGCAGCTGGTTCCTGATCTGGCTGCCATTAGGCTCACGTCATCTCTCTGCGCCCTCCCAGCCTCCCCTGCGGCGGTGCCATGATTCCCTCGCTCACACGTGCCGTCTTCAGACACAGCACGCTCCTTGAAAGTCATCGAGTGACACCTGCCTTGACACATCTGACTAGAGGGTATTAGATTGTCAGAGGGGACCAGGCCTGTGCCAAGGTCAGATCTCTCTAACAGGAGCACGTCAGAAAAATGTGGCATCACTGAGATGCCTCCCATGGTACAGCCCTCTCTGCCCTTCCTCGGGCCACCAGTCGCCTGCCAATATATTGTTTACACTTTGAATATATATTATATATGATCTGAGCTTCTTCGTTTGCAGGCTATTTTAGACAAATGCATGATTTATTGTGTTCGAGGAATATTTATACATACATGCTGCCCCAGAAAGCTGCATCAGCTGGGGGGTGAGGGGTGGGTGTCCAGAAATGTGAACAAAAACAGGCAGACAGACGTACTGACATATATTGCAGCTCAGAGCAGCAGGCGCCAGCACTCAACAGATGACACCAGGCGCCCGCTTGAATATGTTACTTTTCAGGGATAGAATATATCTGTTGGACCTCTGACTGCGGTGACACCTGGTTTTGGGTCATTGCAATGAAGCAGCTCATCTCCGAGAGGCCTCCGCTGGAGATGAGATGGCTGCGTCTTCCTCATGAGGGTCCATGTATTTTATCTTAGCACTCTGACATTATTCACGGGTAATTTATTGTCGAGGTTATACTTTATTTATGGCTAAGTTTGTATTCATTTCTGTCTTTTTTGAGAATTCTGAAGTAGGTGTCCATATTTTGCTTTCAGAGCTGAAGTTACCTAAGACCTTTTGCTTTTAAATATATTATGTGTACTGTACACACTTATAAACATGGGGGCAGATTTATGAGAAAGTGACTCAGTGCATTACGCAAGCCATTTGGCTGCACCGCACTGAGTCACTTTCAGAGCACAGGAATGCGACATATTTACAATGATATGTCGTATTCCTGTGCTCTCCCCTGCGCTGACGCACAATCAGCTGCCATGCGCCGGCGCAGGCACCCTCGTACCATGGTGCAATGATGCCTGCGCCATGGGGAGATTGTTTTTGTGCATGAAGGGGCACCTTCCTGCACGAAAACAATCACTACAGGCATTTTCCTCTTTCAATGCGTGCTGTAGAATGCAGCACGCATTGAAAGAGGAAAAAACGAGGAAAAATGAAAACATTTCTCCTCGTTGCGCCTCCCTGGGGAGGCGTAGCATTTACACGCATTTCCAGATTTACGATTCCTCGTAAAACTGGAAATGTGTCTGGTTCCATGGGTGTTGCGTGGGAACACCCACAGCAACACCCATGGAACGCCCCTTTCACGCAAAGTGCAGCGCGTAAAGGGGCCATATTTACAAGGACAGGAAAAGCCACGCAGGCTCTTCCGGGTTCAGGCTCCCAGAATGCACTGCGGCCAATCATGACGCTGTAGGAAAGCAGCGTCAGGATTGGCCTGATCGCTGGGACTTTGCACTCCCAGGCAGACTGGGAGCCTGTACCTACTTTCTCCAGCCCCAGCAACGCAGCTGGGGCTGGAGAAAGCTTCACTGCGCATGAGGGTTTGGCCGGCCTGAAACGGCCAGCCAAGCCCTCATGCGCAGAGAAGGGACAAGGGAGTGCACTACCACTCCCCCACTACAGTGTCCATTCCCCTGGATCCGCCCCCAAGACTCGTTAGAGTCCTGGGGGTGGGTCCAGGGGGATTAAAACAAAACAATAATGGAACAGGGTTTAAAACCCCTTTTATTATCGATTTATTTTTCGGTTTGTGGCGGGGGGGTGGAGCTCCTCCGCCCTAATGGAGGGGCCTGCCGCTGCTCCCTGTCTTCCATCTTCATCCACTGGACTGCTCAAGTGTCATTCACATTTAGCTCCTACCCACCTCATCAACAGCATGGGTCACAAGATCAGCCCACTTCAGCCAGTGACTTACTTGACTCTGAGTGGCGTCTTCTGTTCTTGCGCATGGGAACATCCTTGCAATATAGATAGTCCTAGGACCTACTGGTCAAATGTGTGCTTTTAATTTTTATTTTTTTTAATTAGATCCTAAACAATGCTTGTATGACTTTTGTAAGCACACAGCAGCTCCCCTCAAACTGCTAAGTGTCATATGTCTTCTTCATAAACCAAATAAACATTGACAAACCAAAAGCTCAGCAACCAATGCCAGACATATTGGCTTTGCTAATGTTTGTTTTCACTTATGGATGGATACACCAGTAATCAAACTCCTTCCTTTATTGTATGCCTTTTTATTTATTACTCTATTTGTACCCTTTCTGGACTTTTTTGTTTTTATTTTTTTGCTGCACTTTGCCACTGTTAACCAGTGCTAAAGTGCATGTGCTCACTCTCTAAAACATGGTAACATTGGCTTACACCCAACTGGCACATTTAATTAACTTGCAAGTCCCTCGTAAAGTAGCAATACATGTACCCAGGGCCTGTAAATTAAATGCTACTAGTGGGCCTGCAACACCTATTGTGCCACCCACATAAGTAGCCTCTTAAACATGTCTCAGGCCTGCCTTTGCAGCCTGTTTGTGCAGTTTTAACTGCCATTTTGACCTGGCAATATACACTTTTTGCCAGGCCTTAACCTTCCTTTTTAGGTCGAGCCTAGCGCAGCGCGCATGCGCTGGTCTAGGAGAGGGCCTCTTGGAATTACTCCAGACTTCCAAGAGACTTCTCCGTGTGAGTCGGACTCCTCCCACACATTCCATTGGCCTTTGCATGTGGCTTTCAAAAATGAAAGCACACAAATGGCCAAAGGTGGGGTATGTCCCGCCTTTTCTGTGAACGTTCACTCCCATGGCCTATGGGTCTCGGGAGCGAGCAGCGGCGCGCAGTGTGCCAGCTGCATTCCAGGATCGGGTTACTAATTAACCCAGCATGGTCGCTTTCCCTTTCGCGACCGCGCTTGTTTCCTGTTTGTTTCCTACTAAACTGAACACGTCTTCGAACACCATGGTTTGCTCCAGACAGAGCCACATAGGCGCACTGCAGTTTTCTCTTGCTTGAATGCGTTGCGAGTTTGACTCTGTTTCTATGCCACCGAGGTTTGGGTTAATTCATTAATATGTGCTGTCATTCAGCTGGTGTCTGTTTGATAAACCTTTGTCACTTCCGCTGCCCAGGCCCAACACCTAATCCACTTTCCCGGTGACAGGTTTGCAGCTGAACTTCCTGAATTCAAATGGCTGTCTAATGGCTTGCCTCTTTGTGCAATTAGCCATGCAGGAGAATCTCACCACAGCACCCTTCCTGGCAAGTAGGTGAGAAGAACAAGCGGTGTCAATCGGAGTTGCTAAATCCCTTCCTCGGAAGCCACCGGCATCAACCTTTGTTTTGTGGCAGAGTTTAGCTGAGCTTGAAAGCAGCTTGCAGAATATCTATCTTCCTGCCCTCCCTCCCTCCCCTCGCTATCTCCCGAGTTACCCGCGGCTGCATTGCAAGCCTGTGCCTTTTCTGGTTTAATTTTACCTTCGTGCAGTGTCACTGAATTTCTCCACATCGCAATTACCCTCTGTGCTTCTGATCAGCATTGCTGGCCTCGAGCCACGTCTCATAGCGTAATTGCGCAGTCACCAGTTTTAATTTTAGCACCGCCATTGTACCACTCTGTTCATATCGTTGTGAAACTTGTTCTTACTTTGCTGTTTATCCAACTTCCCTCTCTCCAGACTCATAAGCCAATGACAGGGGTCCATCTTAAGAGGTAAAGATGCAGTCTTCCAGTCCCTACTCTGCCTCCAGTCCTGGCTGTGCACTTCAGTATTTCTCTCTCACCACTCAGTAACAAAGATCTGCACGTTTCCGCTGTCCGTGTTTTTCTAGCTGTTCACTTCCGGGTAGTCAGTGGGTGAAGGGCTTGGTGACTGCCACGGCCCTGGTGTCCAGCAAGCCACAGACTGACAAACTGACTCACACTTGGCCTCCGCTGAAGCGTGTGTCCAGTTGCACTACGTCATGCCACCCTGCATACGGATGTAAGCACGGCACACTGATCTGTTATGCAAAAGAATGTTTAACTGTGATTAAATGAATTGGGGAAGGGCTAAAATGGGCAGCGTTACAAGGATGACCTGTCCTTTATAATACCGGTGCTTTTCGTTAAATGTGTCCCATGTATTTGTTCAGCTGTCACGGTGCTTCATGCTGACATCCCCTCCTCTGTATCTGCATTTCCCCACTGCCCTAGTTCACTCTCCACCCAGAGACACCTTGGCAAAGCGCATGCGTGGGCCCGCCTTGGGAAAGGCGGCTTCCGATAGCCAGCGTTTTTATAACTTACAAATGCCAGTAGTGTGGAGTGATTAGAGCCCATTTGTTTGAATGGAAGTCTCTCTGGTTTGTTTTATGTGCTTTTTGGAAAGGGTTAGTGCCACAAAATCGCTATCGAAAGTTTGACCTACAGAAATGTCAAATCTAGACTGTCACTGTAAGTTAAAGGTACTTACCTTGACATTATAGTGGTATTCGATATTGTTGATGCAATGTTTTTGCAAGTCTGTTGCGTTATTCTGACCCTGACCCCCCTCCCACTGTGGAAAGACATCAAAATTTAAAAATTGCTGTGGCAGGATCGTGACATACGATTGAATCAATGCATTACAATAAAGCAGTGTCCATAAATCTGACGCCTAGTTATGCAGATTCGCTCCTTACAGCGGTCCGTAAGTCAAAGAAGGGGTTGATGTTCCTTTATTAAAACCTTTTTTAGTCAACAAATAGGACAGTCTTCCCGCTCAAGTCGGAGGGGCCAGGGAGGCAGGGCTGATGCCCTCGGGATATTAATGGCGGCCGTCATCCGTGGAAATAAGGCATCACTTGAGAGGCTTGGCGCCCTCTGTGCCCATCACCAGGGAGCCCCCCTGTGACTCACGAGACGCAGCAGCTAGAAGTGCCTGCAGAATCACACCAATTTCACCACTACCCCATCCCCATACACACTCCCTTCTCTCCACTGCCCCCGTCCTCTCAGCTCCCTGCCGCGCACCTTCATTTTCTGACCCTCTCTCCCCACTTCCTCTCTCCTCGGCCTTCTCTATCCCCTCCCCCATTGTCCCCCTCCTCCATACCAATAAATTTCCCTTCCTCTCTCCCCCGTCATCCCCCGCTCCTTCCCCTGCCCTCCCCCTCGCACCCCCGCCACCCCTTCTCATTCCTCACACCCCTCTCCTGCCTGCTCGCGCCTAGCAATACGCAGAGTAATTTAAAGCTGTTTGTGGCCTGTAATGCGCTCTCTCTTTTTATTAACTGCTTTTGCCTCCATGTCACCGTTTAACATTAATCTCTGCACTAATCTCCCTTCTCCCCTTCATCTCGCCGCCCTGCTCACTCCACTCTCACTTGTATTGCTCCATCTTTCTACATATCACTTCATCATGTCTCTTTGCTTCCCCTTCTCCACCTATTCCTCATTTACCTCCACTTCTTCCTCTCTCTCCGCGTTTTCCATCCTCCTCCTCTTTTAGGTCAAGCCAATTTATAAGCGCAAACCTTCAAGCACACGTGGTTAAAAAATTGTCCAGCGCAACTACCACTGTTAAACAAAATGTGACTGGTTGCTCTGTGTTCTTTGTAATATTTGTAAACTCGCAGCTTCTATGCTGCATGGCTAACCACTTATATGGTCCCAAAGGCGAGACCTATTGGCTGTGCCAATGCTTGTTAATACATGTAAGCCGTCCCTTAGGGCAGGTCCTACCCAGCCCAGAGGGCAGCGTTAACTTTTATTATTTTTCACTACTGCAAAGTCTACCTCTCCCCTAGGATAACATTGTGTAACTTTAGTACATTTAATAAGTGATAACTTTCGACTGAGAGCAGGTGGGAATTTAAGTTTGGTGTTTAAAGAACTGTAATTCAAAACCCTCTTTAAAGGAAAACTCTGATTTTAAGTGACATTCTGAAAATGGCACTTTTAGAAAGCTGGGATTTTTTTGTCCCAACTTTTTGGTGCCTTCAGCCTCTGTGCTGGGTCGCATGACTAGCTGTAGCTGGCAGTTGGGCTTTGTGTATTTCTCCTAACAGTGAGACAAAGGTGGGATAGGTGTTGGCAGAATGGGCCATTGCTGACTTGAGAGGGGGAGGAGCTGTCACCTACCACGCTTGCACATCACAAAAGCTCTGCCTCAGCACACTTACAAAGGGTTTCACACTAGTCTTTGTGCCGCCCCTGGATGCCTGGGCCAGTGCAGGGATACAGGAATTCCAAACACCTCTGGGGTGGAAACCTCCAGAACTTTCTCCTACTTCAAAGCAGGCACCATGTATAAATATAAGACCCTCAGCCCCAACTATTCAGTACACCTCTGGACCTGTGTAAGTCTCAGAAGGATTGCTTTGCTGTTCTGCTGCAAGATGGACTGCTACAGTGGGCGTGGCCAAGATGGCGGACAGGAGAGACATGCTTTAGTGTCTCTCCGCTCCCCGCCGCCGGGCCTGGCTGCCTAAAATAGCCTAAACAGCGGAGCGAGCCTTCCCCGAGGGGCGGACTGTGGTGCAAGAACAGCAGAGCCCACCTGACAGCGCGGAGTCCCCTTCATGTCGAGCAGGGGCCTTCCAAAGCTAGTGACCGCCGCAGGGCCTGTGGCTGCGGGCGTTGACGGCGCGTCGTCGGCCGGACCTGCCGCCCTGGAGTGGAGCGACCCGAGAGTCTGCGTTGACACCAGAATAACGCGGCATTACCAGTGAGGCTAGGGGGCCTCTCTGCTTAGCGCCCCCCGCTTCTGATCCTGAATGCCCTAAGCCCCGGTTGCACCGTGCTGTGACACACATGAGGTGAGCCGGGCCACAGCTCAACTGGACTGCGACGAGGCGCCTGGCAGTCCCAAAGAACCCTGAGATATCACTGTAGCGGAGGCGGCTATAAATTATGAAACAGAGGCGAAAGTACAGCTGCAGCTGCGAGCGGCGGCAAGGCTCAGGAGGAGGGCTCCGAGGCGGCTTGTGGCCCAGGGTGAGCTGGGGTCCCCTGACAGTACTGGACAGTGACACTGTAATGAGGTAGGAGAGCCTTCAGGAGAGAGCCCGGGCGTTGAGACGCGCCGGGGGCCTGATCAGCGCAGCAGATTGAGGTGGGGGAACCTAGCTGCAGTACCCAGGGGCTGCGTACTGTTTGGCGAGGGGAGGATCGGCCCCGAAAAGAATTGCCCTCCTGATTTACCGAAAACACAAGCATAACAGGAGTGAATAGAGACCCTGAGGAAAATAAGCCAAGGAGGACTGTAACTTCCGCTACTGCGCTTCTGGCTGGGGCCCCTTGTCTTCACTCCCCCAGACTGGGGTGTGCTCCTCGGGCCTCGAGGTCGTGCTGGCAGGTGAGGAGCTCGGCGGGAGGATTGGGGCCCGGGGTGGCGGTCCCGCATTAGGTGCAAGCGGCGAGTATGAGCGAGGGACACCCCCTTGCCCTCCGTGGCGTGTGCCGGGGTCTGGGATTGTAGTTGCGCCCCCGACCCGCATCTGGACCGGCGCAGAGGGGTGCTGGCGAGGAGTCCCATCAGGATCCAGGGTGAGGTGGTCCACAGAGGCGGCACACACAGTTGAAGCTAAAGAAAGGAGCACGCTCTCAGGAGCAGAATAAGGGGCGGCCATCTGAGGTATTGCAGCATTTCAACTCCCGGAAGCAATACAATTAGAACCAAACAACACTTCCCTACAGGCTATAACAGAAAGGTGCTTAAAATTGTACAATTCGCCCTTTAGGGAGAGTCTGATCCTACGACTGCACGCTGCACCCTAATAGTGACCCTCCTGGTGACGGCTGCTGTGCTTTTTTAGCCTCTCCGCAGCAACAATTTGGTCTGGGGGGCTTGGCAGGAGACACAAGCCCCCAATCTGTGCTTACTAGATAAAAGAACGTGGCTCCCCGGGCGCTGGAGCGAAAGACACTAAGAATTTTATCAGCTCCTAAGATAGCAACAGTAAGAGCAAAAAAGGACCGTCATTTAAAAGACATGCTGCTGAAAACAGCGGGGACCCCAGGTGGGGACGCGCCCCGAGAGAGACAGAGGGGACAGCAGGGCCGGTGGACAAATCCATCACTCGCCCCTATCTGGAATCGCTCTTCACATCCCTGCGAGAAGACTTACAATCCTTCAAGAAGGAAGTTGCACAAGAACTAAAAGAAGCCAGACGAGACATAGACGGGTTGGGCGATAGGGTATCCACATTGGAAGACCATAAAGGAAGCAGAGATGAAGAAATTGAACAACTTCAACAAGAGATCCTACTCCTCAAAAACCAAAACCTGGACCTCCAGGCACACATGGAGGACTTGGAGAATAGATCCCGACGGAACAACATACGGATGCCTGGTGCGCCATCCGGCTCAGAGGGATCTGATATCACATCATACGTGCAAGATCTGATCCGAGCTATCCTTGAGGTGGGCTCTGAGGTGACTATTCAACTGGACAGAACCCATAGAGTGGGACCTGCACGCTCTGTTAGGGCTTCTCCACCGGACATACTTACTTGCGTCCATGACTTTCCCCTGAAAGAAAAGATCCTCCAGAAAGCCAGAGACAAAACACCAGTGTTATACCAGGGGGCACGCGTAGTTCTTTACCAAGACCTCGCAGCATCAACACTTCAAAAACGAAAAGACTTTCGCCCCATAACCGCACATCTCCGGGCGGCGGGTGTGCGTTACTCCTGGGGCCACCCGTTCCGCATCATTTTTCGCTATGCTGGCAGGCTACATCAAATTAGATCTTTGGAGGAAGCACGTTGAGTACTGACCTTGCTCTACTGCGTGCAAGGATGAGGAGGCCCCTGGGAGCTCCAGTACCTCACCGCAGCGGGACCATGGTTCCCCCCTGGGCAGCCTCCGACCGGACCCAGCGACGATTGCCAAAGAAAAGCAAGCAGTCATTGACTCCCTGGCGGGCTCCACCTCATGACCGACCTTGCCTTGATGGGGCCCGCTACCTGGGGTTTCAGCTCATGCCTCTGCGGCGGGAGTCTCCCCCTTTTCCTGCTCAAGCTGGAAGCTTCTCTGCTCTACGGTCGGCAAGCGCATCATTGACACATACACTCTCCTATGGTACCTCCCACATTATTGAAGCATGTTCCGTCCCTCCCTTCCACATACATGGCCACCCCACAGAGCGTTCGACGCCAATGATATGTCGCGTAAAGTAAATATACTTACATTAAACGTCAAAGGCCTTAATCACCCTCTGAAACGGAGCTCTATATTATCTTATTTAGAACACACCGGGGTGAAGATATGCCTATCACAGGAGACCCATCTCCTTCCTAGAGATGAACACAGACTCCACTCTAAACACTTTACACATCAATATTTCTCTTCCCAAGCGAATAAAACAGCAGGTGTGGCCATTTTACTTTCCCGACGCTTTAAGGGTAAGGTCATCGTGAAAGAAGCTGAAATAAAGGGCAAACTCTTAGCATACACCTTGCAAATCTGCGAGGATCTCATCACAATAGCGTCATATACTCACCCAATGAGAGACAGGAGGACTTCCTTCAGCGAGCGATCACAGAGACTTTAGGAGTGCCAGGCCGACTGACGTTGTTGGGTGGTGACTTGAACCTGGTTTTCGACAACACCTTGGATTGGTCAGCTCAGCGTCACGGGCAGACGGGGGTGCTCTCTGAGGGTGGGAGGAGCTGGCTCACTACCAGGGGGCCCACAGACATCTGGAGGAATCTACATGTGCAGACCCCAGACTATACGTTCTATTCCTTTGCAAAGAAAACCTACGCCAGGTTAGACTATCTTTAAGGCTCCAGGGACTTAGTAACAAAGGTTCAGGACGTTACTATAGAACCCAGATCTCTGTCTGACCATTCAGCTGTGATCGTCACTGTCGATCTCCTGAGCCATAAACTAGGTTCGAGAACATCCCATTAAGATATAATGGGGTAACCCACAAAAGTCAATGGACCTGGGTACTAATTGATATAGAAAACAATGGTCCTAGACTTATGTTAAATCTTAGTTGTCTGAAGCAATCATAGACAGCATAGGGTACATATACAGTTTAATTCAATAATGTACCATTAACTTATTTAAAACACATTCAAATATATCCTCAAAATCCAAAAAGAAATCCAAAACAGCACTTTCTTTCTTCACTTTTTCCCTTGGAGCAACCACTCCTCTGTTTTGAACATTGAATATGATAAAATGGTATGAAAAGTGACCGAATAAAATACGAGTCACATAAAAAACAATTGTGTGTGCCTGTTTTGGATTTCTTTTTGGATTTTGAGGATATATTTGAATGTGTTTTAAATAAGTTAATGGTACATTATTGAATTAAACTGTATATGTACCCTATGCTGTCTATGATTGCTTCAGACAACTAAGATTTAACATAAGTCTAGGACCAGGTTCGAGAACATGGCGCCTGCGAAACAGCCTCCTTCACTGCCCAGTCAATGTAGAGCGACTGACCAAAATGATCACTGAATATTTGACTATTAATGATAACCCAAACACTGCGGTTTCCATGGTATGGGACATGTTGAAGGCAGGGGAGAACTGATAGCCATCTCGTTGACAGAAAACAAAGAGCACAGGGAAAAAAGAGAGGATCTCTCCCGTCAGGTGACAGAACTTGAACGCATCCATAAATGCCCAGGGGCACCTAGGGTATGGAGGCAGCTGGAGGCGGCCAGAACTCAATTAGCAGGATTGGATATAGACCGGGCCGAATATTCGGCGCTTCGACTAAAACATCATTTTTATGTCGGGGGACAAGGCAGGGCGACTCCTTGCCAATAGGCTGCGAATTAAGAGGCAGGAACAGAGAATACAGGAAGTAGTGGACTCTGAGGGACAGGCACAGACAGAAGACCAGCTTATAGCTAAAGCCTTTAGGGAATACTATCAACACCTATACTCGGCAGTGAATCTGCGTCCGGAAGATATCCCAATGTACCTCCAGGAAGCACACATTTCTTCTCTCTCTCCCGATCAGAGAGATGAGCTGGACAGCCCAATTAAAATAGAGGAGGTCATCTCCTGCATAGCTAAGCTAAAACTCTCAAAATCCCCTGGACCAGATGGCTTTCCCGCCATTTTCTATAAAAAGTTCTGCCACATCCTAGCACCCCTTCTCACCCAACTGTTTAATGCCCTCAGCACTTCAGCGACCCTTCCCCCCTCGATGAAAACGGCCTCTATAACGGTTATCCGTAAACCAGGGAAAGACAAAACCCAATGCTCTTCCTATAGACCGATTTCCCTTTTGAATGTTGACTTTCAAATCCTTACAGGTGTACTAGCGACAAGACTCAACCCCCTGCTTCCGGGTTTGATTGACCCAGACCAGGCGTGGTTCATCTCACAACGGCAATGCAGGGAGAACACATGTAGAGTACTCCACCTGATAGATAAAACACAGAGATACGACCAAGAATGCATCCTTCTATCTGTCGACGCTGAAAAAGCATTTGACAGAGTCCACTGGCCGTATCTAGAGGCTACTCTAGGGCACTTTGACATGGGGGACAGATTCAGACAGTTTATCACCAGTATATACGAAGGACCCACAGCAGTGATCCGAGTGAATGGCCACTCCTCTGCCCCACTCAATATCAACAGAGGCACCAGACAAGGGTGTCCGCTGTCACCGTTGCTGTTCACCCTCTATATGGAGCCCCTGCTCAAAGAATCGCTCACCCCCAGACATCAAGGGAATCCAATTTGGAGGTGAGGCACACACTATCAGCCTGTATGCGGATGACATCCTGGCCACGTTGGAATCCCCAGCCACTCCCCTACCAGCCTTCCTCAACAAATTAGAGGCTTTTGGGCAAGTACATGGGTTCAAAATAAATATCCAAAAATCTCAAGCCCTGAATTTAACATTGTCACAACAGACACCAACCTCACTTCAACAGACCTTTCCCCTTCAGTGGGCTACCTCTCAAATTAGGTACTTAGGGTTATTGATCGCCCCTACGATAGCAGAGACGGTGACCCTCAACTACCGCTCACTACTCCAACTAACGCGGGCCGAACTACGGCGCTGGATGCAACTCACCCTCTCCTGGTTGGGGCGGATAGCGGCAGTGAAAATGGTAATTCTTCCCAAAATCCTATACCTTTTTCAAACACTGCCGCTGGACCCCCCGCCAGGCTCCATCCAGACACTCCAAACTGATATAAACCACTTCATATGGGCCGATAAATGTCCAAGACTTAACAGAGACCTGGGCTACAGGCCCCCCCTAGAGGGAGGATTGGGAGTCCCTGACCTTGTCCGATACTTCCAGGCCTCACAATTATGAGCCTTTGTTGAATGGTCACAGAGTCCGAGAAACGGTGGTTGTTTATGGAAAAGGTATTAGCCGGCCAACCCTTATGGAGAATACCCTTCCTTCCAAAGGAAGCGCGCCCCCCTAGCCTATACTTGTCGTCAATCACTGGGCCAGCACTAACAGCATGGGACAAAGTAGCAACCCATAGACAGCTTACATCCTTCCCCTCTCCACTAACCCCTATAGGGAATCCCGACTTTTTCCCGGCACGCACAGATCCTGGTTTCTCTCGATGGTCTCAACCTGGGTGTAGATCGGTGGGACACCTATTTGATAAGGAAGGCCCCGTCCCGTTCGACTTTCTCCGTCAAGGTTTTAGGCTCCCCGAAAGCGAGAGATGGCACTACACTCAAATACGTCACTGGGTGATGCAACCCACAGTTAGACCCGGCGCTCAACGCCTCCTTCCACAATGCGAGCGATAGTTATCTACTACAACAAATTCACGCCTCATCACACACCTATATAAGCTCTTGACACCAGAACGCCCACTAACAAAATCACCAGGTCAAAGGCGGTGGGAGTCCGAGATTGGGAGGGAGCTGACCACAAAGGAATGGGATGAGATATATTATTGTGCTCTGCACACGGCTCGTAATATTCCGGGGATTGAGACAGCCACGAAAATCACAATGTATTGGTACCTTACCCCCAGCAGATTGCATAAATTTGCTACATCCAAATCACCAAACTGTTGGCGTTAATGTGGTCCCATAGGCACACTAACACATGTACCATGGGATTGCCCTACACTAACCACATACTGGTCCCAGGTTCTGGATGATATTGATACTCACCTTGATACTGAACTCCCTAGATTCCCGGCTTATATCCTCTTAGGGCTCCCTAACGCGCTTACATTCCCCCTGCGATCTCGCAGAGGCAGGCAGATAGGCCTAGCACTATTAGCAGCACTGCAGAATATTCTCATACACTGGGGCACTCAAACCCCCCCAACACACCTGGGTTGGTTGCAGAGGCTGTGGTATATTATGGGGATCGAACGTATCAGTCTCGCTCTGAAAGATCAAAACTCATCATTACCCAAAATTTGGAAGCCCTTCTTGTCTCTTTTGTTGACAGAATTTCGAGAACTGACCTGTCCTAAATACCTACGCCTTCTTCGCCTGTCGGATCCAGACAGAGCAACAACATAGGATGTTCAGCGAGATCGAGAGAGTGGGAGTCAGGGCTCGCTTTTATATGTTCCTCATCATGAATCGTCTTCCTTTTTCCTTTTTTCCTTCTCTTGTCATAACCAGGTTTGGGAGGGTTGGGTGGGGGCTGAGGGAGTTTTTGTTTTTCAGATTCTAATTTATTGCTATTGTCAAAAGGTGGTTGTCCCAGCAGCTGCATATGATGTTTTTGTTTCTAAAAATAATAAAGAAATTCTAAAACTAAGAAGGACTGCTACTTTGATGCCCTGCTTCACTGCAGCCCTGCTGCCTGACTGAAAATGAATGGACATGCCTCTTGAACCCAGGACCATCAGAGTGACTCCAGGGGCTACTTGGCTGGTTTCCTGATCAGAAGCTCAGGGACAAAAAAGTCTCCAACCAACTTCAAGCCAGCACCTTGACTCTGTATGCTGTGACTCATGCCCCCCAAGTGGTCCCACGGATGTGGGCCTGAAGGTGCTCTGCCAGCCCAGCTGTGGTCTCTTGGGAAGAACTGACACATTGCGATGCATCTCATCACAGCTCTGCATCGGAACTGCCACTGCGTCGAATCTACGATACAGGACCTCGCATCACATCCCACATCTACAGAACTGCAGCTGCACAATGCATCCTCGACAGCGAAATTCATTGACGGCACCCTAAGGGATGACCTCAGATCGCAAGCCTCATCGACGGCATCATTGGAACGCCTCTGCGCGATGCATCTCCGATGCAGGACCTCGTATCGCAGCCCGCATTTTCTCAGAACCACTGCTGCACAACGTATCTACAAGGCAGGATCCCATAACGCCCCGCAACCAGGATTTAAGGTACTTTGTTCAGCGGGCCTAACTTGCTCCCTGGATCCGGCCTGTGCTTCATCACAGTTGCCCTGAACTTGTGACTTTGTTCTGGTCTGGTGCAACCAGATACCTACAGTTAGTGCTTTGTGGGTATTGGCACTATTTTCACCAAAATCTTTAAAATTGTATGTCCCTGGTTCTACTGATTGGATTGCTGTTGTTTTGGTCTCAAATAATGTATAAAATGTTACTCTTTTAAATTGAAGTCAGGTTTTCTTGTGTTGCGTTTTCACTTTTTTACTGTTTGAGGTGCTGCATAAATTCTTAACACTTTGCGTCTATCTTAAGCCTGACTGCTTTGTGTCAAGCTACCAGAAGGATAAGCACAGGTTAATTCTGGGTTACTAGTGACTTCACCCTGACAGGAATTGTGGTTGCTGCTTGAGTAGGGTTTCACCCCCCTCAACCAGTAGCCCGATTTCCTACATTGGTGTTCAGCAGTGACATTTGTTATGTTACATTATGTAATGTGAATATGTAGAGCTTGGCTAATCACCCGTGAGAGTATCCAGGCACTGGGTAGGGCAGGCCTAAGGGGGGAGGAGAAGATCATGCCTGTTTCATCTGGAAGACCTATGCCTTGTAGTTCCTTTGGAAGTCCATGAGGGAGGGGAGGTTCTTAGGTGTTTTGGGAGGTTGTTTCAGGTCTTGGCTGCAAAGTATGAAAAGGAGCGTTCTACACCTCCTGTCTTCTTGATGCGAGGGAGGTGTGCTCTTGCCTGGGATGCAGATCAAAGGTGTCTGGGGTTCGGTAGAAGTTGAGACGGTGGTTCAGGTAAGTTGGACCGGTGTTGTGGAGAGATTTGTAGGAGTGGGTGAGTAGCCTGAAATTACATCGTTCCTGGACTGGGAGCCAGTGGAGAATGTTGAGGTGTGGGGAGATAAGGTTATTTCACAGGATGCTCAGAATGAGTCTGGCTGCGGGCTTCTGGGTCATTTGGAGTCAGTGTAGGATATAGGCTGGGATTCCGATGTAGAGGGTGTTTCCGTAATCAAGTCTACTTGTGATAAGAGCTTCGGTGACAATTTGTCTGGTGATCAGTGGGATCCAATTGAAAATCTTGCGTAGCATTCAAAGAATGTGGAAGCCTTTGGAGGAGATGGCGTTGATCTGTCTGCTCATTGAGAGGTAGGTGTCCAATCAATCAATCACAGAATTTGTAGAGCGCACTACTTACCCGCGAGGGTCTCAAGGCGCTGGGGAGAGGGGGGCGGGGTTGCTGCTACTGGTCGAACAGCCAGGTCTTGAGTAGCCTCCTGAAGGTCAGCAGGTCTTGGGTCTGTCGTAGGCTTAGTGGAAGGGTGTTCCAGGTCTTGGCGGTGAGGTGTGAGAAGGATCTGCCGCCGGTGGTTGTTCTTCGAATGCGAGGGACGGTGGCGAGGGAGAAGTCGGCGGAGCGGAGCTGGCGGTTGGGGACGTAGAAGAAGAGTCGTCTGTTGAGGTAGGCTGGGCCAGTCTTGTGGAGTGCCTTGTGTGCGTGGATGAGGAGTTTGAAGGAGATTCTCCTGTCGACGGGGAGCCAGTGCAGGTTCCTCAGGTGGGGGGTGATGTGGCGTGGTACGTCGAGGATCAGGCGTGCGGAGGCGTTTTGTATGCGTTGCAGTCGCTTGATGAGCTTGGCCGGGGCTCCCGCGTAGAGGGCGTTCCCATAGTCAAGTCTGCTACTGACGAGGGCCTGGGTGACTGTTCTTCTTGTGTCTGTCGGGATCCACCTGTAGATCTTGTGAAGCATGCGGAGGGTGTTGAAGCAGGAGGAGGAGACTGCGTTGACTTGCTTGGCCATGGAGAGCGTTGAGTCGAGGATGACTCCCAGGTTGCGTGCGTGGTCGGTGGGTGTCGGGGCTGCTCCCAGTGTCGTAGGCCACCAGGAGTCGTCCCAGGCTGAGGGGTTGGAGCCGAGGATGAGGACCTCTGTCTTGTCCGTGTTCAGCTTTAGTCGGCTGATCTTCATCCAATCGGCGACGGCCTTCATTCCTTCATGGAGGTTGGATTTGGCGGCGAGGGGTCCTTGGTGAGGGAGAGGATCAGTTGAGTGTCGTCGGCGTAGGAGATTATGTTGAGGTCGTGCTGTCTGGCGATGCGTGCGAGCGGGGCCATGTAGATGTTGAACAGTGTTGGGCTGAGGGATGATCCCTGGGGTACGCCGCAGATGATCTCGGAGGCTTCGGATCGGAATGGTGGGAGGCGGACTCTCTGGGTTCTGCTGGTGAGGAAGGAGGTGGCCCATTCCAGAGCCTTGTCTTGATCCCTGCGTCGTGGAGGCGTGCGCGTAGAGTGCGGTGGCAGACAGTGTCGAAGGCGGTGGAGAGGTCCAGCAGGATGAGGGCTGCGGTCTCACCGTTGTCCAGCAGGGTCCTGATGTCGTCGGTGGCGGCGATGAGGGCAGTCTCCGTGCTGTGGTTGCTGTGGAACCCTGATTGGGATGGGTCCAGGATGCTGTTTTCTTCGAGGTATCGGGTTAGCTGTTTGTTGACGATCTTCTCGATGACCTTGGCTGGGAACGGAAGCAGGGAGATGGGCCGGAAGTTCTTGAGGTCTCTCGGGTCCGCCTTGGGTTTTTTGAGTAGGGCGTTGATCTCTGCGTGTTTCTAGCTCTCTGGGAAGGTCGCGGTCTCGAAGGAGAGATTGATAACGTTGCACAGGTGGGGTGCGATGGAGCTGCTGGCTTTGTTGAAGATGTGGTGCGGGAAAGGGTCTGACGGGGAGCCGGAGTGTATTGTGCTCATGGTCTTGATGGTGTCATCGATGTTCACGCTGGCCCAGGCTGGCAAGGGGTCGTGGCCGATGGTGTGCGGCGGGTCTGGTGCATCGATCTTAGTTGGGGCTGTCTGGGTGTTGAAGCTGTCGTGGATGTCAGCGATCTTGCGGTGGAAGAAGGTGGCGAGGGAATCGCACAGGGCTTGCGACGGCGGGATGTCTTTGGTGTTGGAGCTGGGGTTGGAGAGTTCCTTCATGATGTTGAAGAGCTCCTTGCTGTTGTGTGCGCTGTTGTCGAGGCGGTCTTTGAAGGAGATTCTCTTGGCGGACCTGATGAGGTGGTGGTGGTTGCGGATGGCGTCTTTGTGGGCTGCGTGGCTGTCCGGTGTCTTATCACTGTGCCATTTCTTCTCTAGTTTCCGGCAGGTACGCTTGGATGCTAGGAGTTCCGGGGTGAACCAGCTGGCTCTTTTGGTGGTGTCACTGTGGGTGAATTTTTTCAGCGGGGCGAGAGTGTTGGCACAGTCGTCTATCCATCGTCTGAGGTTGCAGGCAGCGTCGTCGGTGTTGGATGGGTCAGAGGGAGGGCTGAGAGCGAGGTTTGCCCGTAGTTGGTTTTCGGTGACTATGCTCCAGCAGCGGCGTGGGATCTGTTGGGTGCGGTGGTGTGTGGTGGGTTTCTGGAAGGTGAAGTGGATGCAGCGGTGGTCGGTCCAGAGGAGTTCCGTGGTGTGGCTGAAGGAGACGTGGGAGCTTGAGGAGAAGACGTGGTCGAGCGTGTGGCCGGCGGAATGGGTCGGTGTTGTGACGAGCTGTCTCAGTCCGAGGTTGGCGAGGTTGTCGATCAGGGTGGTGGAGTTGCTGTCGTTGTTGTTCTCCAGGTGAAAGTTCAGATCTCCGAGGAGGATGTAGTCGGTAGAGGTCAGGGCGTGCGTGCTGATGAAGTCGGCGATGGAGTCGCTGAACTGGGGACGGGGCCCAGGGGGTCTGTAGATAAGGGTGCCTCTAAGGGTGGTGTTGGGGTCCGTGTGGATCTGGAAGTGCATGAGTTCGGCGGTGCAGAGAAAGTCGTCGGAGCTGGTCGAGACCCTGATGGAGTTCTTGTGGACGATGGCGATTCCTCCTCCTACTCCGTTGATGCGGTCTCTGCGGGTGATCTTATAGCCGTCTGGGATGGCTATGGCGATGTCGGGTGCGGAGGAGTCGTTCATCCAGGTCTCTGTCAGGAAGGCGACGTCTGGTGCTGATGTGTCGAGCAGGTCCCAGAGCTCGACGGCGTGTTTGCGTGCGGAGCGGGTGTTCAGTAGGATGCATCGGAGGTGGTTGCGGTCCTTCTTGGCGGGCGCTTTGGTGGCTCTGAGGCTGGTGTAGCTGCAGTTCCGGCAGGTGAAGGGACCATGGGTGCGTTTCGGGGCGGCCTTGAAGCAGTTGTGTGTCCGTCCAGGATGATCCTGAGGTTCTTTGCATGGTCCGGAGGGGTGGATGGGGGTCCAAGTTTGGAGGGCCATCAAGAGGCGTCCAAGTAGGAGTGGTTGTTGCCAAAGATTCATTTTGTCTGTAGATTTAGTACTTGTGTTTGTACAGTGCAAGTCAGTAATTTTGTGTCACACAAAAAAATCCAGATAAGTAATTTGACACCAATTCAAGTTTTTAAAAACAAATGTCCTTGATTGGCTCTGTTGCTTTTTCCAGATTCACTCTCATTCTACCCGACTGTCTGTGATCATACCTGCAGAAATGGAATTCAAGCTCATCAACCTGGTGAGCTACACTGTGGCCAAGCTCAAACAGTTTTGTAAGGCAAGGGGACTTACAACCAAAAAGGGCACCAAAAAGATCGAGCTTCAGAAAGCTCTGAGGGCCTGGGCTATAGCTAGAATAACAGAATAGTTGACACATATTTATAAGAACATTTTCAATGAAGTTATAATAGAATTATGCTTGAAAAATAAAGCATCACGTAGATTTTATATATTTTGGCTGGAGAGCTCGAGACAGCCCGAGGGGTATGAATAGTGTTGGGACAGAGTCTGGGATAATTTTGGGTATGAGGTGAGGGAATGTACGGGTACAATCTATGTATGGGTGAGATCTTGAGGGAGGATGGAATGGGAAGGGAAGGGACACAGTGGTTCCGAGGTGGCAGTTGCTGCCTGGAGTCCGGTGTAGGTGGTTGGAATAACGTTTCAAATCTATCTCAGGTGTCTCTTGCATCTTTTGAGAGGCGGCGAGCGCCATCGACACTGGATTCTTCTCAGCTGGAGATCTGGTGTCATTGCTTGCCGGCTAAAAGCCATAGGATTCATTGCTGAGGAGAGCGCATTGGTCACTGGGACCTAGTGAAATGGTTTAGCAGGAGGCTGCCCGAGACTGTTGTCGTCGTGGCTTCATCGTGCTCAATGCCTGCTTTGGTATTAGCCGCACATGCTGAGGGGACCCGTGGAAGTAGGTGTCCCACCGCCTAGGAGGATATGCACTGAGCAGGTGAAGCACAATGCTGAGATCAGGTGATGTGTTGATGGTTGGCGGCCATTTTAAGTCACTGGGAAACTTCCCAACCCAAGTACAGCCATTTTAGTTGCCGACTTGTGCACGAACAATGACATTTTATTAGAACGCTTAAAGCCAAATTGATTCCTCATGAAATAGAGGAAAGCCTGGCAGTAATCATACTTAAGTCATAATATATGGGATCTATTTTGGAGGCCATTTTAGATTAGGAACCACCCACCAGCCTACCTGCAATTTGTTCTCAGTGCATTACATCAACAATTACATTCCTGTTAACAAGTACAGCAATATCATTGTGGTGCCTGCATTGATGAATATAAGTACACCCTACAATTGAGCTTTAGTATTATTTGTTTTTCTGTTTTCTGAGACAGCAACTCACCCTTGCAGAATTGTGCAGACTTGGTGCATTTTCGACAGTAAGCACAAATACGGAAAGAATTGCAGCACCGCCACCATTTTTGACAGTGTCGGGTACTCTGACATTATGTTGGTAACAATGGCGGGAAGCCTTTGAAGCATATTTAGAGGCAATTGATGGTGATATTTTCACATCTAAAAAGAAGAAGGCTTTATTAGTCTACAATCTAGGACCCAAAGGTAGAAGCGTTTTAAAAACTCTGCCTTTAGAAGTTGTACATGTGCACAGCGGTACCAGGGATACCTGTGTTGGTGAGGGTGATGCCAATGAAGTACTTGATGAGTACCTTTCAATCATTAGAACTTTGGATTAAAGGTTTAATCACAGGAAGAATACAGTTTTAGTACACCACAAGTTTTTACAATGTCACAACTTCCTGGTGAGCCTATCAATGAATTTGTAGCGGCATTGTGCACATTGGCAGCGACATGTAATTTTCGTGAATTCAAAGATGAGATTATCCATGACCAGCTCATTGAAAAAAAAACACAATAGGAAAATTCAAGAGAGATTGTTGTCAACCAAGGATCCAGACTTAAAAACAACACTTCCTATTGTAAGATATATTGAACATTCTGAATTTTGTGTGAAGGCAATGAGTGTCAATACCAGTGTGCATGAGGTAAAACGGTTATCTAAATAAACAGAGAAACCATGTGAAAAAGAGTACCCTGACAAGATGCTATTACATGATCCCACAGTACTTACACCCTTGTTTGTGGTAAGAGTGAACATGTTTTCATGGTGGAAGTAAAGGGAATTTGAGTAACTGCAAAAATTGTCCCGCTATCAAGAGTTCATGTTTTAGGTGTGGCAAAAAAGGACATTACACCCGTGCATGTAAATCTGGAGTGAGTCACAGTTGAATGAATTGAACTGTGAAAATTTTGGATGATGATAAAGCCGAGGTAGAGGAAAATGTTAACATTATCTGGATCTGAGGATGAAGAGGGAGAAATTGTGAGAGTTGCATCCTTAAATTCCACAAGGAAGAGGAAACCACCATATTAGGAGATATTGGTGAATAGCAAAAAGGTCAAAATAAATCCAGATTCAGGTTCCCCTTGCACATTGTTGAGTGTGGATGAAATTGAGGGATTTCCAGTTCTTCAACTCAAGAAATCTTGTGTACAAAGTATTGCCAATGGGGGAAAAAGGGTGGAAGTTATAGGGAAATTCAAAACTGAGCTGGGGTTTGAAAGCAACCTGACCGAAGGCATGATATATGTAGCCAAAAGTGGATCAAACCTATCGGGGTGGGATGTACAATGGGATCTCAATATTGTGCTTGATCCCAATCATCCAGATCAAGTAATATCAAAGAAGAGACTCATGAGTGAAAGTGCATTTAACTTGTGCTGATTGGATGATTGCCAGTGGTTCAGTGAGTATCCTAATGTGTTCACAGGTGACTTGGGGAAGTTAAAAGGATTCCAACATGGTATAGTACTGAAGGAGAATGCATGCCTAATTGTACATAAGGCATGCAGGGTGCCTCTGGTGTTGAGAGGAGAGTTGAAAGCGAGTTGCACAAGTTATGCGCCTTGGGCATAATTGAGCCAATTTAAGGATCAGAATGGCTATCCCCCATAGTTCTTGCACACAAAGCTGACATATCCTTAAGGTTGTGTGTGGATTTCCATGATTTAAATAACAACATTTGGGTAGATAATCACCCTCTCCTCAACATAAATGAGATGTCAATCACCCTTAAAGGAGCTGTGGTTTTCACATCCATGGACATGTCTGTGGCCTACCATCAGGGAGCTATGTAGGGAATCGAGACACTTAACATCATTTGTAACACATAAGGGGGGGGGGCCTGTATGTGCGTATGCCATTCAGTCTGGTATCGGCCTCACCTGTTTTCAAGCGATTAATGAGTAATTTATCTAAGGATATGTTTGTTGTGGTGTATTTTCCGGACAATAGCCTGATTTATGTCAGGATGAACTTGATTTAAGAGTTAAAGATGTGTTGGAGGTGATCAAAGGAAGTCGGTTGACATTGAGGAAAGAGAATGTATGTTTAATCAAACAGGGGTAGACTACTTGGGACACAGCATATCTGGCAAGGGGATTGAACCAATGGTTAAGATTTTGAGAGCAACTGAGGATGCATCTGCTTCTATAGATAAAGACCAATTGAGGTTATTCTTGGGACTCATTGAATACTACTTCAAGTTTGTCAGCAGTTTCGCTGCTAAAACCATGTGTCTAGGTTCATTGTAAAAAGAAATACTAAATTCAATTGGGACAGTGAATGTAATGATGCTTTTAAATCCATCAAGCACAAAATTGTCTCTGTCAGTTTACTGAAGCCTTTTGACACCAGTGATATGTGCATCATTACCACTGATGCTAGCAATCCTGGCTTGGTGGGTATTCTCATGCAGAAGAGAGGTATTGGGGCTGAAGTAATTATTGCATTTGCCTCAAGAACTTTGCAAGGAATGAGCACACGAATGCTACCATTGAAAAAGAAGCTTTGGCAATGTGATGGGGTGTTCAATACTTAAAGAAATTTGTTTGGGGCAATGAATTTGTGTTGAGAACTGATCACAAACCCCTTATATATATATTTAAAACCACGTTTGGTGGCAGGGCTATTCCTTGCAATGCCAAATGGCAGTATAGGTTGCAAGAGTTCCAATATAAGTTGCAATACATTGCTGGTGCACATAATTTTGCCAGTAACTGTCTAGATTGCCCTTGACAGATCTGCCCCCTGAGATGGATCAGGATTTTGATGATGCTTAGTTTGGCTGTTCGGTGGGCACAGCCATGGATAGTGTACTGTCTAAGGAGGAGTGGAAGGATGTATGTTTGAATGATGAGGTAATGCAGGAAGTCATGAAATATCTATCTAGTGCATGGCCTACATCAAAGAGATGCGAGATGCCCTCATTCCCTTTCGGAGTGTTGCAGAATAACTATATGTAATGGATGGAGTGATGCAGAGGTGCAAGCCTCTGGTAGTTCCTTGTAGCTTTCGCAGTAAGGTCTTGAATCTGACACATGAGGGACGCATGGGAATATGTGCCATGAAGCAGAGAGTAACGGAGGATTTTTGGTGGCCTGCAGTGGATAAGGATATTAAGGTTTATGTCAGGGAATGTTACGCATGTGTTTTGAGTGATAAAATTCAGGTGACTGTACCTAGTCCAGTTATCAACTGGACTGTACCTAGTCCAGTTATCGTGTGCTGAAGGAAGTGGCCTGATTAGGGTCAACCGGGTCACTCACGACCACCTCTTAGCCTTCTATACAAAATGAAGAGTCGGTCAGACAGTAGAGAATACAAACCGATATCTGTTTATTCATGTACACTCAGAGTGGAGCCCAGTCTGCCCAGTCACTAGGAGTGCTGCAGAGGGACTGACTTCAGCAAGCATCAAGATACATTATGTACATTTCAAAACCAATGAAGGCACGCCCACTGTGAAATTTTCCAAGCAGATGCAGCAAAACAGAGAAGTACAGAAAATAATTTTTGATTCTGAGGCCGGGCACGCACTATCTACTAATCAAGGTCACTCTGCCCGTGCCCGCCACTAGACAAGTGGGAGAAGGCCTCTATCAACAGGGAAAGGTATGCGCTAATAAGAACAGTGTATTCATTAGTGAAGCAAAACTTAGAGAAACACAACTCAACAGAGGCCTTTTCTCGGAAATAGCGAAGAATAAGTTTCGATTATAACTCAAAATGGCGCCGACATAGAAAATGGCGCCGCAAATGCTAATATACATAGAACAATGCGCAAACATGAATTTTCTATTCTAACAGACCCTCCTTTTAGCATGAGTTAAACATTTTCTAGTAATAGCAAAGAGCATATAAATCAATAAAACAGAAAGTCATAGGTAAACTTCTTAGGAGCACTCCATGTTGTCAGCATCAGGGAGAGGGACTGTAAGGAGGGAGGAAGTCTCGAAAATGCCCTCATCTATCTGCATGAGGTCATCAATCTCCTTTTGAACCATAATTCCAGCATTGGTGTCATGAATCGATATTTTCCTCTTAGGAGTGAGAAAAGTGGTGCAATAAGAACAACAGAAGGGAAGTCATTGAACAAGGACACAGCAAGAGACCAAGATCACAATGAAATAAATCACCTTTTCAAGGATCCAACCCCAGCTGCAGAAAAGAGAACAACTCCAGTTCCCACTTCCCATTCCTTTAACATTTTCTAGGATGTCTGAAATGTGTTGGATAATATTCTTTTCCATATTTGTGATCCAGACTACACACTGGTCTCCTACTACCGCGCACACACCACCGCTCTTAACTAGGATAAAATCGACTGCATATCTAGTCTGCTCAGAATATATTCGCATACTTTCCAATTGGGTGGTGATATCATGCAAAGCTGCTACTGTAGAGTTAGACAATATTTGCAGCTTACATCCGAAATATTCTCTAGTTTTCTCACCCCTGGCCATAGCAGTACCACCAAATGTAATTATGGAGTAAAGAATGTATCCAAAAGTAATACCATTACTATAATTATTAACTTCGAGATCTGTCACTCCTTCACAGAATTCTTTGGTCAATGTCCTTTTAACCCATCTTACTTTAGGCTTCGCATGTTTGCAAGGTACACCCAAAGGCAGTACCATCCCAAGTGCCACATCAT
This sequence comes from Calotriton arnoldi, assembly GCA_963921515.1. NCBI lineage: Eukaryota > Metazoa > Chordata > Amphibia > Caudata > Salamandridae > Calotriton > Calotriton arnoldi. Next base: position 513,378 of record CAWUFW010006003.1, on the reverse strand, counting down.
CCGTACCATTATGGACATTTGAATAAGTCCCATTAGATAAAAGAAAAACCCTGGGTGTGCATACACCGGTCTATCATAATCTACTGCAGAATACCTGGAATTCCTCCCAAAGGTACGGGGGTCCTTTGTATTCACCAAAGAGTACGTGCCCTTACGCAATACTATCCCTGAACAATTGACATACAATATAGTGTCAGTAATATTGATAATTGGACAACAAGCAGGGTAATAACCAGCTTCTCGGTGAACTGTCAATTCCTTATACTGGTAACCTACCAGAGTTACATTCTGTTTTTCCATATAGAACTTGTCGCAATAAGTGTTGTTATCACACCCCGGATAGCCCATGCCTCATGGCTTTCTATGATATAGATGAGGACCTGGATAGCCAAACCCAAATACTCCTTGCACTTCCACGAAGTCAAGGGGCCGAGTATAGGTATAATTGACAATTGACAATGGATATGCTATCCATAGACTAGTGACAGATTCAGTGGGGTAACAAGCAGTCCCTTCTCCAAAGAACCTCTTGTGTGTATCTAGAAACACATTGCTTGGGGCCGTCCTTTTCTTTCGGACTTGAGGAACAACCTTATCCTTACTATGTAAAGGTACACTTTGATCACTTTCCAAAACCCATGATACCCCACATAACATGATTAACAGCAAAATCACAAGGACAATACATGTTAACTTTTGTTTACGGGTCCACACTGCATTGTCATGGAGGGTTATCTGGAGCATTTGGTAACTGACAATGGGACTCAGTTTGTGTCTAAGGAGATAAGTGAATTTTTGGAGTTTGTGGGTATCAAGCATGTCAACGTCTCCTTATATCATCCCTGCAGTAATAATTTGGTGGAATATTTTAATCGCACTATGAAGGACCAGTTGAATTTAGCATTGGTAAATGGTTTGGATTGGAGAAGAGTGATCCGGTATATGCTCTGGGCACTGGGAACTACACCTCATATTAGCACTGGTATGTCACCTTTTTCACTGTTAAGAGGAAGGGTACAGGGTTCTATGATGAACAAAGAATAGATGGATAGGAGGGAGATGGATTTGAGCAGAATAGAACTAGTGATGGATGTGAGAGGTCCGGTGCAAAAGAAATATAGTATGATTGAGGGGTCTCAGAGAACTTTACCAGTTAAAGTTGGGGACTGGGTAAGGATCAGAATACCCCGTCATTTGGCTAAATGTTCTTCAAAGTTTTCTGCACCTGTCAGGGTCAAGGAGGTCAAAGACCATCTAGAGGTGTTAGAAACAGCAAGGTTTGCAACAAGAGCATGGTTGCTATTGTTCCTGACATTATATCTGATTATGTGAGGAAGAGTTTTAGTGTGGATTCTGGCAGAAAACTTGAAACAGTTCCAGGCCTGGAGGGGAACACCAAACCTGTGTGGATCAATTCTTTCCCTTACAAATTTAAGGATTATTCAATGTAACTGTTTTTATATTATGTCTGGGGTACTGTTGTTTCGAATATCATTAATTTATTCCTAACCTATTTGTTCTCCACATCATTCTGTATGAAATTTCTTTGCAACTTATGCACTAAGCTTCTCATTTTGTTGTGTATCGCGTCCATTTATACTTCTTGTTGTCCACAAGCTATTAATTGTTACTATTGGGTGTTGTATTGTTTCTGGGTTATTTGAGAGGAGGGGGATGTGTTGGGTATGAGTTGAGGGAATGTACGGATGGAATCTTTGGGGGAGGAGGAAATGGAACGGAATGGGGGGGTTCGAACTGGCAGTTGCCAGTGTTGGTGGTTGGAATAAAGTTTCACACCTACCTACGGTGTTTCTCGCATCTTTTCAGATATCTCATTACCTTGGAGCCCAAAAGCCTTCTGGTCCTGACTTCTCGCTCGGGGGGATGGGGGAGGGGAGAGGGGACACAACCTTGATGATGAAGGAGGGCACCCCTCTTATTAGTTGGTTCTTTATGTAAAAGGTTTAATCTGTATATGAAAAAAATCATACAGATATAATTGGCAAATGTTCTTACCGAATAGTTCGTAGTATATGAGGCTATGAAGTCACATGGCAATAGATATAGATGACTCACACTAGAGCATGCTGGCACTTCTTATTCCGAGGATCCTGAGGTATTCATTCTCTGCACAAAGGACAAGGCCAACCAAGAACAAAATCATAAGCGTTTCTTCAGGAAAGGCGTATGCTCACCAAGTAGTTATCACACATCTCACCTGCACCCATAGGGGCATATTACCAAGCCCCTATCGCCACCACAACGTCACTTTTTGTGACGTTGTGGTGGCGATAGAGTCAGCGCCTATTACCAAGGCAGCGTTAAACCACATAACGTGGCTAAAAGCCACGTTAAGTGGCTAACGCTGCCTTGTAATAGTGCCCCTTTCACGCTAAACTTAGCGTGAAAGGGGCGTGCAGTGGGTGTTGCGGTGGGCGTTCCACCGCAACACCCATTCACTTCGACGCTGCCACCTATTATCAAGAGAGGCGATAATAGGTGGCAGCGCCGAACTTAAGACCAGGAAAATCCTGGTCTTAAGGTGGCGATACGAGGAGAAATGCTTCATTTCTCCTCGTTTTTGCTTTTTCTATGTGTGCTGCCTTGTGCAGCACACATGGAAAAAGCAAAATGCCAAGGTATGTTCATGTACAGGAAGGTGTCCCTTCCTGTACATAAACAAACCTTTTTTTTAAATGCCATTTTGTAACTTACATGTGTGCTGCATGTAAGTTACAAAATGGCATTTTAGGTTTGTTTATGTACAGGAAGGGACACCTTCCTGTACATAAACAAACCTCCCTGCTCGCAGACACCCTTGCACTCTGGTGCAAGGGTGCCTGCGTTGGCGTTAAGTCGTGAGACTTAGCGCCATCGCAGGGGGAAACGCCAGGCTGCACCATATCCTTGGTAATATGGTGCAACCTTGCGTTTCCGAAGTGGAGATGAGAGGCGTTAAGCCAAGGTGGCTAACGCCTCTCACCGCCACTTCCTAGATAATATGCCCCATAGTTTCTAAGTGATGGTTGCAGTCGTCTTCGAAGGGCTGTGTCTGTGCATCTAATTCCTGTGGGATTTCACATAGGCAATGTCAGCAGAAGCCTATCAGCATATCTTCAGCAGTACATTTGACTACAGCCCCTTTTACTTCTGCTATTCATTGTCCTTGCACTACTTGCCACAATAGCAGGCCCCTTTTAAACTTCTTATTGGGTTAAAGGGTTGCACAGTTAGGAGGTCGCACCTTAGGTGTGTTCTTAAGAGTGCTCAACCTTGCCCAGAACTAACCCGTTGACATCCAATCAGAGCGTGAAAGGGTTTATTAACAAAACGAAAATGAATAGTCTGTAAGTCACAAGGTAAACAAGTCAGAATGTCCCAGCAGGGCTGAATGGAGCGATGGCAAAGCACGCATTTATGCACAACTACCCGCAGGTTTGGAATATGGTCGCGTGAATAATCCTTAAAAAATGTAAATATGTGTCTAGACTGACACCATGAGAACAATTAAGGCAAACTTCAAATAATAATTACAATATGAAAACTTTTCAGTAGAGAAAACCAGTTTTCGTTTTCTCACCTCAAGAGCCAAGAGGTGGGAACAGCTCAATGTCAGAGATAGGCACTTCTTATGGGAAGTGCCCAATTTGTAAAACATTAAGGGCCCAATTCACAAAGGTAAACTTAGATCTGAAGTCTAAGGGCCTGATTCACAAAGGTAAACTTAGATCTGAAGTCTAAGGGCCTGATTCACAAAGGTAAACTTAGATCTGAAGTCTAAGGGCCTGATTCACAAAGGTAAACTTAGATCTGAAGTCTAAGGGCCTGATTCACAAAGGTAAAGTTAGACTTTTGGTCTAAGTTTAAACCAAAGGTCTAACTTTTGGTATTCACAAAGGTAAGTTATGATTAGTATGTTTACGTCCACACTCGGGGCAGAATCTCCATACTCCAGGCAGAATTTCCGCACTTGGGGCGGATTTCCACCCCGAGTGGAGAGATTCCACCCGAGTGCGGAGATTCCACTCCAGGTGCGGAAATTCCACTTTGGGTGCAGAGTGGAAGCTCTGCAATCAGGGCGAAGATTCTGCCCCGAGTATGGAGGTTCCACCCGAGTGCAGAAACTCCACCCAGAGTGAGGACGTAAAGATACTGCTCCTAACTTACCTTTGTGAATACCAAAAGTTGTAAACTTAGACTTTTGGTCTAAGTTTACCTTTGTGAATCAGACCCTAAGTTTAGACGTGTTGTCTAAAGGCCTCATTTACAAAACATTGGCATAGGGCAGCACCGCAAGTCTTTTTGCTGTGCTTCCCTATGCCAAGGAGTAAACAGTATTTAAGAGACACAGTGCATTCCTGTCCTTTCTGCCTGCACTGAAGCACAATTTGGTGCCTAGCGCCAACACAGGCACCCTTGCACCATAGTGGTGCAAGGGTGTCTGCGTTGCTGGCAAGATTGTTTTGTGCAGGAAGGGTCACCTTCCTGCATAAAAACTATCCATGGAGGCGTTTTCCTTGTTCTATGAGTGCTGCAGAGGAAAGAGAAAAAAATGAGGAGAAATAAAAACATTTCTCCTCATTATGCCTGCTCTGGGGAGGTGTAAGGTTTTGGCGCTGCCCCAGGTTTGCCTGATTTTGTAAATCTGGGTCAGCGTCAAAATCCATGGGTGTTGCGTTGGAACACCCTCCACAACGCCACTGGAATGCCTCCTTGACACAGAGTAAGGCAATGGAGCCTTTTGCCCTGCCTTGCCTTACTCTATATCCATGAGGCCATACAAAGCCATGGTCTGTGGCTTTGTGTTGCCTCATAGATATGACTGAGAGGCCGGTTCCATCGAAGCGTCAAAAAAAGTGACTCTCCGGCGGTGCAGGCCTCTTGTAAATAAGCCCCTATTGGACCTGATATTCATCAAGTAGCGTATCCCCAAACGTTTCGCTTTTTCGATCAGGGTTTTGTTGTTTCTCTTGTGTGGCCTCCAGGCTCTAGTCACTTTCCCACTGTAAATGCAGTGCGAAAGTGCACACGCCCTTACCACCATATAGGGAAGTGGCGCAGACTCAATGTTAGAGCAGTTGACCTCGGAGCTGGGGAACCGTGTTTGTTTCAGCAGGGACGCTCAACATTCTGTGATTCTGGGCAAATCACGTAATCTCCTCGTGCCTAACAAAAATGAATGGGTCCGTCTGTAACGCATCTGGTGCGCATGTAAAGAGCTCTGATACCTTCGGGTTTCGTTCACGCTATATAAAACTGCCCCCCCCCCCCCAAAAAAAATATATATTCTTCAACATGTGCCGATCTGTCAGCACAGACCGGTGGGTCCACGCTAGCATTTATACTGAGTAAACACAAGAGCAGCCTGTAGTGCAGGCCGTTGTGTTTGTGAACCCGCACCTATGGTACCCTTGATCGAGTGCGCCGTCGCCATGGCAGGCGTGCGTGCGCACTGACCCCCTTTTCAGTTAAATATGTGTCTAGTCTGTTGTTGCAGACTGGTGTGGGCACACTTGCACCGCTGGTGCTGGAGACTATGTGTCAGACCTGCCATTGCAGGTGAGTGTGCGTAATAGCTCATGTGTGCCCAAGTACTGAGGAATACCTGTGTGATTTTTCACTACCGATGAGACTTGCTCTTCCCATGAGTTGACATGGGGTAGTGATTGACATTTCTTCCGGCTGCAAAAGTGGATTGCAGTGGAGCAGCCTCATGATGATTCATATACATGGATTTGCCATGCCAAACCCTTTCAAATGGTAAAGGCGATGTTGGCATAACTTGCTTAGAAGTGCCACTTATGAAATATGCATTTCTATGCTCTCAGAGTCATGTGTGCTGTGGTGCCTGGTTTAAGTGGACACCAAGGGTTGGGTAAGCGTATCTGTGCATTCCCCAGCAATAGCCTTAAACCATAGGCATAATATGGGATTGGCCATTTGAGGGTCGGATGGAAAAGATAGGGAGAGAGAGGTTTTTGTCCCTTGGCCTCTCGGGCCGGATAATGGCCCCACTAAAGATTAAGATCCACATTCCATGGCCCCATAGGAGCGGTAACATCCCAGAATAAAGGGAATATTGCCCAGAACTCGTGGGGGCTTGCCCTGGGCTCGGAGAGGATGCAAACAGTTGCCCAAACTGCATATCGGGCTCCGGAGCCACTGAGGGCTGGTCAGGTGGCAGCGCCATCCTATCGGCTGCAAGGAAAGCTGCCTGCGGTGCTCCTGTGAGAGGTCCTAGAGCCGCCAAGAAAGCGGATGGTGATTGGGGTCTGGCGATTGGCATTGGGGCCACTGCTGACTGGAGGGCTGCTCGGTGAGTCCCTGCCATGTTAGCGGTTCTGCAGGGGACTGCCGGAGGAGGCCTCGAGACCTGTGCAGACCTGAGCACCCGGCTGGAGTGCTCCCGCAGGGGATCCTGGATCTGCTGCATACCGAATGGCAGGTGGCAGCTGACGGTTGCTGTGGCGGGCCGCCACTGAGTGGAGAGTCGGTCAGTGGACCCCAGACTGAGGAAGATCCAGAGCAGCTAATTGGTGCTGGTGGAGCCAGGAGTGCTGCTGCTGGGCCCACAAGAGATTTGGAGGAGGTCATGCGAGCGAGGACGGGAAGGCACATTAGCCCCCTGAATGGAAGACCGGAGAGGTGGCCCAGCACTGGGAGAAGTGAGGAGTGGATGAGGGCAAGCTTGGGCCTCTGGGCGCTGACGGTCAACAGTGCAGAAGGCAGCCATGACCTCATGGGAGCTCCTGGCGGATATAGCGAGCATAGGGGGCCCCCTTAAAGGCAGTACTGAGGCACTACCATCAGAAGGAGGCCCTCGACTCATCAAGGAGACCGACCACCGTACAACAACAGACACAACTGGATGGTCGAGTACCATGGCCATAGTATGGAAGGTGGGCCCTGAGGACATAGTCTACCACAGCTGCCTCTTGGTGGGCCCTTGCAGACGTGGAGGAGCCCTGCGTGGGGGCCTCCCCTGGTTTGAACTGAGCCACGACTCCTGCCTGTGGGGGGGCCCCATGACCAAGAGTCCAAGAGGTTGAGACCTGCCTGGGGCAACAGTGACCATCAGATCCAGTGGTGTTCTGGGCCACCCTCCAGCTGACTGCACAAGATGGTGAAAGACAAAGAAGGGCGGCCGGCAAAAACTAACAAAATCCTGAATTACGCACAGCCACTTCCCCCAGACCCTGGGCTGCAAGAGAACGTTGCTTCCCCACAAAGGTGGGGATGCGACGGAGACCGGGGTGGCAGCCCCCTCGCTGCAAGATGTACTGGCGGCAATCCAGACAACACGAGACGACATTATACATAGGATAGACTCCGTGGCCATCGAGGTCAATCTCTTATGCTGTGACCTATGCATGGTCTTGGAGAGGGTGACCACCACTGAGCATACCGTGGATACGCTCCAGATGGAGGTTTGCTACCTGACGACCAAGCCTAGGAACAATCTGCAATTTGCGGGTTTTCCGGAGGAGGCAGGGGGCCACTCAGTGGAGCTCTTTCTGGAGGACTGGTTATTATAAAAGTACTGGCCTCCAGGAGGTTGTCCAAGTTTCAACATTGAACGAGCACACAGGACCATTATCGCCCGACTCTTCAACCACCAGGACCGCAACGCCATCCTACAAGCTACTCATACCAAAGGGCCACCGAGCTTTGAGGGCCAACCCATCTCAATATTCCCAGATTACATGCAACGCGTTCAAGATCAATGGAAATCGTTCCTGGCAGTCAAGCAGTGGCTCAGAGACCTTAACCATAAATACAGCCTCCTCTTTCTGGCCAAACTGCAAATTAATCATAAAGGAAAGGCTCTGTTCTTTTTTTCGGCGATGGAAGTGAGTGACTGGCTGAACTCCCAGATGACAGTTGGGCGCATGTCTGGTACCCTCGACGGAGTCCCCTCACTCGACGGACCCCACCGGCTCCGAACATGAATGAAGGAAACAGCCAAGACGGAGACCCAAGAATGGTGGAGGGAGCCTGGGACAAATCCTAGTCTGCCCGGATGGGACGTTGCAGACATCGAAGACGGGCCAGACTCGGACAAGGCCACACAGGATCAGGTGGTGAGTCTGAGCTTCCCTGGGGGGGGGGGAATATTGAGGTGACGCTATACGAACACACCTGATCGGGATAGATAAGTATTCACTTTGGCAATAAAGTTATTGGATAAACGCTGTGTCCCATAGGGAAGGGGCGATGTACTATGTATGCTAGTCTGGGAGATTTCCTTTATACACACCATATTTGTCGGTGAGGGGTCTAACCCCCAGAGGTTGGTTATGGTGTGTGGGAATAGAGGCCTCGGCCTTCATTCCACCGTTGGCCAACCACTAGCGTTGCGCCTTGTTTACCATCCTTGAAAGGGGGTGGTGTTGGGATTTTTCAGGAGGTATTTCTTCTGGTAAGGTTTGCTTCATTTCTATTGCTTCTGTGTCGAATGGTTCAAAGGGCACTGCTGTGGGTCCCCTTTGGAGGGTGCACATGCCATGGCCAGGCTGGGGGGATATAGGGGTAGGAAGGGAGCGCTCTGATCAATGGCTCCCTCTGTAACAAATTGAATCACATGGAATGACAGGGGTATAGCGCATTTTGACAATTGCAGAAGTGTGTTGGCCTATCGGAGGCATTATGGGGTGGCAATTGCATGTTTACAGGAGACCCACATATGGGGGGATTCGCTGCCCTTTATACGAAGGAGATGGAGAGGGCAACTTTACGCCACGTCCTATTCAGGCTTTGCACGGGGGACACTTAAATGGGTGGCACCGGGGGTCCCCTTCAAACATTTACACCACATAACAGATCCAATGGGAGATATATTACCCTACATGGCATGTTAGATGACAGGGAACTGTGCATTCTTAATTTACATGCCCCCAACAATGACTGTCCCTCGTTCTTCCCAGAGTTGATGGCAGAGGCAGCACTCTATTTGGATGCAGCAGTCATCATGCAAGTGACGTGAAATGCGTGATGAATGGAACCCTGGATAGGGAACTCCCGTGAGCAAATACTAAGCCCCGGATGATGGAAACTTTGAAAGATCTCCTACAGGGCATGCAGTTGAGGGATATATGGAGGGACCCTGACAAAAGAATGTTCTGATGTCATACCAGAGCGACGGGGACTTACAGTCGACTGGACTATTTCTTTCTCTCGTCTGAACTTACTCCAGTGGTGGAAGGGATAGCATATCTGCCCAGATACATCTCAGACCACTCCCCGTCCTGCTAAGTCTCCAGGGAATGCCGGACCATCCTAGCGCCGACATGAGGAGGTGTTATTGGACCCTCCTTTTGCGGCTGCGGATTCCGAGGCGTTGACGCATTACTTCGAGGAGGACTGGGTGTCGGCCTCAAGCCGGGCAGTGGGATGGGAGGCCATGAAGGTCGTCCTTCGGGGAGTCTGTGTAGGGCCTTGCTGGAGAGCTGGGGTAGGTTGGAAAAATGTGCATACAATGCCTATCGCCAATGCCTACATATGGAGGGGGATAAGATCAGAGCTCTTCTGGGCCGGCTTGTAAAAAGAGAAACACCCATAACACCCATATTAAAACTCCAAGACGATAATGGGGAACCAGTATATACACAACAGGCAATTCTAGAAGCCTTGGCAAATCATTTGGCCAAGGTATATGGGAAGCAAGCATTCCGGACACCAGAAATGGTTCAGAATGTTTGCGCTTCTCTGGACCTGCCACAGCTGAACTCAGAGGCGGAGAGAGCTTTGGAGCCCCGATTACTAGGGAAGAAGTGCCGACGGCTATTAAACGTCTAAAACCCAGGGGGCGATGGTCTTCTTACAGAGTTTTACAAAAGGTTCGCTCCCCAGCTGATGGATCCCCTTTTGAAGGTATATGCCAAAGCTTAGAGGGCTCAGACCCTTCCAGCCTCCATGAGAGAAGCATTAGTGGTTATGAACCTGAAACCAGATAGGGATCCCATGCTGCCCGATTCGTATAGACCGATCTCCCTCTTGAATTTCGATATGAAAATACTCAGCGGAATCTTGGCGGCCTGTTTTCTCCCACATGTGCCCCACCTGATCCACTCTGATCAGGCCGGGTTTATACCGAAGCGTAACACCACTCATAACCTGCGATGCCTGGCACATATTTGGCATGCCCCGTGCCTCCTGGAAGATGACTATGTCATGGCACTGTTCGACATAGAACAGGCCTTTGACTCTGTTGACTGGTCTTATATGTGGTTGGTTATGCAGTGGTTCGGAATGGGCCCTGATTTCCTTAGATGGGTAAGCTGATCTATAGTGCCCCTGCCACTCGTGTACGGTCTGGGGGGTTAACCTCTAAATCATTTCAGCTGACTCACGACATGTGTCAGGGGTGCCTTCTATCCTCGCTCATTTTTGCGGCCACCATGGAGCCTTTGGCGGCCACTTTGCGGAAACAGATGGCTCCGTGGGGGGTGCATCTTTGGGAGACCCACCATGTGGTCTCCCTATATGCGGATGATACAGTGGTATATGCCCGAGAACCGGAGCAGTGGATTCCTATCCTCCTTGATATCCTTCAATGTTTTGGGACCCTCTCAGGACTCCACATAAACTTAGGAAAATCTGAGCTGGCCACAATGGGGAGACTAGCGATGCATCCGAGGGAACCGTTGCTGGATGTAGGACTGCCCTGGGCAACTGAAGGGACGAGGTACCTGGGGATCAAATTGGCAAACACTATCTCCTCTTATTTGAACCTCAATATAGGGAAAGTCCTAGCAGGTCTACGAGGATCTATACGATTCTGGAGGGACCTGCCCCTATCCCTCATGGGAAAGATAGCTACTGTGAAGATGATTATTCTGCCATTTGTCTATACACATTACAACATTCCCTTTACGAAATCCCCAGCCATTACTTTTGGACGCTGGACGGATTGACGGTGGACCTCCTATGGGGACCCAGATGGAAACGTGTACGGTTACAGACGTTACAGAGGTTGTGGGGAATGGAGATGCCCCGCTTGGAGCTTTACTATATGACATCCCACTCGCAGCATGCAGTCCACTGGTTGGACGATGCTGAGAAGTGGGAAAAACAGCTCCTAAGAGGCACAAATAGGGACAGATCCTTGCCAGAGGTCTTGATGCTCAGGTCCTGGGTACCCATGACACCCCCCAGGTTGTGTGACTAGTCGCCAGGATATGGGAACGGACGGTCCGCAGGGTAGTAAGTTGCGTGACCTATGCCCCTGGATATACCGCTATGGGTGGTGTAGTCATTCCAATAGATAGAGGACTCCATGTCAGTACGGAGATGGCAGGCAGGGGGCTGTTGCTTAATGGTGGATCTCTACGACAATGGGAACTTTCTAACAAGGACAAAAGCTAAAGCTTCCTTTGATTTGGGGACGGGACAGTACCGGCAATATGGGAAGATTTTGAGTGTGGCACGTGAGATTTGGCCATCCTTCCCAGAAGAACCCCCCTGCACTAATGTTCTGCAAGTCATGCTAACTATGGCTCAGGGCCGGCGTTTGATCTCATACCTGTACCGTGCGCTCCGGGACGATGATTCTGGGGAGCCCCTCCCCATCCAAGCAAAATGGGAGAATATATTTGGGGAACCTCTGACTGCACAGACCTGGCTGAAGATTCATGAGAGAGTCAAGACCGCGAGTACCATTGCACGCTTTAAACTTACCCAATATAATTTTATACACCAGACATATCTTACCTCGGGGACTTTACGTAGAATTTATCCAGACCTCTCTGGTGAATTCCCCTCCGATGCAGAGCTCTGGGTGCTGAATTTATACATATGGTATGGTTGTGTCGAAAACTGATGGCATATTGAGAGACGGTGCTGACTCGTTTACGGGAGGCCACTGGGTGGGTAGTACCCCGGGAGATACATATAGTGTTACTAGGACTGCTTCCAACACCCAAAGAAAGAAGCTGAGCAGGAACGTTATTCTTTTAGGACTAGTCTTGGTGAAAAGACAGATTGCAATAACATGACAAAGCCCTGTGCCTCCCCTGGATGAAAGATATGTGCGAATGGGCGACTTCCGAAGCAGCGTACATGTAGTGTGTCAGCAAGGAGGATAAACTAGAGGATGACCTTACGGCCTGGGCATCGATGCTGGCAGATTTGTGAGGCCCCCAAGCTCTAGACGAGGTGGGATCCTCAGATCAGGACCAGAGGGTGGATCCCCGGACAAACTAGCTCTGAGTGACTCCCAGGAGAACGCCAATGGGACCCTCTCTGACCTATAGGGGAGGCCACACACATAGCACATCTTGTTATCCACAAGACTTTGATACGGGAAGGGGAGGGAGGGGACAAAAGGGAATCATGATTGCCACTCCAATTATTCCATACAAAATATGCTGTAGCGGACTGCTTCAATTGGTACACTTGGTGGTGGGAGGGAGGGGGATAGGGCAATTATCATGTTAAAAATCAATTATTATGTTAAAAATCATTTTATGAACATGTCTGTCGTGATGAGTTGAAATGCCAATAAGGATATTAAAAAAAAAAAAAAACAATGGGTGCCATCCTTCAGCAAAGGGTGAGTTACGCTTGCAGGGATGCGGGACAGGAGAACCGGACAGCATGTTGCACATTGTCAGTGGACTCTGTTGTGCAGATGGAGGATTACTGCCCAAGAAGGGGACAGAGTGTCCCTTTGGAATAGTGGATGGGCTGGGCCAAGACCTGCTGAAACACGGCACCCTGAAATGTGCTCTCTAAATGCCCATCTGTGGGCCTCCTGTTTTCTCGGGGATCTCAAGGACATCAAAAATCTCCAGCGAGGGACATATACCATCTACCTTACATCTGGAGATTGGTGCCCTCTCAAGTTCCCACATTGGCCACTAAATCCCATCGGGGAGCATGATGTGAGCGTGGAAAAGACTTGTGCCTGGAGACTGGATTGTCTAGTGCAGAGCCCAGTAATCTTGCCCGCATCAAAGACATGTGGTTCCCGAAACGCAGTAACCCTGACACTCATAAGTGTCTAGTGGTGAGCGGATTCATCGGTTGCGGGATCCAAAGTAACCTACTTCGTCAATCGTGTCACATCTCTTTCGGGTGAAACCCTCGAAGGTGGGGGTTTACCCGTTGTAGTGCCGCATTCTACCTCATGTGGCTCTGCTGAACTTGAGCCTGTGTGTGTGACCGGACTGGTTTGGTGCAACCTGATCATCGTGCACCGAATGTGATGCCTCCTGTCCAGGGAGGTACAGAATTTGCAACTCTTTGTTGTGTGTGACCAGAATTGCTTGGTGCAACTCATTTCAACGTGCACTGGTCACAGTGCCTCATTTCCAGGGAGGAAAATCATTTTTAACTCATCGTGGTTGCCATCTGCAACTCATACCAAAGCGCACCAGACGCTATGCCCTGATTGCCTGGGCATGACCATCATCATCATGTACCTTTGGGGTGCCTCATCCTATCGAGAGGCTCCCTTGTGTTACTCCCCATTCATCAGTTGTTCCCTTTTTGACCCTCATCACGGCAGACCAACAACCCTTTCTTCACCTGGCCCCTCCCAACGACATCTTGGCACCAGGTAGTATCAAGAGAGATTGACTGGGTCGAAGGAACGCTTTGAGGACAGTTCGGAAGTGGGTAAAGAGACTGTGTGACTCCATTGTGTTTTGAAACCTGTGGGTGAAGTTCCTTAGTGGCTGCTGAACTCCCCTTGTTTACGTAAACTTGCTACATATTCCTACCTGCTTCCTGAAAGCCCAGACTAAGTGATTTTGACCACGTGCGGCCACGTGTCTGGGAGGCAGGGTTGGTTATTTACCATCCAGGGGTTCAGGACAATCGGGGTGATCTGGAGGGTGAAGGGAGTCTGGGGTCACGGAGTCTGCAGAGTGTGTTATCCATTGACCTGCTGGGTACCAGTGGCGCCGCATTAGGGTGCCTAGTGCGTATGTATACAAGAGCAGTCCGTACGGACTGTGCTGCTTACGTGTTGCATCATAGAGCGGTGCAGGGTGAGTGTGTGCGAGTGGGAATGATAGTGTGCAGACCACCAGACTGGCCGGCGGTGCGAGTTACACGTTGATTTGGTGCCAAAAGCACAGTACATCTGACATTTGGTTTTCCCGCGTGGCTCGGGCCCGATGTGCTGCTACAAAGTGTTCTCATTGAATGTATGTACATATTACTGATATCGTTGTGACCGGGGGTGTGTATCATATAACTATCTGGGACTGTTTTATCAGTTTTGCGAGGGTAGGCCTGGGGTGGACAGCGTGTCGCACCCCATAAGGGGGCTACCTCTGTCGGGGGGTTAGATTAGAAACCGTTCCCATTTACATACTGCTGAAGTCATAATCCTACGAGTGGGCCTTGCATTGCTAGTATTAATTCCAAATGTGTTTTATGCCCAAAAGTACCTAATGTTCATATTATAAAGATTGAATATGTGTGTTTAATAGAAACATTTTTAGATACATTTTGTGTGAAGTCTTTTCCTAATGATCAGTGTATTCATTGCTTTACACATTGCCTCTGAATTAAACCTGACTGCTCAGAGCCCAGCTACCTAAGGGTGACCACTGGTTGTACTGTGTGAGTAATTACCCACCCTTGAAGGAGTGGTAGGTTCTGCCTGGCTGGGGGTATCCCTTCAGCCAACCAGAAACTGCCGGTTCCAACAGCCCCCCAGTTTAGACCTAAAGTCTATGTTTAGTCCTGAAGTCTACGTTTTGACCTAAAATCTATCTGTAGTCCTAAAATCTAACTTTATGCTGAAGTCTAACTTTAGACTTGAAGTATTCAGGTCTAAAGTTAGACTTCAGGTCTAAGCTTAGACTTCAGGTCTAAACTTAGGCTTCAGGTGTAAAGTTAGACTTTAGGTCTAAAGATAGACTTTAACTCTAAACTTAGACTTCAGGTCTAAATTTAGGGCATAGTTATGAGCCCCTTGCGCCGCCAGAGCATACTTTTTGTGACGCTTCGGCGGCGCAAACTACAAAACCATATTTATGAGGTTACACAAAGCCACTTTGCGTAGCTTTAAATGGCTTCATAGATATGGAGTAAGGCAAATCACTGCGTTGCTTTACTCTGAGCTAGGGAGGCATTCCATGGGCGTTGTGGTGGCTGTTCCCATGCCACACCCATGGATTTTGACACTTCCCCAGATTTACAAAACCATGCAAACCTGGGGATGGGCAAAAACCTTACGCCTCCCTAGACGAGGCGCAATGAGAAGTAATCTGTTTTTCCCTCTTTCCATGCGTGCTGCCTTCTGCAGCACACATACAAAGAGGAAAAAGTCTCCCAGGATTGTTTTTGTTCAGGAAGGTGCCCCTTCCTGCACAAAAACAATCCTTCCAACAACACAGGCACCCTTGCACCATGGTGCAAGGGGGCCTGTATTGGCGCTAGGATGCCGAAACTGTGCCAGGGCGGGGGGAAAGGACAGGAATATTGGATAAATATGGTGCATTCCTGCCCTTTCACTTTGATGTAGGGCAGCGCAGCAAGGTGACTTGCTGCTCTGCCCCATGTCAAAATCCCATAAATGAGGCTCTAAGACTTCAGGTCTAACTTTACCTTTGTGAATCGGGCCTAAGTGCCGAGGCCCAAAGTTTTTCTCATTAACCCACAGTCACTGCATGGAAAATTGGGGGTCCAGAATAACAGGGCTGCATAGTGTTGTTTCCACCTCATGCCTCTTTCAGCTACTATCAAACATTCCCTGCCTCTCTATCTCATTCTTTCACCCCTACCCTCTTATCTCACTCTTTTCATCCCTGCTTCCTCCCTTTGCCATTGTTTTTTTTAACTCTATCTTTCTTTTGTGTTTTTCTTTCTCTTGCTTAGGGTGAAAGTCAGATGAGGAAAAATGACTGTTGGTAATCCAAAAACATGAGTGTCAGTGGGCCCAACCTACAACCACCGGCTCAAATTAAGCACTGCCTAAGGACCACATTAGCTGAAGCAAATTACTGGTGCGCTAATTTCATAAATTGCATCTTCGAGGTGGTTTGCAGCAGGCTGCTAGTGCTTGAGAGCAGGGATTCCAGTAAAGCAGTGGTATTTCTCAGGTCCATGGCAGCCAATGTTTATGTATTCAGTCATTACTGCTAATGGGCCTCTCAATTTCTTGTTAATCAGTGTGAGTCTCAGCCTTTTAACCTTGAGTGGATAAAATAAGTACATTCTGTTTCTGTGTAATTTAATTTAGTGCATGGTTTGCGAGCATCACTGGGTGAAGTAGGTTCCAGGCGATGTAAATAGATTTCTTATTTTGTAGCTGTAGAATAGTGAACAGGCTCGCAGGCATTGGTTGGCATGTGTTATGCCCCTCCCCACGCCCCTTAGAGGTGGAGGGCACCCTCATGCGCCCTCCTTGGTTGCCTGGGGTGACCCTTCAATAGTTGCGCCACTATCAAACTATACTCCAGTATTGGGCGCAGTTTGGAGACATTTTATTGTAAATCAATATAAACGAAAAGGAAGCAGGTCTGATTCCTTTCATTTCGACTGTTAGAACGATGCATCTGTGATTCTTCTGAGCAAGTTTAATTTATTTTTATTAATTCATTGATAGGTTCGTGCGAAGCTTTGTTTTCACCACCAACGTTTCACGAAATTACCAATTTTCACCCTATTAAAAGCCTCCTGCCTAAACTTTACCCGTGGTGAGTTTTGTGAGCGTTGTGAGATACTCGTCAATGCACTGCGAGAACATTTTCACTTCATTTCAAACCAGGAAGATGGAAATGTATTCAGACCATTTTTCAGCGCGTTTACTTTTTGCAGAGATTTTCTGACTACAATGGTAAAAGCATGCAGATTTTTCTCTCCATAAATTTACCTTTTGGAAAATATGTTGCCACAAAGTCATGATGTTCACGAAATAGCGAAAAAGCATAAAACTTCGCACCTTTCACAAAGCTCCAACATTTTGCAAAGAACTTTGCTACAAAAAACTGGCAGGTTTTCACATCCCTCTTTATAGTACCGGTATGCAAACGCCTGTAACAATGCTGCAACAATTTACACGCACGTCACTTTTCCCATGTTAAAAATGACGCAAAAGTGGCGCAAGGGGCTTGTAAATAAGCCCCACATTTTGTAAAAATGGAAGAAAAACACTAGAATTGTGGAAAACAATGTGCTTTGACCTGTGCGTCAAATGAGAACTCCAAATCACCTCCTAAGTCTGGTAGACATGGTAGACAGACATAGAAGATAGGTATTCTATGATGGATTGGTAGGTATGGTAGGTAGGTAGGATAGATTAGGTCTGGTAGGTGTTTTTGGTGTTAGTCCTAGGTAGCTATAATAGCAAACAAATAATTACACCCTCCTAACAATAAAATACCCAATAAAACAAATTCAACCATACTGAGCCATACATATGGCAGTGAGTAGCCTGATTAACGCCCAAACCACGTATGTAAACACACTCTTCTTGGAGCTTTCCACCTCACAAATTCATTGTTTGTGGGAATGCTGAGATGCACCTGGCTTTGGACCTCAGAAGAATGACTATTGTCAGAGACACATTTTTCACCAATCTTTATTGGGTACCTGTGATGAAAAGCATCACCTTCAAGGTTTGTGTCTGGTTCACAAATGACAGATGTACAAAAGAGGAGCACAACAGAGGCAAAATAGTGGTGCAGAATGGACAAACTCAAAGAGGGAGCACAGAAAGACACTCACAAGGCTGATTGGCATAAAGACACAGCAATAAAGTACTGGGACACAGAAGAGATACAGGTACACGACAAATTCAGAAACACGCCGTAAACATGGAAGGGACACAAAGGCAAAGAACTATAGAGACACATAACAGAGCTACAGAGGGGCAAAGTAGGATGGAAGAGGGACATAAAAGGAGCAAAAGGGCACAGAAAGAACCAAATAGAGACCCAGAAAGGGGCACAGACACAAAGGTGATGCACAAAGTCATAAATAGCTGGGCTCATGGAGATAGAATCACAGAAACAAAAAATGTGTGCATAAAAGGTGCACAGTAACACAAAGACAAACAATTAATCACTCAATCTAGGATTTGTAAAGTTCATCAAATCACCCATGTGGGTTTCAAGGCACTGGAGTTCGTAGCTGCTATGTTGTAAACTGTTCATTTGTACAACAAGGTCTTGAGTCCCTTCCTGAAAAACCACAGCGATGAGTCAGTCCTGAGGTGCAAGGGAAGGTCATTCCAAGCTTTGTCTGCAAGGTGTGAGAAGGAGTGTCCTCTGCTTTTGCCATGGCGGATCAGGGGGGGGTGTTTGCAAGGAAGAGGATGTCAGATCGTAGGTGTCTGGTCGGTCGGTGGAAAGTCATGCGTTTGTTGATTTATACTGGTCCTTCGTCATGCAGGGCTTTGTAAGTGTGGGTCAACATTTTGAACTGGCATCTCTTCTGTATCAGGAGGCAGTGTAGTTTCTTGAGTAGCGGTGTGATGTGGATCAGTCTGGGGAGGTTGAGGATGACTCTTGCCAAAGCGTTTTGTATTGACTGCAGTTTCTTCAAGAGGCGTACGGTGATTCCTATGTAGAGTGTGCTCCCGCAGTCCAGTCTGCTGGTGAGGAGGGCCTGCGTGACGGTCCTTCTGGTGTTGACCGGGAGCAATCTGAAGATCTTGTGGAGCATGCGTAGGGTGTGGAAGCAGGTGGATGAGACTGTGTTTACCTATCTCTTCATTGACAGCTTGCTGTCCAGTGTGATGCCGAACTTTCAGGCATGGACTGTCGGGCAGGGGGTGGGCCAAGTTCAGCAGACCACCATGGGTTGTTCCATGTTGAGGTGTTGTTCCTGAAGATGAGGATTTCTGTCATGTCTGTGTTGAGCTTGAGAAAGTTGTCCTTCATTCAGTCGGTAAGGTTCATCATGCATCTGTGAAAGTTGGCTCTGGTGGTGGAGGGGTCTTCTGACAGCAAGAGGAAGAGCTAGGCATCGTCGGCCATAGGAGATGATGTTGAGTTCATGAGATCTGACAGTGTTGGACAGGGGGTCATGTACGTGTTGAAGAGAGGCTGAGGGACGATCCTTGGGAAATGCCACAGCTGGTCTTGTTGGGTTGTGAGGTGTATGGTGGGAGACTGATTCTATGGGTTCATCCGGTGAGGTATGAGGCGATCCATTTGAGGGTGTCTCCCTGGACTCTGATGTGTGGGGTCTGTTGATCAATATGTGATGAGAGATGGTGTCAAAGACAGCTGACAGGTCCAGGGGGATCAGGCAAATGAGAGCTGCTGTTTTGCCGTGGTCCAGGAGGGCCCAGATGTCATCGGTGACTGCAATCAGGGCTGTCTTGATGCTGTGATTGGCTCAAAATCCGAATTGAGAGTCATCTAGGAGGTTGTTGTGTTCCAGGTGTTCGGTGAGTTGCTAGTTGATTGCCTTCTCGAGAACCTTCCCTGGAAAGGGGAGCAGAGAGAAGGGCTGGTAGTTCTTCGGTTCTGTTGGGTCTTCAGAAGGGGTCTCACTTTAGCGTGTTTCCAGTCTTCAGGGAAGGAGGCTGAGGTGATGGAGGTGTTCAGGACTTACTTGAGCTCGTCACCAAGCATCTTTTTTCTGAGGTTGAACATGTGGGGACAGGGGTCCTTGGGTGCTCCCGAGTGCACAGGGTTCATCATGGAGATTGTGGCGTGAGTTGTGAGAGGGTCCCAGTGGGTGAGCAGGTGTTCGGGGTTCATGTTCATGGGTGTGAACAGGTCAATGCTGTTGAGGCGGGGGATGGGTTTTGAAGTTTTCGTAGATGGCTGAGATTTTGTGGTGGAAGAAGTCAGCCAGGGTGTCACACAGTTCTTGGGAGGGGGTTATGTCACTCTCAGCGGCTGCGGGGTTGGAGAAGTCCTACATGATGGTGAAGAGCTCCTTGCTGCGGTAAGTGCTGACTTCTATGCAGTCTACTGGGGTGTTCTTCTTTGTTTCCGTTAGGAGGGGGTGGTACCAGTTGAGTGCTCTCTTGAAGGTAGTGTGGTCTCCTGTCTCTTTGCTGGAGCGCCACTTCCTTTCCAGTTGCCAGCATGTGCATTTGGTGGATTTCAGCTCCGCGGTGAACCACTGGCTCTTCTGGCAGGTCCTTTGATTTTGGCTGGCTTGGCGGGGGAAATTGTGTCGGCGCATTCTGTTGTCCACTAGGAGAAATTCTTTGCAGCCTGTTCTGGGTTGGATGAAGTGTATGGGAGGTGGGAGTTGAGAGCGTTGTTCCACTGGTCTTTTGATATCTTCTTCTGGTTTCTATGCATGGAGCTGGGGGGCATGGTGCCAGTGCTGGTAGGTCCTGAGATTGTGAAGTGGAAGCTGTAGTGGTCGGTCCAGGTGAGCTGTGAGACATGGTTGTACTTGACTCTATCGGTGGACATGTAAATGGTGTCCAGTGTGTGGCCTGCGATGTGGGTAGGGTCAGTGACAAGTTGATTGAGGCCGATGTTGCTCATGCTTTCCAGGAGGTTGGTTGTGTTGGTGTCTCTGGGGTGGTAGAGGTGGAAGTTAAAATCTCCTAGGAAGATGTAGTGCTTGGAGTCAATGGCGATCGGGGTATGAGGTCTGCGATGGTGTTGCAGAAGTTGGGGAGTGGTCCAGGTGGTCTGTAGGCGAGGGTACCTCGGAACATGGATAG
This sequence comes from Calotriton arnoldi, assembly GCA_963921515.1. Lineage (NCBI taxonomy): Eukaryota > Metazoa > Chordata > Amphibia > Caudata > Salamandridae > Calotriton > Calotriton arnoldi. Next base: position 492,782 of record CAWUFW010006003.1, on the reverse strand, counting down.
GACACAGAGAAAGAGGGGCACAGAAGTGTGTTTAAGATAAAGATGAAGATAAAGAAATTAGACAAGAAGGATACTGTTAGAAATGGGATTTCTGGTAGGCTAGGGCATGTGCCAAAGCCAGGCAGAAACCACCACTCTAGTCAGGATAAGGGAGTTACACTCCTAAAATAACCCCTGCTCACCCCCTTGGTAGCTTGGCACGAGCAGTCAGGCTTATCTTAGAGGCAGTGTGTAAAGCATTTGCACATAACCAACAGTAATATAATGTAAGCACTACAAACGGACACCACACCAGTTTAGAAAAATATCCAATTTTTATATACTTAAAACAAGACCAAATACGATAAAAATCCACAATACAAATACTTTAAATATGAATACTTTGTAAGATAACTTCCTCTTTGTAGAAATCGTGAAAAACAAAGTTCATACGAGTCGGTAGCTCCGTCCGAATCTACAGCGATGCTGAAAACAACAGAGTCTAACAGTTCCAGCCGACCGCGTCGATGCGGGCCAGCAGAGTCGTGAACAGACTCGGTCACAGTACCTTTCTCGTTGTGGCTGGCACGGAGTGTGCGAGCCGGTCGGCGTACGTCGCGGTTGCGGTGCAAGATGGAAGCGGTGCAGGGCGCGGTGTCCTCTCGATGTGGTGCAGGCAGCGGCTCGGTGACAATCGTGCAGATGGAGTCGGTGAGTCCAAGGCGTGCAGTGCAGGGTGAGACGGTGCTCGATGCGGTGCTGGCAGGTTGCGATGCAGGCGACCAAGCCGGAGTGCGGGAGCTGGCGTCGGACAGCAGTGCGAGTCGGAGCGGTGCGTCGCGAAGCGTGCGAGCGGTGCCCCAACTGCGATGCGGTCACGATTGTTGAGCCAGTTGCGGCGACAGCGTCGGTCTGGTCCGGCTGGCACAGTGAAGCGATGCGAACTGCGGTGCCCACAGGTCACGGTGCAAGCAGCGGCACGATGGCTTCGGACGTCGTCGTCGGTGAGACCAGGGTTGCGGTGCGAGATGCGGACGATGCGGTCTGCGGTGCAAACAGGACACCGGGCCAGCGATGGAGTCGGTGGACGGAGTCGGTTGTGGTTCCATTCCTCTGTGGCAACTGAAACAGCGGTTCCAGAAGCGGTACCCAGAGGGTTGTGAAGTCTTTGCAGTCCCTGAGACTTCCTAACAGGAGGCCAGCTCGGTTTCAGGCCCTTGGAGATTCTCAGCACAAGTAGTAGAAAGTTCAGTCCAGTCCTTTCACTGCCCAAGGCAGAAGCAGCAGCTGCAGGCCAACCCAACAAAGCAACAACACAGCAAAGGGGCAGTACTCCTCCTGGCAGCTCTTCCAGCTCTTTGTCTTGGCAGGTTCCTTGATTCCAGCGAGATCTAAAATTCTGGGGTTTGGGTCCCCCTTTTTATCCTCAATTTCTCTTTGTTCTCTGAAGGCAGAGAGGCCTTTGCCTAGTCCAAACCAGTTCTGGAGCACTTTGTTGACAAGTCTCCTTCCTTCCTTTCAGAGAGTAGGCCAGGGACATCAGACGCACCACAGGAGGTGGAGCCAGCATTGTGGAGGGAAGGCACTGTCCTATTCAGGTCCCAGGTGCAACTCCTCCCACCCATCTACATGTAGATCTTGCTATTCAGCCCTGTGCTGACTCACCCTGTCTCCTGGAATCCCCCAGCCCCTGTCACTCACACTCCAGACAAGGAATACACAACCTAGCAGAGGCAGGCTTGGATGGTTAGACAAGAAAATACCGACTTTCTAAAAGTGGTATTTCCAAACACAGAATGTTAAAACCAACTTCACTAAAAGATGCATTTTATCATTCTGAGTTCAGGCATACTAAACTCGAATTTCTACCATGTTCCCTGGGTCAGTTAGGATCATAGGATGTAATAATCAAAACTGCCCATTCTGGCCTATGGGGAACAGGTAGCCTTGCAATAGTGAAAAACGAAGTAGGCTGTAATTCACTATCAGGACATGCCACACACACCAGGGCATGTCCTACCTTTCACATACAATGCACCCTGCCCACGGGGGTACCTTGGGCCTACCTTAGGGGTGACTAACATGTAGAAAAGGGAAGGTTTAGGGACTTGCAAGTGTGTGCACTTGCCAAGTCGACATGGCAGCCCCAGGCTGCGCACAGGCTCTGCAATGGCAGGCCAGAGTTACACTTTACGGCTGTTTGCGTGGGTGGCACAATCCAGTGCTGCAGCCCACCAACAGCATTTGATCTATAGGCCCTGGCACTCGCAGTGCACTTTACTAGGGACTGACACATAGATCAAATAGGCCAATCATGGAAATACCAATCCATACACATTTTATACAGGAGCACTTGCACTTTCCCACTGGACAGCAGTGAGGGAAGTGCGCAGAATCATTACACCAGCAAAAACAGAGTAAAAAACGGGAGGTCAGAAAGCAAAAAGTCAGGGGAAACACGCCAAAAGATTCCAAGTCTAACACATGTCCCCTCCAGCTGAAAGTAGGGAGAACTACCCAACCCATTGGAGTTCTCTTCACTAAGGCGGAAGAACCTGGACAGACCATCTGCGTTGGCGTGTTCTGTACCAGGGCGGTGTTCCACCGTAAAGTCCATTCCCTGTAGGGAGATGGACCACCTCAGCAGTTTTGGATTCTCACCCCTCATTTGCATCAACCATCTGAGGGGCCTGTGGTCTGTCTGAACCCAGAAGTGAGTCCCAAACAGGTATGGTCTCAGCTTCTTCAGTGCCCAGACCACAGCAAAAGCTTCCCTTTCTATGGCACTCCACCTCTGTTCCCTTGGGAGTAGTCTCCTGCTAAGGAAGACTACAGGCTGATCCAGGCCCTCTTCGTTCAGTTGTGAGAGCACCGCTCCCACACCATGCTCTGAAGCGTCAGTCTGCACGACGAATTCCTTGGAGAAGTCAGGTGCCTTGAGCACGGGCGCCGTGCACATGGCTGCCTTCAGGGCATCAAAAGCTTTCTGGCAGGACTCAGTCCAGATCACTTTCCTGGGCTGCTTCTTTGAAGTCAGCTCTGTTAAGGGGGCAACAATGGTGCCATAGCCCTTAACAAATCTCCTATAGTAGCCGGTGAGACCTAAGAAGGCTCTCACCTCTGTCTGGGTCTTGGGGGGCTCCCAAGCCAGAATGGTGTCAATCTTGGGTTGTAGGGGCGCCACCTGGCCGCTTCCTACCTGGTGTCCCAAGTACACCACAGAACCCTGCCCGATCTGGCACTTACTGGCCTTGATCATGAGGCCTGCACCTTGCAGAGCCCTCAACACTTTCTCAAGGTGCTGTAAATGTTCTTCCCAGCTGGAACTGAACACAGCAATGTCATCCAGGTAGGCGGCACTGAAATCCTCCAGCCCAGCCAACACCTGATTGACCAACCTCTGAAAGGCGGCAGGGGCATTCTTCAACCCAAAGGGCATCACCCGGAATTGGTAATGACCTTCTGGGGTTGAAAATGCTGATCTCTCCTTGGCCCCATCGGTTAAGGCAATCTGCCAGTACCCAGACGTTAAGTCAAACGTGCTGAGGAACCGGGCAGCTCCCAGCCGATCAATGAGCTCATCAGCTCTGGGGATGGGGTGCGCGTCAGTCCTGGTGACGGCATTGAGCCCACGGTAGTCCACACAAAAACGGAGTTCTGGAGTGGCACCGGGTGCAGCAGCCTTTGGGACCAAGACCACTGGGCTGGCCCAAAGACTGTTGGAGGGCTCAATCACCCCTAACGCCAACATCTTAGAGACCTCCTCCTTGATGCTGGCCCTGAGCCAGTCAGTCAACCTGTAAATCTTGTGCTTTACAGGAGGGCTGTCACCAGTGTCCACGTCATGGGTACACCAGTGAGTAACACCGGGGGTCAGAGAGAACAGTGGGGCGAACTGTCCCAGCAACTGGTGACAGTCCCCCTGCTGCTCCTGAGTCAGTGTAGGGAGAGGATCACACCCTCCACTGACCCATCATGCTCCTTGGTAGACAGGAGGTCAGGGAGAGGCTCATTCTCCTCTTCCACCCCATCATCTGTCGCCAAGAGCATACTCACTTTGGACCTCTCGAAGTGGGGCTTGAGGCGGTTCACGTGAAGGACCCTCAAAGGGTTCCTTGGAGCCTGCAAATCCACCAGGTAGGTGACGTCACTTTTGCGCTCCACCACCTCATATGGCCCAGTCCACTTGTCCTGCAAGGCACAAGGTTCCACTGGGGCCATGACCCACACTTTTTGCCCAGGTTGAAATTCGACCAGAGTGGCATTCTGGTCATACCACCTCTTCATTTCTTCCTGGCTTGCTTCTAGGTTCGCCTGAGCGAGTTTCCTGAAGCGGGCAGTTTGGTTTCTAAAGGCCAGCATGTAGCTAAACACATCCTGGGGAGTTTTCCTGGGAGCTGCCTCCCAGCCTTCCTTTACCAAACTCAGAGGTCCTCTGACAGGGTGGCCATACAGGAGCTCAAAGGGGCTGTACCCAAGAGACTTCTGAGGCACCTCCCTGTATGCAAAGAGTAGGCATGGCAAGAGGACGTCCCACTTACGCCTCATGGGTTCTGTTAGACCCTTGATCATGCCTTTCAAGGTCTGGTTGAATCTCTCCACCAGACCGTTTCCTTGTGGGTGGTAAGGAGTGGTGAACTTGTAGGTTACACCACACTTCTTCCACAGGGATGTCATATACTTGGATATGAAATTGGTCCCCCTATCAGAAACCACCTCTCTGGGGAATCCCACACGGGAAAAGATCCCCATTAACGCCCGGCCCACCACTGGCGCCGTCATTGTCCGGAGAGGGATTGCTTCAGGGTACCGGGTGGCATGGTCCACCAAGACCAGGATGTACCTGTTGCCCATGGCTGTCTTGGGATCCAGTGGCCCCACAATATCCATCCCTACCCTTTCAAAGGGTGTTCCAACAACAGGAAAAGGTTGGAGAGGAGCTTTGACCTTCCTCCCACTCTTACCACTTGCCTGGCAAGTTTGGCAAGACCTACAGTGTGCATCTGACTGCCTTCGCATTTGAGCCAAAAGAAGTGGGTGACAAGCCTGTCAAAGGTCTTGTCCTGCCCCAAATGTCCTGCCAAAGGCACGTCATGAGCCAGACCCAGTAGGAAGGTCCTGAAGCGCTGGGGTACCACCAGCACACGGGCTGACCCAGGCTCAGCAACCTTAGGCTCACTGTATAGGAGACCATTCTCCCAGTAGATCAGATGTGACCCGGACTGATTACCAGCTGCCTGGTCTGCAGCCTGCCGCCGCAGACCCTCCAGAGTAGGGCACTCGTTCTGCTCTCTGCAGAACTCCTCCCTGGTGGGACCCCCTTCTTTGCTGCCAATGGGTCAGCTCAGAGATGTCTCCCAGTTCGGCTACCTGCTCCCCTGTAGGCACCGGGGCGTCCCCCTCGAGGTCCACCTCCTCCCGGACCGTGGGAACTTCGGGGGCCGGTTTCCCACGCCCCCTGCCCTTCCTCTTGGCAGGGACTTGGGCCATTGTTTCAGGCTCCAAGTCCTCTTGATCACCCTTCCTGGCTGCCATTGACCGAGTAGACACGCATGCCCACTCTGGCAACCCAAGCATCTCCAAGTGAGACCTGAGCTCAACATCCTTCCATAAGGACTGCTCCAGGTCGTTAGCTAGCAGACAATCTACAGGCATGGTAGGGCTCACAACCACCCTCAAGGGACCTGAGACCCCCCCCATTCAAAGGGAACCTGCGCCACCATACACTGGCACTCAGAGTTGTCTACAGCAACTACTTGGTGGAATGCCCCGGGGACTACCTGCTTCTCAGAGACCAGGTGACACCGGACTGAGGTCACACTGGCTCCAGTATCTCTGAGAGCCTCTACCCTGTTCCCATTGATGGCCACCCAGGTGCTATATTTCTTTGTGTTAGGGGGCACCTGGCTTCCTGGGACCATCTCACTGTCCCCTAGTGAGACGAGGGTCATTTCTGCGGGATCCCCACCCTCCTGTGGGCACCCCTCCTCCCCAAGCGCTACACTAGCTAACACTTTGGACTGTCCACCGGTGGGCGGCTGTGTCCCCTTTGGGCACTTGGGGTCCCCCTTGAAGTGACCTACCTGGTCACATGCATAACACTTGCGGGGGCCGGTCTCAACAGGCTTCCCTGTAGAGACCCCTTTCTTCTTATCACCGGGGGGCTGGGAACCTTTACCCTGGGTACTAGTTTGGGGCCCTTTAGAGAACTCCTGTGTTTTACCCTTGTCCTCCCCACTTTTCTGCTGGGGACCCTGCCCACCTTTGGCTGAGTCTCCCCCAAACGCTTTCTTGTGGACCCGGGTACTCACCCAGCGGTCCGTCTCCATAGCAAGCTTCCTGGGGTCAGTTAGCTTACTATCAACTAGGTGCTGGCGCAGATCTGCAAAACATAGACTAGACAAGTGCTCCCATGCAATCAAATTGTAGAGCCCCTGAAAATCTGTTACATTACTGCCCTTCACCCAACCATCCAGCGACCTACAGAACATATCCACACATTCCAACCAAGTGTTGGCCTCAGACTTTTTACTGGACCTAAACTGATCCCTGTACTTCTCAGGGGTGAGCCCATATCTGGTGAGGAGAGCATCTTTCATGTCAGCATAGGTGAGGTCCTGCCCCTTACCCAAAGTTATCAGAGTATCCCTAGCTTCCTCTAGAAAGAGAGGCCACAATCCCGCTCCCCAGTTCCTCTCAGGGACCCCATTCATATGAATAGACGACTCGTACCCTTGAAACCACCTTTGAATGTCATCACCCTTTTTGTACTCTTTACCTACATTCTTGGGGATGTGTACAATCCTGTCTGTGTGTGCTGAAGAATTGCTGCCACCATCTGAACCGGATCTACTCTTTAGCTCCAGCTCCTTGATCTTCTCTCATGATCAAGTATCATTTTCCTTTCCTCCATGGCTATTCTTTTTTCTTCCCTCTCACTTTCTATTCTGAGTTTCTCCAATTCAAACCTCCTTACTTCCCGCCTGTCCTCCAGCTCCTCTGGGGACAAACTACTGCTGCCTGGCCTGGAGGGTTCCCCCCCTCCCAAAAGCACATCCACCCTAGGAACAGGCTCCTCCACCTCTCCAGTAAGATCACCAGATTGCCCACTGGCACCTCTGGCTGCTACCCAGGCCCTCAGCGCCTTTTGTAGCTCATCCTTCCTGGTGAGGCCTCTGACCTGGACTTTTAGGTTCTTGCAAATCGATTTTAACTCCTTGACATTGTAGGCTTCCAATCGATCCTCCTCAAAGGCAATTTCTACTAATGCAATTGATGATACTATAGATTCAGGCATGTTGAAGTAGCAAGTTCAAACTGGCAAGATCAAAAATAGGCCAAAAAGAAAAAGAACCTGCATGTGGTATGTAATGGTCTGCGATATGGTAGTAGTGCACACCAATCACTGTAAGTCAAGTGCAAACACAAGTCCTATCCTCACCGCTGACAACCAATGTTAGAAATGGGATTTCTGGTAGGCTAGGGCATGTGCCAAAGCCAGGCAGATACCACCACTCTAGTCAGGATAAGGGAGTTACACTCCTAAAATAACCCCTGCTCACCCCCTTGGTAGCTTGGCACGAGCAGTCAGGCTTATCTTAGAGGCAGTGTGTAAAGCATTTGCACATAACCAACAGTAATATAATGTAAGCACTACAAACGGACACCACACAAGTTTAGAAAAATATCCAATTTTTATATACTTAAAACAAGACCAAATACGATAAAAATCCACAATACAAATACTTTAAATATGAATACTTTGTAAGATAACTTCCTCTTTGTAGAAATCGTGAAAAACAAAGTTCGTACGAGTCGGTAGCTCCGTCCGAGTCTACCACAATGCTGAAAACAACAGAGTCTAACAGTTCCAGCCGACCGCGTCGATGCGGGCCAGCAGAGTCGTGAACAGACTCCGTCACAGTACCTTTCTCGTTGTGGCTGGCACGGAGTGTGCGAGCCGGTCGGCGTACGTCGTGGTTGCGGTGCAAGATGGAAGCGGTGCAGGGCGCGGTGTCCTCTCGATGTGGTGCAGGCAGCGGCTCGGTGACAATCGTGCAGATGGAGTCGGTGAGTCCAAGGCGTGCAGTGCAGGGTGAGACGGTGCTCGATGCGGTGCTGGCAGGTTGCGATGCAGGCGACCAAGCCGGAGTGCGGGAGCTGGCGTCGGACAGCGGTGCGAGTCGGAGCGGTGCGTCGCGAAGCGTGCGAGCGGTGCCCCAACTGCGATGCGGTCACGATTGTTGAGCCAGTTGCGGCGACAGCGTCGGTCTGGTCCGGCTGGCACAGTGAAGCGATGCGATGCGAACTGCGGTGCCCACAGGTCACGGTGCAAGCAGCGGCTCGGTGGCGATGGCGTCGGACGTCGTCGTCGGTGAGACCAAGGTTGCGGTGCGAGATGCGGACGATGCGGTCTGCGGTGCAAACAGGACACCGGGCCAGCGGTGGAGTCGGTGGACGGAGTCGGTTGCGGTTCCCTTCCTCTGTGGCAACTGAAACAGCGGTTGCAGAAGCGGTACCCAGAGGGTTGTGAAGTCTTTGCAGTCCCTGAGACTTCCTAACAGGAGGCCAGCTCGGTTTCAGGCCCTTGGAGATTCTCAGCACAAGTAGTAGAAAGTTCAGTCCAGTCCTTTCACTGCCCAAGGCAGAAGCAGCAGCTGCAGGCCAACCCAACAAAGCAACAACACAGCAAAGGGGCAGTACTCCTCCTGGCAGCTCTTCCAGCTCTTCGTCTTGGCAGGTTCCTTGATTCCAGCGAGATCTAAAATTCTGGGGTTTGGGTCCCCCTTTTTATCCTCAATTTCTCTTTGTTCTCTGAAGGCAGAGAGGCCTTTGCCTAGGCCAAACCAGTTCTGGAGCACTTTGTTGACAAGTCTCCTTCCTTCCTTTCAGAGAGTAGGCCAGGGACATCAGACGCACCACAGGAGGTGGAGCCAGCATTGTGGAGGGAAGGCACTGTCCTATTCAGGTCCCAGGTGCAACTCCTCCCACCCATCTACATGTAGATCTTGCTATTCAGCCCTGTGCTGACTCACCCTGTCTCCTGGAATCCCCCAGCCCCTGTCACTCACACTCCAGACAAGGAATACACAACCTAGCAGAGGCAGGCTTGGATGGTTAGACAAGAAAATACCGACTTTCTAAAAGTGGTATTTCCAAACACAGAATGTTAAAACCAACTTCACTAAAAGATGCATTTTATCATTCTGAGTTCAGGCATACTAAACTCGAATTTCTACCATGTTCCCTGGGTCAGTTAGGATCATAGGATGTAATAATCAAAACTGCCCATTCTGGCCTATGGGGAACAGGTAGCCTTGCAATAGTGAAAAACGAAGTAGGCTGTAATTCACTATCAGGACATGCCACACACACCAGGGCATGTCCTACCTTTCACATACAATGCACCCTGCCCACAGGGGTACCTTGGGCCTACCTTAGGGGTGACTAACATAAAGAAAAGGGAAGGTTTAGGGACTTGCAAGTGTGTGCACTTGCCAAGTCGACATGGCAGCCCCAGGCTGCGCACAGGCTCTGCAATGGCAGGCCAGAGTTACACTTTACGGGCTGTTTGCGTGGGTGGCACAATCCAGTGCTGCAGCCCACCAACAGCATTTGATCTATAGGCCCTGGCACTCGCAGTGCACTTTACTAGGGACTGACACATACATCAAATAGGCCAATCATGGAAATACCAATCCATACACATTTTATACAGGAGCACTTGCACTTTCCCACTGGACAGCAGTGAGGGAAGTGCGCAGAATCATTACACCAGCAAAAACAGAGTCAAAAACGGGAGGTCAGAAAGCAAAAAGTCAGGGGAAACACGCCAAAAGATGCCAAGTCTAACAGATACAAATACCTATAAAAGGGGCAAAGAGCAACAGGATGCTCCACTGGTAAGCTCTTTATAGGTAACAGTAGCGCCTTAGAGATCTACATTCATTCATTCAAGAGGCACAAAGACAATGTGCACAAATGCAGATAGGACACAGAGTTACACCAGAGACAAAAAAGAAGTACAGAATCAGAGGGAAGACACAGAGGTAGCACAGAGACACAGACAGGGAAGATAGATACCTGGTGGCATAGGGCCACACAAAAGGAGCAAGAAGGCATAGAAGGGATGAAAGGGATAGAGATATACATAATAGGCACAGAGCCACAAGATACAAGTAGCACATGCAAGAGTCATAAAGGTATGCTATGTAATGCTTTTTTAAGGAACATATAGCTAGGACCGCTGGAGATTGTCTGTCTAAACCTAATTGAGCACATAGGGTATGGGACGTGTGGACATTAGCTCTGATGAGGGAGTCAGGAAATATGCTCCCGTACCCTAACTCCCTTGTTTATTTCAACCTGTCTTTGCTGTTTGGGAAAGGCCCCCTCTCTCTCAACATATCATACTATAAGAGGGCTGGACACTGACCACAATAGAGTATGTATTTACTATTCCTTCTCCAAGCATGCCTTTACACTGAGGTAGATTATACAGCGGACCAAAGAATATATAACTTTGCTTTTAGTTTTTTGATGTACTTGCTCAAAAGTACCTAAACACACTACTGGAAACAGTCTCCATAGCACGGTGATCATTGTAGAAATTATGTTTGTCATGATTTATCTACAAAGGGAGTGTTGATCTGGTCCCCACACTGCGTGTTAAACATGCACATACACTCACACACAGGGCATGTCCCCAGTACTGAAATTCAAGGGCACAGTGTAGCAAACTCCAACGTGGCAAGGGATAGAGCTGTCCTCAAAACATCAGAGGGCCAAGAAGAGACAGGTGCTGGCAGACAAAGGGACTAGAAGATTCAGACATAGCTGTAGAAATAGAAAATAAATCATATTGCTAAACCCAAGAGTCATGAACTTCTCTGCCGATATAGTCCACGCACAGTAAGATACTTTAGTACAACGAGTTGTGGATATGTTTCTGTTCCTCTTCTGGTACGGGGTGGAGGTGGTATTAGCAATGGGTAGAGGTGAGCCAAGTAACTGCCTCTTTACCTGTCACTCGGGGTCTGTTTTGTTCAGCCCGCTGTTGTTTATTCTCGATTTGCTGTAACATTATGGACATGAATATATGGGCCAGTATGGATATGTTTCGGCATATGGTGGCAGAGTGGGTTGGGACGGCGAGAGCGAAACTTGTTTGTAGCAGCTCGGCTTGTGCATGTGAATGAGCAGTGGTGCTGAATATTGTTTGCTAGGTGCCCTACTTCTGCTCCGGTGGCTCTGGGCTAGCTTGGGGTGGATTAGTGGTCTGAAAGTTGCTTGCTGGTCAATCTGCTTCTGCTGGGGAAGCCCAGTGTGGGCATATTGACTGGAGTTGTGGCTGAAAGTTTCCCATAGGGTCCTCTGCTTCTTCAGGAGCAGCCTTATTTGAGCATTGGAGTGCGCAGGAGAGGTGGAAGAAAGTTTTTTACTGAGTCATGTGCTTCTTCACAAAGCCAGAATGGAGCTTGTTTGTGGCATGGAAGACAAAAGGATTGAGAGTGACAAAGGTGTACAACTACTTCTTGATGTTCCATCACCAAACCCTACTGATATGAACATAATGGGGCAATGTAACCCTCACAATATGCCATGTATTTAGTGGACAGCTCATTCAAGCAATGGGCCATCATAAAAAAACACATGGGAGCTAATGACTAAAGGAAGGTGTACCTACACTCCCTCCCTCTGTATTACTACTTCTATATACACAGTTTAAGGTATTGGAAATATGAGGTCTCCTATATAGCTAAACCTGTTGTTGGTGAGACGTAAAAACTGTGCTCCTTTGGAGCAAGTTGTGATGTAATGAACATCAGTCCCTTGGCTGACTGCACACACACACCCATACTCAGGATCACAAGCCTGCTCTTGTTAACCTCTAAAGGTTTCACTACTATTGGTCCTATTCTAGAGGTGAACTACTTCTCTGCCTTGTGGCCTTGATTCCAAGTGGTAGATCTGGGAATTGCCAGTGGAAATGGCGTCTGTGAGAGATCTCAGTTTACAACATCTGGAGCAGCTGAAAGGTATGGGTTATATGCAATATTTTGTCAACTGCTGCAGGTCAGAATCATGGACCAGTGGACACACACTACAAATACAAAACAGCACATTGGGTAGGTGTAGGAGAGTAGGATCTGCCTCTTATGTTGCCCCCACTTTTTTTCTGATGTTTACACTGGTTTCTGGCTATAGTCTGGCTGGGACCCTGCCAATCAGGGCCCCAGCCTCTCTGTTCTCTCTAAACGATTTGGAGTGCACTCTAGGTGCACTAGTGATTGGATACTGTGGTACCTTATGAGTCCCTAGTATATGGTACCTTAGGTACCAAGGGCATAGGTACTTCACAGGCCTACCAGGGGCTGAAGCATGTATTATGCCACCCCTGGGAAGCAGACTAAATCTGACACCACAGGCTGCTACTGCAGCCTGGATGAGGTGGTGCTAGCACCCCTCACTGAGGAATAGGTTCCCTATATCTCTCCTGCACACACATTTAAACCTATCAGTCACCCCTAAGGCAGGCCCTATCAATCCTGAGGGCAGGGTGCTTGGTTCCTATGTGAGAGGGTGCCTCTGCCTGAGCAGGGCCCCTCTGCAGCTCTCAGAGTCCATTCTCTGGGGCTGTTTGTGGATGCGGTTAAACCATATACTCTTAAGTGCATTATATCCTCGCGGTAGAATGCTAACTTTGGAATGGCTGCATCAAAACATGTCGTGTTTGGTGTCAAACATCTTGGAATACTACCCCCCGCCAGTTCTGGTGGCGGGGGTAGCATTCCACCCTTCTAGAGGGATAGACATGTACCTACTGTGGAAACGCAGTAGAATCCTGCAGAGCCCTGGCATCACAAAATGGATGCCACCAGTCACAGACACTGGGCTGCCCTCCTGCTGATGACCAACACTCGCAGTGGAGGAAGCCCAACAATAGATATCCTGTCCCAAGGGGGTGTGACCACCTCCCAGACAGGGTTTAGTGTATTCGGGCTGGGTGGGTGCACTCTTACAGTGCTTTGAAGTCCTGCACTGGGGGAGCAGAAGGCTCCTCTATGCATACCCCAGTTCAAACCGGCTCAGGGGCTACCTGCCCCTGCTCTGGCACGAAACTGGACAAAGGGAAGTAGGTGTAACCACCCACTCCCTGACCCTCCCATAGGTGGGGTCATAGAGCTAGTCCCTCCCTTTCTTTTAGTATAAGAGGGGAACCTGTGCATTGCAAACTAGATACCCCTGGACGACGCTCTACAAGAAGAATCCCGGACCTTCGACGTTCCACTACCTTTGGAAGACTGAAGAATCTCCCTTGGAGTCAAGGAGTGACTCCCCTGCTTGGCAGGCACCAAAAATGACAACGACGGTCACAAACTACGCCGCTCCCGCCGGAGCCCGAAGTCCCTGCAGCCCAGGAAGAAGATTTCCTGACTTCTCCAAGGCCATCGTGAAGCCCCAGCGAAGCTGAGGCAAGTGGACCCCACGAGCGACGAGGAACCGCAGACCCTGGGTACCGTGCACTATTGTTGAGTGCAACCCCTTCCCGACGCTCTACGAACTTGTGCTTTGGACCACGTGTGGTCCCAGCCTCTAGCAGAGATCCCTCCCAAAATCAGAGGCCTACACCGTCCCGAGTGACCGTGGGCCCCTGTTGAGTGAATCCTCCTGAGGCATCTTCGCGATCCCTTGCCAGCCGGCTTGTGGGTACCCAGAAGACTGTCCAAAGAAACCAAAGGGCTCCTCTGGTTGCTCCAGGCCTGCCCTGACATACCCTTGCTGGGTAAGTTCCTCAGACCTTGCTGGTCTGCACAATTGACTTTTCCGTTCCACCACAAGACTTGCTGCTACCAAGGCTTGTTGACTCCAATCGGGTCGCCGACACCGCAGTCAGCTGCGAACTTTGTGGGACACACTGAATCCAGCTCCTGGCCATCCTCGACGCCTCCTGGACCTCGTGGTTGAAGAGTCAAGACACCAGTGAACGACCTGAATCTGTCGATGACGGTGGGCATTCATCTTCCTTGCCCCGGGTCACTGCCAAGTGCCCTTGAACACTGTCCCCTCTGCTTTCAGGTCTTCCTCCTTCCGAATCCAGGCTTGGATTCCACCGGACACTTCTTCTGTCGCCGCAAGCAGCAAGTCTTCACTGGCTCCCATTGAAAACGGCGCCGCAACCCGACACCAAAGGACACCTATGCACCCGGCTCCCATGGGTGACGTAACTTTAGCATTACGGTGCTCCCGTGGGTGTGGGCCCTAGAACTACTTACCCTGTAAGTGCCTTGCTTGTGGCTACCATAGAAGTGCCCTAAAACTCTTATTTTCTAAGTGCGACAATTGCGCTGACTCGTACAGGGTTCGCGTCTGTGTTAGACACATCGCGTCCATCTCCCTTGTAGCTCTATTTGTAACCGTGTCCTTCGACTCGTACTGAGTCCGATCGGTGGGTTCACCTCGAACACACAAGGGGCCTGTAACATTGAAATCTCCAGTGCGCTGACTCGTACAAGGTTCGCGTCTGTGTTAGACACAGCGCGTCTGATGGAGCAGGGTAAATGTAAAATTTTTAACCTCCTAATATTTTCGTACAATATTAATAAACATGTTCGTTTAAGTAAATAACCAACAATGTATGTTAAGGGTTAATGGTAAACACGCAATTCTGTGTGCAAATTAATTGACTTATAGTTGTTTACGTATCTAACATAACATAATATTTGCGTACTAAAAATAATAATTGCATGATTTGTGCTTTTAAATAAAACGTGTGGTTGCAAAATAAAGCGATGGTAAGTAAGGGACAGTTTTATATGTTGCTTCTGCTAGGTAATACCTAATTGGGGTACGTAGAAAGACGGGAGGGAAACGAAAGGGTTTATATTTCTTTGTTTTAATAACATTTTGTTTATCTTTGAAAATAGAGCGCTTAGGCCTGCCGAGCAGCAATATAAAATGGCCGCGAGTTGCTATAATGCGCATGAGTGAGAGACCATGTGATAGAGGCGAGAGGCTGTGGAAAAGGGATGATCACGCGCTGATGCCGAGAGGCTAAGATGAAAGTATGGTCAAGGCTGTTGTGACCCTTCTGAGCAGATGTGTGCCAAGATGATCAGCAAGAAGCGTGAGAAGCCTGGCTGAATCAATAGACGGAACTGTATTACATAAAATGTAACAGAAAAAGATACAATTTGGACTGAACGAAACGGATGAGCAAGTGCATGAACTGTGGGAAACGATGCTTGCATGGACATTCCACACGGAACTGGTTGAGACCAGGAAGTTTGATTAAAATGTATATGGACCTGAGTTTTTGACCAATGAGAATGAATCGCGCCATGTAAGAAGAAACATTTTATGCTGTAAGCTAGAATTAGGGTATAAGAAGACCTACTCTTGGTGGCAGGGGTATGTATGCTGTTAGAATGCTGCGGGAGATGCTGCTGAAGTTAGATGCTGCGTGAGTTAGATGCTGTAGATGGGAGAAGTTGCGGTCGCTGATGCTGACGAGCTGATGCTGCTGCTGTTATTTTCCTTTTCCAGTTGAGTATAAAGATGCTGCTTTAGGAGAACTTTTTAATGATAGGGTTTATTAGAATTATTAGGCTTTTACCCAGATAGAGAGATAGATTGATCTATAGAGTTCTTATTATGATAACCTCATTTTTCCGTCTAATAAAAGTGCCTTGCAATTTCAAACTATTCTAATATTGATGATAAATGCAATGATCTGAATAATAAGTCTAACCTCATTTCCTGCATTCAAAACTTTATATAAACTTTATTATTCTTTAAACAAATGACTCAGTGATTTCTTTAGCTCAATGATTAATAAAGAAAAGTTAAAAGAGTTTATTGTGATTGAGCTGGTCTTAATCACCATCAACTGATTCCTACTAGTTGGTCCATCGACCAATGAGCGGAATACCTTAAGAGTAAAAGAGAATTATTATGTAATTATAAAAAAGGTATCCCGTCTCCTTCCAGAGAATCGTTTTCTCCTAGGTTCATTGACGGAGGAAATCCAGGGAACAAATGAGTGAGTGAATGTATGTGCGGTGTTATGGGCCCCGCCGTCATATGGATATAGTGTGTGTGTTAGAGAAATAATTGCACCTGGATGACCAAAGCATAATAGGAGAATTATTTTTATTGTTAGCGCTGGATCAGATTTCTTGGTAGCAGAGTTATGGTTTCTATAGATTAGTTTGGTGATTATTGATTTTTGATTATAGATTATTGATAAGTTTATGTCTAACACTTTTTGTTGAGTCGCGTTATGTTATATGTAAGTTTTCACGCTTCCGGGAAGTAGGAAGTGGAACACGTGTGGCAAGAGAAGTCACATGGAATTTTACACTGTCTGAGTTCATTTTTTGGTGATAACGCAGGTTGTGTTATAATAGGGACATTTTCCGTATAAAAGGTGTGTAAGTGAAATAGTGATCGGTTTTCTTGTGAAACTTTGGCCTTAATTCTCAGGAGCAGTATAGTCTCCACATGTGTTTTATCCCCAGAGAAACGGGTTTACTAATCGCTTGAAAGAAGGGTAAGGTAGAGGGAAGTGCTACTTTATCGGCGAAACTGAAAATTCTGAGGTAGGATAGAGGTAAGCGCTGCCTACTGGAAAATACAGAATTCTTGTGTAAATGGTCAAAGCTATCTTTTCGGTTTAGCGAATCAGACAATGGAAATGTTTTAAATGTAATTAACAAAGAATTGTTGAAAAAGAAATTGCCGATAAATATTGTAAAGGAGGGGTCAAGAGCAGGAGTGACGTGGACAAGAGTCGCGCTGGGATTGGACAGTGCGCTAGTCACGTGGAAACAGGAGCAGGAGTGATGTGGACAAGAGTCGCGCTGGGATTGGACAGTGCGCTAGTCACGTGGAAACAGGAGCAGGAGTGACGTAGACAAAAGCCGCGCTGGGATTGGACAGTGCGCCGTAGACAGAAATCGTTCTAATTGGAGTTTTGGTGTGAGTCGCGCTAGGATTGGTCGAATAATCTAGTGACGTGGAAGTTTGTGATTGGAGTGTTGGTGTGAGTCGCGCTAGTATTGGTTGAGATAACGCACAGAGAACAGTGTTGAATTGCGAATTGTTTAAGGAGAAAAGGTTGTGAATCATGTCGTACTATGAGTATGGAAAAGAGAAAACGTCTTGGATGTCGAAAGTTAAGAACTTCGTTAAGAAAGACAAAAAGGTAGTGACTAGAGAGGGACAAATAATTCCTCCGCCGAAATCACCAGCTTCACATATGATGCTGAAATATGGATATCATACATGCATATGGTTAGAAAATTGGACAAAATATACCAAGAATGATGGAGCATTGGCTTTCCCTGAGAATGGTTCATTTAATGTAGCTGTACTAAGGAATTTGAGAGAAAAAATGGTAATGTTAGAACCTAGACCTAGACCGACACAGTTTGAAGCTTTAACGGAATGGGAAGAGATGTATGAGCGAGAGAGATCCAGAGGATTAAAGAATCATGAGTTTTTGCCTGGAAGGTTGTGGGGTATAAATCATGAGGACAGAGTAAAGCATTGGAGATATGCTAACATGACAGGAGGTTTGTTTCCGGCTTTTGCAGTTGAGGAAGAAGCAAAGAGAAAGTGTATCGAGAAAAAGAAACATGTAGTGGTAGAAAAGTATGTGTATGGTGGTAGTGAAACAGATGACGAATTGCTGGAAGATATTTTAAACAGAAACCCACCTCCATACCAACAGACTTCTGCCGTGGTGACACCTAATGCACCGCCAATGGAAACTGGGAGGAATAAAAAACCCGAACGAAAAAATGAAATAAATAGGTCACAAGAAACATTTAAAACTTCACAAAATGAAGAGACAGAAAGTGACAATGCAACTGAATTAGCAAAAACGACAAAAGAATTGACAGAGAAAATAAGAGAATTGACAAAGAATATGGAAGCTGTAACTGTACCAGTAACGATAGGTCCAGTAATGCCGATTTTTGAGAATCAGAAAATTAACGAACATTCTTTAGTGATTCCCATGAATTCACATTTGCAAAGAAAAAGGGAAGGGATGGAACTAAATAATGAAGGGGCACACAATTTGGCTAGTACATGTAGACCAAGCCCACCTACAAATTTGACGATAAATGAGAATGAGTTTAGGAGAATGCCTATGGTGACAGAATCCGCATCAGGAACACCAGAAAGAAGCAGTGATTGGATAGAACTAAATAGTACGCCTGTAGGTCCGACTCCAGAAGAGTTAAACAAATGGATGAAAGCGTTAAAAGCAAAAGAACCGGAAGAAAAACCCTTAGATGTAATTAGGTTGAAAATAGACATGGAAGAGTTGATTTTGGGAACAATCGGAACAGAAAAACTAAAAAATTATCAGGATGATGAGATTATGTTTTTGTGCAAGAGTCTTACTTGGAGAGCTAGAAATTTACGTGACAAATTGGAAGAGATCGCAAGTGAACTAGGAGTAGAATTTGTGAAAGTGAGGACGTTGCAGAAACCGTACAGAGTAGATTTTTGTGAGAAAGACATAGAGAATTTGAACACATCAGGAAGACTGACCCAAATAAAAGAGCTGATTGTTTTATTGAGAAAATGGGGTGATGTAGATAGATGGAGAAATAGATGGTCAAAAAGGAATGAGAAAACAACAGATAAAGCATCTTTGGCTTTTGTAGTGACAGATAAAGAACCAGTTGCTAGGGAATACCCGATGAGAGAAACACCAGGTGGTAGTTATGTGCATGTTCCGTGGACCAGACAGGATATACTGTCATTTACAAATGACTTTCCAAAATTGAGAGACAAACCAGTAGAATGGTACAGACAAGTGGAAAGATTTGTTAAGGTGTCAAAAGTGTTGTGGATAGATCTGGATGGATTGTTTGATATAGTAGTGCCAGCTGATTTGTGGACAGAATGTAAGATTACCATTGATTGGCCAACTGTAGAATATCCAAGGGATGCTAAAACAGGAGCGCCAGGTCCAGAAGTGATGAGGAAGTATGAACAAGTAGTTACCTTTTTGAAAAATAAGATTCCACCAAAAGAAACAGATTGGGTAAAAATAGACAGAACAACGCAGGAAAGCAAAGAGTCAGTGCATGCCTACTATGAGAGATTGTTGTTGGTTTTCAAACAGTATAGTGGTTATGAGACACTAAGGGGCCAATTCCGATTCAGGCCGGAAATCTCTCCGACCGAGCCGGACCCGGAGAGAATTCCGACCGAATCGGACCCTAGCAGTCCGACCGGACGAGTACGATGCATTCGCATGCTATCGGACTCGAGTCGGTCGGACTCCCATTGAAGTCAATGGGAGCCGGGCGTACAACGCGTACGCGGGCTCCCATTGACTCAATGGGTGCGAGGCGGACAAGGGCGCCCCCTACAGCGTGTACGCGTCCATGCGCATCGCGGCGTACATGCACAGGTAGGGGGGACCCATGGGTCCCCCCTGTGTGCGACTCGCGCGCCTACGTGTACAGGGGGGTCCGACGCGGACCCCCAAAGTCCGGCTCCGACAGCTTTTTTGAGCCGGACGGCGCGAGTCGATCGGACTGCTCGCGGTGCGCATCGTACTTACCCGGCCGGGAAACGTCTCCATAGCGCGGTGCGAGTCGTGTCCATGCGAGTCGGTCGGAGCGTGTTGAAGCCGCGTTCGAGTCGGTCGGCGATTTCGCGGGTGCTTGCATCGTACTCGCTCGGCCGGACCCGCGTACGATTCGGTCGGGAAACAGGGCTCCGAATCGGATCCGGTGAATCCGAATCCGATTCGGAGCACTACCGGCCGAGATCGGAATCGGCCCCTAAGTGAGAAAGACATGAGTCATTTTGTATATAGGTTTGTGTATGGATTAAAACCAGAGATAAGTGAAATGATTAAGCAGCACTTGATTGGTTGGCAGAATAGCACAGTGGATGAAGTTTTGAGATATGCTAAGTATTGCAGTGATGAAATTGAGAGTAAACAGCGTAAATTGAAAGAAAAGGCCATGTGGGCACAGGTGAAAGTTGCAGAAAAGCAAGAAGCTCAATTGAGTAATACTAATAGTGAAACAGGACAGTTTAAATCCCGACCTAATATAGGTAAAGGGAAAGGACAAATGAGCATAGATGAGGCAAAGAAAAAGTGGCCTTGCCACAACTGCGGAAAGCTAGGACATTGGAGAAACGAGTGTAAATTTCCTCCAAAACCTAATGTGGAAAATCAATCATTAAATTCACAGGTGCAGAGTGAGGTAGTTACTCAACAAGGTCAGGTGCCACAACCACCACTTCCCAAGAGGGTTAACCAACAGAAATACAGGGCAGAAACAGGATTCTACGGAGGAGAACAGGTAACACAGTTGCCACGTGCAGCTGCAATTTCTCAATATTGGTTACGACAGGGTGAGGATGACACGGATGAAAGTTCCTGACGGTGCCTAGGAGAGGGGAAGAGTGCGTGCTTGGCGCAACTCTAGAGGTAGATCAGTCTGGTCCATTTGTGGATGGAGAAGTGAATGGTGCAAATGTAACATTCCTTGTTGACACTGGAGCTACCCGTTCTACTGTTAGGTCAGTGGAAATTCCAAACCTTCCTCTCTCAGGTGAACATATCCAAGTGGTTGGAGTTTCCAATCAGCAAATTAAAACGCCTCTTACTAAATTAGTAAAGGTAAGAATTGGTCCATTTAGTGAAATGCACCGATTTGTGGTATGTGATTGTAGTCCCGTGAACCTTTTAGGACACGATTTATTGTGCAAAATGAACTGCACAATTTATTGTACTCAGACGGAATTGCATTTCAGACTCCAGATGAGGATGTGCTGTATAAAATGACAATGGTGAATTTAGAACCAGAAGTAAATGGTTTGTTTCCTGTATTTGATGCAGAGAAAATCCCAATTGAATTGAAAGGAACGGTGAAAGAAGAAGTGTGGGACTTTACAGGAGAAGATGTAGGATTAATGAAAGGAGTAGATCCCGTTAAAATAACAGTGAAAGAGGGAACGAGCTACCCAAATACGCCCCAGTATAAATTGACTCCAGTAATAATTGAAGGAATAACGCCAGTAATAAATAAAATGATTGAACAAGGGATTCTAAAAGAAATTATGAGCAGTCCATGTAATTCGCCAATAATGGGACTGAAAAAGCCAAACGGAACATAAAGGATTGTACAGGATTTGAGAAAGGTAAACAAAATTGTTGTGCCTTGTTGCCCGATAGTACCGAACCCTGCTGTGATTCTATACCAGATTCCACGTGAAGCAGAATGGTACACAGTAATTGATTTATGTCATGCATTTTTCTCTATTCCATTGCATCCAGATAGCCAGCCAATATTTGCGTTTAGGTTTGGAGAGCGTATTTTGGCATGGTGCCGAATTCCTCAAGGGTACACAGAAAGTCCCTCAATCTTTAATCAGATCCTAAAGAAATCATTGGAAGATCTAAGAATGCCAGAAAAGTCAGTAATGGTTCAGTATATTGATGACCTACTGGTGGCATCAAAAACGAAAGAAGCATGTGTCAATGATACAATTGCTTTGCTGAATCATTTAGCAAAAAGAGGACATAAAGTGTCCCCTTCAAAATTGCAGTTTTGGCAACAAGAAGTCCAGTATTTAGGGCATAAAATTGAGAAAGGAGTGCGAAAGGTAACGACTGAAAGAATAAAAATGATTCAAGGAATGAGAGCTCCAATGACACAAAGAGAGGTAAGAATGTTTTTGGGAATGGTTGGATATTGTCGACAATGGATAAGCGGTTTTTCACTGATTGCTAAACCATTGCAGAAACTGACAAAGAAGGATGTTAAAGATCCTTTTGAAATGAATGATGAAGAAATGAAAGCATTTAGAGAGTTGAAAAAGAAATTGTCTGAGGCTCCAGCATTGGGAATGCCTGACTATGAGAAAGATTTTGAGCTGTATTGCAGTGAAAGAGATGGATGTGCATTTTCAGTTTTGGTGCAGAGACATGGAACTATGAAAAGACCAATTGCATATTTTTCAGCTGTTTTAGACCCTGTAGCGAAAGCGTTGCCTGGATGTTTGAAAGCAGTTGCTGCTACTTGTGTGAGTCTGGAACAGAGTGAAGGCATAGTGATGGGGTATCCATTGAGAGTGTATGTTCCCCATTCTGTGGAAATTCTTTTGACAAGAACAAAAACCCAATACATGACACATAGTCGGCTGACTAGGTATGAAAAGGTAATTTTGAGTGCAGATAATGTGACCATTGACAGATGTATGAATGTGAATCCTTCAACATCATTGCCAGATGAAGAGAATGTGATTGAAATGGATGAAGTAGATCACGATTGTCTGAATGTGCTCGAATACTGTACAAAACCAAGAGCTGATATACGAGATGAGCCTTTGAAAGAATCAGATTATATTCTGTTTGTGGATGGCTCATGTTTGAGAACGAGTGATGGAGTTCTAAGTGCAGCATATGCAGTTTGCACAGTAGCAACTGTATTGGAAGCATCTTGTCTGAAAGGTGTACGGTCTGCCCAAGTCGCAGAATTAGTAGCTCTGATTCAAGCATGTAAGTTGGGAAGAAATGTACGGGTTACGATTGTGACAGATAGCCAGTACGGCTTTGGGGTTGTGCATGATTTTGGTCAGATTTGGTCACAAAAGGGTTTCTTGACGTCTGCAGGGACGCCCATTAGAAATGGAGATTTTGTGAAAAAGTTGCTTGAGGCAATACAGCTGCCTAAACAGATCGCTGTTGTGAAGTGCAATGCACATAAAAATGGGGAAGACTACATTACTGTTGGTAATAAATATGCTGACGAAATGGCACAGTACTGTGCAAAGAATGTGGTTTCTTTGAATAAATGTCGAGAAAGAGAGCATATTTCTTGTCCTTTGCTTTTTACTAACTCTATTGAAACATGGGATGAGGTGAGACAGTTACAAGAAGCTGCAGAGGATGAGGAAAAAGATACCTGGATAAAAGCAGGATGTAGAAAACATGAAGAAACTGATGTTTGGGTTTACAGGGATGAAAGACCAGTTATGCCTGATAGCATGATTTCTGACATGGCACGGATGTACCATGGGCAAGCCCATATTGGGAGAGATTCAATGATCAGACTTTTTAGACAAACATGGTATAATCCAAAATTCAGAGCCATAGCTGAGAGTCTTTGTCAGAGATGTCTTACTTGTCAACAGTTAAATCCAGGAAGGAAGACAGTAGTGAGTCTAGGAAGAATAGGACGAGAAGGGGGTCCTTTCACTAGAATGCAAATGGATTTTATTGAAATGCCACCTTGTAACAGATTGAGGTATGTCCTAGTGGTCGTCTGTTTGTTTTCCCGTTGGGTGGAGGCATATCCAACAAGAAGGAATGATAGTATTACGGTAGCAAAACTTATGCTGCGAGAATTCATTCCGAGGTATGGTTTTCCAGTCACGATTGAAACGGATAGAGGAACACATTTCCAAAACGAATTAGTTAAACTGATTTGTGAAGCACTTAGTATTAAACAGAAACTGCATTGTGCATACAGACCAGAGGCTTCTGGAATAGTAGAGCAAGTGAATGGAACAATCAAGAACAGGTTAGGAAAAATGTGTCAAGCTACAGGACTCAAATGGCCAGATGCTTTGCCATTGGTTCTGATGACAATCAGAAGTATTCCGGAAAGGAAAACAGGACTCAGTCCACAGGAAATAATCATGGGACGAGCAATGAGACAAGCACAAGTACCTGTCAACAAGCTACTGACTATAACTGATGATCTAGTGCTGGATTATTGCAAAGGATTGGCTGATGTGGTGCGTTCTGTGTTTCATCAGGTTGGACCGGATGCGACCACTCTTGAAAGAAAACCAGCTCACGACTTGAATCCAGGAGATTGGGTTCGAATAAAAGTCCACCGGAGAAGAAACTGTTTGGTTCCTCGCTGGGACGAACCACGACAAGTGATCCTGGTGACGACCACCGCAGTCAAGTGTGCAGGAGTGAAACACTGGGTACATGCCAGCCACACCATCAGAGTTCCAGAACCTAAAGATCGACATGTGAGTCGGCATCTGGAAATATCAGATAACAGTTCAGCATCAGAAAGAGAAGAAGAAACAAACAGGGTGCCAGAACCTGAAGATCGACCTGTAAGTCGACATCTGGGAGACCCAACTACAAGTGTGACGATAGAAGAAGAAGAGGAAATAGAAGAAATAGCTGAAGTTCCAGATTTTGAAGATCGACCTGTAAGTCGACATCTGGAAATATCTGACACCAGTTCAGAATCTCCTACAGAACATTCGGAAGGTGAAGAAATTCTAAAAAGAAAGTGGAATTTTGAAAGCATAAGAGAAGAAACTGAGCCAGAAGATAGTGACAGTGAGCAACCAAGTACTAGTTGTGGGAAAATTCCTTCGGAGATAATATTAATAGATGAAGAAGGGAGAGTTTCAAACAAAAAGCTAGAAAAATCGGAAAAACCCCGAGGAGCAGTAGGGACAGATAGTCAAACACAAGAACAGGGAATTTTAGAAGCAGATAGAAAGACTGACACAAATTCGGAAGAACTTCGAGGAGGGACAGAAATAGGTGAACGAAGGAAGATAAGAAAAGAACCACAAGTAGATGAAAGTGAAATTATAAGCTTCAAAATAAGACGAAATAGCGAAAGAATTGAAACAGAGTCTGAAGAAAGTGGAGAAGAAAGAAATGAAATACTAGAGACAAGAAAAAGAAATTGGAAAACAGAAAGAGAGGAAAAAGGAAGTGAAGCAAAAAGGCCAAGAAAAGGAGACAATTGGCCCAACGAAGTAAGAAAATTAAGATCCAGAATCATAAAGTTGGATGGGAAAAGTGCTGAACAAGTGAATGAAATAACAAGTCAAAGAGAGCAAGAAAAACAAGGTGGAAAACACTTGCAGAAAACGAAAAGAATAAAGAAGGTAAATCAGAAGTATAGATCGCCTGAATGGTTGTATCGTGCTTTGACTAGTCATAAAGAAGAGAAGAAAAAAGAAGAATTGAACACTCACGAAAACCTAGAACAAAGAAACCTGATGGGAGAAAGTGAAGTGCAGCAAACCTGAAGCAACAAACCTGAAGAAGTTTAGATAGTTTTACCGGATTTGACAAAACACTGAACTGACGAATTTACCGGATGTGACAAAGAAAGAATTCTGAGAAAGAATTAAAAGAAAGTACCAAGCAAAGACAAAATATTGGAAGTACAGAGTGGCAAGCAAGTCATTTCTGAGGTGTAGTGACACAATTTTCTGGAAAACAAATAAATAAGGTTATAAAACAAAATGGAGAATACTAGAGATAGAAAATGTAGATGTGAGTTTTTAAGTAGATGGTGCAAGATGTGCTGTTTTTGTACAGGATTATTAATAACAGTATGGGTGGTTTTAGCAATCACTATTCCAATTAGTTTAGCTGTAGTAGAAATGTCTAATAACACTGAGAAAGAAAATGGAGCTAATACTCAAGAGCCAATTATTTTAAAGAGTAGTGCAGAATTACATAAGGACAAATCAATAACAGATTTTTCAAAAAATGTTTTTACAAAATTATTATATGAGTATGTAGAAACAATGGATGTAAGAGATTGCTATGTTTGTATGCAGTTGCCTGCATCTGTAGCAGAGGGTGTGACTTATCATCACCTCCCTTTGACATATGGAATAACATGTAGTGTTTTAGCAAGTTTATTTTATAAAACAGGTAGATTAGAATATTATTACACTGACATAAATAAGATTTTTGCAAAAGTTTCTGTAGTTCCCGAGCTTAACAAAATAAAAGAGGGAAAGACGTTTGGTGAATATTTTTTAGAAGATAAGATTTTAACATTAGATAATATAATTAGGTACAACCTTACCTGTGAGTTAAAGAAGGAAGAAAAGGTATTTTTAGAGATGGTTGAAGAGAGAAGAGTGAAATTTCAAAGAAAAGTGATAGAAGAGACAAAAACACCTCTTTGGGCGTTTGAGGAAGACAATCATGACAAGAAAAAGACAAATGCAGCTATGACTCTGGATTGGCCCCAACAGGGAAGGTTGTGCATTAGAAGAAATAAGACAAGATATGACAATTATTTTGTGGGTTCCAGCAATTGCCATGACAATTACCAAATTTTGGGTGGATGGGTATTCAAAGGGGGAAAAGATCCAATATTTCCAGGGATTTATTATGTTTGCGGGAATAGGGCTTATTATAGGTTGCCGGACCATTGGTATGGGTCATGCTACTTAGGCCTGGTCTTTCCAAAGATTTTTCATGTGGATAGAAAAGAAAAAGGAACACACAAAATGATAAATACCTTTACACGTAGAAAAAGGGAAAGTTTTTCAGAAACAGTAGGTGATATTTTTGGTGCATTGATACCAGCAGTGGGAATATCTTTGAATGCATTTAGAATTCGGAAATTATCCACAGTGGTAGATCGTTTATCTACAAATACTGCTGGAGGGTTCTTGATGGTAAATACCGAGATGGTTGCCATGAGAGCTATGGTGATGCAAAATCGTCTTGCCCTTGACATTCTTTTGGCAAAAGAGGGCGGAGTCTGTGGAATGCTGAAAGTCCAACATTGTTGCACTTACATTCCTGATAAAAGCGAAAATATACAGAAGTATATAACAAATATTACAAATTTGCATAAAGAACTTGTTCCACTGGAGGTTGAAAGTGCTTGGGGAAAACTTGGTAAAGGTTTTTCTTCTGTAATAAATTGGTTAACAAGAATGAGTGGATTAATAATAGGGAAAGTTATAATAATAGCAACCGTGATAATAATAATAGTATTAGTACTGAAGCTTGCAATAACATGTATAAAGAGAAGAAGAAGGCAGAATAAGCTAGAAAAAGAAAACATGATAAACAAGGAAAGAGAGAGAGAAATGGGTGAAATAGAGTTAGAAGAAATAAAAGAGAACATGTACAAGAAAACGAAGAAACAAGTTGAAAGGGATACAGTTGTGTAAACTAAACAAAAGCAAACGGATAAAAGATATATGCTGTCTGAGAAAATTGTATAACTTGGGTTTTTGTGGTGATATTAAAAATCACCAAAGGGGGGAGTTGATGGAGCAGGGTAAATGTAAAAATTTTAACCTCCTAATATTTTCGTACAATATTAATAAACATGTTCGTTTAAGTAAATAACCAACAATGTATGTTAAGGGTTAATGGTAAACACGCAATTCTGTGTGCAAATTAATTGACTTATAATTGTTTACGTATCTAACATAACATAATATTTGCGTACTAAAAATAATAATTGCATGATTTGTGCTTTTAAATAAAACGTGTGGTTGCAAAATAAAGCGATGGTAAGTAAGGGACAGTTTTATATGTTGCTTCTGCTAGGTAATACCTAATTGGGGTACGTAGAAAACGGGAGGGAAACGAAAGGGTTTATATTTCTTTGTTTTAATAACATTTTGTTTATCTTTGAAAATAGAGCGCTTAGGCCTGCCGAGCAGCAATATAAAATGGCCGCGAGTTGCTAGAATGCGCATGAGCGAGAGACCATGTGATAGAGGTGAGAGGCTGTGGAAAAGGGATGATCACGCGCTGATGCCGAGAGGCTAAGATGAAAGTATGGTCAAGGCTGTTGTGACCCTTCTGAGCAGATGTGTGCCAAGATGATCAGCAAGAAGCGTGAGAAGCCTGGCTGAATCAATAGACGGAACTGTATTACATAAAATGTAACAGAAAAAGATACAATTTGGACTGATCGAAACGGATGAGCAAGTGCATGAACTGTGGGAAACGATGCTTGCATGGACATTCCACACGGAACTGGTTGAGACCAGGAAGTTTGATTAAAATGTATATGGACCTGAGTTTTTGACCAATGAGAATGAATCGCGCCATGTAAGAAGAAACATTTTATGCTGTAAGCTAGAATTAGGGTATAAGAAGACCTACTCTTGGTGGGAGGGGTATGTATGCTGTTAGAATGCTGCGGGAGATGCTGCTGAAGTTAGATGCTGCGTGAGTTAGATGCTGTAGATGGGAGAAGTTGCGGTCGCTGATGCTGACGAGCTGATGCTGCTGCTGTTATTTTCCTTTTCCAGTTGAGTATAAAGATGCTGCTTTAGGAGAACTTTTTAATGATAGGGTTTATTAGAATTATTAGGCTTTTACCCAGATAGAGAGATAGATTGATCTATAGAGTTCTTATTATGATAACCTCATTTTTCCGTCTAATAAAAGTGCCTTGCAATTTCAAACTATTCTAATATTGATGATAAATGCAATGATCTGAATAATAAGTCTAACCTCATTTCCTGCATTCAAAACATTATATATAAGTTATTATTCTTTAAACAAATGACTCAGTGATTTCTTTAGCTCAATGATTAATAAAGAAAAGTTAAAAGAGTTTATTGTGATTGAGCTGGTCTTAATCACCATCAACTGATTCCTACTAGTTGGTCCATCGAACAATGAGCGGAATACCTTAAGAGTAAAAGAGAATTATTATGTCATTATAAAAAAGGTATCCCGTCTCCTTCCAGCGAATCGTTTTTCTCCTAGGTTCATTGACGGAGGAAATCTAGGGAACAAATGAGTGAGTGAATGTATGTGCGGTGTTATGGGCCCCACCGTCATATGGATATAGTGTGTGTGTTAGAGAAATAATTGCACCTGGATGACCAAAGCATAATAGGAGAATTATTTTTATTGTTAGCGCTGGATCACGTCCATCTCCCTTGCAACTCTATCTGTAACCGCGTCCTTCGACTCGTACAAGGACCGATCGGTGTGTTCGCCTCGAACACGCAAGGGACCTTTAACATTGAAATCTCAATCGCGTCTGTTCGCATAGACTCGTACAGGACTCGCACCGGTACCAGGACACCGCGTCCGTCCCCTGTGGGTCTCCTACAACTACCTGGGGT
The DNA here is from genome assembly GCA_963921515.1 of Calotriton arnoldi. Lineage (NCBI taxonomy): Eukaryota > Metazoa > Chordata > Amphibia > Caudata > Salamandridae > Calotriton > Calotriton arnoldi. The sequence goes on along the minus strand of CAWUFW010006003.1, from coordinate 463,919 downwards.
GGTTCTTGGGGTCCCTCGATTCTAACTGCTCTAGACCTAGGTCTAGCCAAACTAAGATTGTGATATTTGATTGTGCTAACTTATTTTGATAACATTTGATTTGTACCTATGTTCCTGACTTCTAATCTCATAAAGAGATTAGTAGAGAGTTGTTTATTAATAAATACATATATATTTGATATATATACCTGTGTGGTGTCTTTTCATTTGGTGATTCAAGAGATTGTGTGGTAAAACAAGCTGCTTTACATTCCTCCAAGACTTAGCCTGAAGGCTGCTCTCCACAGCTACCACTAGGATAGCTTTCTATAAAGGTTGTCTTAAACCTACCAACCATAAGAGTCGAATTGTTCTGGTGCAAGGTGTCCACTTTAATTAGTGAACAGCATATACCAGGCCAACTTCTCACATTGGTGGCAGCGTCTGGGATTCCAGCTTGCTATTGTTTTACCAGAAAATCTCTATTTGAATTACTAACTGAAAACCACTATAGGTACTCAAGGTACATATAAAGTCAAGCTTAGTATCAATAAGTTCTACTGAACTTAGAGCTGTGTGAAAAGGGATAGCACACCCTGTCTACAGCTCAAGCTAGTATCAGTAGGCCACAAACTAGTGTAGGTAGTACAACACTGCACAACACTAGAATGTCCTCAAGGGATGGACCCAGTGGATCCACCCAGCTTCAGTATAAGGACATGACTTTCGTTGACTTGAAAGCCATGTGTGCTGAGAGGCACCTGAAGATAGGACAGAGTCCCTCCACACTACACTTGATAGATCTGCTAACAGCAGATGACCTTAGATTAGCTCTAGGAGCTAAGGGGTCTGGATCAGTGGGTGGGTCAGTTATAGTGTCTGGGTCAGATGATGAACATCAGGATGACCAGGACTCTGTGATTGTAGGGCCAGGCCCAAAGGGGTCTGAACCAGACAGAGGAATTCTCCCTAAGAGAACTGACATAGTGGAAGACAGGCACAGGTCCCTTTCCAGGGAATCTGAGCACTCCTTTCACTCTGGCAGAGAAACTGTCTACCAGAGGAACTCCTTCTTCCCAAGAAGAGAGACCTCCTCTGAAAGGATGTACAAACTGCTGCAGTATGAGGAAGCAAGATTTGCCCTCAAAACCAAGCAGTTGCCATTAGACAAAGAAGCCTTTGAGTTCCAGAAAGCTTCTAGAAGAGAGGGGTTAGAACCCCTGGTGGCAGCAACAGTGTCCCTAGAGGTAGAGAAAATACTCCAGACCATAGGAACCTGAGCAAGGTTGTTCCTCCCTACCAGAGTGGGGATGATATCCACAAGTGGATAACTGCTATGGAAAGGGCCTGTAGAGTACAACAGGTCCCCCAGAAGCAGTGGGCAGCAATCTTGTGGCTCTCCTTTTCAGATAAAGGTAGAGACAAGCTCCTCACTGTTAGAGAAGAGGATGCTGATGACTATGAAGTCCTGAAGAGTGCACTGATAGATGGGTTTGACTTAACCACTGAGCAGTACAGGTTGAAGTTCAGAGACACCCAGAAGGCACAGACTCAGGACTGGACTGACTTTGTAGATTGTGCAACCAAGGCTCTGGAGGGTTGGCTGGTTGGCAGTAGGGTTACTGATTTCAAGGGATTGTATAATCTAATGATGAGAGAACAGATCCTTAATAATTGCCAGAACCAGTTGTTGCATCAATACCTGGTAGACTCGGATCTGACCTCTCCCCAAGAATTGGGAAAGAAGGCAGACAAGTGGGTCAGAACCAGGGTGAGGCAGAAAACCCAGAACCAAGGGGGTGACACAAAGAAGCAGGATCAGAAGGGCTCTGAGAAAAGTGGGGATAAGTCAACAGACCAGAAGTCTTCACAAGGGCATCAAAAATCTGCATCTGGTGGGGAGTCACAATCCAACAAGGGAAAAGGCCAAAAGAAGCCCTGGTGCAAATTCTGTAAACAGAAAGGGCACTGGACTTCTGATTGTAACAAGTCCAAAGACCAAACCACCACCACTCCTGCCCCTAAGGCAACTGTTCCCCCTAGTTCAGCTACTGGTGGAGGTGGTACTCAGAAAAAGGGTGTAGTAGGGTTGACCCTGGGTTCTGAAGTGGGCTCTGGCCTAGTCAGAGAACCCACTCAGGCAATGCTGATTTGTGATGGAGACATTGAAATGTCCTTCCTAGTGAGCCCCAGTAATCTGGGCAAATACAAACAGCAGCCTGTAATAAATGGCAAACAGGCTTTGGCATTTAGGGACACAGGTGCTAGTGTCACCATGGTGGCAGAGGATCTTGTGGACCCTGGACAGATCATCCTGGGTGAAATGTACCAGGTGACCAATGCAAGCAATGCCAAGACCAACCATAGTCTGGCAGTTGTGAATTTCTCCTGGGGAGGGGTAACTGGCCTCAAGAAGGTTGTAGTCAGTGCAGACCTCCCTGTAGAATGTCTATTGGGCAATGATCTAGAGACTTCAGCCTGGTCTGAAGTAGAGTTATGGACTCATGCTGAGATGTTGGGCATCCCTGCAGAGGTATTTGCTGTGATCAGGTCACAAGCCAAAATGCATAACACTGAACCAGCTCTGGATCCTGAAACTATGGACCAGATGCTTCCCAAGAGGAGGAGCAGTAAGGTTAAGGCAGTGCCTTCCCCTCTGTCTCAGACCACTGAGTCCCCTCCCCAGGGAGGAGGAGCAGATCCTGAAGAAGCAACTGCCCCAGAGGAACTTGAGCCTGATCAGGTTGAGTTCTTGGGGGCAGGGGGTCCTTCTAGGGAAGATCTGAGTAAGGAGCAACAGTGCTGCCCCTCTCTTGAACCCCTCAGACAGCAGGCTGCTGCTGAGGCTGGTGGGAGTGCTAGTGGGTCCCATAAAGTTTATTGGGATGAGGGACTCCTATATTCTGAGGGTAGAGATCCAGCCCCTGGAGCCACCAGGAGGATGGTAATCCCTCAGAAGTTTAGGGGTTCCTCTTGACCCTAGCACATGATATCCCTTTGGCAGGTCACTTGGGCCAAAACAAGACCTGGGACAGGCTTGTTCCACATTTTCATTGGCCACATATGTCAGAGGACACAAAGGAGTTTTGTCGCTCCTGTGTCACATGCCAAGCCAGTGGCAAGGCAGGTGGCACAACAAAGGCCCCCCTGATACCACTACCTGTGGTGGGGGTACCCTTTGAAAGGGTAGGGATTGACATTGTTGGTCCCCTTGACCCTCAAACTGCATCTGGGCACAGATTTATCCTGGTGGTAGTGGATCATGCCACCAGGTACCCAGAGGCAATTCCCTGAGGACCACCACAGCCCCTGTGGTGGCAAGAGCCCTCATTGGAGTCTTCTCCAGAGTGGGTTTCCCAAAGGAGGTCATTTCTGACAGAGGTACCAACTTCATGTCAGGATATTTGAAGGCAAAGTGGAAGGAGTGTGGTGTAACTTATAAGTTCACCACCCCCTATCACCCACAATGCAATGGTTTAGTTGAACGCTTCAACAAAACCCTGAAGGGAATGATTAAAGGACTCCCAGAGAAGCTTAGGCGGAAATGGGACCTTCTTCTTCCCTGCCTGTTGTTTGCATACAGAGAGGTTCCACAGAAGGGGGTTGGTTACAGCCCATTTGAGCTTCTGTTTGGGCATCCTGTGAGAGGTCCATTGTGTTTGGTTAAAGAGGGCTGGGAGTTACCTCGAAAGCCCCCCAAACAAGATGTGATGGACTATGTACTTGGTCTCCGCTCCCGGATGGCTGAGTACATGAAAAAGGCAACCAAAAACCTGGAGGCCAGCCAAGAATTACAAAAAGCTTGGCATGACCAAAAGGCTATACTGACTGTATACCAGCCAGGACAGAAAGTGTGGGTGTTGGAGCCTGTGGCCCCAGCAGCCCTCCAAGACAAGTGGAGTGGCCCCCATACCATAGTTGAACAGAAGGGAGAGGTCACCTATCTGGTGAATCTTTGAACTCCCAGGAGCCCCCTGAGGGTGCTCCATGTCAACAGATTGAAACCATATGTTGACAGGGCTGACATGGGCTTGCTCATGGCAACTGATGAGGAACAGGAGGAGGAGAGTGACCCTCTCCCTGACCTGCTCTCGCAGAACCCTGATGATGGGTCAGTAGATGGTGATGCTTTGGCAAGCAGCCTCACTGACCATCAGCAAACTGAGTGCAGACAAGTTCTGCAACAGTACAGACATATGTTTAGCCTGACCCCTAGTCAGACTTCCTGGTGCACCCATGAGGTGGACACTGGAGACAGTCTGCCTGTCAAGAGTAAAATCTACAGGCAACCTGACCATGTCAGGGACTGTATCAGGACTGAAGTCCAGAAAATGTTGGAGTTAGGTGTAATTGAACATTCAGATAGCCCATGGGCTAGCCCGGTAGTCCTAGTACCCAAGCCTCATACCCAGGGTGGTAAGAAAGAAATTAGGTTTTGTGTAGACTACAGAGGCCTCAATGCAGTCACTAGGACTGATGCCTATCCCATACCAAGGGCAGATGAGCTGATTGATACTTTGGCCTCAGCCAAGTATCTCAGCACGTTTGACCTAACAGCCGGCTACTGGCAGATCAGGTTAGCTGATGATGCAAAAGCCAAAACAGCATTTTCGACCCCTGGTGGGCACTACCACTTTGTGGTGATGCCCTTTGGATTGAAAAATGCACCTGCCACTTTTCAGAGGTTGGTGAATAAAGTTCTGGCAGGGATGGAAACTTATTGCTCAGCTTATCTAGATGATATTGCTGTCTTTAGTTCCTCCTGGCAGGATCACCTGGTCCACCTCAGGAATGTTTTGGAGGCTCTGCAGAAAGCAGGCCTCACTATCAAGGCCACTAAGTGCCAGATAGGGCAGAGTCAGGTTGTGTACCTGGGCCACCTTGTGGGTAAAGGCCAGGTTCAGCCTTTACAGAGCAACATCCAAACCATGTTGGAATGGGTTGCTCCAACCACCCAGACACAGGTGAGAGCCTTCTTAGGCCTGACTGGGTACTATAGGAGGTTTGTGAAGGGATATGGATCTATAGTGAACCCCTTGAATGATCTGACCTCAAAGAAAATGCCAAAAAAGGTTCAGTGGACAGCTAGCTGTCAGAAGGCATTTGAAGACCTAAAGCAGGCCATGTGCACTGCCCCCATCTTACAGAGTCCAGACTACACCAAAAAGTTCATTGTCCAAACAGATGCTTCTGAGCTGGGTGTGGGAGCTGTACTGTCTCAACTGAATGATGAAGGTCAAGACCAGCCAGTAGCTTTTATTAGCAGAAGGCTGACCCCTAGAGAGAAACGTTGGTCAGCTATAGAGAGGGAGGCCTTTGCTGTGGTGTGGGCCCTGAAGAAGCTGAGGCCATACTTGTTTGGCACTCACTTCATAGTTCAGACTGACCACAAGCCCCTCCTATGGCTTAAACAAATGAAAGGAGAAAACCCAAAACTTTTGAGGTGGTCCATTTCCCTACAGGGGATGGACTATACAGTGGAACATAGACCTGGGACCCAACATGCCAATGAAGATGGACTCTAAAGGTATTTCCACTTTGAACACGAAGACTCAACTGGTCAAGGTTAGTTTAGTGTCCCTGCGTTTGGGGGGGGTTGTGTAGGAGAGTAGGATCTGCCTCTTATGTTGCCCCCACTTTTTTCCTGATGTTTACACTGGTTTCTGGCTATAGTCTGGCTGGGACCCTGCCAATCAGGGCCCCAGCCTCTCTGTTCTCTCTAAACGATTTGGAGTGCACTCTAGGTGCACTAGTGATTGGATACTGTGGTACCTTATGAGTCCCTAGTATATGGTACCTTAGGTACCAAGGGCATAGGTACTTCACAGGCCTACCAGGGGCTGAAGCATGTATTATGCCACCCCTGGGAAGCAGACTAAATCTGACACCACAGGCTGCTACTGCAGCCTGGGTGAGGTGGTGCTAGCACCCCTCACTGAGGTATAGGTTCCCTATATCTCTCCTGCACACACATTTAAACCTATCAGTCACCCCTAAGGCAGGCCCTATCAATCCTGAGGGCAGGGTGCTTGGTTCCTATGTGAGAGGGTGCCTCTGCCTGAGCAGGGCCCCTCTGCAGCTCTCAGAGTCCATTCTCTGGGGCTGTTTGTGGATGCGGTTAAACCATATACACTTAAGTGCATTATATCCTCGCGGTAGAATGCTAACTTTGGAATGGCTGCATCAAAACATGTCGTGTTTGGTGTCAAACATCTTGGAATACTACCCCCCGCCAGTTCTGGCGGCGGGGGTAGCATTCCACCCTTCTAGAGGGATAGACATGTACCTACTGTGGAAACGCGGTAGAATCCTGCAGAGCCCTGGCATCACAAAATGGATGCCACCAGTCACAGACACTGGGCTGCCCTCCTGCTGATGACCAACACTCGCAGTGGAGGAAGCCCAACAATAGATATCCTGTCCCAAGGGGGTGTGACCACCTCCCAGACAGGGTTTAGTGTATTCGGGCTGGGTGGGTGCACTCTTACAGTGCTTTGAAGTCCTGCACTGGGGGAGCAGAAGGCTCCTCTGTGCATACCCCAGTTCAAACCGGCTCAGGGGCTACCTGCCCCTGCTCTGGCGCGAAACTGGACAAAGGGAAGTAGGTGTAACCACCCACTCCCCTGACCCTCCCATAGGTGGGGTCATAGAGCTAGTCCCTCCCTTTCTTTTAGTATAAGAGGGGGAACCTGTGCATTGCAAACTAGATACCCCTGGACGACGCTCTACAAGAAGAATCCCGGACCTTCGACGTTCCACTACCTTTGGAAGACTGAAGAATCTCCCTTGGAGTCAAGGAGTGACTCCCCTGCTAGGCAGGCACCAAAAACGACAACGACGGTCGCAAACTACGCCGCCCCCGCCGGAGCCCGAAGTCCCTGCAGCCCAGGAAGAGGATTTCCAGACTTGCCAAGGCCATCGTGAGTCCCCAGCGAAGCTGAGGCAAGTGGACCCCACGAGCGACGAGGAACCGCAGACCCTGGGTACCGTGCACTATTGTCAAGTGCAACCCCTTCACGACGTTCTATGAACTTGTGCTTTGGAACACGTGTGATCCTAGCCTCCAGCAGAGATCCCTCCCAAAATCAGAGGCCTACACCGTCCCGAGTTACCGTGGGCCCCTGTTGAGTGAATCCTCCTGAGGCGTCTTTGCAATCCCTTGCCAGCCGGCTTGTGGGTCCCCAGAAGACTGTCCAAAGAAACCAAAGGGCTCCTCTGGTTGCTCCAGGCCTGCCCTGACCTACCCTCGCTGGGTAAGTTCCTCAGACCTTGTTGGTCTGCACCATTGACTTTTCCGTTCCACCACAAGACTTGCTGCTACCAAGGCTTGTTGACTCCAATCGGGTCGCCGATACCGAAGTCAGCTGCAGACTTTGTGGGACACGCTGAATCCAGCTCCTGGCCATTCTCGACGCCTCCTGGACCTCGTGGTTGAAGAGTCAAGACACCAGTGAACGACCTGAATCTGTCGACGACGGTGGGCATTCATCTTCCTTGCCCCGGGTCACTGCCAAGTGCCCTTGAACACTGTCCCCTCTGCTTTCAGGTCTTCCTCCTTCCGAATCCAGGCTTGGATTCCACCGGACACTTCTTCTGTCGCCGCAAGCAGCAAGTCTTCACTGGCTCCCATTGAAAACGGCGCCGCGACCCGACACCAAAGGACACCTATGCGCCTGGCTCCCCTGGGTGACGTAACTTTAGCATTACGGTGCTCCCGTGGGTGTGGGCCCTAGAACTACTTACCCTGTAAGTGCCTTGCTTGTGGCTACCCTAGAAGTGCCCTAAAACTCTTATTTTCTAACTGCGACAATTGCGCTGACTCGTACAGGGTTCGCGTCTGTGTTAGACACATCGCGTCCATCTCCCTTGTAGCTCTATTTGTAACCGTGTCCTTCGACTCGTACTGAGTCCGATCGGTGGGTTCACCTCGAACACACAAGGGGCCTGTAACATTGAAATCTCCAGTGCGCTGACTCGTACAATGTTCGCGTCTGTGTTAGACACAGCGCGTCCATCTCCCTTGCAACTCTATCTGTAACCGCGTCCTTCGACTCGTACAAGGACCGATCGGTGTGTTCGCCTCGAACACGCAAGGGACCTTTAACATTGAAATCTCAATCGCGTCTGTTCGCATAGACTCGTACAGGACTCGCACCGGTGCCAGGACACCGCGTCCGTCCCCTGTGGGTCTCCTACAACTACCTGGGGTGGTTCTTGGGGGTTCCTCGATTCTAACTGCTCTAGACCTAGGTCTAGCCAAACTAAGATTGTGATATTTGATTGTGCTAACTTATTTTAATAACATTTGATTTGTACCTATGTTCCTGACTTCTAATCTCATAAAGAGATTAGTAGAGAGTTGTTTATTAATAAATACATATATATTTGATATATATACCTGTGTGGTGTCTTTTCATTTGGTGATTCAAGAGATTGTGTGGTAAAACAAGCTGCTTTACATTCCTCCAAGACTTAGCCTGAAGGCTGCTCTCCACAGCTACCACTAGGATAGCTTTCTATAAAGGTTGTCTTAAACCTACCAACCATAAGAGTCGAATTGTTCTGGTGCAAGGTGTCCACTTTAATTAGTGAACAGCATATACCAGGCCAACTTCTCACATTGGTGGCAGCGTGTGGGATTCCAGCTTGCTATTGTTTTACCAGAAAATCTCTATTTGAATTACTAACTGAAAACCACTATAGGTACTCAAGGTACATATAAAGTCAAGCTTAGTATCAATAAGTTCTACTGAACTTAGAGCTGTGTGAAAAGGGATAGCACACCCTGTCTACAGCTCAAGCTAGTATTAGTAGGCCACAAACTAGTGTAGGTAGTACAACACTGCACAACACTAGAATGTCCTCAAGGGATGGACCCAGTGGATCCACCCAGCTTCAGTATAAGGACATGACTTTCGTTGACTTGAAAGCCATGTGTGCTGAGAGGCACCTGAAGATAGGACAGAGTCCCTCCACACTACACTTGATAGATCTGCTAACAGCAGATGACCTTAGATTAGCTCTAGGAGCTAAGGGGTCTGGATCAGTGGGTGGGTCAGTTATAGTGTCTGGGTCAGATGATGAACATCAGGATGACCAGGACTCTGTGATTGTAGGGCCAGGCCCAAAGGGGTCAGAACCAGACAGAGGAATTCTCCCTAAGAGAACTGACATAGTGGAAGACAGGCACAGGTCCCTTTCCAGGGAATCTGAGCACTCCTTTCACTCTGGCAGAGAAACTGTCTACCAGAGGAACTCCTTCTTCCCAAGAAGAGAGACCTCCTCTGAAAGGATGTACAAACTGCTGCAGTATGAGGAAGCAAGATTTGCCCTCAAAACCAAGCAGTTGCCATTAGACAAAGAAGCCTTTGAGTTCCAGAAAGCTTCTAGAAGAGAGGGGTTAGAACCCGCTGGTGGCAGCAACAGTGTCCCTAGAGGTAGAGAAAATACTCCAGACCATAGGAACCTGAGCAAGGTTGTTCCTCCCTACCAGAGTGGGGATGATATCCACAAGTGGATAACTGCTATGGAAAGGGCCTGTAGAGTACAACAGGTCCCCCAGAAGCAGTGGGCAGCAATCTTGTGGCTCTCCTTTTCAGATAAAGGTAGAGACAAGCTCCTCACTTTTAGAGAAGAGGATGCTGATGACTATGAAGTCCTGAAGAGTGCACTGATAGATGGGTTTGACTTAACCACTGAGCAGTACAGGTTGAAGTTCAGAGACACCCAGAAGGCACAGACTCAGGACTGGACTGACTTTGTAGATTGTGCAACCAAGGCTCTGGAGGGTTGGCTGGTTGGCAGTAGGGTTACTGATTTCAAGGGATTGTATAATCTAATGATGAGAGAACAGATCCTTAATAATTGCCAGAACCAGTTGTTGCATCAATACCTGGTAGACTCGGATCTGACCTCTCCCCAAGAATTGGGAAAGAAGCCAGACAAGTGGGTCAGAACCAGGGTGAGGCAGAAAACCCAGAACCAAGGGGGTGACACAAAGAAGCAGGATCAGAAGGGCTCTGAGAAAAGTGGGGATAAGTCAACAGACCAGAAGTCTTCACAAGGGCCCCAAAAATCTGCATCTGGTGGGGAGTCACAATCCAACAAGGGAAAAGGCCAAAAGAAGCCCTGGTGCAAATTCTGTAAACAGAAAGGGCACTGGACTTCTGATTGTAACAAGTCCAAAGACCAAACCACCACCACTCCTGCCCCTAAGGCAACTGTTCCCCCTAGTTCAGCTACTGGTGGAGGTGGTACTCAGAAAAAGGGTGTAGTAGGGTTGACCCTGGGTTCTGAAGTGGGCTCTGGCCTAGTCAGAGAACCCACTCAGGCAATGCTGATTTGTGATGGAGACATTGAAATGTCCTTCCTAGTGAGCCCCAGTAATCTGGGCAAATACAAACAGCAGCCTGTAATAAATAGCAAACAGGCTTTGGCATTTAGGGACACAGGTGCTAGTGTCACCATGGTGGCAGAGGATCTTGTGGACCCTGGACAGATCATCCTGGGTGAAATGTACCAGGTGACCAATGCAAGCAATGCCAAGACCAACCATAGTCTGGCAGTTGTGAATTTCTCCTGGGGAGGGGTAACTGGCCTCAAGAAGGTTGTAGTCAGTGCAGACCTCCCTGTAGAATGTCTATTGGGCAATGATCTAGAGACTTCAGCCTGGTCTGAAGTAGAGTTATGGACTCATGCTGAGATGTTGGGCATCCCTGCAGAGGTATTTGCTGTGATCAGGTCACAAGCCAAAATGCATAACACTGAACCAGCTCTGGATCCTGAAACTATGGACCAGATGCTTCCCAAGAGGAGGAGCAGTAGGGTTAAGGCAGTGCCTTCCCCTCTGTCTCAGACCACTGAGTCCCCTCCCCAGGGAGGAGGAGCAGATCCTGAAGAAGGAACTGCCCCAGAGGAACTTGAGCCTGATCAGGTTGAGTTCTTGGGGGCAGGGGGCCCTTCTAGGGAAGATCTGAGTAAGGAGCAACAGTGCTGCCCCTCTCTTGAACCCCTCAGACAGCAGGCTGCTGCTGAGGCTGGTGGGAGTGCTAGTGGGTCCCATAAAGTTTATTGCGATGAGGGACTCCTATATTCTGAGGGTAGAGATCCAGCCCCTGGAGCCACCAGGAGGATGGTAATCCCTCAGAAGTTTAGGGGGTTCCTCTTGACCCTAGCACATGATATCCCTTTGGCAGGTCACTTGGGCCAAAACAAGACCTGGGACAGGCTTGTTCCACATTTTCATTGGCCACATATGTCAGAGGACACAAAGGAGTTTTGTCGCTCCTGTGTCACATGCCAAGCCAGTGGCAAGGCAGGTGGCACAACAAAGGCCCCCCTGATACCACTACCTGTGGTGGGGGTACCCTTTGAAAGGGTAGGGATTGACATTGTTGGTCCCCTTGACCCTCAAACTGCATCTGGGCACAGATTTATCCTGGTGGTAGTGGATCATGCCACCAGGTACCCAGAGGCAATTCCCCTGAGGACCACCACAGCCCCTGTGGTGGCAAGAGCCCTCATTGGAGTCTTCTCCAGAGTGGGTTTCCCAAAGGAGGTCATTTCTGACAGAGGTACCAACTTCATGTCAGGATATTTGAAGGCAATGTGGAAGGAGTGTGGTGTAACTTATAATTTCACCACCCCCTATCACCCACAATGCAATGGTTTAGTTGAACGCTCCAACAAAACCCTGAAGGGAATGATTAAAGGACTCCCAGAGAAGCTTAGGCGGAATTGGGACCTTCTTCTTCCCTGCCTGTTGTTTGCATACAGAGAGGTTCCACAGAAGGGGGTTGGTTAAAGCCCATTTGAGCTTCTGTTTGGGCATCCTGTGAGAGGTCCATTGTGTTTGGTAAAAGAGGGCTGGGAGTTACCTCTCAAGCCCCCCAAACAAGATGTGATGGACTATGTACTTGGTCTCCGCTCCCGGATGGCTGAGTACATGAAAAAGGCAACCAAAAACCTGGAGGCCAGCCAAGAATTACAAAAAGCTTGGCATGACCAAAAGGCTATACTGACTGTATGCCAGCCAGGACAGAAAGTGTGGGTGTTGGAGCCTGTGGCCCCAGCAGCCCTCCAAGACAAGTGGAGTGGCCCCCATACCATAGTTGAACAGAAGGGAGAGGTCACCTATCTGGTGAATCTTGGAACTCCCAGGAGCCCCCTGAGGGTGCTCCATGTCAACAGATTGAAACCATATGTTGACAGGGCTGACATGGGCTTGCTCATGGCAACTGATGAGGAACAGGAGGAGGAGAGTGACCCTCTCCCTGACCTGCTCTCGCAGAACCCTGATGATGGGTCAGTAGATGGTGATGCTTTGGCAAGCAGCCTCACTGACCATCAGCAAACTGAGTGCAGACAAGTTCTGCAACAGTACAGACATATGTTTAGCCTGACCCCTAGTCAGACTTCCTGGTGCACCCATGAGGTGGACACTGGAGACAGTCTGCCTGTCAAGAGTAAAATCTACAGGCAACCTGACCATGTCAGGGACTGTATCAGGACTGAAGTCCAGAAAATGTTGGAGTTAGGTGTAATTGAGCCTTCAGATAGCCCATGGGCTAGCCCGGTAGTCCTAGTACCCAAGCCTCATACCCAGGGTGGTAAGAAAGAAATGAGGTTTTGTGTAGACTACGGAGGCCTCAATGCAGTCACTAGCACTGATGCCTATCCCATACCAAGGGCGGATGAGCTGATTGATACTTTGGCCTCAGCCAAGTATCTCAGCACGTTTGACCTAACAGCCGGCTACTGGCAGATCAGATTAGCTGATGATGCAAAAGCCAAAACAGCATTTTCGACCCCTGGTGGGCACTACCACTTTGTGGTGATGCCCTTTGGATTGAAAAGTGCACCTGCCACTTTTCAGAGGTTGGTGAATAAAGTTCTGGCAGGGATGGAAACTTATTGCTCAGCTTATCTAGATGATATTGCTGTCTTTAGTTCCTCCTGGCAGGATCACCTGGTCCACCTCAGGAATGTTTTGGAGGCTCTGCAGAAAGCAGGCCTCACTATCAAGGCCACTAAGTGCCAGATAGGGCAGAGTCAGGTTGTGTACCTGGGCCACCTTGTGGGTGGAGGCCAGGTTCAGCCTTTACAGAGCAAAATCCAAACCATCATGGAATGGGTTGCTCCAACCACCCAGACACAGGTGAGAGCCTTCTTAGGCCTGACTGGGTACTATAGGAGGTTTGTGAAGGGATATGGATCTATAGTGAACCCCTTGAATGATCTGACCTCAAAGAAAATGCCAAAAAAGGTTCAGTGGACAGCTAACTGTCAGAAGGCATTTGAAGACCTAAAGCAGGCCATGTGCACTGCCCCCATCTTACAGAGTCCAGACTACACCAAAAAGTTCATTGTCCAAACAGATGCTTCTGAGCTGGGTGTGGGAGCTGTACTGTCTCAACTGAATGATGAAGGTCAAGACCAGCCAGTAGCTTTTATTAACAGAAGGCTGACCCCTAGAGAGAAACGTTGGTCAGCTATAGAGAGGGAGGCCTTTGCTGTGGTGTGGGCCCTGAAGAAGCTGAGGCCATACTTGTTTGGCACTCACTTCATAGTTCAGACTGACCACAAGCCCCTCCTATGGCTTAAACAAATGAAAGGAGAAAACCCAAAACGTTTGAGGTGGTCCATTTCCCTACAGGGGATGGACTATACAGTGGAACATAGACCTGGGACCCAACATGCCAATGCAGATGGACTCTCAAGGTATTTCCACTTTGAACACGAAGACTCAACTGGTCAAGGTTAGTTTAGTGTCCCTGTGTTTGGGGGGGGGGGTTGTGTAGGAGAGTAGGATCTGCCTCTTATGTTGCCCCCACTTTTTTCCTGATGTTTACACTGGTTTCTGGCTATAGTCTGGCTGGGACTCTGCCAATCAGGGCCCCAGTCTCTCTGTTCTCTCTAAACGATTTGGAGTGCACTCTAGGTGCACTAGTGATTGGATACTGTGGTACCTTATGAGTCCCTAGTATATGGTACCTTAGGTACCAAGGGCATAGGTACTTCACAGGCCTACCAGGGGCTGAAACATGTATTATGCCACCCCTGGGAAGCAGACTAAATCTGACACCACAGGCTGCTACTGCAGCCTGGGTGAGGTGGTGCTAGCACCCCTCACTGAGGTATAGGTTCCCTATATCTCTCCTGCACACACATTTAAACCTATCAGTCACCCCTAAGGCAGGCCCTATCAATCCTGAGGGCAGGGTGCTTGGTTCCTATGTGAGAGGGTGCCTCTGCCTGAGCAGGGCCCCTCTGCAGCTCTCAGAGTCCATTCTCTTGGGCTGTTTGTGGATGCGGTTAAACCATATACTCTTAAGTGCATTATATCCTCATGGTAGAATGCTAACTTTGGAATGGCTGCATCAAAACATGTCGTGTTTGGTGTCAAACATCTTGGAATTCTACCCCCCCCGCCAGTTCTGGCGGCGGGGGTAGCATTCCACCCTTCTAGAGGGATAGACATGTACCTACTGTGGAAACGCGGTAGAATCCTGCAGAGCCCTGGCATCACAAAATGGATGCCACCAGTCACAGACACTGGGCTGCCCTCCTGCTGATGACCAACACTTGCAGTGGAGGAAGCCCAACAATAGATATCCTGTCCCAAGGGGGTGTGACCACCTCCCAGACAGGGTTTAGTGTATTCGGGCTGGGTGGGTGCACTCTTACAGTGCTTTGAAGTCCTGCACTGGGGGAGCAGAAGGCTCCTCTGTGCATACCCCAGTTCAAACCGGCTCAGGGGCTACCTGCCCCTGCTCTGGCGCGAAACTGGACAAAGGGAAGTAGGTGTAACCACCCACTCCCCTGACCCTCCCATAGGTGGGGTCATAGAGCTAGTCCCTCCCTTTCTTTTAGTATAAGAGGGGGAACCTGTGCATTGCAAACTAGATACCCCTGGACGACGCTCTACAAGAAGAATCCCGGACCTTCGACGTTCCACTACCTTTGGAAGACTGAAGAATCTCCCTTGGAGTCAAGGAGTGACTCCCCTGCTTGGCAGGCACTAAAAATGACAACAACGGTCTCAAACTACGCCACTCCTGCCGGAGCCCGAAGTCCCTGCAGCCCAGGAAGAAGATTTCCTGACTTCTCCAAGGCCATCGTGAGTCCCCAGTGAAGCTGAGGCAAGTGGACCCCACGAGCGACGAGGAACCGCAGACCCTGGGTACCGTGCACTATTGTCGAGTGCAACCCCTTCACGACGTTCTACAAACTTGTGCTTTGGAACACCTGTGGTCCCACCCTCCCAAAATCAGAGGCCTACACCGTCCCGAGTGACCGTGGGCCCCTGTTGAGTGAATCCTCCTGAGGCATCTTTGCGATCCCTTGCCAGCCGGCTTGTGGGTACCCAGAAGACTGTCCAAAGAAACCAAAGGGCTCCTCTGGTTGCTCCAGGCCTGCCCTGACCTACCCTCGCTGGGTAAGTTCCTCAGACCTTGTTGGTCTGCACCATTAACTTTTCCGTTCCACCACGAGACTTGCTGCTACCAAGGCTTGTTGGCTCCAATCGGGTCGCTGACACCGCAGTCAGCTGCAGACTTCGTGGGACACGCTGAATCCAGCTGCTGGCCGTCCTTGACGCCTCCTGGACCTCGTGGTTGAAGAGTCAAGACACCAGTGAACGACCTGAATCTGTCGACGACGGTGGGCATTCATCTTCCTTGCCCCGGGTCACTGCCAAGTGCCCTTGAACACCGTCCCCTCTGCTTTCAGGTCTTCCTCCTTCCGAATCCAGGCTTGGATTCCACCGGACACTTCTTCTGTCGCCGCAAGCAGCAAGTCTTCACTGGCTCCCATTGAAAACGGCGCTGCGACCCGACACCAAAGGACACCTATGCACCCGGCTCCCCTGGGTGACGTAACTTTAGCATTACGGTGCTCCCGTGGGTGTGGGCCCTAGAACTACTTACCCTGTAAGTGCCTTGCTTGTGGCTACCCTAGAAGTGCCCTAAAACTCTTATTTTCTAAGTGCGACAATTGCGCTGACTCGTACAGGGTTCGCGATGTGTTAGACACATCGCGTCCATCTCCCTTGTAGCTCTATTTGTAACCGTGTCCTTCGACTCGTACTGAGTCTGATCGGTGGGTTCACCTCGAACACACAAGGGGCCTGTAACATTGAAATCTCCAGTGCGCTGACTCGTACAAGGTTCGCATCTGTGTTAGACACAGCGCGTCCATCTCCCTTGCAACTCTATCTGTAACTGCGTCCTTCGACTCGTACAAGGACCGATCGGTGTGTTCGCCTCGTTCACGCAAGGGACCTTTAACATTGAAATCTCAATCGCGTCTGTTCGCATAGACTCGTACAGGACTCGCACCGGTGCCAGGACACCGCGTCCGTCCCCTGTGGGTCTCCTACAACTACCTGGGGTGGTTCTTGGGGGTCCCTCGATTCTAACTGCTCTAGACCTAGGTCTAGCCAAACTAAGATTGTGATATTTGATTGTGCTAACTTATTTTGATAACATTTGATTTGTACCTATGTTCCTGACTTCTAATCTCATAAAGAGATTAGTAGAGAGTTGTTTATTAATAAATACATATATATTTGATATATATACCTGTGTGGTGTCTTTTCATTTGGTGATTCAAGATATTGTGTGGTAAAACAAGCTGCTTTACATTCCTCCAAGACTTAGCCTGAAGGCTGCTCTCCACAGCTACCACTAGGATAGCTTTCTATAAAGGTTGTCTTAAACCTACCAACCATAAGAGTCGATTTGTTCTGGTGCAAGGTGTCCACTTTAATTAGTGAACAGCATATACCAGGCCAACTTCTCACAGTAGGTTTGTGGAATGAAGCACACAGAGATGAGTGGTTTTTAGGACTGGCAATCTTAGGTCGGCAGAGGGTCCTGCGTGTTGCAAAATGTTACGTCTCTTGCTAAACGTTATTTGGCCAAGTGCTGGACAGGAAGAACAATAACTCACCAGAAGGACAAATGAGCCAGAAAAGGGCACACACAGAGATAAATAAATATAACTGAAAGAAAATTGCTTCTAATCCCGGAGCAATTTCAAGAGGTCATCAGCTTCTATCTTTAGTCCACTGATGGAGAATATTAAAGAAAGGTTGAACTGACATCACAGACAGATTAAATATTATTAATAGAAAAGAACATTGGAACTATAAACCTCTGCACATATCTCCTGCTCACATCCTAATAGGGATCATATTGTTATCCTTACATCTCTCATCTGGGATTCAGAAGGAGTTTGAGTGTTTATGGTTTATATTCCACAGCTCGGATGATACATCCCTTGAGACAATCAGTTCGGAGCAGACAACTGAGTGGTCGTGGAGGTCATGAGCATCCTCTTCAGATGGCTTGAAAGCTTCCTCTGCTCCCTTCTGAGCTTTTATGCTCTGATAAATGGAGAAGGACCAGTCTGGTAAAACTACACTGCGTACGTTGGCAGAACTGCAGCACGCGTTTACTCTATGATTTAATGAAGGAACCATGTAGCGTCAATGCACTACCTCCCTCTGGGAATGATCCCAAAGTTAGAGCAGATGCAAGTTGGTTACCTAATGCTTTGCTTCTCCTTGCGTACACATTAGCTGCCAAATCTCCAGACTTGAGGAATGCAAGTGTGATCCACAGGGAGGTCAAGCAACCGATGACATCAAGTAAACAGATGGAACTATTCTATTGGTAAAATGAGATAAAACATCTTGTTTACTACACAAAGCAGTTCCTTGTCATAACACAAGGACTGCTCTGTGGTTGTTGTGGATGGCACATTTTGGAGAGTAATTCAAAAT
Source organism: Calotriton arnoldi (assembly GCA_963921515.1). NCBI lineage: Eukaryota > Metazoa > Chordata > Amphibia > Caudata > Salamandridae > Calotriton > Calotriton arnoldi. Next base: position 446,155 of record CAWUFW010006003.1, on the reverse strand, counting down.
TTGCAAATATTTGGGGGAGTTTGGTGGTTTATGAAGGCTTGCACTTTTTGTGAAGCTCGTCTAAAACGTTTGGGGTTAACTTTGATGTTTGGAAGCTTTGTGAACAAACCATGCGGATGAATCTAATACATGAACACTGTGGTTGTTGTATACGATGCTTGTGTCTCCTGTCTTCGAATGGCGTGTGACATGGCAGGGAATCTGAGAAGAGCTACCTCACATTAAGATGTGTATAGAAAGTCCTTCAGGTCATTTTCTTAGGTGGGTCATAGCCTACGAGCCTGATTTAGAGTTTGGTGGGGACTGAAAAACCACCAGTTTCTGAAAGACTGTCAAAATGCAGAGTAAAATCCCCTGGCATAGTTTCCTCTACTAAAGAGATAGTAAAGAAATAGAATTGTGAAGGAATTTCAGCTGGTGGGTTCTATTTTGTATTTAGAGCTCCCTCCAAAAATTGTAGAATGTTCAGTTACCAAAGGGGTCTTGCCAAAAAATAGCTAATGACAGGCTCCTAGATGTAATTTCAGTGGCTTTGTTGATAAGTTTGGACCAATGTTTTACTTGACTCGAAAGAAACACAATTTTTGTGCTCTTGTTACATATAGCTTCAGCATACAAAAAACTACATAGCGTGGACTTTGGGTCCATCTCTTGCACATGGCTGGGCAGCGCTTATGTCCGTCTCAGTAGCCTACTCTTTATTGGGTGGATTCCAATTCTAGAGTTAGTTCTGCCAATGGAACATTTCTTCTTTATCCTCACGTTTGATTACCTGAGTTGTATCCTTCCACTTCTGACATCATGGAACTATTTTTCTTTCTTTTATTGCTATTTAATTTCTTATTTAGCGCACCATGGTAGCGCGTGGGACCGCGTGGGATCGCATGCCCTGCTCCTTCCTTTGCTCTGCGAGCATCTGAATTTCACTCACACTCTTTACATAGCTCCCCGAAACTCCTGCACCCCATCTCTCTCATCCAACCCTCTTCTGGGAGCTACATACACGCTCTCCTTATGGATAAGACTGGAGACCCGTCTGAGTCTCTCTGAAGCACCAGATACTGGATAGTGGGCTTTGTGATGCCGACAGCACTTTCCTGTGTTTCTTCCCTGCCCTTTTCCCCAGCCTTCTCTCCCTCCCGTTCCTCATTCCCACTGCTTCTATTTTGTCAGCCCTCCCTTGGACCATGCTGGCCACTGCTGGTGTCTCTGACACTGTTAAATGCACCAGAATTGGCAATGCCAATAGGGGTTGTTTTGATAGGCAACATTGTATGACGTAACATGTCAGCTATCTTGAAAGTCTAAAAAATGATAGGGCCTATTAACAAACTGCATTTTGTTATACATTTAGCAGTACTACATAGTACTACTAACGTACTACAAAATGCTATTCACAAACCTACGTGCAAAGGTCTCCGGCTCCTATCTTTTCTGTGTGGAGATCTTCCCCCAGACTGCAGCAATCAATGTATACACATAGGTATACATGTTAGTAGTAAATGTGGGTACAGGGAGTAGTGGCTGGAAAATGGTAATACCTATGAAGGGGAGGGGATTTTAGGAAGAGTAAGGAGGGGTTAAGGGATGGTTAGGGAGAAGCTTAGTGAGGAACATGCACCCACTCGTAAATGAGTAAGATACTTCCAATTTTTAAACGACAGTTCTAAAGTTATAACACCCAAAAAGGACCTGAAAAGTCATAAATGTACTCCAGCTCAGAGGTGGGGAGTTAAAATAAAACCTGATAGGAAATAATGTTAAAATAAATCAATTTAATTAAACATCTAAAATATATATATGATTATTTTAATGTAATTTAAAAATAAATTATAAATCGATATTTTGTTTTTTTAAATATTTCAATAACTTATTTTTAATTTAAAAATAAATGTAACTTTAGGAAATAAATCCAATTAATTTAAATTCATTCTATAAATTAATTAACTGTTCAGGGTTTTGTTTTTCTGTGCAACAGTTTTGCCTATCATTTCTTTCAGAGTAGGGTCTTCCTTTCCCTTCCTGTATCCTTTACTGTTCCAAGTCAATTGGTGTGTAACGCTTCAAGTCTGGCTTTTGGGCACGGAGCACTGACTCTGGTACCTGTTCATCGCTGCTTCTTTGCCCAGTAGCCCTTTCTTTTCTGCTTAAGTCCCATGTTGACTGTACTCATCCACTACCTTTTGGACCAGGGAGTGTTGCAAGTGGTGCCTTAAGAAGGATCTGGATGTATTCATTGGCCCCTGAAGGATTAAGAGCCCCTCAGACTGAGGTCTCTTTCTCTCTCCGCCTACTGTGAGGCACCCCCGGTGTTCATGACTGGCAGCCCTTTATTGGTGGTATGTTATGAATGAACTCGGTCCATTCTCTTCATCAAGTGGCCTCTTTCACACTCCCCCTTGATTTCGTATCAACCCCATTGTATTGTATTGTAATTACATTTATACAGCACTTACTACCCCTGACGAGGCTCGAAGCGCTTTTTCGACGCGTAGCATGCTACTGCAGATCCTATTAAGCATTAGTGGTGAATTAGTATAGTGAAAGTAATTTCAGTGGTGGATATGTTAGTCAGTTATGTGGATTGAGAAGGATAGTGGAGGGATAGAGAAGTGAAAAAGTTTTGAATTTATATAGTGCTTGCTACCCCTGATAAATGCAAAAACATCAATTGATGGACAGAATGCAGAACAATGTCATACATTCACCGCAGTACAGAGATCTGGGCCTAAATGCATCGTTTTTTTGCTCACCATGCCATTTCAGTTTGATCCCAGCCATATGCAAATCAGTCTTGACCCTGTGCCCAATGGGAACAGTCCAGCCCGAACTGCCAGGCCAGGTCCTCCCTGGAATGGAAACAAGCATCCTAGGACAGGTTTCGGGGTTTCACCCCTCATTAGCCAGGATAGCTTGACTCCAGTGGCATGGAGAGCACGGGACCCACGTCTGGGCATACCTGTCCCACTTGGGGTGACAAATGCAAAAACAACAATTGATGGACAGAATGCAGAACAATGTCACACATTCACCCCAATACAGAGATCTGAGCCTAAATCCATCGTTTGTTTGCTCACCATGCCATTTCAGTTTGAACCCAGCCATATGCAAATCAGTCTTGACCCTGTGCCCAATGGGAACAGTCCAGCCCGAACTGCCAGGCCAGGTCCTCCATGGACTGGAAACAAACATCCTAGGACCAGTTTCGGGGTTTTACCCCTCATCAGCCAGGATAGCTTGACTCCATTGGCATGGAGAGCACGGGACCCACGTCTTGGCATACCCGTCCCACTCGGGGTGACAAATGCAAAACAACATGTTTATGTTTATGGATTTGTAAAGCGCATAGCTGCCCTTAGGCTTCCCAGCGCTAAGAGAAACATAACAAGGTGGACTAAGTCAAGTTGCCTGAGATCGGGAGTTTTTAGGGAAAGAGAATGTTTTGAGTCTTTTCCTAAATGTTAATTCGTTGGTTATCATGCGCATGTCCCTGGGTAGTGTGTTCCACATTTTAGGAACCAAGTGCTTGAAGGACCTTCCTCCCCATCTTGCTCTTTTTATTCTGCCCTGTTGCATAAGAAGATCCTCTGATGACCTTAGGGTCCTGCTTGGTGTATAGTGTGTAACCAATTTTTTGATTAAGGCCGGTCCTCTGTCATTCATGGCTCTGTGGGCGATACACAGTGCCTTGAACTTGATCCTCGCCTGGACTGGAAGCCAGTGAAGTGTCCTCAGGGCTGCCCTGGCCGACTGTTGTTTCGGGATCTGTAGCAGGGTCCTTGCTGCGGCATTCTGCACTACCTGCAACCGGTTAATGACGTATTTTGGTGTGCCCAGATACAGAGAGTTCCCGTAGTCCAGCTGTGACATGATTAATGCTTGGACCACAATTCTACGAGATTGTTCAGGTAGGATGGGGAGAATTTTTCGAATCATATGGAGTAAGCCGAAACATTTGCCTGAAAGTTTCTTTGCTTGGGTTTCCATGCTTAAATTTTCGTCTAGCCAGATTCCCAGGTTTTGATGGCAGTCTTGGAGGTTGGTGGTTCTCCCAACTGAGTAGGCCAGCTTAGATTCCCGGGGACTGTTTTGTTTCCCAGGAACATAAGTTCCGTTTTGTCCCCATTCAGTTTAAGGGAACATTTACACATCCATTCAGCTATTCGTGTCATGCAAGGCCCTAAGTTGTAGTGAAGGGAGTGGGGGTCGTTCGTCACTGATAATACAAGTTGTGTATCGTCCGCGTACGACACTATGGATAGACCAAATTCTTGTACTATCCCTGCAAGAGGTTGCAGGTAAATATTAAAAAGTGTGGGGCTCAGTGCAGAGCCTTGTGGGACTCCGCACGATAGTTGGAGGGTATCGGATACATAGTCCCCTTCCAGCAATTGGAATGACCTGTCTTTCAAAAATGAAGTCAGCCACTTTATTGCTGTGCCTGTGATACGTTCTTCCTTTAGCCTATTGATCAATGTGCAATGGTCCACCGTATTAAATGCGGCGCTCAGATCCAGGAGCAGGATGGCCGCTGTGCACCCCTGGTCTAACACTCTTTTTAGTTCCTCAGTTACCACCAACAGAGCTGACTCTGTGCTATGTTGGGGACGGAAACCCATTTGTGTGTTGTGTAACCTTTGATTTTCTTCTAGATATTGGGACAAGGTGTGATTTACGTTTTTTTCGGCAATTTTGCCTAACAATGGTAAGAGCGAAATGGGTCGGTAGTTTCCAGGTTCAGCTGGATCCAGCTGGGGTTTCTTTAATAATGGCCTTATGATCGCGTGTTTCCATGATTTTGGGATCACACCTTGGGATAAGGAGAGTGACACCAAGGCTGCAGTGGTTGTTTTTGCTCTTGTGCCCGCCTGTAGCAGGATATCTGGTGTAATTGGATCTTGGGGCAAGCCAGATTTAATCCTTTGCAGGGTTGAGGTCAGGTCCTCTACTTGTATTTCTGTAAAATGATCTAGTCCCCTTCCCATTTTAATACTTGGGTCTTCGTACGTGGGAAGGGAGGAGTTAGCTGTTATGATGTTTCTATTTTGTTGCAAATTCTCATACATTAGTTCTACCTTGTTGTTAAAAAAATTCGCCATCTGGTTACACCTTTCTTTAGAAGAGGATTGGAGGTTCGTTTCTTGGTTGATAGATGTTAAGGAGCGTACGAACATGGTCGTTGAAGCGCTTTTTCGGCGAGTAGCACGCTACTTCAGAACCCACAAAGGATTAGTGGTAAATTAGTATAGGGAAAATATGAAAGTAATTTGAGTGGTGGATATGTTAGGCAGTTATTTGGCTTGAGAAGGATAGTGGAGGGATAGAGAAATTAAAAAAGTTTGAATTTATATAGCGCTTGCTATAGGTGCCCATCAGGCACTGCAGCGCCGGCCTGAATAGGAGCATACCCTATGATGAAGCATGACACCCTGCTGGGTGTGTGAGGACCCTAGTTCCGAAAGTGTGAGACTCCCACTCCTACTTTTGGATATTTAATTTTATCGAGCAATCCTCTATTCCTCCTTTTCTTCCCCCTGTATCTTTAAGAAACTGCATACCTTTTTGAATTGATATGTTCTAGGGGCTTGTATGCTGGACCTGTGAGCGCCCCCATTTGCCCTTCCTTTTTTTGATATAGCTATCGGAAGTATACATAAAGTTGATGGATGGAATGCATGAATTAATCTCAGATGCTGGTAAATACTCAAGGCCGCATCCCAATATATTGTTATTTTGCACACCATGCCACCTCAGTTTGGACCCAGCTATATGCAAATCAGTCTTGACCCTGATCCCATGGGAACAGTCCAGTCCGAACTGCCAAGCCAGGTCCTCTCTGAACTAGAACACAAGCAATCCAGGACCGGATTCACCCTAGTTAGGGCTCATCAGCCAGGTATAGCTTGGTTCCAGTGACACAGTATGTACGGGACCCACGTCTGGGCAAACCCGTCCCACTTAGGGTGACAAATCTTAAGTAAAATTTAAGATTAACTGAGACAAAATCCTAACTTTACTACTCCTAAATGCCCTTTGTGAATACCGAAAGTCGTAAAGTTAGGATTTTGTCCCAGTTAAACTTACGTTTTGGTCTTAAGTTGAACTTAAGACCAAAACCTAAGTTTAACTGAGACAAAATCCTAACTTTACTACTCCTAAATGCCATTTGTGAATACCGAAAGTCGTAAAGTTAGGATTTTGTCTCAGATTACTTTTGTGAATTGGGCCCAGTGTGTCTAACCTGCCATCGCAGGTCGGGGTGTGCACTAGCATATGTGCGCCCAGATAGTGAGGAAACCTCTGTGTTTTCACTACCTATGAGGCTTGCTCTTCCCGTAGGTTAACATGGGGAAGTGGTTGACATTATTTCAGGTTGCAATAGTGGATTGCAGTGGAACAGCCTCATGATGTTTCCTATCAATGGATTAGCCGTGCCAAACCCTTTCCAATGGTAAAGGGGGTTTAACATAACTTGCTTAGAAATGCCACTTATAGAATATGGACATTTCTATGCTCTAAGAGTCTTGTGTGCCGTGGTGCCTGGCTCCGGAGGACACCAGGGGTCGGGGGAGCACATCTGTGCATTCGCCAGAGACTGTCACAAACCATGGGCATATAACTAGAATGACAAGACCTCTGCCGTTTGAGGGCCTGATGTACTAGATTGGAGAGGTTTTGACATTTAGCCTCTTGGGCCAGATCATGGCCCCACTAAAGATTAAGATCTGCATTCCATGGCCCCATGGCAGACAGGCCTACAATTTAGGGGAGACATATGTGGTTCAAAGAGAATGATGATGTATTAAACCCAGATCAGTTGACTGGGGGTGAGTGCTTGCAATGTTCAACACTCCGTCCATCATCCCCTTTGGTTTTGCTATGTTCGCCCTAAGTTGGCAGGGTATGCCCAGACGTGGGTCCCTTGCTCACTTTGCCACTGGATTCAAGATAGCCTGGCTGATGACGGCTGTAAGCCAGAAACCGGTCCCAGGATGCTTGTTTCCGTTCCAGGGAAGACATGGCTTGGCAGTTCGGGCTGGACTGTTCCCATGAGGCACAGGGTCAGACTGATTTGCATATGGCCATGTCTGAACTGGGGTGGCGGAGTGAGCTAAAGAATGATGATGGATTAAACCCAGATCAGTTGACTGGGGGTGAGTGCTTGCAATGTTCAACACTCCGTCCATCATCCCCTTTGGTTTTGCTATGTTCAAAGAGAAACCCCTTAAATTACCCTAACTTCAAAGACACATGACAGTATAACTACTGGTGCCATCCTTCAGCAAAGGGTGAGATACACATGTGGAGATTCGGGACCGGAGAACCTGGACTGCATGGTGCACATTGCCAGAGGACTCTGTTGTACACATGGAGGGTTACTGCCCTTGAAGGGGACTGCATGTCATTTCTGAATAGTGGCTGGCTTGGGCCAAAGACCTGCTGAAGTGTGGCGCCCTGAAGTGTGCTCTCCAAGGGCCCATCAGCGGGCCTCCTTTTTCTCCCAGAGATCTCAGGGACATCACAGATCTCCGGTGAGGGACCTACACCATCTGCCTGTGGCATCTGGAGAGCGGTGTCCTCTCAAGTGCACACATCGGCTACTGAATCTCAACTGGTAGCGCGATGTGGGAGTGGAATTAAAACTTGTGCCTGGAGACCAGATTGTCTAGTGTGGAGCCCCAGAAATCTTGCCCACATCTAAGGCATATGGTTCGTGTATAACAGGGACCCTGTCACTCATAATCTACTAGTTGGTGGTGAGTGGATTCACTAGTTGTGGGAACCCGCATGGCCCGTTTTGTCGATCATGCTGCCTTTCTCTCGTGCGATGCTCCGACTGCATGCTCATTGCATGTGGTGCCTGATTCACGGGGTGCGACCCTCAGAGGGAGGGTGTATCCGTAGTTGGGCCTCATTCTACCTCATGTGGCTCTGCTGAACTTGCACGTGTGTGTGTGACCGGACTGGTCTAGTGCAACCTGTATCATTGTGCACCGGATGTTGTGCCTCATTTCCAGGGAGGTACAGAATTTGCAACTCTTCATAGTGTGTTACAGGAGTTGACTGGTGCAACCCATCTCAACATGCACCAGTCATTGTGCCTCATTTTTAGGGAGGTACGGAATTTGCAACTCTTCACTGTGTGTGAACGGAATTGCCTGGTGCAATCCATCTCAATGTGCACGGCCATTGTGCCTCATTTCCAGAGAGGTACGGAATTTGAAACTCTTCGTGTTTGAGACCTGAAGTGTCTGGTGGAACCCATACCAACACGCACCAGATGCTGTTCCCAGATTGCCTGGGCATGACCCTGATCATCGCGTGCCTTACAGGGTGCCTCCTCCTACTGAGAGGCTCCCCTGTGTTATTCCCCATTCATCGGTTGTTCCCCTTTGACCCTCATTGCGGCGGACCAACTGCCCTCTTCACACCTGCTCCCTCCTGAAGACATCTTGGGGCACCAAGTAGTTGCGAGAGAGATTGACTGGGTTAAAGGAGTGCTTCTGAGACAGTTCAGAAGCGGGTCAAGAGACTGCGTGACTCCATTCTGTTTTGAGACCTGTGGGTGAACTTCCCAAGGGGCTGCTAAACTCTCTTTGTTTACGTCTACCTCCTAATTAAAACTTGCTACATATCCCCACCTGCTTCCCAAAGACCAAGACTAAGGGGGACTTCGGCCGCCTGTGGCCTAGTATCTGGGAGGAGGGGCTGGTTATCTTCCATCCGGGTGTATAGGACCATCGGGGAGAACTAGAGGGTGGAGGAAGGCTGGGGACATGGAGTCTGCAGGGTGTTATCCATTGACCTGCTGGGCACCAGTAGCACTGCATTAGGGTGCTCAGTGCTTATGTGTGTAAGAGCATTCCATATGAATTGGGCTGATACCCATCGCACTGTGTAGTGGTGCAGAGTGAGTGTGTAGGAGTTGGAGTGACAGTCAGCGGACCACCTGTGATTCACGACACTGGCCAGCGGTGTCACTTTATGGATTGATTTCATGCCAAAAGCACAATACATTTGACATTGGGTTTACCTGTGACTCTGGCCCATAGTGCTGCTAAAAAGTGTTCTCGTTTCATGTATGTACATATCTTTGATATCGTTGTCATCCGGGGTGTACCCTATAACTGTGTAGAACTGTATTATCAGGGTTGCTTGGGTGGGCCTGGGATGGACAGCGTGTCACACTGCATAAGGGTGCTCTCTCTCTCTCTCGCTCTCTCTCTCTCTCTCTCTCTGGCGGGGGGTTAGATTAGGAATTGTCCATAGTGTGAATACTACTAATATCATAACAATATGAGTGGGCCTAGTACTGCTAGTAATATTTCCAAATGTGTTTTATGCTCAAAAGTATATGATGACCATGTTATAATGATTGAATATGTGTTGAATATAAACGTTATTTACATACATCCTGTGTGAAGTCTCTTTTGTGATGCTCAATGTATTTATCACGAGTGACTGCTGTGCCTTTGCTTTACACATTGCCTCTGAGATACGTCTGACTGCTCAGTGCCAAGCTACCCAAGGATGAGCACTGGTTATACAGCGAGTGTAATCACCCGCCCTTGATGAGAGTGATAGGATCTGCCTGGCTTGGGGCATCCCTTCAGCCAACCAGAAAGTGTCAGTTCCAACACAGCCACATGGTGCTTTCTGAAGGCATTAAACAAGATGGAGAGAGGAATTCACAGGTGCAAGCTCACAGTTGAGAATGCAAGTATAAATCTTTTCTATACCCCATGAGTTAGTCTCTCATGCTTGTGAACTGTTAGTTTATAGTTTCCTAATGAAGTAAATTTCTCTAGAGCAGTGGTCTTCGAACTTTAATACTGCAACCCTCCCGTGTGGAAAAAAAAACTTTGGGGCCCCCCTCAAAATTTTTCACAGTTATTCTATTAAACTGTCAATGCTTAAATATGTATAGACTTATTTAAACATTGCAGTTACATTTTGTGCCATTTTAAAAATGCAATCAAATATATGATTGCCAAACATACTATTCTGGTCAGGCAGGCCTTACTAATGTGTAAAAGTATCCACAGTGTGGTTATTAGAAATGGGGGTGGGGGATTTGAAGAATATTTTGAGTCCCTCCTCTTTTGACACCTTCTCCCAGCCAGTATATAAATGACAAAAGATGTCAGTGATGGCCCATTAAAGAGCAGCTTAGTGCTGCTCTTTTTTTCCGCCCAGAAAACAAAGCACTGTTGTTGCATAAAGCTGCTTTTGGCCAGAGCCCGGTGCCCCCCCCCGGGATCACTTGGGGCCCCCCTATGGGATCCCGCCCCCCAGTTTGAAGACCTTTGCTCTAGAGTGTGCCTGGGCTCTCTAGCACTGTCAGTACCTAAAGATTTACCTGCACATTGCAGCAGGATTTCAGTCTCAAGTTCCCTGCTGTTGTTATTCAGCACAGCCAGCCCCACCTCTTCCTAAAGGCAGACCAAAAGATTGAGGTGCTGAGGATGGCTGGGGAAGATGTGTCTAGTGTGGTTAATCTCCATAGAAAATCCCACCAACCAAATGAAGGTGAAGAGCTCACCCACAAGTTCATAGACAAGTTTACCGGAGTACCCAGGTGGACTACAGCTAATCTCAGGAGCCTGCACTCTAAGGTTCTCGTCACACAACGCTTTCGGTAGAAGGTTGTAGGGAGGCACATTTCAATTCTAGCACAGATTTCAGAGTCAACCGCAGATGGCAGTCTTTGATTCTTTGTGGTACAAAATGCCAGACTTGGGGGCATATTCTCAAGAACGTGTGATAACCATCGCAAAAGTTACTTAACGCAACCTCCAACATCGCAGTCTATCGCGGGAAATTTACGCCGTGATAACCAAGTATTCATAACATGGCGGCACCATGCGATAGTCTCCAGATAACGCGTCAAATGACCGCGATAAAATCAACGCCACGCCGCAAAAATGCAAAACACGAACACAAAAAAAGCTGCGATGAGGCCAAGCGCGATACAAAAAGCAGCGAAAACCAGCTACAGGCCTGCAATTCACACGCGTCAGGCGGGAACAATCACCATAAAAGTAGAAAAAAAACAGACAAACAAATGCCAAACAACAGCGAAGCACAATGGATGTTGCCGGAGCAAGTACGGAGGAGAACCAGAACCCCACAAGCCCCCCAGAGGACCAGTCTGGGACTTCGGGGTCAGGGAAGGGCAAGGACAAGAAGAGTAGGAAGAAGGGGTGCAGTCCGCAGGAAAACAGGATCCTGATAACGGAGGTGGTAGAACACCATCAACAACTGTTCGTCACCTCCACTGTGTCATTGGCAACAAAAAATGGACTATGGCAGTCCATCGTGGACAAGGTGAATGCATGAAGAGGACAATGGGCGAGGTCAAGAGGCGCTTGAATGATGTCAAGCGCAAAACCAAGCTGAAACTCGCCAACAACCGGAAGGCAGCAATGCAGACTGGAGGTGGGAGCCCAGCGCCACAGGAGGAGCTGGACGACATGGAGGAACTGGTGTCCCCAGTCATCAGTGGGGAGACGGTGGCAGGAGTTGGGGGCCCGGACACTGCTCAACAGGACCGGACACAACAGCAACAGGGTGAGTAACGACCAGGGCCTGGGGGGACGGGGGAGATGGGCACAATGGCACACATGCACAATTAAGTAGAGCACATCTGCGGACAAACCATGCCACAGACCACCAACTCCCACCAAGAGACCAATGTACCCAAGTATGCAACATGTCAGCACTGTACAAGCACAGAAGTCAAAGGCACACCGCATGAAAGGGATAAGGGGCAGCAAAATCTGAGCTGCAGGGGCAACTCCCCCAAAATGCAGCACACACATCACATGCAGAGCACATCAACATTGACAATGATGTGACACAATCCGCAAAACACCTACAACAGAACACAGGACACAACTGGTGCTGCTTGGGTGCAGACACTGGCCAATCACATTTGGCATTGCAGGGAAATGTGAGTTGATAATGTACAAGTACAAACACACACACGTCTGTTGTCGAAATGTCCACTGTCCCCCATCAAATAGGCAGCTCCTCCCAAACAGCCACAATGTACCCAGTCATGCTGTCTGTATGAAAACATGTACAATGAGACAACATACATGTGGACACATTGTTAAACTGCATCTCCCCTTCACATTGCAGAGGGAGAATCAACACCTCCTGCAGAGCAGCCCGACCCTCTCTTCTCTGATGACGAAGAGGACCACCACAGCTTCGACTCTGACGCCCTCCAACTGTTCGTGGACAGCCTACGCAGCCCACTTCCAGGAGCTGGGCAGCCCAGCTGCTACGAGGAGACCCCACCCCCTGCACAGACCACACAGAATGCAGCACCCACCACCACGGCTGCCTCCCAGGACCCCCACGAAGAACACATGGCCTTCCAACGCCGTGTCTTGGGGTGCCAGGAGAATCTGGCTGAACAGGTGCGGGTGGGCTTCGACCGCATGGCAGACAAACTAGATGCCATATGTGGGTGTCTAAGTCCCATCAGGGACCACTCGCGGTCCCTAACGGACACCCACAGTCCGCTCCATGCTCTCCAACGGACCATGGCTGACATCGCTGGAGCCCTGACTCAGAGAATAGAACAACTGTCCAGTCAGAGTGGCTCTAGCGATGTCACACGGGAGTTGGGAAACATGCGGAGGTTAATGGAGACCATGGAGCGGGCGAATGCGGAACGAGCGGCTGCCACGGCTGCACACCAGCGAGAGGTAGCTGGGTTCCTCAATGACCTCAGGACCATCCTCATGGCATTTCTGCCACAAGGCCTGGTGCGGATGTATGCTGCTGTCACCACTCCATCCACATCTCCGCCCCCTGAAGTGTCAGTGCCACACAGTGCGGCAGACCTTCTACCTCCGGCCACTGATGTGTCACTGCCACACAGTGCTGGAGACAGAACACCACCACCCACACGTGAGGCACATGAAACAGCAGAGGACGAAGATGCGGATGATTCTGCCCTCGTGGTAAGAAGGACGCAGCAGCATGTATCTCAGTCATAGGTCCGGCTTCAGCATGGTACTGCCCTCTGCATCATCAACTTCCACTGTCCCCCGATGCACTCTGCGACACTCACCTTGGACCTCGACATGGACTGCCATATGCTGTTTGATCGCCATTGACACAGAAATCAGACTGCAGACTGAACTCTTCCTCTTCCTTTGGACTTTTCATTCCCTGAAGGACCCTGGCTGGCCCTCCACGGGACAACATCATCATGTGGGGTTTGCATGGCCTGTACTGCTCCAGATGCAACACTCCACTGAATGTGCATTAACCATTCATATTCACACAGATGTGTCATGTCTATGGTCTTTCAAGTGTGGATGTATGGATGAATGTAGGCTCACTGGACTCCTCTTACGTCCATGTGGCTCATGTCGTAGAACAGGGGTCACAGGGTGACACATTGCCGAATGCGGTCCGGGTGGCGCTGACACAACAACAGGGACACACGCATGAGTTACTTCCTTGTCCAGCCCAGTACGGAACCACGCCCAGGGCCCCGGGGTCATTTACACACCCTTACGCTGGACTGGCATACACCAGGCCAGCCCACTCCGCTTACGCTCACAGGGGGGGACGGCAACGCTACATGTCCCATGTCTTTCCTGTAGTGATCTGCTGCTCACAGGTCTAGTTATCAGCATGCCACAGCCACTCCCTCACGGCTGGTTTACACCCACACCACACGCGTCACAGGACATGTGACCCTGCAAATAAAATGGGCCGGGCGCACGTGCTCGACACCATTTCCACTCTCTATCTGGGTGCATCCGTGTGGTGTCAATGTAGGCCTCGGGCCCTGCAACATCACATTCCCCAGGACCGGAGGTGACATGATGGCGTTCGCAACACGATACCCAATCATACAGGGTCCATGACTTTGGGAGACAGACATGGTGGCACCGGATACATTGCGGCCGGCACAGGCACACCGCCACAGGATGGTGACTTTGGGTGCACTGAGGTAGGGGCACATTAAGTGCTGAGCGGGTGTGCAGCCTGCGATGATGCCCCGTCCCGGCGGTCCGGACTGCTCAGGATTTGTGTGCCCTGCTGGACCGCAGTGTAGGCCAGAACCAGCGGGCAGTGCGGGCCTACCGCCACGTGGTGTCGCATCCCGGATCACAGAGGCTGAGCAGGTGTGCAGCCTGCGATGATGCAGGGTGCACTGGTATGTCCTCTGCCATGGCGAAATCAAGACCCAGAATCATATCTGAGACCTGGTGGCCTGCGGAGCGGGGCTGCATGATGTGGAGGGTGCCATGTCTGTCCGTCTTTCTCTGGCTCCCCCTCTCTGTCCGTCTTTCTCTCGCTCCCCCTCTCTGTCCGTCTTTCTCTCGCTCCCCCTCTATGTCCGTCTTTCTCTCGCTCCCCCTCTCTGTCCGTCTTTCTCTGGCTCCCCCTCTATCTCCGTCTTTCTCTGGCTCCCCCTCTCTGTCCGTCTTTCTCTTGCTCCCCCTCTCTGTCCGTCTTTCTCTCGCTCCCCCTCTCTGTCCGCTTTCTCTCGCTCCCTCTCTTTCTCTCTATCTCTCCTTCGCTCTCTCTCTGTCCTTTGATGTGCGCAAGACACACCTTCTCATCATGATTTTCGTCCTGCAGGCTGTGACCTACGGATTGTCCCGAGGGGAGCCGCCATGTGTCTTCATTTCTGTTCTGTGTTTCTTTGAATACATTTTCATTTGTTACATCGAAGGTGAATGTGTGATGCTCATTTTTGTGACGACACATGCATGTCACCAAATGTGATTGTGCGACATCAGGCGGATTATTTGGTACATGATTTCGTGTAGTTGATGTGGCATGTCTTTGGCCGAGGGGAGGGGTGCCCGGGGAGGGGGGGTCCTGGGGGTGGTGGCGGTGGGTGTTATGGCCCTGTTGGGGCTCCGAGCTGCATGATCAGTGGCTCCATGGCATCTGTTGCCTTTCAGGTGTGGCTCTGGGCTGGGCTCCATTTTGTGGTGCAGGCTGTGGTCCGACTTTGCACCAGGTCAGAGCAGGTGTTAATTTGCTGCTGCTAACGCACCTTGTCGCCTGTTTTGTGGTCTTATCGCCGATCTGGCTGGTCATTGAGAATGTTGCAGAGTGGTGTTTTTGCTGCTTTCTGCACGGGAACGCCTACTCTGCATCTCATTAGCGATAGTTGCGGGGGTCATCTGTGGCGATGTTTTTTGCGGCTGCTATCGCGGGTAAACTGGTGCTATGGGCTGTTAGCACCGGCTTGTGAATGGGGTGATAAATTTATCGCGACTTTGGCTGCGATGTAGTGCCGATAACTCGGCGATAACTACTTGAGAATATGCCCCTTGGTCTTTGGTTGACCTGGATTTATTTGACTTGGGTCATCTGCAGGATGCAAGATGTAGGCTGACCTGTCTAACCTTCAGAGTCTAGCCCTGCAACTTCCCATAGGTGATCCTGCACTAGTCACCACTCGGAAATCTCCCAGGTCAAGGAGCAGTTGAGAGCACTTGAGGACTGTGAGGGCAACTGGGGGTAAACATTGTGGCTGCAGAGAACCTCCTCAGCTTCGGGCAGGGCTGATAATGTAGGTGCGCATTTGAACAGCCTGTGTAAACTTTGGTCTGTTTCTACTGGTTGCACTTTAACCCTGCTGTTGTTGTCGGGCTTCTCCTCTTTCCAACTTTTTTCTGCAGGGATGCCCACTACTCCCCTCTTTCAGCAGGCCAAACAGAATCCCTTCCAAAGAAGACCTGCAGCTTTCTTCTAGCTAGTAGTTGTACACTTCTTCAAATGTTGTTCCCTCATTCTGGGAGACAGGCTATCAGCGACACCAGATCTAGGACATTTCCCTGACACTCTGTGGAGTGCCTTCTGCACTAGTCAATGAGAAATCCTGGCACCATATGTATCTGTTTCGGTCTTCCTCTTATACTACTGTCCTAGACATGCATTGTTGATTCCCCATGCTATGTTCTAAAGTTATTTAAAGGCAGTTCCCCTTACTTTGCGTATCCCTCCTCTCAAGAGCAGACACAGTCTTTGTATTCAGGTGACAGTTCAGTAGCAGAGGGCTTACGATGGGAATCTCCAATGAGAGCTCCTGTGACAAAAGCACACAAATGAGTGAACCCTTTACACCTCACAGAATTTCCTCCTTTTGGGAGCAGTGCATCTGGGAGAACAAAACACAGCCCCTGACCATAAGGATATTTTTGTTCAACAAAGAGAATGCTGCCCTACCTACCCACACCATCCTCTCTGGCTAATAGACATGGCCAAGGAAGTGATAAATGACAGGTCCCCTCCAAATTGCCACTCCCCCATTTCTACCGGGGGCCCTATCTGCACCTGGCCACGCTGCGGAGTGTCTTTTTCTTCAGAGTTTTATATACTGCAAACTCGACCCAAAGGTATCAGAGCACTTTACATGAGCACCAGTTGCATTACAAGCAGACACATTCGTTTTTGTTAGGCACAGGGAGAATAAGTGATTTGCCCAGAATCACAGGATATTGAGCGTTGTTGCTGAGACTCGAACCCAGTTCCCCAGATTCCAGGTCGACCGCCCTAACCATTAGGCCACATCCTCTCCTCTTTACAAAGCCTCAAGAATGCTAGTACTACACAATGCTTGTCTAGCAGGCTACTTCCAACCTTGCACCATTCTTCCAGAGGCAATCCAAAATAGATGCTGCTGACAGATACTCAAACATTCCACATCTTCCACTGCCTTACACCACCACCCACCTATTATCATACTCATGTGCCAGCCAAACACACATAATATAGTCAAAGGGCCTGACTGCATCATATGGGCAGAACATTAGTGGTGAGGCCAGTCTCCAGCCGAGGGAACACGAAAAACGCCTATCATGCACTATGATTAAAACAATCCAATGCCAAGCCAATGTCAGCTGGCACAAGGTCACTTGTGTCAGGTCTAAGGAAGGGCACCTTGGAGTGCTCTTCCAGACCACACAGCTCTGCTCTTGGTCTCTGGTCTCATTTACTAAACCTGTGGCCAGCACATGTGCATGATTGTGTTGCAGCACAAGCGTGGTAACATTTTATTATACGCTTAGTCTCCTTACTCCTCTAATCACACTTGGCCGTTTACGATTAGACAATCTCCAGCATTTCCATTTACCATGGAAGCAATGATCCTCTGATGAATCTTTCTCCGCCAATAGGAGGGGTGGATATTAGGGTGGCCAAAACACCTCATTAGCTGTCCAATGTGGACCATTAATTGACAGCTAACTCACAACTTTGAGATGAGATTTAGGTACACCACTCTTAAAACCATGCTCTAGAAATAAAGAATAGCAACAGGAAGACCAAACCTTCTGAAGAACTTAAGTTAAGCCAGAATTATGCAGATCAAAAGCTCTGCAAAAGCAACACAGAACAAAGGAAGCAATGCTTGATGTTCTGACAGAACTTCATGATTCTCCCTACAAACGTGTTTAAAATATCAGTGAAATAGCACAATTTAAATGGAAGAACCAACAAGACTTAATAATAGACTCAAACAGGTATTAGATTAATTTGGTTATTGTATTAAAGATCCAAAATTCATTGACATAAGCAGTCTTTTGAGAATTTCAATTTTAAATATCACAGCTTGCATTAAAGCCCTATACATTTAGGCAAGGCTTTATCGGATGGTTATTATCAGAATCAATTTACAGAGTTACAGAGACCCACTACCATTAAGGCAGAGAGATAAATCATTTGTCTAACAGCTCAAATCCTACAAGGAAGGGGAAAGGTTTCAGATTCGAAGTCCATTAAGGACGAGGCAATAAAAGAAATGAGGAAAAATGAAAAAGGTTCAGCAAAGAAGGTTTCAGTCCATCAGTTACCGACTGCAGCATCAGCAAAACAGTCCAAAAGTAAGAGAAAGTTCTCAGTAATCATCAAAAATTGATCAGCATTGCATTCTCTCGCAAGGGGGAAAAGAAAAAGTATGTTGTTGCCCCTCCTTTGTTTTTTTTTCTTTTATAAAGTTTATAGCAAATTCCAGTGATGTAGAATCACACCACCATCGAAAGACTGTCATATGCTCAAATTCACATAATGTCACCTAGGACACTTGCAACAGTGAGATACTTTCCCATGCTGGTCATGAGAAACAAAAGATTTGAAAGTCCACATAGGCCTAACATTGGTGACAAAGAAATGCATAGTATCAATCTATAGCAACAGCTGAAATACTGTTCCCACAGGAATATTTCACTGTGAACATTGAAGAAACATTTAGGAATGTCAAGATTTATACATGTACAGAACACATAAAGCAACATTTCACTAGCTGTAAATGGTCCATTGTATTAGATCTGGGGAAAGGTCAGAATTTGAGAAAAAGCATTTTCGAAAAAGCCTTTAAGTTAGCATCGCACATTTTAAATGAAATAATCTTTAAATCCATATCAAATATAGTGTAATAAAATCAACTCAAGTAGGGAGTATATAGGACTTTCCCCAGAGATTATTACATGGAAAAAACTAAGGTTAGAAATACCCTACTACCACAATTTTTCTTAACTTTCATATAAGTGTATAATTTTCTAAGTTCATACTATAAAATTTGTTTTTTACGTTTCATAAACTATAGAATCTCTAGTATTACTATGTGAAATTTCAAGATCGTACCTGGTTTCTACACATTTTGCACGGACTTTTCTAAATGCTGCTTTCTAACAAGAAGCATTATAAACACTAGACCACTTTATTAATAGCAAAATTTTATCCGTAAACGTTGATAAACAACATATTCATAATAAACTCTCATTAGTGCAACCCATTTATATGAATTAGTATTGCTTTGTATGTAGGTTTTTTTTGTCATGTATTTTAAAGCACGCTTTTACGGTGCTTGTACTACACTTGTCTCAGTTTTATCTGTCTAACGTGTGCAAAGTGCACTATCAGCTTTCCGTGTATTTAATCAGTAAATGTGTTATATATTATGATCTTTAAAATCATGCTTCATCAATTGTCACATGCGCCGGGCCACAAACGTGTCTGTATACCATGGAGACTTGCAGTTGATTAACTTAGGGTAGGGGGCATGCTCTCAAAATTATGCAGGGGACATGTCTCTCCCAACAATAGCTTAACTGACCTAATGAATGATGAACGAAGTGTTCCGGGAGGCATACCAGTCACCTCTCATTTGTCACAACTTAATCAGGACTGAAGCCACGAGGTTGACGAAGAATCTTCATTCTTTAAAGTCATGTGATATGTATGAGTGATATTTCTGCATGTGGAGAAACACCCCCCCGAGTTCTGCTCAAATTTGACAGACAGAGGCATTGATGGTTTTTTGTATACGGTGCGACAGACGCCGTCTCGTGACAGCCCTACAGTAATTGGCATCACTTGCTGTGTGTTGTGATGGGAAGTGTCGCATCTCACGCTTGACAGCCTAACAGGGTCGGCAGTTGATTTTCCTTTATCGGTCATACAAGTCCTCTTCTGGTACTGTGTGACTGAGGAAGAGGGCCCGGGGGCCCCCTGAGGTGAAAGAGAGCCTGCGCTGCACTATTGATCAGTGGATATGAGTTATGAACGATATCTGATTGTGTACATTGTGAAAAGCTGGTCCCGTGGTCAGTGAAATTCTTCCTTCTCACTGCTTTATGTGGGGACCGTTTTCATGTTGTAATTGAAAAAGGCAGAGCCAGGAACATTAAGCTCCCTGGTCGGGTGACACAGCTGGGCTCAGTTGTGGTCACTGTGGCAGAGGTTCATCGAAACAAGGGTGTACCGGGTGTATGGCTCGAAACGCACTGTGTGTTGTTGGACTGGCACCAATCAGAGGCCCACACTGCACCGGGGACTGGGAATCCCGAGAGAGATATGAAGGAGCCAGGTTCCATGTTCTAGACTTACTCTGGAGCCCCGGGTCGATAACCTTTTTGCCTGCTTTGCAAGTTTAGAGGGGATGGAAAATCATTAGCCAATTACTTTACAAATTCCCATGAACCCAAAGTACCACAGACTCCTAATTCAAGTTATATAATTTTATTATAAAGCTAAAAATAGTTGGACATATAAACACCTCAATACGAGAGTGTAGAAATATATGGGCACTAATACAAATCCGAATTTACAAATAATATTTAAGTGGTGCAACATGCACAGAATAGCCAATTCCAAAATTGAAACACAAATGATCATAGAAACCACATCCAGGGTCTTCTTCATTGATGGATAATAGACACAACACTATCTGTCCCTACACTACCTCTATCATGGCATCCCTACTTAGCATTTCCCAGGCAAGCCCCAGAAAGGTGTCAGCACGTGAAGACTTCCTGAGAAGCATGCTCACATTATATGGATTGAGTAGCTTAAAGCTACAGAGCTCGTTCTAAGATGCTCTCCCCTCTCCAGGTAAGGCAAAAGTCCCCCGGGCTCTGTCCCTGTCTCTAATACAAAAGGCGAAAATCACACCCACAAACGCATCACATAACTATTTTGTCCAGTTGAACACCAACTTGTAGGTAACTTTCCATGAAGCAATAGTACGTCCAGGTTCTTGCTCGACGACCTTGGTTCTCAGGCCTTTCCAGACATGAAAGAAATCCTCCTTCTTTATCAGCTACGCTCTTTCAGACATCCTCTCCACCCTAATCTGCCTAACTCCTGAAACAAAGACGTTATTTTAACTAACGAGGACGAATTCTTGCACCTGCAACAGAGATGCGAAACAAACTTTTCCATGGACACATAACTCTAATTAACGAATTCAAACAAGAGGAAACAAAAGTGAGGCCTAGCGAGTTCAGCTAACATAAGAACAGTGCCCACTTTTAAAATACAAACATATATCAATCATTAATATGCACACATTATATGAGCCCTTATACGAAAATTCATTAGTCATGAATACATTTCACTCGTACATAATTCACCTAAACATGAACATCTACTACTTTAATACTTTGATTACATAAAGAAAATATCTAACACTTCTCTTACATGTTATTACACTTAACATTCTAATACCTTAATGTTAATACAACAATAGATTATATGTGGGTGCGGACTAACCATGATTATAATGCACCCCTACAAAATAAAGAGCAACGTTGTGCTCCATCAGCTAACTCTATTCAAGAATCTCTATCAGGGGCCACCCTCTGCCAGTTATATTAAGGATCTACTGAAATATTCCAGAGTGGTGTTCATAATAAAAGGACCAATATGCTAATCTGTGAAGGTTTATATGTGAGGATCAAAGAAACTGTGTGAGTGGAAACTCAGAGTGCTCAAAGAGACACTGTGTTCAAAGAGACTGTATGAGCAGCACCCAGTGTGCCCAAGAGACACCCTGCTTAAAGCAACTGTGATTGGCAACTCAGCGTGCTCAAAGAGACATCCTGCTCAAAGCCTGTTGTTGGGATCTGTGGAACGCTGCCTCAGGCTCGTGAGGAGCTTGTGTCATCGGGGGGGATTCTACTCTGGAATGTGGAGTCCTTAGGCAGGCAGTTGCTGCCGGGACCTGGAGGACGTCAGATGGAATAAACCGGACACTCACCCTATTTCTGTGTAGTGTCTTCTTTTCAGTGGCGACGAGTTGGTCTGATGCCTCAGGATCCCCACGAAGTACCCCCAGCTGTGCCACGCCGTATCCTGTGTTCTGCTGAGAGAGCTTGAATTCCCTGGCGGTCTCCCTGGCTTTCCGGTCTGCCTGTTCCTCCTGCTTCATCCTGCTGTCCTGCTTCAGTGTGCTGTTGCCGAGGTTCGCCGTGGTCTGGCAAGTTTCGTTCCGTTTTGTTTTCCTGCTGGGCAATCGCTTCCTCTTTTGTGCCAGTTGGTGTGTCCCCGTGGTGCGGCGAAGGCTCGCGCACCATTCCCTACCGTTGCCACGAAACAGATTGTTGGCATTCTTCCTCTCTTCTTCCTCTACGCCTACGACGTCGCTCTACGTCTACGACGCCTGACGTCACCACGCGTCAGCGGCAGCGGCCATTTTAGGATCAGGCTGTTTCGTTTTCACTGCTCCAAGCATCATTTCTACTTTCCTCATCTTCAACTCAACTTTGAGGACTTCTGCTTTTCGACGTTGCACATCGGTGATGTGCTCACCTTTCCTTCGTTTTCTCAAGCTTCCATCGTAAGTTGCAGCTCTTAATGTGCTCTTCTCCTTGCATTGCTGGCATCAGATTTGCAGTGATTATGCCATATTGTGCATCCGGTGATGCGCACACCCCTACTACTCATGAGTGATCACTTCTGTTTTTTTACATCCTTGATGTGCATTCGGTGATGCGCACACCTGCTTGTCTTATTTGTGCACACCTCCTGTTAACTGTTTATTATGCTTTATTTTCCGTATACATATAGTCATCCCTGCATCTAGTTGGCACCATTAAAGTACAGTTGTATTGACGTTGGGCAGCAACTCACCCACGTTTTGCCATGGATCGCGTTTCGGCGCCTCCACCCTTTTTGCAATCTGTAGGTACTCCACCTGTTCACTGGGAACAGTGGAAAGAGACTTTCGAGGCTTATTTAGAAGCCATTGATGGTGAAACCTTTACCCCTAAGAAGAAGAAAGCGCTTCTAATCTACAATCTTGGCCCTGAAGGCAGAAACATCTTGAAAACTTTACCCTTAGAGGTTGTAAGTACTCTTGTAAGTGGTGGTGACAGTGGAGATTCACTTCTCGTTGATGACTATGCTTCTGTAGTCAAGACTCTTGACAAGAGATTCAGTCCTAAAAGGAATGTAGTTCTTGAACGTCACAAATTCTTGCAACGCGCTCAAACTCCTGGTGAGTCTATTGATGACTTCGTTGCTGCTCTTCGAATTCTAGCTGTCACCTGTAATTACAGGGAGTTTCGTGATGAAATCATCCGTGACCAATTAATTGAAAGGACATCCAACAAGAAGATCCAAGAGAAATTGTTATCCTCTGATGATCCTGACTTAGAAACTGCACTCACTTTGGCCAGGTCTATTGAGCATTCCCAATTTTGTGTAAAAGAAATGAGTAGCACTGTTTCAACTAATGAGGTCAAACTGTTAAATGCCAAATCTGTCCCCAAATCATCTAGGACATCCATTCTAAAGGCTTCCTCTCCTAGCACTTCACGTCCTACACTCTACCCGAAACCCAAATTTGAACCAAATGAAGTTGTGTGCTTTCGTTGCGGAAGCAAGTCACATCTAGGCAATGCCAAATTTTGTTTTGCTCTGAATCAAACCTGCTACAAATGTGGCAAGCAAGGCCATTATTCCAGAATGTGCAAAGCAGTCATGGTTAAGAAGAGTTCATCTCAGGTAGTGAAGGCTATTGCAGAAGACCTCACATATTCTGATGATGAGAATTATGAACTGTTGATGTTGTCTCCTTCATCGTCTCACGCTGAAGGTGTAGTTGAATTATCTTCCTTGGGGGGGTCCCACAAGAGGAAATCTCCTTCATGCAACATTAAGGTCAATGGGGTTAGTATTAGTTTCCTTGCTGATTCAGGTTCGCCTTTTACCATCGTCAATGTTAAGGATTTTGACAAGGTCGTTGATGTCCATTTGGTACAATCCAACATCAAAATTTTTGCATATGGTGGTAAAAGAGTTGAAGTGCTGGGAAAGTTTTCAGCAAAACTGGCTTTCAATGATGATCAAACTACGGGAACCGTGTTTGTAGTTAAGGAGGGTGCAAATTTGTTGGGATGGGACGAGCAAGGTGCTCTCAACATCATATTGGACCCCAATCATCCTGATATGATGGTGTCCCGCAATGCCCTCTGGCAATTCTACAGTCTCACTCCCCACGACATATCACCTGTTCATGCCGTTACCCAATCATCTAATGACAAGTGGGCACACATCTTTCCTGAAGTATTCAGTGGGGAACTTGGGAAGCTTAGGGGCTTTCAGCATCGCATCGTGCTTAAGGACAGTGCGATAGCTGTGGCTCACAAGGTTCGCAAGGTACCTTTAAGTCTACGAGATGAACTCAAGCGGGAGTTGAAGCGATTGTGTACTGCAGGGGTGATTGAACCTATCGAAGGTTCTGAATGGTTGGCCCCCATTGTTTTAGCACGAAAATCCGACAAATCTCTCAGGATGTGTGTTGACTTGAGAGATCTCAACGCTAACATTTGGGTTGATCGTCAACCTTTACCCAACATGAATGAAATGTTGGCTACTCTGGAGGGTGCCAAATTTTTCACTTCACTCGATATTTCCTCAGCGTATCACCAAATTGAGCTGAGTAAGGAGTCTAGGCACTTAACATCATTTGTCACTCCAGAGGGTGCTTATCGCTACATTCGCATGCCTTTTGGTCTTGCTTCAGCTTCTGCTGTGTTTCAAAGATTAATGAACAATTTGTTTAAGGACATAGCGGGTGTCGTATTTTTCAGGACGACATTCTCATTTTTGGGAAGTCGGAGTCTGAACACGATGAGAGAGTCAAGCATGTGCTAAATATCATTAGGTCAAGCGGCTTAACATTGAGGGCTGATAAGTGCAAGTTCCTTCAAGAGGGTGTTGATTATCTTGGTCATCATATCTCACACAAGGGCATTGAACCCAAACTCAAGATCATTGAGGCCATTCAGAATGCACCCACTCCTGTGAACAAGGACCAACTTCGTTCCTTTTTAGGGTTAGTGGAATATTACGCCAAGTTTGTTTGCAATTTCTCTACTAAAACTGCTTCCATGCGGAATTTGTTAAAGAGAAACGTCAAGTATGTGTGGGATGCTGACTGCAACAATAATTTTGAATGTATCAAACAGGAAATTATACATGCTCACCCCCTCAAACACTTCAACATTAATGATTTATGTATTGTATCCACTGATGCGAGTAATGTTGGTTTGGGGGCAGTACTTCTTCAGAGGAGGAGTGATGGTCGGGAAGAAACCATTGCCTTTGCTTCAAGGACTTTAAGGGGTGCTGAGAGCACCTATTCTACCATAGAAAAGGAAGCTTTAGGTTTGTGGTGGGGTGTCCAACACTTCAAGAATTTTTTGTGGGGCAATGAGTTCATTTTAAGAACCGACCATAAGCCCTTAGTTGATTTGTTTACCACCAAAGGTGGTGGGAGAGCCACGCCACGTATTTCCAAGTGGCAGTATAGATTGCAAGAGTTCCGCTATCGGCTTGAGTATGTGGCTGGAGCCAAAAACCATGTTGCCGATTGCCTGTCTAGGTTACCCCTTTCTGGCATGGATGAGGTATTGGAGTGTGATGATCTGGAGATGGTTTGTGCTGTGTGCTCGTTGGAGGGCACCATTGGTAGTGCACTCACCGAACAAGAATGGTTGGAGAGCATGTCTAATGATGCTGTTGTCGTAAAGGTGATTGACCTCCTAGCCGGTGTGTGGCCTAGCGACAAAGATTGCCCTTCCGAGTTGGTGCCTTACAAAAGGGTTAAGGATGAGCTATCCTTAGTGGATGGAGTATTAAGGAGAGGGGGTTTGTTGGTGGTTCCTTCATCCATTCGTGATAAGATCTTAAATTTAGCTCATGAGGGCCATCCTGGGATTCGAGCTATGAAACGTAGAGTTAGAAAAGATTTTTGGTGGCCTGCCCTGGATAAGGATGTGGAGCATTATGTTCGTGACTGTTGTGCATGTGTCACGAGTGACAAATCCCAGGTGACTCATCCTTCCCCGATTACACCTGTGGTGGTGAAAAACACTCCTTGGACTAAATTGGCCTTTGACATCGCGGGTCCTTTTGGACTCATTGGGAGTTCTCCAAAGTATGCCCTTGTTCTAATTGACTACATGTCAAAATGGCCAGAGGTCAGATTCGTTGACAATGCTAATTCTTCATCTGTTATCAACTTTTTGCAAGATGTTTTCCTCAAGGAGGGTTTTCCTGAGGAGTTGGTGTCGGATAATGGTACCCAGTTAGTTTCTTGTGAGATGGAGAAATTCCTCAAGGACATAGGTGTCAGTCACATTCTTACTTCTCTTTATCACCCCCGCAGCAATGGCCTGGTTGAGCGCTTCAACCGCGTAATCAAGGAACATCTGCAATTGGCTTTGGTGAATGGGTTGCATTGGCGGCAAGCGGTCAGCAACATGCTTTGGGCTGTGAGGACCACTCCCCATGTTAGTACCGGCATTGTCCCGTTTACCTTACTTAGGGGAAGGGTTGCTGGCTCTAAATTAAACAAGGAATGGATGTCCAGGAGGGAGGTAGACACTAAGAAATTGTCTGTTGTAACTGACGTCAGGGCTGCTGTTCAGGCCAAGTACGACACCAGGCCTGGAGTTCGTTATCCCATTTCCGTTAAGGTGGGGGATTGGGTGAGGGTCAAAAGACCGGGTTTTCTTCGCAAGGGGGAGTCTCGGTTCTCTGCTCCCAAAAGAGTGTCAGCTGTAAGAAATCACGTGGTGGTGTTGGAGAATGGGAAAGTTTGGAACAAGTCTGCTATTTCCATTGTGCCTGAGTCAATGCTGGTCTATGTCAACAAGAGACTTGGTGTTGTTCCTTCCCCAACATCAGTGCCCACCAATACCCACGGGATGGAACCTGTGCATTCCGATCATGTTTCTTCCAGAGCTGTTTCCACCAGATTGAAATTTGTTCCTGTAAGATTCCAAGATTACAAAATGTAGTGATGTTGTTCTTCTGCATAACCTGTTTCCTGTTATCTTCATCTTATTGTTTTTCTTTGCCGAACCTTACTTTCTTGTTTTCATTGTGAAGGAAGGGGGGTGTGTTGGGATCTGTGGAACGCTGCCTCAGGCTCGTGAGGAGCTTGTGTCATCGGGGGGGATTCTACTCTGGAATGTGGAGTCCTTAGGCAGGCAGTTGCTGCCGGGACCTGGAGGACGTCAGATGGAATAAACCGGACACTCACCCTATTTCTGTGTAGTGTCTTCTTTTCACCTGTGTGAGTGACAGTCCAGGATGCTCAAAGAGACACCATGCTCGAAGCCTGTGTGAGTGGCTCAAAGAGACACCCTGCTCAAAGCCTGTGTGAGTGGCAGCTCAGGGTGCTCAAAGAGACACCCTGCTCAAAACCTGTGTGAGTGTCAGTCCAGGATGCTCAAAGAGACACCATGCTCGAAGCCTGTGTGAGTGGCTCAAAGAGACACCCTGCTCAAAGCCTGTGCGAGTGGCAGCCCAGTGTGCTCTATGAGACACCCTGCTCAAAGCCTGTGTGAGTGCCATTCTCTTTTGCTCAAAGAGACACCCTGCTCAAAACCTGTGTGAGGGTCAGTCCCCAGTGCTCAAAGAGACACCCTGCTCAAAACCTGTGTGTGTGTCAGTCCAGGAGGTTTAAAGAGACACCCTGCTCAAAGCCTGTGTGAGTGGCAGCCCAGGGTGCTCAAAGAGACACCCTGCTCAAAGCTTGTGTGAGTGGCAGCCGAGGGTGCTCAAAGAGACACCCTGCTCAAAGTCTGTGTGAGTGGCAGTCCATGGTGCTGAAAGAGACACTCTGCTCAGAGCCTGTGTGAGTGGCTGCCCAGGGTGCTGAAAGAGACACCCTGCTCAAAGCCTGTGCGAGTGGAAGGCCAGGATGCTCAAGGCCTGTGTGAGTGGCTCAAAGAGACACCATGCTCAAAGCCTGTGTGAGCGGCAGTCCCCAGTGCTCAACTAGACACCCTGCTCAAAGCCTGTGTGAGCGGCAGTCCCCAGTGCTCATAGAGACACCCTGCTCAAAGCCTGTGTGATTAGCAGTCCAGGATGCCAGCTCACTTAGTATATGGGATGGTGCAGGTTGCCTACTACCCACAAGCTACTTGCCTACACAGTTTGCAGTCTCACGCCGTTTATAGTAGAATTATCTACCAGGTTACTGAAACTGCGCGATCTCTGTGTGCATATTGCTCCATCGCGTGAAGGTGTCAGGTCTGTGGTTTTACAGGTGTAACTAAGTACCTGGACCACGCCCAAAATGGCCACTGCTTCAAGAGTACAACAGGATTCTAGGGAAGGGTTTATGTCACAGGTGGCCATTTAGGACTATCACAGGGAACCGTGAACATTTATTACAAAGGATAAATATATATTGTAGCTTTTATTTTACTACAATAAATTGCTTTTTGTGATGCTTTTTCATTTAAGTACCATGTTTTTTTTGCGAACAACTACAAATGATTTGTAATATAACATGCCATGTATAATATGCATAAGAAACAGCTTGTTATTCTTATAACCTATACAGTTCTCACCAAACCCTCACACATGCTCTCAGTAGCATTTCGTCTGAACAGTGATCTCTCTTTACATGCATCTGGTGAACTAATGAAAAAGTTACTCTTACTCAGATGTTTGGCAAAGAGTAACATTGAGTCCAGGGAGCCAGTATGAAGAGCATCACTTTTTGGTTTTCTAAATGCGATAGGTGTACCCAAACACGCTCACGGTTCCATAGAACTGAACCTGCACTTCAGTGAAAAAGCCCAGTGACAAAGCCTAACAGGCCCAAACCGCTCTGCTGTGTTCGCAGCTGGTTGCCACCTTGCCTGACTATAGGGCAAGTCTGATCTGAACTGTAGGGCAGATGAGCGTGAGAGAGGACCCATGAAACTTCCGTCTGTTTTTTTTGCTCCTATTGTCATGTAAATCCTACCAATCTGTAGGACCTGCGCATTGTTTGGACAACATAAACTAAGGGCTTGGTGTCAAGATTGATTCCGGACACCCCGCAGGATATGTTGGCCTATAGACCAGCTAGCTCACAGTGCCACCGTAAGCCCCCCTGAGCTACCAGGGAGTGAATGGTTTTCTGGCAACCACTGAACATTACAACCCAACCCCCTCAGGGATTGTGGAAACAGTACAGAACCTTTCGCTCAGTCACTCATGCTCATTTATTCTCAGAGAAATATAAAGAGAATACACATTGGGGCATTTTCAATAATATTTATTAAACCAACGTTATTCTTGCATAAAATACCTGTGCTCCAATGATTAGTAGACAGAAGCAGATAAACGTGGTTACAAGCACCAAAAGCGTAAATAGTTGATATAGTTCTACCATGGTGCAGTAGCGGTCCGTGGTAGGAGTGCCTGCCGGGCGGTGACGTGGGGCGGGGGAGGGGCAGGGTGGGGGGTAGTAAGCCACGGATTACGTCCGAATACAGGTAAGTAAACATTTAAATAAATAAAACGAATTTCGTTGCGTAAACTGCATCGCATTTGGCGATGCAGCGCTCACAACGAAATTCATTTTATTTATTTAAATGTTTACTTACCTGTATTCGGCCGTAATCCGTGGTTTACTACCCCCCACCCTGCTCCTCCCCCACCCCACGTCACCGCCCGGCCGGCACTCCTACCACGGACCGCTACTGCCATGGTGCTAAGCAATGTATATATGCAAGCATACAAACAAGACAGTAATCTAGCGTACTCCTACTATGCGAACCCTACTCTAAGTGTACCTAGAGTGTGTGTAGGTGTAGAGCCAAGAATCCCCCCAAGGGACGATCCAACCATATTACCTGCTGGAATAGAGGGAAGGACCCCGTCTTGGTCAAGAATTGGACACCCCTCACGAGATGTCAGACCGCTCCGTGGTAATTTCGTAGCATGCAAGGACCCTCGTGTCAGCGGAAGCGCCTCCTCTGCTAATCTATCAGGATGCTCATCTTTTATACTAGAAAGCAGCTTTCGATGTGCACATAGATTAGTGAGGTTACAGATATGTAGATAACCCCGTTGCCCCCTGGATGAAGATAGTGATGACATTTCTATGTAGTGCGAAACAAAACCTTTGGCTTTGTGATAATGTTGTGCGAAGCTAGATGTAAAAACAAATTTAGTTTCAGAAAAACGAATCCAACATTGCTGTGCAAATGGTCACAGCTGGAAATGTTATTTGTGAGGGCAATGTAGGAAATGAGCTGCTTCGCTACATGGGCCTAACTCGGGAATATAACACTATACTCTGCACATCTGTTTGTTACACCTCTATTGGGAAGATGTACCATTTCAATGCACTCCCAGGTTTACTACCCATTGTAACCTGGAATTTAATCAAAATCCATAGATGGATGCATGGGAACGCACATGCTCCACCCACGGAACGCCTTCCCAAAGCAGAGTAATACAAGGCAGCAATTTGCGCTAAATTTAGCAACTTAAAAGTAGCATAAATTATAATAACAAGATTTCTGTTCTATTTCTCAACATAATTTAAACATTGTACTGTCCAAAACATATCCAGTATCGATAATTCGATGAGTTTCAATTATTCAGGAGTCTTGCATATGAGTTCAGATTCCAACTTTATTAATTATTTCAAAAACACTTTTTCCATTCAGCCCAGCCAATGCGTTTCGTCCTAAGGTCTATAGAAGACCGATGAAGACTGCATTACAATCAATAGCCCATGTAACCCATGGTCAGGCATCTTGTTAGTTCAATCCAATGAGGTTTAAAGGAGAAGGCGAGTTTTTCAGGGCATGGCAAGTTGTATGGCGATGCTCTTTATAACACCACTGATTTGGATAGCAAATTAAAGGTCTAAGTCTGCAGCTCATGATGTTCACAACAAAATGCAAAAAGAACAACTGACGGACAAAATGTTGAGCAATGTCAAACATTCACCCCAGTACAGAGATCTGGGCCTAAATCCATCGTTTTTTTGCTCCCCATGCCATTCCAGTTTGAACCCAGCCATATGCAAATCAGTCTTGACCCTGTTCCCCATTGGAACCGTCCAGCTAGAACTGCCAGGCCAGGTCCTCCCTGGACCGGAAACAAGCATCCTGGGACCAATTTCAGGGTAACACCCCTCATCAGCCAGGCTAGCTTTATTCCAGTGGCATGGAGAGCACAGGACCCACGTCTGGGCATACCCATCCCACTCGGGGTGACAAATGCAAAAAGAACAACTGATGGACAGAATGTTGAACAATAACAAACATTCACAACAGTATAGAGATCTGGGCCTAAATCCATCATTTTTTTGCTCCCCATGCCATTCCAGTTTGAACCCAGCCATATGCAAATCAGTCTTGACCCGGTTCCCCATGGGAACAGTCCTGCCCGAACTGCCAGGTCAGGTCCTCCCTCGACCTGAAACAAGCATCCTGAGAACACCCAGGCTAACTTGACTACAGTGGCTCATTTTGCCAATGGATTCAAGCTAGCCTGGCTGATGAGGGGTGTTACCCCGAAACCAGTCCCAGGATGCTTCTTTCCGGTTCAGGGAAGACCTGGCTTGGCCGTTCGGGCTGGACTGTTCCCATGAGGCACAGGGTCAGGACTGATTTGCATATAGCTGGGTCTGAACTGAGGTGGCGAAGTGAGCCAACGAACGATGATGGATTCAACCCAGATCTGTGACTGTGGGTGAGTGTCTGAAAAGTTTCAGTGCTCCGTCCATCATCTCCTTGTGTTTGCTTTGTGCGCCCTAGGTTGGCAGGGTATGCCCAGACGTGGGTCCCTTGCTCACTTTGCCACTGGATTCAAGCTAGCCTGGTTGATGAGGGGTGTTACCCCGAAACCGGTCCCAGGATGCTTGTTTTTGGTTCAGGGAAGATCTGGCTTGGCAGTTCGAGCTGGACTTGTTCCCATGAGGCACAGGGTCAAGACTGATTTGCATATAGCTGGGTCTGTACTGAGGTGGCGAAGTGAGCTAAAGAACGATGATGGATTCAACCCAGATCTGTGACTGGGGGTGAGTGTCTGAAAAGTTTCAGTGCTCGGTCCATCTTCTCCTTGTGTTTACATTGGCAATGAGAGCTCGCGACCCACTTCTGGGCATACCCGTCCCACTCGGAGTGACAAATGCAAAAAGAGCAACTGAAAGGACAGAATGTTGAACAATGTCAAACATTCACCACAGTACAGAGATCTGGGCCTAAATCCATTGTTTCTTTGCTCCCCATGCCATTCCAGTTTGAACCAAGCCATATGCAAATCAGTCTTGGGAACAGTTCAGCCCGAACTGCCAGGCCAGGTCCTCCATGCTGAGCAAAAGAACGATGGATTTAACCCAGATCTATTGACTGGGGGTGAATGTTTGATTTGCTCTGCATTACATCCATCATCTGTGTGTCTTTTGTTCACAGCAAAATGACATTAGGAAGGTGGACATTTCTTTGCAGGACTGTGGGAACCTTTCTAATCTTTTTTGAGAAACTGATTCAGTTCTTACATTTGGTAAGGCAATAATGCAGCTCTACTCTAAGTCCTGAGATGTCATCAGTGATGTCACTGACCATGTCATGAGTGATGTAATATGTGAGGTCATAAGCAGTACATTGCGGGGGCGTAAGTTATAGTTAGCTCAGGTAACCATCACTGTTGAATTTCTATCGTTTTGTACGAGTGAAATCTTGGCCTAACTATAACGTCCCTGTAACCTTTGTTTTTTGCAGTGAGTTATATATATATATATATATATATATATATATACATATATATATATACACACACACACACAAGATAACAACACATTAGTGATGTTGGAGATTGATTAATAGGCTTCGCACCAATAATGGAGCCAGTATGGTGTTGTGGTTAATATGGTTAGCAGCAGAAGCTAAAGGCTCAATGTGATTGCATAATGGCTACATATTTGATTTGCCTAATAAGTGAAACACTCACTCAATCAATCATCCGGATTTGTATAGTGCACTAATCACCCAGAGGCTATCCAGGCACTGGGTCCAGGATGCTCGGGCGTCTCACTCAAAAAGCAAAGTCTTGAGTCCCCTTCTAAATTCCTGGAGGGAGGAGTATGTCCTCAGGTGGTAGGGAGGCTGTTCCAGGATTTTGCAGCAAGGTAGGAGAAGGAACAACCTCTACTGCTGCTGCGGTGGATGTGGGGGATGTGAGCGAGGGAGAGAGAGGTGGAGCGCAGGTGTCTGGAGGATCGGTGGAAGTTCAGGAGCTGGTCGATGTACGTTGGTCACTGGTTATGCAGGGCTTTGTAGACGTTTGTCAGGATCTTGAATTGACATCTCATGTGTATGGGGAGTCAGTGGAGTTTCTTCAGGTGGTGGGTGATGTGGGTCTCTTTGGGGTGGTTGAGGATGAGTCTGGGTACTGAGTTCTGGATGGTCTAAAATCTCTTCAAGAGATGCAAAGTGATTCCGTCGTAGAGAGCATTGCTATAGTCCAGGTGGCTGGGTATGAGGGCTTGGGTGGTGGTACATCTGCTGGATAAAGGGAGCCATTTGAAGATCGTATGAAGCATGCAGGGGGTGGGGAAGCAGGCAGAGAAGAGTGTGTTGATCTGGCTCTTCATAGTGAGTTTGCTGTCCAGGATGATTCTGAGGTTATGTGCTTGGTCCTTGAGGGTGGGAGGGGGTCCCAGGTCAGCTGGACACCAGGAGTTGTCCCATGGCAAGGTGTGGTTTCTGAAGATTAGAACTTCCATCTTGTCTGTGTTGAGTTTGAGGCAGTTGTCTTGCCCCCAGTGGGTGATGCTGATCATGCAGCAGTGGAAGTTTGCCTTTGTGATGGAGGGGTCTCGGAGAGTGAGAGGACGATCTGGTTGTCGTCTGCATAGGAGATGATGTTCAGTCCGTGGTTTCTGATGATGTTGGCCAGGGGGGTAATTTCTGTGTTGAAATGGGTGGGGTTGAGGTATGTGCCTTGAGGGATGCTGCAGATGATGTTCTTTGCCTCTGAGGTGAAGGGAGGGAGGTGGACTCTATGAGTTCTTCTGGAAAGGAAGGGTGCAATCCATTTGGGCGTCACCTTGGATGCCGATCTGATGGAGCCTTTTGGTCAGAGTGTGGTGGGAGACGGTGTCAAAAGTCACCAAGAGTTCTAGGAGGATTAGGTGCGGCTGAGTCTCCTTTGTCCAGGAGGGCTCTGATGTCATCCATGGCAGCGATCAGGGAGCTTTCTGTCCTGTGGTTGGAGCGGAATCCGGATTGGGATGCATCCAGAAGATTGTTGTTCTCTAGGTATTGTGTGAGTTGCTGGTTGATGGCCTTTTCAATGGCTTTGGCAGGAAAGGGAAGCAGGGAGATCGGTCTGTAGTTTTTGAGCCCATTAGAGTTGGTGGAAGGTTTCTTGAGGAGGGGTTTGATCTCAGCATGTTTCCAGTCATCCTGGAAGGTGGCTGAAGTGATGGAAGATATCTGTGAGCTTGCTGCTGATGGTGCTATTGCTGAGGTTGAACATGTGGTGTGGGCAGGGGCCCATGGGAGATCCAGAGTGGACTGACTGCATGATGTCGGTGGAGTTCTGTGTGGGGAGCTGGTTCCAGCTGGTGATCCTGTTGTCAACAGGGCCGTCTGTGGGGTAGGAGGGTGAGGGTGTCAGCAGCAATGGGTTGTGGTTCTAAATTTCGGTATATGGTTGAGATTTTGTCGTGGAAGAATTCAGCTAGTGTGTCAAAGAGTTCCTGGGAGGGGTGATGATGTTTTCAGTCACTGAAGGGTTGGAGAAGTCCTTGATGATGCTGAAAAGTTCTTTGCTGTGGTTGGCGCTGGCTTTGATGTGGTTGGCTAAGACATTATGTCTGGTGCCTTTCTGGAGTTTGTGCTACTGACTGAGTTGAAATCTTGAAAGTGGTTTGGTCGGTGGGCTCCTTGGTGGTGCTCCATCTCCTTTCCAGTTGTTTGCGGTTACGTTTGGATGTTCTCAGTTCCGGGGTATACCAGCTTGCTTGTCTGAAGGGTCTGTTTGATTTGGAGGGATTTCTGGGGGGGACGACTCTGTCAGCACTATTGGCGAGCCAGGTTGTGAAGTTTTTGACGACCTGTTCGACGTTCGAGGAGGTGTCGGGGTTGGAGTTGAGGACATTGGTTCATTGGCTCTCGGATACTCTGTTCCAGCTGCGGACAGAGGTGCTAGCCAGCTGGGTGGTGTGGCTGGGGGCTGTTGTGTAGGATAACTGCGTGGTCTGTCCAGGTGAGTTCGGTGGTGTGCCTGTATTTGAATCTGTTGCTGGTGGAGAAGATGTGATCCAGCATTTGTCCAGCGATGTGCGTGGGATCGGCAACTATCTGAGTCAGGCAATTGCTGTTCATGCTGTCCAAAAAGTTGGCAGTGTTGGCGTTGTTGGACTCTTTGAGGTGAAAATTGAGGTCTTCAAGGAAAATGTAGCGTTTGGTGTCGATGGCTTGGGGGTGATGAAATTGGGGATGGTGTTGCAGAACTCAGGGCGGGGTCCTGGGGGTCTGTAGGCCAGGGTGCTTTTGATGATGGTTTTGCTGTCAATTCTGAGCTGGAAGTTGCTGTGTTCCATGATCGAGGTGTTGTCGTCTGTGGTGGTGGTGCAGTGGATGGATTCCTTGTGGATGATGGCTAGTCCGCCTCTGTGTTTGTCGATGCAGTCGCGGTGTACAATCTTGGAATCAAGGGGCATTGCCGTGGCGATTTCGGGTGCAGAGTCCTGATGAAGGACTCTAGAAATTATGAGCAGTCCTGAAACCTTGACACACTTGTCTTAAAAGGGCTATAAAATAGAATTTAAATGAGAAAAAGGTGATGGATATTGTTTGTAATAATGAACTGAGAAGGGCTAGATTGCACTGGTAATGATGCCTAAGACATTCCTCTTGCCTAATGGCAGCAATACAAATTTGACTCAAAGGCATATGCAATAGTTAATTTTTAGTAGTTGTATGCCGAAAAGTAATATCTTTGCATCTTTTGTTAATGATTTCTAGTTAGTAATGAATATTCTTCAAATCAATCCGTGGACTTGAAATGTTTCTTTCGCACTTTATAATAACATCCCCCTTTGAGTCTTTGCAGATTAGTCTGAGGTCCTTTGCTGACTCAAATGATAATCACCTGAATTTTTGTGATGTTTCCATTTTTTCCCTCGGACAGCGGTTCCACGTACTTCAACATGTGCAGTTACAGTACAAAGTTTGTCCCAAGGTTGAAGAGGGTCATAGTGTGTTATATTCAGATTCATTTTGATGGAACTAAAACTCCTCGAAATTCAAGCAGACTTTACTTATTTCCTACCTTCTTATTTTCATCCTCCTGGACTGATAAAAAAGCATGGGAGGCGATTCATATTTTGCTGTAGCAATTGAACTTCTGATCTGCTTTGCTTTGTTTTTTAGTAGCATAAACCTGAATATGTGAGCACCAGTCCTTGGTGATATTTCCTGCGTTTGTCAACATTGTCTTTTTTGTTTTTAAGAATACAATTTATATATACTTTTTGACCTCCACTTTAGACAACTTGTGCCCCCATTACAAGAAGAGAGGAGCAGAATCCACATGTGGGATGCTGCCCTGCACTTTAATCTTCGGGCCGCTGTTGCCCCACCTGGATTTCCAGGGTGTGGTAATACTGTACCCAATTGTACCAGCCAGTAAAGTCACTTTGGGGAAAAGGCGGCATTGCAGCTGAGACCAGTTTCTCAGCTCACTCCTGATTTTCAGCCAATGTAAGGGGGTGTATGTCAAGCTCTCCTAGGCCAGGGGACATTCTCCCCTGCGCTCCAACCCCCTTACAATACTCGTTGGTTCCTGCACACAGAGGTCATGCAGACATTCACCAACTGCTCAGGCCAAGTGGTAAATGTGTGGATTAAACCCTGTGCATCAGAAATAATGTGCAGAATCCTATCATGTCACCCAAGGCTTTCACTATTATTTCCTATTCCAAGGGGTCTAGCTTATAACTGAGTGAATTCTGTGTAGAAGTTCCATCTGGTATCAGCAATTCTGGCTACCCAGAACCTACAAACAGAATTCTTTGAAACTCATAATTGGGGTCTTAGAAGACATACCACTGTATGAGGAGGGGGCAGGACCTTGGAGAAAGGTGGGCCTTGTGCCGGGAAGTACCTAAGAGGCCCTTTTGTCTCATCCTCCCACCATCCCCCCTCCCCCCAAAAAAATAAAATGCTTGCTGAGGCTGGTGCTGATGCCCTGGTGTAATTTTGCTCCCTTAATGGACAATGCAAAGCCCCAAAGGACAAGCTGGAAATCCACTCTTTGCAGTGGTTTCCAGCTTGTTTTCCCTGCTATAGTGTGATATCAGCTTCTCACCGAGTGACTGTGTGAAGGGAGCCGATATTGTGTGACACACAGTGGTACTGTATGAGTTGGCAGGTCTTTCTTAGCATTTAAAAGTCTATCAGCATCTGGTCATCTGATCATAAAATCATCTGTAACATTTTGACCTCACAATGCTTTAGTCCACAAAAGACAGATTATATCTTAAGCTATTGTGATTTCACCACCTGCCAATACACCTGACTGCTGAAAAAATTCCTATTTTATAGGCCTCCCATGATGGCTTCTAATATTTTGATTGATCTAGGAATTTTTGTTGCGCTTCCGGCGAGACTAGCTGCATTTATTCGCAGTTGAACATAGCTAGTGTACTTTTCACAACTGTACACTTATATAGCATAATGAACATGTTATGTTATATTTCAGAGAAACACAGTGACAGTACGCCCCAAGGTATCCAAGTAGGTCAGACCCATAGTATGTGCATGCCTTAATGCATTCTGCTACAAGTACTTTGACCTATAGGTATATACATCAATACCTCTACTGCGTCACTATGGTCCTTCCATACTCAGAATATATCCTGCATGTATTTGAACTTTGTGTTGCCTGGAGATTCTCCTTGCGGTCCTAAGAGCCCCTTGCGGGCTGACTCCTATAATTGAGACTGCAGTGGATTTGGGAGGGTTTAGCAGTCAGTCAGACTGTGTTTATGGCTGCATACCGCTTCCACATCTAGCGACTAACAAAAACACGCTGTCACCATCTTCGATGGTGTGAGGTGAAGATTCCATTGGGAAGGACACCACACCACTCCTTTCAAGGTTCACTCCCAAGGCAGAGATGGAGTCAAAGGAGGGGAAGGCACCTTGGAAGGACTACCAAAGAACCTCACACATGATTCTCACCTACCACGTTCAATTGCTTATATTTGGAGAAGGAAAGCGGGACTAACAGGAAAAGGCAGGTGGGACCAACCACACCCACAATACATTGCCCAACCAGCCTGGGATTACCCATTCTGTCTCCCTATATAAAAGACCACCAACTGTCAGTAAGGGTCGACAGATGAGACTGACAGGACAGAAGCTGATGTTCCATTCATTTCCTTCGCAACTGCTGAACAGAATTACATCAAATTTGGCAGGAAGCAAGATCTTGGTCCACAGATTGTGCATTTTGTGATCTGATGTAAATTCATTCAGTAGTTTTTGAGAAATTAAGGTTAAAAAATAATAGTATATCCGGACGGTTGGGTCTGCAGAAGGCTTGAGAAAAAATAAGAATAGAGCATTCTGGCTGGCCCAGGAAGCTTTATTCCACTTAGGCCATCTTGCTCACATGAGTGTCAGACTACCGCGGGAGCGAACGCTCTGAATGTCCCCCCTCCCTATTTTGAATAATTTTGACCCTGGGGGTGGGCTCCCTGGTGCCTTTAGAGGCTTGGGAAAGGGACTGTGTGGTACCCTTCCCTATTTTTACAAATGTTGGCCCTGGGGAATGGGGTCCCCAGGGCCTAACAAGGCTCAAGGAGGGGGGCCATGTGGCCCCCACCCCCCCCTTTCATTATAAAGTGCCCTAGGGGATGGGTCCCTAGGGCCTAACAAGGCTCTGGGAGGAAGGCCACGTGCCCCTGTCCCCTTCAATTTAAAAAAAAAGGGCCTGCAGAATGGGTCCACAGGGACTAACAAAGCTTGGGGAGGGAGGTCACACGTCCCCCCACCCCTTTATTTTAAGTAGTGACCTTGGGGGATATGATTCCCAGGGCCTAACAAAGCTCGGGAGGGAGGGCCATGCAGCCTCCCTCCCCTTTAATTGTAGTAGTGGCCCTGAGGGATGGACTCCCCAGGGCCTAACAAGGCTTGGGGGCTGCATGGCCCTCCTCCCCTTTACTTTAAGTAGTAGCCCTGAACGATGTGGTCCCCAGGCCCTAATAAGGCTTGGGGAGGGGGTCCATGCAGCCCCCCTCCCCTTTAATAATAAAAAAGGCCCCGGGGATTGGGTCCCAGGGCCTAATAAGGCTCGGGAAGGAGGGGCACACAGCCCTTCCCTTTAAAAAAAAATAAACCCTGGGGGATGGCATGTCCAGGGCCTAATAATGATGGGAAGGGTGGCTACTTGGCCCCCCTCTCCTTCAAAAATAAAAGGACCTAGAGGATGGGGTCTCCTTTTTTTTAATGGCCTTGTAAATATGGGCCCCTTTCTCGCATTACTCTGCGTGAAAAGGGCGTTTCATTGGTGTTGCTGTGGGGGTTTCCCACGCAACATCCATGGAACCTGACACATTCCCAGATTTACAAAGAGTCGTAAACCTAGGAATGCGTCAGAATCCTACACCTCCCTCGGGAAGGCGTAGGAGTGGCGCAACGAGTAGAAAGTCTTTTATTTCTCCTAGTTTTTCGCTCATTCTGCAGCACACATAGAATGAGCAAATTGCCTTTAATGATTATTTATGAGCAGGAAGGTGTCCCTTCCTGCACATAAACAATCATCCAGCCGCGGCCGCTGCAGGTAAGAGCGGTGGGGCCGGCTGGGGGGGGGGGGGTTTCGAGAGACGACCACAAGGGAAAATTAAATAAACAATACATTTTCCCTCATGGTCATCTCTCGAAATCCCCCTCAACCGGCCCCACCGCTCTTACCTGCAAGCCGTGGCTGCAATCATCCCTGTAATGCAGGCACCCTTGCAGCATGGCGCAAGGGTGTCTGCCATGGCGCACGGCTGCTGTTTGTGCGCCGGCGCAGGGGAAAAGGACAGGAATGCGCCTTACTTTGTAGATATGGAACATTCCTGCCCTTTTATTTTGATGCACGGCAGCACAGCAGGAAGTCTTGCCGCGCTGTGGTGTATCAAAACATAGTAAATGAGGTCCTTTATTCAGTTAATTAATACCATAAAAGTACACACAGTAAAATCGAGCATGAACATAAAATCATCTTAAATAAATATATAAACAACCCCTAAAATCTCAATCATAAAAATATCACAGTGCATCTAGTAAAATCATTACCAAACAGTGCAACAAATTATACATAAAGCCCATATGTACAAATGTTTAAACAGCCCGTCTTTTCCTCTTCCTAATAGCCACAACTAAAAACACTTGCAATACTAAAGCATTCCAGGGGACTATTTAACATTTGGAGGTATATTAATAAAGGTCTTACTTGCAAAAAACCTTTGTCTTTTAATTATTGGTGGGCGAAGCTCACGGAGTTGCACTATGAGGAATTCCGCGGAGTTGCGTAAAAACTCAGTGGAATTCCGCGGAGTTCCATGAGCGGGTGGAGTTGCTGCACTCGCCCACCCCTGTTTAAGATGACCACCACCGGGCTATTGCGATACATATGTTGTAACCTAGACAGTCATATCATTGCATTTGTCACAGGCCTACATCGTGTAAATATCAGATGCAACTTTTGAACTCTAGTTTTTATTCAGGCGAAGTTATCAGAGGATCAGTGCTTGCGCACTTTTCACTCCTAAATGTACCGATGCTAAACTTCGGGAAAGTGAAGCCTGCAAGTCCGCAATCTGCATGTCGCCACTAAAATGACAGCTACCCATGCCATCCAAATTACTGATGCAGACACACACACTGTCTCTCCCAGAAACATCCAGGCTATTAGGTACACAGACTTATTGCACTGTTACGAAGTACACAGGAAAGCACTGCACACTGACACATGCAAAAACCTCTCCACCACCAAAGCACCGAGGTGCATCACATGCCACTTGTGATCAGGACAGCAAAGTTCACAATGACAGTCGTCAAGGATAACAGGCACATTGTCTGAGCTGAGTGACAGTGCTGTGCGCGCTACACACAAACTTCTACTTCCGTCATGAGGAAGGCGGGGCGTCGCCTGGTGCCTGTGGGAGCGTGTACGTTGCAGGTTACACCGGAATGCTTGCAATCTGGTAACGATGTTCTCATGCATGTCTAACAACCTCTTTTTACAACTGCATCCTGATTATTTTGTGTATTGAAGACCTCTTATATTTTGAGAAACTTGTAGATACGAAAATTTTAGAAGAACAGCTTTTTGAAGAGTGGCCACGCAAAGGCACCATGCTTCGCTGACAAAACATTGATATGCCTCTGTCAATGAAGCTTTCATAATTAGATGCACCGCACACATTCACAGCTCCGATGACAGAGGCCTTGTGTTGTGTTAACAACTCCACAACGGCTGCCACTCAGCGCTGTGCGCACCTATCCTCCTTGTCTTAGCTTTAGCGTGCTCAGTGCTCACTGCTCATAAATCCGGTGCTGACTCAGTCTTTTTTTTCCTCACTGTGATGTGTGTGTTTTTATTAGGTCTCGCCTAGCGTTGCAGCGCGCATGCGCTGCTCGCTCTGCGAGGGCTATTGTGATCGAGGAGATTTGAGAAGGGGACTTGAAGCCCCGCCCCTCATTTTCATTGGCTGGCATCATCGTTTATGTAAAACGGTGGCCTCCCATTGAAACTGAGGCTTTTTTGTTTACGACCCTGTCTCCTTTTCGTCCGGCCCATCCGGACTGGATTGTCTGCTTGCCGGCTGTCGTGACTGAATTTCTTATCTATAGGGGGCGTGTATGTTTATGAGTTACGGGTGTCATAGCCCGGCCTCAGCTGCCCCGGGGTGCTGCCGCGGTGTTCACTGAGTCACAGATGCATGTACTGCAACTCCTGTTAGAGCCACCCGACTCCCCGAGTGAAAATATACTCCTTAACAACTCAGCACAAAAGAATTCCCGACCCTCTCCAAACTGTCATGCGATCTAAACTCACGGACGCCGAGGAGCTACAGGTCCCTGCTTCGCTTTCCACGGATGAGCTCCCGTCCATGCTCTTTAGTACGGTCCTTATGTGTACCGACCCCCTCACCCGGATCTGTTTCTTTCCCGCGAGCTGTACAGCTTGAATGAAAAAGGGGCGGGGCCACTGAATGTGAATTAGTTTGCTGTGGCTTTGCAAATGCTTGTTCACAGAGTCACAGATGCATGTACTGCAACTCCTGTTAGAGCCACCCTATTCCTCGAGTGAAAATATACTCCTTAACAACTCAGCACAAAAGAATTCCCGACCCTCTCCAAAGTGTCATGCGATCTAAACTCACGGATGCCGAGGAGCTTCAGGTCCCTGCTTCGCTTTCCACGCATGAGCTCCCGTCCATGCTCTTTAGTGCGGTCCTTGTATGTACCGACCCCCTCACCCGGATCTGTTTCTTTCCCACGAGCTTTACAGCTTGAATGAAAAAGGGGCGGGCCACTGAATGTGAATTAGTTTGCTGTGGCTTTAGACTTGGGATAAAAAGGTATGGGTGGGGCAAACGTACGGTTGTGTGGTCACAAATGTGTGATCTACAATATGATATCCTCAAACCCCATTGTTGGAGTGGCTGTGGCCATATAACTATGGGCGCAGCCGAAGCAGGGAAGGGGGCTGTTTTCTACCAAAGTGATAGTGAGTCGTGGAACTCAGGGCGCGTATTTACATTTAGTGCTTGTTTGCGGTGATGGCAACTTATCATTCATTTCTGTCTGCGATTTGAGTTCAGTCACAGCATATGAATGCATCTTTTTTGCTTTTTTAACAGTGCAACTGCAGCTCACTTGGGGAAACAAAAACACTCATACCATATGATCTACACTGATACCGCAAGCTCCATTTGAAAATCCTAGCTGTGGGTCTGCTGTTGGTCAAAGAGAACTTTTTAAACTATTCCTAGCAACATTTATTTACTCTGGACGGAATGTGCACACGGGGAGAAGAAATAGTAACCTTCCAAAATGTTGACGGAGATAAAGGAAGAAGGAGAACAAATGTTGAAAATCACGGAGGATTCTAGGTCACAAATAGAACCGGTATATGATATATGATATCGCAGTGCTTAATTTTTGCCGGTGCCTGCGGGCGGTGGGAAGCGGTATTAATTTTTGGGGCCGAGAACTTATTTTTTCTTGCTCATTCTTTGACCAAAGTAATAATGCTAAACCACTAATCTCGGGTTATTCGGTAGCGACCTACTAGTTTTAACAAGCATTTGCAATGCAATAGGTCTCGCATTTACGCGAGTTTGAGCTATTGGCATTGTGAAGGAATCACCATTTGAATCTTGAGAGTGCATTATTGTCGCGTTGCGATTGAAATTTGTTGAATTTGCAATACCGGGTGCTCTCCGGGTGCATGCACCACCCTCCACGGGTCTGTGGTCTCTATGGAGCAGTGCGAAAGGGAATATATATATATATATATATATATATTTATTTATTTACAGTTTCTGGGTGAAAGGAGAGTTGCCCGGCACTAACTAGAATATCAGTTCACTGGTCCCCACCAGTGTATTAATAATATATAAATAACAATACTGAGACAGTTCCAGTATCAAATAATGAACATTATTTCGATTGTTTCTTGTATACTTTCTTTATTTGATCTCTTGGTGAATCTCTTTCTAGAGCTTATACAGCCTACAGCCAATATGTGTTTCGCGCACACTGCGCTTCTTCAGGGCTGTTAAAACATGAAGAAATACAAATCAATAAATATTTAATTCAACTAGTGCATCATATTCTATACAGACAAACTTAATACATACATAAACAGAAATTGTGTTATAATAATTACCAACAGAACAGAATCTTGTACAATGCATTCTAATAATATCACACGGGTATTTCCCAAAGTGCAATGTCGTTGTACTTCCCCATCAATGCCATAAACATTTATCATACAGAAGTACAGTGTCATATCTCAGTTCAATCTGCAAACCCTACCCTAGGGAACCCAATTGTAACTCAGTCTGTTGTTTAGTATTTGCAGCAGTGACCCATGTGAACCTGGTTACCTGTAGCTCTCATACTTAAATTTTGTTTATAATTCAGTGATCAGTTACATTATATGAAAGGCTTCCTTCTCAAGCACTATATCCAGGCAAAATATGTCTTTTGGACTTGAAATTTGATAATCGTTTCCAATGGCTCTCTGTAATCAGTAATTATAAAAAACTAATATATTTCCAAAATAAAATATGATCCCGAATGACTCATTAATACCATCATGTATAGATGCTGCACACTTACTTTAGTGTTAATTTGCTTAGTAGATTCCTCTTTTAGCTAGATTCTTCTTGCACTTAAGTTATTCATATGTAGATATTCAGCATCTTCCTGAATTGTCTCTTCTTTGATAGTAATGACCTATTGAAATACATAATTATACCTAACCTAAGTACTTCTGTGATGTTCATATTTTCCTCATTCCTATGGTTTCTCAAAGTTCATGTAATAGCCCTTTCTCACCTTTGTAGATTAAATTGTCTTCATATGCTCTGTCCCAGGTTGCACCTGATTTATGTTTCCGACCTTATCCATGCATTCCCCATGATACGGGATACTGTAAGGAATAATTATGACATTCTAAAATTTCTGTCTCAATTACTCAAAATCAACAATCTACATCATTATATTTAATAACCCCTACTGATAAAACTCTGTCAACATAGTACCAGTTTACCCATGAGGAGGAGTTGGTCCAACCCCTAAAATGTGTAAAAGAGTCTTCAAACAAATTACCAGCAACAATCGTAAAGCGATTGTGTGTCGGGCCTGCAAGTCTGCACCAATCTCATTACCTACTGGCGATAGCCAGTCGGAAGTTATAGTTAGGACCTAATTCCCATAGATGAAGTGTTTTCTGTTTTGCCAATAACTTTGGCGTTGTTTGACGAATCTCCACGAAATTTTCAAAAGTAGTTTGCCACTCACTTCAGCTGCTGGCTGGAAAGTTCTCGGGTGGTTCGTCAAGCGCGGCCAAGAAAAAGGAGGGGGGTCCCAAAACGTGTTTTCCCCATTCAATTTCCTATAGGGATTTTGAACCCAACTGTAGCCCGGATCGCTGTACGGATTTACACCAAATTTGGCAGAAAGCTAGATCTTGG
Source organism: Calotriton arnoldi (assembly GCA_963921515.1). NCBI lineage: Eukaryota > Metazoa > Chordata > Amphibia > Caudata > Salamandridae > Calotriton > Calotriton arnoldi. The sequence goes on along the minus strand of CAWUFW010006003.1, from coordinate 401,361 downwards.
TCCACAAAGATCTCCTTTTGTAATTTGGTGTAAATCCATTCAGTAGTTTCGGAGTTATTAAAGGAAAAATAAATATAGATATCTAGGGACGTGGATCATTTTCGGATCCACTCGTGGGGGATCCGCAGACCCTGGAGAAAAGCAAAGCTCTGATTGGCTGGTCGCAACCTGACAGGAAAGTTGTGGCCGCCATTTTCTTTCTCGCTTGGGCTGGGGGGGGCACATAGGGAGCCCTGATGGGTAAGAAATTGCCCATTTTTATTTTTTGGCCAAACCGCTGATCCAGAGCTCAGCACGACTACCAGTGTAAATCCACAATAGATCCATGGATATAAAGTAAACTTGATAAAAAAATACACCCATTCACACACGAAGCACCCGCCACACAGCATGGGGCTGAGTGCATGCAGAGGGGTTGGCCATGTGTGACTGTGGCTGTATTAAGGTATGGTAATTATATATTACTTTTCGTTTAAAAACCATGGAAATTCACTAAGAAAACCAAAGGTTACTGGGACATTATAGTGAGGTTGATGTTTTACCCATACAAAACCATAGAAATTCAGCAATTATAGTTATACTTATAGTTATACTTACCTAAACATGCCGTTAAGTAGCTTTAGGCCACAAGTTATAGTTCCTAAACACAAGTTTAATTAAAGTATAACTATAACTGCTGAATTTCTATGTTTCTATGGTTTTCTATGGGTAAAACGTCAACCTAACTATAATGTCCCTGTAACCTTTGATTTTCTCAGTGAATATATATATATATATGTGTGTGCCTTTTGGCAGCCATCGATGCAGTCTCCTACCACACACTCATCACAAGGCTGCACAAGATAGGCATACAAGGAGCTGCTCTCAGATGGATCACTTCTTTCCTTACCGGAAGTACACAAAAAGTCTACCTTGCCCTCTTCACCTCCGAACCCAAGGAAATCATCTGTGGAGTACCCCAAGGATCCTTGCTCAGCCCCACCCTCTCCAACACTTATATGACACCTCTGGCCAGCATCGCCAAAACCATGGACTCACCTTCATATCCTCCACCAACAACACACAACTCATCCTCTCCCTCTCAGAAGAAGCCACCAAGACCAACTTCCACAACTGCATGACAGACATTGCCAAGTGGATGAAGGACAACTACCTGAAGCTCAAGACGGACTAGCCAGAGGTAATGATTTTCGGAAGCAAAAGCTTCCCATGGGATTCATCCTAGTGACCCTCAGAACTCGGACCTACTCCTTCCTGCACTGACCATGCTAGGAACCTAGGCATCATTCTGGACAACAAGCTAACCATGATGACTTATGTCAACTCCATCTCCTCCTCCTGCTTCTTCATTCTCCGCATGCATTGTAAGATATTCAAATGGCTACCCCAAAGCTCAAGATGTATCATCACACAGGCCTTCTTCTCCAGCCGAAAGGGCCACGGCACTGTTCTCCATGCAGAGATCGCAGTTAACCTCCCCTGACGACTACAGACCATACAGAACACCACAGCCAGACCCCTCCTGGATCTCCCTAGATGAACCCACATCACCCCCTACCTCAGGGAACTTCACTGGCTCCATGTAGAGAAAAGATGCCAGTGCAAGCGCCTGACCCATGCATACAATGCCCTACACAACTGCGGACCCACCTACTTGAACTACAACCTGAACTTCCATCAGCCCACCAGACTCCTCCGCTCCACATCCCTTTCTGTAACCCTCGCACCCTGCATCTGGCATACCAGTAGTGATTTTCACTCCGTCTCATACCTAGCTGCAATAACATGGAACGAGCTACCGTTTCATCTATGGGCCTCCCCATCTCTCCCAGAGTTTCAAAAGTCCCTGAAGACCTGGCTATTCAGCTAATCAACTGGACCCTGCCAGCACCTAGCTATCCTCATAGATGACAAGAAGCGCTCTACAAATCTACTGATTGATTGAGTGATTGTGTGCGTGTGTATCTGTGTGTGTGTATATATATCTATATATGTATATTGGGGATTTACATTATTGTTATGTATTTTTGTTTTCGGTTTAGTTCTCACATTGTGTTATTACTTGAGTTCATTATCGTAATATGATTTTGGATACAACAATTGGACACTTTGTAAATTACGGGTGACAAATTGTATGAATTAGAGGGTGCGTTAAAGGGATTATACCTTGCTCTTTTCCAGTGGAACTACAAATTGAGTACTTTAGTGTTGACACTAATTACTTGTTATCTTTTTTGAAAGAATTCCTGGGGACAGTGATCCCGACTGGAAGATAGCCACTACTCACCTTTAAGAGCACAAGGGGCAGAAGTTCGTTCTCCTTACGATGTACCACCTTCCCCCTCTTTTTGAAGTCACCTTTATTAACAGTGAGTCACATGTGTAGAACGACTAAACTAGGATGCTTCAGTCTTTGATATGGACTTCTGATCTCAGGTACTATACCGATCATTCGCTAAGGTTTTAGTGTAATTAACATCCGAATAATTACAACAGCTGGTCTTCATAATAGTACTATACCGTCACTGCCAACTCACCTTTTGCGACCACTGCACATGTCCGGGTCCTGCACATATGGGTACTTTACCCTGCACTCACGTTGGAAGTTGACAACGTCTCTCACACACTGCTGGGAACTCCCAATCTCTTAAGCGTGGGAGTTCCGTAAACATGTCACGTGTCCTACTGTCTGACTGATAGACATTCATGACATTCAGCACTTTCGATGGGGCAGACCACCTTTGCACTGCAACGAGTAACCGGAGACAATGTGTAAATAGCATACACGCAGGACTTGCTGCGATATGAATGTGATTATATAAATACTTCATTGTTGGTCTATGCTCACACTGACATACTTGTAAAATAATTGTGTTGGATCAATAAAATATTGAATTTATGAAATTACGCAATGTATCAAGAACACTTGGTTAACTGGCAATGAATTAATTGTTCAGATGAAATTGATTTAATTTATTATTTGTGTAATCATTGTGCACATTTAACCCCATACAGTCTTTTCACTATGCCTATGTTGCACGCTGCGTCGTGCATGACGCTACGGCTATATGCTTACCTGAACTCTGAACCTGGTCATGTGACTAAGACCCCGAGAGGGTCGAAACGCGTCGTTTTTGTGCCATCAAACCATCACCTGCTTGAATTTCTACTTTTGGAGTGGCTCGTTCTTCTCATCTTACCAGTATGAGAGAAAACTGTTGCGATATATATATATATATATACATACATATACAAACTCGAAACGCGTCGGCAAGGAGGAAAGCTGCATTACTCACCTGCTTTCGAATCATATCCATACCTGATGAAATAAAGGCTGGTTACCTCGTGGAAGCTCGAGTGCGTCTCTAAGTGAGCGAACCTGTGTGTTGAAAATAATCCAGGCGGAGGCTCATCCGCCAGAGACTGCACCACCCAAGGATTGTAAGGGGGCCACAAAGCACGGATACACCATCTTGAATGTGGGGCTGAAACGCAGGATGAGGATATGTCAGAGTGCGGGGGTCCACTTAGGACTTAAACCAGCAGTAATTAGTGCGCTTTATTTTTTGTGTATTTTAGGGAACTACGACTCCCACAAGTCTCTGTAATGCATCCATTGAGGGCGGGACTTTGTATATATAATGGGAGCCCAACCCACCACAGCACGAACTTTCCACAAGCCCTGGAAGAAGAGGAAACTCGAAACGCGTCGGCAAGGAGGAAAGCTGCATTACTCACCTGCTTTCAAATCATATCCATACCTGATGAAATAAAGGTTGGTTACCTCGTGGAAGCTCGAGTGCGTCTCTAAGTGAGCGAACCTGTGTGTTGAACATAATCCAGGCGGAGGCTCATCCGCCAGAGACTGCACCACCCAAGGATTGTAAGGGGGCCACAAAGCACGGATACACCGTCTTGAATGTGGGGCTGAAACGCAGGATGAGGATATGTCAGAGTGCGGGGGTCCACTTATGACTTAAACCAGCAGTAATTAGTGCGCTTTATTTTTTGTGTAATTTAGGGAACTACGACTCCCACAAGTCTCCGTAATGCATCCATTGAGGGCGGGACTTTGTATATATAATGGGAGCCCAACCCACCACAGCACGAACTTTCCACAAGCCCTGGAAGAAGAGGAAACTCGAAACGCGTCGGCAAGGAGGAAAGCTGCATTACTCACCTGCTTTCGAATCATATCCATACCTGATGAAATAAAGGCTGGTTACCTCGTGGAAGCTCGAGTGCGTCTCTAAGTGAGCGAACCTGTGTGTTGAACATATACATATATATGCACACTCCACTTCCGATTCCTTCATACAAAACAGACACCGACACAGGGACTGGGTTTCCAATTACTTCTGCATTTTATTTTCCGCTGTTACGCGTTTCGGCATTGCTGCCTTGCTCACACAACTAGCGTTTTCACATTTCCTCATTAAAATTCAGGAACTTCTGGTCACATGGTTCTCTTCTTCGACAGCCATGGAAAACAGACTCCGCACCCATCTTTCGCATCAAGAGATCTTTACGTTTTAAGAATCTCTCCCCGAATTTTATGAAAACCATTTCTGGTAAATAAATATTAACATAAATAAATAAACAGTGTCCGGGTGCTCCTTTTCTATTGTTAATTAATTTGACATGGTTGCATCACGATGTGTTGACCAATTTCTATCACATCTTCAAAAATGGGAATCAGAGTTGAGTTTATCGTTATATTAGTGCCACAATTTATAAATGAAAGTGCATATGCTTTATACCACAAAATCATGAATGTCCAAAATAGATAACCTTGATGAATTTTAGGTTAAAAATGGACATGAAATTATGGTTAAAAGCTGATAAAATGACCCAGGTAATTCTCACAAAGTCACAATTCCCCTAAATAATGTATGTCATAAAAGTGCCATTGTGCAAAGTGCAAATGCTCCAATATTTCCAAGGCTCTGCCATGGCCTTTCACAAGAGTTAGCCCGCTTACTGCCCATTGGAGCATTATTTTAACTCCCTGCCTCCATTATTTTTTATGGGAGTGTGTTTCAGTACCTGTGAGTGGTTATATGGGGTGCTAAACCTACTCCAAGGCTGCAGTACACTTACAATGGTTTTACATGTGTGAAACTGTCCTCAGAGAAGGGGGGCGCTAGAGGGCGCACGGCAAAATGGCCGCACTGCTGTGAGGCTCTGCCCGGCCGAGCTGAAATCCGCCCATTATCTGCTGCCTTACGGGTCAAATGTGCCCATAAATCACGGGAGTGCTTCCCGGAACCCAGGCGACACCATATGGCGAGGTTGCTGGACCTGAGGCGCTGCTGAATACACGCTGGCGGCGACTCCGGGTGTGGATGCTGTGACCTGGAAAATGGCGACCGCTGCTGTGAGATAGGCCTCGCTGGGCCGGTGCGCTGTGCAACTGCCCTGCAACATATTGCCTCCTGTGACTAGCGACGCCCGGAGCCGGACACTGCTGAGGCGGCGACCCCCCCCTGGGGACGCCGGGAGCTTAGTAAAGGAGTTGTGCGGTGGTGTGGCGGAGAAGTAATCGACTGCGGGGCCCGACGCTGCGGAGGTGTAATCGACGGCGCAGACATTCGCTGAGGCTCCCTTTGGTATCGGACGCCCGCCGGCGCTGGTTGCGGTGAGTGGGGTACGCGGCTGGGCCTGGGCTACAGCTGCGTAGGTGGGTGCGGGCCCGGGCCTGGGCTGCGGCCTGCAAGCTGTGGCTGGTGTGGGGCGTAGGGGATCTTGGCTGTTTCTGTAGCGGAGGAGCCGCGGGCGAGATCGCTGTCTGCCTGCTGCCGCCTGGCATTGGGCTGCGCTGGGTGCCGACCTTCCTGGGAGTCTGCGGCGGATACCTCACCGGCTCAGTGTGAGATCTTGGAGCCCCATCACCATTCCCTCTTGACTCACTTGACAGGCTTGTACTGGAGGGGTCCCCTATGCTGGCTGAGGTTTGAGGCCCGGTGAGTGACGCTGCAGCCTTCCTAGCCCCCTGCTGTATCTGCGTTCTGCGGCGGCGGCAGTGCTGCCTGAATTACCTTGGGTGCCGGGCAGCGCACTGACGGCTGGCTGCCGTGCTGTGGTGGCACACCATTGGGGACTACACCTTGACCGTGGGCTGGGCTGCATTGGCCTTGATACCCTCCGTGGGGGGTGTGCGGGTGTAACATGGGGAAGACGGATAAGTCGCAGCCACGTCTGACTTTTGACCTGCGCAAGCCCGCAAAAACTCCACAGAAGGCAGCCTCTGATTCGGAGGCAGATGCGCAGGCGGACGGCCCTCCCACGCTGGAAAGCACGTTGCTAGCCATGCAACGCTCTCTACAAGCCATCGAGGGCACGATGGCCTCGGTCAACCACCGCCTTGACCACGTGTCCTCCCAGTTGGAGAAACAAAATGCGCGCATGGGGGAGGTGGAGCAGAGGGTGTCGGACACTGAGGATGGCTTGAGCACCGTAGCAGAAAAGGCGCTGAACATGGAAAAAATACTAGCCCTAATTCAAGCCAAAAATGAGGAGCTGGAAGCGCGATCGAGGCACAGTAATATTCGTATCACTGGCCTGCCGGAGTCCACAAATGTGGGGAAAATGGAGACGTATATTGAGGGCCTGGTTTCGGAGATCTTTGGGTCGGAACACCTTTCCAGAATGTTTATTGTGGAGCGAGCCCACCGCTCACTGGCTGCCCGCCCGGCCCTGGGGGCTCCGCCCCGCCCCATTATTGCCGGGATCCTTAATTACAGGGACCGGGACACTATCTTAAGGCTGGCCAGAGAGAAGGGTCCAATAGTACATCAAGGCAACGCTCTCTCCTTTTTCCCTGGCTTTACGGTGGCAGTACAAGCGGCCCGCCGTGAATTTGGCTCCGTAAAAAAGCTCTTGCAGGCAGATGGGGTCCCGTATGCCATGCTGTATCCGGCCCGTCTCCGCATTGGCGGGGATGGTAACTGTAAGATTTTTTCATCTCCCAAGGCCGCGATGGAGCACGCTAAGCAATTGAAGCGACGGAGACAAGAGTCTGGTACTGCCCCTGAGGACGAGTAGGGACAGTGTGCTTTGAACACTCTCTCGAACTGGCACATTTATTAGGTTTCTTACATTGTATTCTGTATGATGGGTGCCCAACTATACTGGAACCTGCTGACTGTATGTAACATGTGTCATTATGCCTCAATGTTGGCTACGTTTTTTTTTTTTTCTCTCCCTGTGCTGCTGTCTTAGAAATTCTCCTCTCCCTAGGTTCTAATGATATCTTGGAATTTCCGTTGCTGGTTTCGGGAGGGAGTCCCCCTGTTATTGGCACTACTTGGTTGCAACTCTTAGGGCCTTGTTTGATGTATGTCCTTATGGGGTGTTTGCTAAAGCTGGGGCCACTGCACTCGTATACATCCGTGCCCGCAGACATGGGCGAATTCCTGTATTGGCATCTTGTAGACCTGCTCGGCCACCTCCCTTTCTGTTGGAGGTTAGTAGCACTCAGTGCCCCCCGCTAATGGGTGCACCCCAAAGTTGTGCTTTGCTTGTTGGGATGGGGGGGGGGAAGGGCTGGGCTTTGGGATGGCTTTGGCGTGTTGGGGAAGCTAAAGTGGGTGGGGGGTGGAGGTGTTCGGGGTTGGGTAGGCAGAATGCGGTGGCTTATTGCTCGGACTGTTACTGTGTGGGTAGGCACTGGCTTTTGGTTATTCTTGATGATCATTGTCCATTCTTATGTTTCCGATGTCCCACTATGGCCGGCCGGCCGGCCACAATGATTTCTACACTTAAATTCCTTACCTGGAATGTTCGTGGCTTGAACACGCCTAAAAAGATCAGATCAGTGATTGCCTATTTAGATCGTGTGGGTGTGAAAATTGCCCTTTTGCAGAAGACACATCTAACCCGGGATTCAGCTGGCAAGATAGGCGCGCGCTGGTCGTGTGTGAAGGTTGCATCTTCCTTCTCTAGCTATTCTAGGGGTGTGATTATCCTGGTAAAAAGGGGTGTGCCCTTTACTGTGATCAAATCGGAGACGGATGACTGCGGGCGAGTGGCGATGGTGCATGGGCGCTTGGGTGGAGAGAGTGTGTTGATAGTGAATGTCTATGGTCCGAATGTGGATGACCCCTCATTCTACTCTGATGTGTGGCGGAGAATATCGAAGTTCCCCCCCGGCCGCCATAGTGTGGGGGGGGGATTTTAATCTGTGCCTGGATGCAGCCATGGATAGGGAGAGTAGTGGTGTGTTGCGGCCCAAACTTGCGACTGACATGCTGTTGGGTCTGATGGATACGGGTCAACTAAATGATATTTGGCGCTCCCGGCATCCAGTTGGCCGGGAGAGCACTTTTGCTTCCGCGGTCCACGGTTCCTGGTCCCGCATTGATTTTTGGCTAGTCTCGGCGCAGGTCTGCAATTGGACGACGGCGGTGTCGCATGAGGCACGTACTCTGTCGGACCATTCCCCTGTACTTCTTGAACTGCAGCTCCCGGCCTACCAGAGACCGCCCTTTGCATGGAGGCTCCAACCTTCAGAGCTCAAGGACCCTGTTTTTCACCAGACTGTCGCTGAGGCAATTAAAAATTATTTTCGGGAAAATGAGGGATCTGTTGACAGCGCGGGTATGCTCTGGGAAGCTTTCAAAGTCACTATAAGGGGAACTTGTATTGGGGCCCAATCCGGTATCCTGCGAGACATTCAACGTAGAATACGGAAGTTGGCATCTGACATCTCCCAGCGGGAGCGAGAATTCGAGTCCGATCCTTCTACACCTAAACTTGCGGCTATGAGGGAGCTTATTTGGGAACATAATGATGCGGTGGATCAGGAGCTGTCGCGTTGCTCCAGACGCCGGATAGCGCGCTACTACGGGGAGGGTGGCCGTCCTGGCCGCTCGCTCGCACAAAAGATATCGGAACCGCGCAGTCAAGATAATATTGCTGAGTTGCTGGATGAAAATGGGATTGCCTGCCATTCGACGGTGGAACTTTGTGACACCGTATTACGGTTCTATACAAGTCTCTATGCCACTAGAGAGTCTCCATCCGCAGCGGAGATAGATGCCTACCTTGACGATATAGCACTTGGATGGTTATCTCCTGCACATCGGGAGTACCTCGTACAACCATTCGGAGTGGAGGATGTCAGGGAGGCCATTGTGTCCTTACCAACCTGTATAGCTGCAGGACCTGATGGGCTGCCTGGCGAATTTTATAAAACCTACGCATCGGACTTGGCCCCTGGGCTCCTAGCTGTGTATGCAGAGGCCTATGAAAATGGGGCATTGCCGCATTCCCTCCGGGAGGCCCTGCTTGTCACCCTACTGAAACCAGATAAGCCCCCGAATCAGTGCGGGTCATACCGACCTCTATCCATCATTAATATTGATGCAAAGATTCTCGCCAAAATGATAGCTACCAGGTTGCAACCTTTAGTCCCTCTGCTGGTGTTGCCTGATCAGTCTGGCTTCGTCACGGAGCGCTCTACGACACACAACTTGCGTACGCTCTTCGTCAGGGTAAACTATTTTGAACCTGATTTCCAGGCGGTGGCTATGTTGCTCGACGCAGCAAAAGCCTTTGACTCTCTGCAGTGGCCCTTTATGTTTGCTGTGCTGGGTAGGATGGGCTTCCCACCTTTCTTTCTGCAATGGCTTAGGGTGCTCTACAGCAGACCGGTGGCTCGCGTTCGGGTCAATGGGTGGGTGTCCTCACTGTTTCGCATTGAACGGGGTACGAGACAGGGGTGCCCTCTGTCCCCTATGCTTTTCTCTCTGGCCCTAGAGCCCCTCGCCTGCAAGCTGAGTCAGAAACACGCCGCGGCGGCTCTGCGGTTCAGGCTGCGGCCTTTAATTGTCTCCCTTTATGCAGATGACATGCTGCTATATGTCCGCGAACCTGCTACGCACCTGTCTGCGCTGCTACGAGAGTATGTAAAATTTGAAAGATTCTCTGGCCTGGGGATTAACTGGTCAAAATCTGTAATGTTTCCACTAACTGCGCAAACAACTGAGGTGGAGGTGGACTTCCCGTTGACTTGGACATCTGACCCTGTCAAATATCTTGGAGTTTGGGTGCACAGGGATCCGGCTGTGGTTGTCTCTGAGAACTATGGTCGCACGGTTTCACGTATATCTGAACAGGCTGCGCGGTGGGCACATTTACCTCTATCACTAGCGGATAGGATTGCCGTCGTGAAGATGGTCTTTCTACCTAAGCTGTTGTATTTCTTCGTTAACATCCCTATCAAATTGAATGTTGTGCTGTTCCATACGCTGCAGTCCGCACTTTTAACGTTTGTGTGGGGTGGTAAGAAGCCCCGGTGCCGGTGGGATCTGCTGGTGCTGCCATTTGACCGTGGTGGTTTTGAGGCCCCGGACTTTCGTCTTTACTATCTATGTGCGCAAGCACAATTCGCACATTATTGGCACTTTCCCCAGCGCTTTCAGCCTCATGTGGCGATGAGTCGGATGCTGTTTTTCCTCTTCCGGTGCAGGCAGTTGCTCTTTCTGGGGGAACAGGTGGCCCACGAAATGAGATCAACCCCACGCAGTGCACGGCGTGGGCGTGGCGAATGCTTGCGCTACGGGCTTGACTTTCCTATTTGTATGCCCCACTAGTACCACTAGCCTCACATCCTGATATCTCGGCGGCACGCGAGGCGACTGCCAGGAGGGAACTTGCAGCAGCGGGCATCACCAGACTGGGCGACTTATACACTGGCGGTCAATTTAAAAATTTACGGGAGGCGCAGATCGCCCTTTTATGTTTAATTTTACCTATGTCCGGGTCCGACAAGCTATCCGTGCGGCGTACCCGAACTATCCTGCCAAACCCACCACTCTGCGGGCGTTGCAGGTGATGCTCTCGGGTGCGTCCCGGAGGGGTCTAATTACTAGGCTCTACAACGCCTCGCTGCGGGAGCAGGGAGATTCCCCCTCGTGTGTGCGGTGGCGAGCGATGTTGGGCACCCCTATTGCGCCGGAGGCTTGGAGGGAGTGCTGTCAGCTCACGGGCCGTCTCACAGCTAATTGTAACCTTAGAATTATTCATTTTAAATTCTTGCATCAGGTATATTACTCCCCCTTACAACTACACAAATATGGTTTAAGAGAGACTGCTAACTGTGTGAGATGTGGAGCTCCTGATGCAGACTTTCTTCACGTAGCCTGGGTGTGCCCCGGTGTGCTTGCGTTCTGGACTGCAGTGACGACCATGCTTACGGATGTTGTGTCGGAGCCTGTGTGCTGTACTCCTGAGATGTGCTTGCTGAGCCACGTCAAACCTCTTAAGCCCTGCAACAGGCGTCAGGTTGCAATTTCTACCCTTTTTGCAAAAAGGGCGGTCGCGCAGTGCTGGGGAGCCAAGGTAGTACCCACTGTTAAAAAATGGCTTCGAGACTTACTGTACTGCAGGGATCAGCTTCGGATATATGAAGAAGAGCTGCCTGAGTCATCCCGCCCCAAGGACTTTTGGGCTCCCCTTACAATATATCTGATGTCCCACCCTGGCCTGTCATGAGCGTCTGGCGCTCCTGGGAACGGGGTTCATTAGCTGGCATGGCAATTGCTGTTTCCCTACGGGACATTGCTATAGGTGTGTTCAAGTTTGCTGGCCCATAGACGTGGACTGTATATAAGAACCTTTATTTGTATTGCTTCCCACCTTTCATGCGATGATCTTTTGCACTGTCCGAAGTGTTCTGGAATTATGATATGGTTCTGCCTGGGAGGGAGGGGGTGGGGGGGTATTGGTGGGAGTTACTGTAATCTTCCTGATTTCATTGAGTTGAATACTTGCTTGTGTATTCCGATTTGCATCTGTGCACTAAAATCAATAAACAAATAAAAAAAAATAAAAAAAAACTGTCCTCAGAGAAAAGAAAGGAGAGGTGAAGGTGGTAATAAACACCTGTGAGTTTATGTACTGTATTTTGTAGTAAAATGAAGGGCACAGGATGTGGTTTTACCACCAGAGCTGCCGACCTTGAAACTGGTTAACCAGGTTCGAGTTTCGGCATCAGCTCAACATCCTGTTATTCTGGGCATTTCCCTTAATACCCCTGTGGCTAGAAAATTAATGTGTCCTTCTGTAATGTAACTGGTGCTATGTAAAGCACTCCAATACCTTCAGGTTGAGTTTGCGCTATATAAAACTGCACAAAAAAAGTACTACTCTATTCTATTACTATTTTACGTACTACAAAATGCAGTTCGTGAATTGGGCCCTTTGCATGTAGTTCCCAGCTTCCCATTCTCACACATGCATACTCTCATTAAAGAACTAATGCACAAATCCATGGTATTAGATTATGCAGCTTGCACTAATGTTTTCTGATAATTATTTATTGATGACACATCTCCTCCCATCCATACTCAGTACGGAAAGTGACAGAGATTAGTGCCTTCTTTGATCAATTTCACACACAGGGCAGGAAATTAATTGTAGACCGCAGTGACATGCATTGCTTACAGGGGAAGTAGATTCCCCTATGAGTCGCAGGACAGGGATATGTTTACTTAAATTCTCAGCGTGAATCATTGCTAGTAGTATTAATCACATGAATGATGCGGCAATGTATTTTAATGAGAAAAAAAATACATTTTATAACATAAAAACACTGAAAATCAGTAAACAAATTCCTTCCAGCATTATTCTGTTAGCAGTGGCATTTGAAAGCAGCAGGGTGTCATGTGCTCCAAAACAAGCAAGTTAAATAGGCCCCCAACCTCCTGGTTGGGCATGAAAAGCCATCCATGATTGGAGTGAAGTTGGATCCTTACTCCTGCTGAACCACAGTGACATAGAATATGCAGCACTTATGATGACTGCACCCCTGGTAGTATCAGTGGTGCTTTAGCAATTTTCAGAATGGGGGAGCAAATGAGCCACGCCCATTCCGCAGGAGAGTGTCATGGGTGTGGTATATAGCCTGGGAACCATTTTAGAGCAGACTGTCACACATATATGATTAAAGCATGGTGTGGGAGCACACTGGCATTTACAGTCAGGCAACTTTCCATTCAGATGGACACTAAATTGTACAGGTATTCAGTTTTACAGAATAAACTATACAGAGGACAAACAATAATGTGTGAAAATTGGGTTTCACAAATATATATAATTTGTGCACCACCAAGTAAAATGCCTTGATTTGTTTTGACCAATGTTTAAAATCTTTGTTTCCATCAATTTCAAAACTACAAAAATGTGCTTCATTTGTGCTTTCCTAACTGCTGAAGTATTGTGAATAATTTGTACAGTTAATTTACAAGTTGTTGTGTGTTAGAAAAAAATGATATCCTACAGCCTTTCCTTTCACTCTCCTGTACCCCAGCAAGATTGCCAAATAATTTAATTGACCAAATACTCTAATTCTGCAGTCCGAGAAAGAAAAGTAAACTCCAATTCCATGTTAAAAGATTAAGCAGGAATGTGACAGAACACCAAGCCTGACGTCTGACCTCTGTGTATGAACACAGTAAACGTGACAAGGTAAAAAAAAATTAAAGGCATCTTCATACTTCTCATCCGCCTTCTGAACTCCATCATGATTATTTTGGGGGTGCTGCAGCACCACCTGCAGCCCTATTTCCAGTGCCTATGGCTAGTATTTTGTAGCCAAATGAATAATCCTTATCTCCCTCAAGTTACACAGTCACAAAGAAAAGTTCTTACAGTGGGAGGATGTGTCACTCTCTGGTCGGACACTTGGTGGACTACCACGCCTTCCGTGGTGGCATGCAGTTTGAGCATTATCTTTGACAGCATTCTTTCCCATAAGCCTCAGGTCAATAAACTTTCCTGTGCCTGTTTTTTTTTTTTTGCTTTAAAACCCTTCAGAAGATTCTGCTTGGGTTTCAGGCCAGCTGCAATAAAACCATTATCCAAGCTGTAGACTCCACCCATCTCTATTACGGCAACTGTGTATCGCTCAGTCCTCCAAGCAGCGACCCTATCCTGAGCAGTGGGGGTCACCGCGTAGCACAGAAAAAGAGATACGCTCAACTGTGGGGGCACGCCCACTAAAGGGTTAAAGGAGAGACACATTGCAGAAGATATAAAACATATTCAATAATTTCATTTCCTTCTTTGTGCCTTGAACATGGGGGTTTACCCTCTAAAACTCGTGTTAATTCGATATTTTATAAGAAGTAGGAATATTGGGAACTTGATGATTTGGATCAAGAGGGAAACGCGCTATTTGATGTTGATATCCAGCAAATAAACTGTGTGAAGAAACGGACACCTATACTGAGTTTTGGTTTGTGAAGCATTTTAATGTATTTTGTTACATGTTTTTAAAAGTTCCTTCAATCATTTTTGTGTGTTAAATCTTACCAAGTAGTTGGTAGTCTGGCTACTCGACAATACAACACACAAGTGCATAGAAACGAGTACTCACATTTATTGAACGATGCTAGGCTATGATATGCAACTCAAAGCGCTGCAAACTGCAACACTGATGACACTGACTGCACAAAAGCAGCCTTGCACGAAAACTTTCATGCATCCACAAGTCCAAAAACACTTTGGACCGTATTTATGACATTGTCACGCAGTGCAGTGCTGCAAGTCACCTTGCTGCGCTGCGTGACAGGAAAAGGGCAGGAATGAGCCATATTTAAAAGAATGTATCCCAATCCTGTCCTTTCCTGCCGCTGGCACTGTTTTGGCTGCCTACCATCAATGCAGGCACACTTGCACCATGTTGCAAGGGTGCCTGTGTTGCATGCAGGATTGTTTTTGTGCAGGAAGGGCCACCTTACAGCACACATAGAAAGAGGAAGTAACAAGAAGAAATAAAGATATTTCTCCTCATTACACCTCTCCTGGGGTGCATATATTTTTGGGGCATTTCCAGATCTACCACTTCTGGTGAATCTGGGAATGCGTCAAAAAAGATGGGAGTTGCGTGGGAACACCCATGCAACGCCCATGGAACGCCTTCCCAGGGTAGAGTAACGCAATGCAGCGATTTGCGTTGCTTTACTCCAGATTTATGGAGCCACTCAGGGCCATGCAAAGTGGCCGTGTGTGGCTTCATAAATCTAATTTTTCATTTGCGCCGTGCATGTACTATGTTGCGTGGTGATAAGCGCGATGCAACTGGGGTCATAAATATGGCCATTTGTGCAGAACTAATCCCCCTTCTAGGGCCTGTATAGGAGGCAGTAGAGAACAAGGAGCCCAACGATTTGACACAAGGCCAGTCAACTAAAATACCATGACATCCTAACACCAAACAAATGTTTACCGCAAACAGCTGATGTGCGGAATATTACATTATATTCCCATGCATAACTGGTGACATCATTGGCGCATGACACTTTCCAGATTTGTCACTCTCGTACCACCATTTGCTGCAATTTTCCGCATAGTGCTCAGTTGCATGATCAGTATTAAATCCGGGTCCATGTTTTGAGTCTACTGGCCAGACTTTGAATTTGCCACTGGGATATCTATTGGGCAGGCCCTGTATTCCTCCAATCATGCTCCAGCAAAAAGCATCTTCCCACCACTTTTGTAAAACATCCTGCTCAAATGACTAAAGATCTACTAGCCATGGTGCACCCTTCTTCTTCTCCACCACAACTAAACCAAATAAAAGCCAGGGCACGATCCTATTCTTCCAGTTCATTGGCTTTCTCACAGAAGCAAGAAAAAGGGCATCTCCTATACAATAAAAAGGGTAGACAACAGTGTATAAAAGCGAAAAATAGAAATAAGACCCTACACAAAGAGTGAGAGCAAAATATATGTATGTTAGAAAGACTAATAACAGCTCAGATGCTGGTTCCTCATCGTATGGGAAGCCAGTCCATGGAGTTCTCAAGAATAATTTGGCAACACATATTCTCTACACTCACAGATCTACACACCATTGGAAGCTGGGTTCTATGCAATGGCCTCTAACATGACTCAGCACAACATACACCTATCACTTCAGCAATAAAGATGTTCCCTCACTGGGCTCGATGCAGAGTGATGAAGGACTCACGCATCAATATTCCTCATACCTGAAGTACCAATACAATGAGGATTGGTACTTCCGGGATGCTAGGACACTGTCCCTTCTCAAGTTTGCCCCTGAGAATTGGGGAATAATTTCCAGAATCTGTATTCCCGACCTGATTCACTGAAGTTGTTCCTCATTAAAAGGTCTTTTACCCCTGGAGAATTCTTCTCTTTTTAACATATGAAATGTCCAGGACAAAAACATTGGCTGGTTACTCCTGACCCAGAGCGAATCAGAAAATATGGACCCCTCCGAATGAGAGTCTAGTATTCACCATTATTAAGATGTATCTGCTTTAAGCATGTGTCCCTTTAACACAAGTCCACTGACCACATTGTAATGAATATTGACTTGCATAATAGTGACCCAGATAGATATTAACCAATTATGAATATCAATTTCCTGACAGTCTAATTAAAAGGACACTTAGGGCTCGATTTACAGTTTGTCAGACAGGTTTTTTATTGTTCTATGATACATTTATATTGTACAGCATATCAAATTAAAGCAATTTCAGTTTGCTAGAAATAGGATAATCCCACCTGAAACAAGAAAAGTTATAAACTGAGCTGAACTGCTAATAAGAAATAAACAAGCATTTGCAATGCAATAGGTCTGGCATTTACGTGATTTTTTGCTATTGACATTGCAAATGACAATGCCTTTTATTTTTGTTTTCGTTTTTAAAACATAAATAAAAGGCATTGTGATTTACAATGCCAGTAGATTAAACTCGCGTAAATGCGAGACCTATTGCATTGCAAATGCTTGTTTTATTTCTAATTGCTCTTGGACACGGAGGGACCTGGCACACTTAAATCCTGGAGCGCAAGCTATATCTTGTGGAGGTATGGCTCAAAACCATACTGGGGGGGGGGGGGACCTTACTCTAATGAGAATCGTACCTAAGTAGGCAGTCAGCAAAATGCCCACAGGCACATTAACCCTTTAAGGTATTTTGATTTAAAACTGTGACTATGTAGGCAAAAGACACATCTCTTCAGCAAGTGCATTAGCCACCATAATTATCTTATTAATAATATTTCCAATGTATTATTAGCTGGAATTCGTGGAAAAAAAGATTTTTGGACGGGAGCAGGGCAGCAAACATTGTCGTACCAGTTCAGTAACTAAGCCAGCCCTGTTTGTCTGCCTTCTCTTTATTATCCCGCAGGCCTAGCTGCTTCTGTCATCCCGTTTTGCAAACATTACTGTATGCTTGTTTAAAATGTGTATGATGCCCTGAGGAGTATTCCCAGCATACAGGGACACAGCAGGTATATCTTTCCCGCGCTAATTAAAATTCACCCGCTTAGCTTTTCCTGAGCACTTTGGTTATGCTCAGATGGGGCAGCACCCTAGCTGGACATGGGGAGGGAGAGGGAAACACCTCTCAACTTTTTGTGGAAATACCTAATCCCCAGGCCGGGCCGTACTAACCACACATCGTGTGATTTCAAATTCTGTGTGTATTTTTGCTGCTCTGTTATATGTTTTTGGATGTGTGTGCCTCACACATTCCTTTAATGGTGCTCGCAGGGTGTAGTGGCGCGTAGCAGGCCGGCTTGACATGCATTGTAGAAGTTGGATTTTTGTCCTTGAACATTTGTAAACATCAGAAAGTTTTGGAAGGAAACAGACCAAATGAAGACATTCCATAACAAGTATTGTCAATGCCAATTGGTCTGACTTTTAAAGGGAAGTGCCTCCGCAGTCAACAAGGGGCTTAGGCATTCAATAAGTCATCATACATGCACTCTGCCACTCAGCACTCATGCGTCCATTCATCCACCCACTGACTCATTCGTGCATTCACCCACTAATACAACCGCAATATACTCACACACAATCATATGCAAGATAAAAGAATAAACTTGGGGAGGGAGAGGGAAACATCTCTCAACTTTTTGTGGAAATACCTAATCCCTAGGCCGGGCCGTACTAACCACACATCGTGTGATTTATGGGGAGCTGCGCCGTCACCCGAGCTCAGACATGTTATACTTCTCCCAGGAGTTACAGAATAAATCAGCATAAGGCTGATAACAATCCCAAGGCTGAACGTGACACAAACTCTGACTTGCAGAGAATTCTCATTAGTACGGAAATGAAGTCTCAAGAGACATGCCAGAAAATGGAACCTTTTTGCTGTTCAGGAGCTGTTGATTTATTATTTTCACATTGTACCCAGATCGTCACAGATAAGCTCATCGATGGCTGCACGCGTTTCATGTGAATTTTTATGGGCATCCAGTGACGGTCGCCTGCGTGAAATATGCAGCTCCGCCTAAAGCAAGTAACGAAGGAGAAACAGCAGCGAGGAAGGTAGATTGTCGGCCTATGGGCCTGATTCAGGGGTCGATGGGCATCTAGGAGGGGGCTTGCAAATAACATTACAAAATAAACACTTGCCGAACCCTCGCTCCGCTCCGGATGTCTTCTTTGTCCACTGGGGCAATACAAGATACAAAATAAACAAATAAACACTTGCCGAACCCGCGCTCCGCTCCGGATGCCTTCTTTGTCCACTGGGGCATTACTGTAAGTTTGAGCTATTGGCGTTGCACATAATAATGCAACGCCAATAGCTCTTACTTCAGTAAAGCAAAACCTATTGAATTGCATAGGGTGTATGGGCGCTTGTTTTCAGAGACAGCAATGGAGCAATAAAAGCAACCACTCGGGGCACAATGTTTATAATGTGCTGCATTGAGCAGGATATCGGCGGGTGGGGGGGCCTTCGTTCAAGTAAAAATAGATTAGCTGCTGTAAGGATAATTAAGGACAGCCCAGTGGAAGCGGGTTTTCGAAGCGCTTTTTGTAAATATAAAGCGTGACCAAAGCAGCTGTAGCCAAGACGGGGGGAGCAAGGGTCGCCACCATAGTTAATGCGCGGCATGGTACGCTGGTGAAAAAAACTAGCAGGGAGGGGCTCTGGAAAAGAGACTCGACGTGAGTGTTGTGGTTGTACTTGCATTTTCTATGCTTGTTCATGAGTACGCCATCCTAGCTGTATAGTGTTTTGCATATTACATTGTGATTGGTTGTGCCGTATTATGATGTAGATATTTTAGAATGTTCCCTTTCTTATATATATATGACGTAATAGAACGCTAGAGGATTACAGTTCTAGAGCTTGCTCTAATGCACTTGTTCCTGTCCCACCTGCGTGTGGGCCCGTTAGATGTTGTTTACTTAATAAACATCTTACTCTACTTATGCGGCCACGTCTTTGACTTGACAGTGAGGCTCTTTAAATTTAAAGTGAACGTGCTTGTTGTACACGTTTGTGTAATGAAGGGAGCCCACTTCCCGGGAGCTCAGGGAAGCAAAAGGGAGGAAGGGGTTAAGGGTGGGTGACTCGGTGAGGGAAACGAAGATAAACCTTTTAAAACAAGCTGTCACCAATGCGCGAACGAAGCCGAGTGTTTATTTTTGCATCGCGCTTTCACTTTAACATTATCAGTTAAAGTGAAAGCGCGATACAAAAATAAACACGCGGCTGCCTTTGCCAAAGCTGAATATAAAGGCGCCGCGCTGATAATGTATGCAGGGTGGTGGCGGGAGGGAAGTGCACGGAACAAAACAGGCGCACATCAGGTAGGAAGGAGAAAGTCCTTTCAGAAATACAGTAATAAAAAACATACAATTTAGAGCGCATAGCGCTACAGCCGCCATTGTCCCCATCAGTGTCCATTTAAAAAAAAAATAGTGCTCACCCACCAGATAAAGCCCACCATCTAACGCCGCAAGGAAACGATACAGTCGGGATCGGCGGGGCTAAAAGGAGACAGGGCGGTAACAAAGAAGCCTCATTTTCAATCGGAGGCCAGCGTTTAGCATAAATGATGACGCCAGCCAGTGAAAATGATGGGCGGGGCTTCAAGTCCCCTTCAGAAATCTTATTGATTACAAGACGCCTCGCAGAGCGAGGAGCGCATGTGCGCTCCAACGCTAGGCGAGATCTAAAAAGGGGGCAGGATAAAACTTGACCAATCACAGGCAATGGCAAAGGGCACTTATAGGAATTTATTGGTCAAAAAATATAATGTGGGACCCAATTACGCCCCAGTCAATAATTATCCGGAATAAACGCTCTTGTGTTGTGAATCAAAGATTTCAAATCTGGGGTGCAATAGTGTTTGTATTGTGTTGCATTTTCATGGTCATGTTTTATGTCTACTACAAAGTGATGAAGACATGCCTTCTCCATCTATAATCCCAAGACCTGGCACAACATCCCTGTCAAAATCAGAAATGCCTGAATCTTCCTGTAATCCTGAAAGGAACTGAAAACTCTCCACTTTAGGGAACACTAGTGGGGGTTTTTAGACGCGGGTGGACGGCCATCGGCCTGCAGTTCAATGGAGGCCTCCATTCATCTGACAGAGGAAAGAATGCCCTACTTAGGAATCCCAACCAGTCTGGCAGGGACCACAATCTTCAGAGCAACAGTCACTGCAACCTTTGCTTTAAAGGCTGAAGAGTTTTCAGGGTGATGGAGCAGGGTAAATATAAAAAATGTAACCTCCTAATATTTTCGTATAATAATAATAAACATGTTTGTTCAAGTAAATAACCAACAATGTATGTTTGGGAAAAGGATAACACGCAGTTTAATGTGCAAAGTAATGAACTAATAATTGTTTGCGTACTAAAATAATAATAAAATGCATGATTTGGGCTTTGAATAAAACGTGTGGTTGCAAAATAAAGCGATGGTAAGTAAGGGACAGCTTTATATGTTGCTTCTGCTAGGTAATACCTAATTGGGGTACGTAGAAAAACGGGAGGGAATCGAAAGGGTTTATATTTCATTGTTTTAATAACATTTTGTTTTCTTTAGAAATAGTGCGCTTAGGCCTGCCGAGCAGCAATATAAAATGGCCGCGAGTTACTAGAGTGCGCAGGAGTGGATGCGACCATGTGATAGAGGAGAGAGGCTGTTGCAAAGGGATGATCACGTGCTGAGGCCGAGAGGCTAGGATGAAAGTATGGTCAAGGCTGCTGTGACCCTTCTGAGCAGATGTGTGCCAAGATGATCAGCAAGAAGCGTGAGAAGCCTGGTTGAATCAATAGAAAGAACTCTATTATACAATTTGTTGCAGAAAAAGAAACAATTTGGACTGATCGAAACGGATGAGCAAGTGCATGAACTGTGGGAAACGATGCTTGCATGGACATTCCTCACGGAACTAGTTAAGACCAGGAAGTTTGATTAGAATGTATAGGGACCTGAGTTTTGGACCAATGAGAATGAATCGCGCCATGTAAGAAGAAACATTTTATGCTGTAAGCTAGAATTAGGGTATAAGAAGACCTACTCTTAGTGGGAGGGAGTTAGAATGCTGCGGGATGCTGCGGGAGATGCTGAAGAAGTTAGATGCTGTAGATGGGAGAGTTTGCGGTTGCTGATGCTGACGAGCTGATGCTGCTGCTGTTATTTTCCTTTTCCAGTTGAGTATGAAATGCCGCTTTAGGAGAACTAGCTTTTAAAAAGATTTATATTAGAATTCTTAGGATTTCCCGAGAGATAGATAGGTTGATCTATAGGGTCTTTAGTATGATAACTTCATTTTCGATCTAATAAAAGTGTCATGCAATTTACAACTATTCTTATATTGATGATAAACGCAATGATCTGAATAATAAATTAATCTCGAATTTCCTGCATTCAAAACTTTATATAAACTTTACTATTCTTTAAACAAATGACTCAGTGACTTTTCTTTAGCATAATGAGTAATAATGTTTTAGGTAAAAGAGTTCATTGTGATTGAGCTGGTCTTAATCACCATCAACTGATTCCTACTAGTTGGTCCATCGACCAATGAGCGGAATACCTTAAAAGCAAATGAGAAATATTGTGTCTTTATAAAAGAGGTATCCCGTCTCCTTCCAGCAAGTCGTTTTCTCCTAGGTTTCATGTCGGAGGAAAATCCAGGGAAATAAATGAGTAAGTGAATGTATAGGCGGTGTTATGGGCCCCACCGTATTATGGATATAGTGTGTGTGTTTTAGAGAAATAATTGCACCTGGATGACCCAAAAACATAGTAGGAGAAAATATTTTTATTGTAAGCGCTGGATCAGATTTCTTGGTAGCAGAGTTATGGTTACTATAGATTAGTTTGGTGATTATTGATTTTTGATTATAGATTATTGATAAGTTTATGTCTAACACTTTTTGTTGAGTTGCGTTATGTTATATGTAAGTTTTCACGCTTCCGGGAAGTAGGAAGTGGAACACGTGTGGCAGGAGAAGTCGCATGGAATTTTACACTGTCTGAGTTCATTTTTGGTAATAACACAGGTTGTGTTATTTAGGGACATTTTGCGTATAAAAGGTGTGTAAGTGAAATAGTGATCGGTTTTCTTGTGAAACTCTGGCCTTAATTCTCAGGAGCAGTATAGTCTCCACATGTGTTTTATCCCCAGAGAAACGGGTTTATCGTTTGCTTGAAAGAAGGGTAAGGTAGAGGGAAGTGCTACTTTATCGACGTAACTGAAAGTTCTGTGGTAGGGTAGAGGTAAGCGCTGCCTACTGGAAAATACAGAATTCTTGTGTGAATGGTTGAAGCTATCTTTTCGGTTTAGCGAATCAGACAATGGAAATGTGGATAAAATGTTGTAACTAACAAGAATTGTTGAAAAAGAAATTGCCGATAAATTTTGTAAAGGAGGGGTCAAGAGCAGAAGTGACGTAGACAGAAGCTGCGCTGGGATTGGACAGTGCGCTAGTCACATGAGAACAGGAGCGAAGTGACGTAGACAAAAGCTGCGCTGGGATTGGACAGTGCGCCGTAGACAGAAATCGTTGTGATTGGAGCGTTGGTGTGAGTCGCGCTAGCATTGGTTGAAATAACGCATAGGGAACAGTATTGAATTGCGGATTGTTGTAGGAGAGAAAGGTTGTGAATCATGTCGTACTATGAGTATGGAAAAGAGAAAACGTCTTGGATGTCGAAAGTTAAGAACTTCTTTAAGAAGGATAAAAAGGTAGTGACAAGAGAGGGACAAATTATTCCTCCGCCGAAGTCACCAGCTTCACATATGATGCTGAAATATGGATATCATACATGCATTTGGTTAGAAAATTGGACAAAATACACCAAGAACGATGGAGCATTGGCTTTTCCTGAAAATGGTTCATTTAATGTTGCTGTATTACGGAACTTGAGAGAAAAGATGGTAATGTTAGAACCTAGACCTAGACCGACACAGTTTGAAGCTTTAGCGGAATGGGAAGATGAGATGTATGAGAGAGAGAGATCCAGAGGATTGAAGAATCATGAGTTTATACCAGGAAGGTTGTGGGGAATAAATCATGAGGACAGAGTAAAGCGTTGGAGATACGCTAACATGGCAGGAGGTTTGTTTCCAGCTTTTGCGGTTGAGGAAGAAGCAAAGAGAAAGTGTACTGAGAAAAAGAAACATGTAGTGGTAGAAAAGTATGTGTATGGTGGTAGTGAAACGGATGACGAATTGCTGGAAGATATTTTAAACAGAAATCCACCCCCATACCAACAGACTTCTGTAGGGGTGACACCTAATGCACCACAAATGGAAACTGAGAGGAATAAAAAACCCGAACGAAGAAATGAAATAAATATGTCACAAGAAACATTTAAAATTTCACAAAATGATGAGACAGAAAGTGACAATGCAACTGAACTAGCAAAAACGACAAAAGAATTGACAGAGAAAATAAGAGAATTGACAAAGAATATGGAAGCTGTAACTGTACCAGTAACGATAGGTCCAGTAATGCCAATTTTTGAAAATCAGAAAATAAATGAACATTCTTTGGTGATTCCCATGAATTCACATGTACAAAGAAAAAGAGAAGGGATGGAACTGAATAAGGAAGGTGCACACAATTCGGCTAGTACGTGTAGACCAAGTCCACCTACACATTTGACGATAAATGAGAGTGAGGTTAGAAGAATGCCTATGGTGACAGAGTCCGCATCAGGAACACCAGAAAGAAGCAGTGATTGGATTGAATTAAATAGTACACCTGTAGGTCCGACTCCAGAACAGCTAAATGAATGGATGAAAGCACTAAAAGCAAAAGAACCAGAAGAAAAACCATTAGATGTAATTAGGTTAAAAATAGACATGGAAGAGTTGATTTTGGGAACAATTGGAACGGAAAAACTAAAGAATTATCAGGATGATGAGATTATGTTTTTGTGTAAGAGTCTTACATGGAGAGCTAGAAATTTACATGACAAATTGGAAGAGATTGCAGGTGAATTAGGAGTGGAATTTGTGAAAGTGAGGACATTGCAGAAACCGTACAGAGTAGATTTTTGTGAGAAAGACATAGAAAATTTGAACACATCAGGAAGACTGACCCAGATAAAAGAGCTGATTGTTTTATTGAGAAAGTGGGGTGATGTGGATAGATGGAGAAATAGATGGACAAAGAGGAATGAGAAAACAACAGATAAAGCATCTTTGGCTTTTGCAATGACAGATAAGGAACCAGTTACCAGAGAGTACCCAATGAGAGAAACACCAGGTGGTAGTTATGTGCATGTTCCGTGGACCAGACAGGATATACTGTCATTTACAAATGACTTCCCAAAATTGAGAGAGAAACCAGTAGAATGGTACAGACAAGTGGAGAGATTTGTTAAGGTGTCAAAAGTGCTGTGGATAGATTTAGATGGATTGTTTGACATAGTAGTGCCTGCTGATTTATGGACGGAATGTAAGATTACAATTGATTGGCCAACTGTAGAATATCCAAGGGATGCCAAAACAGGAGCGCCAGGTCCAAAAGTGATGCGGAAATATGATCAGGTAGTTACCTTTTTGAAGAATAAAATTCCACCAAAAGAAACAGATTGGGTGAAAATAGACAGAACAACACAGGAAAGTAAAGAATCAGTGCATGCGTACTATGAGAGATTGCTGTTGGTTTTTAAACAGTATTGTGGTTATGAGACGCTAAGTGAGAAGGACATGAGTCATTTTGTATATAGGTTTGTGTATGGATTAACACCAGAGATAAGTGAGAGGATTAAGCAGCATTTGATAGGGTGGCAGAATAGTACAGTGGATGATGTTTTGAGATATGCTAAGTATTGCAGTGATGAAATTGAGAGTAAACAGCGTAAATTGAAAGAAAAAGCCATGTGGGCACAGGTGAAAGTTGCAGAGAAGCAAGAAGCTCAATTGAATAATACTAGCAGTGAAACAGGACAGTTTAAATCCCGACCTAATATAGGTAAAGGAAAAGGACAAATGAGCATAGATGAGGCGAAGAAAAAGTGGCCATGCCACAATTGTGGAAAGCTAGGGCATTGGAGAAACGAGTGTAAATTTCCTCCTGAACCTAATGTAGAAAATCAAACATTAAATTCACAGGTGCAGAGTGAGGTAGTTACTCAACAAGGTCAGGTGCCACAACCACCACTTCCCAAGAGTGCTAATCAACAGAAGTACAGTGCAGAAACAGGATTCTACGGAGGAGAACAGGTAAAACAGTTGTCACGTGCAGCTGAAATCTCACAATATTGGTTACGACAGAGTGAGGATGAGTCGTATGAAGGCTCATGACGGTGTCTGAAAGAGAGGGAAGAGTGCGTGCTTGGCGCAACTCTAGAGGTAGACCAGTCAGGTCCATTTGTGGATGGAGAAGTGAATGGTGCAAATATAACATTCCTTGTTGATACTGGAGCTACCCGTTCTACTGTTAGGTCAGTGGAAATTCCAAATCTTCCTCTCTCAGGTGAACATATACAAGTGGTTGGAGTTTCCAATCAGCAAATTGAAACGCCTCTTACTAGATTAGTAAAGGTAAGAATTGGTCCATTTAGTGAAATGCACCGATTTGTGGTGTGTGATTGTAGTCCCGTTAACCTTTTAGGACGCGATTTATTGTGTAAGATGAACTGCACAATTTATTGTACTCCAGACGGAATTGCATTTCAGACTCCAGATGAGGATGTACTGTACAAAATGACAATGGTAAATTTAGAACCAGAAGTAAATCATTTGTTTCCTGTATTTGATGCAGAGAAAATCCCAATTGAGTTGAAAGGGACAGTAAAAGAAGAAGTGTGGGTCTTGACAGGAGAAGATGTAGGATTAATGAAAGGAGTAGATCCCATAAAAATTTGAGTAAAAGAAGGAACGAGTTATCCAAATACGCCCCAGTATAAATTGACTCCAGAAATAATTGAAGGAATAACGCCAGTAATAAATAAAATGATTGAACAAGGGATTCTAAAAGAAATCATGAGCAGTCCATGTAATTCGCCAATAATGGGATTGAAAAAGCCAAATGGAACATTTAGAATCGTACAGGATTTAAGAAAGGTAAACAAAATTGTTGTACCTTGTTGCCCAATAGTACCAAACCCTGCCGTGATTCTATACCAGATTCCACGCGAAGCAGAGTGGTACACTGTGATTGATTTATGTCATGCATTTTTCTCTATTCCATTGCATCCAGATAGCCAGCCAATATTTGCGTTTAGGTTTGGAGAGCGTATTTTGGCATGGTGCCGAATTCCTCAAGGGTATACAGAAAGTCCCTCAATCTTTAATCAGATTCTAAAGAAATCATTGGAAGACTTAAAAATGCCAGAAAAGTCAGTAATGGTTCAGTATATTGATGACCTACTGGTGGCATCAAAAACAAAGGAAGCCTGTGTCAATGACACGATTGCTTTGCTGAATCATTTAGCAAAAAGAGGACATAAAGTGTCCCCTTCAAAATTACAGTTTTGTAAACAAGAAGTCCAGTATTTAGGGCATAAAATTGAGAAAGGAGTACGAAAGGTAACGACAGAGAGAATAAAAATGATTCAAGGAATGAGAGCTCCAATGACACAAAGAGAGGTAAGAATGTTTTTGGGAATGGTTGGATATTGTCGACAATGGATAAGCGGTTTTTCACTAATTGCTAAACCATTGCAGAAACTGACAAAGAAGGATGTTAAAGACCCTTTTGAAATGAATGATAAAGAAATGAAAGCATTCAAAGAGCTGAAAAATAAATTGTGTGAGGCTCCAGCATTGGGAATGCCGGACTATGAGAAAGATTTTGAGCTGTTTTGCAGTGAAAGAGATGGATGTGCATTTTCAGTTTTGGTGCAGAGACATGGAACTATGAAAAGACCAATTGCATATTTTTCAGCTGTTTTAGACCCTGTAGCAAGAGCGTTGCCTGGATGTTTGAAAGCAGTTGCTGCTACTTGTGTGAGTCTGGAACAGAGTGAAGGCATAGTGATGGGGTATCCATTGAGAGTGGATGTTCCCCATTCTGTGGAAATTCTTTTGACAAGAACGAAAACACAATACATGACACATAGTCGGCTGACTAGGTATGAAAAGGTAATTTTGAGTGCAGATAATGTGACCATTGACAGATGTATGAATGTGAATCCTTCAACATCATTGCCAGATGAAGAGAATGTGATTGAAATGGATAAAGTAGATCACGATTGTCTGAATGTGCTCGAATACTGTACTAAACCAAGAGCTGATATACGAGATGAGCCTTTGCAAGAATCAGATTATATTCTGTTTGTGGATGGCTCATGTTTGAGAAGCGAGTGATGGAGTTCTAAGTGCAGCATATGCAGTTTGCACAGTAGCAACTGTTTTGGAAGCATCTTGTCTGAAAGGTGTACGGTCTGCCCAAGTTGCAGAATTAGTAGCTCTGATTCAAGCATGTAAGTTGGGAAGAAATGTACGGGTGACGATTATGACTGACAGCCAGTACGGCTTTGGGGTAGTGCATGACTTTGGTCAGATTTGGTCACAAAGGGGTTTCTTGACGTCTGCAGGGACACCCATAAGGAATGGAGATTTTGTGAAGAAGTTGCTTGAGGCGATACAGCTGCCTAAAGAGATTGCTGTAGTGAAGTGCAATGCACATAAAAATGGGGAAGACTACATTACTGTTGGCAACAAATATGCTGACGAAATGGCACAGTACTGTGCAAAGAATGTGGTTTATTTAAACAAATGCCGCGAGAGAGAGCATAATTCTTGTCCATTGCTTTTTACTAACTCAATTTAAACATGGGATGAGGTGAGACAGTTACAAGAGGCTGCAGAAGATGAAGAAAAAGATACTTGGTTAAAAGCAGGATGTAGGAAACATGAAGAAACTGATGTATGGGTTTACAGGGATGAGAGACCAGTTATGCCTGATAGCATGATTTCTGACATGGCACGGATGTACCATGGGCAAGCCCATATTGGGAGAGATTCAATGATCAGACTTTTTAGACAAACATGGTACAATCCAAAATTCAGAGCCATAGCTGAGAGTCTTTGTCAAAGATGTCTTATTTGTCAACAGTTAAATCCAGGAAGGAAGACAGTAGTGAGTCTAGGAAGAATAGGACGAGAAGGGGGTCCTTTTACCAGAATGCAGATGGATTTCATAGAAATGCCACCTTGCAGCAGATTGAGGTATGTTTTAGTGATCGTCTGTTTGTTTTCCCGTTGGGTGGAGGCATATCCAACAAGAAGGAATGACAGTATCACAGTAGCAAAACGTTTGCTGCGAGAATTCATTCCGAGGTATGGTTTTCCAGTCACGATTGAAACAGATAGAGGAACACATTTCCAAAACGAATTAGTTAAACTGATTTGTGAAGCCCTTAGTATTAAACAGAAACTGCATTGTGCATACAGACCAGAGGCTTCTGGAATAGTAGAGCAAGTGAATGGAACAATAAAAAACAGGTTAGGAAAAATGTGTCAAGCTACAGGACTGAAATGGCCAGATGCTTTGCCATTGGTTCTGATGACAATCAGAAGTATTCCGGAAAGGAAGACTGGACTCAGTCCACATGAGATAATCATGGGACGAGCAATGAGACAAGCACAAGTACCTGTCAACAAGCTACTGACTATAACTGATGATCTAGTACTGGATTATTGCAAAGGATTGGCTGATGTGGTGCGTTCTGTGTTTCATCAGGTTGGACCGGATGCGACCACTCTTGAAAGAAAACCAGCACACGACTTGAATCCAGGAGATTGGGTTTGAATAAAAGTCCACCGGAGAAGAAATTGTTTGGTTCCTCGCTGGGACGAACCATGACAAGTGATCCTAGTGACGACCACCGCAGTTAAGTGTGCAGGAGTGAAACACTGGGTTCATGCCAGCCACACCATCAGAGTTCCAGAACCTAAAGATCGACCTGTGAGTCGACATCTGGAAATATTAGACAACAGTTCAGCATCAGAAAGAGAAGAGGAGACAAACAGGGTGCCAGAACTTGAAAATCGACCTGTAAGTCGACATCTGGGAGACCCAACTACAAGTGAAACGATAGAAGAAGAAGAAGAAATAGAGGAAATAGCTGAAGTTCCAGAATTTGAAGATCGACCTGTAAGTCGACATCTGGAAATATCTGATACCAGTTCAGAATCTGATACAGAACAGTCAGAAGGAGAAGAAATTTCAAAGACAAAGTGGAATTTTGAAAGCATAAGAGAAGAAACTGAGCCAGAAAACAGTGACAGTGAACAACCAAGTACAAGTTGTGGAAAATTCCTTCGAAGATAATATTAATAGATGAAGAAGGGAGAGGTTCAGACCAAAAGTTAGAAAAATCGGAAAAACCCTGAGGAGCAGTAGGGACAGATAGTCAAACACAAGAACAGGGAAATATAGAAGCAGATAGAGAAACTAACACAAAACCGGAAGAACCTCGAGGAGGGACAGAAGTAGGTGAACGAAGGAAGATAAGAAAAGAACAACAAGTAACAGAAAGCGAAATAATTAGTTTCAAAATAAGAGGAAATAACGAAAAGATTGAAACAGAATCAGAAGAAAGTGGAGAAGAAAGAAATGAGAAACTAGAGACAAGAAAAAGAAATTGGAAAACAGAAAGAGAGGAAAAAGGAAGTGAAGCAAAAAAGCCAAGAAAAGGAGACAATTGGCCCAACGAAGTAAGAAAATTAAGATACAGAATCGTAAAATTGGATGGAAAAAGTGCTGAACAAGTGAATGAAATAACAAGTCAAAAGGAGCAAGGAAAACAAGGTGGTAAGCACTTGCAGAAAACAAAAAGAATAAAGAAAGTGAATCAGAAATACAGATCACCTGAATGGTTGTATCGTGCTCTGACTAGTTACAAAGAAGAATTGAACACTCACGAAAACCCAAAACAAAGAAACCTGATGGGAGAAAGTGAAGTGCAACAAACCTGAAGCAACAAACCTGAAGTGGTTTCTGTAGATAGTTTACCGGATTTGACAAAACACTGGACTGACAACTATACCTAATGTGACAAAGAAAGAATTCTGAGAAAGAATTGAAGAAAGAACCAAGCAAAGACAAAATTCTGAAAGTACAGAGTGGCAAGCAAGTCATTTCTGAGGTGTAGTGACACAATTTTCTAGAAAACAAGTACAAAATGGAGAATATTAGAGATAGAAAATGTAGATGTGAGTTTTTAAGTAGATGGTGCAAAATGTGCTGTTTTTGTACAGGTTTATTAATAACAGTATGGGTAGTTTTATCAATAACTATTCCAATTAGTTTAGCTGTAGTGGAAAAGTCTAATAACACTGAGAAAGAAAAAGGAGCTAACACTCAAGAGCCAGTTATCTTAAGGAGTAGTGCAGAATTACATAAGGACAAATCAATAACAGATTATTCAAAGAATGTGTTTACTAAATTACTGTATGAGTACGTAGAAACAATGGATGTAAGGGATTGTTATGTTTGTATGCAGTTGCCTGCATCTGTAGCAGAGGGTGTGACTTATCATCACCTCCCTTTGACATATGGAATAACATGTAGTGTACTAGCAAGCTTATTTTATAAAACAGGCAGATTAGAATATTATTACACTGATGTAGATAGGATTTTTGCAAAGGTTTCTGTAGTTCCCGAGCTTAATAAGATAAAAGAGGGAAAGATTTTTGGTGAATATTTCTTAGAAGATAAGATTTTAACATTAGATAATATATTTAGGTACAACCTTACCTGTGAGTTAAAGAAAGAAGAAAAAGTATTTCTAGAAATGGTTGAGGAGAGAAGAGTGAAATTTGAAAGAAAAATAATAGAAGAGACAAAAACACCTCTTTGGGTGTTTGAGGAAGACCATCATGACAAGAAAAAGATAAATGCAGCTATGACTCTGGATTGGCCCCAACAGGGAAGGTTGTGCATTAGAAGAAATAAGACAAGATATGACAATTATTTTGTGGGTTCCAGTAATTGCCATGACAATTACCAAATTATAGGTGGATGGGGATTCAAAGGGGGAAAAGATCCAATATTTCCAGGGATTTATTACGTTTGTGGGAATAGGGCTTATTATAGGTTGCCGGACCATTGGTATGGATCATGTTATTTAGGCCTGGTCTTTCCAAAGATTTTTCATGTAGATAGAAAAGAAAAAGGAACACACAAAATGATAAATACCTTTACACGTAAGAAAAGGGAAAGTTTTTCAGAAATAGTAGGTGATATTTTTGGTGCATTGATACCAGCAGTGGGAATATCTTTGAATGCATTCAGAATTCGGAAATTATCCACAGTAGTAGATCGTTTATCTACAGATACTGCTGGAGGGTTCTTAATGGTAAATACCGAAATGGTTGCCATGAGAGCTATGGTGATGCAAAATCGTCTTGCCCTTGACATTCTTTTGGCAAAAGAGGGCGGAGTCTGTGGAATGCTGAAAGTCCAACATTGTTGCACTTACATTCCTGATAAAAGCGAAAATATACAGAAGTATATAACAAATATTACAAATTTGCACAAAGAACTAGTACCACTGGAGGTTGAAAGTGTTTGGGGAAAACTTGGTAAAGGGTTTTCTTCTGTAACGAATTGGTTAACAAGAATGAGTGGATTAATAATAGGGAAAGTTATAATATTAGCAACCATGATAATAATAATAATATTAGTATTGAAGCTTGCAGTAACATGTATAAAGAGACGAAGAAAGCAGAAAAAGTTAGAAAAAGAAAATATGATAAACAAAGAGAGGAGAGAGAAATAGGTGAAATAGAGTTAGAAGAAATAAAAGAGAACCTGTACAAGAAAACAAAGAGACAAGTTGAAAGCGATACAGAAGTATAAAAACTAACAAAAGCAAATGGATAAAAGATATATGCTGTCTGAGAAAATTGTATAACTTGGGTTTGTGTGGTGATGTTAAAAATCACCAAAGGGGGAGTTGATGGAGCAGGGTAAATATAAAAAATGTAACCTCCTAATATTTTCGTATAATAATAATAAACATGTTTGTTCAAGTAAATAACCAACAATGTATGTTTGGGAAAAGGATAACACGCAGTTTAATGTGCAAAGTAATGAACTAATAATTGTTTACGTTTCTAATATAACATAATATTTTGCGTACTAAAATAATAATAAAATGCATGATTTGGGCTTTGAATAAAACGTGTGGTTGCAAAATAAAGCGATGGTAAGTAAGGGACAGCTTTATATGTTGCTTCTGCTAGGTAATACCTAATTGGGGTAGGTAGAAAAACGGGAGGGAAACAAAAGGGTTTATATTTCATTGTTTTAATAACATTTTGTTTTCTTTAGAAATAGTGCGCTTAGGCCTGCCGAGCAGCAATATAAAATGGCCGCGAGTTACTAGAGTGCGCAGGAGCGGATGCGACCATGTGATAGAGGAGAGAGGCTGTTGCAAAGGGATGATCACGTGCTGAGGCCGAGAGGCTAGGATGAAAGTATGGTCAAGGCTGCTGTGACCCTTCTGAGCAGATGTGTGCCAAGATGATCAGCAAGAAGCGTGAGAAGCCTGGTTGAATCAATAGAAAGAACTCTATTATACAATTTGTTGCAGAAAAAGAAACAATTTGGACTGATCGAAACGGATGAGCAAGTGCATGAACTGTGGGAAACGACGCTTGCATGGACATTCCTCACGGAACTAGTTAAGACCAGGAAGTTTGATTAGTATGTATAGGGACCTGAGTTTTGGACCAATGAGAATGAATCGCGCCATGTAAGAAGAAACATTTTATGCTGTAAGCTAGAATTAGGGTATAAGAAGACCTACTCTTAGTGGGAGGGAGTTAGAATGCTGCGGGATGCTGCGGGAGATGCTGAAGAAGTTAGATGCTGTAGATGGGAGAGTTTGCGGTTGCTGATGCTGACGAGCTGATGCTGCTGCTGTTATTTTCCTTTTCCAGTTGAGTATGAAATGCCGCTTTAGGAGAACTAGCTTTTAAAAAGATTTATATTAGAATTCTTAGGATTTCCCGAGAGATAGATAGGTTGATCTATAGGGTCTTTAGTATGATAACTTCATTTTCGATCTAATAAAAGTGTCATGCAATTTACAACTATTCTTATATTGATGATAAACGCAATGATCTGAATAATAAATTAATCTCGAATTTCCTGCATTCAAAACTTTATATAAACTTTACTATTCTTTAAACAAATGACTCAGTGACTTTTCTTTAGCATAATGAGTAATAATGTTTTAGGTAAAAGAGTTCATTGTGATTGAGCTGGTCTTAATCACCATCAACTGATTCCTACTAGTTGGTCCATCGACCAATGAGCGGAATACCTTAAAAGCAAATGAGAAATATTGTGTCTTTATAAAAGAGGTATCCCGTCTCCTTCCAGCAAGTCGTTTTCTCCTAGGTTTCATGTCGGAGGAAAATCCAGGGAAATAAATGAGTAAGTGAATGTATAGGTGGTGTTATGGGCCCCACCGTATTATGGATATAGTGTGTGTGTTTTAGAGAAATAATTGCACCTGGATGACCCAAAAACATAGTAGGAGAAAATATTTTTATTGTAAGCGCTGGATCAAGGGCCAGTGCTGAGTTTGCCGCACTTGCTCAGCAAACTTTTTTGTTTTTCAAGATTACACTCCCAAAGCACGTGTTTGTTCTTGAAAAACCACAAATAAATGGCCCGCTGCAAAGGGATATTTATCCCTGTGATTGGTGCCTTGGTGAGTTTTCCTGGGAACAATATGCCCCCATGGCCATTCTAGGCTTTAACATCTAGAGATGGTCGCCCCGTTCTTAATAAGGGAGGGCAACCATCACTGAGATCTAGTGGCCCAGCGGGGGAAGAACCACCTGTACAAGGGTTCCCACTGGTGGAGCAAGTTGAGGCACCACCTGTGGAAATACTATGCTTGGTTTTCTACCAAGTATCATGGGCAGATTATGGCTCTAAAAAATTGTTTTTTAGTAAATATTAACTAGATTATCAAGTCGCCTGCAATCAAAAAAGTCAGTCTCACTGTTTGACCACAGCAACCTTTCTGAACCATATTTGCTTCAAAACATTTGTTCTTTTTATTCTTTCTTTATTGGAAAAATATTCAAAATGAATTATCATGCTGCTGTAAAAAAATATTTAAAGTGAATGATCATTTTGCTAAAACCTCTGTTTATAGGTTTTTCAGTTATTAGTCATATTACATCAGACGACCCCAATGCATTTCGAACGTGATTCTTAATCAAGGGGTGTATAAAACAATTATTTCTGTGTCATAATGCCGTAAAAAAGGAGATATATGCCCACTAGGTCCATCTTAAATGGCACTAAGGAATTGAAAGCGCGTAGTTAGAATATTCTATGCAAGGCATAATATAACACATATAGCAATGAATTTTTACCTGTCCAATAGAACTATGACTTGCTATTAGGGGTGGCGACCCCCTAATCTGCTTGATGTCTTACAACTATCATGGCTGTGTCACGAGTCAGTAGTTGTCAAAAACACTAAACAGTTGTTCTACAAAACAACCGTACATAAATATCCATAAGTGCAGAACATGCTAGTGTTCAAATCCCACATAATATAAAATTCAACTAATGTATGCTTTATTGGTTCAACATGGTGTAAATATCAAACCGCAAAGACGCGGGGCTACAGGAAGTGCTGTCGCGTCCACTTCCTGCATGAACTATGTGCCATGCTGAAATCCAAGATTAGAATACAGCTCGATCTTATCTCATGTTACAAAATGTAATGGTGGCCATGTTGAAGTTTGTAACTTTACTCGTAATGCAACTTGCAAGTGAAATTTAAGTATTACATGTTCAACATACTGGGAGAGGTCTAACTCTCAGAATGACTACAGCCGCACTGTAGACACAGTGGTTACCCAGCCCTAGAATGTAATCGGTTGCCATTGGGTGCCATAGTTACAATGCTTCTGCTAGTGCAAGGCATAAACTTGAAATCAAAGACCAAAAGAAAAATCAGAATACACTCCTAATAAAACAAAGACCACCAAAGAAATTCATCTAATAGTCTTTGTGATCAAAAAAAAGTACAAACTTTGATTGATGACACACAAAATATACAATTATAGATGGGTAAAAGTGACTAGTGGGGATGTTTTTCATCAAGGACTTCTAACTGACATCCATGGACAACAAGTGTGAAGCACCCCCGTTGTGCAATTTTTACCATCAGTAATTTTATGCTATATATGGACCTAAAGCCATTCGCTCCTGCTTTCAACTTCTACACAGGAGACAAGGAGTAAAGGGGTGGGAAGAAGCCACACATAAGATGGCCTCCCCTCCCTGTCCTAAATGGGAAAAAATACATGGCCTCCTGCTACCCTCCTCCACCACCCTCTGGGCCAGATGTACTAAGATAGGATTTGCAAAAAGGGGTCGCAATTTGTTCACCAACTTGTTTTTTTAATCTTGTGGTGCTTTGTGAACCAACCTATGTACTAATAGTTTACTTCACTGAATCACAGAGGATCCTTTTTTGCCCAATATCATGATATTTGTTGTGGTGGGTTATAAATTGTGACCCACTATGATTTGCTACCACCACACGAATGGTGGTCTGCAGGGGTCAGCAGACCACAATGTCTCTGACTGCTTTTAAATACACCAAAGTTATTTTTTAATGCCCAGGTTCTTTAAAGGAAAACAGGATGCATTTGTAAAAAACGTTTTTTGAACTATTTTTAAAACTATTTTTTAAATGTACCTCTCCCAAAAACGTTTTATATACCATTTATGAAGGAGAAGAGGTCCTTTGGGGACTCCTTCATGGTTGCAAATGGGTCACCACCTCCTTAGAGGTGTTAGTAAAATATTAATGTTTTGCAACCAGATTTCTGTTGCAAAACATTAAAGCATACCACAAGCCATTGCTATTTGGAAGGGACGTCCTAAACATGCCCCTTCCAAATAGTGATTCCTAAAGGTTTCCTAAACTAATGTAGTGGTTCGGTAACATGTTACTAAATCACTAAATGTATTTAGTGCATATGAAAAACAATTTTTCTTGCCACAAACCGTACGATTTACTGAATGTCAGGGTTTGCGACCAGAAAATGCATTCATACATCTGGCTCCTAGTGCCCTCCTGCCAAAGCTGTGCTCTGCACTCTCCACTGAGCAGAGATCAAAGCACTGCAGCTGGAAATTCATTAATTATGTAGCAAGACTTAATGCTTTCTGAGATTGCTAGGTGCTGCGCAGGTTTTTCATGAAAATCAGGAATTTTGTACTGTTTTCAACTTTTTCAATATTATTTTTATATTAATAGAAATATTTAATATGTAGTGTCCCTCAGAAGCATCTCTGAAAACTTTGTTGCAGTTAATGTACCTTTCCCTCGTGAATGCCAGACTGTGTCTTGCAAAAAATCGAAGCAAAAGATGCACACGCCTGCAAACCCTTGCAAACTAACCCCCATAAGAAATACACTCTTACGGGTAGGGAAAATATGCTTGGTTGTAGGAAAGTGAAGAGCAGACTCAGCCACCTGTGCACAGAAGCAGATCCTCTTGCAAGGCTGTGTCAGAGCCGGCGGGGCTGCTGCAAACAGAGCCTTCTCATCCTGGTGTAGCGGCTGCTGCTTGTCTGCCTTCAGCTTGATCCGGTCCTTGTGATGGGCCATGTGGTGCTCCTTACAGCGAAGGCTGAGCACCACAATCTAAACCTTTTTTACACGTCAAGCCCCCCCCACCACCACCACCTCACAAAAACATTATGGAAGCTGGTACTCTGCATCATTGCTGGCCATTCCCTTCTGCAGAGCCCTGGTCGTACAGGGCAAATAATATTAAATAAAGTAAGAGTGTTTAGTAAACTGAAGTTTTTGTAGTGCTTGTGCTTATTATAAAGTTCAAATGAAAATTCTCCAAGAAAAAATAAGCACAAAAAATTACATTGGTGCTTTATTTTTCACATAAAACACAAAATTTAGGATAGATTAGATGGATGGATGGATTCTTGCTTCCGCCATCCTTAGGTTGTGCTCCACTTCCAGTCTTGAGCAGTACCTGGAAACGGGAGTGCTCACAAAATTTTGTAATATATTTTTTGCAGTTTTATATAGCGCGAACATGACCCAAAGGTATTGGAGCGCTTTACAGGAGCATCTTTTACATTACACAAGCACACATTCATTTTTTGTAAGCAAAGGGAGATTAAGTGATTTGCCCAGAATCACAGGATGTTGAGCAGGCACCAAGAATTTAACCTGGTTCCCCAGCTCCACAGTCATCAGCTCTGGCTGTTGCGTCACATCCTTGCCCCTAGACAAGATATCAGAAAAAGGGGTTCCACAAAACATGCTTTCTGACACAACTGAAAAATCCGTGATTATGTGGAGTATGGCCAGGTGTTGCCATGCCAGTAGGAGGCCAGCCACAGATTTCCAAGAAGGCCTAGGGGACATTTACATCATATACATGTGATATAAGTGATTCAAGAGGATATATACATCTTTAATCTCTAGCATCATCAAGAGTCAATTTGTTAGCATAGTTGGCTTATAAAGAAGATCGCTTTCCAAAGCTTCAGAAATAGATGCACAAGAAAGCATTTAAATTTGGTCTACGAAAGAAGTGAGGACAGATGGTAGGCATACTTCACAATATTTGTTATATTAGGCTTGTGGACTCGGCTCTAGGGATTCGAACACGTTAAACAAGCACCAGCGACTTTAATCAAGTTCAAATTCATTTTTCGTAAGTCACTGGTAAATTAAGTGATTTTGCCCAGGATCACATGATGTTGAGCCGATGCCAGGACTCTAACCCGGGTTCCCAAAACCAAAGTCAGCACCTATGGCATTAATGCCAAATCCGCTCCTCCTTGAAACATCCAACGTTCCCACTAGTAGTGGGACGGGGGGGAAAGGAGCACGGCTTTAAAAAAAATAAAACAAAAATCTCTTCACTCTTACCTGCCAGAGAATGGAATCTTCAGTAAGGATACAACTGTTGTAAATTCCTTGCAGTGAAATGCAGTAGCTGCGTGGGTACAAACAAGGATAACCTTGAGGGGGAAGGGTTCAAGAGCGAGGCGAACGGCAGCAGCCAGATGGTAAATTCAGCAATCACGAGGCAAAACGCAACAGGGAAGAAGTGCTGTTTCATCAGCAAAGTTGAAGTATTTTGCAGCTTTATGTATACAAAATTCACGGCACTCCCTGGCCTCTCTCCTGCTGTCCCGTTCATTGGAGGAGCGTCAGTGCTGACGTCAAAGCAGTGCTCTGCTGCAGGAACTACATGCTGATTGGCGGTTCTGAATGACTACTCCAATCAGAGAGCCCTAACTCGAGATGGGGGTATGAAAAACAAGCAGCAAACGTATTTCCGACGTGGGAAGCAACCAGGGGCACAACTAGACGCTAACTTCGGGGGGGGCTAAGACTCCCAGCCAGGGCTGGCCCTAACACTGGTCACGCACGGTGCAACAGTCTTTTTGTGCGCCTCCTCTCCCATTTCTTCCTTCTCCATGAATTCCCTCACTACCACTCGCCAACAATGTACCTCATCTCTCTATAGCCCCTTTGTGACCAACATTTCACTTTTTATAGGGCTACCCATAGTTTACTAACACTCAGTTCTGTGATCTGCATGGTACACGTTCTTTGTAGCAGGCACATTAGCCCTCTGCGCTGTGTGGGTGACAGTGTTGCGGGGATTCTGCACCTACACAGAACTATGCGCAGGAAAACAGAACCTCGGTGTATAGGGGTGTACCAACCTACCACCTTAGTGCCCAAAATCCCAAAACCGACTAGCTATAGTGTCTCATTCGTTCTCCTCCAAAATCGAGAAGCCACAAATGATTAGACAACCAGAACACAACACTCCTGACTCTCTCAGGAATCGCGGTGGCAAGACATACCCTTTCGCTCGCTCACTCGTACTTGTCCACAGATAAGAATTGGCAGAGTCACTGCAATAGTTCAAAATGTTTATTTTAACTATCGTGCTCTATATTACAGTATACGAGCCAGCAGCAAAATGCATGAACTCAGAACAATTAGCATTGTTACAATTCCATAGAGTACAAAGGAGGATGTCATTATATAAACACAGTGGAAAAAGTACTATAAGGCCTAACCACCCTCCCCTTGACTGGAAGAAGTTTATTATAAAAAAGAAGATCTCTGGGCTTTGTCAGCAGACCCCATACCTTAACCCCTTGGCTGCGGTGGTAATTCCGCCGCGGCGCTGGGGGGGTGGTGGTGAGCGCGGCGCCGCCATGCTTGTGACGGAACCACGCCGTCATGAGCCACGGGCGGCGTGTGCTCATGACGGCGTGGTTCCGTCACGGCCCCGCCCGCTCATTAATTCGCCCGCACAGGCGGGGAATTAATGCCGCGTGGGCGGAGCGGCAGCCGCATGACGGAACCACGCCGTCATGAGCACACGGCGCCCGTGGCTCATGACGGCATGGTTCCGTCATAAGCACGGAACGGGTTAAAGCCTAGATGGAAGGTTTACATCATAGGAACAGCATAGCTCTTCTCCATGGAAAAGGCTCTCTCCAAGTGTGTGTTAAAACAACATGCATCCCCGTAATATCAAAGCACGATTCTCCAGTGGTGCAGCTGTGTTTAGCATGTTATGACTAGGTGCTAGGGACTGACCAGAACAGAATAACAAGGGGCATTGTTTATCGACCTTGCACATCGTGTTCAGACTAAACTCCAGGAATTTAGCAGAGAACATGAAAAGCAGACAGTTCTCATGTGTAAGGCATAAATAGAGTCTTGCAAAATAAAGTCACGCAGTAACGTACGCAAAAGCAGCATCATGGCAGCAAAGCTTATGCTAACTTAGCAATGTTGCGAATGACCCTAATAGCCATATAACACCCTCCCCCTGGTAAGGTCATATGACATAGACAAAGGACCAAAACAGAGTTCAAAAGCCAAGCAGAGTTCAAAGGTGTCTGAATAAAACAAATCGGAAAATTTAAAAAAAAAAAAGATTTCATTTTCTTTTATTGTAGAAAAGGAAAGGTGTGGCGTCTCCGGGAAAATGTTATTATGAAGGAGGTGGTACAACCATCAAAGTACATGAACTTAAGAATGCTATTTCCTCCAAAAGATCATCTCTATCATTAGTTGAAAAAAGGGATGCCATCCAATCAAGTAGGTCGAAGGAACAAACGTGCTCCTCGTAATCCAATGCTTCCAAAATCATAACCGGACAACTTGCATGATATTCGATGAAACTCTGATGCAAGAGGCTCTGCGCAGCCGCACAGATATCCCATTCAGCCAATACTCCAAGTGCTGCTGCACGCGCCATACAGCCATCCCCAGAAGAAGCCTGGTCATGGGCCTCTAAGGGACCCATTAACTGGTTAAAATCCGGGACTAGACATGACGTATTGGAGAGGCATAAATCATAGCCCAATAGAAGGGGCACCGTCGACAGTAGAAAACTGGTTGCACGCAAGTAAAGTAGGCAAAGCGAAAAGTTAATCCATAATTCACGCCAAGCGTTGCTAATGGCAGGCATCCAAAAACCTGTTGCATTCGATCACGGTACAGTTGCAATTGGCCTGGTCTGTGCATTACCACAAGATGAGCAGCCATTGTGCAGCAGCAACAGAAGAAGCAGGATTCCACCAGCTAACGCTAGCAATAAAGGGAATCCTCCGAAGACACTGGAAAAAATAGAATGAATAAAAGCCGGTATTACTCCAAATATTGTCTGAAAAGAAGTCCCAAGGCCGGCTCCCACCTGTTTAAAAAAATGTGCAAGGCCTTTAGTGTCAGACGCATTAAATATTTGGTGTATAAGCTCCCCAGAGTGGAGTGGGAGGTTAGTGTTCAAAAGTGACTGAATCTCACTAGATGTTCTAGCCACCTGTAACTCGAAGGTCTCTCGAGCTGATGTGAGAGCCACTTCTTGTTGGAACAATAGCGCTTTGAGCCTGCTCAATTTGTTGAAATCTGTTTTCAAAGTCGGAATGGAAGGCCAAATGGAATTATCTGCATTCCCTTGCGGGGGCGGAAAAAGCACATTGCTACAACAAGTTGTGAAACAGTCACTAAATACGGGACTCCAGCCCGTAAACCACAGCAGTCTAGGTTGTTCAAAATAAGATAGCTGCCGTTAGTAAGCAGGGTGAAAGCGAGACTTATTGATGGTACTGTAGTTCCTTTCAAGAAACAAGCAAGATTAGGCGCTGATATATTACACGTGCCGTTTAATTTAACGTGTTCACATACTAGGGAATGTCTACTGTGGAATCGCAGTCCTCCCCTGTTAGGAAATATGAAATACCAGCATTTGTAAAACGCACAGCTACCTCCGGAGAGGTGTCCCTGCGCTGGGGGCCCTCGGAAAGATTAAGCGAGCTATTGCCCAGAGTCACATGGTGCTGGGCTAACCTGCCGCCGGCACCGCGAATCAAACCGTGAACCCCTTGGTCCGGAGTCAGGCACCCTGGCTGCTGCGCCACACCTCTTCCTTATCTTCCCGTTGACATCTGTAAATGAAAGGTAGGGACAATAATTCATGCAAAAATGCACTACCCAGTGGTTCAAAGCGGCCAATTGGAAAATGTTGCATGCAAGATTTAAATTGAAACAGTGAGAATGGGAGAGAAACAACCCCATTAATTAACCAAACCCCTGAGTCAGTTTCCGCCACAGAGAATGGCAAGGGCTCCAATTGTTCAATGTGTAATAGCGTGTATCTAGCATCTTTCATGGACATAAAACGCTGTTTATCAGTGAGATTAAATGGTGAAAACAGAGCAGAAGCATTCAAATAATCCCAAGGGACCTTTCCCATTTTAAGGGTCTGTAACGTCCATGCAAACTGCATAACTGATCGTAATTGATTTTTACCATGATATAACACAGATACATCATTCTGAACAATATCAATAACAGAAGAAACAATGCTATCCAATGTATACATGCGAGAAGAAAGTGTATTGATGCTATTGTCAACCACTGCAAGGACTTTTTCTAAATTTGCTTGATCAATTTGGCGCAGACAAAGGCTTCTTCCATCTGCGAAAGTTTCCAAAATTAATTGTAAGCTGCATATATAAATCTTTTAGATCTGGGAACCCTGGGTCCTAAGATAAAATCAGCCAAATTGATGTCACTCGACAAGAGCGTCAGGTGTTGTTTCACTGATGAGAGGGTGGAATGTTCCAACCATTGTTGGCATAATTTACCCACCGAGTATATGGTGACCGAATGTGAATGTGGATAACGAGGTACGGTCTAGTCTGTGTGAAACCAGGTGTTACATTATAAAAACGCAATTGACATGCATTTGAATTTGTTTGCCACACCAACCAACCGGATGAATCAATATCTGAGACATTAAAAGTGTCATTCTGAAACAAAGCCCGCAATGCATCGATAGCATAATTCGTTCAAGTACGCCAATTGTCATATTCCGCTACAGACGGAATGGAAGGGATATTCAAATGTTTTACAGTTGCCAGACCAAAGCACGTGGTTTGGTACACCGTATCATTTAAAAATTAAATTTGAGCCGGGATTAGGCAGGCACGATGCAGAGCCTCAGTTCCCTGAACCTGCCAAAGCTTTGTGCCCCAGATTGATTTTAAATCAATGTTCTCTTTCCAGTGATCATAACCCTGTATGGCCAATTTAGTCCTAAAAGAGTTAGAGTAAATCAATTTAGTGTGGGTCAGGATAAATTTGGATTGAGATGACAATTGTAGTTTAAAGAAATAGGATTCCGGATTGGACGTGTTATAATATGTAAAATATGTAAACTTATTTCTAAGAATTTTCGAACTCCCCTTTATGGGAGTAGGGCAATGTTCCCATTGAGTGTGATTAAAAACCGGTCTTAAAGTGTTTGTCTTAGGCAAAAAATGATGCCCATAGTGTTGATACCAGAAGAGATCGGCATAATTGGCAGAATTTAAATACAAATATTCAGCATCAAAAGCAGCATAATATTTTAAATCAGAAAACAATGAATGTACTGCTTGCACATCCCAATCATCAGAATGTATGTCCCGTGTTACCACATCCCCTAATGAGACGCGAAACACGTATGGCACCCTGAGCACTTCCATCGGGCCGTGAATTTCGAAAGCTACTTTATCCCAAATGATGCCATCTGCAACCGGAAATGCTGAAATGTTCACAAGAGTCTGATCACGTTTCATGATGTGGGAAGATGTGTGTGGGGCCAGAATCCCATCGACTAAGTTCACAGCAGAGCGTTCTGGCAAATAATGACCATTGATTAGCAAGAAGAACACTGTTACAAATCCAATCGCCATGAAAAGGAAAAGTAGGATAAGCACCAACCAAATGTAGGTCCATGGGGGGAGCAGGTACGTCTCTTTGAACCAAGAGATGAAAATACTTAATTTAGTTGGTGGCACTGCCAAACTAGAAGACGAGAAAGATAAGTCATAAGAGAAGCTGGCATGGTCCCCAAAATACCAGTTTTCATCCCTCGGTATTAAAGGTGGGGGAGAGGTATCAGACTGATGTTGTCGAGGATTGCTCGGCACTTCCCTGTTGGACTCATCTGTGGGATACGTATACTCGACATCTGTGGTGGAAGAGTCTGGAGGCAAAACAGGCGAAAGGTCAACAGCAGGTTCCATCTCATCCTCACTGGTACAGGCATTAGTCATAGAGGTTGGGGTGACTGGATTCAAAGAGATAGCGTTGCACGAAACAGCTGGTGTGACACTATTCAGAATCGGCCAGACGGTGCAACTTGACATTGTCTACTGAGATGTATCTGTTGTCTTTGCCACCAGGTAATGGTGGTAAAATGACTGTACGTGTACCCTTCAATCCAAGTACTGGCACTGGTGCATGATATGAGGGACCAAATTCTTTTTTGTTCTCAAGCTTTTCTCGTACCAGATCTCCAATCTTGGGAAGCCAGCCGGCAATCGGAATCAGCAGTGCTGCATCATTGGAAGAGGGTAAATGTTCAGTTGCGTAGCTGTCATGGGTCTTTTGTAGATCCTGTAACACAGTAGAATGATTATCTACGTCAAAGGTTGCAGCCGCCGCCACAACGTCTAGACCATCAAGGTCTGGCACAAACATTTTAATGCCAAAGAGCATTTCGTATGGGGTCCGCCCACCCAGAGATCTTCTAGGGAGATTATTCAGTGCACGTTGAACACCATACAAGTGGGCCAGCCAGTTACTGCCAGTACCTAAGACTCTAGCTGTCAAGGATTGCTTTAAGTCACGGTTCATCCGCCTCACAATTGAATTGCCCTCAGGCCTGTATGGAGATGAAA
Source organism: Calotriton arnoldi (assembly GCA_963921515.1). Lineage (NCBI taxonomy): Eukaryota > Metazoa > Chordata > Amphibia > Caudata > Salamandridae > Calotriton > Calotriton arnoldi. Next base: position 356,861 of record CAWUFW010006003.1, on the reverse strand, counting down.
ATGCACCAGCACCCCCGTTGACTTCATCGCGTCCTTGTACGTCTTAGAGGTGAACGCTGGACCTTGGTCAGAGTGGAAGGTGCCACAGGCAAACATCCCGACAAAGGCAGCGCAATTAAGCATAAGACGCTTTGGGTTTGAGTGCCAGACCTTAAACAACATCTGCCCCTCACACATGTTATATTCTTAGCAATGTCGAGAATGACCCTAATAGCCATATAACAACAGGAGTGGCCATGTGAGTGCACGGTGAGCGATGTGACAGTGTGAGAGTAGGGTGAGAGGAGTGACTGCAGGGTGAGTGAGGTATGAATTTGGGTACGCATGTAAGTGCAGAGTGGGACAAATGAATGTAAGGTTAGTGATGGGCTTGTTTAAGTGAGATTGCAGAGTGAGCAGTGAGGGGGACAGGTGAATGAAGTGTCACATGAGCAGGGTGAGTAGTGTGCTCGTGTGACTGCAGGGTGAGGTACAAGGTGAACAGCGCAAGAGCATTGTGAGTGCAGAGTGATCACTGTGAGTGCAGAGTGAGCGGTGTGCTCATGTAACCGCAGGGTAAGTGGAGGGAGAACGGTGTGAGTTCATGGCGAGTGGAATAAGTGCTGTGTGGTCACTGTGAGTGCAGGGTGAGCAAGTTGTCTGAATGCAGGGTGCATTCCCAGACACAGTTGAAGTTACTCAGCATGTTATTGAGGGCTGGCATGGGGTTTCAGAGATAAGTTAAACTATTGCTTTTATGGCATTATTCAGGGTCCAGGGATTGAGGGTGGAGGAAATAAATATTGTGCTCATCCTGCAACAAACTTCCAGTCTTGTGATTAGTGTTGCCAGCTCATCATTTTGATGTCCCAGAGGGTACAAAAATAAGCAGTCACCTAAAGCCTATTTTCAGCACTTATCTGTGCATACTTGGAACAGCAAAAATAAATAGAAAGCATTTTTAATTGTGTTCTAGGGCTGCCTGAATGATCCATGACTGATAATTAAAGGGAATAAAGACAGAGAAGTCACATTACAAATGAATACATACTATTTTATTTATAACCCTATTTAGTGTCAAGACAAGGTCTTTCCAGGCTCTTTAAACAACACATGGATGGCATTTTTCTTTTGGTAACCCTACTTTATATTCCTTTTCATGAAATGCATTTTCACACTAAGGTAGTAAAAAGTAAAATCCAAATATAAGGAATAGGCAGAGTAGGGGCCCAGGGGGTACTGGAACCAGAAAACAAACAGCCTCTGTAACCAGTTTGCAAAGGTATGTAAAGACCTGTGAAAAACTCAGGCATGCTGGAGATAAGACTCCAGACACTGCCCAGCCGGGCCCCCAGCAGCTCCAGCTGCAGCAGCCCTGGCTGAGACACATGACGGCGGGGACTGAAGCACTTTCAGCCTAATGGGCGTTGCGCGCCTGGAAGCAACAATGGAAGGTAAAGTGGTGGGGTGGAGTGTTCTCCCCCCTAAGGGAATGCTGCACCCCCCAGGGGGGGCGCCCCACAGTTTGAAGACCTATGGACTAGAGGGACTGGCCCACCTCCCCATTCCAGTACTGGTGTGTGCTCCACTGAAGACTTGAGCAAGAGCTCTGGCTCTGACTCAGCTTGAGGTCCTCTTGGACCCTCGAGCCCAAGACGAGCCGAGATTTCATATGGTTTCTGCCTCCAATTCACACTCTTCCCTCATGAGCCAAGAATTAAAAACAAGGCAAAAACCTTTGATGCTAAGAAAAAGATAGCAATCTAGTGGTCGAATTGCGTAATGTAAAACCAGACAACCTGGGGTCAATCCTGGCTTCACTACTTGACCAATTTGTGTGATCCTCGGCAAATATTTTACTTCACTGAACTTCCTTTTACTTTGTCAAAAATATATGAGAGCACCTCAAAATACATGATTTAAGGATGTGCGCTGTAATAAAAACTCTCGTATTTGATTTAATAGCCTATAGTTCTGTTCCATGCATAATAACATATTAGATGCACATGGCAACTGACTTGCCTCTTAGTTCACTAATGACATTATCATAAAGGCTGGAGAAGAAACGGCAATGTTTCTAAGTTCATGTGTACAAACGTTTAATAAAGACCACACAATGCACTAATATAATAATCTGATGTACTAGGGTGGAACTGCATGCCTGCAAGTTAAAGAAATGCACTTTTTTTGCTTTTGGAGAGACTATCATATTTTTACATGATGGTTGTTGCAAGATTAACATACCAACTACTTTCAGGGCTCAACTTTCCCAGTTAATCTGTTGGGATTAATGTTAGAATGTCTTTACTCAGAGCTTCCTTCCAATGCCAGCAACTCATTGCTGGCATAGTCGCCTATAGAAGTAATGCTAAAGGTTTCTATAAAACGCTGAACAACAGAGGTTAGTCCCGTTTTAAGGACTAAGGGGCTCATTACGATGGCGGAGGGACCGCCACAGCCGGGCCAGCGGTGGCGGTCCCTCCGCCATCTGGCTCCCATTTCCCCCCGCCACATTAGGATGGCGGGGGGAATCGTTCCGCAAGCGTGGCGGGCGCAAAGAGTGCCCGCCATGCTTCCGCCACAGGCAATTGTTGCGATTGCCTGGCGGAGCGGTTCAGACCGGGGATATGGTGGGGGTGCCTAGCAGGCACCGCCCGCCCGATCACAATGCTGGCGTCAGCCAGCCTTTCCAAGGCGGTGGAACCGCCATGGAAAGGCTGGCGGAGGCTGGCTTCGGGGGGCCCGTTACGGGCCCCCTCTGTGGTGGGGGCCCAGTTGTGCACTGGGGGGGTACCCATGATACCCCCCTACATTTCCATGCGCAAGGTGGCAGGCACCGCGCGGTGCCTGCCACGCTGTGCAGGGAAATGCACAACATGGCCATTTAACATTGCGGCGGGTGCTGCAGCCAGCAGCACCTGCCGCAATGTTAAATTGCTGGATGCGACCGCCGCGGTGGCGGTCGCATCATAATTAGGGGTGCGGGACCGCCGCAGTACAGGCGGGCGGTCCCGAACCCGCTACGATGGTGGGCGGACTCAAGTCCGCCCACCATCGTAATCGGCCCCTAACTTTCTCGGCAGATCTGGGAACCAGACATGGGGCAGTTCATCTGTTGAATGCGTTGAATTGGCCGAGATGCATCCAGGTCTCCTGGCCAGAGGCAACAAGTGAGACACAAGTCCACAAATCAGATTAAGTGACATTCACGCAGCCCTCTACGAAAACCACCGCTGTCCGAGTGGGAAAAAATAGCTTAGCACTATATCTATAATGAGCCATGTGGCGATGATGTCATTACCCATGATCACACTAAAAAACATATTTTAGAGCAATGCTAAGCTTTGTGCTATGACACAATGGTGAGTCAGTCATACCCTGTGTAAGTTTCAATGCGAAAACAAGTGGCCACGGGTAAGAGAGGATGTGGCGTAACAGCCAGAGCTGCTGACTTTGACAGGTTCGAGTCTCAGCCACAGCTCAACATCCTGTGATTTTGGGCAAATCACTTTATCTCACTGTGCATAGAAAAACAACAATCATTGGCAAAGCCAATATACCACTCCTATACAAGAACTATTGGCTTTGGCAATGTGTTTTTCTCATGTTGTACATCATGTTCAGCATGAATAAAAGTTGGAGGCATGGAGTGTCCTAGAGTGGAGTGGGGGGGAGTAGAGTGTCATAGACTGGATTTGTTGGAGTAGAGTGTCGTAGAGTGGAGTAGGGGGGGGTAGAGTGTCATAGAGTTGAGTAGAGGGGAGTAGAGTTCAGTGGCTCACTGGCAGAGAGTGTCGTAGAGTGCAGAGCCATAGAGTGTAGTGTCATGGAGTGAAGTGGTTAGATTGGATTGGGGTAGAGTGGGATGGATTGGAGTGGGGTGGTGTGGGTTGGATTGGACTGGAGTGGGGTGGGGTGAGGTGAGGTGGACTGGAGTGAGGTAGATTGGAGTGTAGTGGGGTGGGTTGGATTGGATTGGAATGTGGTGGACTAGAGAGGGGTGGAGTGGGTGGAATGGAGTGGAGAGGGTTGGAATAGAGTGGGGTGAACTGCAGTGGGGTGGTTTCGATTGGAATGGGGTGAGGTGTGTTGAAGTGGAGTAGATTGGATTGCAGTGGGGTGAATTGGATTGGAGTGAGGTGGATTGAATTGAGAGGGATGGATTGGTTTGGAGTGAGGGGAATTGGAATGAGGTGGATTGGATTGGGGTGGAATGAACTGGATTGGGATGGTTTGGATTGGAGTAGGGTGGGGTGGATTGGAGTGGGGTATATTGGATTTGACTGGATTGGGGTAGATTGGATTGGTGTGGGGTGCATTGGATTGGAGTGAGTTGGGATTGGATTGGAGTGTGGTGGGCAGATTAGAGTGCAGCAGATTGTTTTGGATTGGAGTAGGGCAGATTGGTGTGGGGCAGATTGTTTTGGATTGGAGTGGGGCAGATTGTTTTGGATTGGAGTGGGGCAGATTGTTTTGGATTGGAGTGGGGCACATTGTTTCGGATTGGAGTGGGCAGATTGTTTTGGATTGGAGTGGGGCAGATTAGAGTGCAGCTGATTGTTTTGGATTGGAGTAGGGCAGTTTGGTGTGGGGCAGATTGTTTTGGATTGTAGTTGGGCAGATTGGAGTGGGGCGGATTTTTTAGATTGGAGTGGGGCACATTGTTTTGGGTTGGAATGGGCAGATTTTTACTACAAACCAGAGCACACACATAATATCATCCAATAGTTTTAGCAAAGCAATATAATGCACAAGACAGTATACAGTTGTATAAGCACAGTAGGTAAATACGGTTATGTCGTATACCTATCTGCGTGAATTACAAATATGTTACAAGGAATAAAACGGGACTTACGCTATATCCACTTGCGTTGCCGTAATAATTGGTCCTAGTTAGTTCCGCATCAGAGTAAAATAATTTATTGGCCCCTTATGGAAAACAGATATTCATGTAATAGTACTCACAACAGTAGTGATCGATGTTAACAATTAGTTAGCCAAGTATTGAGAAATCATATTGAGAAATTTATTAAATTTTACTTTTAGATCTAACTGAAGAGACACCAATTATACGTGAACTGAGAATCTTTTTCCCTGCCTTCTTGGCCGGGACGGAAGTATAACCGGTCCAAAGGTAGGAATCGTACCTTTAGTACTCTTCATTAGCGCATCTTTGATAGTCTTAATTTTGACTATCTACATTTCCATTCATTTATTTATATGTTGACCGCTCACCTTAATGCCAATTAGGTATGCTTCGTCCCTTCTTTCCTCATTCTCAATTGAGAACACAAACACAGAATAAGTTACGCTATGAGCACCCTCACCTGTTCTTATAGTGGATCACGTCACAGCACTGGCAAAAATACGGATATGAGTTATGTGCACCGATGTTAGATACAGATAGAGTATTCTGACGTTTGGATTTCCTCACTCATTAACAGCAAGAATGGTCTGTGCACTAAATATTGATTCTTTTCAACTCTAACCTGTTGGTCTATCATATGGTGAATATTGATAACTCTTACAATGTGGCTTCCACAACACTAACTGTGTAATATGTGATATACTTTGAATCATTACATTACGACTTGGTTTTGTAACTTGTTTTCCAGCCCTGAGGAAGTCGTGGGTACTCCCGGGCGACAAAACACGTGTTGGCTGGACCAACGGATGAAAGAAAATTAAAATACAAACAACTGTATACTGTCTTGTGCATTATATTGCTTTGCTAAAACTATTGGATGATATTATGGGTGTGCTCGGGTTTGTAGTAAAGATTTGTGTGACCCCTTTGGGTCGCAAGTTTTGAGGGGTGGATGACTCCTCTCCCCTTGAGCACTAACAGATAGGTACACTAAGTAACCTTATACCGGAATTAGTGAGCGCCACAACCACACGGGGGCATTTCATCCTGCATAGTTATTACTGGAATGGGCAGATTGTTTGGGATTGGAGTGGGGCAGATTAGAGTGCAGCAGATTGTTTTGGATTGGAGTAGGGCAGATTGGTGTGGGGCAGATTGTTTTAGATTGGAGTGGGGCAGATTGTTTTGGATTGGAGTGGGGCACATTGTTTCGGATTGAAGTAGGGCAGACTGCAGTGGTGAATTACGAGGCTGTAAAGAAGAGTGCCATGCAAGCCAACAAATGGGTAAGCAACAGGTGGGCTCCAATCCCTTTTTGGATACAAAGTATCTCGTAAGCAAGGTCCATCCTCTTGCAGGTTCGACCCTAACAAGTAATGTGTAAGGTTAACTGGTGCTCATGTAAATTGCTACAATACCTTCGATCAAGTTTGCGTTATAAGAAACTGCAAAAAAAAGCTGAGTAAAATGTTTAATTTTGTGCATGTTAAAAGTTGCCCAGAGGAATAGCACACGATATTCTGCTTGTCACTTCTTTTTACTTCATTTGACGTCACAATGGATTTTCACTCAAAGCCAGGTCCCGCTATGTTAGTATATCTGTTTCTGTGTGCAAAGCTATGGATGTTTGCACTGATCCAGCCATGTTAGAGAAAAATAATAGCGGGTGGGGGCTGGCGCTTTGCAATACAATGTGGCTTTGTGCTGCACCCATGTCAACTTTCAACATAAAATAGATTTTGGCCCAGATTTACAAAGGTGTCACATAACATAGCTCAGCAACTAAAGTTGCTGCGAGGCATTGTGTGAGAGGGAGAGAGCAGGAAAGTGCCATATCAGCTAAGAAATGGCAGTACCCTGCTCTCTTCTTAGTGATGGCGCAGAATCATGCAGCCTAGCACCACACGTGCACATTTGCACCATAGCGCAAAGGTGTCTGTGTTAGTATAGCATAGGTTTTGTACTGGAAGGGTTCCCTTCCAATACAAAATCTTATGCTTAGACTGACTCTGACACTTTTCCCACTTCAGATAAGTGTAGCACACATGCAAAGTGGGAAATGTTAGGAGAAATAAAAGCACTTCTCCTGTTTATGCCTGCTTCACAGTGGCATTATTTTTTGGTGCAAAATCCTGTCTAATATTGTTAGTAGGCAGGGTTTCGCATCAGAAACTATGGGTGGGTGCATTGGAATGCCCATGTACCACCTATGTTACACCCCCTTGATGCAGAGTAATGCAAAGCAGCACTTTGCTCTGCTTTGCATTACTTTGAGGCAACTTCCTAGTGCAAAATACGTTTTGTGCTGAAAAGTAAATCCACCCAAAAACATTTTCCGTGGGAAAACTCATCGCAAACTGTTTGCAAATCTGTGCCCTTGTGAGTAAAAGTTGATTAGTGCTGCTTGAGTCCAGAAGAGTTGCCTTGCATTGCCTGAAACCCCTCACAAATGTCTAAAAAATCTGTGCCCTTGTCTTCTGAATTATTGATTTAATAGCCATATTCATAAGAAAAATGAAAATGAAAACACTCTTTCACAGAATGATGCATTATAGTGACTGGAGGGGAGAACTGAGTAAAGGATAACCCTCTCACCTGAATTATCCTAGAGGTTTAGAAGGGTTCCTGGAGCAGATGCACATGGAGGGGGCGCTGGTGGAGGGGGGCGGAGCTGTGGATCAGATGTCAGAGCACACACTGTTCTGAACAGGTCTCACTGCATCCAGAGCGAAGGACAGGAAGTACCTGACAAGCAGATGCACTAAAGTAGCACATGTAAACATCACTCTGTGGGGCACGCTGGCATAAGGTCACGGTGCACCATGTGCAGGCTGCTCATAATTCATTAAGCACATTGTAGGAAAAACTAGCTTACAAAGATTTATGCAAATCTGCCTAATGCCTCTACATAATTATGCAGTGTTCCAGCGTTAAAACCATGCACGCTCTGTTGATGTTGGTATCCTGGAGGGGGGTGAGGGTAGAAACTGTATCCCAGAGGACTTAGGGGGCATATTATAAAGAACGGCGTTAAAATTATCGCCGGTTACTGCCGCTAAAGCGGCGATAATGGGCTTGATAATATGCCCTGGAGAATTCCAATAGAAGCCCATGTTGACACCAGAACATGGACTTCTATTGGAATTCTCAAGGGCATATTATCAAGCCCATTATCGCCGCTTTAGCGGCAGTTTTCTGCCGCTAAGCCGGCGATAATTTTTAACGCCGTTTTTGATAATATGCCCCTTAGTTGTTATGATGTCAACACGTCTGTGCCTGCCTTTGGCTGTGCACTTCTTGGAAAAGCCCTCTGTGTAATTTCTGTGATACAACGATGGCAACTGCAGTGTAATCATAGCTGAGCCTTCACGTGCATCACACCACCAGAACTTCAGATGTCAACAACCAAACAGATAATGAAAGAGAGCGACCAAGTGCACACCGGTTTCTTCCGGATATTTCACTATGAAGTTTATTCATTGTTTAAACTTTTTGCGTGCAGCCCGGAAGCGTGGTCTGCCCTACCACCAAGCGCTTGTAAACACATCAAAACTGGAGCATTTACATTTGGAACCCCCAGTGACCATTCCCATCAACTCGTACTAAACACTACTCCAAGTTAACCAATACCCGTGAGCAAAACAACGTCAACATTCTCCCATACCTTCATCTTCTGTCAGTGTAATCTCCTTCCCAACATAATCTCTCCTTACGCAAAGCAGTGGATTACTGCTCACGGGTATTGTCTTCCTTAGCCGTTCTAGGCCTGCTTGGGACCACCCCTGCATTGATCAAATCAAAAACATTCACAAATTCCCCCCTGTGAATTTTTCCCCTTGTCTCAGATGGAACGTGCCATGAAATTGCTGAAGATGGAGCCAGCACCAGAGACGTAGACCCAAATATCAATGGTGTCACCACTGGAGGCACCTGAACTGCCCCCGTCCCCACTGTCGTCAGTGCGGTCGAAGGCTGCGCTATTCCCAGCCCCACCGTCACTGGCGTCCCACCAGTTTGTGCCCATACTTGTGCCACCGCCCCCCCTTGCGGTCCTGTTACTGTGACCGATCCGGGTGGTGGTGGAACCGGAGCCCCCCCGAAAACTCCGGGGGCCTGGTGGCCAGCAGAAGTCCCATTTGCTTGCAACCCCCCTTGACCCTCCTCCGGCACCCCTTGCCCTTGCGTTGGCTGTCCTGCCATACCCCCCGAGTGCTGCGGGGCCGCAGCGCTACTTGCCGCCTGTGCCACTACTTGTGCTCCCCCCACATGTGGAGTCCCCACAGATGCTGTTGTTGTGGAGATTGCCATAATACTCTGCCCCACAGTCATGTTAAGCACAGGCCCATGCGCTGCCTGATCTGAGCTGCGGGCGGCCATGCCTTGAGCATTCGACTCACCCCCCACAGTGGCTACTGCTTCGGGCTGAGAGCGCAACTTGTCCTGCTGCCCCTCCCTATATCGAACCGGGACCTTCCTCTGCCGCTTCGGTGCCCTGCTTTCTGGCTGTTGCACCGGCTCGCCCGCCAGCTTCTGCAGCGCTGCCTCCATGCCATGTCACTTAGCCGCCTTCCAGAGCTCGTTTAGTGCGTGGAAATCCTCCGGGGTCGCGGCTTTTCCAGAATTGGGGCGTGCACGCTTAGGTGCCATGCTTTGAACCTACTAGCCAGAAATGCAAAAAACACATGTTAAACACCAATCTCCCCCACAATATGCAAAACTCCCCACTCCGCACCAGCTAACCACTGGATGGACATGGACCGCACCCCCCGTTGTGTCACGCATGATCCACCACCCAGAACATAGTGGTGTGTTGAACAGCAATAGGTGCATTAAACATGTGTGATGCAGAGTAAGTGCATTAATATGTATAACAGGCCCCAGAGATCAATTGATATGCCCAGGATCACAGGATGGCGTGCCAGTGCTGCAACTCCACCCAGCCTACAGTAGACGAATCTGACCACAGTGAAGCCTTCATAGGGTCTTCTATCTTTTAAAAAAAAAATTGTTTTTATATATTGCGTGGAGGGACCCCCCCCCCACCGGGTCAGGGATATTTGTGAACCCTTACATTCCGCTGCACCATATGCAATTTAAACGCACCTACCAACCAATCGCATTTGAATTACAATGTTAGCTACCTTCCAGAACGCCGCTAGGCTTCTGACCGATAAAACATTACTAACCGAGCCTTAAAACCATATAATGAGCAGCTTTAGACCACTAATAAGTCCCCTGAAAGGCTGCCAGATCAAATACTTCAGCAGCAGAAACTTGTGCCACCGAATTATACCAAGCAGATCCCCGCCGTTTATGCCACCCGATCAGAGCCCCCCCCGCATTGAAGACATTCCTCCATAACACAAGTATGCTCAAAATGCTGACCTTCTCATTTGCGGGTCGGCGGGCACTCACTAAAGTTGCGGGCCGGTGGGAGCTCACCCCACCTTGTAATGCGCCCGGTCAGAGCCCCCCCCCTCGCATTGAACAGTGCCTTCAACAATGGCCCTCGACGCTGCCCCTCGCATTAGCAGGACAGCGGGAGCTCGCGCCCGCTGCGGACAAACAACCATGCTATTATTAAACGGGCGGCGATCTGCGCCGCGGCCGAGCCAGAAACACTGCTCAGAATCCTTCCGGTGAGCATAGCACGTCCGAAGCGGAAGTAATGCCACGGTGCCCGGATATGGGCGGGGCGGGCCCACCCCTTCCCTGACGTCCATCCGGCGCCTCGCTTTCAGGGATTATGGCGGGCCCAACCCCTTCCCTGACGAGGAATGACAGACCACAACGCGGCCGATATGACTTGCGGTTCCACCAATCCTGTAATCCCAGCCGCAGCCGAGCCTGCTTTAACTCTCCGTAACCCTCCGGTAAGCACCATATTAGCCCAAGAAGGCGAGCACGTATACCTGGATATCGGAGCTGTATACACTCCAAGTTGCTCTCCCCTGCCTCCGAAAGACGCCAGGGGAGGAGGACCAAAGAACCCGGTGAGCAACTGCTAAACAGCACCGGACCCTTGTCTTTATATTTATGCATGCAAAAGCATATGAACGACCCTACGCCACGGCCCCCCCGAACCCACCTTGCTACAATTTTTCCTGCGTCAGGCGCTGTCACCGTTTGCCGACACTCCTGCAGCTACATCCAAGGTCCAGGGAGACAAAGAGGACGAGTCCCTTGAGGCACTGCCTTAAATACCCTAAACTTAGGATTCGGTTTCGTTTCGTCAGAGGTCCATCCCAACCCCTTCACGTCACCGACAGACCCCCTCCGTACCGACCCCCAATGGGAGCTCGGTCCCGTGGTGCTACTAAGGGCGCCCCTCCTCTAGACATGGGGGAGCCTCATCAGGAGTGTTACTGCGCTCCAGTTTCGATGTAAAATCCAAACAGAGCCATGGATTGAGAACAGGCGGTCTGGGCAGATTGGGGTATCAAACCTCCTAGAAGACTGCTAAGAAACAGAGCTCTACTCGCTGCATCTCTTGTGGTCCTCAGAAGCAGCAAAAGATGGCTAGACATCCTACTGAGTTAAAGCCTCGCTGCTGACACCTGCTCTGATTTGTCAGTCTTCATTTCATGTCCTAATGAGTTCAAGTCAACATTCTATCATGCCAAAGTCTGCAAATTAATATTATTCAGTTGAGTAAAAGTAAGGGCAGTTGCCATATTGTAGAAGGTGCCCAGGGGTTCAAAAGGCATCAGCATCCACTTTCAGCACCCTCAGACTACTTTAGTATTACAGAAGATGTGTCAAGTATTTGTGATACCCCTTCCATGATATAGATCATGCCGGCACACATGTAATGTCAGTGCAATCTCAAGGACACGTTACCTCATTTACACTATGAAGAGTCTCTATGCAAATAAGGAAACACTTTGCCTCTGCGCTCGTGACCTATTACAGATGTGTGTGCAGAGGCAAAGGGGCATTTAGGAGACCCACTGACTGCGTGCCAGAAAGAGGTGATGCAAAGTCAAAGTATCGCCTGATGGCACTACTTGAAAGGGAAGAAACTGGGTCTATGGACCTTCCTCCCTGCCCCCGACAGGGGGATGTCTGCTCTTCTTTCATAAGAAGGTCTGGCTGCTTCCTCCAAAGTGAAAAGTGAACAGGCTGCATCAAACAGCTGGTCCATCTTCACTAGCACACTTCCCCTAGGGTAAAGTTGAGTTCACGGCTGTGGTAGGGGTAGCAAATTAAGCTGAAAATAGCGATCCACCACTCAGCTGCACAGAGGCCATTTATGTGTGAGATGCAGGCACCTGCTTGTTTTTTCCTTCTTAGTTCTGTTGTTTACAAACTATAAACTCTCATTTCATATCCCACCTACAGCAAGGATAGACCATCTCCAGATTCTTCGGGAAAGTCTGATCATGATGAATTTCTCTGCAGAATGATGCCCAGGGCAGCAATCGAACACAAAATGCCAGAATTCCTGAATACACCAAAGCATATTTGCCTTCACCAGTGTGGCCTCCTGTATCCTAGTGTCTCTTGCTGCACGAGGATCATTTTTGACGGAGGGACAGCCTTATAGAGTGGTATTTTTATTAAAGTCTAGTGAATTCATTAATCTGCCTACAGATTTGCTCCAGAGTAACTATTTTAACTCCTAGGCGCAGTAAATGGAAAGGTGTGTGTTCAAGATAGTGCTGTTGTCCACTTGTTGGAGGTGGCATCACCATCATTCACAAAGAAACCATCTGCTGTGCCAACACCGATGATGACACTACTTCAATCATTGAACACCTCCACTTCCAACTAAAGACCAATGGCAGAACTACCATCAAAGGCACCCTCGCCTACAAACACACTGGACCACGGCCCGGCGTCAGCAACGCCAACTCTGAATTCAGTACCCCACTAGCCATGGACTCTTTATCTTCCTCTGTGACCTCAACTTCTAGCTCGATGACCCCAACAACGCAATCACCACCCACGTCCTGGAGAGCATGAGCAACATTGGCCTCATCCAACTGGTCACTAATCACACTCACACTGCAGGGCACACGCTCAACCCAATCTTCACAGGCAGCGACAGAGTCAAGTACAGTTATGTCACCGAATTCACCTAGACTGACCATGCCATTGTCCACTTCACCATCGCAGGATTCCAATGTGCCGTCACCAAGCCTCCCAGCTCCTCCCACCGCAGCTAAAACAAAGTGACAGTGTCCTAATGGACGGACGCCCTCAACACTACCCATCTGGATGCCGCAACCAGCCTTTAACAGGCTCTCAATAATTTGGTTACCTGCATCATCAGCTGAGCCAACAAAGTCACCCCTATTAAGCCTGCCAAGACTGGCAGATCCACCAAACAAGTCAGCTGGTACACATCAGAACTCAGGACAATGAAACGCAACTGTAAATGGATAGAAAGAAGATGGTGCACCAGCAAGGACCCCACAGACAAAACCAAAAGACATGAAAAGATGCACCCTGGCAGAACGCATCGAAGCCAGCTCCAACCGCAGCAAGGAACTATTCAGCATCGTCATAGAGTTCTCCTGCTCATCAGCCACCGAGAACATGACCTCCCCTACCCAAGAACTCTGCGACACCCTGGCAGACTACTTCCACAACAAGATAGCCACCATCTACAGAAACTTTGATCCCCAACCCTCCGACCTCGACAACCTCCTCACACCAACCGATGCCACCAACAACCACCCGCTCACAGTATAGGAACATCTCACCACTCAGAGCACCACAACAATCATAAACTCCATTCACTCTGGAGCATCCACGGACCCCTGCCCCAATTCTTCTTCAACCTCAGGAGTAAGGAAATAAGCTGCAAACTTACCTCCATCCTCAATGCATCCATCACCATGGCCGCCTTCCCCAACGGATGGAAACAGGCAGAGGTGAAATCCCTGCTCAAGAAACCCTCCGCTGACCACAGTGAACTCAAGAACTACCACCCATCTCTCTGCTCCCCTTCCCAGCCAAAGTCCTCGAGAAGGCCATCAACAGCCAACTCACCGAACACCTGGAGAGAAACAACCTGCTCAACACCTCCCAATCTGGTTTCTGTGCCAAGCACAGCGACCGCCATGATTACTGCCACTGATGACATCAGAACCCTCCTTGACCAGGGAGAAACAGAGGCCCTGATCCTCCTCGACCTCTCAGCAGCGTTCAATACCATAACCTGCCACACCCTCATCAAGAGACTCCATCATATTGGGATCCAGGAAGACGCTCTCAAATGGATCGCATTGTTCCTGATGGGACAAACCCAGAGATTCTGCCTAGCACCCTTCACTTTCGAACCTAAAGACATAATCTGCGGCGTCCCTCAAGGTGCATCCCTCAGCCCTACCCTCTCCCTACCCTGTTCAAGATGTACAGTGACCCCAGTGGCTGGCATGGTCAGAATCCATGGCCTCAGCATCATAACCTACGCAGATGACACCCAGCTCCTCTTCTCATTTTCAGAAGACCCCACCACAAGGACCAACTTCCACAAAGTGCATGACTTGCTTTGCCGACTGGATTAAGCTCAACACTGACAAGACGGGAGTGCTTATTTTTGGGAATAACACCTTCCTGTGGAATGACACCTGGTGGCCCTCTGAACTCTGACCCACTCCCACACCAACAGACCATGCCCGCAGCCTTGTCATCATCCTGGACAGCAAAATCACCATGAAATGCCAGATCAATGCAGTCTCCTCTGCTTGCTTCTACACTCTCTGCATGCTCCAAAAGATCTTCAGAAGGCTACCCATCAGCACCAGGAAAACCATCACCCAAGCCTTAGTCACCAGCTGGCTGGACTACGGAAACATGCTCTACGTAGGAACCATCACCCAACCCCTAAAGAGACTCCAGACAATACAGAACTCAGAAGACAGACTCATCTTCGACCTCCCCAAACAAACCCCACATCCCTCCCCACCTCAGGAACCTCCACTGGCTCCCCATCCAGAAAAGATGCCAATTCAAGATACTGACACACACCTAGGAAACCCTGCATGACCAAGGACCAGCATACATTAACCACCGCCTGAACATAGACCACTCGCTGATCAGGTGCTGGGTCCCGCTGGCTAGCCGACTGGCGCTGCCTCCCGCCCCCCCCCCGGACTGGAGAGTGGTGCGAGGTTGGAATAAAATCGAGGAAGGCAAGCTAGCGGGTACGCTGCATAGTATCCCACCTAAAAGACACATGAAAGGGAAACTTGATCAGGAGAGTGAGGTCCTCACCAGCAAACTGAGAGGGGCCATAGATAAGGTGGCACCTGCCCGGAGGGAAAGAGTTAGGAACAAGGGCAAAGGGGCCCCCTGGTTCAATGAGGACCTGAGGGGAAGGAAGCAAACCCTCCGCCAACATGAGAGGCTATGGCGCAAATCATACAATCCAGTTGCGCTCGCAAGCTACAAAACCAAGCAAATGCAACCAACAGTTAGAAAACAAATATAGTTGCAGCAACCAATTAGCTTTGGGGATAATGAAAAAAATAAAGAAACTCTCTTGCCGTACCCTTGCTGCTACTAGGCGAACTCCCTCCCCTCCCTCTTACCCCTCCCCCCTCCCTGGCGTATCACATATAAACAATAATCATGCCAACGGTAAGGTGCATCACAATTGGGTTTTATGATGGTACAGTGCATCAATCAACAATATATTCCCTCAGAGTCAGAGGCAGCTGTGATCAAGGATGCCAGGGATATCTACACACACACACAGAGTATAAAGCAATCAAGTCTGGGCGACCGGGTCAGCAGCGCAAGCTACAAAACCATGCTGGCCACATACAAAAAAGCCATCATGACCAGGAAGGCCGGATTTTACGAGGCGAGAATCACGGAAGCCGCTAATAAACAGAAATAAACTTTCAGAATCCTGAAAGAACTTAGCCAGAAATTAGAGCAGAAATCCACTCCCAGTCCGGTAGATTGTAATAAGTTTCAGTCCTTCTTCCTCCACAAAGTCAGGGATATTTTAACTGACATTCACAATACACCAACCAATCAGTGCCCCCTGGATCTGGATCTAGCCTCTCGCGCCCCCGGTAAGCAGCTCAACTCCCTCCCAAGGCTGGACTACGACTCCCTGTCCCTCCTGATGGACCGGGTCAAGTCAGGCTCACCAGTGGACCCCTGCCCACCAAGGGTGT
The DNA here is from genome assembly GCA_963921515.1 of Calotriton arnoldi. Taxonomy (NCBI): domain Eukaryota; kingdom Metazoa; phylum Chordata; class Amphibia; order Caudata; family Salamandridae; genus Calotriton; species Calotriton arnoldi. The sequence continues at coordinate 340,877 of CAWUFW010006003.1, read as the reverse complement.
TCCGAATGGCCCTACCTGGAATAGAGAGGGAGATTCTCGACCTGCTTAACCGATCTCTGGAGATGGGTTGTGTTCCCGCTAACCTTAAGGAAGCCAGGGTCATCCCCCTATTGAAAAAACCAGGGGCAGATGCAGCCAATCTTAAGAACTATAGGCCCATCTCCCAGCTCCCCTTCCTGGCAAAAGTAGTAAAACAACATGTTCTCAAAACACTGTCGCTCTTTATTGAGGAACAACAGCTACTCCAGGTACGGCAGGCAGGCTTTAGGGCCCACCACAGTACAGAGCTGGTGATGCTGTCAGTGCTGGACGTACTCAGACTCATGGCCGACAACAGGAAGCCAAATGCCCTGGTTCTATTAGACCTATCAGCGGCGTTCGACACGGTCAATCACGCACAACTTCTGGCCCGGATCTCAGATTTGGGTATCCATGGGCTGGCACACCAATGGATTGCGTCCTTCCTGTCAGGTCGGTCTCAAAGGGTCCAGCTGGGTGAGCGGGTGTCTAATATCGGCGCACTTACCTGCGGTGTTCCCCAGGGCTCAGCGCTGTCCCCTCTTCTTTTCAACATCTACCTCCAGCCACTCATGGCCGCGTTGGCCCGCATTGACTGCCAAGTGTTTAACTACACGGACGACACTCAAATTATTCTTCAGATTGACAATTCTTCCCAGGCCCACGCACTTGTGCAAAACATTCTTAGGTACACGGTTAACTGGATGACAGCCAATTCGCTTAAAATCAATCCAGATAAAACCGAGGTCCTCGCCATTACTACCAAAAACAACCCCTGGAATGACCTCTTCTGGCCACAAGAGCTTGGTACTACCCCAACACCAGTTCCGGTTGTAAAAAGCTTAGGCATCAAAATTGATGCCAAACTTTCCATGTCAAACCAAATTTCCACGGTGGTTGGGACCTGTGTGGGCTTACTGAGACAACTGCGGAAACTAGTCCCCCTCCTCTCATTTGCCACACTACAGATGGTCGTGTCTGCAATGGTTGTGTCATGGCTGGATTACGTTAATGCCTTATACATTGGTCTCCCCGAGAAACTGATCAGTAAACTACAAGTGGCCATGAACGATGCAGCTAGGCTGATCTTCAGGCTCCCAAGACGGGCGCACGTTACCCCTTTACTACTACTACAGTTGCACTGGCTTCCCATTAAACAGAGAGCGAGGTTCAAAGGCCTCTGCATCTCCCACAAAGCCATTCATGGCCAGGCCCCTGTATATATCAAGGAGCGCCTAGGGAACTATGTGTCGGGACGTACCCTCCGGTCATCCGAAGCAGGCCTACTGGCCTGCCCATGGTTCAAAACAACATCTAAAGGCGGCAGAGCCTTTTCTGTATTGATCCCTCAAATATGGAATCGGCTACCTGAGAGCCTACGCAAGGAACCCGCACTCATCCCTTTCAGAAAAAGACTCAAGACTCTTCTGTTCATGGAGGCTCTGGGCACAGCATAAGCCCCTCCGAGTGTTGTACATATGACTGTTGGCGGGATTAAGCCCCTTTCTCGCAGCACTAAGAGACCTGCTGGTGATTACGCGCTCTATAAATCCCAGTTAACAATAACAATAACCCACCAGACACCTGCATGCCGCATCCCTCCCCTTCACACACACTCCCAGCACCCACCGCAGAAACAGTGGAGGACGCTCCTTTTCCTACCTCACCGCCAAGTCCTGGAATGACCTTCCACTGCACCTCTGAACAGCATCCTCCCTCCAGGAATTCAGAAAGGGACTCTGATAGACTGATCCCAGCAAGATCCCAGCGCCTGGATACCCTCGTGGGTGATTAGCCGCACTCTACAAATCCCATGTGATTGATTGCCCTTTGAAAGGACACGAGGATATTTAACTGAGATGGCTGAAGAATTCAGAATGGCTAACCACATTGAAGGCCAACAACAGGTGTAAAAGCAGGAGGCTAGCTATGTCATCATTATCATTCAGGATTAGGCTGAGCTCATCCAGTGCGATAACGATAGTTTTGAACATTGGCCTCCTTCTCCAGAATACTTGCAGGTAAAAGGGAAAGTGAAATTGAATGATAGTTGGCCAGAATGTACAACATCTGGTTAGGGTATGTAGAAGTACTGTGCAGTATGCACATAAACAGTTTGTGCATAATAACTGTATGTGGCCTGTGGCAAATGTGTACTACAAACTGAGCACACACTAGCATGAACTGATTTGAAACAGAGCATGGCCAAACCAGCCACTTACACTTCTGAAAGTCAACAACTTGAGTCTTTTTGAAATGGGTAAAAATAAAATCTACATATCACAGACCTGCGGCTATTCAATCTTTTGGGTGTTATAGATTTGAGTATTATTTGTTTCACTTTTGTTGATATTGCAGCTTATGTTATTTCACATATTGTTGTTTTTCATTTTTGTTGATGTAATTGTTTTTTGCTATTTTAGTTAACCCAGCAAAAACCAGCAATACAGGTATTCATTTCCCGATTGACTGCATCCCCAGTCAAACAGAGTCTGATCCAGGTCACTTCAATGTAATGTATGGATGTTCTCCAGTTAGAATTCCTCACTAACACAATAATTCACCTGTTTGCATACATCTTGAAACATCTCCTGTTGTAGCTTGTTCAAGCTTTGTTCAACCTTTAGTTCAACGCAACTGGTGCAACCCTGCTTATCACTTCACTAAATGAAGGCATGCAAATAGCGTGGATAGCTGTAGTATAATTCTCTCTGTACCCAACATGTAAGTCAACCATCTTAGGGCTTTGTCTCAAAGCATTTTAGGGTTCCCATCTCACCAGCCTCTGGACATCTGTAATAGTAAAGTGTGCTTATCAAAGACCAAGCCCTTCAGAATGGAAAATGGAATTTCTGACTGTAGTCACTTGCAATTTTGGAGGCAACTGGATTCATTGACCCCCTTTCATCACTGAGCAAAAACTCTTCTGAGCTTTCTGCATGCTTTTATCAAGATTTTGGTGGTCAAAATGTTTCCCTTTCTCTTTGGATCCTCACTCCTGTGTGATTTGAACAGCTTTATGCACCGTCTGATTTGAGGATACCATCTTGTCTTTAAACTAGTGGATTTCCTCTGGAGGAAGATTACTTCAAAAGGCAGCCCATTGACTATGTCCAGTGTCTAAACCACCGACACTGGCAGGCCAATAGGGCAGACCCTGTGTTTATGAGGCATTCGCAAGGAGGCAGACATTCCTTGGCTCAACACCTAAGCGTCCACCTGTGAGCCCAGTTTTGCACTGTCTTTAAACTTGCCAGGAGGGCTGGGAAGATGACAGACTCCTGCAGAGGCAAGCCCTTTTGAAACATTAGTATACAAATGTAATATCTCAGAGATTCCCATGAACAAATACACAATTACACATCTACAAACCACAGTTATTTGCAGGTGACAATTCCCTGCAGTGTCAAGACAGAAACATAATAAACAGTTCTAAAGATATTTTATAAGTTAAAATATATATATTTTTTTAATAAATTATAAAAAAATCACAAAAATTACACAATTATTAAAAAATGATATAATGCCTTGCATATCTAATACTGCCAGTGAAGATTCAATGAAACAATGTGCCTGTGTAAATGAATGATAATGAGGGGTGCTATCTGTCAACAGCTTTCTCGCTCTCATAAATTAATAAAAGTTTTCAATTTCTAAAAAAACATGTTTTGAATCTTTTGAAAGAAATGATATTGAAAAATTGTGCTTGACTTTAAATTGTAGTTCAATTAATATGTTTGGAGTTTGCAAGGTCTAAAGATCTCTCATCCTAAAAATAAACATAAATGCATAAGAGGAGAACCTTTTCTCCTATTTGAACCTTAAAATCATAGCACATGTTTTAAAATTCCCCTTAGTAAATATGGTCACATCTGATGGCAGCATTTGAAAACATAGAAAGGCAGCTCTACAATTGTCAAAGTGCAATATTAGTAACAAAGTGTTAAGATGGCATTGACATGGTGCTTTAAACAAGCCACAAAAAACATAAAGTGCAACATTATTTGAATGGAACAATTACCACAGGAGCGCAAAATGAGCGAAGCAATGGAAGCCATGCCTCTTGGTGTAGCTACGAGAACCACATAACACCAGATTTGAACCTAGCCAGTAAGTTTATTAGGAACACGTGCCAAGTATGGCTGTAGACCTGGAAAACTCACAATTGGCAGTATTCTTGAACCGTTTTCTTTTTTTTTTAGTAACTCCTTTTCTTCTCTGTCATTTGCTTTAAGTTTACAATAAGATCTTTAAACAAAACTTTAGTCCTTAGTAGTAACTAATCTTGGAGTGTCAAACAGGTCTGGATGATACATCTTTATGTAACTATTTCCTGCATATTTTAACAACAGAAAATTATCAATGGAATTAATTTTAATACAGTCCATGATACTTTTCAGTGTGAGTCTGGTGCTCTCACATGATCAAACAGATAACCAGAGAATGAGTAGGGCAAGACTAATGATGTCCTACAGGCAGTCTAACCCAAATCATGAAAGGCATATTGATTTACAGGTGCTCTGAGATAATCCAAAGAGCCACCAACAGAACCGGTTTTCCTATAAGTGAAGGGCATGCACATTTTAATAACCCCATACCCGAGCACCATAAGTTGCCATCAAAACACATTCACTCCTTTAGATAATATTAATATCTTTTGTAAGCCTGTTCCTCACTTGGACATAGCTTTAAGCAAAGATAAGACGATAAGAAAAAACAATATATTTCTGCATAATATGGGCATTGATGGAAAAGACCCTGGTCCTCGTAGGCTTTGACCCCAAGGTTAATATAAGTGACTTAGACAAGTTAGTAGTAAGGTCTAGAGTCTGAATCTCCCTAATGTAGCAATCAACTAATTCCTTGAGACTATTGGCTGTTCTGGACATTCATCCGCATGGAGAAGTACTGGGACAGACCTCTGTCCTAGTATGCATGTCATTGCCCTCCTCCAAGAGTTTTTGCCTGCTGGCGTGAAATCTATGTTGACAATCAACAATTATACTCTTGGAACAAGCCCATTCTAAATTTCTGTCCATTAAAATTGCTCCTATTATCTTGACCAAAGTGTCAATAAGGGAGTGGTCACATTTCGGTTTAGCGTTATCTACATTTTTAAAAACTGGGGGGCATATTAACAACGAGGCGATAAACAATTATCGCCGCTTTAGCGTCCGTTTTCGGACGAAAAGCGGCGATAATCTTATCGCCTAATCAGCAAGGTCACGCTATCGCGTGAATCCTTGCACTATCGCCCTTTCCCCCAACGCCCATCTTTTGCATCTCTAATGAGATGCAAAGTGGGCGTTACTGGCGTACCCCGGATGGGCTACGTTGCAAATATCGCCGATGTGCACATCGCGATATTTACAAGGCAGCCACAGATTATAGCAGACGTTAAATTTTAGGCGAAAACGGCCGTTTCGCCAAAATCTAACGTCTGCTATAATCCCGACTTACCTATGTTAGACATAGGAGGTGGATTCTGCTGATACGACCACAGGGTCGTATCAGCAGAGGCCATCGCCGTTTTGCAGGGAACATCGCTGGAAAACCAGCGATGTTCCTTGCAAAACGGCGATAACCTCGCTATCTCTGGAATTTTATCGCCTTGGCGATGTGCGTTGTTGATAACGCGCTAACCGGGCGATAAATTGCAGAGATAGCCGGCGATAAATATGCAAGCGCAAAGCGCGCTTTGCGATATTTATCGCCGAGCCTTGTTAATATGCCCCTGGATTGATAACTGAAGTAGACGAGGTGTTAAACTTAAATGAATCCATTGGAACACTATCTGGCACTGAGAATTTATTACAAGGGATATTCTAAACGGATGAAAAAATATCATACAAACTCATATTCAGACTAAGCCCATTAGTAGTTTTAGACAGTATCCAGACATGCAACTATCTGGTTGAGTTGTAAATTAACTTAAAATTATCTACTCAATTTTCATCAAGGATATGAACTTGCCTTCTCCTAAATCAGGCAAGTAAACTATGTTAGTACCTTGACAGAACATTTGGCTCTCCTTTTTCTGGAAGCAAAGGTCAAGTCATTCCACACCTCATCTTGCGGGGCACATTTTCTATTTTCAAGGGCTTTATTACAGGCCTTTTTGAACACCAGTATATTGAACAGATTTCTTTGGTTCTGCATTAAAGCTCCTCTTAAATTGCGATTTGCTTGAATATATGATTTATCGAACCAGTTTTGTTTCAGACGGATGAATTCCTGATCAAAACAACACTCATACTATGGAATATTACATGTACAATGAATGAAAATAGTATCATTGGTTAAGAAGGTAACTCCACTAAGCAGGCCTAGGATACAACCTTTTTTGTGATATCTTCAACATTAATCAAGCCACAACAGAGGTATTTACAATTATTAAAAAAAAGTTTGAGACAAGGTCTAATGACCTTGGAGGGAATGAGGCTCAAGACTGAATGTTGTCTAAAAAATAGCGTGGAAGCTAAACTGTGATAATGCCCAAACCCTAAACAATTTGCAAAATAATTTGTCTCCACAGTCTCCAGTTGATTTGGCAGTTAGGGACTACACTCCTCATCAGAAAACCACAATTTAGCCAAGTTAAATGGAACAAAATATTAGACACATAAAGGACTGTGTTCTAGATCAAGAATAGAGAAAAAATAATGAATAAATGGTCCAAAGTGCAACCTAAGTATAAAAAAAACAACAGAGATGGGTAGGCTGATTATTTGCTCTGTAAATATTGGTGGTCTGAATGATAGGGGCAAGAGAGGTAGGGCAGGGGAGGTACTACGATCACTGGGCGCAGATATTATATGTCAACAAGAAACCCATATTCCTTGGCAAAATAGAGGGCTCAATGTCATCCCGGGGTATATTCAGGTCACCTGTTCATCCCAGTCTCCACGACTAGAGGTGTTGCAATTCATGTATCTAATAGGATGCCACCTATCAAGCGCACGTTATCCGATAAATGGGGTAGGTGGGCGATTGCCCTAATATCAAGTGGGCTAACATTATGTACAATTTACGGATCCAATTTACATGATCCAGACTTGCTGTCTGAATTAGAATTCGAACTAGCTTCCTGGCCGGCACCCCTCATTATTTGCGGGGATTTTAATATCCATCTGGATGTAAATGGTTCCTCTAGGGGAGGGTATAAGGGCAGGAAGCCACAAGTCTTCAAGGCATTAGAGGATCTGGTGGATAGTCATGGGTTAGTTGATATGTGGTCTCATAAAAAAACAGGGGACCCAGGTTACACCTATTTCTCGTGTCCGCATAGAAAATATGTTAGGCTTGACTATTTTTACGCCTCAGCATCTCTTATAGACGGGGCAAACATCAGGAAATTACCTAAAGTCCTGTCGGATCATAATCCTCTAATACTTGAACTCGAGGCTCAAGGCCATGAACGATCTTTTACAAAATGGTCCTTTGATAGGAAACTTTTGGCCACTGAAGGATTCATAGAACATATCAGGGGATGGACCCGGCAGTTTTTTGATAGGAACAGGTTTAGTACATCTAGAGAAAATGTCTGGGATGCGTTTAAGGCAGGGCTTGGGGGGGAGATAATTAGTTTTTTGGGGTTTCATAGGAAGAGACAGAGAGAGGAAATATATCAACTAACAGAAGAGCTGTCTAAATATGAGGAAGATCATATGGTCGCAATTGCTCAAAGACAGGAGGAGCAACAAACTCAGCTAGAATTAAAAGTCATAAGAACAAAGGCTAAAATTAATGGAATTTATAATAAAACAGCAGCAGAAATATTCCAAACTCGTGCCAGGGACAATTATGAATATGGTGAGACTACAGGAAAACATTTGGCATTGCGTCTAAAACAAAGGGCAGCGGCAAATAACATCTTAAGGTTAAAGAGGAAGGATGGTGAAATGGCTACTGAACCCCAGGAAATATTAAAAATATTTGCAGAATTCTATACAGATCTGTCCAGTTCTAGGGATAAAAGACCAGTAACAACAGGTAGGGGAACGGTTGTAATGGCCCCTATTATACAGGAGCTAGAAGAAGATATTACAATAAATGAGGTTACTGAGGCACTTCAGGCAATGGCCTCTGGCAAGGCGGCAGGCCCTGACGGGATTCTGATGGAGATTTATAAGGTTCTTCAGTCAGAGCTAGCCCCCCTTCTACAAGACCTGTTCCTGGCCGTACAGCAAAAGGGGATTCCGCCTCCTTCCTGGCAGGAGACCAACATAGTCATTTTCCTGAAGAAGGGAAAGACTCCAGAGGATCCAGCATCATACAGACCTATTTCTCTGATAAACACAGATGAGAAATTATATTCCAAGATTATTGCGCTCAGACTAGCAAAAATAATTGCCTCCCTGGTGAGCCCATGGCAACACAGCTTTATTCCAGGTAGAGGGACAATGGATCATGTCCGACGGGTAATACATTTATTTGATATAGCGGAAACTTCAGGAGAACAGATGTCCTTGATTCTTTTAGACGCACAGAAAGCCTTTGACCAGGTCGAGTGGGCATATTTGTGGAATAACTTAAGAATGAATGGTTTTAGCCCACGCATATTAACGGCCATAAGAGCAATGTATATACAATCCTATGCCAAAATACAACTGATGGGTAAGGAGTCGGAAAGGGTTAAAATAGCTCGAGGTACAAGACAGGGTTGTCCCTGCTCCCCAATCCTCTTTGCTCTTTATATAGACCCTCTAATAAGATCAATGCTAAATGATCAGGCAATTAAACCGGTGGTGGTCAGGGGATATAACACTAAAGTGTTAGCTTATGCTGACGATATAGCAGTGGTCACCCCATACCCACTAGGAGCAATAGAAAGGATTGAAGCCTTGGCCATGGAATTCGGTATGCAGTCGGGCTATGGTTTAAATACCGATAAAACAAAGATTGTCTGCTGTAAAACCACTCTATGCCAGGATCCACGGAGGTAGCCACATACTTAGGGATAAACATAGCTGCTGATGTGGGGTCTATATGGGATATTAATTCAGCCCCTCTCATAAAAAAGATAAGTGGAGATCTAAAAAGAATGGACAATCTACATCTATCTATTATAGGAAGAGGCAACGTCCTCAAGATGATAATGTTTCCTAAAATGTTTTATTTACTTCGATGTATCCCGCTGGAACCTTCCAATATCTTTTTTTTAAAAATAGACGGGATCTTCGCACAATTTATATGGGCCTATAAGAAGATCAGAAGGTCTTTGAAACTAATGTCTTTACCACAAGATCGAGGCGGGTTGGCCGTCCCAAACCTTTTATATTACTATTGGGCTATAACGCTGCAGCACATGACCTTATTGTTTAAATCTAAAATAGGGGTGGAATCTACCTGGGGAGGCCAGGATAGGGAAACCCCCCCATCCATATATGAGCCATAGGTGATGCAGTACCAGGGATAATACTTAGGCAGTTGGAAGGGAGCTACTACAAGAAAACGCGCTTTAAACCCCTAAGAGCAGCTTGGAACGTCTGGCGTAAGGCCTGCAAGATCTTAAAAATCCCAAAGGTCCAGAGATATTTACTCCTGTGGCGATCACCAGTTTTCCCGGGCCCACTACATGATAATATAGGTCGAAGCTGGGAACAGGCTGGAATTAATAATCTAGGAGACATTATAAACCTGAATGGAGTTATACCATTTGGAGAACTTCAGGAACGGTATGGGATAGATCCCAGATCATTTTTTAAATATATACAAATTAGGGAGACAATTAAATCTGTTGTATCACAGCTTACCAGCCTGGCTCGAATCCCGCTGGTAGAATGCCTAGTGCACAGGCAGCCCTGTATCAAGGATTTATATTCTATATTGATGAGCGCTAATCCAGATGATATAGCTAGGTCTGAAAGTGTTTGGGCAGACAAGCTGGAGAATCAGGATGTTGACCTGTGTAGATCTTTAAAACTGTCTAAAATGATGTTTTTATCGGCCAATCTTAAAGCACAACATTTTAAAACGGCATTTAGATTATATTTTACACCAGCAAAACTGTATGCGTGGGGAAAAGGGAAAATCACTACTGCCCAAGGTGTGGACAGGGCCCCGCAGATATGGTTCACATGTTCTCTGACTGTTGCAAAATTGGATATATTGAAACAAGGGATCGAAATGTTCATGCATCAAAGTACTGGGCGGACGGTCCCTCTAACTTCAACTTTGATGTTACTTGGCTGTGACGAGACCTTACAGCTGGAACTAACCCAAATATATTTTTGTTTTATGATAACAGCAATAGCTCGTATAATGATTGCTTCCAAATGGAAGGATGTGGATCCTTCCAAATATCAGGCGTGGTACGCTAGACTTTTCCATGTGTTTAATTTGGAGGTGGCATTATATAAATGTAAAGGCCGGAGAGCGAAAAAAAGGGGTTTTCAGGTGTGGGGGCCTCTCATGGAGCAATAGGGGAAAGAGGAACTACGATCTAATCAGCTTGTTAGCTTTGCCTTTCTCTCTTGTGATTTTTGTTTTTATTTTTTATTTTTGTCTCGCTTCTCTATTCTCCATTGTATTGTAATCCTATGCTTTGTTCTTTTGATTAATTGAATTACTGCTTCTCTGAGTAAAAAAAAAAAATAGAGAAAAAAGGTAATTTATTACAGAATAATAAAAATGGAGTATAGAGAAAGAAATGCATGGATCACCCTAAAGACAAAAAATACAAAAGTACGGAAAAATACAAAATCATAAAACTATATAATCCCTAGTTAAGCATCGACTCATAAAGAGCACCAACAGCAGGACAAGTCTCCTAACCGGAAAATGGCAAAAGAAATCCCATGAAACACAGAAACCCAGAAGTTTATAGAAAAATCAGAAAAGCTATTAATAGATTCTGCAAATTCTGCATGGTATGATCATCGTTAGGGTCTCATTTGGAAAATCAGGAACAACAACATAATAATGAAAAACATTGCAATTATTTAGCATTAACCCATTTATTAAGGTGACAAATGTTGTACATCACTATCAAATTAATGGCATTTACTTGCTGCTCCAGAAACAAGGGGAGGGATGGATTTGCAGCGGGACACTTATTGGGAGGAGGGAATAAGAAGGAGAAGTTGAACAGGACACTAGAAACTACATCCATTTTATAATAATGGCTCTCTACCTGAAAATGTGCCATAACTTTTCATAGCATTATTTACCCTTCTAAATGGCCTAGGTAACTCATTTCAGTTGCAATCTCATCATTTTATCAGTTACGAATCTATGCATCATGAAAACTCTGATATTTCAAAAATAATTTTCACATGATATTTGCACATTATGCATGTTTCAAAAAACATTTTAACAGTAGTGTATTGTGATCACTAAATGGGTATGCTTCCACTCTGAACTCCACAAGCCTCCGTAGCAGCCCAGTAGTTACAAAATTAAAATCTATGATACTGCTAGAACCTCTAGCAAAGAAGGTTAGAAATGTATTAACATCTGGACTGATTGTATCAACATTATGTAAGTCCCTCTAGAATGGCAATTTAATTTCAGCTCCATTTTAATCCAGCAGCTAGTACTGATAGAAGAAGTCCAAGTGTTGGACTTTACTCAGCGTCAGGGTTTGATCTTTTGAATTGGTTAGTTTTATGTTGACATTGCCAGGCAACACAATAGAGGGCTCTATGCTGCTAAAGTGCTGATTCCATGCCTGTTTTAACAAAATGCACCAAAGGTAGTCATGTTAGTTATATTGGAAGGGGAAACATCTATTACAATGCAGGCATTACATCGTAGTGCTTTTACAATGCAGTCAGTACCACGACTGCAACGTTACCACGAGTTCCATTACAGCGTAAGTCATTACAACGACTTGCTTTAGGGAATGCGGTGTTGGACTGGTGTTAGATTTTAAGTCCAACACCTTCCCTACTGATACACTGACTGGAGTTGGAATAGTAATTTAAACTATTCCAAAGTCCAGCAGTTCCCTAAAGCAAGTCGTTGTAATGGAACTCGTGGTAACGACACAGTGGTGGTATTGACTGTGTTGTTATGCCACGCGTAGTTTTGGCATGCGTGGTAACAGATACTATCCTATTGGAAGTAGAGGCGTTATTGTTATAAAAATATATTAGAAACCATTTATCCTTATTCTTAAGCATTACCTTCAAAAATTGCATGTTAGGAATGAGACGGAGACCTAACTAAGTTTGCAGTTTAGGTCAATAGATACCCAGGTAAGTAAAATGCCCTTAACTCTACCTGAGTTTGATGGAACATCAGAGGCATTAAAGGTTACTGTTGGATAGGGCCCCTTTTTGACATGGTCACTCCCACTTTTTGCTGGGTATTTGATGTGATTTCGACTGAAAGTGCACTAGGTCCCTGCTAACCAGATCCCCAGTGCCAGAACTCTTTCCCAAAACTATACAATTGTTTCCCCCAATTGGCAATACCTTTAGCAGTCTCTGTAAGTCCCTAGTAAATGGTACATCTGGTACTTAAGGCCTGAGGTATTAAAGAGGGTCTCTAAGGGCTGCAGCATGAATTGCGCCACCCTAAGAGACCTCTCACCAACTACATGCCAGACTGCCACTGCAGGCTGCGTGTTTTGGTGCAAACCAAAGTGAAAACACATCATGGCACTCGCCCTGTGTGCTATGTCCCCTATCTCTGTACTAATATTTGTAAGTCATCCATACAGCAGGTCTTACAGCCCTATGACAAGGTGCCTCATATTATATGTGAGGACATATCTGCCTGAGCAGATATGCCCCAGTGCTGGCCAGTTCCAATACTGTCAGTGCAAGCGAGAAGGGAAGCATTTCAAAACATATACTGGACACTGGTAAAAATGTGTTCCCCAGCTACATGAAGGCTTCACTGAAAATAGGGATGTTTGGTATCAAACATCTCATGTTGATGAACACACACCTATGCCAGTGTTGGATTCATTAATACATGCTCCTAGAGGGCACCTTAGAGGTATCCCCTGATACCCGACCAGCCACTGGTGTGCTGACTGAATGGTTCTTGCCAGACTGCCTCCAGAGACGAGTTGCTGACCCCCAAGGGTGAGGGCCTTTGCTCTCTGTAAGCAAAATCTGCTCAAGCAGGGGATGCTTTGCACCCCTGTCCACAGGATGACCGCAGATTAGCATTATGTTGTACTTTCAGAATGTCCTGTCATGAAGCACTCCATATGATGTCTATTAGTTCTACTTCTTCCCTGTGAAGATCGACTCTGTCACAGGAGCTGGGTGTTCTTAGAATGGTTATTTTCAAGTAGTGTTGGTTGTTGATTCAGTTATTGCTGGACTTGGTGATGGGTGGACCTGCCTGCTGTGTAGCCTAGAACAATAAACCTTTCAACTGACTGAGACTTGGCGTCATTACTACACTTTCCAAGGCAAGAGAGCTTCAAAGAAGCTACTGCCTTTGAAATGCGAGTCGAGCTTCCCTCACAGGAAAGGAAGCCAACCCCCTTTGTCCAGAGCCCTTTGGAACCCTGACAGGGTGGAAAATTAGCTAGTCAGGTAGGCGTGCCCACCTCCCAGGCTAGTACCACCCCTAATGTGGCCTATCCGGAAGTCGACATCACTTTTCAGAGGTGGCCATCTTTGTGATGACAGACGTAGGAACTCTGGGACAGGGTTATGCCTACTTCATACAGGAAGTATCCATATAGCGGGCATAATGACCCCAAGGGGAGGTAGCCCATTGGCTACTATCCTACACTCCTCTAACACCCCTAAATTCAGTTTTTAGGGGAGCCCCTGGCACCAGAAAAACAGATCCTGCTGACCTGAAAGAAGAAGACGGATGTGAATAGTCACAAAGAGCAAGAACAGAAGACCCAGCAACTGACTTGGCGCCAACCCTGCCGGCCTGCCTGCTGATTTCGAAAATTGGACTAAAAGCTGACTTGTCCTGCAGGCGGCATGTCTCCAAAGCCTGGGAGACCTGCCAGCCCTTCACCCAGAAACCAAGAACTCCCATGAAGTAGCAGACCTGCTTCCCTGCATCCTGTGAGGACTCCAAGACCATGAAAATCCGATGCTTTAGGACACCCCTTAGCCAGTCGCTCCAAGCCCGAGTTGAAGAGGGCCAACGGTGCCAACTCGGTCCCCCAGCCCTCCAGAGACCGAGTCCACTGTGGTATCATTCCTCGTGAACTTTCCAACATCGCCTGCAGCATCTGTTCTCAGGCTCCCTCTACCGCCACTGCTCCAGGTAAGAAAATCCAGATGCCTAAGGACAACTCTGCACCAGTCGCACCAGGCCAACGGAGAAGAGGACCTAAGGTGTCCCTATGTCCCCGAGTATCATGCGGCCTGAAACCCCCCCTGTTGGTTTGGCCCGACTGGCCTCCCAGTCAAAGTCTGCAGCCTCTTTACATGAAGATGGATCCCCATAGACTAGCATTGGGCATCGACGCAGTTTTGCACCCCTGCACTCGGCCGCCCTAGTGCCGCTGGTGGTATTCTGCTGGTGCTGCCTTGGACCTTGCTGACCACTCACCTTAAGTCCAGGAGATTGGTCCTGTAAGTTGCTCTACTGTACCTGAATGCCTCACTTGCTTGCTTTTCCTGCCATAGGATAACATGGTAGCTTTTGACTAAATGTCGACTTTTTTAATGCAAAAGAATTTCAATTGAAAAAAGTACTGACCTGATCGTATTGAGTCTGGTGCCTAAATATATATAGATATGTGTTATATTTATAAATTAGTGCTGATCTCCTTTTTTGAGTTGTGTGTCCTTTCTGATAAGCCAAAGGCTGCTCGACCACAATACCCCCTAGAAGAGCACTTTGAGATTGCTAGAGCAGGCCCCTGTCCAATGGTAAGGGAATACCTGGACTATTTGCACAATATATCTCTTTGTGGTGTATCATCTCCTTGTGTTTGCTTTGTTCGCCCTAAGTTGGCAGGGTATGCCCAGACGTGGGTCCCTTGCTCACTTTGCCACTGGATTCAAGCTAGCCTGGCTGATGAGGGCTGTTAGCCCGAAACCGGTCCCAGGATGCTTGTTTCCTGTCCAGGGAAGACATGGCTTGGCAGTTCGGGCTGGACTGTTCCCATGAGGCACAGGGTCAAGACTGATTTGATATAGCTGTGTCTGAACTGGGGTGGCGAAGTGAGCTAAAGAATGATGATGGATTCAACCCAGATCTGTGACTGGGGGTGAGTGTCTGTAAAGTTTCAGCGCTCCGTCCATCATCTCCTTGTGTTTGCTTTGTTCGCCCTAAGTTGGCAGGGTATGCCCAGACGTGGGTCCCTTGCTCACTTTGCCACTGGATTCAAGTTAGCCTGGCTGATGAGGGCTGTTAGCCCGAAACCGGTCCCAGGATGCTTGTTTCCTGTCCAGGGAAGACATGGCTTGGCAGTTTGGGCTGGACTGTTCCCATGAGGCACAGGGTCACACTGATTTGCATATAGCTGTGTCTGAACTGGGATGGCGAAGTGAGCTAAAGAATGATGATGGATTCAACCCAGATCTGTGACTGGGGGTGAGTGTCTGAAAAGTTTCAGCGCTCCGTCCATCATCTCCTTGTGTTTGCTTTGTTCGCCCTAAGTTGGCAGGGTATGCCCAGCCATGGGTCCCTTGCTCACTTTGCCACTGGATTCAAGCTAGCCTGGCTGATGAGGGCTGTTAGCCCGAAACCGGTCCCAGGATGCTTGTTTCCTGTCCAGGGAAGACATGGCTTGGCAGTTCGGGCTGGACTGTTCCCATGAGGCACAGGGTCAAGACTGATTTGCATATAGCTGTGTCTGAACTGGGGTGGCGAAGTAAGCTAAAGAATGATGATGGATTCAACCCAGATCTGTGACTGGGAGTGAGAGTCTGAAAAGTTTCAGCGCTCTGTCCATCATCTCCTTGTGTTTGCTTTGTTCGCCCTAAGTTGGCAGGGTATGCCCAGACGTGGGTCCCTTGCTCACTTTGCCACTGGATTCAAGCTAGCCTGGCTGATGAGGGCTGTTAGCCCGAAACTGGTCCCAGGATGCTTGTTTCCTGTCCAGGGAAGACATGGCTTGGCAGTTCGGGCTGGACTGTTCCCATGAGGCACAGGGTCAAGACTGATTTGCATATAGCTGTGTCTGAACTGGGGTGGCGAAGTGAGCTAAAGAATGATGATGGATTCAACCCAGATCTGTGACTGGGGGTGAGTGTCTGAAAAGTTTCAGCGCTCCGTCCATCATCTCCTTGTGTTTGCTTTGTATCATATAAAGAGCCTGCTTTCTACAGTTACATAGCTAGGTAAAAAGCTTGATCAATAGCCCATGTCTCTTGGAGCAGAATAATTTAATGTGACTTAACAACATGAATCTAGACATCATCTGCCAGTTTTGGACGAAGAGCATAAATGTTCCAAGAGTGTAGCTGAAGGTCATGTCCATGCTCAAGGGAGTCCAAACGTTTAACAGAAAGGGAAAGATGTGTGTTATTATCAAGGGGGATAGAAGGCCTAGCCCCAGAGGTTAAATTCTGTCAATGACTGTTCTCTAAATCCTGTAGAGGAGAGAACTGGCTGAATCATGGGATCTTGTCAGGATCCAATGTATAGTCAAAGGGGCTTATTTATGAGCCCTTGCATCACTTTTGCGCCGTTGGTGCGTCACTTTTTGTGACGCACCAGCGGCGTAAAAAATGCACCATGTTGCTTCATATTTACAAAGTGACGCATCTAGGTAGATGCGTCACTTTGTAAACCCCTGCGCCACATTATACCTGCGCCAGGTATAATGTAAGCCTCGTAGAAGTGACACAGTGAAATTTATGAGATTTCGCTGCGCCACTTCTAGGACGCAAATGCGTCAATATCTTACACCTGCCTCACAGCAGGCGTAAGACTGACGCAGGCACATTTGAAATGGGACTTGCCCATGTGAAATGACCCATTGCTGAAGTTGCGTCACTTTTGTGACACACTCAAGCAATGCGTCATTTTTGCGCCTACAGATACGTCAGAAATACTGACGTATCTGTAACTCCTTGTGACATGATGCGTCATACTGTAAATATGACGCATCCAGCATGTCGCAAGGAGGGCGCACTGAGAAGTGACGCATCGCTGTTTTCACGCAGCAATGTGTCACTTTTCATAAATGAGGCCCAAAATGTTTCTTAGGTACTGGCACATTTGCAGAAGCTTGTTGCACGCCCTTGATCATTAGTTCCATAGGCCTATGAAAATATCTCAATGATACTAAGTTAATTCTGAGTTATCTGTTAGTCCTACTTGGAAAAATGGTTTAGCAGATAGTTGGGTAATTTAGGACATTGAAAGGTTATAGCCACACAATCCACATTTTCAGTTTTCCCTCAATGCCCTATCCAGCCCACCTTAATTACTGTCATAATGCCTTGATGGCTAAGATAGCGATTAAATCACATAGTGCACATTAAGGCCAGTGCTTAATTTGTTAAAACATAAGTGTCAGGTCGCTTGTCAGGAGGCCACTTTTGCTTGCAACACTATTGCCGCTGTCAGCTCTTTCAGTTACAAGTACTAACAACTACTAACCATCACACTCCGACAAGTGTGACGGTTCAGATTATTTAAGGCCGTCAAAGCTACAAGAATGGGTTTGGCAGCAGGTATTAGTAATTTTTTTTTTTGATAATCAATTTTTATTGATGTTAAACAAGGAAGGGAAAATAAACCAGCAGTGATCAAATGCAGCATGTTACAGCAGTTGTAAAAAAAACCTCATGTTACATGTGAAGAAAGGGCACCAACAATACATAGTCTCGCAAAACCTTGCACACTGCCCACATTTCCTACGGTGGAGTGCTGTTAATCCATCTGCCCCAACCATTTGCCCCAGACTTTGCGGTGTTTCGCTGGGCACCCTCTGGCCTCGTATAAAGAATTCTCTTGTGTGGTGCACCAGTCCAACCCCCCTGCGCCATTTCGTTATAGTGGGTGGGACAGGGTTTGACCAGTTAGCTGCATTATCCCTCTTGGCTACTACCATAGCTGTGTTTAGGAACGACTTGTCAGATCTGGAGCCATCCAGGCCGTCTGTGATTCCCAGGAGCCCATTTAGTGGAATATGGGGGACCTCCCAGCCCAGAACCTCTGAGAGTTCCTTCTCGATGTAGTCCCAATATCGTGCTATAGCGGGGCGGGACCACACCATATGGTAGAAGTCCACTTGGTCCTGTTCGCAACGCGTACATGAAGCATTTAGTCTCAGACCTGCGCTATGAAGACGTTTTGGTGTTAGGTATGCAGCATGTAAGTAGTACAACTGAATCAGATGGAGTCTGGCTGAGGTAGTGACTGTTTTGGGAGCAATCAGTGCATCTTTCCAGTCTTCTTCCTGAAGAGGCTCGATCCATCCCTTCCATCGGCTCCTAAGTTGATCTAGTATGTTTGGAGTGTTGTTTGTTAGGGAGCGGTAAATAAGGGAGATCCCTCCCTTTCCCAGGTCACCTGTCATGGTTTGTGCCTCGGGGAACTGTACTCTGGTAGCGAGGTGCCATTTGAGATGTGGCTGTAGAGGACATGGCGTAGCTGCAGGTACTTATAAAATTGAGAGGGGTGTAGGGAGTACCGGGCCTGCAAATCTTGGAAAGTGCGCATGTGATCACCTGTCCATATGTCCCCGAGTTGTGAAATCCCAGTAAGATCCCAGGTCTTGAATTCTTCCAAAATGCTGACCTCTCGAAGCCAGGTACCCTGCCAGAGCAGTGTGTAACGGGTCAACTTATTCGACCATTGAGTGTGGCGCAAGGAGGCGCGCCAGGCCAGGAGGACCACCCGCGTCACCATGGGCATAGATCTGGATACAGGACCCCGATACATCATCGCTTGGATCCTGGGTAAGTCCAAGTCAGACAACTCAGTTCAGTATGCCAGGTCTGTCCAGCCGCCATTGAACCAGTTATGCAACGTAGGTAAGCGGGTTGCCAGATAATATAGGTATAAATTGGTCATGCCCATACCCCCATCAAAGGCCGGGATTTGGCATTGGGACAGGGCCAGGCGGGGTCTCCGCCCGCTCCAGAGGAATTTAGTGGCTAGACTGTCCAGCTCGTTAAACCAAGACCGCGGGAAATAGAATTGAGTGTTTTGAATTATGTACAGGAATCTGGGAAGTATCATCATTTTGAAGACAGCAACTCTTCCCAGTGGATTAAGTGGTAGTGTCTGCCACTTGTGGAGGTCATCCCGGGCTCTCTTCACCAGCGGGGTGATGTTGAGTGTCCATTCGAGGTTTGGAAGCAGAGCCACCCAGATTCCCAGATATTTAAAGGATTGTCTTCTAATAGGTATTGTGGATTGCCAATCAATACATTCTCTTGAGATATGGAGAGGGACTAGGACGGACTTGGCGGGAGGCTTGTCCAAAGGAGTGCAGAGCCGGAAGGCAGTGGGGGCCGGATTGGGCCGGCTCGGCCAGAAAGAGCAAGACATCGTCTGCGTATAAAGCGATTTTGTCTTCGTCAGTGCCTGGCCATTTCCATCCCCTGATTCGGTCATCAGACCATATGAGGCATGCGAGAGGCTCCATCGCCAAGGTGAACAGGAGCGAAGAGAGGGGACAACCCTGCTTCGTCCCTCTCCTAATAGTTAACGGCTCTGACAGCGCCCCGTTGATAAGTACTCATGCCTGTGCTCTAGCGTATAACACCTTAAACAATTTACGGAAGTATTGGCCCAAACCCATCTCGATCAGTACGTCCTCCAGGTTTCGCCAGTCTACAGAATCAAAAGCCTTCTTAAAATCAATAAGGAGAAGTGCTAAGTAGGGGGTCAGAGATTGGTGATTTGCTAAGGCTTTGTGAAGGTGTCTGAGGCAGTGCCTGGTGCCGCGGGATGGCATAAAACCACATTTGTCCGGGTGGACCAATTTGGGAAGGTAGGGCTTCAGTCGGTTAGCTAGGACCGATGCAAATATTTTAATTTCTGCGTTAATGAGAGAGATTGGGCGGTATTCAGCGCAGTGTGTTGAGGGAGGTTGTGTTTTGGGGATCACCACAATGGTGGCGGTGTCTGTTTCTGGTAGAAATAAGCCCTTTTCGACAGCTTCAGCAAATGTCCAAGAGGTGTGGGACGAGAGTCTCACGATAGGCCGCATAGTACTCTTGTGGGAGTCCATCAGGGCCTGGAGTTTTGCCTGATGCGGTGCGTGATATGACATCATTGACTTCATCTTGTGTGATAGGACGATCAAGATCTGCCATTTCGGAGTTGTTGAGGCGGGGGAGGTGAAGGCGTTCCCAATTAATCAGCTCCGGGAGAGAGAGTTCGGGGCAATGCACAGAGTAAAGTTTGGAATAGTAAGTGGCGAAACTCTGGGCCATCGCCGAGGAGCTGTGGACAGTGCCGTTGAGTTCTTTAATTTCTGGGATTATGCGGTTGGCCATGGGATATGTGGACTATCGATGCAGGATTTTCCCATTTTTGTCACCCCATCCATATACCCTGGCTACAGAGGATCTCCAAAGTAATTTGGTGGCCTCCTTGGAGATCTGCTTGATCTCTTCTCTTAGAAGTGCAAGCTGTCAGTTCTGCGGGTCGTCTTGCCGTTCCGATGTTCGGTTCTCAAGGAGGGTTGCCCGGGCCTCCAATAGAGTGATTTGGGAGTTTTGGGTTAGGCGCTTGATCTTGAGCTGGCCCTTGGCGAAGCCACGTATAGTGGCCTTGCTCGCTTCACATAGAGTGCTCGGGGAGGAGACCGAATTTTGGTTAGTAAGAAAATATTGCTGAAGTTCTGTCCCTATAGATTTCTTAAAGTCTTTATCTTGGAGGAACCATGCGTTGATCCTCCATAACGGGTGGAGTATGTCGGGGGGTCACCCACTCTCAGAAACACAGGTGAGGGGTCCGATATACCTCTAGGGAAGATGGTAACGTCTCTGATTTTGTGACAGTCAAGGGCGGGCATGAAAACATAGTCGATTTGCGCGTGTGTGTGGTGTGCCGCAGAGGTATGTGTAAATTGTTTACCCTGGGGGGGTGCCAGACTCGCCAAGTGTCACAGATACCCAGAGTGCTTGCCCAGTTTGCTAAAAGTTTGGCATGGGTGATTCTCGTGGTGGATGGGGCGTTTGTAGTGCCGAGCTCTGGGTGCATAACCGCATTGAAATCGCCTCCGATAATTGTCAGTTCAGGAGGTAAGGAGGCGATGAGGTCTGTGGTGGACTTTAAGGTAGAGGAGAGTAGCGATGGAGGAGAGTATCTGGAGACCAGGTTAAGGGAGTTTCCTCCTATGGTTCCTCTTAGGGACATGAAGCATCCCTAGGGGTCACAAGTGGTCTTTGTAAGCACGAAGGGAAGATTACGCTGCAGGAGGATTGCCACGCCCCTTGATCCTCGAGTGAATCCTGAGTGCCAAACTCTATTGTAGCCGTATCGCGCCAGAAAAGGGCAGTTGTTGCCTATAAGGTGGGTTTCTTGGAGTAATAGTATGTCAGCTCCCTGGCGTATCGCAGGACTGCCGTCCGTTTAACTCTATCTAATAGCCCATTAATATTCCATGATAGCACACGGAGTGGGTCTCCACCATTACTTGTGTCTGTCACGGTGGGTCAACAAGTGGGTGGGAGTCAGAGAGATCTTAATTAGGTATGGATTGTATAGCAGTGCGCGCAGGCTGCGGGATTGCAGGAGTTTCCCCGTATTGTGAATGGTGCGTGTAATTATCTTGTTGCTGAGGAGAAGTGCTGGTGTCATGGACAAGGTACAATAACGAAAACTCGGGACAACGGTCCCCCCTCCCGTCTCTACCCCCACCCTACACTTCAAAAACGGAAGCATCTGTCGTCCCCGATAAACAATGTGAAATACCAAACCAGAACGCTTGGGTGTGGAGGTTCGTGGAGGACCCCTCTTGACATAAGGATACTTTATCATCGCAGTGAGGAAAATGCTTGAGTTATGATGAGATGTTTCTGCTTGGGAGTGACCCATTTATTGTGTCTCTGGTAGTCCGCCGCTGACTGGGAATGTCATTCTAGGAGTGCCGGGCTCCGAGAGAGATCTGAGTCTGCCAGATCTAGCTGGGGATTTTTAAGCGTAGTGTTCCCAGGTCTCGAGCGGTCTATTGAGATAGATCCCTGTGAAGAGTGGGAGCTGTCCAGGGGTGCCCGGTCCCCTGAACGAGTTCCAGGGCCAGTGGGTGAATCCGATCTGGCTCGGCGCATACCTCGTCCCCTACGAGAGTGTGTACGTCTTCTGCGCGGTTTGGGTGAACCAGCTCGGGCAACCCCCGCCTGGCCCCCAGGGGACAGGGCCGGGGCGTCTGCTCTTAAAGGACGTTCTTCAGTCAGCCATGTCCAGGCTGCCTCAGGGGACTCGAAGAAGATAGCTTTGTTCTGGAATACCACTCTGAGGCGGTCCAGGAAGAGTAACCTGTACTGTAGGTCCAGAGCCCGGAGTTTCTGCTTAACTTCAATGAACGATCTTCTTTGGGTTTGGACTTCCCTTGTGCAGTCTGGGAAGATCATTATTGGTTGGCCTTGGTAAGTTAGGGATTTTTGGTTGCGTGCTTCATTGAGGATGGAATCCCTATCCTTGAAGTTAAGGATCTGAGCAATATTAGGCCTATGGGGTGCTCCAGGTGGAGGTCTTGGGGCCAGAGAGCGGTGGGCCCGCTCAACCGCGAACCATGTGGAGAGGGATTCTTTGGGCATCCAGGATTTTAGCCAATGTTCAATGAAGTTGCTCATCTGCCCTTGTTCTGAGCCCTCCGGGAATCCCACTAAGCGGAGATTATTGCGCCTCGACTTGTTTTCCGCGTCTTCCGCTCTTTTATGTAGCTCTTTTGTGTGGGTTTGTAGGCTTGCGACTTGCTCTTTTAACTGGTGAACGTCATCCTCGACTGTGGAGACCCGGGATTCCGTTTCCTTGATTCGGGCCGTCACGTTGCGGAGGTCTTGCCGGAGGAGGGGCATGTCCACCCACACCTCGCCGATCTTGTTCTCGACCGAGGTTTGTGAGGCACTGATTGCTTGTAGGATTGTGTTGAGGTCGGCAACGACGGGTGCAGATTTCTCAGCATGCCCGCTCATTGCTCCGGTTTCGGTGGTCGTGTACTGGTCCATTTTGGTCTGTGTTTGGGGGGGGCTTAGGCCCACAATCCTTCCCCATGGCGGCGATCAGGTGCTTGGTCCGCTTGAGACCCGCACCGCTGGGTGTCTTCGGTGTGTCCAGAGGCGAGTGGCGTGCCCCACAGTTTAGGGCGTGAATGGGATAGGGAGGAAGCCGTGCACGTCCGGTAGTCCAGGAACTGTTTTACTTTAGTGACAAGTGGTGGTTTAGTACCCGGTTATGGATGAATTTATGGGCCTTGCTGAACACAGTCTCTGGCCCGCACAGTTCCGCTGCCGCAAGGAGTCTAGGAGCAACCAGGGGGTCTCCGGTATAGGCTCAGCTCGAGATTGACCCCAGCAAAGCCCCCTTTGTGTTCTTCCTCCCAGGCTGGCCACTGGATCAAGCACCCAGCCTCGCCGCCGCGGCAGTGAGTCGGTGGGGGCCCGTCACGGGTGAGATGTGAGACCCCTAGACTGCAGTCCACTCCTCCACGGCGGCGGTTGCACTTCACTCTGCCCCTCGACTGCTCGTTGAGCCTCGGGCAATTGGGGAGGAATGGGGGGCTCAAAGGGCAGCCGCAGCCGTGGGATATGAGGGCCCGAAGGGAGGTCCTCAGGTCAAGCCCCTTCTGGATGTTAGCTTATCGGAATGTCTGGGGGGGCCAAGGGGAATCTGTCAAGTGCCACTGGAGTGCCGCCACAGCTCCTTCCCCATACAGACCGGTATTTGCTAGGATATCTCAGAGCTTCTATTGCCAGTCCCACTCTGAGCCCCCCCGGGAAAGAGTCCCAGTCCAGGCCTCGTTGCTCCGTTGAGTTTGTTAAGAGGCCCCCGGTCAGGAGGAGTCACAGGTCGAGTCGGGCAATGCGGCCCCGCCGGTTCACTTGTGTGACTCCAGCCGCCCAGCTCCCTCAGTCGCGGACAGGATTCCCACCTACCTTGTGGGTGTCTGCGGGTTGTTTGCACGGTGGCTTAAGCAGCCCAGGCCTCTCCCGGGTCCTCTTTGCACTTCGGGTCCAGACCGGAGCCGCCGCAGCTCCCCCTCCACACAGAGTGGTGCTTGCCAGGATATCTCGGGGGATACTATTGCCAGTCTCTCTTTGAGCCCCCTGGGAAGAGTCTCAATCCAGGCCTCGTTGCTCCCTTGACCCATTCGAGAGGCCCCCGAGCAGGAGGCACCCCGGTGGAGCCACAGGTCGAGTCGGGTGATGCAGCCCCTCCGGTACACTTGAGTGGCCCCAGCCGCCCAGCGCCCTCGGCTGCGGACAGGATTCCCCCCTACCTTGTGGCTGTCTGCGGGTTGTTTGCAGGGCGGCTTCAGCAATCAAGGCCTCTCCTGGGTCCTCCTGCACTCCGAGCTCAAATCAGGGCCGTCCAGAGACCCAACCCCGCAGCTGTGGCTCTGGGAGGCGGGCACCGGGCTCCGAGCACAACCCCTGCGCCAGCCTATGCCCCGGAGCGGCTCAGGCCTCAAATCTGGATCCCCAGGCCATCGGTCGTGAGCAGGCTCCCGGTCGGTCATCCTGCTGTTCCGGGCCCCAAGCAGGACGCCCGCGTCAGTCCAAGCCCCAGAGCCGCCCGGCCCCAAATCCAGGCCCTCCGACCATCGGCTATGGGCAGGCTCTCGGTCTGGTATTCTTCTCTGCCTCCGATGCGGGCTTCAGCCGCCTGTCCTCTCTCCCCGTTCACTTGTCAAAACGGCCGTGGGGGATAGCAGGGCCGTCGCAGATCACCGCCGTCTCATCGGATGCATTCGGGTTGATCACCGGCCTCCACTCTAAGCCTCAGTACAATGCCGCGTGGGCCTCACCAGGTCAAGGGGCCGGAGCGGTCAGCTGCAGCAGGTCACCTCCCGGATCGCGGGACACCCCAGCCAGTTACGCCCCACAGCGATGCTCGGCTTTAGTGGTTCGGGCGTCAGGGCCTCTGCGCCATTTTGTGTATGCCGACGGACAGGATCGCGGCAGATGGCGTTACCAGTCTCCCAGCAGCTCCGCTTCACATTGGGGTAAGCAGCATGGGCTTAGGGGTTGTTCACCAGCTATGGGGTTGTCCTGATTGCGACAATGGTAACGGATGGCTTGAGCGGATGATGGAGGGGTCCGGAGCACTCTTAGAGTGTGACCGCCATATTGACACTCCAAGCCACGCCCCCATTAGTAATTTTTAATGTATTTTTCGTTAATATACAACTGTTGAAAAGCTTGTTTCTAAATTTGGCAAACAGCGTCACCATGTGGCAGACTGTCATAAGTGCCGATGTAGACAATTAAGTTCTGGTGCGGAGCACAGAAAACCACCGGCTCAAATTAAGCATTGATACCTGGGACAGAAGATGTAGCCCACAGGTAAAAAACAAAAGTTCTCATTTATCACAGAGACAGTAATTCAATCTCCCAGGTAGCAGAGCTCCAGGTAAAGGCTGATGGGCCATTTCTCTAAACCTTTCTTTACAAGCTGACCAGTAAATTCTGATATGTGCAGTAACTCCTTTCACTGCTCATATGAGACATACCACTATTGTAATAAAATTTGCATTCCACTCATACATTTCAGCAGGTGAAATAGCGATCTTGTTCACTGTGGGGAAAAAATACCAAGACATGCAGGTTTTGGTGCTTACTTCACCAAAATCTGCATGTTATTCCACATTATTGGGAAAAGAATTGTAGGTGGGAGCTATTCATCACACCTGGTAAATTCCAACTCAGTGGAGTAGAAGTAGTTTTTTTTCATTAAAATCTCTTTAGAGATACTCCTACCTCCACATATTCCTTCAAACATGAGGGTGAGCCATGCCCAACCAACTTTGAAAAACGGCTAACTCCTTTGTTTTGCATAAAAAAAATTCTGTGCATTTCAAACATGGGAGAATGCGTGGGAAATATATGTGAGTACTCAGGAAGTTCTGACTTCGTGTGCATTCCAAACACGACTTTCTCCCTTCGAATAACTCTATACACCATTACTGAGCAGATGTGCCTCTCAATTTAGACAGCTTTCCGTAGAGATGTGGAGAGCAAGGGCAACCTTGAGGGCTTATAACTCAATTATGATGTTAATAGCAGATGTACAATTTAGGCTTTAAAGTTCACAGCAATGGCTAATATGACACTTTTATCAAGCTGCATGTATGCCTGTTATCCATCAGACAATGGAACTACCCAGTTTAGCTTTCTGTCACTTCCCATAGGAGAGATGTTATTCACGTTGCATGGGTTTCAATAACAATCACGATTGTAGAGCTGTCCTTTATGTTAAATCACTCTTTGCGTTGCGCAATAGTGCAAAGCAAGTTCAGGTTGAGCACTTCCATAATGCCAGACAGAGGGCTATCCTTCAGAATACAATGTATTCATTAAATCCTTAATCAGCAGAGGGAACCCTCTGGTTACAGTCCTCTTAGCAACACTGGAGACAGAAAGTTTGTCTCCCAAATTATGACTCTGCGGATCCCTTATATCAAGAGATATTCTGATACGTCTTATGGTTCTCACTATATCTCAAGACGGAGAGAAGGAAGTAATATTATACAGTTTTCAACACTACCTCATGCAAAATCTCTTTCACATTAAAACTTCAGACAATAGATAAACTCTGGGTTACACCGCTCTATCTTAAACTGCGAAACGCCTACTCTACTGCACACGGAGGGGCAGTCCCTCGGGTCTTGGTTACACCTTTGATACAAAAACAACACTTCTTCTATACAGAGCAGATGAGTGAGTGAGGCTCCTCAGCTGTGAACTGGATACACTGCTTTTAGAAAGGTTTGCAACAGCAAGCTCTAATCCTCAGATTACACAGTCTTAAGTATTGTCGCCTGAGACAGCAGAGTAATCTGTGGCCTAAACATGATGCAGCTCTCAGAAGAGCAGACCAACAATTTACAGAATTTACAGCCTAGGTCAATATACTGCAGACATCAATATACAATCTCAATTTGCTGCAGATTTAAAATACAGTCTCAGTATACAGAAGACATCAATATACAGTCTCGGGATACAACTGATATCAATATACAGTCTCAGGATACAGCAGACATCAATATACAGTTGCAAGATTCAGCAGACATCAATATGACGTCTCAAGATACAGCAGACATCAAAATACAGTCTCAGTATACAGCAGACATCAATATACAGTCTCGGGATACAACTGATATCAATATACAGTCTCAGGATACAGCAGACATCAATATACAGTCTCGGGATACAACTGATATCAATATACAGTTTCAGGATACATCAGACATCAATATACATTTGCAAGATTCAGCAGACATCAATATGACGTCTCAAGATACAGCAGACATCAAAATACAGTCTCAGTATACAGCAGACATCAATATACAGTCTCGGGATACAACTGATATCAATATACAGTCTCAGGATACAGCAGACATCAATATACAGTTGCAAGATTCAGCAGACATCAATATGACGTCTCAAGATACAGCAGACATCAAAATACAGTCTCAGTATACAGCAGACATCAATATACAGTCTCGGGATACAACTGATATCAATATACAGTCTCAGTATACAGCAGACTTCAATATACAGTTGCAAGATTCAGCAGACATCAATATGTCGTCTCAAGATACAGCAGACATCAATATAGTCTCAGGATATAGGAGATATCAATATACAGTTTCAAGATATGGCAGACATCATTATACAATCTCAGGATACAGCCAGAAAATATCAATATACATTCTCAAGATACAGTAGACATCAATAGATAGTCTCAGGATACAGCAGACATTACTATACTGTCTCCAGATACAACAGACATCAATATACAGTCTCAGGATACAACAGACATCAATATACAGTATTAGGATACAGCAGCGTTCAATATCCAGTTGCAATATACAGTACAAATCAATATACAGTCTCAGGATACAACAGGTATCAATGTACAGTCTCAGGATACAACAGATATCTATGTACAGTCTCAGGATACAGCAGCTATCAATATACAGTCCCAGGATACAGCAGATATCAATATATAGTCTCAGGATACAACAGATGTCAATGTACAGTCTCAGGATACGACATTCAATCAATGTACAGTCTCAGGATACAGCGGCTATCAATATACAGTCCCAGGATACAGCGGATATCAATATATAGTCTCAGGATACAACAGATGTCAATGTACAGTCTCAGGATACGACATTCAATCAATGTACAGTCTCAGGATACAGCGGCTATCAATATACAGTCCCAGGATACAGCGGATATCAATATATAGTCTCAGGATACAACAGATGTCAATGTACAGTCTCAGGATACGACAGATATCAATGTACAGTCTCAGGATACAGCGGCTATCAATATACAGTCCCAGGATACAGCGGATATCAATATATAGTCTCAGGATACAGCGGCTATCAATATACAGTCTCAGGATACAGCAGACATCAATATATAGTCTCAGGATATGGCAGAAATCAATATACAGTCCCAAGATGCAACAGATATCATTAAGGACAAATAGCAAATTGCACGGTATTTAACATGGCGTTTCTCAAGAAATGCTCTACCGAGGATATTAGTTTGAATTTGAGGGAAAAAAAAAAAAAACAGCCCATTTTTCTGTCTTTTTTTTGATGATTTTAACTTTTTGGGTTGCAGGCTGGAGGGTGACAAGTTTTAAAATTTTCTTGATAGCAAAGTTATTGTCATCCCTAACAAAACAACTAGTTGAAACAGCCCCCAGTAGGTCTTATGAAGCAGTGCTATTTCCCAGAGCGCACAGACTTCAAGAGCAAAGCAAGAGAGTTAGCCCTCAGGTTACAAAGCTCTCAATATTGCCTGGGACAGCAGCGCTATCCCCTGAGTTACTTACGCAGTGGCGCCATCTACTCAGATTCAAAGCCTTCTCATTGAATAGGTCCAGGACACAGCAAGCAGCAATGCCAACTGCACAAAGGAAACAACGTGAGATACATTGCTTGAGGAAAAACATCTTAGGTAATATTTATTTCCACACACTTTCTCTATATCATAACAGCCCACATTAGGCATATGTCATGTGACCTTAAATATCACTTGTGACGTATATCTATGGCATTCTGTACGCTTGCGGTTAGCACCATCATAGGCCTTTTCCTCACTGCGTATATTCTTATTTTGAAAAAGACCGGTTACATTTTGTGTTAACACGACTTACACTCCCCTACCAGAGAACAGACCGAGGGGCATATATACAAGCCCCTATCGCCACCACAGCGTCACTTTTTCCGACGTTGTGGTGGTGATAGGGGCTTAGCCTTATTTACAAGGCAGAGTTAAGCCACTTAACGTGGCTTAACGCTGCCTTGTAAATAAGGCCCTCTTTCACGCTATGCTTAGCATGAAAGGGGCGTGCAGTGGGTGTTGTGGTGGGCGTTCCACCGCAACACCCATTGATTTTGACACTGCCAAGGGCAGCGTACATAGGAGGCAGCACCAAAATTAAGACCAGGGAAAACCTGGTCCTAAGTTGGCGGAACGAGGAGAAATGCATTATTTCTCCTCGTTTTTGCTTTTTCCACCATGTGTGCTGCCTTGTGCAGCACACATGGAAAAAGCAAACTGCCATGGATTGTTTATGTGCAGGAAGGTCCCCCTTCCTTTACATAAACAATCTGTAAAAAAATTCCATTTTGTGACTTTCATGTGCGCTGCATTAAGCAGCACACATAAAAGTGAGAAAATGGCATTTTAGGATTGTTTATGTGCAGAAAGGGGGACCTTCCTACACATAAACTATCCTCCCCTGCACACAGACAACTGTGCCTGACCGCCAAATAACGCAATGAAACATCTGTCCTGAGAGACAAGGCCAAATTTTGAAACCTTGTGTCAGAACCCTTGAGGCCTACCCTCATGACCATTAACACAGCCACATATTCATCTGAGCACTAGACTGTAAAATAGAAAACACTGTAAATTTAAAAAAAAAATCAATCACCCCTGGCCCCAAGCCCCATTTTAAAGTGGTCATTTGAGGGGAGGCAAGCTTAATGCTGAATACATTATTTACAGAGAGATAAAGTTGAGGGGGCTATAGGAACAGAAGCCGAACTACCTGTACCACATGGTCTAACCAGGTCCACATAGAAATCCGCCCCACGAGTTGTGCACCACACCAGAGATCCAGTGGGCCATGCCACCGGAAGTAGCAATGCACCGCACCAGAGATCCAGCCGGAAGTGGGCTCTGCCCCTGTAGCAATGCACCGCACCAAAGATCCAGAAGGAATTGGGCCATGCCACCAGAAGTAGCAATGCACTGCACCAGAGATCCAGCCGGAAGTGGGCCCTGCCACCGGAAGTAGCAGTGCACCACACCAGAGATCCAGCCAGAAGTGGGCCCTGCCACCGGAAGTAGCAGTGCACCACACCAGAGATCCAGCCGGAATTGGGCCTTGCCACAGAAAGTAGCAATGGAACGACACCATTTTTTACTGACCCCTGGCCCATGGATGGGTCCTCTGCTCACTCAGAGCTGGACCTAATCGCCTCAGTCTGTCAGTCTTTCATTGTGGACAGCGATATTTTATGGATTTATGTTTAATAGGAAAACCAACACCCAGCTCGATATTTCTAGGATGAAGTATAGTCCACGTCTTGTTGGTTTATGGGAAATAATTCTCGTGGGCGTCCCTCCCAGGAGCAACTGCAGACCGCGTTTCAATAAGGAGCGGGATAAAAGACAGCTCACGGTAAATATCATAAATGAAGGCAGGAGTGGGGGATGGCAGCGAATTCATGCAACAACCAACAATGAATCAGCGCGGGTACACAGAGGAGAAAGGGCAGACGTGCCCCGCAGAGGGCTTCGCAGCTCAACAAACAGCACATCCGGCAGCCGAAGCCATGGACTCAAGAACACTTTAACATTGAATATACTTGCACAACATTGCGTGATTGCTTCTTCTCAACTATTTCATTTAATTATTACATTGCATCCACTCCACAATCAGGTGCGTGTTTTTGCTTTGATGGCTGCGTGATCTTGATGCCTGGGAGAAGTACAAGAATGGGCGATGCCAATCACTTTCACTAGTGAGTATGAAATCGACTTGATTAATTAACAAAAGAGGCAGTGTGTGGGTAGCAGTGAAGTTCTTGCATTTCCCCCACACACAGTTTTGCACTGCTGCTGCCCGTACTGCACCTGTTGTGTGGGGAGGAAGCATACTTTGATCCCACCTAGAGTTAGAATGGTTTACTCTTCCGGTGACAATGCCACACTTGTGTTGCACTTCGAAACAACTTTGAAGTGCAATTGTAAAGTGCAAGAGGATTTCAAAGACAGAAGAAAGGCAGGGTACACGGGGATGCATAGTTTAAGGGGGCATGCAGGGTGCAAGGGGGGTGCTAGATGCACGAGAGCTGTCCAGGAAGTAGAGAGAAGCAATGGTAAGAGAGCAAGGAAGGCTGGGAGGGCAGGGTGTTGCGGAGAACAGTCAAAGGGGCATATTTAGAAGCCCCTAATGCCACCGGAGCGTCACTTTTTTTGATGCACCGCTGGAGTTGCGCTATTCCCTATATTTACAAGCTGGCACTAAGTCACATAACGTGGGCAATGGGTGTTACAGTGGGCATAGTCCCAATATCGGCAACACACCCAACCCGCAAACACAGCAATACCATCATAAAGAACACACAAGACACATTGGTTGTTGGAGAAAACATTGCTGCAGGTTTATTTTGTATAAGAAATATGCCAACATGGTGGGTCAACTTACGGGAGATCCAAGGGCAGGCAGCCCCTATGCTGCCTGCCCACCTGATGAGCCAAATTGCACCGTGGCATAACCAATCAGTGCTAACCATTTTTGGGGATTACCCCTTACATCCTGTTGACCACCAGTCCACCCATTTACTCACGCCCCTTGAGGGGACGGAGCGTATCCAGGCAAGCCCCGGTTGCTCAGGTTTACAACCCCCCGAAGGACTAAAGGGGCGCCGTCGTTCCTCCAGGGTCCTGCCGTAAGGACTTCCTGGGGCTATTTGGCATTTGCACCCATCTTCTGGTCCTGAAGAGGGTACCCCTATGTACCATTCAGCCTCTGGATCGCCCTGTAAGTCCGCCTGCAACACAAAATAACAAGTTAGTGGCCTTCCTACCCTAGCCACCCATCCAGCCGACACGCCAGGTAAGCGGTAGGGAGGGAGACGGCGTGGAACCTCAGCACGAAAGGATCGCCAGATGGGCGGGGGAGGTAAATATACCTGGCCCCTGCCCACTTGGCGCGCCGGAAATGACAGAAAGCGCCGGACCCCGGAGGTCCAGACACTAGACCCGTCAGGTTTGTGCCTAATGTGGCACTAAGGTGGCCGCCCTCCTATGGGGGCCCCCTGCGTGGGCCGCGGGCAGCCTCATACTCCCAATATCGGCAACACACCCAACCCGCAAACACAGCAATACCATCATAAAGAACACACAAGACACATTGGTTGTTGGAGAACACATTGCTGCAGGTTTATTTTGCATAAGAAATATGCCAACATGGTGGGTCAACTTACGGGCGATCCAAGGGCAGGCAGCCCCTATGCTGCCTGCCCACCTGATGAGCCAAATTGCACCGTGGCATAACCAATCGGTGCTAACCATTTTTGGGGATTACCCCTTACATCCTGTGGACCACCAGTCCACCCATTTACTCACGCCCCTTGATGGGGCGGAGCGTATCCAGGCAAGCCCCCGGTTGCTCAGGTTTACAACCGCCCGAAGGACTAACGGGGCGACGTCGTTCCTCCAGGGTCCTGCCGTAAGGACTTCCTGGGGCTATTTGGCATTTGCACCCTACTTCTGGTCCTGAAGAGGGTACCCCTATGTACCATTCAGCCTCTGGATCACCCTGTAACTCTACCACAGCTCTAGGTGTGGCGCCCGTCATACCCAGGGCCCCCACCAAGGCAGGCATTCTTACTTGCACCCGGCTGATTCTAGGGCATCACCCAGGTCCAACAGAAACAGGTCCATGCCCATTATAGACAATTGGAACCCCTCCACATCAAAACATCCTGTGATCGCGGCGTGCAAGAGCAGAGTCTGATAAATCCAGAAACCCCTCTGTTCCGTGAATTTTGTGCATGGCGCTGTTTAGCCTCCTGCGAGAAATTTCAACGGCCTCTCCAGACCCGACAATTCCCATTTACCTCTGACCTGGTTACCAGTCCTTCTGGCTGGACAATTCACATTTCCCTCTGCAGGTGTTTCCCGACCCTATCTGGGAAAACTTGCGATATAACACTAACGAGACCACGAATTTCAGATGATTCGAATTATAGTTGACCCAAGCCCTCATGCTTGGTTGGTTTGTGCATGGCTTATTTACCATTTCGTAGGCAAATTCTATGGCCTACCTTAACTTGGGAACTACTGTCTCTGTCTTAACCACAGCTTCATTTACCCCCAATGGCATGCTCACTGGCCAACCCGGGGTTGCGGCAACTGCTCTCTACTTTGCCCATTTTTCAGGAAGAAATCCCTATGGTGCCCTTTGCACCAATAAGGGCCTTCTTGTTAGGAGATGTCGCGTCATGTGTTTACCCATTACTGCCCATTCCCTGGTCTAAGGCTCTGCTGGTGAACACGGTGGAGTTCCCTCCAAGGCCTTCAGTATAATTGTTCTCCAGACCTGGCCCTGTGCCAAACTAACCGTGGCGTGATCTTAGGAGGAGATCTGCCTTCTGCTAGTCTGTGCCGCAGATTCACAGCCAGCTGTGGCATTGCATGCCTGGGAACCCCAACCAGACTAACTCAGTCAGTCCCCTGCTTAGTTTAATCATGTAAAACTTGTGGTATCTTCACCCTTTCTTTTCCTTCTCCGACTGTACCCTGAAAGGAGTTTGCAACACCAGTCCCAGTGCTGAAATTTAAATGACATCTGACAGTAATTTTTTGGTTTGTACTTAAATGCAGGATGCCGTTACCCATACTCATGTTTACAGAGTGCCCATCTTCTCTAGAATTGGCCAAAAGGAAAAGCTATTAAAACCCAACTTACCCTTCTGGCCATATGTGGGCAAATGTAACACCTATAGCATTGCGAATCCCAACGCCCTACCATCTAATGCGATAATAGGGGGGGTCTGCACCCCTAGTATTCTGTTTCATTTTGTGTCCAGGTTGCATGCACCCCTCACCGTCTGACTGCGATATTTAAGTGCTGTCGCCATGCTGATAACCCCACCCTAGCGTAAGTAGACCCGTGCCAACTTCAGCTAAGTATACCAGAAAGCAGACAAGTGGATAGATGCCTTTCTATGGTGAGAACCGGAGGCGAACATCACCTGCCCTTTAACAAATTAAGGGCAAGCCAAATTATTTCTAATAACTTGTAGCCTGTGTGCTCTGTCCAGTGTTTCCCTGAACTTTGGAACCACAGCACACTTTCAGGGCGACCAGCTTCTGCAACCCGCCTAGCTACAATGGCGAAAGGTGGAAGGAATTTAGCTTATCTGAAGCAACCTGTAACACCCTTGTAACATAGCACATATTTTGTGGAAGCTGTAGTCCACTGAGCCACCAGACCCAGCAGATAAATAGGTCCTAGTAAAACTTGTGTTGGTTAACAGTTCAGAGCAACAGACCTTCTTTCCAGCATTTTATACGCTATAGAGGCTCCAGTTCATATGACGTCTGTGTCCATGTCATGCCAAGACCTACCCAACAGCCTGTTCTCCATTGCCGATTATCCCTCTAGGATGTATGACGGCTCAACTTTAACTGCGCTTGGAAATGTGACATTAAGCAAAGAGTGTCCTTATGTAATTTCCATGTGCTACTTCTTTCGTAAAGGAATTATGCATGTGCATCTGTGGTGTTTTGCCCCCAATCTTCCCAAGCTGCTTAACTACTAACAATGTGAGTGGTTGCTGACATACAGGGGGGAATCTAACGGTTGCAACTTGCACTTGTAGCCGCCCCCTTAATGTGCCTCGTAGTTGGTAATGAATTTATATCTCTTCTCCCCGAAAAGATATACAAACCTCTTTGCTCCTGAAACATAAATAAGCACACCTTTATAACCTAGAGAAAACCTCTACACGTCTTTAAGGAGGGTCAGCTGAGCAACACCAGAAACAGGCAGAGCGCAAAATTAGAATGGCTCTACTCAGCTGAAATTGACCCGAAAGACCCATCATACGCGCAGAGACACCTTATGGGGGTCTGGTGACCTGCCCCCAAACTCTCCTTCCCCCGGTCCTGAACTGGGAACATTTTGCCTGGAGGTAACCACCCCCGAAATCACAATGAGATCCGCTGGCTAAAGCTGCGACTAAAAGCATTACAATCAATTGCCCAACCCTGATGAAAGTACAGTTTTATTCCATTATACGGGGCTGGGTGATTAAACGTTACAGGAGTGGGGCTACTATCGCACTTGAAAACATACCTAGCTGGTGTTGAGGTGAATGTGCCGCACTGCCCCTAATGTGCCTGCCCCTTGATAAGTCATTTACCTAATGGAAGTTTATGGGGGCCCACTTACATGACAAGGTCACTAAATTTGCTGCAGTCTGAATTTGCAGAATAACTTTAAGCCCCCTGTGGTCTCTCTTTTTACTGGTTGGTACCGACTATTGCCTGACACATACCACGCTCTACCGAAGATCTACCAGATACCTCTGACAAACCTCCTGACCTTCCCTTGCATAAAGCAATTAATAGTAGAAGCATACCCCCGAAGGGGCGGTATCTTCTCACACCGCATCCAGAACCCTCTCCCAGTCAGATGGTATTCCTGTAAAACGCTGTTCCTGGAACTTGTTAACGGTACCACTATCAAATTACTGGTTACTAGCATACTGCAAGCGTTTGCCGGGGCACGGCTGGTGGCCAGCTACCTTATGGGAATCCTGTACCAACTGTACAATTCCTTCGTCCAGTCTTGGGGTGAATACGCAGGAGATCTACAGACTACCTATGAGTCATTAAATGGCTTCGGTTGATAGAGTCAATTTGCGCCTGACTGACAGCTCAGTGCCAATGTAGCTGCCCAAATAATAGATTTTGATGACATAACGTAGTTGACAGCCAATCATGGAAAATTACAGATCGGGAGCCTAGAAAGGGTGCCCCATAAGATCTTTCCAGGCATTGCCAACAAATGGGGAACTGTGCACCCCTCCGCTATTTGGATGGGGTGGGGCGGCTAGCCAAATTAAACGATGGTAGGTTCTGTGTCGACCTATGAACTGTGTCTACCCGCTTGCTTCAGGATTCTGACCGCAGGAGAACCCATTCCCCTGAGCAACCCCATGTTCGTGCAGCTTTCCTGCGACGGCAAATGCGTGTACTAAGGATGCCAGATACAGCTGCTTAACAACCAACAGTTTAAAAGGCTGCAGGGAGCCGTAGCTGTGCGCTGCCCCCATGCTTTTGGGTCATGTGTGCGAGAAATGTATCCTTGAGTGCGGGGCTTGCTAAATACCTTCTTGCCAACATAAAAATTCCGGTTGCCTTACCAATACCGACCGAAAGACAATGCGTGACCCGGTAGCCTTTTACCCTATGCTGGCACCTCAGTCTTCCTCCTAGCGCTCTCCCCATACTTGGCGCCGCTGCCGTCCATACTCCATCTGGATTCTCTGGTCCAGCTTCCTGCGACCAAGATGCGACCACCGTAGCCCGGTTCAACTCCCAGTTATCGCTGACATAGACACCATGCAAAATAAATAAAGACACAGATGTTCAGTTCACTCTCCAATTGCCATAAAGAACGAGCTCACATGCCAGCTTAATTGTTTGCTTCATGAAAAACTGTTCTCCCCCTTACAGCCCGCACCAAATCCAGCCCCATCCTACAAAGAGGACCCACCAACCGTAAGGGAGGATAGCCCTCATCTTGTGGTGTAGCACCTGGGGGGGGTTGCGGAAGTGTGAGAAATGGGCGTGCAGATATATTGAAGGTAACTGGGGGTTGTAAGTAATTTTGCAGGACTTGTGCTATGCCGTGCCTTCATTGAACACGCATTGGATTCACACGCTAATTACAGCAAGGAGCTCTGCCCATGTAACTGCCCACCTATTTTGAGACCCGAGCAGGAAAGGACACGTGACACGCCCAAATATCGTTGACCTAACAGCGGCCCAGCTGTGCCCAGTTATCATGACCTCACAGAGGCCCAACTGTTCATCTGGTGATAAATTATCCCGCCTCATTGTGTAGTGGCCACAGCCCTTTGTGAGCACCTAGCCACCCCAGAGTTAATGTAGGATTTCAGCACCCCTAGTGTTAAACCTTAATGAACCATTCTGCAACCGAGTTTTCAACTAATAGTTATGTGCCACCCTCTATTGGAGTCATCTATCCCTAGTCCCCTATTAGGGATGCGTAACCTGTCTGCATTGCTGTGAGACTTTACCTTGCGACTGCATGGTCTGCCCAACAGGCGCCTTCCCTTTGAAATTCGCTCCTAAATATCATCGGTTTACCCGTTCTAAAAATGTACCTTCTTGCTTTCCCCTGCTCCTCGCGTGCCTCTGGAGCAGATAGTCTTTGTTGTAATAGGCGCTGACTAAACTATGCGCAGGAAAGCACATTAAGCTGCAAAATGTTGCACAATTTGAGCTAGAAACAACTATTACTTTATTTACTTTCAATCTGCAATTTATGCTGGAGATGAAGGATTATGTGGCAAGTCCATGGTTATATGAAAATATGCACGGCATTGTATAGTTGAGAAAACAGTAGAGCAGTGCCACCTTGTGGCCTGACACTTTATGCCGTGGAGGGGGATACAACAACTTCCTATACAGCTAATCTACATATTGTGCCCTACCGCAAACCTGTAAATTATTTACAAACCTTTGTTACTCAGGTTGAGTTATCACGTTATGCAAACTATACAGACAATAGCCTATTTACAAATAAGCAATATTATTGTTACTTCATTATGTCTGTACTGTGTAATAAGATTTAGGCTGGTATTGTATAACCACTGATCCAGCGGGTTACTAGCAACAAGCATTCATACACAAAATACTCACTTGGGCCCATACATTCATACTACGCTAGCAATTTCCGCTGGTGGGTCAGTTGGTACTCTTTATCAAGATCCCTGCTACCAATTACTTTTCCGATTGAAGAGTAATGACTTACCAATGGACCCTTTGCTAATTGGGAAGTTTAAAATGAGTGACGTTCCATATAATTCATAATTTCTGAAATAATCACTGAGTCAAGAAGTTTTAAAATATTTATCTAAAGATTTAGCAGAGTAAATACAGAACCACATGATACTTAAATCGCATATCAAGGATGAAGCATAATAATCAATTATCGATCAATGACGGTCCCTAGGGAAGGAGAAGATAGAGACAGCAGCGCAACTAAGGTTTGCATTTATATTTACCTAAAGTGCGAGAACCAAACCCCTTGGCCAAGGAGTTGGAAAATAGGACCCTGGAAGGATGAAGAGCAAAGACCTCCTCCCGGATCAGGACAGGACCGGTGACCTCTCTATCAACGACGCCTGCGTCGTTCCCCTCTCTGGTACTTCGCTTCTCCTCCATTTTCCTGTGTCTTCCTTCTAATGGATTCCGCCGCCCCCTCCTCTGGACTTCTCTGGACAGCGGTTCAGTCTGCAATCGATCAGCTCATCTAGCATCCCCTTCTTCTTCCGTTTCTGCGATCTAATGCTAATGCTAGCTAACTTAGCTAATTCTATATCTATTGTACCCTTCTACGCCCATGTACCTCCCCTAAATGTTGCAGAATTATGGGCCCACTATTTCTGATTGGACGGGGACAGGGGGTTGATCCTCACACCATATTGATTTAATTCATTTTTCTTAAAGCCCTTTGTTTTAAAATACCGCCCCTCACTTTTAATACATTTGCTTTATTTCCCACCCGTCTCATGACAAAGTTTATACATTCTTTATGTACATTGTTACATTTTGGTAGGGACATTCATGAATACAGCAATATTGGCCATCAGGTCATGGCCTTGGACGACGTCCAGGTTGACTTCATCCTTTTCTCTCTGGGCAGCCATTCAAGGACCATGCGCAGAACCAGTGTCACACGAGTTTTCAGTTCACCAACCCCAGGCCCAAATTTACGAACTAATAAAGTCAAAGAAGAAAATATTAAAATCACAAATAAAATGTTTCACTGTATACCCACTCTTTCTACTCTATTCCCATTTACTTATAAACTCTATCCCGCATTAGTAGCGTTAGAATACTACAGTTTAAGTAAAACATGAGAGCAAGCTGTAGCATGTGAAAACATAAAGCAGCCATTTTAAATCACACTGCGCAGAAGCAAGATTTTCCATCCAAGCAAAGAAAGAAGTCACACCACGTGATATGGTTGAGACATGCGCAATAAAGTTCCCGCGCTTTAGCGGCCATTTTAGAATAGACAAGCGTTACTTGTTAGTTAAAACACATAGGCAAGCTTCCTTCTACTTATGTCTGTGTGTGCAGTGGTTAGTATGAACAATACAATTTTAATACATTAATACTTTTGAGAAGATTGCATCCGAGCAAGTCTCATTTGTGAGTCCTTGCTCCATCACCACCATTAATTAATACTAGTTAGAACATTTCAAAAATTAAGGGCCAAAACCCTGCCATGGCCATATTGCCTCAGTTGGGTAAAGGAATGAACTTATTGCAAACTAAAGCCATAAGAATGGCCAAAACCGTGACTTTCACGGAGCATGTGGCGCTTGACTAAACAATCACAAAAGCTACGGTGCACTAACAAAACTGATGCAACATTGAAAACACCTCGGCCGTGGTGAACTGCAGAGCTGTCCCCTGACCTGGACAGCCAGTTCTCTCCTCCCCACTGCCCGATCATAACTTTTGCTGACTCAAAGTAGGCTATTGGGGCAGGATCAAACCGCCAGCATGACGGACTTTACCTGGCCATAGCCCCATCTGAGTGATAATCTGCAATGCAACTGTAACAAATACTAAATCACATAAAATATACATTTACCGATGAGATTGAAAATAATCCTTGGACCCAGATAGCTTTCCCTTTCCTTTGCACCTTCCCTTCCGTGCAGCCCCCCACTCCTCATGGCAGAGCCGCGAGGGCGCGCTTTGGGGCCTCTTTTTGCCTCTTTGAAGCGGGCCTCGTTCATCTATGTTCATTTTGTCAGTGTTTTCCAACAGCAAGACCGTAAGTATTATATATGTGGTAAACTATTATCCTTGTTTTCTACGGAATGAAATGATTTGTGCCAACACTGACAAAATGAATTAATGTGTTGCCGTGGCAACCGCCGTGCGCTGTGCCTCGTCGTTTGCAGTTCAAATGGACTTTTAACATAGAGGAAGGAGCACTAGTCCCTCTCCCTATGTCCCTCCTTCCCCCCGAAACGCAACTCGCGGCACCACCTGATGAAACAAATCCTTTTTGTAGGCACGGGGAGATGAGTGATGTGTCCAGAATCACAGGATGTTGAACGGACGCCGAGCTCGAACCTGGATTCCCAGCTACAAGTCGGCAGCTCACTACTTGCAATTTGACATAGATTTGAAGGCATCATGGCAATATTGCGGCAAGGACGGAGTCACGGGTAGAACTCAATTATGTGCCTTTCAGTACTAGATGTATGAGATGTTAACACAACAAGATTACGGACGGAGCGCCGAACGTATCAGACACTCACCCGAGCATTCTTGCGGCCCCCTCGTGTCGTCCAGGTGCCTTCCGGAGCATCCGGTCGATCTAATCTGCCGCCCCAGCGTTGCCGATTTGCTGGGGGGGTTGGCTAGCTAAAAACTGTGTCCAAACGGGAGGGCCCGGAGATTCCCTGGGCCCCCTCGCGTCAGCCGTGCGCACCCCGCTCGACCCTGTATGCCGCCCCAGCATTGTACGTTTTTTTTTTTTTTTTTGACGGCACAGAGCGCAGCCCAAACTCTGGCCGGACCGTAGGGCACAAGCACTCTCACGGCTTCGAGCCCGTGGCCCCTCCCTTGTCACCAGGGGGCCCGGCACTTCTAGTTCGGACAGGGGCACCAGCAGCGAGCAACGCTGGCCTTGGAAGGTCACCCCTCGCCTTGAGGGGATGGGTTTCTGTTCGATTATGGAAATATATTGGCAACCATATAGGTTACATCTGTGCGCCTGATGAAGTCCTTCCTCTATTACCTTGCTCTTGATGAAGGCCTGAGTGGATTGCACACGTGCGGTCTAGTTCACGACAGGATTATAGGGTGGGCGAGGCTTGCGCTGCAATGTCCCCATGTGACATTCCCTTCTAGGCTGAGCCTTTAGTGCCAATACCGGCAACATCCCCCACCCACAATCCAAGCATGCGTGCGTAAATAAATACACAAGACAATTTGTTTATGGGAAAATTTTGTCGCAGGTTTATTCCATACAAGAGTATGCAATCTGGTGGGTTATCTTACAGGCGATCCAAGGGCAGGCAGCTGTACCAACCTATGCTGCCCCGCCCGCCTGATGAGCCAGCACTGTGGGAAACACAATCAGTGCTACACCTTTGGGTGATCCTCCTCCAGATCACGTGACACATTGGTCCCTTATTACTCACGCCCCTTTCAGGGCGGAGCGAAGCAGGGCAAACCCCCGGTTGGTCAGGCCCCCAACCGCCCGAAGGCTAACGGGGCGCCGTCGCGGTTTTCCAGGAACCTGCCCTGAGGCTCCTGGTCTTTGGCTCTGGCACCCCTATTGTGCCGCGCAGAGGTACCCTTACTGTACCCGTCTGCCGCAGAGGTACCCTTACTGTACCCGTCTGCTTCCAGATCGCCCTGTAACTCCGCCTGCAACACAAAAGAAAACGTCAAAACAT
This sequence comes from Calotriton arnoldi, assembly GCA_963921515.1. Classification (NCBI taxonomy): domain Eukaryota; kingdom Metazoa; phylum Chordata; class Amphibia; order Caudata; family Salamandridae; genus Calotriton; species Calotriton arnoldi. Next base: position 299,056 of record CAWUFW010006003.1, on the reverse strand, counting down.
TCACAATTCCCTGTCCACCAGCCAGACCGCCGGGTAAGAGGATGGGTGGGAGACGGCGTGGCTGGCGACAAAGAGGACGCCAGGAGGGTCGGTGGGGGTATAAGTACCCTCCCTCACCTCGGGCGCACCGGATGTGACGCCCTTGTCGCGACAGAGGCGGACTCCAGGCAGGAGCCCCTCGAACACTAGAAAGGGGGGTAGGCTTGTGCCGCAATGGCACTAAAGGGCCGCCCTTTTAGGAGGGCCCCCTGCGGGGCGGCGGGCAGCCACATAGTGCCAATACCGGCAACATCCCCCACCCACAATCCAAGCATGCGTGCGTAAATAAATACACAAGACAATTTGTTTATGGGAACATTTTGTCGCAGGTTTATTCCATACAAGAGTATGCAATCTGGTGGGTTATCTTACGGGCCATCCAAGGGCAGGCAGCTGTACCAACCTATGCTGCCCCGCCCGCCTGATGAGCCAGCACTGGAGAAACACAATCAGTGCAACACCTTTGGGTGATCCTACTCCGGATCACGTGACACATTGGTCCCTTATTACTCACGCCCCTTTCAGGGCGGAGCGAAGCAGGGCAAACCCCCGGTTGGTCAGGCCCCCAACCGCCCGAAGGCTAACGGGGCGCTGTCGCGGTTTTCCAGGAACCTGCCCTGAGGCTCCTGGTCTTTGGCTCTGGCACCCCTATTGTGCCGCGCAGAGGTACCCTTACTGTACCCGTCTGCCGCAGAGGTACCCTTACTGTACCCGTCTGCTTCCAGATCGCCCTGTAACTCCGCCACAGCTCTGGAGGCGGCCACCATCGCAGCCAGGGCCCCCCACCAAAACAGCTCATTCCTCACCTGCAACCTGCTTTCTAGGGCCTCCTGTATGACCAGTGGAACGTGTCCATGCTGTGACAAATGCACCCCATGTTTGTCAACTTAACCTTAGGTGTACACCTGGGTGGCCCGTGCCACCAAGACAGCTGTCTTTTTACTTGCCACCTCCATTTCCAGGGCCCCCTGCAAGGCCCCGGGAACAAATCCATACCCAATGGTGACAATAAACACCATGTTTATCAAAGTAGCCCTTAACCTTAGCCGCAATCAGCTCGTGTGTGATGAAACCCAGACCCCTCTGGTCTGCGAACTTACGCCATGAACAGTTCCCTCTTACAGTGATGTTAAACTGCCTCCTCTGACTTAGCCCCGTGCCACACTCTGCAGGGAATAGTCTCAGCCCACCAGAGCTCACATTGACCCAGGTAAATGCTGATCTCCCCTAAGTCAGCTTTCATGGCTTGTAAGAGTGACCACCTCCCCATGGCAATGAGGTTGTTGCCCCCTAGGTGTATCACTAAGAAACTGGGGGGACCCCTCCCTTGGGCCAATCTCTGATCAAGGGTGTACCCCTGCACTTGCCATGCATCCCTTATTCCTTATGGGAATTTCGCCTGCTCAGCTCCCTCTGTGGAGAGAGGGGGTCTAACCTTAAACACGGCTGTATTACCCTACAGGCTAATGTGGCACCAACCTTCTGCAACCTGTAGTTGCCATCCATCTAGCACCATATGTGCCTGAACACACGTGTCCCCAATCTATGGGACAGGAGCCTACTGTTGGGAGGCCGCTCCCACAACCGCCTGTCTACTTTGGCTGTCAGGGTGAGAGTTTTATGCTTAGCTGAAGCAACCCGTAACCTGCCCCTGGTGTGGAGTGCAAATATTTCTTAGCTATATTCTCACCTGTAGCCTGCTTTCTAGGGCCTCCTGCCTGCTCCAGCGGAAGGTGTCCATGCCCCCCATGACAAGGCACCCCATGTTTTCCAACTTAACCTTAGGCGTGCACTTGGGTGGCCCATGCCTGAAGGAGCACAAAAAACCCTTAGACTGAGAACCTGTGAACTGAGACCTCCCAGCTAATGTAGGCTCCACTTTCTGTAACCTGTATTTGCAGTACTTCTAGCACTGTATGTGGCTTAACACCTGTGTCCCCAAATTATGGGACAGCAGCCCACTTGTTAGGTGGCCTCTCCCACACCAGCCTGTCTACCTCTGCTATCAGGGCGAGAAGCTCCTATGCTTCACTGAGGCTTGGCCATGGGCAGGGTGCACACATTTGCACAGACCTCTTTGATTGCTACATCATGGCAAACTGGCATGTTAAACTACCGCTATGTAACCCTGGGCAAGTGTGTCCTCAAGCACTTCGCTTGTATCCTTTATTCCTTATGGGAATTTCGCCTGTGTTTGTCCCCTCAGGTACTCCATTTACTTGCAATACAACACCACCCGCCTTAATGTGCTACGTTGTAGGCGATTAGGTGCCTAGCTTATATCTCTTCCCCTTGAAAAGATACCAGCCGTAAGGCCAAGGCACCCATGGATTAACCTATTTACTGGTTCTTGCCACATGGCACCCTTCTGGTTGGTGATGCGAAACTTCCTACCCAGTCTAGCGTTGCCGACACCACCTGTGTCCCATGACTCACCCTCCATCCTCCTGTGCAATAGTCATGCTGCTAAGGGGGCAATCACTTCAACATCCCTCCTATCCTGCCAGACTGTTGCCTGTTCAGTTTAATCTGTGGTGACTGCACCCAGACTTCCCAGGCAGCTTTATTGCTGACAATGTGAGCAGTTGCTGGCATTGAGGGAATCTCACGCTTGCGTCTCACAACTACAGCGAATTTTAAATTAATATGATACTGAGTATCTGAATGAACTATGCACCGGTAATGGAAACTCTCACATGTGCGGTTGTTGGGAACAACAAGGTGGATGGCCAGGATGTGTTGGGGGACCTCCCCCTACCAGTCTCTGCTGTAGTTTGTGGTGTAGGCTGAAATGTTCCTATGGAGCCTCAAGATTAAAGCATGAAGCCATATGGCGCTTCGCGGGGACCCGGAAGATCCGGCAAATGGAGGACCCCTGTGCCTGAACTATGCCCCTACGAACTTTAGCATTGTAAGCCAACGTGATGCACCTTGTTCTGGAGCACCCCCACGCAACCGCCCGCTGTAGCTCAGTGGACAGGTGAAATTGTATCCCAAGCCTTCTAATGTATTGTTCACATGGTGAAAATTGGGGCTACTTATAATACCACTGGTGGTGTAGAGCTGGTGGGGTGCTGTGGACCTACTGCCAGCATCTCTCATGCTCCGTCAGGGTTTCCTAACCCCCAGTCCTGTACCCTCCTGGTCCCCCTAGGATTTAACAGAGTTGACCCCCCAACCTAGGTTGTGATGGCCTGCTCGCCACTGGACCAGTATGTGAGTACTATCAGGGACCTAAAGCTTTCTTCTATCTCAAGCAAGGAATGGCCACCCGCAGCGCTCAATCGCTCCCGAATAACATTGTCTTCCTGGCAAGTTTAACATAGCTAAATTCTTACTTGATGTCCAGTATGGGTCCAGCAAACACTTAAAGACATGCTTGCTTCCTTGGTGTAGGTGATGCAGCTGGCATATACTACGCTAAGAGCACCTGCTCTGTGGATCCCCAGCTGCTTGCCCTGCCTTCCTTTACGCCCAGGGATACCTCAGGCAACGCTTCAATTCCAAAATGATGGGACTGTGCAAGAACTGTATTGAGTCTTCACCTGCACAAGGCACCCAACAGGCAAGTTGGCCCTGACTAACCTTGTGTTCTGGTGCCAGATTTGAGAAAGTGTTTCCCATGTTCTGTCAACTACTGTGCTGTTGGAATGCTAAATGTAAGGTGGGGATGCTAACCTGCCCCAAACTCTGCGGCCACAACAGCCTGCGCATGCTTGCGAAAACATCCGAGAAGCTTGACAACCAATCAAACCGTCCCCAACACCCAGGGGCCATGCCGCCATTCCTTGGCCTGTAACTATGCACAGATAATAGAAAACTTTTACACATTCAGTAAATGTGACATATTTGGACTTGTCCCTCAAACTTAAGCCAAGCACCCCTGGGTGAGGTCTGGCTCTCCCAAACTCCTGCTAATGTGTACCAGGGAGCAGACAAGTCAGTGGGAACGGGGAGGGGAGGAGGAACAGTATGACCTGCTACCTGCCCCTTCTAGCATACTGGGAATGCCTGGTGTTCCTTACTACATCGTTGCCCCTTGTGCTCTAAACCAGTGTTTCCCCAACCTCTCAAGTACAGCGCACTTGTAAGGTGACAACTCCCACACTCGCCAAGCTGCCATGGCTAAAGGGCGGGTGCTTCTAGCCTAACTGAAGCAACAGGCCCATACTTCGCGGCATCGACCAGACATTTTGGAGCTAAACTACGGCAGCAATTGAATGGTGTCAATCCGGTTCGCAAATGTTTGTCTATTGTGCATCAGACACGGAGTGCCCTGCTGTTTCGGCTGGGTTTAACCAGTTGCCTGCCCACCCTTACGGCCTATGGAAATTGTGCAAAACTCTTGCTTCCTACACTGCTGAGTGAGCCCCACAACATTTCACAACATTCCTAAAAATTTCCATTTCCGACTAATTGTGAACATGTTCACCCCATGGTATCTAGGCGCTGAACAACATGGTTATTGTTGCCCAACTCAATGGTACTTGTATCATTGACCTCTGAAGGATGCAGAGCTGAGTACCCGCAGTGCCCCAGGACCTCACAGATTCCACACGTTAAGTGCTTAATTTGTAGAACCATGCCCGGACAGACGTCAGTTCAGTTTGCACCACACATTGCTCCTGCCATGCTGCCAATCATAACATCACAACTACTAACCCTGACACTTGTGCAACTATATGCCAGGGATCCAGTCAGTCGGCCACTTCGTTTTACACCACACATTGCTCCTGCCATGCTGCCAATCATAACATCCCAACTACTAACCCTGACACCTGTGGAACTATATGCCAGGGATCCCGTCTGGCGGCCACTTCGTTTTACACCACACATTGCTCCTGCCGTGCTGCCAATCTACTAACCCTAACACTTGTGCAAGTGTGACAATACAAGCTATTCCAGGTCCCCGAAACTATACGAATGGCTTGTGCAGCAGGCAATAATAATGTTAATGTATTTTGAATTAATCCGTGCCTGTTGTGGTCATCTCTAAAATAGACAGACAGCGCCAACCAGTGGCGGGCTGTCCCAAGCGCTGGTGTAACAATTGAGTAACGGTGCCACGCACCAGAAACCGCTTGGTCAAATTTAGCACAGGTAAACTTGATGCTGTAATTTACCCTTAGTAGGCCATTGCAGCACTTAAAGGACAAAACAGTTTGTGCGAAGGACACGCGAACATGCAAGCAACAAGCTGCCAAGTTGCTGTTTATGGCAGCAGACATTTCTTCTGGTGCACATGACCGGGAGCATGCTTCAGCCTTAAAGTTCATCATCCGAAAAGATTTGACAAGCAGCGTCCCTCCTCTTCCCCCAATCCAGAAGCACACCAAAGAAGGGAAGTATGTAGCTCTAAGGGTGCTGATTATTTTGACAGCATGTCAAACGCAGACAGGTGTCACTACCTGTCACTATATAGCCAGCCTCTGGCTTGTTATTGCGGTCTGCCTCTTAGGCCTTAATAAGAGGCGTCTAATACCTCGGAATAGCAACATCTGATTCCCTAACATGAAAACTCTCTCGTTTCTGTATTAAAGCTGTGTGTGCTATCCTTCTTATGTGCATTGGAGTTTTTTTGCTTGTGATGCAGCGGGTACAATAAAAACTATTTTCCTCCTAGGTCACTTATCGGTCATCCAGGGGCGACTTATATTTTCTCACATCCACATGACGATGGGGCCCATAACATCGCCTATCACACACACACACACCTGGATTTCCTCTACACCTTTTCGAAATTCTATACTCCTAGGAGAAATAGGAGAACTAAATGAAAAACATCATGATGTACCGCTGGAAGGAGCCGGGATACCTTATTACCTTAACCTATCGCTTTCTTAGTTATTTCTTAAGATATTCCTGCTCATTGTTTTGTCGATGGACCATCTAGTAAGAAATCAGTTTATAGTGATTAAGACCAGCTAAATCACAATAACCAATTACCAGTTTCACAATCATTTAGTAAAATAACCACTGAGTCGTTTGATTTAAGAATCTTACATTTTATATAATTTTAAAGGCATGAAAAAGAATTTAGACTTTTTATTCAATTATTCATTCATTATTAATTCAAATATTTATTAAGCAAAATCAATTTTATTGCAGAAAGGAAATTTTGTCATGAAGCAAACCCTAATTACCTGCCTATCTTCCTAATTTAACCTAATGATTTCTAACCTAAGTTTAAGATTTAAAATAACCTGATTCTCATACTCAACTGGAAAAATAAGACAGCAACAGAAACTTCAGCTCGTCAGCATCAGCTACCGCAACCCGTCTCATCTAACAGTCTTTCAGCATCTCCCGCTCAGTAAAATGGATCGATCTGGAACACCAAGCACTGGAAACCACCAACTCCAACACCGACTCTGACTACCCCTCCCACTAAGAGTAGGCCTTCTTATACCCTAATTCTAACTTTGCTAACTAAATTGTTGCAACATTAATATCGCGCTTTTCTCTCATTGGTCCACTCATTTCATCTATTCATTCTTAATCAAGTTCTCCCGGATCCAGCTTGTTCTTTTGGAATGTATATGTTCATTTCCTTTCTCACAGTTCAAGACATATTTCCATCCGCTTCGATCAGTACATTTGTAACTTCTTTCGATACATTTGAGAACTCTGCAGGCATTGTCCTGTCTCTTAAAACGGTTTCCCACGATTCTTTGCTGATCACCACGGCACACTATCAGTTCAATTAGGTCACATCAGCCTTGACCATTCTTGCATCTTAGCCTCTCAACACCATCACGTGGTTAGCCTTTCTCCAACTTTTTCTCCCTTGTCACGCGTTTTCTCAGCACATGCGCACTCTAATAACCGGCAGCCATTTTATATCGCCACTCGATTAGACTTAGAAGCACTATTTAGAAATAAACAAAACATAATTAAAATAGAGAAACATAGCCTTTTCGTTTCCCTCCCGTCATCTACGTACCCCAATTAGTTATTACCTAGCAGAAAGCAACATTTAAGCTGTTCCTTACTTACCATCACTATTGTTTTTGCAACGACACGTTTATATTCTATGAAGCACAAATCATGCATTTATTATTTATTTAGTACGCAATTATTTTATGTTATTATTAGACACACAGACATTCGTTAATAGATTATTCAGCATATATACTTGCGTGTTACCCTTCCCTCACGTACATTGTTGATTAATACATTTAAACGAACATTTTTATTAATTAGTTATAAAATTTTGTTAGGGGTTAAAAATTTTTTATTTTCTCTGCTCCATCAACTCCCCCCTTTGGTGATTTTTAAATCACCACATAAAACCCAAGTTATACTTCTTTTTCAGGCAGCATATGTCTTTCATCCTTTTGCTTTTTGTTAGTTATACATCTGTTTCCATTTCATCTTGTCTTCTTGTCTCTTTATACATGCTTTCTTTCATTTTCTCTAACTCAATTTCACCCATTTCTCTCTTTCTTTCATTATTCTGTTATTTCTTTTTATCTTATTTTGTCTTACTTTTCTTTTTATACACGTTATTACAATTTTCAACACCATGGCTAACAATATTGCTACTGTTGCTATTATTATAACTTTCCCTATCATTAGTCTACTCATTCTTGTTAACCAATTTGCTACTGAAGAAAACCCTCTACCAAGTTTTCCCAGGACACTTTCAACCTCCAGTGGAACTAATTCTTTGTGCAAATTTGTAATATTTGTAATATACTTTTGTATATTTTCACTTTTATCAGGAATGTAAGTGCAACAATGTTGGACTTTCAGCATTCCACAAACTCCACCCTCTTTTGCCAAAAGAATATCAAGGGCAAGCCGATTTTGCATCACCATAGCTCTCATGGCAACCATTTCGGTATTTACCATCAAGAACCCTCCCGCAGTATCTGTAGACAAACGATCTACTACTGTGGATAACTTCTGAATTTTAAATGCATTCAAAGATATTCCCACTGCTGGTATTAATGCTCCAAAAATATCACCTACAATTTCTGAAAAACTTTCCCTCTTTCTGCGTGTAAAGCTATTAATCATCTTGTATGTTCCTTTTTGTTCTCTGTCCATATGAAAGATTTTTGGAAAGACCAGGCCTACATAACAAGTTCCATACCAATGGTCCGGTAAACCTGTAATAAGCTCTATTCCCACAAATATAATAGATACCTGGAAATATTGGATCTTTTCCACCTTTGAATCCCCAACCTCCCAAAATTTGATAATTGTCATGGCAAATACTGGAACCTACAAAATAATTGTCATAGACTGTCTTATTTCTCCTAATACACAACTTTCCTGTTTGCGGCCAATCTAATGTCATTGCTGCATTTATCTTTTTCCCTTCATGATTTTCTTCCTCAAACGTCCATAGATGTGTTCCTTTCTCTTTTATTGCTTCTCTTTGAAATTTCATTCTCCTTTCTTCAACCATTTCTAAAAATACCTTTTCTTCTTTCTTTAACTCAAGGTAAGGTTGTTTTTAGCTATTTCTTCTAATGTTAAAATGTTATGCTCTAAAAAGAATTCTCCTAAAACCTTTGCTTGTTTTACTTTGTTAAGTTCTGGAACTACAGGAACATTTGCAAAAATGTTATCTATATCAGTGTAATAAAACTCTAATCTACCTGTTTTATAAAATAAACTTGCTATGACACTACAGGTTATTCCATAAGTTAGAGGTAGGTGATGATAAGTCACACCTTTCTGACACTGATGCAGGCAACTGCATACAAACATAACAATCTCTCACATCCATTGTCTCTACATATTCGTACAACAATTTTGTAAAAACATTTTTTGAAAAGTCTGTTACTGACTTATCCTTATGTAATTCTGCACTACTTCTTAAAATAACTGGTTCTTTAATATTAGTTTCTTTTTCTGTTTTAGTATCATTCTTTGCTTCTATTACAGCTATACTAATAGGAATTGTGATTGCTAAAACTATCCATACTGTCATTAATAATCCTGTACAAAACGAGCACATTTTACACCATCTTTTTACAAACTCACATTTATCCCTTCTATCTCTAGTATTTGCCATTTTGCTTTTATCTTTTGTTAAATCTCAGAAAATTGTGTCACTACACCTCAGAAATGACTTAGATGCCACTCTGCTTTCAAAAGTCTTTGCTTGGTACTTTCTTTTAATTCTTTCCAGAATTCTTTCGTTGTCACATCCGGTGATTTGTCATATCCAGTAAAAATTGTCACATCCGGCAGAAGCACTTTAAGTCTTCACTTCAGGTTTGTTGCATCTCACCTTTACCCATTCGGTTTCTTAGTCTCGGGTTCTCGTGAGTGTTTCCTTCTTCTTTGTAATCCGTTAGAGCGATGTACAACCACTCAGGTGACTTGTATTTCGAATTCACTTTCTTTGTTCTTTTAGACTTTTGCAATCGTTTTCCACTTGGCTTTTCTTGTTCCTTTTGACTTGTTATTTCATTCACCTGTTCAGCACTTTTTTCTCCTGTTCTGATTATTCTGTATCTCAATTTTCTTATATAGTTGCTGGGCCAATTGTCTCCTTTTCTTGGCCTTTTGGCTTCACCTTCTTTTTCTCCTCTTTCTGATTTCCAATTTCTTTTTCTTGATTAAGTTCTTGTTTTCTCTTCTTCTCCGCTTTCTTCAGATTCTGTTTCAACTTTTTCAAAATTGTCTCTTATTTTGAAACTTATGATCTCATCTTCTTTTACTGGTGGATCTGTCTTCTCCTTCTTGTGTTCCCTTATTACTGTCCCTCCTCGATGTTTTTCCGAATTGGTATTTATCTCACTCTCTGCTTCTAATTTTCCCTGTTCTTTTGTTTCACTATCTGTCCCTATTGCTCCTCGGGGTTCTTCTCGATTTTCTAACTTTTTATTTGTCTCTTTCCCTACTTTGTCTATTAATATTACTTTTGAAGGATTTCCACCATAACTTGTACTTGGTTGCTCATTTAGATAATTTTCTTGTTCATTCTCTTCTCTAATTGGTTTAAATCCCCAAGTTCTCCTTCGAAATTCTTCACAGTTTTCAACTGAATCATCAGATCCTGAACTTGTGTCAGATATTTCCAGATGTCGACTTACAGGTCGATCTTCAAGTTCTGGAATTTCTGTAATTTTTCCTTCTTCTTCTTCTTCTTCCTCTTCCTCTTTAGAGGTGCTTGCAGTTGGGGTTTCCAGATGTCGACTTTCAGGTCGATCTTCAAGTTCTGGCACCCTTTCTCTTATTCTTTCTGTCCCAGTCGCTGAACTCTTATCCCACACTTCCAGACGTCGACTCACATGTCGATCTGCAGGTTCTTGAACTCTGATTGTGTGGCTGGCATGGACCCAGTTTTTCACTCCTGCACACTTGACTGCAGTTGTTGTCACTAGGATTACCTGTCGTGGCTCGTCCCAGCGAGGAACTAGACAGTTTCTTCTCCTGTGGATTTTTATGCGGACCCAGTCTCCTGGATTCAAGTCGTGGGCTGGTTTTCTTTCAAGAGTGGTCGCATCCGGTCCAACCTGATGAAACACAGAACGCACCACATCAGCCAGTCCTTTGCAATAATCCAGTACTAGATCATCAGTTATAGTCAATAACTTGTTGACAGGTACTTGTGCTTGTCTCATTGCTCGTCCCATGATCACTTCATGGGGACTAAGTCCAGTTTTCTTTTCAGGAATGCTTCTGATGGTCATCAGGACAAGGGGCAGTGCATCGGGCCATTTGAGTCCTGTAGCTTGATACATTTTTCCTAACCTGTTCTTAATTGTTCCATTAATTTGCTCTACTACCCCAGAAGCCTCTGGTCTGTATGCACAATGCAGTTTTTGTTTAATACTTAATGCTTCACAAATTAATTGAATCAACTCATTTTGAAAATGTGTTCCTCTATCTGTCTCAACCGTGACTGGAAAACCATACCTTGGAATGAACTCACGCAGCATAAGTTTTGCTACCGTTATTCCATCATTCCTCCTAGTGGGGTATGCCTCCACCCAACGAGAAAACAAACAGACAACCACTAGAACATATTTTAGTCTGTTACAAGGGGGCATTTCGATGAAGTCTAATTGCATTCTAGTGAACGGACCTCCTTCTCGTCCTATTGTTCCTAGACTCACTATTGTCTTTCTTCCTGGATTAAACTGTTGACAAATAAGACATCTTTGACAAAGACTTTCAGCTATGGCTCTGAATTTTGGGTTATACCATGTTTGTCTAAAAAGTCTGATCATTGCATCTCTCCCAATATGAGCTTGTCCATGGTACATCCGTGCCATGTCTGCAATCATGCTATCAGGCATAACTGGTCTTTCATCTCTGTAAACCCACACACCATTGTTTTCCTGTCTTCTACACCCTGCTTTTATCCAGTAATCTTTTTCCTCATCATTTGCAACTTCCTGTAACTGTCTCACCTCATCCCATGTCCCGACAGTGTTAGTAAAAAGCAAAGGAGAAGAGATATGCTCCCTTTCGCGATTCTTATTTAGGGATACCATGTTCTCTGCACAATATTTGGCTATCTTGTCCGCGTAATTATTACCAACAGCTATGTAATCTTCATTTTTCTTATGTGCTTTGCATTTCACTACAGCTATCTGCTTAGGCAGCTGTATCGCCTCAAGCAGTTTCTTAACAAAATCTCCATTTCTGATAGGTGTTCCTGCAGACGTCAAGAAACCTCTTTGTGACCAAATCTGACCAAAGTCATGCACGATACCGAAACCGTACTGGCTATCGGTCACAATCGTAACTCGTACATTTCTTCCCAACTTACATGCTTGAATCAAAGCAATCAGTTCTGCAACTTGGGCAGACCTTATTCCTTTCAGACAAGACGCTTCCATCACAGTTGCCACTGTGCACACTGCGTATGCTGCGCTTAGAACTCCTTCTTTCGTTCTCAAGCATGAGCCATCCACAAACATGACATAATCTGATTCTTTTAAAGGCTCATCCTTTATGTCAGCTCTTGGTTTTGTGCAATATTCCAGCACATTCAGACAATCATGATCTACTTCATCTTGTTCAATTATACTCTCTTCATCTGGCAATGATGTCGAAGGATTCACATTCATACATCTATCTATGGTCACATTTTCTGCACTCAAGATTACTTTTTCGTACTTAGTCAGCCGACTATGTGTCATGTACTGTGTTTTTGTTCTTGTCAAAAGAATCTCTACTGAATGGGGAACATATACTCTCAATGGATACCCCATCACTATACCTTCACTTTGTTCCAGACTTACACAAGTAGCAGCAACAGCTTTCAGACATCCAGGCAACGCTTTTGCTATAGGATCTAAAACAGCTGAAAAATAAGCAATTGGTCTCTTCATCGTTCCATGTTTTTGTACCAGTACTGAAAATGCACATCCATCTCTTTCACTGCAGTACAATTCAAAATCCTTTTCATAGTCAGGCATTCCTAAAGCAGGGGCCTCACACAATTTCTTTTTCAACTCTTTGAAAGATTTCATTTTTTCGTCATTCAATTCAAAAGGGTCTTTTACATCCTTCTTGGTCAGTTTTTGTAATGGTTTAGCAATCAAGGAAAAACCACTTATCCATTGTCGGCAATATCCAACCATTCCCAGAAACATTCTTACCTCTCTTTGCGTCATTGGTGCTCTCATTCCTTGAATCATTTTTATTCTTTCTGTCGCTATCTTTCGCACTCCTTTCTCAATTTTATGCCCTAAATATTGGACTTCTTTTTGACAAAATTGCAATTTCGAAGGGGACACTTTATGTCTTCTTTTCTCTAGATGGTTCAGTAAAGCAATTGTATCGCTTACACATGCTTCTTTTGTTTTCGATGCCACCAACAGGTCATCGATGTACTGCACCATCACTGACTTTTCTGGCATTTTCAAATCTTCCAGGGACTTCTTTAAAATCTGATTAAAGATTGAGGGGCTTTCTGTATACCCCTGAGGAATTCGGCACCATGCCAAAATACGCTCTCCGAACCGGAACGCAAATAATGGCTGGCTATCTGGATGTAAAGGAATAGAGAAAATGCGTGACACAAATCTATCACTGTGTACCACTCAGCTTCATGTGGAATTTGGTATAGAATTACTGCAGGGTTTGCCACTATTGGACAACAAGGCACAACTATTTTGTTGATCTTTCTCAAATCCTGTACTATTCTATATGTTCCGTTTGGCTTTTTCAGTCCCATAATAGGTGAATTACATGGACTGCTCATTATTTCTTTTAGAATTCCCTGTTCAATCATTTTATTTATTACAGGAGTTATTCCTTCAATTATTTCTGGAGTCAATTTATACTGTGGCGTATTTGGGTAAGTTGTTCCTTCTTTTACTGTTACTTTTACGGGATCTACTTCTTTCATCAATCCAATATCTTCTCCTGTAAAATCCCACACATTTTCTTTCACTGCATTTTTCAGTTCTTTTGGAAGTTTTTCTGCATCAAATGCAGGAAACAAACCATTCATTTCAGGTTCCTGATTCATCAATGTTACTTTATACAATACATCTTCATCTGGGGTCTGAAATCCAATTCCATCTGGCGTACAATAAATTGTGCAATTCATTTTGCACAAAAGGTCACGACCTAAGAGATTTACGGGACTACAATCGCACACTACGAATCTATGCATTTTGCTAAAAGAACCAATTGTTACTTCCACTAATTCAGTAAGTGGTGTTTTAATCTGCTGATTCGCTACTCCAACTACTTGGATGTATTCACCTGAGAGAGGAAGGTTTGGAATTTCCACTGATCTAACAGTAGAACGGGTAGCTCCAGTATCGACAAGGAATGTTACATTTGCACCATTCACTTCTCCATCCACAAAGGGACCAGACTGATCTACCTCTAGAGTTGCGCCAAGTACGCACTCTTTTCCCTCTCCTAGGCACCGTCAGAAACTTTCATCCGCCTCATCCTCACTCTGTCGCAACCAATACTGAGAAATGTTAGCTGCTCGCGGCAACTGTGTTACCTGCTCTCCTCCGTAGAATCCTGTTTCTGTACTGTATCTTTGCTGGTTAACAGTGTTGGGAAGTGGTGGTTGTGGCACCTGACCTTGTTGAACAACTACCTCATTCTGCACCTGTGGAGTTAATGATTGATTTTCCGGATTAGGTTTAGGTGGGAACTTACACTCGTTTCTCCAATGCCCTAATTTTCCGCAATTATGACAGGGCCATTTCTTCTTTGCCTCCTCTAGACTCATTTGACCTTTCCCTTTACCTATGTTAGGTCGCGATTTATTCTGTCCTGTTTCATTCCCACTATTATTGTCCAATTGAGCTTCTTGCTTTTCTGCCACTTTCACCTGTGCCCACATTGCCTTCTCTTTCAATTTACGCTGTCTACTCTCAATATCATCACTACAATACTTAGCATACCTCAGTACCTCATCTACCGTGCCATTTTGCCAGTTAATCATATGTTGTTTAATCATTTCACTAATCTCTGGTTTCAGCCCAAACACAAATCTGTATACGAAATGACTCATATCTTTTTCACTCAACTCCTCATATCCACTATACTGCTTGAAGACCAACAACAACCTCTCATAATAGGCATGTACAGACTCCTTACTTTCCTGTGTAGTTCTATCGATTTTTACCCAATCTGTTTCTTTAGGAGGAATCTTATTTTTCAAAAAGGTAATCACCTTATCGTACTTCCTCATCACCTCAGGACCTGGAGCTCCTGTCTTAGGATCTCTTGGATATTCTGTAGTTGGCCAGTCAACTGTAATTTTACACTCAGACCACAAATCAGTTGGCACCACTATGTCAAACAATCCATCTAAATCTATCCACAACACTTTTGAAACCTTCACAAACCTCTCCACTTGTCGGTACCATTCAACTGGTTTCTCTCTTAGCTTCGGGAATTCATTTGTAAATGACAGTATATCCTGTCTAGTCCAGGGAACATGCACATAACTACCACCTGGAGTTTCTCTCATAGGGTATTCTCTTGCAACAGGTTCTTTTACAGTTATCATAAAAGCCAAAGAAGCTTTGTCTGCAGTTTTCTCATTCTTTTTTGTCCATCTAACTTTCCATCTGTCCACATCACCCCATTTTCTCAGTAAAACAATTAACTCTTTTATCTGTGTCAGCCTTCCTGCTGTGTTCAAGTTTTCAATATCTTTCTCACAAAAGTCTACTCTGTACGGTTTCTGCAATGTTTTCACTTTCGCAAAATCTACTCCAATTTCACTTGCTATCTCTTCTAGTTTGTCATGTAAATTTTTAGCTCTCCATGTAATACTTTTGCACAGAAACATGATTTCATCATCCTGGTAATTTTTTAGCTTTTCTGTACCAATCGTCCCTAAAATTAATTCTTCCATGTCAACCTAATTACATCTAATGGTTTTTCTTCTGGTTCTTTTATTTTAAATGCCTTCATCCACTCATTTAACTCATCAGGAGTCGGACCTATGGGTGTATTATTTAGTTCTATCCAATTACCACTCTTTTCAGGAGTCTCTGTTGCAGATTCTGTTACCATATGCATTTTTCTACCATTACACTCATTCACAGTCAAATTTGTAGGTGGACTTGGTCTGTAGGTACTAGCCAAATTACTTGTACTTGCACTTGGTTCCATCCTTTCTTTTTCTCTCTGAAATTGTGAACTCATAGGAATCACTAAAGACCGTTCATCAATTTTCTGATTCTCAAAAACTGGTATTACTGGACCTATTGTTACAGGTACAGTCACAGCTTCCATGTTTTTCGTTAATTCCCTAATTTTCTCAGTCAGTTCCTTTGTTGTTCTTGCTAATTCAGTTGCATTGTCACTTTCTACTCCTTCATTTTGTGAAGTTCTTATTTGATCTTGTGACCTATTTATTTCCATTCTTTTTACCGGACTTTTATTTCGCACAGTCTCTATTTGCGGCGCATTTGGTGTCACCACTGTGGAACTCTGCTGATACGGAGGGGGATTTCTATTTAGAATATCTTCCAGCAATTCATCATCCATTTCACTCTCATGCATATATTTTTCCCTCTCCATATGTTTCTTTTTCTCAGTACGTTTTCTCTTAGTCTCTTCCTCAACTGTAAAAGCCGGAAACAAACCTCCTGTCATGTTAGCACATCTCCATCGTTTTATTCTATCCTCATGATTTATTCCCCACATTCTTCCAGGCATAAACTCATGATCCCTTAAACCTCTGAATCTCTCTCTCTCGCTCATACATCTCATCTTCCCATTCCGTCAAAGCTTCAAACTGTGTCGGTCTAGGTTCTAAATTTGTCATCTTTTCTCTCAAATTTCGCAAAACCGCTATACTAAATGAACCATTCTCCGGGAAAGCTAATGCACCATCATTCTTCGTATACTTTGCCCAATTTTCTAACCATATGCATGTATGATATCCATATTTCAGCATCATATGTGAAGCTGCTGATTTCGGCGGAGGAATTACTTGTCCCTCTCTAGTCACAACCTTTTTGTCTTTCTTAAAGAAATTCTTAATTTTTGTCGTCCATGATGTTCTCTCCCTTTCATACTCGTAATACGGCATATTTTCGATTGGTTTTTCTCTTCAAACCAGCACTGTTCCGTGTACGGAACTTCAACCAAACACAGCGCGACTCACACCAACACACCAATCAGAACGATTCCCTTCGTCCGCGGACCAACCAATCCTAGCGCGGCACTTTTCTACGTCACTCTTGTCTCTGTGTTCACGTGACTAGCGCACTATCCAATCCTAGCACTGTCGATGTCACTCCTGCTCTTTTACCCCTCCTTTACAAAAATTATCGGCAATTTTTCTCTTTTCACTGTTTCTTCGTTAGTTACAACAATTAAAACAATTCCATAGTCTGATTCGCTAAACCAAAGTGACAGCTTTGTCCTTTTACACAAGAATCCTGTATTTCCAGTAGGCAGCGCTTACCTCTACCCTACCACAGAATTATTAACTTTCGCCGATAAAGTAGCACTTCCCTCTACCTTACCCTTCTTTCAAGCAAACAATTAACCCGTTTCTCTGGGGATAAGACACATGTGGAGACTATGCTCCTGAGAATTAAGGCCAGAGTTTCACAAGAAAACGTGATTTGCTATCTCAGTTACACACCTTTCGTACAGAAATCCCTAACATAACACAACCTGTGTTATTACCAAAAGTTGAATTCAGACCATGTACCAAATTCCATGTGACTTCTCTTGCCACACGTGTTCCACTTCCTACATCCCAGAAGCGTGAAAACTCACATATAACATAACGCGACTCAACATATAGTATTAGTCATCAAAAATAATCAATAATCAATAATCAATAATCACCAAACTAATCTATAGAAACCATAACTCTGCTACCAAGAAATCTGATGCAGCGGGTACAATAAAAACTATTTTCCTCCTAGGTCACTTATCGGTCATCCAGGGGCGACTTATATTTTCTCACATCCACATGACGATGGGGCCCATAACATCGCCTATCACACACACACACACACCTGGATTTCCTCTACACCTTTTCGAAATTCTATACTCCTAGGAGAAATAGGAGAACTAAATGAAAAACATCATGATGTACCGCTGGAAGGAGCCGGGATACCTTATTACCTTAACCTATCGCTTTCTTAGTTATTTCTTAAGATATTCCTGCTCATTGTTTTGTCGATGGATCATCTAGTAAGAAATCAGTTTATAGTGATTAAGACCAGCTAAATCACAATAACCAATTACCAGTTTCACAATCATTTAGTAAAATAACCACTGAGTCGTTTGATTTAAGAATCTTAAATGTTATATAATTTTAAAGGCATGAAAAAGAATTTAGACTTTTTATTCAATTATTCATTCATTATTAATTCAAATATTTATTAAGCAAAATCAATTTTATTGCAGAAAGGAAATTTTGTCATGAAGCAAACCCTAATTACCTGCCTATCTTCCTAATTTAACCTAATGATTTCTAACCTAAGTTTAAGATTTAAAATAACCTGATTCTCATACTCAACTGGAAAAATAAGACAGCAACAGAAACTTCAGCTCGTCAGCATCAGCTACCGCAACCCGTCTCATCTAACAGTCTTTCAGCATCTCCCGCTCAGTAAAATGGATCGATCTGGAACACCAAGCACTGGAAACCACCAACTCCAACACCGACTCTGACTACCCCCTCCCACTAAGAGTAGGCCTTCTTATACCCTAATTCTAACTTTGCTAACTAAATTGTTGCAACATTAATAACGCGCTTTTCTCTCATTGGTCCACTCATTTCATCTAGTCATTCTTAATCAAGTTCTCCCGGATCCAGCTTGTTCTTTTGGAATGTATATGTTCATTTCCTTTCTCACAGTTCAAGACATGTTTCCATCCGCTTCGATCAGTACATTTGTAACTTCTTTCGATACATTCGAGAACTCTGCAGGCATTGTCCTTTCTCTTAAAACGGTTTCCCACGATTCTTTGCTGATCACCACGGCACACTATCAGTTCAATTAGGTCACATCAGCCTTGACCATTCTTGCATCTTAGCCTCTCAACACCATCACGTGGTTAGCCTTTCTCCAACTTTTTCTCCCTTGTCACGCGTTTTCTCAGCACATGCGCACTCTAATAACCAGCAGCCATTTTATATCGCCACTCGATTAGACTTAGAAGCACTATTTAGAAATAAACAAAACATAATTAAAATAGAGAAACATAGCCTTTTGGTTTCCCTCCCGTCATCTACGTACCCCAATTAGTTATTACCTAGCAGAAAGCAACATTTAAGCTGTTCCTTACTTACCATCACTATTGTTTTTGCAACGACACGTTTATATTCTATGAAGCACAAATCATGCATTTATTATTTATTTAGTACGCAATTATTTTATGTTATAATTAGACACACAGACATTCGTTAATAGATTATTCAGCATATATACTTGCGTGTTACCCTTCCCTCACGTACATTGTTGATTAATACATTTAAACGAACATTTTTATTAATTATTTATAAAATTTTGTTAGGGGTTAACATTTTTTTATTTTCTCTGCTCCATCACTTGCATCCTGTAATAGTGCAGCTACACTTTGAGGCCTATCAGATTACGCATGACTCCGTAGTCTTGAGGCTGCGGTTTGCCCCACTTAGATCACTGTAGGCTCCAACATGCCAAACTTTAAGAATAGGTGTATTATCCAACTAAGTTATTTTTTCTCATCTTAGAAAGAGGAAGGTAGTTATATGCTGACCTGCAAGTCAAATCTAGGCAGCACTTGCAATGACTATCTGAGCTACTCTATCAGACTCGGTCCTACAGCGAACTCCGCTGGAGGCGGTCAATGGGCATAGCATCAGTAATATCCATCCACTTTTATTTATTAAGGAAGAGCACAGACTCACAGTGCTCTAACCGTACCCCTGGAAAAATTTCATTTGACAGTAAGCTCCTAGAAGCTTTCTTCGGGTGACAGCGCTCTACAATGTAGATAAACACCCGCCAAAACCGATGTATTCCCTTTCGCCAACTGCGCAACAGCTGTCGATCACACATCGAGACTACAAGGTGATAGCTTTCCAACAGCTCCGGAAATCAAAACCCCGCGGAGCCAGCAACTCCAATGTGACCAACAAATCAGATTTGTTTGCTCAGTGCGCGGCTAACACCCGTTTCCCACCCAAAGCAAACAGGAGCTCAAAGCTGGTTGCCAGTTCAGCTGTAAGCAGAGCTGTCCTGGAGAAACAGCGCTCCCGCGTGACGTCACTGGCTGCACCCCAGGCACTTCCGAGGCGAGCCCATCCCGGAAGCAGGTCCGGCCGCCCGTCACGGCCCCGGCCTAATCATCAATCATACAAGTAATTAGCGATGCCATTTTTGTGCTGACCGGAACATAAATCACATCCACCCATCTCAGAACCAGTAGGGCCATTCCCAGCATCATTACTTTAATTAAATGATCATGGCTCCACTCCTTCTTTCCCCGGATCAAGACTATCTTGAGCTTGATCTGGGCAGGGTCCCAGGATAAAGCTACAGGTTGGGAACCACGATGAATAAACACTTTCCCGAATCAACAACAATGTATTGATTTTTCTTGTACTCAGCCGTGCTAAGGCTTTATTCATAATGGTTACCGGAGAAACACGCCACAGCACTGTGTTTACGACCTCGGTGCCCAACCTTGCCAACACCATGAATCACTACGCTAGCGGGACCACTTGGTGGCTGGCTGCGGGGGAGTGAGGACTCTTCTCCCTCGCTACTCCTGCCGCTGTTGCCCGGGCAGCATCCTCCACCAATCAGCAAAAATTAGCCACCCCTGTTTCCCTGAATCCCGCTCAGCACCCAAAGCAGAGACTGTTAGACTTGGACCAGGTGAGGCCCCGACTGAACCAGAGGCCCGGTCGCGGACCGGGGCACTCAATTTGGGAGTAGCAGGACGAGGGAGAGTTGGCTTAGCCCGGACTCGAACCCATTAACCTCCAGATTATGCATAGATCACAGCCTGCGATCTGTAACGCGGGCACCGATGGGCGCTAACGGCATCGCCACACCCGCTCCTGACCCCACAGCGGCTGCACCCAACCCCGGGCCGACCAGGCAGTCCTCATAAGCTCCGGACATGCCGTTCGCCATATGCGAGTTTGCATACCTGTATCCTGTGTCGACAGCCTCTCTGCGTGAGTGCCTCTAATGAAGCTCTAGTTTATTTATTTATTTTTTTCACGCTCAAGCTGTGGTATAGCTTGTGAAGTAACCACACCTCTGGACTCTTGTGCGTTGTGTTTCACTACTGACAACGGGCTCCTGTGTCTGTGGAAGCAGACAGTGCATGCAAGTGGGACGCTGCAGAAGGGTAGCAAAGCGCCATCCTGTTGATATTCCCATAGGCTCATTACTTGTTTACATTACCATGCAGAGAGTGGAGTGATGCTTTACTGCTTCTGAGCAGAGTTGATTTTATACCTCACGTGGCAATGACGGGAGTGTGGCAGCGGAGCTTGCTAGACCACTAAAGTTAAATTCGAAACACGGACAGAAGTGCTTCCTCCACTCACAATAATGTGTCACTCAAGGTGTTACACTTGAGGTACTGAAATGCCACACGTGGACGCACTGCAGCCATGGGAATGTCATACATATACAGACAGGAAACTCGGAAGCTACGGCCTCCCCACCACGAAAGGGTCTGATCTCAGAAAAACAATGCCGAAACTTCAGTGCTATAAACAGTGCCGCTGAAATGCCACTCCGTAGTAACACCTGGAGAGGAGTTTAATCCAGGCAGTGATACAAAATAATCCCCTGCCTACAGTCTGCGGCCTGCACACAGGCATGCCACTGGCTGCTGCTCGTTTTGGAGACTCTAAGCGCTTGATAAAGGAGTCTGGCTGGCCCCCGGGTTAAAAAGAAAAGCAGTTCATGGGGCCAGAAAAAATAGAAAGGCACGCCAAACAAAAAGTTGAATTTACTCGGTGTGCCCCTGCTCTGACAGATGCGCGGCCTGGATTGTTGTCCCATCCATGAATGAGAGGTGACCCGAGTGAGGCTGCGATGAGAGGCTACAGTGCTTCCCATTGACATGGCTGATCGCTGTAATCCAGAGTCTAACGCTCTCAAATTAGCTATTTTAGCCTGCTAATGACGCCATGCTCACCGCAGCATGCGACGCACACCGAAGTATCGGCCGGCCAAGGGACGCAACACAGAGGTTGCCTTCAGCCAGGGGCCGCGAGCCACCCTCATGGCGCTAACTGTTCCACGGCCCGGAGCAACCCCGAAATAGACCTCAGTGCGCCGCCGCCCCCCCGTGTGCCACTTGCCCTCTGAGCCCCTCAGCGCCGAGGGAGAGGCCCCAACTCCACAGCCAGCCATTCCCGGGAGGGTCAGACCTTGGGCCACAGACAAAACAGCCATGTTTAACTGCCGCTGACCCGGGGAGGGATACCTGGCGAGGACCCAGCAGCTCAGGCAGAGTGTCACTAATTTGGAGAGGGGGAGGGCAAACAGTCGCACTCACCGCAAGCGAACCGACGAACCCGGAGTCGACTGAGCAGACGGCGTGGCTGGTGACAAAGAGGATGCCAGGAGGGTCGGTGGGGGTATAAGTACCCTCCCTCACCTCGGGCGCACCGGATGTGATGCCCTTGTCGCGACAGATGCGGACTCCAGGCAGGAGCCCCTCGAACACTAGAAAGGGGGGTAGGCTCGTGCCGCAATGGCACTAAAGGGCCACCCTTTTAGGAGGGCCCCCTGCGGGGGCGGCGGGCAGCCACATTCTGTGTGTAGAGGGAGGTAGAGCAAAGTGCAACGCTGACAGCACAGTCGCTTGGTCAGACTTGAAAAACCATCCCTTGATGTCACTACTGGACCTGTCTCTGGTAACATGATTCCGAACACAGGGTGAGTGAGGTGGCGCAGACTATTTACTTTTAGAAAGTTAATGAGGAATCTTTCGGAGTCTGACTAACTGCATTTTCGGATGCATTCAACAAAGTTGCACGTTTTGTCGGGTGACTCCAAAACATGTAGTCTGGTGCACTTAGATGGGAACATCGAAGCATTTCCAGCCGGCCCCACGTGCAGGCCCTCCTATTGAAACGGGCCCTAAAATGGCCCCAGTGGGAGCAGTCCAGCCCCAGCGAACGGTACCTGGATCCGTTAGTGGGAGAAGGGGAGGGAGGGGGGCGAACTTACCTGGAACCCGTCGCTCGGACCTGACCCGACACGGAGTGACGCGACGAACCGAAGGAGACGGCGTAACCAGGACGGACAAACAGACGGCGTGGAACCTTGGCGCGAAAGGATCGCCAGATGGGCGGGGGAGGAAATTATACCTGGCCCCCGCCCACTTGGCGCGCCGGAAATGACAGAAAGCGCTGGACCCCAGAGGTCCAGACACTAAACCCGTCAGGTTTGTGCCTAATGTGGCACTAAGGTGGCCGCCCTCCTATGGGGGCCCCCAGCGTGGGCCGCGGGCAGCCTCATTCCACCGCAACACCAATTGCTTTTTGACGCTGCCCCAGATTTACAAGGCTGGGGCAGAGCCAAAAACTAAGTGCAGGTAATACCTGTTCTTAGAATGGCGATACGAGGAGAAATTATTAATTTATCCTAGTTTTTTGCTCTTTCAATGAAAGAGCAAATCGCTATTCGCCAGCGCTAGGAGAAATGCAGGGGTGCGCCGTATTTTTGTAAATACGGCACATCCCTGTGTTTTGAAAATGTGGGAGCGCGGCATTCCCAAATTTGGCATAACACTGCGCTTTGGCATTTTCTGGTACTATCCCCCAGAGTGTCAGAGGTGAACACAGGGTTCAAGGGGAGCACAGAGAACAAGGACGAGTGCAGTGTGCAGGAGAGAGTAGTGTGCAAGGAGTAGAGGTTGCAATGGGAGCACTTAAGGCTTTGGAGAATAGGTACAAGAAAATGCCAGAACATGGTGTTCCGCCAAATTTGGCAATGCCACGTTCCGACATTTTCTAAACGCAGGGATGAACCGTATTTACAAAAATATGGCGCACCCCTGCATTTCCCCTAGAGCATGGGTACTCACAAATTTTTTCTCGGGGGCCAAATTTACAGTGTGGTTTGTGGCCGAGGGCCGTACCGGTGGGGGCGGGGTCAGTAGGGGCGGGGTCAGTAGGGGCGGGGCTAGAGTAAACAAAAACTGTGTCCATGAGGTCGAACACAGGCCACTGCAGTGGACGCTTTAGTCCACTGAGCCACCAGACCCGGCATACACACACACACACACACACATATATATATATGTATATATATATATATATATATTCCAAAACCATGCATCGCCAAACGCCGCACGCCTGCCAATTCGTGCCGGTGCCTGCCGTGGTAGCGAAGAGCCACAAAATCCCAAAACAATTTAAACCCCGTGGGAATGAAGCGGCACACAATCCAGATGAAGTGAGTGCTTTATTAGCTTACAAACAACGCGTTTCAGCCGTAAAGGCCTTTATCAAGTTACCCGAGTGTAGGTAGGATGACATTTTAAATACAACAGCGTCATAGTGGACATGGAAGAGTTACTTCTTCGTACACGATTCAATACAAACAGAATTGAATACAAAAGTAAATGTGAACATTATTGAACCTTTTAAATTGCAGGGTGATATGCTGCTCAACACGAATTGTAAATACATGAATTCAAAAGATTTTAAGCAGTAATACGCTTCGCATACGTGATGAGAATTATGTAATTCAATTACGATCGTTCACAGTGCAGCATATCGTCAATGTTGAGAATCTCGTGTACTATCAATTTAAAGGAGATCACTCGATGTGTAATATATAACAATCACTGAGACATGATATTCCATAATAATAAATAGAATAAACACGAAAATAAAAGGCAAAATAGACTAAAGAATAAACATAAAGGACATGTTGCTGCATCCCACAAATGCAGACAGATCAATGCAGCTATCAAAGTGCGAATTCACATAATTCATCAAATTCAAATTTGCATTTATAAAGGATGCGTAATAGACAAAATGAAATCTAACATACATCAGTATTATAATATGGACTGTTGCATGGTTCTATAAGCCAGTCTTAAATCATAAGTGTGCCCGCCAAATAGCAGTTCATATCACAGTGATGAGCACATAAATACCACTGCGCAATTGAAATAATGCAAATAGGTCCAATACGTCATACATGATGTCGAAAACACCTCTTATTTCATATAAGGATGTAAAGTGATAACTCAAGAATAACTGTCCCCACATATCATATATGTGTATACATCCTACTTAATACACTCTGGTTAAAAAATACTTTCCACAAAGTCGCAAAAAGTGTGAATCAATACATCAGTGACAAAAATACTAAGGTGATAACATGACTGCTCAGGCACTGTAAAAATATTATTGAACCCTATAAGAATAATATCCAAACATTGAAATAATGGATCCAATATTTACAGAAAAACACTGGGTGAGGACGCTAATGCCCTCTATGGTGCACCAAGGAAGAACCAAATGGTAACCACCAAATTGCAAGCAAATGCCAGACTTAAAAGCACCATAACCTTTGTAATTCACTGTAATGGACCAAATTTCTCACATATGAGAAACATAATTCCAGACAAGTGTCCGGTGAAGGGTTGTGCCCAGAGTCAAGTCAAAACCAATGTGAGTGTGCAACCAATATAAAATTGTACTGTCAAAAAGGAGAAAAAGAATCCCCTCACGGAAATAGAAAGTCAAGGAGGGCAATGTATCAGAGGCCAATATGGGTATTCAATTCTTCTTCCCTAGTAAGGCCAAAAGGCATCCTGGTGTTCAAGTCAATAATATACTTCGATTCAAGAACTTGCAATTGCTTTTCCCTGTCCCCACCACGTATGTGTTTGAATATTCTGTCAATACCACAGAAACTCAGCAATTTGTTGTTACTGTTGTGTGAATTGTAGAAATGCCGTGCCACCGGGTAGGTGAAATCCATATTAGTTATGGCCCTTTGATGTTCCAGCATGCGCCTCTTGAGTTGATGTTTCGTGCTCCCTATGTAGCGCATGCCGCACGGACATTCCAACTGATATATAACAAAGTCCATGGTACAGGTAATGAATTTTTTAATGATTCTTTCCCTGCCATCATGTGTTTTGAAGGTTTTGCAACTGGTAGTATGCCTACAGGCTTTGCAGGAATTACACTTATTGAATCCCTCCTTTCGCTGTAACCAAGTTTCAGTGGGTTGTGTCTGTTGGTAACTCTGAACCAACTTATCCTTAAGGGATGTAGGTCGTCTGTATGTTACAGTAGGTGATTCCCCCACTATCTTACCGTTCACGGGGTCAGCCTTGACAAGGCCCCAATGTTTCTTCATCAGTGATCTAAGATTACCGGATTTCACATTATATGTGGTGATCATGCGGGGGCTACTAACAGAAGTATCCCTAACAGACAAGATATCACTTTTACCAAAAAGAACCTCCGTTTGATTGGTGCTACTCAGTTTGTCCGTGGCTTGTTTGAGTATTTTATCAGAGTAACCATGTTGTTTAAATCTTTTGATCATACTTGCACTTTCAGCACTATGGGCCAGATGTAGGAAGGCAAATTGCGATCGCAAACGCAGAAATTCGCAGAATTTCTACGTTTGTTATCGCAAAAGACCCATGTGTAATGTAGAGAGGGAAAAAGGCACGCGCAAATTAAGGAATCGCTAAAAAAATTCGAAGTCAGTTAGCGATTCCTTATTTTGCGAATTTGACCCACCGACTCCAAACTAGCGCCTCGCTAACTGCGAAATCGCTAAAAATAAATCGCAGACCAATGTACGAAAAATCGCAAATAGCGAGTTTCGTGAAAAATCACTATTTGCGAGTCGCAAATTACCACCAAGTCAAAGCAGGTGGTAACCAGGTGCACTGCATATAAACAGCCCCAGAATGCAACAGTCTCAACACTATGGCGGCCCTCTACGTCATTGCAAGGCGGATGTGGATGCGGATACAAGCAGCAGCACAGAAAATGAGGAGGCGACAGGAACGCTTATACAGAGTGCGCATCACCCTTTTCCAACTCACAGAAGACGAAATACATGAGAGGTACAGGCTTCACCCCACTACCATCCTAGACCTCATACATGACCTGCACCCCATCCTGGAGCAGCAGACACGCAGGGCGCACGAAATTCCACCACATGTGCAGGTCCTTTGTTCCCTGCACCTACTTGCATCAGGTAGTTACGAGGGGGTGATAGCTGTGGCTGGAGGTGTCTCACAGAGTTGCCTGTCACGCTTCTTCAACACCTTCCTGGATGCCATGCTTCAAAGAATGCACCATTATATCCGGTTTCCCACAACGCAAATGGAACTGCATAAGACCAAGATGGATTTTTATCAGATGGCCCACTTCCCACATGTCATACGGTGCATCGATGGGACACATATCGCAATCTGCCCCCCCTCTGCTACAGAGTACATATATTGGAACAGGAAGTCCTATCATTCGATCAACGTGCAGGTCATTTGTGATGCGTCTCACATCATAACTGATATAGTAGCGAAATTCCCAGGGTGCACGCATGACTCGTACATCTTTAGGCACAGTGGAATCTATACACGTCTGGCTGGGGGTGAATTTGGAGAAGGATACCTGCTAGGTAAATGCATGTGACACACCCTGATGTATACCTTGGTTGTATCTGTTGTTGGCTGTGATTGATGTTTCATCTTTTCCCTCTTAGGTGACAGCGCATATGCGGTGCGTGTATTCATACTCACCCCATACCTCAACCCATCTACCCCAAGTGAGAGGAGCTACAATGCTGCCCATAAGTCCACACGCAATGTGGTGGAGCGGACATTTGGACTCCTGAAGAGCAGGTTCCGCTGCCTCCACAAGAGTGGAGGTGCACGGCAATACCGCCCGAGATATGCTGCAAAATCATTGCTACCTGTGCCATGCTACACAACCTGGCCACAAAGAAGGGAACTCCAGTTGAAATCTCCGATTCTGACTGAGAGGATGAGGAATGTCCACGGCCACAGCACAGCGCAGCAGGTGTCGTGGGAGCGGCAGATGGGAGACACCGACGTGCTGAGATCACACGCAACTATTTCTAAGTAAGTAATGAGACAAGGCGATTAATGACAATTGTGAAATGATGTTTTATTGTCCTTACATCAGGCAATAGGATTGCACACTGCCTCACCATATTGGCCTCTGAGTGCCCTGAGTAGCCCAGTGTGGCATTAACACACTGCATGCACATCGCATCACACTATCTGTGGGTCACATGGCTTACCTCACCCATCTGCAAATGTCAGCAGCAGCATGGACTCATTTCTTGCGGCCGCGCACAGCGGTGCCTCGCTCAGTTTGCACACTGCCCTCCCTAGAGGACTGTCCTGTTGCTGGCCCCTGCCTTGCACTACGCCGTCTTCGCTCAGCAATGGGTGGAGTAATGCTGCTGTGGCTGGTGACCTCCTCACTGTCTCCACCATCCCCAGACCCTGTGGCAGCAATGTTGGCTGTCTGGAGCAGTTCTACCACAGTGGTGACCTGCACCAACCCCCTAGCAACATTCTGGCTGCAGTGGGCCATTTCCAACTGCATGGCCACTGTGTGTCTGCTGAGGACAGAGGTGGCATTGCATAGGCGGTTCACTGCCTTTGTGTGTGCCTCCAGGCACTGTTTTTCCCTGCGCCTTGCGCCACGTTCATTGTCCAATTTGCTGCACAATAGCCTTACTGCCTCAGCCATGTCCCGCATGCCCTCTGCAATAGTGTCGTGCAGTCCATTGATGCCCTCCTTAATGTCCCTAAGGTTCTTGTTCATGGAGACCATCTGACGTTGCATTGATCGCATTGTCTTCCCTTGCAGCCGCTGCACCTTCACCATGGTGCCCTCAAGACCTGCGAAGACACTGGATCCATCACCCTGCGCATCAGGACTGTGTGCCCTTGCTCTTCGTCGGGGACCACTGGTTTGGCTACGCTGCATGGGTGACTGTGTCTCAGGAGACTGTGCTGGCTCTTCGTGCATGGTCTGTGGAGCTCCCGTGCTCTCCTCCTCTGACCCCTCCATCTCCTGCAGGCTACCCACTGTGTACCTCCTGGGTCTGGGGGGTGGTGGTGGTGTGACATCTGTGGGTGACATGGTCTCTTCCTCCTGAATATGGTGCACCCCAAGTGCCTCTTGTGTCTCCCTCTCAGCAGTCTGGGCCGCAGGTTCGCCTGTGGATACAGAATGTCAATTTACTGACTTGCCTTGCAGCATTTGTGTTACATTAAATTACATGATTTGCTATTCACACTAACAGTCCTCCGCTTGCTTATTGACTGATGTGGGGTCCCTGCACTCGTGTTCAGTTAACTCACTGACATGCTATATGGGTTTTGGGACTACATCTCCCATGATGCATTGCTGGTTGTTTGCAAAATATGGACTGGAGTGGAATTCTGACTTGCCCATGGGGGATTGGGAATTGGGGATTGGGGGGGGGACAGGCCATGCGGTGCACGTCTCCTATGCCACTGATGGTCTCAGGCTGGAGGGTGGACTCCACCAATTCTTCCAGGGGTGTGTTTGCAGGCACTGTGGATGGTCCGCCACCTGTCTTCTTAGCTTGTTTTAGCCTGTCAGCCACCCTCTCCTTCGCACAGGAACGCAGGTCATACCAGCGCTTCTTCAGGTCGTCGATGGAGCGCTGGGTGACACCAATGGCATTGATTTTGCCTTGTATTCCCAGCCAGATCTTTCTTTTCTGGGATTCTGGAACATGCATGGATTTCTTCCCAAACAACTGGTCGTGAGTCCTCACCACCTCTTCAATTAAAACCTCCAACTCCTTCTCGCTAAATTTGTGCTTCCTCTTCCTCTCTGCAGGCTCCTTTCCCTTCTCCTGTGTGTCCATCCTGGTATATGGTGTCTGCATGGTAACTGCTGTGCAGCTCCTGGGTGTGTGCTCCTGCTCTCTGCCTCTCCCACAGCCTCAGGCACAGAGAAACAGCAAGGGTGTGGCCACTTCCTGTGTGTGATGTCATCAGGGTGCACCTGAATGGCAGATTCGCAAATTCGCGATTTTTTAAAACTGCGATTTCGCTAATTCCGATTCGGTAAAAATCGCTATTAAGGACTCACAAATATCTTTTTACCTACATCTGCCCCTATAGCCTTTATCCGTGCTGCAATTTCTGCATGCTCGTAGCAATTCCCCATAGGGGATGTAGTTGATCAGCGAGGAAGGATGATGGCTGCGCGCATGTAATAAGGTATTACCTGCAGTCTCCTTTCTAAAAACGGCCGTCGTGAGTATATTTTGGTCTACTGTGACTCTGATGCCCAAAAAGTCACAGGATGTCCCACTAATGGAATGAGTGAAACTCAGATTCAAGTCATTGGCTGATAATACATCAATGAACTCAGTGGCCAGATCCAAACCACCATCCCAGATGATAAAGAGATCATCGATGTATCTCAGCCATAACGGAATGTGCTCAGTGTATTTTTCAAATGCATCAGTCCACCCCAACTGCTCCTCCCACCAGCCGAGAAAAAGATTCACCAGGCTGGGGGCGAAGCAGGTGCCCATGGCTGTACCGGACCTCTGCAGATACAGTGTCTTGTCAAATAGAAAAATGTTCTCCTGTAAACAAAAAAGCATCATTTGTTTCAACATGAGTGTGTGGTTCAATTTGTCTATGGATTGACGTTGCAAATAATACATGCAGGCTTCAACACCTTTACATTGATCAATACATGTGTAAAGTGAACACACATCTAGGGAAATCATGACATAACTCGGTTCCCACTCAATATCATGAATTCTTTAAAAAAATTCTGTGGTATCTTTGCAGTACGATCTAAGATCTACAACATATGGGGATAAAAAATAATCCAAAATGATCGAAGTGTTCTCTAACAGACCATTGTTGGAAGAGACAATAGGCCTCCCTGGTAGCTTCGTGGGATGCTTGTGTACCTTAGGTAACAAGTACAGACATGGTACTCTGGGATTATCGTTTCTCAAAAATTTTAACTCATCATCATCCAGAAGTCCATCCTTCCACCATTCCCTAAGGAGGTGATGGTATTTGGTTATCGTTTCTTCATATTCTCTCCAACTGATGACCTCGTAACAATTCATGTCACTCAGCTGACGTATTGCTTCCTTTTTATAATCCTCAGTATTCATTAAAACAACGTTCCCACCTTTATCTGAAGGTTTAATCGTTAGGATGGGTCCCCCAGTAGACTTTTTAGTGCATTTCTTTGTTTTAGAGTAACATTGTCCCTGATGCGGTAGTTATGATCGTTTCTTAATTTGGCCAGTTCGTGGGTTAGCACAGAGTGATATGCCTCAATATTGTTGTGAGCAACATTAGGATTAAATTTGGATTTTACTTTAAAACCGCTTTTGCGTGTAGTGTCCACCGAAAATCCTAGGGACTGCAACTGTATACCTGCAGGATCATC
Organism: Calotriton arnoldi; assembly: GCA_963921515.1. Lineage (NCBI taxonomy): Eukaryota > Metazoa > Chordata > Amphibia > Caudata > Salamandridae > Calotriton > Calotriton arnoldi. The sequence continues at coordinate 268,143 of CAWUFW010006003.1, read as the reverse complement.
ACTGCTGTTGGTACCAATACTTTCCAATTGGTGAATTTCTAGGATAGTTCCAATTTCCTCCATCGTGAAATTAGAAGGTGAGTGGGATGCCGCCTGCATGTTGCCTTGATCTAATCTTTGTTGTTGCCCCTGGTCGGCCATTAGATGTAGCTTCATCAACTTCAATTTTCTTTTATAAAGAAAAAGGTCGATCCTAGAGTCCACATAGTTCCAGTCGCTGGTGGGACAGAAAGATAAACCTAACTTGAGAAGGGTTTCTTCATCAGTTGTCAAAGTTTGTGATGACAGATTAATGATAGTTTTATCACAGGTGTCAGTATATGGTGTACGCTTATGCCAAAATTTCTTTCTACCACCTCTCCTTGTTATTCTTAATCTTTCTTTTTGTTTTTTGCTCTTCCTCTTGGTCGTCCGCGACCTCTTCCTCTTCCTTCTACTGCAGACGGTGTCGCTTGTTCCTTCTGCTGCTTCAAGATCTAAAATTCGTGCAGGAAGGTTAAAGGACGGACCCCTAAAGGGACAGCTGTAAATTGGCGTTCTGCGTCAGAGCTCAAATCAGAGCTGGAATCAGTGGAAACTATATCCTGTTTTTCACGCTGAAAGAATTGGCGGTCCTTTTGAACCCAGTCAAAGCGTTTAGCATACGTCAAGATTCTGCCTTCAGCATAGTCTCTCTTGTCTCGAAGGAATTTTCGATGTTTTTTAACTTTGATGGTTTCTTCGTAGAGTTTTAAACGTCCCTCCAATGTTTTTAAAAATTCCACTACCACTTTCTCTTCCTTATGTTTGTCATTTCAGCGCGCAATATGGCCAGTTCTTGCCTCGTTTTATCCAAATCAATCTTGGCGTACTTAATCAGCATTTCCAGCATGCCTTTGCAGGTTTTGGCCATAAATGCCGCCCATTCTTCTAATAGTTCTCATATATATATATATATATATTTATATATATCATATATATATTAATATATATATATATATATATATATATATATACACACACACACATATACAGGAGTGGAGTAAAACAGGGGACATCGTAAGGATTTTGAGGGCCCCTGTTCAGTACTGGTTTAAATTTATGATTTAATTTCAGCTCTTTCATGCCCTCTTAGTCCAGGGCACTGACAGTATACAGGCGCAATTTTCCAAATTCTAAATGTGTTTGCATCTAATGTTCAGGGATAGTGAAGTGTGTTATCACTATTGTAACACATCAGCAGTTCTGCAACACGCAACAGGAAGCTTCCCAAAAGGCCCTTTAAAGGTCAGCTGTGAAAGCGCTTACAGCTGATTTTTAAATGGCCTTTTGGGAAGCTTCCCACCGGTGCCGTGTGTGACGTCAGAGAGGGGGCACAGAGGCCGGCAGTAAACACAGAAGATGGCCGCAGGAGCATAGGTAGTGAATACGTATTTAATATGTATTCACTACGTTTGCTCCTGCGGCCATCTTCTGTGTTTACTGCCGGCCTCACTGGAAACGTAGAAACGGCAAGGTCCGCGGGCCGCCATTGAAGGCCTGCCGGGCCACTGTCGGCCCGCGGGCCGTACTATGAGTACCACAGCCCTAGAGCTTGCACTAAAAAAGCTGCTATCGCCAGCGCAGGCACCCACACTGCAAGGGTGCCTGCGCTGCAGGGGGCGATTGTTTATGTGCAGGAAGGGACACCTTCCTGCACATAAACAATGAAGAATGATGATTTGCTCTATCTATGTGTGCTGCAGAATGCAGCACACTTAGAAAGAGCAAGCAACGTGGAGAAATTAATATTTTTTCCATGTATCACAATTCTAAGACCAGGTATTACCGCTGCAACACCCATTGCTCGCCCCTTGGCCGCAGCAGACTGTGGCGAAAAGGGGCATATTTACAAAGTGGCGTTAAGCCACGTTCAGTGGCTTAGCGCCACCTTGTAAATATGGGGAATGGCACAACGCCACCGGAGCGCCAGAAAAAGTGATGCTCCAGTGGCGTTAGGGGCTTGCAAATATGCCTCCTAGAGTGTAGGGGGTTAAGTGTGCATGGGGTGGTAAAAGGTGAATGATGGAGAACACAGTCTGAAGGGAGTGCAGGGTGCATGGAGGCACAGGGAACAAGCAGAATGCACAGTACAACAGGAGTGCAGGATGTAATGGAAGCACAGTGAAACAAAAAGGATGCACAGGTAAACAGGAGACAGAGAGCAGGAACCACACGAGTGCAGGGATAAAGGAGTTGGCAGAAAAGACAGCATGTCTAGCACCCCAAGCAGCTGGGGTGCAATTGATGGAGCACAGCTGGGCATCACGCAGTGCAAGACTACCACAGCTGCGCATGCGTATTTGGGTCAATATGTCCAGTTATGAGAAAAAGAGAGAGCCTATGGCATATTAAAGCAAACTTCCCTCACACACAGAAATGTCACAACAAATGTTGTAGCAGTGTAACATTTGCCCTTTCAGAAGATGAGTCATGAGTCATGCTCACGGCCCTCAGCCCTCGTAACAGCTTCTGGCAGCAGCACAGGCTTGACATGTGGCCTGTCGGAGCAGGAGAGGGACCCGTTAGACGAGAGCCATGGATGTCATCCTAAGCTTTGTGTACGCAAGAGGGGTTTTGGAGCTGCGACAGAAGAGGCATCTATGTTGGATTAAGGAGCTGTATTGCTGTGGAGCAGAGGGAATCAGAGAAGGAGGGGGCAGGCCTGTAAGTCTGAAATCCAAAATAAGCACCATCTCCCTTAGAGAGAAGCCTATAACAAGTATGAGTACCAAGAAAAAATTTCAAAATAATTCTCAACCCAATAAATTTTAAAAGGGCAACAACATTAAAAGTTACAAATTTACATAAACAAAAACACATTTATTTAGTGTTCATTAAGAAACAAATCATCTTCATTCAATGCAAATATATTTGAGGGAGCAACAAGAAAGCAAGAGAGTTGTCAAAGACCAAGACTGATAAACAACATGAGTATGTCATGGAGCTCTCTGTGCAGCTACTTATTTCTCTGTTTTACTTGTGGAATTGATGTGTTATCTTTTTATATTCACTCATTATGGTTTTACAATATTGTCCTTTTTAGTGTGATCAACCAGTGCATGAGTTCATTACAAGAGGAAAGAATTGGTCTGTGCTCTTTTGCAGCAAGATATTGTTTCATGTACATAAACTCTCAGAGACCTTTCTTGTGTTCCCTTTCGGATTACTATGACTATAATTTCTTATAGTGGTTGCAAAATTGGGCTCTTCTTTCCGCATGTATATTCTACCAACAATTTTGTTGAGGCTCATTTGATGCAGTCACTTTTCTCACTATTTAATTGCACAGCATTTCAGCTCTCCACAATACCCATAGTCCTGCACACGTAGGCAGGAACTGATACAAAACATAACACTTAACTGTGGTATAAATTGCACCAATTGCAAGTGACTTCCTCTTTTCTTGCTGCTGCGATAAGTTGTTTTGTGAATTAGATTGCTATAAAAGCAGTTTTTAAGAAAAGAGTATTTTGATGTGATTGTGGGGTATTCATTTGTTGGCAAATGCGTTTTGCTTGTATAACTAGATTTTAGGTTGAGCCTGGCAGCGTGCAGGCGCTGTCTACAAGATCTGTTGTATTTACTAAAAGGACTGTGATACCACCTGCTGCTTACCATAGGTGGTCTCATGCATTGCTCTTCTTTGCTGCCTCCTAATTGGTTTGCGCACCCGATACGTCACTTCTGTTTTTAGCTGAGGAGCACTGCTCAAGTACAGATAAATTCGACTTAATTAGTGCCCCTTCACTGATGCAGATACTATTTCTTCGTCCGCCCGTTGCATTTTGCCCATCTGTCCCTTCCACCCCATTGCCTGTTTTCTCCGTCGCTTTCATCTTTTATGCACACTCTGTTGCATTTTGCCCGTCTGTCCCTTCAGCCCCATTGCTCGTTTCCTCCTTTACTTTCAGTAATTGCTTTTTCCTTTAATCTTTTATGCACACTCCGTTGCTTGTTTTAACTTTATTTTTGTTAACGTTTGTACCCGCACTCCAAAGGTATTGGAGCGCTGGCTCAAACCTGGTTCCCCAAGATAAAAGTCGACCACTCCAGCCATTACGGCATATCCTCTTCATTGTCCCATTCTGCCTGCTCCCTCCTCCCCTGCACTAATCACAAGATGGCCCTTCCCATAAATACCTTCCCATTCCAAGGCACTTACCGTTTTTCTGTTGTGCAAACCTTTTTTTTTTTTTACTCTTAGGCTTTGAGGGGTTGCAAGGGTACTCCTCATTTAGAAGTCACACTTCCTGGGTTTTATTCTCTTCCTGAAGAGCTGGAGATCATTGTAATAGTGTAGCGCATACCGCGTTTAATATTCATATGCTAACACTGCGCTCCCTGCAAAGCGGGAGAAGCTAAGCCATGGCCTTAGAGGTGCAGAGAAATCTAAAGCAACACTGCTAGGGGAAGGATTGTTCATAGTGCGCTGGCCCATGATTTAGGCATTCTTCCAACAAAAGTATAAAGGTAAGCTGTGCATTATGGTGTTATGGCGTGATGTTTTCCAGTTCTCCTGCTGGTAGTGAGCACCATTCTATAAACAAACATGCTTTAGAATTGTTAGCTCAGCTTGAAAATAAGTGGTATTTACTTAACAGTACCAGATTTGCAGTATGGCGAGACCCCATACTTATGTTTCTTTGCGTAGACTATGCTTGAACATTTAAAGCATTTTATTATTTTAATTATCGTATTTTTTTTGTTCATCACATACATTAGTGAGACGTTACAACTGTTAGAAACTCCTATTAAACAGTTCCCTTTGCTGCTCCTTACTCTGCACTTAGTGTGACAGTGATAATATTGAGTTTTACTATAGCACATGCCCACCGTCCTCAACGCCCTCTGAGTTTCCAGGTGTGAATTTCTTGGTGATGGCTTAATCCACATGGAGGTTACTACTTTGGGGAAATGTTTTGTGACCCTTGACCCACATCTCTGTCTGCCCTTAATAATGTTTGGCTTCTGATTCACAAAAGCATATGTTTTGTGTAGTGTTTGTTTTGCATCTGTTGCAGAAGTTATATTGACCACTGTGTTTCCTTACTTTCTTTCTGTGTGAGCCTTCGGCTCCTCTAAATACAAACCTTGTCTAATCTTCTATCCACGCGGATGAGGGAGAATGTGGAAAAACATACTAAACATAAGCAAAAATAATAATGTGCATTGTTCACTCTTATTATTATTTTTTGCATTGTGCTTGTTTCTATAGTCTTGTGGTTTTCCAGCACTATAAATAACAGGTGACACTACCACTTATCCCAGTGCCTCAGTTAATCAGCCCCACTATTGAACCTATAACTTTTTTGTTTTTCAGGCCAACGTTTTCAACGTTTGTTAATGTCAATCCAATTACTTTTAGAAACCTGAACCAGTAATTCAGCCATAGAATATGTTGCTAAAAAAGGCCTAGGATTTAGTAATCTGATAACCTCAGTTTGTGTTGATTTTTTGTAGGCACGATTATTGTAATATAGCAACATCGATTTTACATTTTAAACATTTTGAAGTGAGTTATTTATCATTGAAACCAGGGTGATGATAGCCTTTTTACCTTCCAATATCTTTCAGTTAAAAATCAGTACTGCTTTAGTATGGTAGCATAACTACACCCCATGCCACCTAATTCCAATCAGCTTAATTTCACTCAACGCCACACACTTCCATGCTACACAATTCAACTTTACACATTTCCATTCCACACCACCTCATTCGACAACAAACCACATTTTTCAACTCAACAACACAATTACACAATACACTACATACATCCAATCCACACCCCAGAATTCCGCATCATGCCACAAAATTTAACAGCACATAATTAAACTCTACAACATACCACTGCACAGCACAAAATGCCATTCCACATAATTACACTCTGACACAATGTCCCACTCCACATAATTCCAATACACTCAATACCACATAATTACTATCCACATCTTTCCACTGCACACCTTGCCACATAATTCCACTGCTTAAATCCACCCCACACCACACAATTCTACCACACACTATCCCACAACTAACATTTCCAATCCAACCCACATCATTTCACTCCACACCACATAAATCCACTCCACTCCAATCCAAAACACATGGGTAAAAACATTTGTCATTTACAACGCCAATACCTCTAATTCTCACACATGCTTGTGTTATATTGTAGAAAGCACTCACGGTGAAGCCAAGCTCTTTTGCTCAGTTTTAATTCTGAGTAAGTGGGATACTTTGTCTCCACCGGGATGAGTAGTGAGAGTAGCACGGCCTGATGTCAAACAATTACACACTGCAGCTGGTTCATTGGTTTGTTTAGTTGAGAGGGGCCCACGAAGGGGTCACCCTCTTTAAGAGCAGAACATATGGGGACTTTAAATTAAGCTGCAGGTTTGGGTTTAAGACGGGTGTCTACTTGGTGGCACATTTCAGTTATATGTTCTTTGAAAAAAATGTGTTACTTTTGTAATAAATGTGATTTTTGTCTGAAATTGCAAAATATGTCTTTGTTTTGAAATTTCACATGCTTGCATATTTTGTGGCAAAATACTTTTTAAAGGTTATAACATTATCTGGGGACACAACAAATGGCAAGACGTACCTCTTTCTGTGAATTCCCAGGGGTTGTGACTATCAAGTCACTATGGAAAGAGTGAGCAGCAAAACCAGAGCAGAGAATGTTGCGGACAATGTGGAAGAAATATTTAGAAGAAACCCATGTGGATTTTCAGACTCTTCAAATTCTATCTCTGTTACATGGGTACATGTGTGGTCAGAATAACAAAACATTTTGAAAATGTAAATAATTTTCGCATTGATGATTTTTATTATGCTGATGTGTCCAATGTAAATAATAAAATAAATATGGGTAAAACCCAGCCAGTTCTAATAGATACAGAGGGGAACCCATTGTTTGACCTAAGTTTATTGCAGCACCTCCATTCTGCCGAGTGGTTCCCTACATAGTTTGTAGATGACTAAATAAAGATTAGAATTAGCAATCCTTTTGATAGAGCTACTGGAACCAAGATTTCAGATAAAGTTGCACTTAACCCTACTCTTGATGCAAAGTTTGTGACTGTTGGACATGACTATCTTTGGCGTGGTGTATCCCCAGATTTTTGACTTGACTGTATTTTTGGCTGTAGAACTCTGTGTACTTTACCCCAGCTAGCCAGTGGTAAATTGCCTGTGATCCCCTTTTTCACATGATGAAATTGATTTACCCTAAATTGTCATATTTAATTTGCCTATAAGTCCTTAGTATATGGTACAAGGTGTACCAAGGGCCTGTAAGATAAATGTCACCAGTGGGCTGCAGTACCCATTGTCACACCCACTGCAGTGGCAGTACAAACATTACTGCAGGCCTACCATTTGTAGCCTGGCTTTGCAGTTATAAAACTGTAAATTCAACCAACCCATCAAAATTAAAGCTTTTGAAAGACCTAAGCCTTCCTTTCAAATATTGATAAGTTACCCCGAAGTAGGCCTTACTGCCCACAAGGCAGTCTGCATGGCACTTAAAAGGAGAGCATATAAACATTTAATGTTAAATATGTCCTTACAGTGAAAAGGCCCCAAAGCTATTTTCACTGTACGAGGATTGCTGTTCTATAGGAAATCATCTGGGTTCAATATTAATTTTAATAATGTTATCTTCAGCTAGGAAACACCTTTGAATTAATTCTTAGACTTTTAAAAATATCTATTACGAGTCCAATCTTCTAGTTGAGTCAGATTTGTAATAAATATTTTTGAAAAGGTACTTTTAGAAAGTTACCTTTTCCCTGCCCAACACCTCTAGAGGTCCATTTGCATCAGTTTCAACTGTCACCTGGTAGCTGAATGGCCCCTATGATGATGTGTGAAAACTGCTCCCAGACAACGATACAAGATGCCATGATATTCTGTCCACACAATATTTTTGTTTCCAATATTCTGTCAGTGATCCACAATTCAGTGCTTGGTAAAAGGCATGGTAAAGTGTGCGGTGCTCCTTCGGATGGATGACCTGAATGCAGGTAGGTACATTTTCAAGCTCGAAACCACTGGCAGAGTTAGCGAAGGCCCTATGCGGATTCTGTCTCAAGCAGCAGAATGAACTGGTTGCAAACGACCTTTCCAGGATCATCCAACATGGTGGTTGACTGGTATTCCAGGATTCTTTGAGACAGCAGCAAATAGAGTTTACATTGGCAGGTTTTCAGGACTTTGGAGAAAATGTGGTGTCCCTCAGGTGTAGATCTATTCACTTCCAGATTGACAACTTAGTTGGAGATTTTTTTCAGCTGGAAGATGGATCAGAGCCACTAGCAATGGATGCTTCCCTGTGTTGCAGGGATTCTGCTCAGGAACAGAACTATGTTTGGGACAATAGACCATCAATATGTAGGGACTGAGTCACCATACCACCTCAGTATCTATGAGCCTGAGTCCGACTAGCCATAGAGCTCACTTTACCTCCTAACCTTTCCAGAGAGACATGTGAGTTGGCACCACAGAACACAACACTCTCGAACCTCTCAGGGAACGCATTAACAGGACACATACTTTTGTTCTCTTACTCGTTCTTGTCCACAATAAAATAAACAAGAGAAACAAAGGAAATTTAGAATATTTATTTAAACTGTTGTACTGTAAGATGCACTATTTGTGCCACAATTAGAAAACAAATGGATAGCAAAAATTTCGCTAGCAGGGTTAACAAAGCATATACCATAAAAAAGCCCTGTCATGTTATAAGACAGATTAGCCTAACCCCCCTCCCCCATTCCTACTGAAGTGAAATGATTATATATCAAAGATCTCTGGGATTAGTGGGGGGCCCCGTACCTTAGCATACATATATGGACATTCTACATCTCAGCTGACACAGTAAACTTGCCCCAGGACCTTCACTCAGTGTGTGTGTTTTTAACTCCTGTCCTCAGTTATATGACAAGACATGTTTGCTCACAAACAGCAGTTGCATTCTCATGGTATGTCTAGTTGCTAGTGTCCGACCAGAGAGAATAACAAGGGGCATTGATTTTATTGCTAGTTATTAATTTTTAAAAAGGAAATAATAATTAACTAAAAATGTTTCTTATTGTTACTATTAGTAGTGATGTCATCCTTTAAAATTAACTATTATTTTTAATTTCAATTCATATAAGAAACTCATTTGTTTTGAAAAAATAAAATTAGATGAAATATATTTTGAATGTATTTAAAATGTAATATTCTTACATTTTATAAAATATATTCAAGATATATGTTAAAATTCTAAAGTTAACATTTATCTATACATGTAGCATTAGACTATGAATTTTAAAAGGCATGTTTGCAAAAGTATTTACAAAAAAATATTTGTGGAAATATAGTTTTAATATTAATGGTGACAGTACAAAATGTTTTAAAAAATAAGAATATTTTAATAGAGGAGTTTTAGTAAATATAAAATTCTAAATTATACATGTTTTATACAAAGATTGTGTTATATGAATTCACATCACTCCAGATATATGAATTTTCAACAATTCTTCCAGAACCGGAATTAGAATAGTAAATACAAACCCTGTGCCCCCAATTATATGCTCTTTCCAATGAATTTGTGTTACTGGAGTTAAATTAGTAAATGTGACCTCAGATCAAATATATCCATTTTCCCCAGTGTTGGTAAGACTGGAGTTAAAAAACTAAATATCCCATCAGCAGTCTCATCAATGTTTGTAGGATGGCAGATAGATTAGTAAATATGCCTCTCTTCCATGCCTTTTTGTCAATGTTTGTTGTTTGTAAGAATAAAGATAGAATAAAAAATATCCCAATATCCCCCCTCCCAATTTATGTATTTTCCTCAATGATAGTGGGACTGGAGTTAGAATGGGAAATATGAACACCTCGATTCTGTACACTTTCTTTGATGTTTATAGTACTGGATTTAGTATGGTATGTTTCTCCTCCCCCAAATATATATTTTCTCCATTGTTAGTTAGATATGAGTTAGTGTAATAAATCCAAATCCAACAAATATGTGAGTTTCACTATTGTTTGTAGAACTAGAACTAGAACAGTAAATCTGACCTCTTTCCCAATTTAAGCCCGAATTACGATGGCGGTCGTTCGGACCGCAGACCACCAACGCAGTGGGCAGAAGACCGCCTGACAATGAGTCGGTGGTCCCATACGCCCAATTAGGAAGAGACCGCCGTGCAGGCAGTCAGAAAGTGCTTTTCTCTACTGCGGCTCCTGCTGCGACCCAGGAAAAGGGCCACAGCACAAGCAGCAGTAGCAAAAAGCACTTTGTGCACATCCGTGCACCGTGTGTCAGGTACCATGTGGTGTCTGGCACACGGTGCATGGATGGGTGGGCGGGCAGTACATGTGCCCCCAGGGCCTCTTAGCAGTGGCCCACAGGGCACGGGAGGCTCTGCTTGGGGCCCCCAAAGTCCATTTCCGTCTGCCTTTTCATGGCAGACGGACCACCATAAAAAGGCAGACAGAAAGGGACATCCGAATCCCTACAGCGGTGCCGCGCAGGCACTGCCTCCATTGAAGGAATAGGATTCTGACCTCCGCCGGTGGCTGTCTTTCCCTTCGACCTATGCATTCTGACAGCCTGCATCCAAATGCGGCAGTCGGAATGATGGCCTGTATGTCAGTGGGACCGCCACCGACAGCCTGTCAGTGGCGGTCCCACCAACAGCGTAATTATGCCCATGGTCTATTTCTAGAATTTAAGCAGGGCTGCAATTGGAATAGGAAATTTGACACCCCCACATATGTGTGTATTTTTTCATCTAAAAAGCTTGAAATAAAGAAAGAGTTCTCACAATTCAGAGGTGAGATATGTGAATTAATCTATTCCACTGTATTGTTGGACTTATTCAAAACAAGTCAGCAGTTTGTTTTAGCCATGTAACATATCCTAAACCTTGTGAAGAACCATGTGATTACAAAAGACATGGATGCAATACTTAGTTTTTCTCAAAAATATTTCGAAATTAGCATTATCACCAAAATTAAATGGACGTTTTTTAAATTTCAACTACATTTCTATATTGTTAAAAAAACATTGTATAATTTCCTTATTGTGTCATGTGCTACATCACACCCCAGAAGGCCATTCAATGGCAGATACCAAAGTCAAAGGCTGAGTTCTTTAAAAAAAACTTGTGGGCCATATGTCAAATTTCAAAAAATCTGATTACACTTTTGGACCCCACACTTATGGGAATCGGGTTAACAGTATCAAAATTAGTGGACAATGGTCCAGGGGACCACTGCCTGCTGCAATTGATGAGATGTTTTCCGAACAGATTTCTTTTTTTAAGCAGCATCATTTTCTCTAAGGAACTCAGACTGCCTAAAAAAAGATTCCTGATGGAAATGCAAAAACAGGGATGGTGACCTGTTGTCTCTTGCAGGCCACCATCCCTATGTTTATACTCATTTGCAGGTGTCACAAATTGTGACCTACTTAGTTAATACTCATTATGTGGGTCATTCTGTGATCCTCTGTGAATGGTGATTTTAGGAACTGACCTAATAGTATATAGGTTGGTTCACAAAATCAAAGTCAGTTCACAGAGACGATGCAAAATTTAAGACTACGGGGTATATTCACAATAACGTGCGATAACTACCGCAAGAGTCGCGTAACGCAACTTTCAATATCGCAGCCTATCGCGGGAAAATAACCCTGTGTCAACGTGGAATTCACAACAAGGCGGTAGCAAGCGATAGTCTGCCGAAACCGCGGACAATGTCTGCGATACAACCACAACGATGGAGATAAAAACACAAACCACAGCACCCAAAAACACGCGATGGGCCAAAGCGCGATGAGGAAACCAGCGACAAGCAGCGCCAGGCCTGCAACACACACCTGGCAGGCGTCAAAAAACACCATAAAAGTAGAAAAAACGCCCACACACAAACTGACCAACACCCAAGCACCATGGAGGCAGCCGGAGCAGGCGCAGAGGACGAGCGCAACCCCACAAGCACCCCGGACGACCAGCCTGGGACCTCGGGGACAGGGAAGGGCAAGGACAAGAAGACGAGGAAGACCAAGTTCAGTCCGCAGGCGAACAGGATCATAGTCACGGAGGTGATGGAACACCATCAACAACTCTTCGTCACCTCCAACGTGTCATTGGGCACCAAAAATGGAATATGGCGGGACATCGTCGACAAGGTGAATGCCGTCGGAGAGCACAAGTGGACAATGGACGAGGTCAAGAGGCGATGGAATGACATCAAGCGGAAGACCAAGGAGAAACTCACCGCCAACCAGAAGGCAGCAACACAGACCGGAGGTGGGGGCCCAGCGCCACAGCTGGAGCTGGATGACATGGAGGAGCTGGTGTCGACAGTCATCAGTGTGGAGACTGTGGCTGGAGTCGGGGGACCGGACACTGCTCGACAGGACACAACACAACCGCAACAGGGTGAGTGACCACCAGGTACTGGGGGGACGGGTGGAGATGGCTACAATGGCACACATGCACAAGCAAGCAGGGCACAGTGCACACCCACAATGACCCTGGGTACTCACCCAGACCCACAGACTGTCACAATGTACAATGCCATGCTGTCTGAATGTTAACCTGTACCATGCGGCTACATACATGTGGACACATTGTAATACACCAACTCCCCTTCACATCGCAGGGGCATCTTCAACACCTCCTGCAGAGCAGTCCCAGCCACTCTTCACTGATGACGAGGAGGACAACACCAGCATCGACACCCAAACCATCCAAGACATCATTGACCTCATCCACCACTCACCTCCAGGAGCAGGGCAGCCCAGCTACATCGATGAGACCCCACCCACCACCCAAACCACCCAGCAGGAGGCACCCACAGCCCCGGCACCCTCCCAAGTCCCCCAGGAACAACAAATGGCCTTCCAACGCCGTGTGCTGGAGGGCCAGAGGGAGACGGCCGAGCAGGTGCGGGTGGGGTTCGAACTCATGGCTACCAAACTGGACGCCATCCTTGGGTGTCTATGTCTGCCCCATGGTCTCCAACGAGCCCTGACTGACATCGCTGGAGTCATGACGCGGAGGGAAGAATACCTGTCCGCTCAGAGTGGCTTCAGCGATCCCAGCCGTGAGCTAGCACACATGCGGAGGCTCATGGAGGACATGGTGCGGATGGAGGCGGAAAGGATGGCAGCCACCTCTGCACATCAGCGAAATGTAGCTGGCATCTACCAGGCCCTGCATGTCCTCATCATGGCATTGCTGCCACAAGGCGTGGTGATGATGAATGCTGCTGCCCCCACACCATCCACATCTCCGCCCCCTGGTGTGTCAGTGCCTCCCAGTGCGGCAGGCGTATCCTCTCCAGCACCTGATGTGTCACTGCCACACAGTGCGGCCGACAATCCTCCTCCGGCCCCTGATGTGTCAGTGGCACACAGTGCCGCAGCCGGTACTGCAACACCCACGGGTGGGGCAGAGCACACATCCGGGGACGAGGACGTGGATGGGATTGAGATCAGAAGGAGGCACTAGCATTCATTTCCGCCACCTTGCCTGTTTCTGCTTGGTGCCGCACATGGCCTCAAGACCTACCACTGACCCCCGATACACTCCGATGCACTCACCTTGGACAGTGACATGGACTGCCACATCCTGTTTGACGACCAATGACACGGCGGACAGACTGCGGACTGTACCCTTCCTCGTCCGCAGTACAGGTCATCCCCGGATGGACACTGGCTGCCCCTCCACGTGCCCATATTGTGTAGTGTGCTCAGCATTGCCCTATACCGCTCCAGCTGCATGACTGCACTGCAGGAAAGACCTTAAAGTGAGCTGTATACAATACTTGGGTGAAATTAGATACACCTTAGAATCAAAGAAGTCCACGGTTCAATCATACCATATGACTCAAATTACTAGTGGTATACAACCGCATATTGTCTCGGTAACTAATGATTATGATAGGTTTCTGTTGACCAGGTTCAGATTGAACATTTTACATAGAACTTTAAGTTTTCCTGTACCAAACAATTGGTCAAGAATTTTAAGTAAGTGTCCGTGTGATGATGTCTCGACCCAATCGACAATACACATAATGTTTTTTTGTAAATTTTATTCAAACCCAAGAAGAACATGGATTATTCCAGTTTTAAAAGATCAGGTCTGAGACAATGTCAATTAGCGTTTCGTTTATTGCAATCGCTAGACAATGAATTTATCGTCGCTTCTGTTACTATATTTTTAAAACATGTTTTTAAATATCGTAAATCAATCTTGCAATGAGTTTTATAATATATTTTATATCGGGGAAAGGGTTTTTTAAAAATTTGTACTGATTTACGTTTATGAACTTTTATGGTCAACTTTGTCAGTTACCAAATAAAGTAATTTGAATTGAATTGACTGCACTGGATGTGCAAATAAACATCCAGTGACGCACTGCTGTGTAATGTCTTACGTCATTCATGTATGGATGTGTGGATGAATGTGGGGACAGTGCCTTCCCTTGCGTCAATGATGTTCATCCTGTGGGATGCCAGTCAGAGGGTGCGATATTGCATTTTGTGTACCGGGTCCTGTGAACACTACAACAGGGACACACGCATCAGTCACTTCCTTGTCCGGACATGGACTGGACCACGCCCAGAGCCCACGAGTCATTGTTGCAAGCCCTGCACTGGTCCGCCGTACGGCAGGCCACTCCGCTAACGCCCCGAGGGGGGGGCCCTCTTTGCTACCCGTTGCAGCCGTACTCGCTGGTGGTGTGCAGGTCACTGGTCTAGTTGTCAGCATGTCACAGCCACTCCCTGAGGGCAGGTTTTCACACACACCACACCCATCCAGCACAGGCGTCACAGGCCATGTGACTCCGCCAACATAAGGGGCCGACGACATCACATTCCCCTCTTCCGGTGGTGACTGGATGACGGACGCTCCACGGTTCTCACTCATATAGGGCCCATGAGTTGTTGCGCACAGGGTTAGTGGCACACGAGGCCTTGAGTACAGCACGGGCCTACCACCACGTGGCGCAGACTGGGGTTGCACAGGGTTAGTGGCACACGAGGCCTTGTGGACGGCACGGGCCTACCACCACGTGGCGCAGACTGGGGTTGCACAGGGTTAGTGGCACACGGGGCCTTGCGGACGGCACAGGCACCCCGCCACGGGACGGTGACTTTGGATGCACTGAGTCAGTGGCACCTTAAGCTGCTGAGCAGGTGTGCAGCCTGCGATGATGCCCCGTCCCGGCGGTCCGGACAGCTCAGGTTTTGTGTGCCCTGCTGGACCACAGTGTAGGCCAGATCCAGCAGGCAGCGGTTCCTACCGCCACGTGGCGTCGCTTCCGGGATCCCAGAGTTGGTGGCACCCATTGGGCTGAGCGGGTGTGCAGCCTGCGATGGTGCCGGGTGCACTGGTATGTCCTATGCCATGGAGTAATCAAGACCCAGCACCAAACGTGAGACCTGGTGGCCTGCGGAGCGGGGCTGCATGATGTGGAGGGTGCCATGTCAGCGGGCCCCGGGCTTGTGGCTTGAAGCGGCACATGGTGGGACCTCCTGTCTACGCACCGGTGGCGGAAGGTGAGCATTGAGGCCTGGGTGTGCATGGGCGGGCATGTTCCGATGGGCGGCGGGAGGGGTTGGGGTGCCTCTGCCTGGGTGTGCATGGGCGGGCAGGCGATGTTGTCTTGTGCAAGTGTGTGCACTGTGCCAGTCATGTATCTGGACTCTGTTTCAGCTGATGGCTCTGCCTCAGATGTGTGACCTGGTGTCCTGCTATACATACCGGCATGTGGTTGGAGACACACCGGTGGCAGCAGGTGAGCAGTGTGGCCTGGGTGCGCAGGGGCGGCACTCTCTCTCTCTCTCTCCCTCTCTTCCTCTTTCTCTCCTCTTCTCTCTCTCTCTCTCTCTCCCTCTCTTCCTCTCTCTCTCTCTCTCTCTCCCTCCCTCTCTTCCTCTCTCTCTCCTCTTCTCTCTCTCTCTCTCTCCCTCTCTCTCTCCCTCCCTCTCTTCCTCTCTCTCTCCTCTTCTTTCTCTTCCTCTCTCTCTCCCTCCCTCTCTTCCTCTCTCTCTCCTTCGCTCTCTCTCTGTCCTCTGATGTGCGCAGGACACACCTTCTCATCATGTTTTTTGTCTTACAGGCTGTGACCTACGTATTGTCCTGAGGGGAGCAGCCATGTGTCTTCATTTCATTTCGGGTGTTCATTTTAATAAAGTTTCACTTGTTGCTTCGAAAGTGAATGTGTGCTGCTCATCAATTGTTTCTTTTGCATTTGTCGCCCTAAGTGGGAAGGGTATGCCCAGACGTGGGTCCCGTGCTCACTACACCACTGGATTCAAGCTAGCCTGGCTGAAGAAGGGTGATGCCCTGAAACCGGTCCTAGGATGCTTGTTTCCGGTCCAGGGAGGACCTGGCTTGGCAGTTCGGGCTGGACTGTTCCCACAAGGAACAGGGTCAAGACTGATTTGCATATGGCTGGGTCCAAACTGGGGTGGTGTGGTGAGCAAAAGAATGATGGATTTAACCCAGATCCTTGTGACTGGGGGTGAATGTTTGCATTGTCCAGCATTCCGTCCATCAATTGTTTCTTTTTCATTTCTGTGACGACACATGCATGTCACCAGTTGTGATTGTGCGACATCAAGCGGAATATTTTGTACATGTTTAGGTGTGGCTGATGTGGCATGTCTTTGGTCGGGGGTGCCAGGGAGGGGTGGTCCTGGACGGGGGGTGGCGGTGGGTGTTGTGGCCCTCTTGGGTGTCCGGGCCGCATGATGGTTGGCTCCATGGCATCTGTTGCCCTTCCGATGTAGCCCTGGGCTGTGCTCCCTTTTGGTTTGCAGGATGCGGTCCGACTTTACACCAGGGCAGAGCAGGTGTAGATTTCCTGGTGCTAACGCGCCTTATCGCCTGTTTTGTGTTTTTATCGCCGATGTGGCTGGCCGTTGTGAATGTTGAGGTGTGATGTTGTCTCGGCTTTTGGCACGGGAACGCCTACTCTGCATCTCATTAGCGATATTTGCGGGGGTCCTCTGTGGCGATGTTTTTTGCGGCTGCTATCGCGGGTAAACTGGTGCTGTGGGCTGTTAACACTGGCTTGTGAATGGGGAGGTAAATTTATCACGACTTTGGCTGCGATAAAGTGCCGTTAATTCGGCAATAGCTCCTTGTTAATATGCCCCTCCATTTCTTGAACTTGTGGTCCATAATGTCCTTGCCTGGAAATGACTATATATATTTACTAAAGCTGAAAACTTGTTTTTGGAATTCTATCATCTGCTCTACCTTGAAGTCAACAAAATACATTTAGGAACCATATATGCACTCTGGCATTCATCTTTGTGATCATTCATCCATTCATTAACCCACAGACTCATTTATGTATTCACCTACTCACACATCCATACAACACTCACACACAAACTCGAATGCACATGCAAGATAAATGAAAACAATATGCGTAGAAATAGACAAAAATGGGGAAAATAGCAGTATTCTGCTATCTTAGAATGGTATTTTTCATAATGTGTCATAGTTTGAAGGTTGCAAGATGGCCACCACTCTTACCAGCCATCTTGGAGCAGTATGAAACCATGACAAATTTTGCAGAATACCCTTCCAAATTGGTTGCCTAGTACATTTTGCACTGGGTGTCCACTTTGAAATGGTAGTGTGCATGGTGTATTATTGTTGTACAGATTCAAGATGGTCAATATTTTGTTACTAAATGTGCTGGCCATCTTGGAATGGTAAAAGAATGATACACTATAGGTAATACCATTCAAAGATGGCCATTTGGTTTATTGAGTGTCCCAGTAGCACTGTCTGAGGAACTTTTGTACTCTTAAAAATATAAAATAAGAAAGAGAACGAAATGAAAGGGTACTTATAAAAAAATAAAATCAGAAAATAAAGGACTGTCCCACGAACACTGGCACTAAAGCACACTCATTGTCAGGCAGGGATGCACATGTGATCAGGCGAAATACCCTCACCCAATGGGCCATATAGCCAATCATCAAAGTGAGCTGATCCATTCCCCAATGCTAGATACTGTCATAGGCAAAAGCAAAATGTGAATTGATGTAGAGGCCTGACCCAAAATACCTGTTTACAGCATTTATCAAAGTGCACTAACAATCAACTTTTAATGGATAAGTTAGACATGCTACTCAAAACAATTTGGAATAAACAAATCATAGACAGGCATAGAACATAAACTTTTTGCAATGATGTAGGCAAGCACATCACCATGATCTTTGGCTTGTCTAGGCTTTGTTCCAAAAGCTTTCCAAGAATGCAAAAACTGCAATACCAGCACTCATTTTCAGCGAAAGCACACACCTTCTGCCCAGTTAAATACTGTAGGGAGACAGGCCAACATTTGAGCAGAGTAAATCGCCGTAGTGCTACTAAAGCTCTTTCTTTTGATCACACTGTGTCTGGTGACTGCTGCACTGCTCAAGCCAGAGCTATAAAGAACTATAAAGGAGAAGCAAAAATATGAAGATAGCAGGTTGCAAAAGCAAAAATATGAAGATAGCAGGTTGCACATGACTGCAATATGTGTTAATGCACAATCTAGGTCATCATTGTTGGAAACAGAGGACTCCCAACGCTCAACTTTGGCACTGGAAAGGACCTGGCCAGGGATGTTTACAGAAAAGGAAAGGTTTAGTTATGTGAGCAGGCACACAGACCATAAATAGATTTACCAGCAACATATGTAGTTTGGTGTCCATGACATGCTAAGCACAAACCTTTTACCTTGTTAAATGGGCCATTGTGTTTCAGTTCAGCATTGAATGGAAAGAAGAACCATTATGACTGCCAATAACAATTTCATGGGCCAGAATGACAGCACCTACCAAGGAAAAGTGCTTATTTACTGGTACAGTGTAAACACGCAAACCAGCGTTTTCAAACAGATTGCATCCATCATTTCGTTAACAGAGTAGGAAGTTCTATCCTGCATAATATCCTGACTGGATCTTGCACGATAAGGAATGAGCACACACAGGGGCTTATTACGATGCCGGTCAGACGTGCGTCTGACCGGCATCGTGTCAGAATGAAAACCGACTGACTAGTCGTCAGCGGTTCCATCCGACAAATTAGGATGTGACCGCCCATGAGGCGGTCGAAAACATCAATTTATCCATTGCATCTTATGCTGCAGAAAAGGGCCGCAGCACAAGCCGCATTGGTAAAATGGATGTTTTCAAACATCCCTGCATCATGTGTCAGACACCATGTGGTGCCTGGCACGCGGATGTGGATGCTTGGGGGGGCACCACAGATGCCTCTCAGGCCTCATAGCGGAGGCCGCGAAGGGATGGAGGCCCTGCTAGGGACTCCAAAGTCCGTTTCCGACAGCCTTTCAATGGCGGTCAAACCACCATTGAAAGGCTGTCTGAAAGGGACATCGTGATCCTTATGAGCAGGCACCAACTTATTGTAGGGAATTACATTCTGACCGACAGTCTGATCGGATTCTTGAGCCGATCGGAACCATCGGTCGGTCCCTTCACCCTGCCACCATCCACCACGCATCTTAATGCAGCGGTCAGACTGCGGCAGCAGATGTCGGTTGGATCGTAACCAACAGCCAGTCGGTTGCGATCCTACCGGTATTGTAATGAGGCCCACAGTCTTCAACAATATACCTGAGCAGAGGGAACAAATCATCAACCAGACTGCAAGTAAAACCATGAAACCAGAGCAGCAAAGTCACAGAGAAATGTTGGTGATAATACACACCACACCCTGAGATAGGTGCACTTTCAGGAATTCCACTCAGAACCTTGCTCACTTCCTTCACATTTGTACGGTGTTGCTGTTGGGAATTATCTGCTTAACGTATATTTATGTGAGATAGCTGCAGGTGGGCGTCAGCTTGTGGGATGCAGCATCCACAGTGGGGTCATTCCTGTTGAGTGGTTGTTATGTCGTAGGTAAGTAGTTCCAGTAGTCTTGGTTAGGTTACAGATGATAAGTTTATTGATCTTAGATGTTCAGATAGGTTTTCCAGTATTGATGTAATAAAGCCCCACCAGGAGCAGCCTCTCTGCTGCTCAGCCCAGGATCCAACTGACAGTCCCACTCACAGCATACCACACATTCCAATGACATCACCATCCACACTAACATTCTACTCTCACTGGCTGAACAGCAGAGGCAGAGAAACAGGGAAGATGGAAGGTAAAAACTTTAGATATAACACACCATCCCTCTTTATAAAATAAACAAAGAGAAAGCAAATATAAATAGTAACATAACAGTAACATCACAGTAATACCGAAGAAACTTGCCAGAAGAAGAATTGCAATTGCACATAAGTTATGAAAAACATGCTAAAATAAGCAAGTCGAAAAGTGATGTTTAAAGGAAAAGAAAACTTGAAGTAAAATACAAAATGTGAACAGTATTGCAATGAGTAAAACATGAAAATAGAGTAAGGGAATACGAAAACTATCAAAGACACACATCTCCTTCCTTAGCAGAGCAAAACATTGAAGCAAGAAGTTTCAAAAGGAAGGAAATTGAAAAAGAACGGAAAAGCAAATGGAGAAAAAACATACATGAACAAGAAAGATGTATACCACGAAAAGTAACAAAGAAATGGTGCACCAATGTAACCACCACAACCACACCAACTGGCCAGACTGGCGAGGAGGATGGAAACACTGAACACAGCAACAGGAAGAAGGAAAACAACCCGAACAAACATAAGCAATGGGTGACCAGCACCCAAAACAGAAAGCAAGCAAAGGTGAATAATAAAAGCAGGAAGAGAAAACACCCAAGCAGAAAGCAATAAAAAGTAAATAACGGGTGCTGCACCCTACCAGACATAAAGCAACGGGTGAAAAACACTGAAACAGAAAGCAATCATAAGTAAATAACGGGTGACTTACACCCTACCAGAAATCAAGCAAAGGGTGAAAACACAAAATAGTGAATCCCCAAACAGTAAATGCAAGGAAAATGCGGTCTAGGTGAGCTGCACCACACGTAAAGCAGAAGTACAGTCACACCTCAAGTTAGACCCCGCATGAAAGTGCAAGGAAAATGCGATCTGGGAGAGATGCACAACATATAAAGCAAAAGTACAGTCACACCTCAAATTAGACCACGCATGAAAGTGCAAGGAAAATGCGATCTGGGAGAGCTGCACCACATATAAAGCAAAAGTACAGTCACACCTCAAGTTAGACCAAATATGAAAACTTGCGCACAATATAACAAATGCACTGTAAGTAAAATCATGTAAAAAATAAGAGGAACAAGGAAAATTGCTCCACATCAAGATACTGACAGAAAACGAATGAAAACCTGTATGCCAAGCAAGAAAATACAATAACACAGTAGCATGTATATAGTAATATGAAAAAAAGTACATCCAAGAATAATCAATCAGGTAAATAAGTAATATGCAAGACATGAGAATAAATGGCAATAAAATAAGATGAGCATCAACACTGCGTCAGTAGCGAATTGTATGAGAGAAATGGCAGGAATAGATAGAAAGAAAATGCAAGAGCAAAAGAAGCAGAAAATACAAAGTTTGAAAACATAGCAAATATGGGAGCCAAAATGAGAAAGCAAAATGCACCCAGTATGACGTGAAATACATCGCTTATAGTTGAGGCAACAAAAGAAAACAGCAAAGTCTCTAATCTGAGGGCAAGAAGCTGTAGACAATATAATAATGCCCCCCGAAATACCTCACAAGCATGGCTCCATAAGACGTAAAAAAAACGGAAAGTCGCAGGTTTTGAAGAAGGTGTGCGCGTCACCGCGCTAGAGGCATCACAATAGAGACAAGGTAAAACACAAAGCCAAAAACGATGTAGGCCCATCATGTCGCAGCATTTTGAAAAGTACAAACAAAGTACTCCGACATCAGATTTATTCAAGTTTACACGTAGTTGGAAGATGGCTGAAGCAGGTTGTATCCTACGAGACACTTGGAGAGCCCAGAGTCAGCTTGATGAGTCCAACTCCAAGATGGCGGCAGGCTGATGACGTTGCGCCGGAAGGCTCAAGGCACGTTAAAGCTGGCAAGCGTCCCAAAGCAGTTCAAGAGCTGCATAGCAACGATGACGAAGGAAACAAAGGCTCCACTCGACCCGAAACAAAGGTAAGGCGCGTGTTCAAAGCTTGACTCATGACACCATTTGAAAAGACTGAAAGAGCTCCAAACGGCCAGACTCCCAACCGGTCTCAAATTGCTCAAAACAGCGGAATAAAGAAGTTTCAAATTGAAACTGAACAGCATATGCGCTTGCAATATCCATGCGAATATGGCAAATAGAGTCTCACTGAACACCGCATCAAAAGACAAGCACCACAGCTGCATTCAGTTCACGATATAAATCACGCTTACTTGTACACTGGTGTATGTCGTGCGTCTGCCGCTTGCCTCAAAAACAAAGTTAATAAAATTAGCAAGACCTGAGACACACAGCAGCAGTTTCTAACAGACACTGAACACTGCAATATAATACTTGCATGATGAGGCAGTTGGCTCACTCTAGTACAGTTCAATTCAATGCCCAGTCAGTGGGTTCTGAGATGTAGTGCCAATCCTTGTAGATGCCACACCTTGTTAGAATTTTTTTTTTTAAAACAGCAGGATGTCATGGCAGCAGGAAACAGTCATCAGGAAACATATGCCCAGTCAGAAGTAGGCAGAAGAAATCAGGCAGGAAGAAGTAGGTAGTACACCCAGTCATAAGCAGGCAGTAGAAATCAGGTAGGAAGAAGCTGATGGCAGGAAACTTACGCCTTGTGAATGGGCTGTCCGGTGAATCTGGACACTGGTGGGGCGGGGGCGTAAAATCCTTAGGTAGGTTCGTTTTAAGTAAAATCTTGTATAAAAGTACCTTTTCAAACTTGAAGTAAGTCCTCACGCATGGTTTTGAATCCAACTCGTCGCCAATTTATGTTATGTCATAGGTAAGTAGTTCCAGTAGTCTTGGTTAGGTTACAGATGATAAGTTTATTGATCTTAGATGTTCAGATAGGTTTTCCAGTATAGATGTAATAAGGCCCCACCAGGAGCAGCCGCTCTGGCAGTCCCACTCACAGCATACCACACATTCCAATGACATCACCATCCACACTAACATTCCACTCTCACTGGCTGAACAGCAGAGGCAGAGAAACAGGGAAGATGGAAGGTAAAAACCTTAGATATAACAGTGGTGCTAAGTCCTTATCAGCCTACAGCATTATTAACTAATTGTTGCTAGTGGCGGATCCTCTGCTAAGGCGGAGGAGTGTCTACACACTGCTCAATAAAGGAAAAATAAAATGATAATAACTCGGGGTTATTATAATTTTATTTTGTCCTGCTTCAGCAGCTCTGCAGGACGGGGCAGCGCTGCTCTGACACAGGAGCAGGGGGAGTGGAAAGCACACTTTTTAAGTGCGCATGAATGTTTGGCCGGCCGTCTGGGGCTGGCCAAACATTCATTCTTTGCAGCATTGTAATTGGTTCAGGGGAGCATTGTAATTGGCTTAGGGGAACCTGGGTGCTTACCAATCACAACTCTGCATTGCAGCGTTGTGATTGGCTTAGGGAGCCTGGATGTGCTTCCTGATCCTTCTAGTGGTGCTGAGCAACGAAGAAAGAGGGAGAAGAGATGCAGCGGTACGGTAAGTTTAAAAAAAAAAAGTTTACATTATTTTCATTTTCCTTAACGCCCCCACCACCCACAATCCATGCCAGCCATGACTAACTGTGGCACATGCAAGAAACTAGCTAGATGCTGCATTTGTAACAAAACTCCCTCTTCCTTCTGTTAAATTGCTAATTTTTCCACACTTAAATGCTACATGGTTATATCCGATGGTTGCTGGTGAGGGGTATTACGCAGTTTGTATTTTGCCACCATCTACTTGGGTGTGATGTCACAACATATGTTTAAGCTTAAGGCATTGCTCAGTCATTACTCATCAAGGTACAGATTTATCAAGGGCTTGTGTTGCGCTTGCGTCACACAAGGTGGGATTTACTACACCAACGAGAACCACCTTGCTTGGCTCTGTGTGTGACAGTTGCAGATCTAGCCAGTACAAATATGGGGCACTATGATGCCTACCCTTATCAAGAGGAAATGAGTCCTATTCTTCTGGTCTCAGTTTGAAAAAAAAACAGGTCTTCATCATCCTCCTAAATTCCACATTGTTGTCAATGCCTCATATCCCTCTGCAGCATTTCCAGAATTTTACAGATTGGAAGGAGAAAGAAGCACCACATATTGTCTTTCCTTCTTCTGTCTGCACCACAGTGTCCCTTTTGAGAGGAAAACCAGACAGTTGCCTTTCATGGCTTTATGCATATGTGTTGCAGAGGATTTTGTAAGTGGATCTGGTGATGAGGAGACCCTGAAAGGCTTCTAAGGCACAAGGAGATACTAGTGTGAAGCCATTTGAAAGCCTTTGTCTCATCTACTAGTTCTAGCAATCAATATATTATTTTCATCATGCCGTGTTAACAGTTTCTTAAATGTCCCCTATAAGTATTCTAATATTAATTTACCAAGACTTCACATTAAAATCTGGATTCATTCCAATTATGGACCTGCATCTATCCTTTCTGTCCAACATTTCAGTTAATTAGTAATAACACTAATACTTTCACTTTTATGTTTTATATGGCGTAAAAACGAATATATTAATGTAGGGTAATGTAAACTTGATTGAAACTATGATTACAGCAAACCCCATTCCACCCCTTGGAGTGGACGCTGCTCTACCTCCCCAGTGGGTCCTTCAACTTATGGCCAACGCTGGAGTGGGTTTAAAAGGAACCTCCGGTGCTTGCTCCTGAGGCTTTCTTTTTTCTAACCCAAGGGTCGGGGTGCAGTGAAATCCCTTCTGCTTCAGCCCCAACCCATCTGTCCGGCTTTGGCCCTTATGGCAATGGGGCTGACCCACTTAGGGGTCAAAATATTTTTTATTGAAGGTCTGTATTATTATTATGATTATCATTATTATAGATCTGTTTTGTAGACATGGGTCGGCCCTTCTGGTATATGGGTTGACCCATGTCTAGAAAAAAAAATTAAATGGTTGCTTTTCCCCTTGGTTGGGATCCCGCTCCCAAAGAGGGCGTGATTAGCTACTTTTTAGGTGTAGCGTTAGGCATGGCCTTTTTATATTAGTAAAAATATTAGGATCAGATTTTCAAAGATTTTGTATCAGGTTTGTGTGACTTTTTTCATGCAGACCTGATGCAAAATCTTTGTTGGGGATTACAAAGCAATGCAAATGGCTATTCATATCGTTTTGTAAAAAAAGTATCACAAGGCAGTGCATCGTGCTGCCTTGCGTTAATTTGCATTAGGGAGGTGTTCTATGGGTGGTGCATGGACATTTCCATGCATTCACCCATTGTTTCTTTTATTCAAATTCATATCCACAAATGTTTGTTAGCAAGGATTTGCACCACAATCCTGCACCTGATGCGGATGACATAACAAGGAGAAATGTCTTTATTTCTACTTGTAAAAACCCCTTTGCATGAGTGCTGCATTGTGTAGCACACATACATAGAGGAAAAAATGGCAAAGACAGATTTTGTGCAGGAAGTTACCCTTTCCTTCACAAAACCTATCTTGACAAGTTGGATACCTTTTCTATTGGGGGATATGTGTGAAGAGTATGGATCCCTGCAGATTCTGGAAGTTCCCTCATAGAAGTGTGAGGAAAATGTGAGCTTTTAGACTAAGTTTGAGGTTTGCAAGAGCTTCTGGATAAGAACATCTTGTGGGAGCCACAAATTCCAGATTTTTAGTCCACAGCTACCCAATTGCAAAAAAAAAGAGCCAGCTTTTAGTCGAGAAATGTGATGTGTCCATGCTGCCTTTTATGCCCTCTCCTACCATGGGCATTAGCTCTTCCGAAACATGTGGGGAACCATTTTTCTCAGAAGATATGTGGGAACACTCAGTGGTAGGAAATGTGTGGACCTCCACAGATTTTAGATCCTTCCCTCACAGAAATGTAATGAAAATGTGATGTGAGAAAATGTATTAATTTGGTAAGGGCTTCTGGGTAGAAAAAAACTCATGAGATCCATGCAAATTACACCACCCTGGTCTATCTCAAGTGTCTAGTTTTGAGAAATGTCTGGGTTTCTAAGGTTGCTGGCTCAGCTTGGGCCCAAATTCCAGAGCCTCCAACTTTCCAAAAAAGAGTCGGATTTCAACGAGATAATTTAGTGTGTCCATGTTGTGTTTTTGGCCCATTCTTGTTGCAGGTGCTTGGCTCACCCAAACAAGTTGGGTACCATTTTTATTGGAAGAAATGTAGGAACACTGATTGGTAGAAAATCTGTGGATCTCCACATATTCTAGATTTTTACCTCACAGAAATGTGATGAAAATGTGTATTGTGAACCAACGTTTGAGGTTTCTAAGGGCATTAGGTGAAAAAACTCATAAGATCCACCCAACTCGCACCACTCTGGACTCCTCAGTTGTCTAGCTTTCAGAAAAGTCTGTGTTTGGTTGGTATCACTGGGTGCATGCTGAGCAAGAGCCTAAATTCAACAGCCACCTATATTGCAAAAAAAGAGTCAGCTTGCAATATAAATATTTGAACTGTCCATGTGCTGGGCACTTTCCTGTCATGGGTGCTAGGCCCACCCAAACAAGTAGGGTACCATTTTTATCAGGAGATAATGAGGGAACACTAGATGGCATGACATTTGTTGATCCCCACAAATTCTGGTACTAACCCTCCCAGAAATATGAGGGTGATGTATGTTTTAGCCAAAGTTTGAGGATTACAAGGGCTTCTGGGTAACAAAACCTTGTGCAGAACACCCAAGTCACAGCACCCTGGACCCTTTCAGGTGTCTAGTTTTCAGATTTATCTGGGTATGGTAAGATTTCCTGGGTGGCATGTGAGCTAGGGTCTGCAGTTAACCACATTGCAAAAAAGCGTTGATTGTTCTTGGTGAAGTGTGATGCCTCCAGGTATAGTGTTATGGCTTTTTTTCCGCAAGTACTTAACCCCGTCATACAAGCGGGGTACCATTTTTATCGTGAGATGTGTATGAATACAGAATAGTAGAATATTTATTTTTACCAATTGGATTTCTTAGCATTCTTGCTTCCAAATTTCTGCCAGTGTGCAAGAAAGAAGACATTTTGCAAAATGCCCTCTAACTCACATGCTAGTATAATTACCCATAAATTCAGAGGTGTTCAAATAAACACTGCCCTGTACTCACTATCTGGTGCACAGTTTAGAAATACATAGGTTTCATACACATTACATTTTACCATATAAATTACTATACACTTGGTACAAAATGATAAAAACATTGTAAGGTGCAACTCAGTTGTTGGCTCTAAGATGCATCTCAGGTGTTCGCTCTGAGCGTCTTGGGTTCTAGAGAACCTACAAACCCCACATATCAACACAACCATCCAGGTCTAGCGGACATAACCATATATTGCTTTTGAAATTGTTACAGATAAAATAATTGTCACAAATATCTGTTTTTTACTTTTTCTTTTCATTATTTTTTATTTCAACAGTTAGTTTATTGGGACCCCCTGTTGAATTCTGAATTTTTTGCATGTTTCAGAAATGTATAGCTTTCTGGCATCACTTATGTCTTGTACACCTGTAGGTAGTTTGAAATCACAACAATTAGTTAAAATGGGCTACCTCTTAGGAAAATACCAAAACTGTGGTAAAAAATTATTTCTTTTGACACAGGTCTGGTTGTTACTGAAATCTAGAAAGATGGTCATTTTAGCACAGCAAACTTTTCATTGATGCCATTTTTAGTAAAAAAAAAAGAGCCACACACACTTTCATGCACAACATTTATCCCCCATTTTTTCACAGAAAACCCGAAGGTTATCTATATTTTGGCTTTTTGCTCTCACTTCCCTCTATGGTAATCAATAACAGTACCTTTATATCCCCAGGATGTTGGAAAAAAGGCCACAGATTTAGGGCCTTTTTATAAGTACGGCGGTCCATATTACCGCCTTACTTGCAGTGGCGGTCCGGCCACCGCCACACTGTGGGTTTGGTTTTGTACTTTCATTTATATTTAATCACAACGTTTTTTCTAGAAACTATTCACCAAGAAAAGAAATTCCAATATATTTATTCTAATAAATCATCACATCTGTATTTTTCTTACATATCCTAGAGTAGTTGTTCATAGCCAAGTTAGAGAGACAAAAAAAAAAATCTAAATTGAAGCGGTAGGAAGAACAAAATTCGTGCAATGAAGGGTGTGTAGGTTCTGCAAAAAATAGTTGTTGTACTTGAAGGGTACCCTTTTAAGACAAAAAATATCCTCTATCACTCTTTCTGTTTTGTATGTGTGCTTTTCAATGCAGCATGCATGCAAAGTAGGAAAAACAAGAAGAAATGAAAATGTGTCTCCTTGTCGCAACAAGGCATTACATTTTGGCATAAAACTCTTCTGACAAATGTTTGTAGGTTGGGAATTGCTTCAAAGCCCATGAGTTGTTTCAAGGCAATGCCCATATACCACCCATGAAATGCCCCCTTGATGCAAAATATTGTAAAGCTGTGCATAGCACAACTCCTGTATTGTGTTGGGTAGTAAATCTTAGCTTAATACTTTGCACAGGTTTGTATTACTTTTGTACAAAAGTAACGGAAACCCAGTTCAAAGCATTAGTAAATCTGGGCCCAGGTGTTCCACTAACTACTTTTATTTGCATGGCACTACTGAAACACCTGAAAATATTTATATTGATAATAATAGCTCCTTTTTTATATGGAGCTACATAAAGCACTTCTGTTATCTTACAAATACTGTAAATAACAGGGGCCATATTCTAAATTGTGCCCCTGGGCTGCAACGGGCATGTGTGTCCACTTTGTGTGCCCCCGGGCTACAATGGTATTACAGAAAGGGCTGCAGACACTTGAGCGGCCCCTTTTGTAATACTGATAGCACTGGCATACATGTAACACCAGCACTATCATGAGAGGGCGTTCCCTCATTCGCATGGGTGAAATCACTTTGTGTCTGGGCTCACGCTGTTCTACAAATGGAGGCACAGATGAAAACCGTCCTCAGGAGGTGCACCCAAAGTGCGCCACAAAATGTTGCCACAGTGTCTGTGAGTCTCCTGAAGGCAGCCCCCTGGAGAGCAGAAAAGAGGTCCCAGGGACGACCCAGACATCCCTGTGCAGGAGGGTGCAGTCAACCACTGCACCTCCCTCCAGGGGGATCTCTCCCCTCTTTGAAGTGCAGGCGGCATGCTGCCTGCACTGTGAAACCCAAATGGGCTTTGAAGCAGCCACTCCGTATTTCACTGAATGCGCTGGCCCGAGGGCTGCTCGAATTTGTGGCTACCCTGGGGGCAGCACATTCATTGTAGTAGGGCACACTGTCCCTGTTTGTACGAGCGCACCTATTTAAAAGTGACATGGCGCAAACAGGGAGAGTGTACCTTTTCATAATATGGCCCCAGGTGTTCCAATACTCCAATTTAACAGTATTCATGAGAAAGGGGTAAAATATTTACTAGCATGCATGTCTGCATTTAATTAGTTACATTCTTCGTCAGTGCGATGTTACCTACAATCTTTTAAAGTAAGCCCTTTGATAATGGAAATATGAGAGAAAAAGTAAGCCCTTTGACACAATTATTTTCACAAAGATTGCAAAATCAATGGCATCCTTGGTATGGTTTCCGTCTAACTTTTTTTCTTCAACCCTCCTGTTTTGCTGACTTCATTTTTGCTGCCTTAGGACTCTGCACACATTGCCACTGCTAACCAGTGCTAAAGTGCTTGTGCTCTCTCTCCTTAAAACATTGTAGAATTGACTTATGTTCAATTGGCACTTTAAATTACTTGTAAGTCCCTAGTAAAGTGGCACTACCTGTACCCCAGGCCTGGAAATTAAATGCTACGCGTTGGCCTGCAGCACTAAATGTGCCACCCACTTTAATAACACATTAAACATGTCTCAGCTCTGCCATTGCAGCCTATGTGTGCAGTTTTAAACTGCCATTTCGACCTGCCAAAACAAACCTTTTGACAGGCCCGAATACATTTAAGTCACCCTAGAACAGCCCAGAGGGCAGGGTGCAGTGTATTTAAAATGTAAGACATGTACTTTTAAGTTTCACGTGTCCTAGTAGTGAAAAACTCTTACATTTGTGTTTCACTACTGTAAGGTCTGCCTCTTCCACAGGATAACATTGTAGTTACCTGATTACATTTAATAAGTGGTAATTTCCAAATCTGAGCAGGTAACCACTTCATGTTTGGTGTCTTTGGAATTGTAATGAAAAATCCACACTTATGGTAAAGTCGGATTTTAAATTACAATTTTCAAATTTCACTTTTAGAAAGTTGGCATTTTCCTGCCTTAGCGATTTAGTGCCTGCAGCATGTCTTTAGGACACATGACTCAGTGTAGCTGACAGTTGGGCTTTGTGTATTCCTTCTACACAGCCACATACAATAGAAAGCTTAAGTTTGCCTGGATGGACCTTCACTGGCAGGATGGTAGGGCATAGCTGGGCACAGCCTTACTTAAACTTGAATAGGTTGTATCCTGCCTCCACAAAAAGGGTTGCATAGCTCCTGTACTTAGTCTGGAGCCATGGCAGGGAAGGTAGAAAACCTGTGCACTTCAAATGAAAACTTCTAGAAGCTTCTCCCACTTCAAAGGAAGGGCCAGGTAAAAATATTGGACCACAGACACCATCTCTTCATTACACTTCTGGACCTGTGGGTACTCTGCCAGGAAGAAGGATTGCTGTGCTGCTGAAAGGATAGCCAATCTGCTGGACTGCTGCTATGAAGAACTGCTGCCCTGCTGTGCTGACCTGCTGCCCTCTCGCCTGTGTGAGAAGGACTGAGCTTGCATCTGTTCAACCCAGGACCCTAGAGTAGCTCAAAGGCCTAGTTGGCTGGCCTCCTGACAAGAGCCTCAGGGACAGAAGGCTCCAACAACCTTGAACCCAACAACTGGTCTCTGTCATCTGTGAGTCCTACCCTGCTAACTAGTGCCACCCCAGTCCTGGACACTTGGAAGTGAGCCTGAAGGTGCACGGCCAGCCCATCTGTGGATCCAGAAGAACCAACACATCTCTGCCACGCAGCACAATCCCAAGCAGGACAATTGCATTGCCTCTGTTGTGAGGATTCCCTCAGCTAAGGATTTTGCATCGATCTCTCAGCCCCAATATGAACTGAAGCTGTGCTAAGCTTCCCCAAGGCAAACACTTGCATTGCAAATCTGTTGTCGATGGCAGTTTTGACAATAATGCAGGTTCTCGCATTGCAGCCTTGCAGCTTCTGGGAACTGACACATTACCTTGACTGCGCTTCCTGACACCAGGCTTCACATTGCAAGCCTTCGTCAATGGGATCATTTACGTTGATGCTGAACCTCGCATCACAGCTTCGCATCACCTCCGAACCAAAGCATCATCTCGGCTGCACGATGTATCCTTGGCATGGGACCTCGCAACGTTCCACAGCCAGAATGTAAGGTACCCTTGTTCCACGGGCCTAACTGGGTCCCTGAAACTGGCTCGTGCTCTATCCCAGTCAGCCTGAACTAGTGTCTTTGTCCTGATCTAGCATGACCAGATATCCACAGTTGGCGCTTTGTATTTTTTGGATCTATTTTCACTGAAATCTTTAAAATTGCATATCTCTGGTTTGGTTCTACTGATTGGATTTTTGCTGATTTGGTCTTGTTTTATTTATTAAATGTTACTCTATTTTTCCAAATTGGTGTGGGATTTTTCTTGTGTTCTGTTTTCACTTTATTACGGTTTAAAGTGCTGCATAAATACTTTACACATTGCCTCCAAGTTAAGCCTGACTGCTCTGTCCCAAGCTACGATAGGGTTGAACACAGATTAATTTGGGGTTTGCTTGTGCCACACCCTGACAAGGATTGTGGTTGCTCCTTGTGTAGGGTTCCCCCGGCAGCCAGTAACCCAATTTCTTACAATCAATTAGGATACCGTGGATATATTGAAAAGGGGTAAGTAGCAACACTGACAACTATAACAGAAATCTAACAACAGGAAAACTTTGTTATGATTTATCAGATATTAGAGGGTTCATAATCCTTGTAAGGGAACATACATTCTTGTTATTTCCTCTTCACAATTGTTAGAATTTTATTTTTTGGATCTCTGATCTTGTGGTGCCTTAAAGCACCATTTGCTAAGCCCAGGTTTTAAAGTTCAGAAATCTACTCCTGCAGATTTACTTCTACGTTTGGAGTAAAATTCCAACTTTACCTCAGGAGTACTATGTGAAATCTACAGAAGGACCTGATAAATGTTCATCACCACTAACGACATTTTCTGTTTCATTTCACCAGGGAAAATATTTTGAATTTGCCTGTGGATTTGTTGACCATTTTCCAGTATTCGGAAATGTGTAGACAATCCTATAAAAAAACTAGAGCACAACATTTGAGACTAAGACCACATTATGAAAAGGTCAGTAAGAAAGCTTTCAATAGTGTGTGAAACAGAGTTGTTGGTTAAGGGGGGACCCTACCCAAGCAACAGCCATAATCCATGTAAGGGTGAACCTCAAAAGTGACTAAATTAAACTTTGCTTAACCCTCTGGTAGCTTGGCACTAAAGCAGTTAGGCTCAACTTAGAGGCAATGTGTAACGTTTTTATGCAGCAAACAAACAGCAAATAAGTGAAAACACAGCACAAGACAAATCCCATATCAATGTAAAAATGTTATACAATGATTTGACACCAAAATGAAAAAAACTCCAATTAGTAGAACTAGAGATATGTGCAATTTCGAAGGTTTAAGGATTGTATAGCTCCCTAAAAGCACAAAATGGCACTCATGGCTATCTGGTCGTGCAAGACCAGGTGAAAGTCTCAAGTCCAGGATGACCACGCGAAGCCTGGGCCAGATACAGGGACCAGATTAGTCCAGCTGAAAAGGGTTACCTTCTAAAGTCTAGTGTGAAGAGTTCTGTTTGTGGACGGAAGTTTCTCGAGCTTCACGTTCGCGGTCACTGCGGGCTGTTGATTCTGTAGCACAAAATGCAGATCTCGATCATGGCGCGAACAAGCCCGTTCATGATCGCATAGAGCCCAAACTTCAGGAATTCTCCTTCTCTTCAAGAAGAAACTCAACTGATGCCACACCAAGGATCAAGAACCTGAGTGGCAACTCACTCTAGCAGAGCCCAGCAGGGCTCAGACAGGTCCACTTGTAAGTCCCGGCTGATCCAGTACAGGAGGAAAGCTGGGCAGTTGCAGAGAGGCCTCTGGAGCATGTTGTGTCCCTGTAGCTCAGAATAGGAGGTCAGTCAATTGACCCTTGGAGTAACTTCAGCCTGGGATGAAGAGTGCATGTTGGGCCTTACATCTCAAACAGCAGGGAAGGCCTCAATCAGCAGGACAGACCTTTTTGTGTAGCATCCACATGTCCAGAAGTGTACTCAAGAGTGAGTCTGAGGGTCCTATTTTTATATCTGGTGCCCCCATTGAAGTGGGAGAAGCTTCTGGAGTTTTCCCCTTACAGAAGTGTCTGGAATTTCCTGCCTCCCTACCTAATTAAGTCATTAATCAGGGGAAAGACAAACATTTTTAGAAAGACAAGAACCAAAAAGAGACTGTGGAAGCATACATTCTGGAAGTGCCCCTTAAAATACACATAATAAATATATGCTCCCATTCAGACAGGAAATAAATAATGTGAAACAACAGTACTGGGAAATAGGTAAAAAAAAAAAAATATATATATATTTGACAGACAGGCTGTGACAGAAAATGCCCGAGATTCAGAATAAAGTATTAGTAACTTGTTGACCACTATCTATGAAAGTAGCCCTTTCAATGATGACATCAATGACAGATGAGTCTGGCAAATGAAAGAAAAACTCATGGTATCATGGCATCATACTCGACTCCTCCCTCACCATGGCCCGCCAGATCAACGCCGTCACTTCCACCTGCTTCAACACCCTCTGCATCCTTCGCATGACCTTCAAATGGATCCCCCCCCCGAATCCAGAAAGACCGTCACCCACGCACTCATAACAAGCCTGGACTACAGAAACGCCCTCTACACTGGAATCAACAAAACCCTGCTGCGCGAACTCCAGACCATCCAGAACACTGCGGCCAGACTCGTCCTCGGCATCCCATGACATGATCACATCACCCAACACCTCCAAGACCTCCACTTGCTCCCCATCCAGAAGAGAGTAACCTTCAAGCTACTCACCCACACCTACAAATCCCTCTACAACACCGGACCCAAATACCTCAACGAAAGAGTCTCCTTCCACGTACCCAAGAGAAACCTCCGCCGACCTTGCCCTAGCAGAAACCCTGCGCATCCGCAGAACCAGAGCGGGTGGAAGAGCCTTCTCCTATGTCACGGCAAAGGCCTGGAACGAGCTCCCGGTCAACATCAGACGCTCCTCCACGCTGCACAAATTCAGGAAGAGCCTCACGACCTGGCTCTTCAGCTGACTCTGTGCTGCACACCCCCTAACCCCACAGCCCCTGGAGACCCTCACGGGTGAGTAGCACGCTTCACAATTCCCTGAATGATTGATTGATTGATTGAGTAGGTTCCAAATATACTTTCGAGTCGGGCCAAAATCCTCAAACTACTTGACATTATCCCTGTTATAAGTGGAACATAATTCTTACCAGAATCCATAACAAAAACCTTGAGGATAGCATGACAAGGACATCCTGTATGTGCACTTGAAATATGTAAAAGGCAGAACTGGCCATACTAATGTTAGAAATCAATTGCACCACATTCACCTCAATAGACCTTGAGAAAGAAGCGGTTTATGATTTTGTTGGATTGCAAGGGACTTATCCAGTGCTTAATTTGTAAAAAGATATAATTGCCAGGGCCCTTCTCAGAAGGCCGTTACAGCCAGCACCACGCTGTTGACAGTATCAACATAACACCTAACCATTGCGCTCCTAGAGGTGTGACAATTCAGACTATTTCTGGCCACACAAAGCTATAATAATGGTGTGAGAGGCTGGTATTATTCCTTTTCGATGCAATTTGACTTAATAAGCACGGTTGTTGTGGTCATCTCAAAATTAAATAGACTGTGCCCCCATGTGGTGGACTCTCACTAGAGCCAGTGCTGAAAATTAAGTCCCGGAGCTGAGCACCGACTCAAATTAAGCACTGGACTTATCCCATAATTTACATGTAAACATTTGGCTTCCGCATGGGTTATTTTGATGTCATCACTGTTTCCATCCAATAGAACGGGAGAGAAGAGATGTTGAGCAATCACCATCCATAGCATATATTCGTTTAATATACAGTGTGCATTCTTGTATTTTAATTTATTTACTCATTTTGTTGATTTAATATGTGCAGAAATCTCTATTACAACACTTATGAAACCAGATTGAGGAGTAAATACTCAATAGGGCAAGGATACATAAACCCACCATTTAAGAGCTGTGTTGAAAAACCATGGGCCTTATTTAAAATTTTGAGGGATGCCCAGTTACAAGTGCCATGGACTGTAATGCACTTGAAGTATGGTGGAAGGACACCCACCAAGTACGTGACCGACTACCATATCCACCCAATTATAAACAAGGCCCCCTCTCTTAGAGTACCATATCCACCCAATTATAAACAAGGCCCCCTCTCTTAGAGTACCATATCCACCCAATTATAAACAAGGCCTCCTCTCTTAGAGTACCATATCCACCCAATTATAAACAAGGCCCCCTCTCTTAGATTACCATATCCACCCAATTATAAACAAGGCCTCCTCTCTTAGAGTACCATATCCACCCAATTATAAACAAGGCCTCCTCTCTTAGAGTACCATATCCACCCAATTATAAACAAGGCGCCCTCTCTTAGATTACCACATCCACCCAATTATAAACAAGGCCTCCTCTCTTAGATTACCACATCCACCCAATTATAAACAAGGCGCCCTCTCTTAGATTACCACATCCACCCAATTATAAACAAGGCCTCCTCTCTTAGAGTACCACATCCACCCAATTATAAACAGGGCCTCCTCTCTTAGAGTACCATATCCACCCAATTATAAACAAGGCCTCCTCTCTTAGAGTACCATATCCACCCAATTATAAACAAGGCCTCCTCTCTTAGACTACCACATCCACCCAATTATAAACAAGGCCTCCTCTCTTAGATTACCACATCCACCCAATTATAAACAAGGCCTCCTCTCTTAGATTACCACATCCACCCAATTATAAACAAGGCCTCCTCTCTTAGAGTACCATATCCACCCAATTATAAACAAGGCCTCCTCTCTTAGAGTACCATATCCACCCAATTATAAACAAGGCCTCCTCTCTTAGACTACCACATCCACCCAATTATAAACAAGGCCTCCTCTCTTAGATTACCACATCCACCCAATTATAAACAAGGCCTCCTCTCTTAGATTACCACATCCACCCAATTATAAACAAGGCGCCCTCTCTTAGATTACCACATCCACCCAATTATAAACAAGGCCTCCTCTCTTAGATTACCACATCCACCCAATTATAAACAAGGCCTCCTCTCTTAGAGTACCATATCCACCCAATTATAAACAAGGCCTCCTCTCTTAGACTACCATATCCACCCAATTATAAACAAGGCCTCCTCTCTTAGACTACCACATCCACCCAATTATAAACAAGGCCTCCTCTCTTAGAGTACCATATCCACCCAATTATAAACAAGGCGCCCTCTCTTAGATTACCACATCCACCCAATTATAAACAAGGCCTCCTCTCTTAGATTACCACATCCACCCAATTATAAACAAGGCGCCCTCTCTTAGATTACCACATCCACCCAATTATAAACAAGGCCTCCTCTCTTAGAGTACCATATCCACCCAATTATAAACAAGGCCTCCTCTCTTAGAGTACCATATCCACCCAATTATAAACAAGGCCTCCTCTCTTAGAGTACCATATCCACCCAATTATAAACAAGGCCTCCTCTCTTAGACTACCACATCCACCCAATTATAAACAAGGCCTCCTCTCTTAGATTACCACATCCACCCAATTATAAACAAGGCCCCCTCTCTTAGATTACCACATCCACCCAATTATAAACAAGGCCCCCTCTCTTAGATTACCACATCCACCCAATTATAAACAAGGCCCCCTCTCTTAGATTACCACATCCACCCAATTATAAACAAGGCCCCCCCTCTTCAG
Organism: Calotriton arnoldi; assembly: GCA_963921515.1. NCBI lineage: Eukaryota > Metazoa > Chordata > Amphibia > Caudata > Salamandridae > Calotriton > Calotriton arnoldi. The sequence goes on along the minus strand of CAWUFW010006003.1, from coordinate 230,899 downwards.
CTGATCCCATAATATGAGACATATTATAATGTCTGCGATATTGTGCAGGACATTCCATAGTGTTTCTTCTATTTCCACAGATGCTCTGCCTCTCAATGATGAGGATTCTAAGGAGGGGCTTCATCAAGCAGAATGAAGAATAACAAATGTCCTAAGGTGGAGGGTTTAGTGATCAAGGGGAAGAGATACTTCGAGAGTCGCTATTGAAGCCTTTTTGAATCAGGCAGAGGCCGTGATCTGACATATTTTGTTGGCTGGGAACCAATAAAGTATTTTGCTGAAGAGGGTCCAGACGAGACATGAGCCAGGATACTGAGTTTGCAATGAGTTACATTTTTTCAGGAGAGTCGCGTGAGTTCACTGACTGCAGAGGTGGTGAGACGCGGTGTCATCATTCTAAGGTCTGAGGGAGGGATGAGGGATTCCATGGGTTGACAGTATTCGACTGATGTTGTCATATAAGATGGAAATGTTAGACATGATCATGATATTTAAAGAGACACTAACAGTCTCTTTCCTATGAGCAGAACAAAAGCCAGATTGCAGTAGACCACAGATGAATTTGGCCTCTAATAATTCTACAATTTGGAGGTAAAACAGGGAAAGATGAATCCATCTTATTCAGTCCTTTGAAGCGGTATGACATTTGGAAAAGGGCAGATGGTGATGCAGAATTCCTGCACCTTCACTCACTCCTGCGGACTTTGTTATGAAGAATGGGTTTGACCCGGCATAAGTGATTGAAAGATTGTGACTTTGAGTCTGACTCTGTAAACATGACAGCAAGATGTAGGTGGCAATTGAGAACTCGTGTTGGACGAGATAGTCCACGAACTGTCTGAATACGTTGTCCAGTGACAGCGCAGCATCCTCCACCAGACCTCTGCACATAGCACTCCATTGCGTTCATAATTCCAGGGTACCCTTTCAAACAACCACCCACAAGCTCCTTCCTGTCATCTGTCTCTGCTATTGCTACCTAACATCCCTGTTTCAATGCAATAGCTGGTCACATAGATGCAGGGCAGCACAAGCTGCAGGTTCCATGCAAGGGCCGGCTCTGCTGGTGCAAGATGCAGAGACCAGCTGCTGGGAGACACATGGTACATTCAGACCTCTGCCCGCCTCCATTCCCCCCTTATCTGAGATGAGGTGTGGACCACAGGCCCACCAGTGCTATTCCTAGTGAAGACAAACACGGGTTAGAGTATGAGGCGACTGAGGACTTGTTGAAAGTGCCAGATCAAGTTACGCAGGCTGCATCCCTGTTGTTGCATAGCAACGCAAGAGGACCGCTATCGTCAGGGCCCTTCCTGCAGCAGCGCCATGCAGAGAATGCGGCTGTCCGCAGCCCCCGCAGGGGGCCACCTCAGCAGGGCGGCCCTTTAGTGCCATCTTGGCACCACCCACCCGCTCTAGTCTCTGGAGGGGTCTGTGAGCCCTCTAGCTAGGTCGCCGTGACGTCCTTCCTGTGCGCCGGGGGGGGTGCGGGTTGGTGCGGGTCCCGGTGTCCTGAGTTCGGTCGCTCTAGAAGAGAGGTGAGTCAATCACCCTCCTGGCCCCCCCCCCGCCCTCCACGTAGGCCATTGCCGGAGTGGGCCCCCGTCCCGGTTTCACGCTCCCTGGTCCGGCCTCGTAGGAGGCCCTCTGGGTTGGTGCCTTCGTTCGGGGTTGGGACGAGGGACTGGGTCGGGGCTAGGGACTGGGTCGGGGCTGGGCTTAAGGGGGGGTTAAAGCTTCCCGGCCTTACGCTGCTCAGGCCCGTCCTAGCAGCGGCAGACGACGGAGCTTCTTTAGCTCCTCGTTCCACCATCCAGGCACAGCCCGGTTTATCAGTAGTCACCTGAGTGCTCCAGTGTCGATGCTGCAAAGGGCGGCAAGCGGAGCAGTGGGCCATGCTTGGCCTTGCAGGTCTTTGTCCCCCCTCGCTGGACAGCATGTGTACACGCTATCCAGGGAGGTCGCGCTGTTCGTCTGCAGCGACGAAAAGGAGGTTAGGGGCTTGTCTCCCTCCGGGTCCTATCCTTGGGGTTGAACCCCTTATCTACACATCTTCCCCCTTCTCCCCAGCTTTATTCGGAGGCTCGCCAGAGGTCCGATGGGGAATGTGTTCGTCAGGCGGGGTGACACTCGCGGCTGCGAGTCTAGCGGGCTTCACTGTGCCGGCGCCCCTGACGAGTGACCTCGGTGTTGACTCCCTGCAGAGTGCTATTGTTGGGGGGGCGCGTCGTGTTTCCGCACCCCCGCCCTCTTGCCCCACCCGCCTTGCCATCAGCATGACGGTGTCTTGCGGGTGGTGAGCGGGGTGCCATCGGGAGCGGCCGGGCGTTGCAGCGGGTCCGGGTGGGCTCAGCCGGAGGGTTGCACACCGGGCAGGGTGCCTTTCATCATCTTGCGGTGTAGCGCTTGGCCCCCAGGCATGATCGGGGTTTCAGGTTCCACCCTTGTGGCAACGCTCGTTCGGGCCGGTGGGCGGGGAGATCACCATGGAATGCGGAGAGCCGGCAAGGCACCACTCCCTCCCCCCCCCCCCCTGGCAGCGGCAACGCCGGTCACAGGGTCCGCGTGGTGCAGGGGTGCCAGTCGGGAGGGGCATGGGTTCTGGGAGGCCGTTTGCACTCCTAAGGAGAGGGGCCACGCACGGGCCTTCCCGCGCGACGCTGCTCACGGGCGGCGGGCTCGCGGCCCCCACTGGTGGATGACCCAGTGTATCACGGGCCGGGCGAGAGATCACATGCAGCCTCGGGCGATACCTGTGCTCAGGAGGCCTATAGTAGAGGCAGGGCCGACTTTGGCGCGGGTGGCGCCTGGTGCGACGGTCACTTTGACGCCCCATGTCACTAAGAGCATGGTCTTTTGGAATGGCACGGATACTGGCAGGCACGGAGCATGCGTGATGTCGGCATGTTCTACGGATGTAGAGGGAAGCAGCTTCCACTGTCTGCATCAGGGTGGCCAGGGGCGAACATGCCACTGTTCCTTGTGCCTACTCTTCCATCACAGCTGTGTGTTCCAGACGAGTGTGCTGTGTCGCGCCCCGGGCATGGGCGGCAATGTGTTGGGGGCTGCAGAAGGGGGAAGAGACTCGACCGGCCGTTCCTCTGGGCAGCGGTTTTCCGTTACAGCAAACGACTGGGGTCCAAGGCGCTGCGTCCAGGGTGCCGGCTCCTCAGGTGGGCGGGGTGGAGCTGTGTGCATCTCCTTCCCCGTTGGGCCGGCGGGGCAAGAGTAGGTCAAGCCATCAGGGGCTCCCCCCTCCTAGCTACAATGCAGATGTCGGCCAGGACTGGGCGCGGTCCCGCATGCGTGGTCCCGGGGGCTGGGGCTGCTCCACAGCGCTGGAAGTGCCTTAGCGAGGTTGCACTGCCCAATAATATTAAATGTATGGAATCGGTGCATGGATGCATCAGATCATTGCTCGGTGGTACTTTTAAATAGTGGTTTTAGTAGAGCTTCATACTATGTTAGAATTGCTAAGCGTGTTGCTCACTCAATTTAATGCAACTCTATTCAGTAAAGTTGGCAAATTGGAAGGCTGAGCCAACCCCTTCCAAGTTAAGAAATCTTGAGCGTACTGAATGATGAGCGTAAGGTTACTTTTCGAGCGCTACTGCTTTTGGATGCAGACGCCTCAATGGTAATTTCACAGCACCTAATTTTGATCCGAGGGTTTCTAGCGCCTGGCAGGTCACCGGCGCTTATGATTGTTACCACATGGGTGCGCTGTTTGTGCGATTTGGGTGTGATTTGAAGATGTAGGACGACGGTTGTTAATTCAGTGTACATTGAAAATAACTAGTGCCTACCCCAGAGCTATTCTTAGAGCTGTGGGGGCCCGAGCGGTCTGAATTGTCGCATTTATAGGAGTGTCACGGTTGATAGTTGTGCGGGCACTGTTTTGAGTTACGCCATTGACGCATGTTTTACAAGTCAGGAAGGGGGCGCCCTGCTTTAGCTGAGGGGTACTAGCACTGGGAACTCCGGCTTCGGGCGTATGCATGTACTGCATCCTCGGGGTGCTTCGGGTACAGGACGGCTGTTCCTCTTGGCACTGTTGCCAGCGCTGCAGGGGACTTTGGCGCCCGCAGTTGCAGTAAGGGCATTCACCCATTGGTGCGGGTATTGTGAAGGTGAGGCGGACATGGGTTCCCCGGTGGCCCCCCCAAAATGTGAGAAAACAGCAGAAGTTGGTGGCGCACAGGAGTGCCTGTGGGACCGACTCAGAGCGGGCAATGACGTGGCCTGCCGGTGGGTCCAGGGTATGCTCACCTTTGAGAGAAGTGGTGTTGCGCACACCAGTGCATGACAATGGGCTACATCGCTTGCGGGTTTAGCGCAGGCACTCGTTTCCAGCGCGAATAGTACTGCCATTTCGGGCACACCTGTGTTGGGATGTTTGTGGACTTGGGTTCTCGCAGCGACTACAACGAGATAGGTACGGTAACGGGGGTGAGGTAGCCTGTAGTGTTTGCATGTCCAGGCGTTGGCTGGAGGTGTCGTGCGATTCATTTGTGGGCTTAGCTGGGCAGGCTACCCTGCGCCTGGGTTTTAACAGACTAGGACACGCTGTAGCTCAGAGGCAGAGACTTTTGCATTGGGTGTCCACGATCCTCCACAGCGAGGCTCTAGTGCTGGCGGCGCCTGTCAGTTCATCTTTCGGTAAACGTTGCATGAGGGCAGATTATGCGATGCCATGTAAGGAAGAGCCTTGTTGATGTTCTTTAACAAAGAAGAGTCTTTTGGGGTGCCATATGCACTAGGCTTCCTGGTGCACTGTGTCAAACGTTACTGTAAAATGGAGGAGAAATATGGGAATGGGGTGTCAACCTTCTTGGTCTATGCAGTCTCAGCGAGAGGGGACAAGGTGCGATTAGTTGATACAGCTTGTTTTAAGTCTCTTGGCTTGGTATTTGTTACTGACTCATCTTTCGGTTTGAAGGGATGAGTTGCCAATATGGGATACATCCTTAGTACCCCCTTTAAGTTTGTTACTCGGTCATGCCCAGCTTGTTGCAGTTAGGCGGGACAAGTTTCTGAATTGCCGGTAAGTGAGTGTGTTTGTTAGGGCAGAGTTGTTAGTATCTTCCCCTGCAGACTATTACTCGCTGAGAGGGGTAGTCGCCTCATGCTGTCAGCTTTGCTGGCGTTTGTTTGCGAAGGACTTGGCATCAAGCACTTGGAATATTGTCACACATTTCAATATATCCGTTCAGTTCTGGGAGTCTGAGTGGCAGGGGTGAGGGGCGCTGTTTATCTAAAGCCCCCTTCGTTTACGCCCGAGGTCGTATGACCGGATCCCCGCGCAGGATCACAGGTGTTGGGTGCTCTGTTGTTGTATACTCTGCGCCGTGCTGAGTCGCACTTTTGCTGCCTGCAGGCAGCATCAGTAAATTTCATCCTGTTGAGATCAGGGCCAGTTGGGGGTTAGTCACTTCACTTCTTTCTCAGTCCCACCTTTTCAGATCGTAGCATTTTCACTACGCTACTCCACCAAAGCCATGTTGGGCCTTAGTTAGCTTAATCATCCAACTAGCATTGGGAAAGCAAATAGGACTGGCTTGTAAGTGTAGTGTCAATTGTGTAGTACTTACCTGGTCAATACTCTTACAACAAGGCCATAGTGGATGCTTATTTACCATAGGCGACCAAAAACCTTTCTCCAAATCAATAGTCCTTGCTTGCTGCAACACCAGAAGTTTGTGGTAAATTGGCAAGCGAGGTGTGCCACGTGTGGTTGGTTGGCTGCCGCGCGGCTTGCACAGGGGCACGGCCTGCCCTGTCGTCTGGGGTTCGTGGCGTGCGCCCCCAGCAGTCTTGTGTGACTACGGGGAGGCCATAATGGCAATTTCGGAGATGTTGTGGTGTGGGCACCTTGTTTGGGGTTAGTGGTTTGTTGGTCTAAGGACTGGCCAGTGCGACTTTCTGCGCTCAGGTCGGTGAGAGCAATAACTTTGGTGAATTGTCTTGGGGGAGGGGGTCGGGGCACAGAGACTCTGGCCGTCCCATCCCCTTTGCTTGATCAGTGACATCCTGCACCCTCCTTCAGCGGGGATTATTTCAGGGACGCTACATAGGGTTCTAACTTGTGGTTTGCCTTGCCTTCGTCCTGTCGCTGCCATATTGGCGCCCCCCCACCTGTTTTGGGCAGTTCCAGATGTTGTGTGCTGGCAATTGGGTTGGAGCCAGAGTAAGATTTTGCGCATGAATGGAAAGCAACGCAATGGCTTAGCCGGGCGCTCTACACAGCCTCGTGGTGGTAGACTGGGCGGGCCATAGAGTCGTGCCGCTGCACGGGCGCAGACTTCAGGCAGGGCTTTCCTGTGACCACCTGATTGTGGGTTTCGGAGCTTTGGCTGCATCAAAGGACCAGCGGTTTTGCTAGGGGTAACTTTGACTCAAGGAGGATATCACAGTGGATCGACATGCCAAATAAGTGTACAATGCAGGTCTGTGGGTCACTCTGCTGGCTGGGTGGTCCTTTATGGCATAGCATATCGGCCATAATTAGTAGTGGGACCAGGAACAGCTTTACAAAACGATGCTGTAGATTTCCCGGGAATTCCTCATTGGCAAGCTTCAGGGATAAGGCCCTAACCTTTCTCCCCGCGAGGGATCATCACTAATTGCGGACAAGTAGGCGAGGTGCACACTACCCCCCAGCGAGTAGCACAAGAGGAACGGGTACACATGTAGGTGTGACCTCAGGACGCCCTGCTGAGCAGTCCAGGTCACACCACAGAGGGCAAAGGCAAGGCCTTGGCCCCTGATGGACCAAGTTTCAGTTTAGTCGTGTGGGAGTGGGGCTCGCAATCTCGTCGCGTCTTGCTATGTCTGGTCCATGCAGCTAAAATGTGCCCTATGCAAACAAGGGCAGGGCACAGGTCACCTCAGTCCAGACCTATTCACCCTCGTTTTTGCCAGGGCAGCAGGCGGGTTGTGGTAGTTGTCATCTAACAAGTGGACTGCGATGCAAAAGTTTGGTAAACACTGCATTAGAGGACTAATGACGAGGAGGTATTATAGACCATTTGGCATTCCCAACATCCAGACAATGGGCCAGAACCAGAGACTGGAAGGGGCATCTTCTGCGACCTGTGTCCCAAATACGTTGATTGTCATCGCTGGGGTAGATGTACCATGTAGGGCATGGTTACTCTTAAATTGTCCCAAAATCTGGGGGGTCAAACTGGGTTGGAGCTGTAAGCCTACAGGCCTTAGGAAGCATTCAGCGTCCCGGCAATCCAAGTAGGGCAGTTAGCGATACATAGCATCAGCAACTGGGTAACATCCACCGGTTATTCAGCGACTTCATGCCCCGGGGGCACGCGCGCTTCACAATAACACAGATCTTCAACCAGAAGGGTGCCAAGTAGCAAAAACCAGAAATAGGTTTAATATATGTGTGTCTCTGGCCTTACGGCTGTGTGGGGCCAGTCTCATTTAGAGGTACGCCCAGGTGAAATTGGGCACTTAAGGTTCGCATGACCAATGCGGTTTGTGGCATCTCTCAGCGGACCCACTGAAGGTGTACTGCAGCCAAAATGAAACTGGGAATCTGGGATTCCGACACTTGCGGGTTTAAGCATCCAGGGTCGGAGATGGTTAGCAGGTACTGGCATCTGGGATCCGACGGCAGTTAAGCAGGCGGGGTGCGCTGCGTAGGCGTCAGTACACGAAAGGGTGAGGCGTCGCCAATAGTGGGCACAATACATATATTGTTTCAAACCAGATCTGACGCCAATAAGTGTTCACCAGGGTTTAGCAATGAAAGGGGCTTGTGCAAATTGTCTTTTCAACGGGCGAAGTAAGTGCACCCCGTACCTAGGAAGGTGACATGTTGCTGCAGTTAAGCTCGAATGCTGCGCCCGGTTAGCTATACTAGCAACGCTGGGTGGGGACGCTGTCAGCCAACATAGGTGCTCCTGTCCCGATAACAGGGTGTCAAGCACAAAAGGCGACTAGGTTAAAGAACTTTTGGCATGTCCAGGATTCAAAAAATTACATTTAATGGGGCAGGACATTTTCCGCTGCACAGGGTGGGCAGCGTGAACCCCCCTCCTACCGGGGAACAATGGGGCGAAGGTAGGACTTAGTCAATACGGAAAGTTAGGAACCAGATTGCAGACAGGGCACAACTGTATTGAAGCTGACAGGTTAACTAGCCGGTATGCCTAGGGGTTTTCACCTCAGAGGGAGCTGAGCAGGCGAAATTCCCATAAGGAATAAGGGATGCAGGGCAGGGGTACACCCTTGCTCAGTGGCTGGCCCAAGGGGGGTCACCCCCATCCAAAAATTTCAGTGATACACCTAGGGGGCAACGACCTCATTGCCATGGGGAGGAGGTCGCTCGTACAAGCCATGAAAGCTGACTTAGGGGAGATCAGCAAACACATGGGTCAATGTGAGCTCTGGTGGTCTGAGATTAATCAGAGCGGGTCGTTGAACATCCCTGAAAGAGTGAACAGTTCATGGCGTAAGTTCGCAGACCAGAGGGGTCTGGGTTACATCAGACACAAGCTGATTTAGGCTGAAGTCAAGGGCTATTGTGATAGAGATGAGGGTCATCTATCACCAGTAGGGAGTGATCTCTTCCCTTAGATTCGCAGGAGGCCTGGTATGAGCGGTCGCATGTTGAAATGCGCTGTTTGGTGAGTTCAGCAACTGCATGGGTCAATGTGAAGCTCTGTTGGGCGGAGATGATCCCCGCAGAGGTGGCACAGAGCTAAGTCTGACGAGGCCGTTGAACATCCCTGTAGAGGCATCTGTTTATGGCGTAAGCTCGCAGACCAGAGGGGTCTGGGCCCCATCAGACACGAGCTGATGCAGGCTAATGTTAAAGGCTACTTTGCTAAAGATGGGGTCCATTGTCACCATTGCCATCCAGGCGTACGTCTAGGTCAGGTTGACTAACTTGGGGTGCAATTGTAACAGGTGGGCATGGATACTTTCCACTGGACATGCACGAAGCCTTAGAAAGCAGGTTGCAGGTCGGAAATTAGCTGTCTTGGTGGGGGGCTCTCGCGGCGACGGGAGCCGCCTCCAGAGCTGTGGCGGAGTTACAGGGTGATCTGGAAGCAGACGGGTACAGTAAGGGTACCTCTGCGGCAGACCGGTACAGTAAGGGTACCTCTGCGTGGCACAGTAGGGGTGCCAGAGCCAAAGACCGGGAGCCTCAGGGCAGGTTCCTGGAAAACCGCGACGGCGCCCCGTTAGTCCTTCGGGCGGTTGGGGGCCTGACCAACCGGGGGTTTGCCCTGCTACGCTCCGCCCTGAAAAGGGCGTGAGTAGAACAGACCAACGTGTCACGTGATCCGGAAGAGGATCGACAAAGGCAGCACTGACGGGGTGCCCCACAGTGCTGGCTCACCAGGCGGGCGGGGGCAGCATAGGTTGGCACAGCTGCCCCGCCCTTGGATCGCCCGTAAGATAACCCACATATTGCATACTCCTGTATGGAATAAACCTGCAGCAATATTTTCCCACTACAAAGTTGTCTTGTGTATTTATTCATTGCATGCTCAGACAGGGGGTGGGAGAGGTTGCCAATAATGGCACTAGGCCCCCGGGATTATCTGCCATGCAGGACAGCTATGCCAGTCTCACCCGAGCCACTAGGGACTGGAGCGTGTGAGTAGGGTGCGTTCAGAGAAGGGAAGGGGCCATGACGTTTGTATGCAAGGTCTGGTCAACTACAACACCAGGGGTGCAAAGCAGACCCCTGTAGCATGTGCGGAACAGGGGGCCGCATTCTTCAGTGAAGCCCCTTGCAGCCCAAGACCTAGGATATCTGTGCGATATTGGTGCCTTAGTGGCCCCTCACTATACTCTGCGAGGGGGGGGAAGGGGGAGGGGCATCATTTTGTGTTATGCCACAGTACGGTCCCTGAACCCTCCTCCAAACATTTGCACATACATTTCCAAAGAGCATCGCATCGTTTCACGTACATGCATCTCTTCTTGTACACGTGGCACTGCCAGGGGTCCTGAGACCCCAAAGGTCTCTCCAGCCAGACCTAAACCTCCCAGGCATGAGAAGCCGAGAGCAGTCACCAGCCATCTCCGGCCGCCATCTTGCTGTTCTGTTGACTCGTAGGGTGCTGCTTTTTAACATCCGAAGCCTGACATTGATGGGTCTGGGAAGGAATGCATTAACATTCTGCTGTCCAGCTCTTGTCTGTACATCTATCTATATTTAGTTTGGAATGCAGCAACAGCCATCTCGTTAAATGCTGAGGAACATGCTAATGGCTTTTGATTGCAAAGGCCTGCCCTGCTTTTAGCGTGAGATTGTTTCACCAAAGTGCTTCATGTTTTAATATTTCCCATTTGGAAATGTTTTTATTTACAGTAATTTTTCCTTGAGCTTTATTTTTAAAGTTTACTAACTGGTTATGTTACCTGTGGAAACATTGTGAGAATGTCTAAAAAACACGACCCCCCAAAAATACTGGATATGATTATTAGTTAGACATCATCCTATACCTTCTGGGGTTCCGTGCAATATTGGGACAGAGGGACTAGAAAAGTCTGGAAAGCAAAAAGTTAACAAAGTGAATTTATTTGTAATGCAATTGGGGGTCAGTCACATAACATTTTCAGTAAGGTGCCCACACAGTTGAATTACCGTCTGTAAAAAAACATACATTTTGATTCACAGACTTAGCTTTTACAGATAGTTCCAACCAGCCGCGGCCCATGCAGGTATGATCGGTGAGGCGGTGGGGCCGGGTTGGGGGGGAGGGGATTCGGCAGACAACCACGAGGGAAAATGAAATAAATAATTCATTTTTTTCTCGTCATCTGTCAAAATACCCGGCCCCACTACTCTTACCTGCACAGGGTGCGGCTGGTTTCAACCTTAAAATTGACTCACCAACGAGGAAGCAGCAACTTCATAGATGTGTGGATATTCACCATCCTTCTCAGTGGCTTCGGACATCCTAGTTACACACTTACCCATATGGCCACCAGAGACTGGGCTGGAGAAAGTGTGTAAACCAGGGGCCAGATTTAACATTATTTAATGGAGCGCAAGGCAGCAAGACAACTTGCTGCGCTGTATCAAATGGAGAGAGCAAGAATGTGCCATGTTAAATAACATATGCCGCATTCCAGCTCTGTTTCAGCGCTGGTGACTGTGTGTAGCCTTGAGCCAATGCAGGCGGCCTTGCGTCATGGTGATACCTTTCTGCACAGAAAAAGCCCTTAGAAGTGTTTTCCTCTTTCTAATTGCAGCACACTTAGAAAGAGGAAAAGACGAGGAGAAATAAAAATATTTCTCCTTATTGCAGCTCTTTTGGGAAGATGTACAATTTTGACTCATTTCCAAGTTTCCTGTCTTGGTAAATCCGGGAATGTAACACAATCCATGGGTGGATGCGTGGGAACGCCCACTCTCCAGTCATGTAATGCCTTCCCGTTGCAGAGTATTGCAAGGCAGTGACTTGCGTTGACTTTTATTACTCCAGATTTACAGAGCCACGCAAGGTGGCCGTGCAACACTCTGCGTGATTCAAGTGCAACGCAACCCTTTGATAAATCTGGTCCATAATGTCTAACACTTCCTTTTGGTCATTAATATTATAGACAAACATTTCCTGGTGGAAAAAGATGAAAACTTTCTATGTGCTATTTCTCATTTGCCTTCGACTAACTCCTAAAGACTTTCTGTGAAGCAAACACTCCTGAGCAGAAAACCATGAGGAGGAGCAGCACACATGGAAATCGGTGATTTAGGCTTATTATCACTTGTGAATCACTTGAAAAGCAGAAATGTGTGCAAAAAAGAAAAGCCCAAATGTTTAGATTTCAGATTTTCACGGTTTCTTTGTGAATCAGACCTTCATGGAGGTGCACACACATGGGGTAAATTGCCCGATTACGCAGGATTATCCCAAGTCAAGGGATGCCAGGAAGGTATGTTGTCTGCTAGGATATACACCTTGTGCTCAGGACCACCCATGTGTTTCTTGGCATTTCACGGCTTTTGGAGTTACCCAGCCAGTGGCCAAGGGCTCTTCCTTAAACAGTAGGCACCTGGACACCTAGCTTGCCACTTGCCAGTAGCCTTCAGTTCTTGCTTGTTCCAGTTGCCACCTTTTGACCAAGCAACACTGCCGCTGCCTGGTTTTCCTGCCTGAGATTTTCCTGCTCACCGTTCTTCCCATCAACAGAAGTCCCACCCACCCCAGGACCTACTCAGTGCAGGTCACAGCGTGCCCGTGCAGCAGGTGTGCCGCTGGCATGCCTAAGGGGTTCACCAAAGGCAAGCCCGTCTGCACCCATCAGTGCCTGGACAATGACCAGCACCAGCAACCCTGGCCCCACGAACATCCAACGCAAAACCACAACCACAGCTGCCACCAGAGCCAACAAATGCCTCCGCTACTACTCCAGAAGGTATCCCAAAAGGCACGTGACTTACACACCTGCCTTTTGGGATACCTTCTGGATTGAGCTGTGACACATGGGATGATTTACAGCATCTGTTCACACGCAACACATGGTTTCGTTTTCACATGATAATTAAAAAATATGTTTAAGGGTAGGTGTGGATTCTCAAATCTCTCGTTCCACTACTACTCCGCCATCCTTCGTGGCCTCAACAACACACACTGTCAAACACGCTGCTTCTGCGAATCCCCCAGCACCATGGGAGGACCTTTTTTCTGCACCCATTGGTATTTCACCAGACGCCGACACCCCTTCCTCCAGGTAACCGACAAACGCCACCACCCCGCATCAACTCTCCACCATGTTCCTCAATGTTCCATCCCTCAGGAAACACTCCACTGAAATCTGGTACCTCCTCAAACGCAACACACCTGACCTTCTCTTCCTGCATGAAACTTGGCTCAACTCAGCCTTCAACCCAGACATCACCGCAGCCATCCTGCCTGCCTACAAAATCATACACCAGGACTGAACCCACAAACCAGGCGGAGGACTCGCGATCATCTAAAGCAACATGATTGACTGCACCTCCATGGACTCGGACACCAACCTCATGGAACACCTCCACTTCAAAATACGAATGGACTACAACATCTCCCTTGAGGGAACTCTCGCTTACCATCCCCCAGTCCCTCAGCGGAATTCTACAACTGTATAGCAGACTTCATTGCTCCCCTCTCCATCAGATCAAGCAACTACATCCTCCTCATGGACCTCAATTTCTACCTGTAAGACACCACTGACCCTACCTCCATGGCCCTCCTCGACAACCTCAGCAACCTCAGACTCATCTAGCTCATTCAAGGATCACCCCACACAGCAGACCACACCCTCAACCCTATTTTCTCCACCAACAGGATCACCACTGCCTACACGAACCCACTCAAATGCTCTGACCACTGCATCATGCACTTCAAGATTCTCGCCCATCAAGCCACCCTACCAGAAAAACCCAAAGCACAATCAAGACACTGGGGTAAAATATCTGAAGAAAACTGGACCAAGACCCTAGAGGATCCCCCACCCAACCACATCCGGAACCTCGATGTCAACACCACACTCTTCAATAAATGGCTCGCCAATTGCGCCAACCATACCTCTCCCACCAGAAACAAGACCTACAAAAACAGCAAACAAGGCAGCTGGTACACAAACGACCTCAGGCAGTCCAAGCACCACTGCAAACAACTTGAGAGAAAACGGGGAATTGGCAAAAACACCACCGCAAGATCCATATACAAAGCCGCCCTCATCCTCTACCACCAACAACTACGAGATGCAAAGAAAAAGGCCATAACTATCAGACTCAAAGCAAGCTCCAAGAACGCCAAAGAACTCTTCACCATCGCCAAGGCGTTCTCAAATCCCACAGTTGCCAACAATTACATCATTCCATCTCAATCACTCTGCAAGATTGCCAAAATCTACAACACATTTGACCCACAGCATATTGACATGAACGCCCGCGACTAGCCAGACACCTCTTTCATTGCCAACCAGCAGATACGCAACTGGATGCCCCTCTCGAATTAAGAAACCATTGCCCTGATAAATACCATCAGCTCAGGAGCCCGCTCAGTCCCATGCCCCACTTCATAAATGACCTTGGAAGAACTATCATCTCCCTCGTGCTCACGGCTAGCATCAACACCTCCATAACCACTGCCACTTTCCCGTTTTGCTGGAAAAAGGCTGAAGTCAACACCCTATTGAAGAAAAAAACAGTGAACCCCAACACCCTCAGCAACTAGAGACCCATCTTGCTCCTGCCTTTTCCAGCTGAAGCCATTGAGAAAGTCATCAATTCCCAACTCGCACACCACATAGAACTCCATCAACTCCTAGAGAGCTCTCAATCAGGCTTTCACATCAACCAAAGCACAAAGACAGCCCTCATTGTGCCACCAATGACATCAGAAGTATCCTTGGCCGAGGAGAAACAGCTGCACTCATCCTTCTTGACTTCGGCAGCTTTACATACGGTCTCCCACAAATCACTCATCTGAAAGCTTCAGCACTTAGGTATCTGTGAACCCGCCCTCAAATGGAGATCCTCCTTCCCCAGGGACAGTTAGACTCCCCCCTACACCTCAGAACCCAAGAAATTCATCTGTGGAATCCCTCAAGGATCACAGCTCAGTCCAACACTCTTCAATGTCTACATGAAGAACAACTGCCTCCAGCTTAACACAGACAAAACCAAAGTCCTAATCTTCAGCAACAACCACTCCCCTGGACAGCTTTTGGTGGTCCTCCAAACTGGGCCCCCACTTGCCCCGGCAGCCCATGCCAAGAAACCCAGGATCATGCTGGACACCAACTTCTCCAGGAGTAGAAAGATCAACGCTGTCTCCTCTTCATTCTCCCACATCTTGCAATGCTACGCAAGATTTTCATGTGGATCCCACTAAGCATCAGATGAACAGTCACCCAGGATCTTATCACAAGTAGACTTGATTAAGGAAATGCCCTCAATGTTGGAATCTCAGCCCAGGTCCTATGCCAATTCCAAACCACCTAAAATGCCCCTGCTAGACTCACCCTGAACATCCAGCAAAATAGCCTCATCTCTCCACACCGCAGCAATCTCCACTGGCTCCCAGCCCAGGAAAGATGTAACTTCAAGCTACTCACAGATGTCTACAAAGCCATCCACAACACTGGTCCAGCTTACCTCAACCGCCGCCTGAACTTCTACCAAGCCACCAGACACATTCGATCCATATCCTAGGAAAGAGCACACCTCCCTCGCATCAAGAAGACCAGAGGACGCTCCTTATCATACCTCTCAGCCAAGAACTGGAACAACCTCCCAAAGCACTTCAGAACCTCCCCTTCCCTGAAGACATGGCTCTTGCAGACAAAAGAGGCATGATCTGCTACACCTCCCTCAAGCTTGCCGTACTCAGTGCCTGGATACCCTCAAAGGTGATTAGTGCCTGGATACCCTCACAGGTGATTAGTGCCTGGATACCCTCGCAGGTGATGTCTTTGTTGATCAGCCGAGAGTAGGCTCTTCTGTTAGAAAAACCTGAGGGTCCTCTTCACTTCTTTGAAATTTGTCTGCTATTGGAACTGCTCTGCAAAATGCAGCCTACACTTCACCAGAGTAACCTACTGCATCCGTTTCCTATGCACAAAGGTCTATTTGCTATCACAATTTCTTAAAAAGTAATATTCTGTCTTTAGTGTAGCTGATCAAGCTGCTATCTAGCAAAGCATTTTTTTAAATTTGGCAGTTAGATAACATTTCAATGGAAGCATGCATGTTCCTTTTTTAATTTTTTTATTAATTTTATTTATTCTGGTCAGCATAAAGAAATTACATAGATACACAGTAGTAATAGTCCATCACAACATACATCTTCAAAGTACAGATATCCTACATTCCTTGACATGTATGGACAGGAATTAAGTAACATTGCCGTATAGATGTTAGAAGCCCAGATCTAGTGCATGTCCCCCTGCATACCATTCGGTGCGCCCTCTGTCCCCATGTCCACACTGCAATCTCCATCCCTGCAGTCTCGTTGTCACATTTATTCTCAAGAGACCCTACTGCTCGGCTTTCTAGCAGTATGCTATGTAGATTTTCAGACAGTGATTTGTGTAGAGATAAGATATTGTACAAAGGGTTCCCAGAAATCCTTTGGTCTGGAGGCCTGAGGTATCTCCTCTGCGTATGTCTCCAATGTCTCTTTACAATATGTCATGTCTGTGATCCAGTCCTCAAATCGTGGTGGGCGTTTACTACCCCATCGCAGCGCAATGCGGCGCTTGGCCAACAATAATGCCACCGCTAGAAACTTTCGCCTTCTAGCCAGTTTTATTTTGTGTACTCCCAACAGGCATACTAGTGGATTATGAGGTATTCTTTCTGCTAACATAAGTGTAAGAGCGCCAGTTACGTCATGCCAGTATGGTTGGAGCTGTGGACATGACCATGCCACGTGTAAAAAATCTGCTCCCGGAGCACCACACCTGTGGCATTTGTCCTCTGTTCGCACTCCACATTTATACAGTTTTGCTGGCGTATAATATACTTGATGTAGGAATTTAAAGTGGATTATGCGCAAATTGCAGTTTGGAGTGAGTAGCTTCAGCAGCGCGCAGCTGTAATCCCAGTCCTCCGTGGCGATAGAGCTTCCTACAGTCTCCTCCCACCTTTGAATTGACCTAAATGGGGGTTGCCACTGTTCTCCCTGGGTTGCAGCATATAACCGCGTTACTAAGTACTGACGCGTTGGAGCTGTCGCTAGGATTTGTAACGCGTTAAGCAAATTTGGTTCGTCTGGAAAAGAGGAATATAATTCCCTAACTGCCATGCGCAGTCGCAGGTATGCAAACACCTTTAAGGGAGTGCGATGTATGCTGAGCGCCGGGGCGTCCTGTGCTAGAAATTGGCCATGTGGGAACATAGTGCCCATGGTGCATAGTCCCATTTCCCCAAGCAGAGATAACATATTCTTCTCTTGAGTCACGGTTATTTGTGGATGATGAGAGATGGGCAACGCCGGGGCATATATCGGGAGTTTCTGTGCCCTCTTCGCCAACGTGTGCCATGCCTGCGATGTGCAGTGTACTGGGTGTATTACCTCTTTCTGGACGCTCCTCCTTGGGTCAGACAGGAAAGCAATCAGGGGTGTCGGTTTCACACTGTCATGCTCCACTGCTATGTGTGGTATATGATCATGTGGATGTAGCCAGTAGTGAGCGTGCTGTGCCTGCGCGCAGTAAAAGTATAGTTGAAGATCTGGTGCTCCAAAGCCTCCCTAATGGTTTGGCCTGCTCAGAACTTTCAAGCCCACTCTCGCCTGCTTCCCCGCCCAAGTCAGCCTCAGCATGGCTGTACGCAGTTGTGCAAACACTATTTGTGTGAGCCAAATCGGTATATTCATAAATAAATACAGAAACCTTGGCAGTACCACCATCTTCTGTATTGCAATCCTGTCCACCAAGGAGAGTGGTAATTTGATCCATCGGTTTGTCTGGTCTTCCAGTTTCGCCAGCGCTCTACCGTAATTCTCCCTAATTACCACCTCTGGGTTGCGGTGTATCCATATGCCAAGATATTTTACCAGCTCTGTTTGCCATTGCAATGGGTAGTCTAGAATTGGCCACAGCGTAGCTGGCGTAAGCGGTATTATCACGGACTTGTCCCAATTAATACTGAGACCTGAGTATTGTTCAAACCTGATATATTCTCTTATTAGTGGGTTTAAATTGCGATCTGGGTAGCGGGCATAAATAACCATATCGCCAGCATATAGCGATAAGCAATCGGCCGCAGCTGAAATTGTAGGGCGGATTCTGCGTGCCTTTGCCAAATTTTACATGCTAAGGGTTCTAGCGCTATCGTAAAAAGAAGCGTCGATAGCGGGCAGCCCTGTCTCGTTCCCCGGCTTATCCTAATCTGATCCGACGTGCAGCCATTAACTCTGATGCGCGCGCTGGGCTCTGCATATAGTAATGCTATCCAGCGTAGGAATGGTTCAGGAAACCCCATCCTACACAATACCATGAACATGAAGGGCCATTCCACTGAATCAAACGGCTTTGCCCCGTACAACAAGGCCGCTGCAGCTGGCAGATCCGGATTCAAGTGGTGAAACATTGCAAATATGGTCCTTATATTTTGCGTGGTGGATCGTGACGGAATAAAGCCGGCTTGGTCTGGCAGTATGAGGTTGCGTAATAGAGGCTGTATTCGTGATGCGATTATTTTAGCTAATATTTTGGCATCGATGTTTATTAAAGATAGCGGACGGTACGATTCACACTTCACGGGGTCTTTGTCCGGCTTGGGGAGAGTAATCAGGAGCGCCTCACTTAACAAGGCTGGCAACATGCGTCCTCGTATGCTTCCTCATCCATCTCCGCCAGATGTGGGAGCAGTAAATCTCTAAATTCTTTATAAAACTCCCCAGGGAGTCCATCCAGACCTGAAGCTTTATTATTTGGGAGGGAATTAATCGCTTCCCGTATCTCATCTTCAGTAATGTGGTGGCAGAAATACTTGCGGTGCTCATTCGACAACCATGCCAAAGCAATATCATCTAAGTATTGGCCTATCTCGGGCGGTGTAGCGTTCGATTGCACGGAGTATAAGCGAGTGTAGAACTCTGAGAAGCAATCTAGAATGGAAGGGGTGTCAAATGTGGGTTGGTCATGCGTGTTCATGATCTGTGTTATGTAGTTTGTCGCGTGCGCAGGACGGATTCTGTGTGAGAGTGTTCGCCCCGGTCTGCCTCCCTCCCCATATTTGCGTGCAATATGCTTCCTCGAAATATATTTTATGTCATCATTTGCAAAATCATGATAGGTGTCTATTTTCAACCTTACTTCTGCCAGTAACCTAGGATCCTGCGTGGCCTCGTATTCTACCTCCAGTTGCCGAATCTCTGTTTCCACCTTTGCCAATTGCTGCTGGATGTCTTTTAGGATACCTGCATGTTTACCAATACAGTGGCCCCTAATAGTCACCTTAAAGGCCTCCCACAGTGTCTTTGCACTACTAACGGATCCTGCATTGTGTTCAAAGTACTCTACTATTGCCTGGCGCAGTTCGGGTCAAAATACCTGGTCTCTGAGTGCGCCCTGCGGTAGACGCCATGTAAACTGTCGTGGGGTGTGTGTAGGGATGTCCAGCGACAGCTTAACAGGTGCGTGATCTGACAATGTTTTGGGCATGTGTTCTACAGAAGTTGTCCATGTACAAATATCCTGTGTGGCCAGCCAATAGTCTATTCTAGACCACGTGTTATGAGCAGTGGATGTGCATGTTTCCTCTTTCCGACCTGGGTGTCTGAGGCGCCATACATCTAGCAAGGCACACTCGTCCATTCCGTCTCTTAGCGCCCTGTCCGCTTGTTTCCCATACCGTTCGTTACCGGTAGATCTATCCATGCAGGTGTTAAAATCCCCACCCCACAGGAACGCTGCAGAGGGCAGGGTGCGCAGCTTGGCCAATATCTGCACGAAAAAGGACGGGTCATCAATATTGGGACCATATGTTGTGACAATAGTTAAGGCAGTGCCCCCAAAATTTCCATGAACCATCACATACCGCCCTTGGTCGTCTTTGTGGAGCTAATGAGTTGGAAGAGGGTGCCTCGTCTGATAAGAAGCATTACTCCCCTGGCGTATGTGGAGTATGACGATGCCATACGATAGGAAGCCCACCGCGTGCCAATTCTGCCCTCAGTGAAATCTGTGAGATGTGTTTCCTGGAGACAGGCAACATCCACTTTATGGCGGTCTAAGTATGCGAGGACCTTACGTATTTTCTGCGGATTATGTAGGCCACGTACATTCCATGTCATGAATGTCAGAGATCGTGTGTGTCTGCCTCTGTTATCTGTACCCATAGTAACTTTTTTGCTGAAAATGAGAGTATCTTGCGTGTGCGTTTTTAACATGGCAGTTGTTATCTGCTATTCTAATGCTAACCAGGCTTTTTTGTATAACACCCAATTCCCCCTCCTCCCACTTCGCCATTCCCATTACGGCGAAGACAAACCCAATGAAAGTGTAACTTACCCAACTCCCCCCCGGCCGTTCCCCAAACAATAAATTAACTGGATGTGGTATACACAGGGTGGCGGGAGCTGCCAGTCCGATTCCCTGTGAAAGAAATCACATGGGTGGTCGCTATAAAGGCACGTAGTTCATTGCTCACCTCAGCCAGCAGGGCTGCTGCTGTGTATCAAAATTGTCTATGCACAGTAATAGTCCTCCAATCTTTTAGCATAATATGCATGTGCAGACATATAACTTTCCAACAATGCTATATTATCTGAGTTACTGAGTTCTCGGGTTCACTTATCTGTGTTTTACGTGTGGGTCAACATGGCCTGTCCCATTCAAGTTCGTAAGCGTTGAGGCACAGTCTCTGCATAGTTGTGTGGTAACGGGCAGTGTTACCCTCTTCATATCATCACTAGTAGCCGGTTGCATAGTTCAGCCGCTAATGCTCGTACCTGGTATCATCCGGTGTCAGATTGCGCACCGCTCGCTGTAGTTCAAAAGTGCAGTTCCGTGGCTAGCACCTGATCTGCTATTGATGGCCCTTCATTCTCTGTCAGATGTAGAGGCCTGTTCTTCCGTCCCACGTCTCGGCGATCTCCTGCGTGTGCCTTGGAGTCCCTTCTGTTGCAGGAACTTGAGCACTTCTTTCGTATCATTATAGATTGTGTTCTTCCCGCCATCCGTCACCTGCAGCCTGGCCGGGTATAGCATTGCATTGGGGATATTCTGATCTCGAAGTTTCTTCTTGACAGGCACAAATTTCTTTCTTGCCTCCTGGACCAGTGGTGTAAAATCAGGGTAAATAGATATGTCCATCCCCTCGTGCGTTAAGCTGCCCAGGTCTCGCGCCCTGCGGAGGACCGCATCTCGATCTCTGTAATTTAACAGCTTAGCTATTATTGGCCTTGGTCTGGCCCCGGGCGGCGGAGCTGGAGCCAAAGATCTATGTGCCCTTTCTATGATAAAGACATCGGAGAAGGACTCACGTCCCAGAATAGAGATGAGCAGTTGTTCAACATAGCGCTCCATTGGCCCCGTGTTGGTTGTCTCTGCTATTCCCATGAGGCATATGTTGTTACGGCGGGAGCGCGCCTCGATGTCCTCAGCCTTCGCCATCAATGTAGTTAAGCTTTTTTCCATCCTCCCTTGCCTCGTTTCCAGTTGCTGGTGGGCATCTTCCGCTTCAGAGATACGGCGCTCCGCCATGTCGATTCGTTCTGTGTGCTTATCTAGGCGCTCTGACATGCGGACCACTCTGTAAGTTAGAGAGTCTATTTTCCCATCAATGCTAGAGAGTGCAGTTTGTATGGACGAGAACATGGCCTGCACATCGCTGGTTGCCACTCCGCTCGCGCCCCCCTCTGCCTGTTGCATAGGCTGCTGATTGTCCGGCCCATTCTCAGCCGATTTTTTCGATTGTTCAAAATTGAGTTTGGGCTGATTTCTGTCTGGTTTGCCCATGATGCCCAGTGCCGTTCTCCTAGCGCGCTCCGTTTTTCACTTGTGCTGTACAGTTACAAAGGGGCTTGAATAATTGTCTGCCCTTGGTGGTAAAATTAGCTATTTCCGGTCAGGCAGTGTGGGATGCGACTGGGCAGCCACCAGTTGTCCAGGGGGCCGCGGCCCCAGCCTCCAAGCATACAGCTATTTCCGATCAGGCGATGTGGGATGCAATCGGGCAGCTACCGGTTGCCTAGGGGGCCGCAGTTCTTGTGCTCCAGGCTCCCCGCTATCAGGGACGTTGCGCTATACAGTAATGGCGGTGGAGTTGGTTCCCGGACCTTTCGCACTGAGCTCCATGCGCAGCTATCGCTCAGGCGCTCACCTTCATATATGTCCCCGCAAGGTCTCAGCTCCATATCTTGTTTACTGCAGTAGCCAGCCCCGTCAGCCAGGCCAACCGCAGCTCCAGGTAGTGTCGAGCTAGGTTGGAGCGGTCAGGAGCCTACTTGTGCCCTCCGATGTGCAGGCCCCACGGTCTCCCGCCTCCACGCTGGCAGCAGCTTACTCGGATGTGTCCTTTGCTCCGCAATTGAGCCCCGGGCGTCGCCTCGCCCTTGTGCCAGTAACACAATACAGTGGATGCTGCGTTTTCCTCGCAGGCGGCTTCACGATGGCCTTGCTTTTCACACCGGTCTCTCCGCGTCCCGAATCAGTCGTCTCGCCATCCCGGGGTACTCCCGGTGTCCTCCCCCACCGCAGCCGGCGGCCATCGCGCAGTTACTCTCTCACCACGCAGGGAGCGAGAGCCTCCGATGCCAAGCGCCAGAGCAGTGTGCCCCCCGGCGGTCTCTGCTGCAGTCCGCTTCCCCCCGCAGGCGGTTGATTTTAATGCTCACAAATTTTCCCCGGGGGACCAGACCCACCGGCTAGGCAGGGCAGCCTCGCGCGCTTCACGTCCCGGCCAGTCTCTACGCGAGCCCGCTGCTTCTCGTCTCGGCCTCACAGCGTAGGCCCCAACTTCGTAGCGTTGCCAAAGCACTCTTGCAGCAGCGTTAGTGTCGAGAAAGGGGTCCACAGATAGCCCCGATCTTCCAAGGTGCATACGTCAAGGATGTAGTGCCCTACATGCACTAGGATTGCAGGATACTTTCAGGATAGTAGAGCGACCGAAGGAGCTCGCTCAGGCAGCGGCCATCTTCCGTTGTGGCTAGCTCCGCCCCCAAGCATGTTCCAACTTTAAAGAAATGTTATGAATTAATGAAGGAAGTCAAGCTTTTGTCCCTAGGACCAATTTGCAATCACAAAAATTAGCCAAAACTCATCGCTCACCAGCGTTAACACTTTGTATACAAGGACACATGTATAAAAATATACTGAACAGTACGAGAGCTGTGAGTGCATCCACACATGGCTTCTCATTCAACGCTGAAACAAAATTCGGCTAACACTACTCAGACATTATCAAACAATCCAAAAAACAATTACCTACAAATGTGTAATTGAAAGAAACTATGGCCCTCATTACAAGTAAGGTAACTGTAGTTTCTGGCCCCATCGGAATTATGAGGTCTGCAGGAGCACCTCCAATCCGTTTGCTATCAACCGGAGCTTTCAGCCAAAATATCAAAGAAAACATCTCGCCATAATGAGGAATTACAGGGAAAACAGAATCCAGGATTACTCATTTGCTAAATATTTCCTCATTTCTCAGTGTACCCTCGCGAATTAACCAAAGGACGGTGGCCTGCTGTCCAGTGGGGGACTCAGGCCCAACATTAGCAAAAGGTCCAAGCTGATTCCCACCCCATTATTAATGCAGTGGGAGGTTTTCAGATTTATGTGATGGGTCCTTTTCCTGAACAAGATGCCTTGTACAGTCCTCAAACCACACAACAAGAGGCTGGTGTTGGTTCACTACAAAACTGGGCTGCAAGAATCCTCTTTCATACATGAGGACCCTGGTGGTTTCACCTCTACAGAGGTCTGTTGATGAGGCACACTCTGTCTTTTTGTTCCAACGCTGTATAAATCAGGCACACAATCAGCGCAGCATCAATCTAATGAAAGAAAAGGCTTACTGTACTTGTTGGCTCACACTGCGCAGGATCCATAAAGTATCTTGTTGAACAGCACGCTTGTCTGGGGGCTGCCCGATGTAATGGGCACCGGTGGGGCTGTACAGCGTGCCATAGTTGTACCTGTATCACTTGTTTCTTTAGTTGCATAATGTCTTTAAGATGAAATTCTTGTGTGTCCTCTTGTGCCTGTCTTTTGTAGGATTTCCTCCCTGTTTTAGTTTCATCCAGAAACATTGTAGAAGCCATGTTGATGTGTTTCACGTCCACTTGTACCACTGTAGAGCGTGGAGACGTCCTCAACTCGTCGCCAAAGTAAATGTAGTGATGACTGACACGCTGATAGATGTAAACCAAGTAGGTTTATTCACAGGTAGGTTACAGGTAGGATAAACTCCATCAGCAGATGTATAAGTCCATATCATAAGCCCCACCGGGAGCAGCCTGCTAGCTGCTCAGCCCCATCCATCCAACTGTCACTCCTCATCCAGTCACCCACACATTCCACTCATAGCCCACACACCAAACATTCCATTCAGAACACTCACACAGGCTGAGCAGCTAGGGACAGGGAAACATGGGAGAGGCAATACATAACATCAGGATACTACATACTGATGTACTGGGTTACTTTCAATGTGATAATCATGAACACTGTGGCCGTTATGACCACTGTGTCCAGGTCGAGATTGTTGTTGTTGGGACTGGTAAGGCAAATCCGGGTAAGACGAGTGGTGATGAAGTAATACCTCAGTTACCTGGGAATTTTTTCTTTGATGGATCTCCAGAGGGCAGAAAGTTTTGGGAGTTGGTAGTTGAGGGCATTGAATTTCTTGGTTTTTATCACCCGTGATACCCAATCCCATGTGTCAGAGGTCTTTGTTTTCTTTCCATACAACCTCACTATTAGTTGTACTTATACTTGTACTTCTGTCCCCTGGTGAGGACATGTTGGCATCATTGGCTTTATCATTGTTGATTAAATTGATAGGGTTAGTAGCTTTCATAACATAACGACTCCGGTTTCCCTCCGTTGTTTTAATAGCAACCTTTAAAAAGTCCGTTATCAGTGCCCGTTTGCTGCTATTCGGGCAAGAGTTGTGCCTATTGAGGGCCGTACGGGTTGCCGTACGGGTTGCCTTCTTACTTCCGACACACTTGGCTTGTGGGGCGGCCTCTGCAGAGGTTTTTTCTGTAGTTTCCAAGATGTTCGCCATAGTAGATGATACATCTATTATTGGTCCATACTCGTGCCGTACTTCTGTTGCTTCTATTGCTTCTATACCCTCTATGTTTAGCGTGCCAGGGTTTACCGAGGACTTACCAGAAGGGTTATGCATTTGGGCTATGATATTGATCAAGTCTCCTTCCTTGACCTCGTCTTTATCCTCATCTTTTCCGTTTTTAGCTGGGGCTTGCAAGTCTTTTTTGTCACCTCCTCTTATTTTCCCTGACCGCATTTCTGGATTTTACCAAGATTATTGGAGCCCACACTCTTTCCCACGCTCTTTCCGGACTATAGCGTTTACCAGCCACTGTGTTGTTCAAACAGATCGCTAAGTCCGGGGCACTGGGCACTAAACGTTTGTGTATCTGCACGTCGGGCTGAAATTTGCTTGAAGGTGATTGTACAATTAGGGTCTTTAGATGGTTAAGTAGTTAAGTGGTTATTTTTGTTAGAATGAGGCCTTCGGGGAAAGGCACAGTTGAATTATCTCTCAAAGAGGCGTGGAGTTAGTTTTTTTCTTTCTCTTTCCAGCAGCGTAGCTATGGAGCAGCTGAAGGGCAAATTTGGGCAAGTTTGGGGGGGGGGGCAAGCAGGGAGAGCGGGAGGCACGCCGATCACCGGGTCTTAATCAGGCCGTTCACACTCGCTGCGGCTTCCCACTTACCACTTGCCACTTGATTGCTGCCACGATGGTGCCTCCTGTTGCAGGGACTCGCTCCTGGTGGTGGTCTCCCGAACGGCCCTAGGGCAATTCTGAGCCCGCTGAAGCTCGCTTTTGCTGTTGCTGTTGTTTGGGAGCACCACGACGTCCTCCGTGGGATATCCATGCACTTGGCAGTGCAGGGGGTTAACACTCGTCCTCAGCCGCGCTCCGCCTCACCTGCTTTCCATAAATTAATGGGTAGGTAAATCACCCCCGCTGTGTGTAAAATATGGGGGGGCGCCGCAAGCAAGGGGGGGTCGCAAGCTGGGAGCAGGGGGCTGAAGTCTGGAGCAGCCGGCGTCCTCCTCGCGTCTCCTCGCGTCTCCCTCACGCGCCTACTCGATCAGCGCGAAAACTCAGAACTATAATGCACTTGAAGTATGGTGGAAGGACACCCACCAAGTACGTGACCGACTACCATATCCACCCAATTATAAACAAGGCCTCCTCTCTTAGAGTACCATATCCACCCAATTATAAACAAGGCCCCCTCTCTTAGATTACCACATCCACCCAATTATAAACAAGGCCCCCTCTCTTAGAGTACCATATCCACCCAATTATAAACAAGGCCTCCTCTCTTAGAGTACCATATCCACCCAATTATAAACAAGGCCCCCTCTCTTAGATTACCACATCCACCCAATTATAAACAAGGCCCCCTCTCTAAGATTACCACATCCACCCAATTATAAACAAGGCGCCCTCTCTTAGATTACCACATCCACCCAATTATAAACAAGGCCCCCCACTCTTCAGCTGATCCCAGAATATGAGACATATTATAATGTCTGCGATATTGTGCAGGACATTCCATAGTGTTTCTTCTATTTCCACAGATGCTCTGCCTCTCAATGATGAGGATTCTAAGGAGGGGCTTCATCAAGCAGAATGAAGAATAACAAATGTCCTAAGGTGGAGGGTTTAGTGATCAAGGGGAAGAGATACTTCGAGAGAAGCTATTGAAGCCTTTTTGAATCAGGCAGAGGCCGTGATCTGACATATTTTGTTGGCTGGGAACCAATAAAGTATTTTGCTGAAGAGGGTCCAGACGAGACATGAGCCAGGATACTGAGTTTGCAATGAGTTACATTTTTTCAGGAGAGTCGCGTGAGTTCACTGACTGCAGAGGTGGTGAGACGCGGTGTCATCATTCTAAGGTCTGAGGGAGGGATGAGGGATTCCATGGGTTGACAGTATTCGACTCTGATGTCATATAAGATGGAAATGTTAGACATGATCATGATATTTAAAGAGACACTAACAGTCTCTTTCCTATGAGCAGAACAAAAGCCAGATTGCAGTAGACCACAGATGAATTTGGCCTCTAATAATTCTACAATTTGGAGGTAAAACAGGGAAAGATGAATCCATCTTATTCAGTCCTTTGAAGCGGTATGACATTTGGAAAAGGGCAGATGGTGATGCAGAATTCCTGCACCTTCACTCACTCCTGCGGACTTTGTTATGAAGAATGGGTTTGACCCGGCATAAGTGATTGAAAGATTGTGACTTTGAGTCTGACTCTGTAAACATGACAGCAAGATGTAGGTGGCAATTGAGAACTCGTGTTGGACGAGATAGTCCACGAACTGTCTGAATACGTTGTCCAGTGACAGCACAGCATCCTCCACCAGACCTCTGCACATAGCACTCCATTGCGTTCATAATTCCAGGGTACCCTTTCAAACAACCACCCACAAGCTCCTTCCTGTCATCTGTCTCTGCTATTGCTACCTAACATCCCTGTTTCAATGCAATAGCTGGTCACATAGATGCAGGGCAGCACAAGCTGCAGGTTCCATGCAAGGGCCGGCTCTGCTGGTGCAAGATGCAGAGACCAGCTGCTGGGTGACACATGGTACATTCAGACCTCTGCCCGCCTCCATTCCCCCCTTATCTGAGATGAGGTGTGGACCACAGGCCCACCAGTGCTATTCCTAGTGAAGACAAACACGGGTTAGAGTATGAGGCGACTGAGGACTTGTTGAAAGTGCCAGATCAAGTTACGCAGGCTGCATCCCTGTTGTTGCATAGCAACGCAAGAGGACCGCTATCGTCAGGGCCCTTCCTGTAGCAGCGCCATGCAGAGAAGGTCCCCGGGATTATCTGCCATGCAGGACAGCTATGCCAGTCTCACCCGAGCCGCTAGGGACTGGAGCGTGTGAGTAGGGTGCGTTCAGAGAAGGGAAGGGGCCATGACGTTTGCATGCAAGGACTGGTCAACTACAACACCAGGGGTGCAAAGCAGACCCCTGTAGCATGGGCGGAACAGGGGGCCGCACTCTTCAGTGAAACCAATGCAGCCCAAGACCTAGGATATCTGTGCGATATTGGTGTCTTAGTGGCCCCGCACTATACTCTGCAAGGGGGGTGGGAGAGGGGGGCATCATTTTGTGTTATGCCACAGTACGGTCCCTGAACCCTCCTCCAAACATTTGCACATACATTTCCAAAGAGCATCGCATCGTTTCACGTACATGCATCTCTTCTTGTACACGTGGCACTGCCAGGGGTCCTGAGACCCTAAAGGTCTCTCCAGCCAGACCTAAACCTCCCAGGCATGAGAAGCCGAGAGCAGTCACCAGCCATCTCCGGCCGCCATCTTGCTGTTCTGTTGACTCGTAGGGTGCTGCTTTTTAACATCCGAAGCCTGACATTGATGGGTCTGGGAAGGAATGCATTAACATTCTGCTGTCCAGCTCTTGTCTGTACATCTATCTATATTTAGTTTGGAATGCAGCAACAGCCATCTCGTTAAATGCTGAGGAACATGCTAATGGCTTTTGATTGCAAAGGCCTGCCCTGCTTTTAGCGTGAGATTGTTTCACCAAAGTGCTTCATGTTTTAATATTTCCCATTTGGAAATGTTTTTATTTACAGTAATTTTTCCTTGAGCTTTATTTTTAAAGTTTACTAACTGGTTATGTTACCTGTGGAAACATTGTGAGAATGTCTAAAAACACGACCCCCAAAAATACTGGATATGATTATTAGTTAGACATCATCCTATACCTTCTGGGGTTCCGTGCAATATTTGGACAGAGGGACTAGAAAAGTCTGGAAAGCAAAAAGTTAACAAAGTGAATTTATTTGTGATGCAATTGGGGGTCAGTCACATAACATTTTCAGTAAGGTGCCCACACAGTTGAATTACCGTCTGTAAAAAAACATACATTTTGATTCACAGACTTAGCTTTTACAGATAGTTCCAACCAGCCGCGGCCCATGCAGGTAAGATCGGTGAGGCGGTGGGGCCGGGTTGGGGGGAGGGGATTCGGCAGACAACCACGAGGGAAAATTAAATAAATAATTCATTTTTTTCTCGTCATCTGTCAAAATACCCGGCCCCACTACTCTTACCTGCACAGGGTGCGGCTGGTTTCAACCTTAAAATTGACTCACCAACGAGGAAGCAGCAACTTCATAGATGTGTGGATATTCACCATCCTTCTCAGTGGCTTCGGACATCCTAGTTACACACTTACCCATATGGCCACCAGAGACTGGGCTGGAGAAAGTGTGTAAACCAGGGGCCAGATTTAACATTATTTAATGGAGCGCAAGGCAGCAAGACAACTTGCTGCGCTGTATCAAATGGAGAGAGCAAGAATGTGCCATGTTAAATAACATATGCCGCATTCCAGCTCTGTTTCAGCGCTGGTGACTGTGTGTAGCCTTGAGCCAATGCAGGTGGCCTTGCGTCATGGTGATACCCTTCTGCACAGAAAAAACCCTTAGAAGTGTTTTCCTCTTTCTAATTGCAGCACACTTAGAAAGAGGAAAAGACGAGGAGAAATAAAAATATTTCTCCTTATTGCAGCTCTTTTGGGAAGATGTACAATTTTGACTCATTTCCAAGTTTCCTGTCTTGGTAAATCCGGGAATGTAACACAATCCATGGGTGGATGCGTGGGAACGCCCACTCTCCAGTCATGTAATGCCTTCCCGTTGCAGAGCATTGCAAGGCAGTGACTTGCGTTGACTTTTATTACTCCAGATTTACAGAGCCACGCAAGGTGGCCGTGCATCACTCTGCGTGATTCAAGTGCAACGCAAACCTTTGATAAATCTGGTCCATAATGTCTAACACTTCCTTTTGGTCATTAATATTATAGACAAACATTTCCTGGTGGAAAAAGATGAAAACTTTCTATGTGCTATTTCTCATTTGCCTTCGACTAAATCCTAAAGACTTTCTGTGAAGCAAACACTCCTGAGCAGAAAACCACGAGGAGGAGCAGCACACATGGAAATCGGTGATTTAGGCTTATTATCACTTGTGAATCACTTGAAAAGCAGAAATGTGTGCAAAAATGTAAAGCCCAAATGTTTAGATTTCAGATTTTCACGGTTTCTTTGTGAATCAGACCTTCATGGAGGTGCACACACATGGAGTAAATTGCCCGATTACGCAGGATTATCCCAAGTCAAGGGATGCCAGGAAGGTATGTTGTCTGCTAGGATATACACCTTGTGCTCAGGACCACCCATGTGTTTCTTGGCATTTCAGGGCTTTTGGAGTTACCCAGCCAGTGGCCAAGGGCTCTTCCTTAAACAGTAGGCACCTGGACACCTAGCCTTCAGTTCTTGCTTGTTCCAGTTGCCACCTTTTGACCAAGCAATACTGCCGCTGCCTGGTTTTCCTGCCTGAGATTTTCCTACTCACCGTTCTTCCCATCAACAGAAGTCCCACCCACCCCAGGACCTACTCAGTGCAGGTCACAGCGTGCCCGTGCAGCAGGTGTGCCGCTGGCATGCCTAAGGGGTTCACCAAAGGCAAGCCCGTCTGCACCCATCAGTGCCTGGACAATGCCCAGCACCAGCAACCCTGGCCCCACGAACATCCAACACAAAACCACAACCACAGCTGCCACCAGAGCCAACAAATGCCTCCACTACTACTCCAGAAGGTATCCCAAAAGGCACGTGACTTACACACCTGCCTTTTGGGATACCTTCTGGATTGAGCTGTGACACATGGGATGATTTACAGCATCTGTTCACACGCAACACATGGTTTCGTTTCGTTTTCACATGATAATTAAAAAATATGTTTAAGGGTAGGTGTGGATTCTCAAATCTCTCGTTCCACTACTACTCCGCAATCCTTCGTGGCCTCAACAACACACACTGTCAAACACGCTGCTTCTGCAAATCCCCCAGCACCATGGGAGGACCTTTTTTCTGCACCCATTGGTATTTCACCAGACGCCGACACCCCTTCCTCCAGGTAACCGACAAACGCCACCACCCCGCATCAACTCTCCACCATGTTCCTCAATGTTCCATCCCTCAGGAAACACTCCACTGAAATCTGGTACCTCCTCAAACGCAACAAACCTGACCTTCTCTTCCTGCGTGAAACTGGGCTCAACTCAGCCTTCAACCCAGACATCACCGCAGCCATCCTGCCTGCCTACAAAATCATACACCAGGACTGAACCCACAAACCAGGCGGAGGACTCGCGATCATCTAAAACAACATGATTGACTGCACCTCCATGGACTCGGACACCAACCTCATGGAACACCTCCACTTCAAAATACGAATGGACTACAACATCTCCCTTGAGGGAACTCTCGCTTACCATCCCCCAGTCCCTCAGCAGAATTCTACAACTGTATAGCAGACTTCATTGCTCCCCTCTCCATCAGATCAAGCAACTACATCCTCCTCATGGACCTCAATTTCTACCTGTAAGACACCACTGACCCTACCTCCATGGCCCTCCTCAACAACCTCAGCAACCTCAGACTCATCTAGCTCATTCAAGGATCACCCCACACAGCAGACCACACCCTCAACCCTATTTTCTCCACCAACAGGATCACCACTGCCTACACGAACCCACTCAAATGCTCTGACCACTGCATCATGCACTTCAAGATTCTCGCCCATCAAGCCACCCTACCAGAAAAACCCAAAGCACAATCAAGACACTGGGGTAAAATATCTGAAGAAAACTGGACCAAGACCCTAGAGGATCCCCCACCCAACCACATCCGGAACCTCGATGTCAACACCACACTCTTCAATAAATGGCTCGCCAATTGCGCCAACCATACCTCTCCCACCAGAAACAAGACCTACAAAAACAGCAAACAAGGCAGCTGGTACACGAACGACCTCAGGCAGTCCAAGCACCACTGCAAACAACTTGAGAGAAAACGGGGACTTGGCAAAAACACCACCGCAAGATCCATATACAAAGCCGCCCTCATCCTCTACCACCAACAACTACGAGATGCAAAGAAAAAGGCCATAACTATCAGACTCAAAGCAAGCTCCAAGAACGCCAAAGAACTCTTCACCATCGCCAAGGCGTTCTCAAATCCCACAGTTGCCAACAATTATATCATTCCATCTCAATCACTCTGCAAGATTGCCAAAATCTACAACACATTTGACCCACAGCATATTGACATGAACGCCCGCGACTAGCCAGACACCTCTTTCATTGCCAACCAGCAGATACGCAACTGGATGCCCCTCTCGAATTAAGAAACCATTGCCCTGATAAATACCATCAGCTCAGGAGCCCGCTCAGTCCCATGCCCCACTTCATAAACGACCTTGGAAGAACTATCATCTCCCTCGTGCTCACGGCTAGCATCAACACCTCCATAACCACTGCCACTTTCCCGTTTTGCTGGAAAAAGGCTGAAGTCAACACCCTATTGAAGAAAAAAACAGTGAACCCCAACACCCTCAGCAACTAGAGACCCATCTTGCTCCTGCCTTTTCCAGCTGAAGCCATTGAGAAAGTCATCAATTCCCAACTCGCACACCACATAGAACTCCATCAACTCCTAGAGAGCTCTCAATCAGGCTTTCACATCAACCAAAGCACAAAGACAGCCCTCATTGTGCCACCAATGACATCAGAAGTATCCTTGACCAAGGAGAAACAGCTGCACTCATCCTTCTTGACTTCTCGGCAGCTTTACATACGGTCTCCCACAAATCACCCATCTGAAAGCTTCAGCACTTCGGTATCTGTGAACCAGCCCTCAAATGGAGATCCTCCTTCCCCAGGGACAGTTAGACTCCCCCCTACACCTCAGAACCCAAGAAATTCATCTGTGGAGTCCCTCACTCTTCAATGTCTACATGAAGAACAACTGCCTCCAGCTTAACACAGACAGAACCAAAGTCCTAATCTTCAGCAACAACCACTCCCCTGGACAGCTTTTGGTGGTCCTCCAAACTGGGCCCCCACTTGCCCCGGCAGCCCGTGCCAAGAAACCCAGGATCATGCTGGACACCAACTTCTCCAGGAGTAGAAAGATCAACGCTGTCTCCTCTTCATTCTCCCACATCTTGCAATGCTACGCAAGATTTTCATGTGGAGCCCACTAAGCATCAGATGAACAGTCACCCAGGATCTTATCACAAGTAGACTTGATTAAGGAAATGCCCTCCATGTTGGAATCTCAGCCCAGGTCCTATGCCAACTCCAAACCACCTAAAATGCCCCTGCCAGACTCACCCTGAACATCCAGCAAAATAGCCTCATCTCTCCACACCGCAGCAATCTCCACTGGCTCCCAGCCCAGGAAAGATGTAACTTCAAGCTACTCACAGATGTCTACAAAGCCATCCACAACACTGGTCCAGCTTACCTCAACCGCCGCCTGAACTTCTACCAAGCCACCAGACACATTCGATCCATATCCTAGGAAAGAGCACACCTCCCTCGCATCAAGAAGACCAGAAGCAGAGGACGCTCCTTATCATACCTCTCAGCCAAGAACTGGAACAACCTCCCAAAGCACTTCAGAACCTCCCCTTCCCTGAAGACATGGCTCTTGCAGACAAAAGAGGCATGATCTGCTACACCTCCCTCAAGCTTGCCGTACTCAGTGCCTGGATACCCTCAAAGGTGATTAGTGCCTGGATACCCTCACAGGTGATTAGTGCCTGGATACCCTCGCAGGTGATGTCTTTGTTGATCAGCCGAGAGTAGGCTCTTCTGTTAGAAAAACCTGAGGGTCCTCTTCACTTCTTTGAAATTTGTCTGCTATTGGAACTGCTCTGCAAAATGCAGCCTACACTTCACCAGAGTAACCTACTGCATCCGTTTCCTATGCACAAAGGTCTATTTGCTATCACAATTTCTTAAAAAGTAATATTCTGTCTTTAGTGTAGCTGATCAAGCTGCTATCTAGCAAAGCATTTTTTTAATTTGGCAGTTAGATAACATTTCAATGGAAGCATGCATGTTCCTTTTTTAATTTTTTTATTAATTTTATTTATTCTGGTCAGCATAAAGAAATTACATGGTTACACAGTAGTAATAGTCCATCACAACATACATCTTCAAAGTACAGATATCCTACATTCCTTGACATGTATGGACAGGAATTAAGTAACATTGCTGTATAGATGTTAGCAGCCCAGATCTAGTGCATGTCCCCCTGCATACCATTCGGTGCGCCCTCTGTCCCCATGTCCACACTGCAATCTCCATCCCTGCAGTCTCGTTGTCACATTTATTCTCAAAAGACCCTACTGCTCGGCTTTCTAGCAGTATGCTATGTAGATTTTCAGACAGTGATTTGTGTAGAGCTAAGATATTGTACAAAGGGTTCCCAGAAATCCTTGGGTCTGGAGGCCTGAGGTATCTCCTCTGCGTATGTCTCCAATGTCTCTTTACAATATGTCATGTCTGTGATCCAGTCCTCAAATCGTGGTGGGCGTTTACTACCCCATCGCAGCGCAATGCGGCGCTTGGCCAACAATAATGCCACCGCTAGAAACGTTCGCCTTCTAGCCAGTTTTATTTTGTGTACTCCCAACAGGCATGCTAGTGGATTATGAGGTATTCTTTCTGCTAACATAAGTGTAAGAGCGCCAGTTACGTCATGCCAGTATGGTTGGAGCTGTGGACATGACCATGCCACGTGTAAAAAATCTGCTCCCGGAGCACCACACCTGTGGCATTTGTCCTCTGTTTGCAGTCCACATTTATACAGTTTTGCTGGCGTATAATATACTTGATGTAGGAATTTAAAGTGGATTATGCGCAAATTGCAGTTTGGAGTGAGTAGCTTCAGCAACGCGCAGCTGTAATCCCAGTCCTCCGTGGCGATAGAGCTTCCTACAGCCTCCTCCCACCTTTGAATTGACCTATTTGGGGGTTGCCACTGTTCTCCCTGGGTTGCAGCATATAACCGCGTTACTAAGTGCTGACGCGTTGGAGCTGTCGCTAGGATTTGTAACGCGTTAAGCGAATTTGGTTAGTCTGGAAAAGAGGAATATAATTCCCTAACTGCCATGCGCAGTCGCAGGTATGCAAACACCTTTAAGGGAGTGCGATGTATGCTGAGCGCCGGGGCGTCCTGTGCTAGAAATTGGCCATGTGGGAACATAGTGCCCATGGTGCATAGTCCCATTTCCCCAAGCAGAGGTAACATATTCTTCTCTTGAGTCACGGTTATTTGTGGATGATGAGAGATGGGCAACGCCGGGGCATATATCGGGAGTTTCTGTGCCCTCTTCGCCAACGTGTGCCATGCCTGCGATGTGCAGTGTACTGGGTGTATTACCTCTTTCTGGACGCTCCTCCTTGGGTCAGACAGGAAAGCAATCAGGGGTGTCGGTTTCACACTGTCATGCTCCACTGCTATGTGTGGTATATGATCATGTGGATGTAGCCAGTAGTGAGCGTGCTGTGCCTGCGCGCAGTAAAAGTATAGTGTAAGATCTGGTGCTCCAAAGCCTCCCTGATGGTATGGCCTGGTCAGAACTTTCAAGCCCACTCTCGCCTGCTTCCCCGCCCAAGTCAGCCTCAGCATGGCTGTACGCAGTTGTGCAAACACTACTTGTGTGAGCCAAATCGGTATATTCATAAATAAATACAGAAACCTTGGCAGTACCACCATCTTCTGTATTGCAATCCTGTCCGCCAAGGAGAGTGGTAATTTGATCCATAGGTTTATCTGGTCTTCCAGTTTCGCCAGCGCTCTACCATAATTCTCCCTAATTACCACCTCTGGGTTGCGGTGTATCCATATGCCAAGATATTTTACCAGCTCAGTTTGCCATTGCAATGGGTAGTCTAGAATTGGCCGCAGCGTAGCTTGCGTAAGCGGTATTATCACGGACTTGTCCCAATTAATACTGAGACCTGAGTATTGTTCAAACCTGATATATTCTCTTATTAGTGGGTTTAAATTGCGATCTGGGTAGCGGGCATAAATAACCATATCGCCAGCATATAGCGATATAGCAATCGGCCGCAGCTGAAATTGTAGGGCGGATTCTGCGTGCCTTTGCCTAATTTTACATGCTAAGGGTTCTAGCGCTATCGTAAAAAGAAGCGTTGATAGCGGGCAGCCCTGTCTCGTTCCCCGGCTTATCCTAATCTGATCCGACGTGCAGCCATTAACTCTGATGAGCGCGCTGGGCTCTGTATATAGTAATGCTATCCAGCGTAGGAATGGTTCAGGAAACCCCATCCTACGCAATACCATGAACATGAAGGGCCATTCCACTGAATCAAACGGCTTTGCCGCGTCCAACAAGGCCGCTGCAGCTGGCAGATCCGGATTCAAGTGGTGAAACATTGCAAATATGGTCCTTATATTTTGCGTGGTGGATCGTGACGGAATAAAGCCGGCTTGGTCTGAC
Source organism: Calotriton arnoldi (assembly GCA_963921515.1). Lineage (NCBI taxonomy): Eukaryota > Metazoa > Chordata > Amphibia > Caudata > Salamandridae > Calotriton > Calotriton arnoldi. The sequence goes on along the minus strand of CAWUFW010006003.1, from coordinate 194,834 downwards.
AGTATGAGGTTGCGTAATAGAGGCTGTATTCGTGATGCGATTATTTTAGCTAATATTTTGGCATCGATGTTTATTAAAGATAGCGGACGGTACGATTCACACTTCACGGTGTCTTTGTCTGGCTTGGGGAGAGTAATCAGGAGCGCCTCACGTAACAAGGCTGGCAACATGCGTCCTCGTATGCTTCCTCATCCATCTCCGCCAGATGTGGGAGCAATAAATCTCTAAAGTCCATCCAGACCTGAAGCTTTATTATTTGGGAGGGAATTAATCGCTTCCCGTATCTCATCTTCAGTAATGTGGTGGCAGAAATACTCGCGGTGCTCATTCGACAACCATGCCAAAGCAATATCATCTAAGTATTGGCCTATCTCGGGCGGTGTAGCGTTCGATTGCACGGAGTATAAGCGAGTGTAGAACTCTGAGAAGCAATCTAGAATGGAAGGGGTGTCAAATGTGGGTTGGTCATGCGTGTTCATGATCTGTGTTATGTAGTTTGTCGTGTGCGCAGGAGGGATTCTGTGTGAGAGTGTTCGCCCCGGTCTGCCTCCCTCCCCATATTTGCGTGCAATATGCTTCCTCGAAATATATTTTATGTCATCATTTGCAAAATCATGATAGGTGTCTATTTTCAACCTTACTTCTGCCAGTAACCTAGGATCCTGCGTGGCCTCGTATTCTACCTCCAGTTGCCGTATCTCTGTTTCCACCTTTGCCAATTGCTGCTGGATGTCTTTTAGGATACCTGCATGTTTACCAATACAGTGGCCCCTAATAGTCACCTTAAAGGCCTCCCACAGTGTCTTTGCACTACTAACGGATCCTGCATTGTGTTCAAAGTACTCTACTATTGCCTGGCGCAGTTCGGGTCGAAATACCTGGTCTCTGAGTGCGCCCTGCGGTAGACGCCATGTAAACTGTCGTGGGGTGTGTGTAGGGATGTCCAGCGACAGCTTAACAGGTGCGTGATATGACAATGTTTTGGGCATGTGTTCTACAGAAGTTGTCCATGTACAAATATCCTGTTTGGCCAGCCAATAGTCTATTCTAGACCAAGTGTTATGAGCAGTGGTTGTGCATGTTCCCTCTTTCCGACCTGGGTGTCTGAGGCGCCATACATCTAGCAAGGCACACTCGTCCATTCCGTCTCTTAGCGCCCTGTCCGCTTGTTTCCCATACCGTTCGTTACCGGTAGATCTATCCAAAGCCGGATCTATGCAGGTGTTAAAATCCCCACCCCACAGGACCGCTGCAGAGGGCAGGGTGCGCAGCTTGGCCAATATCTGCACGAAAAAGGACGGGTCATCAGTATTGGGACCATATGATGTGACAATAGTTAAGGCAGTGCCCCCAAAATTTCCATGAACAATCACATACCGCCCTTGGTCGTCTTTGATGGAGCTAATGAGTTGGAAGAGGGTGCCTCGTCTGATAAGAAGCATTACTCCCCTGGCGTATGTGGAGTATGACGATGCCATACGATAGGAAGCCCACCGCGTGCCAATTCTGCCCTCAGTGAAATCTGTGAGATGTGTTTCCTGGAGACAGGCAACATCCACTTTATGGCCGTCTAAGTATGCGAGGACCTTACGTATTTTCTGCGGATTATGTAGGCCACGTACATTCCATGTCATGAATGTCAGAGATCGTGTGTGTCTGCCTCTGTTATCTGTACCCATAGTCACTTTTTTGCTGAAAATGAGAGTATCTTGCGTGTGCGTTTTTAACAAGGCAGTTGTTATCTGCTATTCTAATGCTAACCAGGCTTTTTTGTATAACACCCAATTCCCCCCCCTCCCACTTCGCCATTCCCATTACGGCGAAGACAAACCCAATGAAAGTGTAACTTACCCAACTCCCCCCCGGCCGTTCCCCAAACAAAAAAATAACTGGTTGTGGTGTACACAGGGTGGCGGGAGCTGCCAGTCCGATTCCCTGAGAAAGAAATCACAAGGGTGGTCGCTATAAAGGCACGTAGTTCGTTGCTCACCTCAGCCAGCAGGGCTGCTGCTGTGTATCAAAATTGTCTATGCACAGTAATAGTCCTCCATTCTTTTAGCATAATATGCATGTGCAGACATATAACTTTCCAACAATGCTATATTATCTGAGTTACTGAGTTCTCGGGTTCACTTATCTGTGTTTTACGTGTGGGTCAACATGGCCTGTCCCATTCAAGTTCGTAAGCGTTGAGGCACAGTCTCTGCATAGTTGTGTGGTAACGGGCAGTGTTACCCTCTTCATATCATCACTAGTAGCCGGTTGCATAGTTCAGCCGCTAATGCTCGTACCTGGTATCATCCGGTGTCAGATTGCGCACCGCTCGCTGTAGTTCAAAAGTGCAGTTCCGTGGCTAGCACCTGATCTGCTATTGATGGCCCTTCATTCTCTGTCAGATGTAGAGGCCTGTTCTTCCGTCCCACGTCTCGGCGATCTCCTGCGTGTGCCTTGGAGTCCCTTCTGTTGCAGGAACTTGAGCACTTCTTTCGTATTATTATAGATTGTGTTCTTCCCGCCATCCGTCACCCGCAGCCTGGCCGGGTATAGCATTGCATAGGGGATATTCTGATCTCGAAGTTTCTTCTTGACAGGCACAAATTTCTTTCTTGCCTCCTGGACCAGTGGTGTAAAATCAGGGTAAATAGATATGTCCATCCCCTCGTGCGTTAAGCTGCCCAGGTCTCACGCCCTGCGGAGGACCGCATCTCGATCTCTGTAATTTAACAGCTTAGCTATTATTGGCCTTGGTCTGGCCCCGGGCGGCGGAGCTGGAGCCAAAGATCTATGTGCCCTTTCTATGATAAAGACATCGGAGAAGGACTCACGTCCCAGAAGAGAGATGAGCAGTTGTTCAACATAGCGCTCCATTGGCCCCGTGTTGGTTGTCTCTGCTATTCCCATGAGGCATATGTTGTTACGGCGGGAGCGCGCCTCGATGTCCTCAGCCTTCGCCATCAATGTAGTTAAGCTTTTTTCCATCCTCCCTTGCCTCGTTTCCAGTTGCTGGTGGGCATCTTCCGCTTCAGAGATACGGCGCTCCGCCATGTCGATTCGTTCTGTGTGCTTATCTAGGCGCTCTGACATGCGGTCCACTCTGTAAGTTAGAGAGTCTATTTTCCCATCAATGCTAGAGAGTGCAGTTTGTATGGACGAGAACATGGCCTGCACATCGCTGGTTGCCACTCCGCTCGCGCCCCCCTCCGCCTGTTGCATAGGCTGCTGATTGTCCGGCCCATTCTCAGCCGATTTTTTCGATTGTTCAAAATTGAGTTTGGGCTGATTTCTGTCTGGTTTGCCCATGATGCCCAGTGCCGTTCTCCTAGCGCGCTCCGTTTTTCACTTGTGCTGTACAGTTACAAAGGGGCTTGAATAATTGTCTGCCCTTGGTGGTAAAATTAGCTATTTCCGGTCAGGCAGTGTGGGATGCGACTGGGCAGCCACCAGTTGTCCAGGGGGCCGCGGCCCCATAGCCTCCAAGCATACAGCTATTTCCGATCAGGCGATGCGGGATGCAATCGGGCAGCTACCGGTTGCCTAGGAGACCGCAGTTCTTGTGCTCCAGGCTCCCCGCTATCAGGGACGTCGCGCTATACAGTAATGGCGGTGGAGTTGGTTCCCGGACCTTTCGCACTGAGCTCCGTGTGCAGCTATCGCTCAGGCGCTCACCTTCATATATGTCCCAGCAAGGTCTCAGCTCCATATCTTGTTTACTGCAGTAGCCAGCCCAGTCAGCCAGGCCAACCGAAGCTCCAGGTAGTGTCAAGCAAGGTTGGAGCGGTCAGGAGCCTACTTGTGCCCTCCGATGTGCAGGCCCCACGGTCTCCCGCCTCCACGCTGGCAGCAGCTTACTCGGATGTGTCCTTTGCTCCGCAATTGAGCCCCGGGCGTCGCCTCGCCCTTGTGCCAGTAACACAATACAGTGGATGCTGCGTTTTCCTCGCAGGCGGCTTCACGATGGCCTTGCTTTTCACACCGGTCTCTCCGCGTCCCGCATCAGTCGTCTGGCCAGCCCGGGGTACTCCCGGCGTCCTCCCCCACCGCAGCCAGCGGCCACCACGCAGTTACTCTCTCACCACGCAGGGAGCGGGAGCCTCCGATGCCAAGCGCCGGAGCAGTGTGCCCCCCGGCGGTCTCTGCTGCAGTCCGCTTTCCCCCGCAAGCGGTTGATTTTAATGCTCACAAATTTTCCCCGGGGGACCAGACCCACCGGCTCGGCAGGGCAGCCTCGCGTGCCTCACGTCCCGGCCAGTCTCCACGCGAGCCCGCTGCTTCTCGTCCTCACAGCATAGGCCCCAACTTCGTAGCGTTGCCAAAGCACTCTTGCAGCAGCGTTAGTGTCGAGAAAGGGGTCCACAGATTGCCCCGATCTTCCAAGGTGCATACGTCAAGGATGTAGTGCCCTACATGCACTAGGATTGCAGGATACTTTCAGGATACTAGAGCGACCGAAGGAGCTCGCTCAGGAAGCGGCCATCTTCTGTTGTGGCTTGCTCCGCCCCCAAGCATGTTCCAACTTTAAAGACATGTTATGAATAATGAAGGAAGTCAAGCTTTTGTCCCTAGGACCAATTGGCAATCACAAAAATTAGCCAAAACTCATCGCTCGCCAGCGTTAACACTTTGTATACAAGGACACATGTATAAAAATATACTGAACAGTACGAGAGCTGTGAGTGCATCCACACATGGCTTCTCATTCAACGCTGAAACAAAATTCGGCTAACACTACTCAGACATTATCAAACAATCCAAAAAACAATTACCTACAAATGTGTAATTGAAAGAAACTATGGCCCTCATTACAAGTAAGGTAACTGTAGTTTCTGGCCCCATCGGAATTATGAGGTCCGCGGGAGCACCTCCAATCCGTTTGCTATCAACCGGAGCTTTCAGCCAAAATATCAAAGAAAACATCTCGCCATAATGAGGAATTACAGGGAAAACAGAATCCAGGATTACTCATTTGCTAAATATTTCCTCATTTCTCAGTGTACCCTCGCGAATTAACCAAAGGACGGTGGCTTGCTGTCCAGTGGGGGACTCAGGCCCAACATTAGCAAAAGGTCCAAGCTGATTCCCACCCCATTATTAATGCAGTGGGAGGTTTTCAGATTTATGTGATGGGTCCTTTTCCTGTACAAGATGCCTTGTACAGTCCTCAAACCACACAACAAGAGGCTGGTGTTGGTTCACTACAAAACTGGGCTGCAAGAATCCTCTTTCATACATGAGGACCCTGGTGGTTTCACCTCTACAGAGGTCTGTTGATGAGGCCTCAGCCATGTGTATTCAGTAGATAAAAGAACAGACCTTTTATTTTAGAGTTGATACACCAGTGATTTTGGTAAATAAATAGTCTCTGTTCAGAGGTTTCTATCCACTGTAGAAAGTGCAAATATGGAGTGTAGGATTGAAGGACACACATTTTCCATTTCTACCTTAATATGTAGCATGTGCTTTTGTAAAGTACATGTCTCCAGCAGCAAGTTTGCAGGGCACAGTTCCAGGCTATAACATTAAGCTGGCTTTTGTGCAATGACCATTGGAGGGGTCAGAATTGTATTACTTGTAGTGCTTAATCCGCTGTGGGGATGATCAGTATAGTCTTTGTCAAGCCATGAGCACACTCACTGGGTTTCTTCGCTGTTTCACAAAGTATGTGTATGTCTGTTTATTAGTAACTTAATAAGCTTCTCATGGATGTTGTGTTTGCACTATATGATCTTAACACTTAAGCCTTGAAAGTGTCTAAAGAGTTCAAAACAAGAAAACAAATAATATATAAACAAGTGAAGAAAAGAAATAACGGACAATATCTTGGGAGTGTCAATAAATAAATACCCAAATTCCTTCTGAAACATTGATGATAATTACAAGACTTGCGCCTCCTAATATTATACATTTTATTGGACCACCCATTAGTTTGAATTTAGCGGTAGATCACCAGCGGCCGTATTATGAATACAACGCACTTTCCCTGTTTGCGCCATGGTGCACCTTTCAAAAGGGATGCCAGGTGCAATCATGGACAGTGTACCATATTACAAAAAATGCACTGGCTCAAGGGCAACCATGAACCCGCGCCGCTCAAGTCTGCGCATTCAGGTGAAATATGGAGCCGCTGTTTAAAAGCCGCTCCGTGTTTCACTGTGCAGGCTGCAACCCGCATGCGCTTCCACGAGGGGAGAAAGAGACAGACACTTGCAGGAGGGTGCAGTGAGTGACTGCACCTTCCTGTAGGGGGATTTCTGGGGTCCATGGCACCCACTTTCTCCCCCCCAGAGGGCTGCCTTTAAGAGCTTTAGAAATGCTGTCATATTTTTTGAAAATCTGAATGAAGTGTGGTCCCACCGACACCTCTCAGGTTATAGTGCCGCAGAAACACTGGTCATCACTGGTGCATGGAGCGTTTCCTCAAGCCGATGGCAGAGATGGTGCTCAGTTTTGTGGGCTGGAAGATTTTGGTGTAGTAGAAGGGAGTTCATCTTGACTCCCCTTTGCATTGCTGCTGCCATGATCGAAGTGCCCACCTCCAGCAACCTTCATCCTTACTGTCCCCGAGGCTGTCAGCTCCTTCAGTCCCAGACACTCCACAGACAATGCTTGTCCCCCTCACGATGCAAAGCAGTCAGATGCATGGACCAGACGCACGAGCTCTGTAATGCACTACTACAGCTATCCATCCTCAAAGGAGGGATGCTGACATCAGGCCCGGGTGAAGACCTTTAGAGGCCCTAAGCACTTAAAAAGATTTTGGTGCCCCATATATATCTAATTCAAAATATAAACAATAATAACACCTTCTTTTTTTTTTTTAAATGAAACAAAACTTGCAGTAAGATGGTAAATAATGATTCTTTTCTGTATACTTCCACTTTATTCATAGGTTCAGCTACGCCATTTGCAGTTTTGCACCATATGGTCCATGGTAAATCCGGCAATGGAATATTCCTGTAGTGCCCCTCTTCCCTTGTTGCCCTAAGCACGTGCTTCTGTTGTTTAATGGTTAATCCAGCCCTGGCTGACACTACTAAACATGAAAGAACAAGCTGTATATCATCAACAGCATGAAATATTAGGATTCTCTTCTGTGTTACCTTAACTTGTTGCATCTTGCGCAACCCTCATTGGTCTCCTTTGTATGATTAGAATTTCCAATAATACTGCCTACATCCAGGGTTCCTTGCGTTTGTGGGGACGGTGGGTTTCAAAGATGCCTCGTACATAGAACTTCTTGCCAAGTATAACAAGCATTGGCAAAGCCAATACGTTCCAATGCGTGCACAAATACATGCACTGCCTTTCTAAATAACACCACTTGCATTTAGCAGCTTTGCAACCGTGGGCACACCAGATCTATAGGAAACCTATACATGGCACATTTTCCCACAGAAATACGTTTTGATATGTCTACTGCAATCCACCTGCTGCTTAAAAGAGGCTGAAGCGGACAGTAATATCTTGAAGGATGCTCTCCACTCTCCCGGTATTATGTATCTAAAATCTGAAATTGTGTAAATTGGATATGTTTACTCACAGGTTTGTGGTTTTTCTGTCCCTCAACAAAATGAGTCACAAAATGACATATTATCTCATTTTCCTCTGCCATAACCTGCATTCAGTGATTCCATATTAGCACCTGTGGGGATGTAACAGCGAGAGAAATCAGACGTGCGGAGTGGTTTGTGGCCAAAGCTATGGCAGCTGGGATTGGACTAAGTGTGAGTGTCATGAAGGTCACGAACTGTGTAGACCTGTGTGACCTGGTCCTAATCTCCTCGGTTGTGAGGGTCCTGGCCAGACAAATATCTATTATTTGTGTGTTTTGTACCACACCACCCCATTACCGTTCTGCCTCCTTGAGGTGCCTTGTGATCCAATGAAGTGGGGTGGCTTAAGTCACAGCTTTGGAAGTATTATGGTATCTGTGTTTGGCTGGCACAGGCTGGGAGGTTTTTGTTGAGTGTGATTCCTTCTTTGGGTACACATGAGGATGGCCCTTACAATAGCTGGGTAGGTGTTGCATGCCTCCTTAAACAGCTTCAAATTCAGAGCATTTTTGAAGGACTTGTGATTCAGGTAATTTAACAAAAAAGGTGAAATGCGTTACAGAATTGAGATCCAGCCCTCCTGTTGATGTCTCTGTGACTTTTTATGCTTGAAGGTAACTTGGACCGTGCCCCTCACTGGCTCTGTTCGGTATATATGAACTGCTTTCCCTCTAAGGTATACAATACATACTCATACTTCCAATCTACAGGTAATGTATAAAACTACTGGAGACAGCCCATCTGCATACACTCTGAGGAGCTGTAAAGGTGTTGACTTAATATAACTATTTTAGCCGAAATAACCTGAAAACGGAGTTTCGTTTCTGTTTCATAGTTTATAGTCTCACCTTCCCTGTTCAGTGTCTTGACATCATTATGGGTTCCAAGTTATTATTATGGTTTCCAAGTAAAAATCCTGGAGGTTTACCTGCACTCTTCTTTGCAAAAGGACGCGTATCTCACTGATGCGGTTCGGGCATCATCATGTCATTACGAACTTCTCTAGAAAAGTAGGGCCCTAGTCACCAAAAAGATTTACTGCTTGTTGCCGTTCACGTGCCTTTCTAAGTAGCGTGCCTGGAAGCCTGTGCCAGGCACTGTTTGCAATATTTCAGAGAGCTCCTGTTCCCACCTTATGGAGTTCTACGTAGCACAGGACTTCGCACGGTAGAACGGCGCCTCGCGCTTTTCTTGCATCTTTTTATCCTACACGGAAATCATTTTCCCCGTAGAGCGAGCCTTTTCCCTGCATCCCCACCAAATCTGGGGGTCATCTGTACCCCTTTCCTATTCTGAATGGGGAGTTAATCCAACCCTTGAATCACATAAATACTTAGGGTGAACAAAGCAAACACAAAGAGATGATGGAAAGGGTCAAGACTGATTTGCATAACGCTGTGTCTGAACTGGGGTGGCGAAGTGAGCTAAAGAACGATGATGGATTCAACCCAGATCTGTGACTGGGGGTGAGTGTCTGAAAAGCTTCAGCCTCCATCCATCATCTCCTTGTGTTTGCTTTGTTCGACCTAAGTTGTCAGGGTATGCCCAAAGTGGGTCCCTTGCTCTCTTTGCCACATGATTCAAGCTAGCCTGGCTGATGAGGGGTGTTACCCCGGAACCGGTTCCAGGATGCTTGTTTCCAGTCCAGGAAAGACATGGCTTGGCAGTTCTGGCTGGACTGTTCCCATGAGGCACAAGGCCAAGACTGATTTGCCTATAGCTGTGTCTGAACTGGGGTGGCGAAGTGAGCTAAAGAACGATGATGGATTCAACCCAGATCTGTGACTGGGGGTGAGTGTCTGAAAAGCTTCAGCCTCCATCCATCATCTCCTTGTGTTTGCTTTGTTCGACCTAAGTTGTCAGGGTATGCCCAAAGTGGGTCCCTTGCTCTCTTTGCCACTGGATTCAAGCTAGACTGGCTGATGAAGGGTGTTACCCCGGAACCGGTCCCAGGATGCTTGTTTCCGGTCCAGGAAAGACATGGCTTGGCAGTTCGGACTGGACTGTTCTCATGAGGCACAAGGCCAAGACTGATTTGCATATAGCTGTGTCTGAACTGGGGTGGCGAAGTGCGCTAAAGAACGATGATGGACTCAACCCAGATCTGTGACTGGGGGTGAGTTTTAAAAGGTTTCAGGGCTCCGTCCATCCTCTTCTTGTGTTTGCCCTAAGTTGTCAGGGTATGCCCAGACATGGGTCTCTTGCTCACTTTGCCACTGGATTATTCAAACTAGCCTGGCTGATGAGGGCTGTTACCCTGAAACTGGTCCCAGGATGTGTGTGACTCCAGTCCAGGGAAGACTTCGCTTGGCAGTTCAGCCTGGACTGTTCCCATGAGGTACAGGGTCAAGACTGATTTGTATATGGCTGGGTCTGAACTCGGGTGACTAAGTGAGCTAAAGAACGATGATGAATTCATCCCAGATCTGTGACTGGGGGTGAGTGTCTAAAAAGTTTCAGCGCTCCGTCCATCATCTCCAGGTCCCTTTATAGTATTTCTTAAGAGCATAGCTAATTACCACAATGGGTTATCCATTCTGAGATATTTTACTTAAAGCTTTTGGTCCTTAGCAGGTGTAGGTTAAAGGGAGAAACAGTGGCAAGATCTGCTGGAATGTTTGGAGGCAATGGTAAAGAAAGCTAAGGACAGGGACCAAGCACAGGAGGCTTCTGCTCCAGCACGACAGGTCAAGAGTACACAGGTACCTAAGCCGCTACATGACATGACGTACCAACTACACTACTAGTATTCCACAGGGCCAATTGAATGGCACGGCTGCAGCAGAGCCGTAGTCTCGAACAAAAGGGACCTGGGAGGGACCATTCCGCCGACCAACCATCGAAAATCTCCGAGCATCCCCATTTTAGCTATCCACAATTACCCCCAGAATGTGCTCCCTATTCTAATATATTAATGAACGTCCCTGTGCTCTCCTCACAGCACAGAGAAGACTTTGCAGCTGTACAAAATAAGACAATTTTCTGGCTGAAAGCTAACACCGGCTGGAAGGGGGACTTGTCTTGGGAAGTCATACATGCGAGGAGAGTGGCATGGTTAGGCATCCATCGGAAGGAGACTACAGGGGATTGCATTATAATCAATTTCAGGGGCCCTAGGTTTGTAGACCAGATGCTTCAGTGACTTGCACAAATGAATCTCTATACAGGCACCATTACAGCACACTTATTGGGGTACTTCTATAGACCAAATGCTTATATTAGTCCTGTGTTACGAGCCCCCGAAGAGTTTAGCTCCCTGCCTGCCCATCAGTCATTAGGGCGTGGGCGAGTAGCGACCCAGTTTCAGGGTGGTCACCATTAGCCTGCACTTACCTTGACAAATATATTTGCACCTTTGTCTACTTTAAATGCACAGGATTTTCAGGAGAATTTTATAGAACCAGGCTTGTGCCCAACATTAGAGAGTCAACAAAGTGAAAGGAGGGATCTAGTGAAGACCACCAAACCAACTCACTCCATAGTATTTAAATCTTGGAATGTTGCAGGAGTAAGGGATGAATTGGGGAATGTCAATTGGCTAAAAAGTTTAAATTGTGCACTCTTAATTTGTTTGCAAGAAACCCGGCTGACGGAAGGTTTCCATGTAGATGGTTTTATATCTATTCTTACCCCTGCCATCTCTCCAGGCTCTGGCAGAGTAAAAGGAGGTTTAGTGATGCTAGTTTGAACCCTCGCCCCCACTGACATTAAGAAATCCTTCACTAGTTCCCCATATTATCAAGCGGCGGATCGACTTGTTAACCATAAATATGAGGTGATTTTGATTAACTTTTATAATAATGTTTTTAATAACACAGGAAGCGCAGTTGTGGTGGAGCCAAGAAAGTAGCAGTTTGAAAAACACAAAGAATATGTATATCTTGGCTGGGGATTTTAATATGAGTAAAAGTCACCAGGCACACAGTACAATTTTTGATTATCACGATTGCTTTGGGAAAGATCTATTGCACATCCCACACGATCTCTATGGTGAATCTTTTAATGAAGCCATGCACAGTTTAAACCAGGAGCTGAGTGAGCAGGATCAAGAGGGGCTCAGCTCTCCACTACCAACATTTCACTCTAATAGCCACTTTTCTATAATTGACCATATTATAGTCTCCGTAAATGTCTTGAACTGGGTTAAATCCCTTAAGATAGAACCATGCACCCTAAGTGACCATTCAGCAGTTAGCTTTAAGTTCAATATTGTTTGTAATCAGGCAAAGAGTTTTAAATTAGTATCACCTATTGGGACAGCGGGCTGAAATTTCGTTAGTTTGAAGTGGGCAGGCATCAGTGATGTCGGGCTTCTAGAAAATCAGGGAAAATCAAGAAGCGTTTAACATCTGTACTGGCTGGGATTCAAATGATGATACCCTGCTAACGGCGTCCCAAATAATCACTGTAGCGATTGTAGATTACTTAAGAGCACCCTATAAGAAACCTTGTAGTACTGTAAAGTTCATGGGTGGTTCAACAAACATTGCACTAGAGCAAATCAGAACCTAAGGAAAGCTTTACAAAAATCTCCAAAGGATAAAGAGGAGATCAAGGAGTTAAGAAGGGCTTCTAAGATAGCTCTAATGGTAAGGAAGAAAGAACTTCAAGAACAGGCACGGGAAGATCCGCAACGTGCAGCTGAAACGGGTGACTCCATTATTTTTTGGAAAACTATTAAAGCCCCCTTCTTCAAAGATAACGTTCAGCCAACTGTAAAGACCTCAGTTGCTTCCGTAGCCTGGATTAGACACTTTGGAGGGATTTTTAATCCAGATAATATAGAAATTGGTGCAAGCTTAGTCAGCACACAGACACCTCCCTCATTCTTATCCCTAAAGACAATTAGCTTTGAAGAAGTAACTTTAGCCTTAGAAAACAGTGCTCTTGGGAAGGCGCCAGGCCCTGATGGGGTTCCAGTGGATGCCCTCAAGTCTCATATACCGTTATAGGTGCCTATTTTAAACCAAGTTTTTAATGAAGCAGCAAAGGGATATTTCCCCTTGACATGGAGAGAGAGCATAATTGTACCTTCTTTAGGAAAGGGGAGGGGGGGATGCAAGGTGCTACCGCCCGATATCCTTACTAGATTCATCAGTTAAAACAATGGGAAGGGTGATCTTAGGCAGGTTGGTAGCCTGGGCCCAGGAAGGCCATATTTTAACAGATTCACAATATGGCTTCAGAAAGGATATCAGCACTGTGGAGCAGTGCATTAACCTGAATTTCATTATCAGTAAGTATACATGGCCACGATAGGGGCACATTCATCTCTGCTTTGCAGATTTAAGTAGTGCCTTTGATCTAGTAAACCATGCCAAATTGTGGCAGACCCTAAAGGACTCGGAGGCACCAGAAGGTATTGTTTGCCACCTCTCTCAGCTGTACAACTCCCTTTCAGTGAGAGTACACTTTGGGAAGAATGGGGAATGCATCGAAAAATTCTGTGCGACAAAAGGAATCAGGCAGGGCTGCATTCTATCCCCATTCTTGTTCTCTTTGTATATAAATGGGGTGGACGCCTTCTTCAGAGGGTAACTGCTGACGCTCCTAGGGTTGGGACTCGAGTCACACCCATTTTATTATATGCAGATGATGCTGTGTTGCTGTCAAGGACATCAAAAGGCCTCCAACTTCTGATAGATCATTTTCCGTCCTACATGGAGGCTAGAGATCTCAAGCTGAACCACAAAAAAAACATATACTATGGTTTGTGGAGGGAAAAGAAGAGTAGAAGTCATTTTGTGGCGGGCCAGAAGCTTGAACAAGGAGCACCTTCAGTTATCTGGGAATATTATTTTCACAATAGGGCTCTTGGGGTAAGCATGTCAAATTAACAAATCTTAAGTTTATAAGAGCCTCTGATGTGGTCTTTAGATTTACCTATAAACTTGGCACAAAACCCATTAGAGAAATGGTGAAAATATATAAAAGCAAATGCCCCCCCAGTTGTATTATATTGAGCCCTGGTATGGGTAGTAGTAAAGTGGTTCAGTCACAGGAGAACTCCTTCCTAAGCAGGGTCTTGGATGTCTCGTGCTCTACCCCAACATACATTACCCACAAAGAATTAGACGTTGTGCATATTGAAGACTCAATCCACCTCAGTACAATAATTGAATGGTATAGTATTTGTGTCAAGAAGTGCACAAAGTTTACGAGAGAGACTATAGGGGACTGTCTAGAACTAGATCATTATGAGAAAATTCTGTGGCAGCTTTATATACGTAGCCAGGGCCAGACTGGGAACGGAAACCGGCCCTGGCAAACTGCTCGGCCTGCCCCCCTGGGGGGGCAGAGGGGGTGTGGCCGAGCTGTTTGCAAGGGCCGGTTTCGGCCGATTTTGTTACAGGGGGCTAGTATTGCCGGCACCCGGTAACAAAAATGGCCCCCAGGGGCCCAAAACCAGCCCCCACCCTGGCGGCCCACCGGGGAAATGCCCGGTGCCCGCTACGGCCAGTCTGGCCCTGTACGTAGCCCATTGTGGGACCTTCACAATCAACTAAGCATCCAATCCCCTGCGAGTATATTACAGTACAGCAAACATGAAATAAGGGCAGCTTTTATAATGAAGAAGGAGGCTGTGAGAGAGCTACGTGATATATCTAAGATAACAGTGGATAGATACTGCCGGGAAACATGGAAACAAGGGATACAAGTCTATCTGATTAATGTAACTAGGATGCAGGATAGATTCTATTTGACTAGGCTACGCTTTCAGGTACTACGCTATATGGTTGCTTTTCCTAAATCAGAGGCTAGGTCAGGACACTTACCTAAGTGCCCAGTGGTGGAAAAGCCAGCCAATCAACCATTCACCTCATGTTATTTTGCACACTATATAGAAACATTAGACTACGTGTACTGCGGCCACTATTTCTATCACAGAGGCTGGTTCATTATCCGAAGGCCTTTACATTTTTATGTAAATTGGACGACACCAGTTCCAGCTGTGTGATTGTAACTTTCATTAAGTCTTTAATTAGAAGGCAGGAGGCACTTAGTCATTTAGAAAGGTTGTGCTAAGAAACAGATTCGACCCAGGAATAAAATGAATTTCTTGGGTACATATGGTAGGAATATGATCTCGCTCCAATTACGTAGAACTTATAATTGTTTTTTAGATTAATGTTTATGACTGATTTTTATTACGTTATTATGTTAATTGGTTTATCTTAATGGTATTTCGATTTATATGAAATATCTCAACCTTGAGATTTTTCTTTGCGCATTTGTTTTTATATTAAGGGGTTGCATCATTAACATATATTGTTAAATTGCACTGAATGTTCACATTTGTACTTTATGGTAAATTTACACCATTGCTTTTATTTGTTGAATAATGTTGTCTGTCTGAATGCTCTTATGGATTTTTGAATAATCTGAATAAAGATTAATTGAATTGAATTGGATGAAGAATGAAGAAGTGTGAGCGAAAAGGACGCAGGTTATGGTTTTCAATAGGCAGGCAGCTTTGAACAGTGGTGCAGGTCCCTTTATTGAATTTCATACGAGCATAGCCCACTTAGCTAATTACAACAATGGGTTGTCCATTCTTAGATATTTTATTTAAAGTTTCTAGTCAAGAGGAGGTGTAGGTTAGAGGGAGAAACTGTGGGCTGATCTGCTGAAATGGATTTAACATCAATATCTGAATATCATTGAGAGGTGTCCAGAACTGGTTATAATATGTAGCTTGCTGGGACCCACAGAGGTAGTCTAAACTAATGCCTTGCATTGGCTAGTGGCCAATTCTTCCATGCCTGTTCAATTGGCAATTGCTGTGGACAGGTACAGTACTGGGTGGTGGACATGACCCACAGCAGCTTTTCTTATGTGAGTATAAGAGTGTCAAGCACAAAAGAGAATTATTATGCAGTTTGTATGAACTACAATCACAGTGCTAGATGTACTGGTAATACCAGGGCCACTGGAATTATGCGATTGTGCGGCCACAGCGATTGTTGCATAGTTATACATTTTTCCACATTTGCCATATAATCTATCATCCTTTGCAAAATCTGCAGATTTTAACAAAAAACTATTATGTTTCTAGCACAAACGGTTCAAAAGTTACTAAAACACAACAAAACATGTTGCTGCGCAGTGGAAGGTCCTTTGCAAAGGTTGACTGGTCACCTGTCTCTAGTTTAGTGATATTTGAGTGTTGAACTGGAAATAAAGAGGTGCAACTGATGCCGAAACAGTGTAAACAAGTTTAAAATTGACAAAATAATGAAGTAATACTATTAAACAAATGAGCAGCATAATTTGTCTTTTCTTGCCACATAATTTATTCATCCCTGCCGCATAAGTTGATCCTCTGCTGCTGCATATTTTCACTGGCCCTGGGCATTAGTATTAGTGTGGATTAAGTGGTTTACATATTGTATTGTATTGTAATTGCATTTATATAGTGTTTACTACCCCTAACTACCCCTAAAGTGCATGGAAGTGCTTTGCCCCAGACAGCACATTGCTCCAGAACCCAAGGTGGTTTTTAGTGGTTAATGTTGGATATTGGGATTATTCTTGTGATTTTTGCTCACTTTTCTATGGGGCCGATTCCGATTCAGGCCGGAAAACGTACCGACCGACTCGGTACGGGTATTTAGACCGACCGACACGTACCGGCGCTGCCCGATCCGCGTAGTACGATGCAATGCATGTGAATTACGACCGACTCGTACGGAACACAAGCTATTCGTCCGGAAAACCACGCGAATCGAACCGACCGACACGCACCAGGAATGAACTTGACAGAAACGTACCCGCGAACTCCGACCCGCGCAGTACGATGCAATGCGTGTAAACCCAGACCGAGTCACACGGAGCTCAAGCCGTACGACCGACACGCATACAAAACGGAGCCGAAGCGACCCAATACTCCGCGACCGACGCGTACGCCGCACATGAAACACAACAGAAACACAGCTTGAAAGACTCGGAGAAGCTCGCACGAGCCAACTGCAGCGTCCTACTCGGTCAGAAGAACGTCTCCTACATGCCTAAAAACTACAAAGGAAAAAATACAAAAAAAGGGCCAAACAAGCAATGACAAAGTCAATAAATACAGGGGGAAAAAACATGGAACAAAGACACACCCACAACTCCACCCATATAAAGGCCACAAATCCCTACCATGATCCTTTGCAAATTCAAATGACCTGCCAGCACAGAACACCATCAGACAGCAACCACAGACACACCCACAACTCATCCATCACACAAGCCACACACCATTAGCACCTCCCAAATAGCACCCTCACATATACCCAGCAAAACCTACACACACACACCCTCACCTGCACACCCACACACACATTAATCCCCACCACCACCCATCACCATGCCCCCAAAGAAGAATCCAAAGTTCCTAGACAGTGAATTGGAAGTCCTGGTAGATGAAATCCTCAGGGTAGAGCCACACTTGTTTGGTACATTGGTCCAACAGACCCCCATGTCGCAGAACACCAAGATGTGGGAGAGGATCTTCGACAGGGTGAACGCACAATCACCATGTTTGCGCACAAAGGAAGACATCCAGAACAGGTGGTATGACGTGCGCCGGAGGGTCAAGGACCTACTAAAGAAGGACTACGCCTTGAGCCAACACACCGGCAGTGGCCCTCCTGCCAAACCTGTATACCTCAGGCCCTGGGAGGAGAAGGTGCGGGCCATCCTACCACCAGTGAGCGTATATGGACTATCAAACATCCCAGAGCCTGGTGAGTACACAACAAATATACACAATATTGTGTGACAATACACACACATCACTGTCAAGGGGATAGTGAAACCATGCACCGTTAGCAAAGCCACAGTAACCAAAACATAATCATCCCAAGATGTGTATGTTAGTCAGACAAACACAATACCTGCCATCCCATAGTGATATGTAACTGTGTCATGACATGTACAAACCCAACAACAAATAGAGCAAGGCAGTGGCACAAATCTAACCAACAAACACTGTCAGACATTTTGCCACCACTAGAACACCACCTCACAGGGAAGCTCACTGAAATGAAGGAATTCTGTGTATGCTGGTGAAGTCAGTGTAGCCAACAGCATGATGGGAGTCGTAGTCACAGATATTGGTCACCCTCACAATTGGCCCATCAACACCACTCTGAACCATGCTCACATCACAGGGAGTGGAAAAAAACTGACAAGATCGCTGACACTGGGTATTGCTGTGGGGAGCACAAGGCCCTGCTGGGAACTGTGCACCAACCAACAGCAGGACACCACTGACTGACATCCTGAAAGCCAACTTGCACTCCCTGCAATGGAAGCACGTTACATGGTGGGATATCTGGCTGGGTGGGAAGGAGGACTGACAGCACTGACCATAGTTACCAGCAGCTTTTCTCACACATACCCTTAACACAAACTCCACATAACTCACCTGGGAGAATGCATTGCCTCACACTCTAATTAAATATCCCACAAAGAACCAAAACCCTGGGTTATTCTGTGTGAAGCACAGGGACACTTTTTGGACTTGTAGCCAAACTAACGCCAGGACAACACTGTCAGCCATCCTGTCAGCACAGGCACACTACCCCACAGGGAAGCAGAGTCAAAAGGAAGGAAGTATGGGCATGCTGGGAAGGGGGTGTAGGCAATAGCATGATGGGAGTGGTAGTCACAGCTCAACATCCCCCACCCGCATGGCCCGGCAAGCTCACACTGAAGCATGCACACCTCACAGGGAGTGAAAAGCCACTTCAAAGATGTCTGACACTGGTGCTCTGTTGTGGGGAGCACAAGGCCCTGCTGGGAACTGTGCACCAACAAACAACAGGACACCACTGTCAGCCATCTTGCCATTGCTGTCACACTCACACACAGTGAAGTCCACTCAAAAGGAAGGAAGTATGGGCATGCTGGGAAGGGGGTGTAGGCAAAAGCATGAAGGGAGTGGTAGTCACAGATATTGGTCACCCTCACAATTGGCCCATCAACACCACTCTGAACCATGCGCACATCACAGGGAGTGGAAAAGAACTGACAAGATGGCTGACACTGGGTACTGCTGTGGGGAGCACAAGGCCCTGCTGGGAACTGTGCACCAACAAACAACAGGACACCACTGTCAGCCATCTTGCCATTGCTGTCACACTCACACACAGTGAAGTCCACTCAAAAGGAAGGAAGTATGGGCATGCTGGGAAGGGGGGTGTAGGCAATAGCATGATGGGAGTGGTAGTCACAGCTCAACATCCCCCACCCGCATGGCCCGGCAAGCTCACACTGAAGCATGCACACCTCACAGGGAGTGAAAAGCCACTTCAAACATGTCTGACACTGGTGCTCTGTTGTGGGGAGCACAAGGCCCTGCTGGGAACTGTGCACCAACCAACAACAGGACACCACTGACTGACATCCTGAAAGCCAACTTGCACTCCCTGCAATGGAAGCACGTTCCATGGTGGGATATCTGGCTGGGTGGGAAGGAGGACTGACAGCACTGACCATAGTTACCAGCAGCTTTTCTCACACACACCCTTAACACAAACTCCACACAACTCACCTGGGAGAATGCATTGCCTCACACTCTAATTAAATATCCCACAAAGAACCACCACCCTGGGTTATGCTGTGTGAAGCACAGGGACACTTTTGGGACTTGTAGCCAAACAAACACCAGGACAACACTATCAGCCATCCTGTCAGCACAGGCACACTACCCCACAGGAAAGCAGAGTCAAAAGGAAGGAAGTATGGGCAAGCTGGGAAGGGGGGTGTAGGCAATAGCATGATGGGAGTGGTAGTCACAGCTCAACATCCCCCACCCGCATGGCCCGGCAAGCTCACACTGAAGCATGCACACCTCACAGGGAGTGAAAAGCCACTTCAAAGATGTCTGACACTGGCCTCAGCTTTGGGAGCACAAGGCCCTGCTGGGAACTGTGCACCAACCAACAGCAGGACACCACTGACTGACATCCTGATAGTCAACCTGCACCCACTGCAAGGGTGGCATGCTTCATGGTGGGATAACTGGGCTGGGGGGAGAAGGAGGGCCGGATGTCAACCAAATACCACCAATGCTGGCCATGCACACACCTCAACATTCACATTGAAATGCTTCAGGTTGGCAGGACAATGTGCTACACCAATATCAACCTCTGACTGTGACAACTTAGGACAATGCAATATACAGGCCCGCATCCAAAGGTACAGTCACAACTGTCAGGTGTTTGAACCATTGATGCCTGTAGAAACATAACATACATTGTGTGTCTCTTCCAAAAACAGGTGATGATGGGGACACAGCAGCAGATGATGAGGAGTCCCTGTCCCAGGCTCCGGGGGCCCCTGAGCTCTCTGGTGTGGAACAGCCTCTGCCCTCCTCGAATGGCGAAGACCTACCTGGCCCCTCCGGTGTGAGTCATCATGCAGCACCAGCAGGACCACCATCTGCATCCCCTGCACCCACTCCTCCAACATCTGCCAACACACAGACCACCCCCGCCGACACAGACAGACCAAGGACCACCAATGACAACAGCACAGGGACCCCGGCCCACCGTGAAGCAACGGACAACAACCCCAGTACCAACCCCCAAGGGGGCCTAGGGTCACCTGTGCGTGCCACCGCAGGTCCCGCACGTGTGGCCAGGGGTGGTGGGAGGGGTGGTAGGCAGAGGTCGCTGTTTGCAGAGGGGTCTGGACTGCATGATGACCCACAACTGGCACGCATTGCTGATGCGTACCAGAATAGCACCGGAGAGGTCAGCCAGGTAGTGGGGATCCTCAAGGACATTCAACAGCAGCAGGCTGCCCATCATGCCCGCTTGGACTCCCACATGTCCCGTGTGGAGACACACATGTCTGGCATGGAGTCCAAGTGGGACACATTGGAAGAACTGACAGCGGTGCAGAGGGACATATTGACATGCCTCCGCCAGATTAGCACCAACATGGCCACACCTCCCTGTGTGCCCACAACATCTGGTGCCGCAACAACTGCAACTGCCACAGGGAGGGAGGATGACTCTGGCGGAGAGTCCTCTGCACCGCAGCGGCCTGCACGTGAGGGTCCCCCCAGAAAGAAGAGGGGTCGTCCGAGGAAGGAAAACTGAGAGGCCGATGGCCATGTACATCCCCCAGGAACCCAACACCTGTTCTGGAAATTCTCCTTTGTGTGCAAACTGTTCACCCTGTCGAATGCAACCCAACTCTCCCACATGACATGGGGAGTTTAAGTTGGACCAATGTATCAGATGACTGTGGACTTTACTCAGGACATTTCTGCTACCAACACTTCCAACTCATCTGGGAACTTTGGATTCCAATCCCAATGTACGGCACCCACCATCCTGTGCACTATCCTCACACATGTATGTAAATAAACTCACTAATACACCATACTTGCCTCTGTTGTGATTCCAACGTTGTGTTTGTCATGGAGATGATGATCTGCTAAATGACACTGTGCATGCTAACTGCTACAGCAAGTTCAACACCGTCATGTGAGTCATGGCGACGTGACACATATGAGGGAGACACACCACTAGGGCTACACAACACATACACACCAGGGCCATCTGACTCATCGCCTACACTGATGTTGCCAGGAAATACAATGGAATGCACAGACACAACACCTATTCAGAGTCTGTGTTAACTAGCCCACAGGTGAAGTAAGCAAATGTCAGTCAGATGTGTGACCACAGACAACGCACATCCCAAAGTGAAGCACAGGTTTATTACACATTTGCAACATGTTGTTTCCACTACAGATGCAAGGTAATCCCACGTGGCAGTGGCCACACAGTCACCAAGTGTAGAGGAAATAAAGTCCAGGGGTGTGTGGCACATCACCTGCAGGGAAACGACTGCTTCCACCCTGGAAGTTGAATCATGGTGTCGGGGGATCACAGTTGACCAAACAACTCTGAAAGTACCCTGTGAAGGACAGACATGACACACAGTCAAAAGCACTGAAGAACAGGACAGAACTGTAATACTTATGCCCAATACATGTCACAAGATACCTACACAAAACCAAGGGGCATATCAGCAAGGGCTTTATCTCCGTTTGTCTGGCTTTAAAAGCCAGAAAAACGGAGATAAAACTATCGCCCTATCAACAAGAGGGTGCTAACATGCATAATCGCATGTTAGCACCCTTTTTCCCAACGCCTCCCTTTGTATCTCCAATGAGATGCAAAGTGGGCGTTACTGGGCGTACCCCGGATGGACTTCGTTGCAAATATCGCTGATGTTCACATTGCGATATTTACAAGGCAGCCCACATGATTTTAGCAGAGGTTAGATTTTGGTAAAAACGGCAGTTTTCGCCAAAATCTAACGTCTGCTAAAATCCTGACTTAGCCATCCCTAACATAGGGGGTGGATTCTGCTGATACGACCACAGGGTCGTATCAGCAAGGTTATCGCCGTTTTGCAGGGAACATCGCTGGAAAACCAGCGATGTTCCATGCAAAACGGCGATTTCCCCGCTATTGCAGGAATCTTTATCGCCTTGGAGATACGCGTTGCTAATAACGCGATATCTCCGCGATAAATACCTGCGATAGCCGGCGTTAGGAAAATGAGCGCTAAGCACGCTTTGCGATAGTTATCGCAAAGCGTTGTTAATATGCCCCCAAGTTAGCATGTCAACACTGTTGGGGAGTACAGACTACCTGTAAGGACACATCGCTGCACGCATCCAGTCAAGTAGCACATGGCCACACTCAAACAGCAACAGAGCACCACCAACACATATCATGCAAACTCAAATCATTGACATACCAACTCTGTATACTCACATTCAGCTGAAGAAGTTGGCGATGAGCTGTGTGCGGACATCACCCTCATCATCATCATCATCACTGGCATCGTGGCCCAGGCCAGGATCCTCCACAGGTGGCGGATGTTGGTCATCGTCATCCAGGCTGAGAGGCAACTCCTTCCGCACTGCCAGGTTGTGTAGCATGCAGCAGACGATGAAAATCTTGCACACCTTTGCAGGGGCATATGGGAGGGCCCCTCCTGTCTTGTCCAGGCAGCGAAAGCGGCTATTCAGGAGACCAAATGTCCGCTCGATCACCCTCCTGGTCCGACCATGTGCCTCATTGTAGCGCATCTGGGCTGGTGTCACAGGGTTCCTGAGGGGTGTCAGCAACCACAGCATGTTGGGGTATCCGGAGTCACCTACATACAGACAATTGCACATTAGGTGAGTTGGAAAAGAGGGTGGAATACAACATTGCAGAACACACACAATGGTACAAAGTCAGCACCCACCGACAAGCCAGGCATGCTGGTTCTGCATCTGTGACATCATCCTCGGGATGCGACTACTCCTCATGACGTAGGCATCGTGTGCAGAACCGGGGAAACGTGCACACACATGTGAGATGCTCATATCTGCAAGACATACCACCAGGGCATTGATAGAATGGTAATGTTTCCTGTTCCTGTATGCTTGCTCATGTGCCTGTGGTGGTACCAAAGCCACATGTGTCCCATCAATGGATCCGATGACATGTGGCATTCTCCCCAGGGCATAGAAGTCACTCTTCACGTCAGTGAGTTGTTGACGTTTAGGGAAATAGATGTAGTGGTTCAAGTATCTCAACATCGCCTCCAAAACATCACGTAGCACACGGCTGAACATGGTCTGTGACATCCCACCTGCAGACGCCACAGTGTGTTGAAAGGTACCGGTGGCAAAGAAGTGTAGGGCTGCCATCACCTTCACCTTGGGGGTCAGCGCTGCAGGGTATGGCCGGCCATGTTGCAAATGTGGGGCCAAGCACACCGCCAATTCCTCAATAAGCGGCCTGTTGAAGCGGTACCGTCGGATGCAGTCACGTTCCACCATGGTTGCAAGGTCAGGGAATGGTCTATGGACAGCTGGTGCCCTGCAGTGCATAGGTGAACAAAGAAAGATTGTCAGTCACCCCACATATGTGGCATTGACCATACTCAATATCACATGATACATCATTACGAGACACAAGTACTTGATGTGTGTGCCGTTCTATATGGACATATATGGCACCTACATGGCCAACATCTAACATCTCAGTTCAACATGTGTTGACAACAAGTTCCAGGTTGTGCTATGGGAAATCATTAGGCTGTGTCACAGTACCCATGTACTGCTGTCACGTTCCAAACACACACCACAGTGACAAGTGAGGACAGATGTGCCCCAGGCATCACAGCTCTTTGACAGGTAGATTTCCAGGGACCCTGTATTGCCACATGGACACTGGCATGACATGGCGTATCATGTACACGTCAGCAAAACAACCATGACTCCCACAGGTAGTGGCCCCTGTTGCCTCTGCAGGACAGACATGGACGTCTGTGACACACACACGCACAACATCAAAGTCGATGCACAAACAACGTGGATGTGGAGACTGTCTCCCATTGTGCACATTGAATCAGAGACATCTGAAACACAACATGCACACAGACTGTGGAGGGCCATCACAATTGTGGCAATGGGTCACCCTGTGACGTACATACCATCCCACATGGGACTCAGGGTGTATGTGACATAACACACACATACACAACCTGGAGATGTGACCATGCCACATGCTCTGAGATGAACAGTTGCACATCACAGTGGTCATGTGCACAACACACAAAGGATTCTGTCCCCATGAACACGTGCACAGCCTGGGAGTGGCTGCCCCCAAGTGCCACACAACAAACCACATGTTGACCCCCATACACACACAGGTAATGCAGCCTTACATGCCTTAGGATACAGTGTGGACAGGCTGTGGTGTTGTAGGTGTGCCCCTGAGTCCCTGTCAAGTAATTGTGGCTGGCATACGTTCACCAGTGACAACCATGGTGACATATGCAAGTGACTTGTGCAGGGACGCGTCGTACAGCAATGGTCCGATCGGTGCGCACGCATTGGCCATTGCATATGATGTGGACGGATGCGTGTCGTTTTCCGAAATACGCGTCGTACAGCAATGGACCGATCGGTGCGCACGCATTGGCCATTGCATATGATGTGGACGGATGCGTGTCGTTTTCCGAAATACGCGTCGTACAGCAATGGACCGATCGGTGCGCACGCATTGGCCATTGCATATGATGTGGACGGATGCGTGTCGTTTTCCGAAATACGCGTCGTACAGCAATGGACCGATCGGTGCGCACGCATTGGCCATTGCATATGATGTGGACGGATGAGTGTCGTTTTCCAAAATACGCGTTGTACAGCAATGGACCGATCGGTGCGCACGCATTGGCCATTGCATATGATGTGGACGGATGCGTGTCGTTTCCCGAAATACGCGTCGTACAGCAATGGACCGATCGGTGCGCACGCATTGGCCATTGCATATGATGTGGACGGATGCGTGTTATTTTTCGAAATACGCGTTGTACAGCAATGAACCGATCGGTGCGCACGCATTGGCAATTGCATATGATGTGGACGGATGCGTGTCGTTTCCCGAAATACGCGTCGTACAGCAATGGACCGATCGGTGCGCACGCATTGGCCATTGCATATGATGTGGACGGATGCGTGTTGTTTTTCGAAATACGCGTTGTACAGCAATGGACCGATCGGTGCGCACGCATTGGCTATGGACTGACATGGTAACGGACGCGTTTTCGAAGTCTTTACGAGTCGGATGCAGTGAATTCAGTTGGCCACCCACAACAATGTTGCAAATTCATGGGTGTCATGAAGTTGAACTTTCGAAGGATGCTGTGGGCGTGTATAAGTGGTGCAATTCCATGGATTGGCCAGATTCAGAAGATGCAAACGACTTGGACCTATCACTTTGGACACATGGGACAGTATCTGCAGCACCCATATAATGCTGGCTGTTCCCCTGAGAGCTCACTTGCCTGCACTACATGCTCCAGGACGACATCTGCCACCACCACTGCTGCTGTCTCTGCATCCTCTGGCTACTGCAATGGCACGTACTGTGGAGAGAGCCCCAGCCTTCAGCACTGAGGAGAACCAGGCCCTGCTGGACAGCCTCCTTCCACAGTACAGCAAGCTGTATGGGAAACCAGGGGAGCAGGTGAGTGTGCTGTCCACTGCCTTACTAATTGTGCATGTTGTCTGACTAGCAAGACTTACAGTGTGTACACCAGTGGCTAGCATGCTCACTGAGTAGTTGTCACCCCCCAAAGTGTGTAGTTACATGCACTGAACAGGTATAGTGCAGTAACAGTGCATTCCAACAAGGTTTTACTTCCCAGGCAATGATACCATTTAGTAACTGCTGGACAACTGTTCATACCCATAGTTGCACTACCTGTGTACATCATATGCCCCTGTGATTGAGACATGTATATCCAACTGTGTGATGCACGGATATGTTGCATGTGTAGTAATGGCCTTTTCACTTTGTCATCCTCACAGGTTGATGCCCACCAGAAGCAGGACATCTGGCTGACCATCGTCCGGGCAGTAAGATCTGTGGGGGTCTACAGGCGCAGGATCCGCAACTGCCAGAAGAGGTGGCAGGACCTTCGTGGCTGGACCCGGAGGATCGCAAGGGTCCAGCTGAAGCTGTCGCCTCCTTGCAGGAGGGGCGGACACCGGACCCTGACCCCCACATGCTCCGGATTCTGGCGGTGGTCTTCCCTGACCTGGATGGGCAGCTGAAGGCCAGACAGCAGCAAGGAGGGGGTAAGTGCTAGCCTGTTCTGTGTGCTATGACTAACATGCTCTATGCACTCCTTTAGCCTGGTTCCACATCCACAGTACAACTGTCTTGTCGTCCTGGACTCATGTCCCTCACTTGTGTCATGCCCCTCCTCATCTGATACACAGGTGTGGCCCTTACAGTCTGTGACTTAGGTCACTTGGGTACTGTGTACTTGCAGTTACCTGTGGTTCAAGTTGGGGACAGCATCAGTTACAGGAACTTTGTTGTGGGCTGCATGGGTGGTACAATTGCTCACACAATGCCTGTGATCTGACATGTACTCTGGGTATGGCTTCACAATGTGTTCCAATTGCTGCTCTGACTCACCACATGTCTGGGGTATGTGCCACACACCCATGCTGCAGCAGAGACCAAGGGGGGAGCCTCAGAAGTATGTACATCATGTGTGTGACACATGCATAGCCACCTGCCTAGTGTTCAGGGCAATACCATGTTGCACATGAACCAGGACTGTAATGCCTACTCCGTACTTCGAAGGCACTCTGTTCTCCCACTCCCGTGTGTCAGCATACATATTGGGCATTGTGAAGGGTGCACTCAGGTGTCTGCCTCTGTGTCACCGTGGTGTGGCCTTGCTTTTTGGACTCCTGGAGTGTTTAACAATTTGGGGTGGCCAGCCATCTGAGTTGTGACTATGGGATCTGCACATTGGTTAATGCATAGGTCTCTGATCCCTTGACTGTGCACAAAGGTGTATGAAACATTGAGGTGCAGGCAGCTTTGGTTCATTCTCATCAGACGGTGAAGTGCCCATGTGTATGGATTTGTGTTTGAAGTCACTCAAATGCCTCATTTGATTGACGTGGGATCATCTTAGTCCTCATGATGTGGGTGGCCAGGGGTGCACATGTGCACCTGCCAGCTACAGGGCTTGCATACCCAAAACTTCCATGATTGTGACACAGTGTAGACTGGTGTTGTGTGTGTGCACTGCCCCTGTGACAGGAGACAGTTATGACTGACTTGCCAGGCAGGCCTGTGCCATGACATTCAACTCGTAAAGGGTGATCCAGCAGTAGTGTGATATGTCCTGCAAGCACACCATTGTCGCATTGTCTATCAGGACATGAGGACATCATTGTGTCTGGTGATGGAAGCAAAACCCGCATATCGACAGAGACTCTGCCCGTCACTTTTCCTGACACATGTACTGAGTCAGTGGCAGGAGATGGCATGTGTTTGGAGTGACACATTTCCACATGTTCTCTTGGATGTCCAACAGCTGTGTATGTGGTGCATGTGTGCACATATGATTAGTCGCATACAACAGGCACCAGACAGATGGGTGCATGGACAGGTAGGATATGTGTGGCATGAATGACTGTCAGGCAGACAATGGGCTTCTTCAAATCAGTGTCAGCACTTATTGCAATGTCTAGCAAATGATGGCAGGGCTTGCTCTGTGATGTGCTGTACTTACTGTGGCGTGTGTGGTCAGTACAGGTGACTAATGTTGCTCTGTTTATCCTTATTCTTTGCAGATTCATCCACGGACACAGGAGGAGACAGCTCCACGGACCAGGAGGAGCGGCAGAGCCAGACTGGGTCCACTGCAGGGGAGACCGAGGGACCCAGTGGCACGGAGGGTGAGGGGAGCCCCACTGAGGAGACCTCAGCTACGACCACCTCGGCTGGGGACCACAGCACTTCCAGTGAGGACTCCCTTGTGGAGGCGGGTGTCAGCAGACCAGAGAAAAATCAAGCAAGTCTGCTCCCGCCACCACCACCATCTCCACCCTCCCATCTGCTCCCATCCCACATGTCCGTGGAGGGTCCTGTGTAGGGGAGCGTGTCTCCTTCATGCCAGGCACCGCACCCCCTGCCTCTGTCTCCCCTGCTTCCCTGAGTGTGGAGTCTGTGGACTTGCTTAAACAGATCCATGTAGGGCAGACATCAATGCTGAGTGTCCTCCATGCACACACGGGTCTGTTGACACAACTGGCGTCATTCACGGAGGGCATGTCATCTGGCATGTCTGCCCTACATCGGACCAATCAGTCCATGGCCTCCTCACTGACGGCAGCAGTGTCCCTCCTGCAACAGTCCCTCACCCCTCCTACCTCTGCCCCATCCACAATCCCCAGCACCCTGCCTGTCCCAAGCACACACACACCAGCACAGGCACAGGCACCCACCAGCACAGACACAAGCAGCACACAGACACACACGCCAAAATCCAGACGCACACGCACGCACAGTCAGGGGACTGATACCTCACTCACAGGGGATGGGGCCCAGGAACACACACACGCATCCACGAGCACTGCGCAGTCCTCAGCTACCTCTCCCTCCAAAACCCCTTCCCTTGCCTCACCTGCAATCCCCCCCTCCCAGAAGCTCTTCCTCTGTGAGCTTGGCCTCTTCCCCACGGATCCATCTGAGCCAACGCACAGGCGGAAGAGGCGACCACCACACAGAGAGGGGAGTGCCCCTCACACCCGGACACCCTCCCCCAGGCACAGGCAGACTGAGGACCCCATTCGGAAGTCCCCCCGGACCAGGAAGGGCAAGACCCCACCACCACCACAACGCAGCTCCACCACACAGTCTCTCTCCTCCATCCCCCAGGCCACCACTACACAGGTTCCCCCACCACACCCTGCCCCAGGTTCCCCCACACACCCATACCGCATCCCCAAAAGGCTTAGGCCCTCCCCCTACCACTTCCTCTTCCACCCCCAAGCCAGACGCTCAGCCTGTTTGTGCCACTGGTGTGGAGACCGGGTCCCCCCCTCTGTCCTGCCCACCTCATCTGCCCCCCCTTCCACTCCCTTGGAGTTATGGACTGCAGTGGAGTCCACAACAACCCCGTCTGACTTGGGCACTGCAGTGGGGACCCAGTCCACTCCATCTGACCGGCCCACTGCAGTGGTGCCAGCACCCACACCATCTGACTTGTGCCCTACAGTGGTGCCGGCCCCCACTGAGTCAGACACCTCCATTGCAGTTGCCGGTGACACTCCTGCACCCACCCCCCCTTCACTGCCTCCTTCTGGTATCCCCTGATCCTGTCCCTGTGGTGCCTGGCCTGCCCCTTGTATGCCCCTCCGAGGGGGATGTCCCCTGTCCGTACCAGTGCAGGCAAGCAATGGGTGACAAGTTGTCACAAATCACCCTGTTCGGACTGTGTATATGGACTGGCCATTGGCCTTAGTTTCTTTTGGACTTCTGATTTTTCTTTCAATTTTGCTGAATAAAGCCTTTTTTGTTTACTAGTGGTTTTTCTTTTGATGTACATGATGTAGATGAGTATCATCATGCATTTGCTGTTGTAATAGTGTTCAGATCAGGTAAATGAAGTGTTGCTGTGATGGACTCCATGTGGTCCATGGGATATGTGTCCAAATCTAGTCTGGATCCATAGCATCCTTTGCTGCAGTCTGAGGGTGTAATGTTCTGCATTTGACACAGGGATGTACGTTTTGCATTTGTAAATTGACATCTGTGGCTTACACTGATGCACATCTGGTGGGCTTACCACTGTTCAATGTTTCTATTTCCCTGACTGTGTGCCCATCTCCACTGGACATGCAGTTTAGCACATCAATGTTGAAGGACTCATCTGTGTGTACAGTGCAACTTGCTTGACACGTGTTTTGGGTATATGCAGATGACTGACGTGACACTCCCGTACCCAGGCTGATGTGAGCAGAGCCTTCAGTGTGTTGTGATTGTTGACTCACTGACCGAGTGTTTTGCTGACATGTTTGAGTGGTGCACAGACAAGGTTTGGCACAGCGGATCTTCCACAGGAGTGGAGTGCCCTCATGGCAGTGTGTAATCCCGTGACATTGCCTGGTCCCGTGTTGTGTGTTGTGTAAGCATGTCTGTGTGTGTTCCCTTCCCTTTTCCTACACCGGCTGTGTCCCTACGGATGTTCCTGTTTGTGATGCTTGCTGAGTTGTCCTGTGTTTATCCAGCATCTTGTACCTGGTTTCTCCGTGATGTGGGTGCATGGCAAACTAATGTTCATCAGGTTGTCATCCCTAGTTGTCTTTGTTGTCAGGGCTGGGGATGTGGGCAAACGCAGATGAGACACAGTCAGGATTCCCCTTGGCACTTGTTGGTTACACAAGTCATGTAATTTACAGTTTGTGGTAGCTTTCAGTGATTGTGACACATTGTGTGTGTGACTGCTGCCACTCCTCAGGGTCAGAGCTGCAATGTTGGAAGTTGTCTACGTGTGTTCTTTGTGGGTGACCTTGGCTTCTTCATTGGTGTGTGACTGTGGCCGGGATCCCATTGATTGGGGTGGATTTCACGTCATGCCCATGTACGGCGTACTGTGCAGTGTGTCAGACATTCACGAGTCTTGTTGACTGGCCAGGTGTGATGGGTTTCTGCACCTTAGTTCCCACAACCACCCCTGGGATTGTCATGGGTGCATGTGCAATGTCACCTGTCCATGTGAGCTTCCCTGCTGCACATTGGTGGAGATCAAGGTGTGTGGTGTTGAGTGTGTGCAAATGTGAGTTGTTGCACGGCTAGACCCCTACCTACATATTGGCCTTGGCTGACAGGCCGTGCTGATTGATTTGTGCTTGTGTAGGTGTGATGGTAGTTTGTTGCTCAGGAGACATGGCTGTGGTTCACAGTGTGAACGACATCTACCTTTGTCATCACGGTGGGCATGTCATGCAGGCTAGTGTCACCACAATGTGGGGTCCCTGGGGGTAGTGCTGTGGTGGGTCTGTGTCTTGCTGTGTTAGTTGCTGTTCCTACAAGCTTGTGTGACATGTGTAATTTGGGCTCCCTCTCATCTAACAATGCCTGATTGCCCACATAGGGGAATCCGATCCATGAGTTACTTTTGTATGGCACTGTATACACATCTGTGTAATTGGAATTCAGGCCTCCTCATGTGTTGTGTGGTTGCCTGGGGACACTGGCACACCCCCATCACCTGTTGTGTTTGATATGCAGTGTGAGGCTGCCTGTTTGTGTTTGTGCATCTGCACCACTGCATTGGCATATCTTTGGTGTGCCATTGCCTGTATGTTGTTTGGAGGATTTCCCATGCTGTCCCTGGGACTCCTAGGTGATCAGTCAGCAGAATAATCATGGTTCGTATGTCCCATTGCTGCCATGGTATGGTATTTGTTCACCTCACATCTACAGTCTCCCCAGGATATCTACATTTGTGTGTCCATTAGTGCAGATATGTGGGTCTGCATTATGATGGTCACTTCTGGCATTGTGTAATTGATAAATGGAGACGATGTCAGTCCCCATGGGTGATGTTTGTCTGCACATGGCCAAAGGTATGTTTTATTTGCACTGCACTGTTTGCCTCACCCAATCTATGTTGCTATGGGACACAACCACTACTTTGCCACTGATGTGTTTGTTGTTCTGTGACCAGGAATCATCCATGCTGTTTGGCAGTTGCAGCTTTTTCCATGACAACACTTACCTTTTGGTCACTGTGATGATGGGGGTTTGGACCCCATTGCCACAATGTTCAAAATGTGCTTCAGCTATGGACCCCACGCTTACCTTTTGGTCACTGTGATGATGGGGGTTTGGACCCCATTGCCACAATGTTCAAAATGTGCTTCAGCTATGGACCCCACACTTACCTTTTGGTCACTGTGATGATGGGGGTTTAGACCCCATTGCCACAATGTTCAAAATGTGCTTCAGCTATGGACCCCACACTTACCTTTTGGTCACTGTGATAATGGGGGTTTAGACCCCATTGCCACAGTGGTCATGGTCTGCTTGTATTGTGAAGGCCACACACATTTTTGTGTGACACATGTGATAGGGGGTCACATTGTATGTTCAATGTCATGTTCAGTGTTGTAGGCATTTGACACAGACTACACACTCTTGTCATGATGTTGGGGGATGTCTTTTGCTGACATTCCTTATGTTGGAGTATGCTGGTTGTATCATGCATTACACGTCCTATGAGTGGGGATGGTAGTTGTGACAGGCATCCAGCCCCCCTGAGTAGGGGTGGTGGTAGTGGTAGGCATCCAGCCCCCATGAGTAGGGGTGGTGGTAGTGGTAGGCATCCAGCACCCATGAGTAGGGGCGGTGGTAGTGGTAGGCATCCAGCACCCATGAGTAGGGGTGGTGGTAGTGGTAGGCATCCAGCCCCCCATGAGTAGGGGTGGTGGTAGTGGTAGGCATCCAGTACCCCCTGAGTAGGGGTGGTGGTGGTGGTAGGTATCCAGGACCCCATGAGTAGGGGTGGTGGTAGTGGTAGGCATCCAGCACCCCCTGAGTAGGGGTGGTGGTAGTGGTAGGCATCAATTCCCCTATGTGTGGGGATGGTAGTAGTGACAGGCATCCAGCACCCCCTGAGTAGGGGTGGTGGTAGTGGTAGGCATCCAGCCCCCCCTGAGTAGGGGTGGTGGTAGTGGTAGGCATTCAGCCCCCCCTGAGTAGGGGTGGTGGTAGTGGTAGGTATCCAGGACCCCATGAGTAGGGGTGGTGGTAGTGGTAGGCATCATTCCCCTATGTGTGGGGATGGTAGTAGTGACAGGCATCCAGCCCCCCCTGAGTAGGGGTGGTGGTAGTGGTAATCATCCAGCACCCATGAGTAGGGGTGGTGGTAGTGGTAGGCATCAATTCCCCTATGTGTGGGGATGGTAGTAGTGACAGGCATCCAGCACCCCATGAGTAGGGGTGGTGGTAGTGGTAGGCATCCAGCCCCCCCTGAGTAGGGGTGGTGGTAGTGGTAGGCATCCAGCCCCCCCTTAGTAGGGGTGGTGGTAGGCATCCAGCACCCATGAGTAGGGGTGGTGGTAGTGGTAGGCATCCAGCACCCATGAGTAGGGGTGGTGGTAGTGGTAGGCATCAATTCCCCTATGTGTGGGGATGGTAGTAGTGACAGGCATCCAGCACCCCATGAGTAGGGGTGGTGGTTGTGGTAGGCATCCAGGCCCCCATGAGTAGGGGTGGTGGTAGTGACAGGCATCCATCCCCCCCTAAGTAGGGGTGGTGGTAGTGGTAGGCATCCAGCCCCCCATGAGTGGGGGTGGTGGTAGTGGTAGCCATCAGGCCCCTATGGGTGTGTATGGCATTGGTGATAGCCATCCCGCCCGTATGGTTCTGCTGTTGCTAGTGTACGTCATTTCTGCATCCCTATGTGTGTGTGACATATGTCGGGTACGTGTCGTTTGTTTGTGTAGTGGGTGTTTGACTTACCGTCTGCGCCGTACGCGTCCGTACCGGTTCCGGTAATAGATGTAGAGTATTGGTAGGACCTGCGCGATGGGATTCTTGGTTGGTTCGTCTCGTTCGGGTTTCTCGTGGCTTCGACTCGTTCTCGTAGCTGGCTTGTTCGTCTCGTAGCCGTGGATCGTCTTGTGGCGCGAATCGGAGCTTATGTGCGGCTCTCCCGGATGCTCTGACGTGCCGGACGTAGCGACCAGTTCGGCGCGTACGGATTGCGCATCGTACTAGTCCGGCCGGAAGGTGCTGTGTATTTACTTCCGTGCGACTCAAATCGGCGTTTCAGGATCCAGCTCGGTCGGGGAACTGGAGATGGAATGGGTATGTACGGCTCGTTCGGAATTTTAGCAGTAATGCGCATCGTACTTGCTCGCTCGGACGACTGTTCGAATCGTTCGGGAAAAACGCGTTCGGCACGTATTTTTTCCGAGCAAATCGTATTCGGTGCGCTTCCGGCCGGGATCGGAATTGACCCCTATGTGGTAGATTAAATTAACAGCAGTTAGGTGTGATCTTTAATGGGAGCAGGGTATGTGATTGTATGCAAATGGTTGGCAGTATTACTAGATGAGCTGTACAAAATTAGTTATTGTGAGTTTGCAGAGGCGGTAAACAGTCTAAATATCGAGTTTTAAATATCGACTAGCACAAATATCGAGTTTAGAATATCGCCTGTCAAAAATATCGACAGTCAGAATATCGTGGACAAGAATATTGAGTCTAAGGTAAGTAATATCGTTTTTAAAAATATCAAAGTTGTTAATATCGTTTTAAAAAATATCTAAAAGGCCCATTACGATACCGGGCGTAAAAAAATCCGCCACCCATGAAAGCGGCAAAAATCCGCCCGCACACACCGTCTGAACACCGACCACGCCATTACGAATACACAAACCGAAAACCGCCATCGGCGGAAAAACCACACAAGATACCGCTCGCCCTCGTCCGAGTCGGAGTCAAACCGCCCGCCACGGACGGAAACACGCACGACAACACAAAACCGCCCGCCCTCACGGCCGACACACCGCACGTGAAATTACGATCGCACCGCCATGAGCGCGGGTAAACCACAAATATACCGCCCGCCAGCGCAAACAACGCCGATGAGAATTGACACGGCAGAAGCCATGGCGCCCACGTCCCTGCACAGAAACCATCCGCTGACAAAAACAATCGCACACAACATGGCCAACAAGTCCACACAGCAAGGCACGCACAAATACACAAGCACAGTACACATCCCGAAAACACCCCCCTGGACAAACAAAAAATACAAAGGCCAGAACACCAGACACAACACACCTGAAAACAACAGACCATGAGGACACACCCACATAGGTAAGTACAAAAGCAGCACTCCCACAGACCACAACCCCTTGCAACATTGCAAACTAGAGAGGAGAGGAGAGGACACAGTGACACAGCAAGGACAGCAGCACACCACTGAAACGCACACATCACAACCACCACCACCACCACCACCAAACACCGGCACCACAAACCCCCTGCACATTACACAACACACACCGCACCAGCACCACAAACACCATGGCACCACAAAGAATGCCCAAGTTCACGCCCATTGAGCTGACGGTCATGGTCGACGAGATTATCAAGGTGCACCCACAAATCTTTGGGAACCTGGTCCAGCACACACCACTAGCCACCAGAAACAGAATGTGGAACCGGATCGTAGACCAGGTCAATGCAGTCGGGACCCTGCCCAGGAACAGAGTTGAAATCAACAAACGGTGGAATGACGTCAAGAGCCTGGTCAAGAAGAAGGAGAGCAAGATCAGAGAGCTGGCTGCCGTCACTGGCGGAGGGAATCCCGCGCTCTTCAAGACCTTCAAAGCGTGGGAGGAGAAGGTGCGAGTCATTATACATCCGGAGATCCTCGCCGGATTAGCAGGGGGAGTGGAGGCTGGTAAGTACAAACTAATGTATACCAGCACACCGCTATGTACTCACATGCACTACCACCATGCCACAGCTCCCAGGGACAAACACCCCCATGTCCAGCACACAATACACAACACATCACACACACATGCAACAGACACCACCACACACAGCCCAAACCTAACAACTGTAAGATACGTGGGGGCATGTGTACACTCAGCCAGCCACGTAACCACCAACAGGTCCCCAAGTATGCCAGAAGCGCCACAACGAGCACCCACCACACCCATGTGTCCGCCATAGCTGCACTAACCGACAAGTAACAGGTAAGTGGCAGGAACACAAAGTGCAGTGGGTGGGAGGGTGGACAGCTCAAGTACAACACACACCAGGCCCCTAGTCCCACAGCACAGCAAGGAGGAGCATCCCCCACACCCCACACCCACGTGTCAGCCACCGCAGTGCACACCGACAGCCGAAAGGTAGACATCACGGTCCACAACAATCGGTGTCAGTGGGTGTCCAGCCATCACCACGACCCACAACACCGCCCCCACCCCCACAGACCTGCAACATGGAGCACCCCCGCTTAGAACCATGTGGCGTCCAGTACAGTGCACGCACGAACAACCTGCAGGTGGGAAACTGGACAGGGCTGGATTACTGGAGGCATGAGGACCGTAACACGACCAACACATGGGACATGTTACGTAGCAGACGAACACGCAGCACCGCCCACTGTCACGAACAAGTGAACAATGTGCACACGGACATGAACCACAGACTCACACCCCACATGACCCATCACAGACACAGCAACACCCAAGGAGCCACGTCTGCATGCACAAGCCACACTGAATATAGTACCACACGGCAGCCACTGTGCAACCCATCACACACAACCGAAACACCATTGAAGTCCTGTCCATGTAGCCCCTACTGCCTGTCAACCACACACCCCACAACTACGCCTATGTAAGACAAACAACACTAGACGCAACAGAGCGGAACAACATAAATGCACACGAACACCACTGAACCCATCAAACACACAGACACACCATGCACATACAACATACCATCCATCCCATCCGTCAGCCCCAGTCTCATGAAAGGCATGTCATCCACACAGCTGCCACACATACAGCAGTCACGCTAAGATACATGCCCATTTGCCAGAAGTCAATGAAGCGCACGCCACACTGTGAGCAACAACACACAACATGGGCCACACCCCCCCGAGCACTGCAGTGATGCACATGGCACAGGGCAGCACGCACACCAAGGAGATGGGACAACTGCAATACGTCGGGTGGCACACAACCATCACACACTCATAACGATGCATCCAATGCCATGTCCAGTAATCACAACAGACAGCAAATATGCAGGGTATGTCAGGCATGCACACACCTCAGACCATGCACTGTCATGCTGCCACAACACATGTCACGTTCGGCACCCATGGCTCACAGCATGTAGCCCAAAAGCATATTCCATCCCAAATGCGTTTCTGGGGCATGACCCCCATGTTGCCATATGCGTTCCTAAGCGTTCCATTTGCACCCCAAAAGCATATTCCATCCCAAATGCGTTTCTGGGGCATGACCCCCATGTTGCCATATGCGTTCCTAAGCGTTCCATTTGCACCCCAAAAGCATATTCCATCCCAAATGCGTTCCTGGGGCATGACCCCCATGTTGCCAAATGCGTTCCTAAGCATTCCATATGCGCCCCAAAAGCAAAGTACAAACCAGACCCAGGATGGGCCTGGAGCCCGCATACACCAGAGTCACAATAAGTAGGAGCACAGCAACACACCCATCGGCATAGCCAATCCGTCCCATGCCACATGTGCACAGCACACAGTCCCATTGCCAAGCACACACAACAACAGATTGTACAGCCACACACCCGCCTCCGGGACACACGTGCACGAGAGTGCACGAACGGAGAATGTCAGACAACCAATACAGACTTCGCCAGGTGCAACACAATAACAAATCTCATTCTCTCCACAGGTGACGAACTGCTGGATGCTGGGGATGGAGACAGCAGCCAGCACAGCCAGCCTACAAGCCCCCAACGAGGACACACGGATGTGGAGGATCTGTCCTCCTCTTCGGACACGGACCACCAAGCAGGCCCATCTAGTGTGGCAGGGCCCAGCCGCTCCCCAGGACCCCTCCTACCACCAACCCATCATCCAGGGCTGCTGAACATTCCCAGCCCCCTGCTGCCACTGTCATTGCGGCCACACCCACGGTCATTGCGGCCACACCCACGGGCATTGCGGCCACACCCACGGTCATTGCGGCCACACCCACGGTCATTGCGGCCACTACCACTGCCGCAACCGCCACCACGTCTTCGCTGGCCCCAGCCCCAGCGCAGGTGGTGGCCCGGACGACTGGATCCACCCTGGGAGCCAGGGTGAGGACCGTGGTGAGCAATGTGGCTAGTGGGCAGGCCGGTGGCAGCAGGACTGGTAGGAGGAGCAGGGTCAGGGAAACGCCAGCCTCCCCTGGGAGCCATGCCCTGCCTCAAATGGCCAGAGTCCTTGGGGCCTATGAAGAGGCCCAAGGACAATGGGCCAGGTCAGCTACAGACACGCGTGAGGTGCTGGGGGTGCTGTGGTCCATGGACGCCCGTATGGGCCAACTCGTGGACCTCATGGGCCAGCTGGTGGTGGCGGTGAGGTCACAGCCAGGGACAGCAGCTCCCCTCCGCCACCACCTGCCGGGGCGCAGGGTCGAGCAGCAGTGTCCAGTTCCCCTGCGTCCACAGCCAGTGAGCACACCTCAACCACCAGCAGGTCGTAAGCAGGCACCCCCTCGCAAACGTGGAAGGGGCCGTCCGAAGTGGAAACAGATCTCCCGGGAGGACTTCGCACGCTCCAGACGCAAGTGAGGCAGCCAGCCAGCCTTCCTTGACCACCCACTGCATTGACTTGGACTACGATCCCACTCCACACAGCCATCTGGATGGCATGTGTGTGTTGGACTATGGACATAGAACCAGTGGGTACACCCTGAGCATCACGCAGCCATGACCGACAGCTCATTGTCACTGCACGCACCACTTTTGTCATCACCTTACACACAATCACATGTCACAGTTTGAAATAAATGCACCTCTTCCACAAACTGCTGTCTGTGCCCTGTGTTTTAATTGTACGGAATACAACGGCCACCTTGAGCGGAACGGCACCTGATGCGTGGCATGGCAATGGAACCGGAGGGCCTGTAGGGACCTAGGGGTGGGAGACAGAACAGGAGCACATTCAATGAGTGTGTCACACACCCATCACACAGTACATGTCAACAAATACAAGCAATGTACACACATCGCACAGAGCAATAGGGCACAATGCCACAGCCACCATCAGTGGCATACTAACCTGGGCATGGAGCGTTGACACACAGCACGCAGTGAACAAAAGGCCACCCTGACACAGCACACACACACCTGCACAAATACAGACACATCAGCCGTCGTACATGGACACTCACCGTTAAGTGAAGTAGCGGGCGATGAGCTGCTGGCGCACATTCCCAGCTTCCTCCTCTCCGCTGTCCTCCTCACTCGAGCTGTCCTGGTCTGCGGGCTGGGGCCCTGGTTGATCTCCGTCCTCCACAATGAGGGGGATCTGCTTCCGAATGGCCAGATTGTGCAGCATGCAGCACGCCACCACTATCTGGCACACCTTCTGTGGGGAGTACGCCAGCGCACCCCCGGTGCGGTCCAGGCACCTGAACCTGGACTTGAGGAGGCCAAAGGTATGCTCGACCACACGTCTGGTCCTCCCATGTGCCTCATTGTAGCGATCGTCTGCTGGGGTGCGAGGATTCCTCAATGGACTGAGCAGCCATGCCCCATTCGGGTACGCAGAGTCACCTGGGTGTGAGGGACACAGAGAACCGTTGCTATTCCAACTGGACAGGGGACAGCATCGCACAACCAGCACGCTACACCACTCCACATACTCACCGACAATACAGCCACGATCCTGTTGCAGATTGGACATCAGTCGTGGCAAGATGCTGTTGCGCATTACGTGTGCGTCATGGGCCGAGCCTGGGAACTTTGCACACACGTGGGTTATCACCATGTCCGCAAGGCACACCACTTGCACATTCAGGGAGTGCGTGTGCTTCCTGTTGCGGTACAGGTGCTCAGTGGCCTGTGGTGGAACAAGGCCAACATGTGTGCAATCAATGGCACCAACGACGTGTGGGATCCTGCCAAGGGCATAGAATGCACCCTTCACTGCCGCCAATTCACGAGCCCTGGGGAATCTGATGTACCTGTTTCGGTACAGCATCATGGCTGCCAGTACATCCCTCAGCACCTTGCTGAACATGGGCTGGGACATCCCTCCTCCACTGCCCACTGTGTGCTGGAATGACCCAGTGGCGAAGAAATGCATGGCGGCCATCACCTTAGCCGTGGGGGTGAATGCTGTCGGATACACCCTGCGGGGACGGAGATGGGGTTCCAACATGGCACACAGTCGATGCAGGGTTGGCCTGTCCAGCCGAAACTTCCTTATGACCTCAGTATCCTCCATGTCCGCCAGCAATTGGTATGGGCGGTCAATGTTCGGTCTCCGCCTAGGGAAGATGGCAGTGGACACATGTCAGAGCAACACAACACATAGCAATTTCGCATTCACATCACTGACATGACTGAGCAAGCACATGAGTCACAGCCCAGCTGTCAAGCAGGGACGGCACGGCCACAATACACTTACACAGGTCTCCCACCAATGGCAATGGCTAGTGATGCAAACCACTGCCATGGTCATGCACATGGGGATCTAGGCCCCAATGACTTGCGGGGCGTGCTGATGGGGACTGACTGCATATTCGTCAAGCGGCAACGCCACGGCAACATGAATGTCTGCTGAGCATGGCACTGCTTCCGAGGCTGGATGAGTATGGCACACGACGACGACAATGTGGGCACAGGCTGAGCGGCCAAAACAAGTGGGACCTGTGGCACGAGGGGATATGAGACAGTAGTAGGTGTCAGCACTGCACCCTATGTACAGCACTGTACGGATCACACCTCCCGAAACATTGACAGGTGTCCACATTGACAGCCCCATGCCAAGACGGCTGTGTGCTTGCAGTCACACGTCACAGGTGAGAGGTTACATTGCACGTGCCAGGTGGCAGACGTACATAGTGGGAGCTATCATGTGTGTGCATGTGTCTCCTGTTCAGGATCCACCAGATGGGCGCTGACTCTGTACTGACCATTGGACACAGCATGTTCCGTGGAAGGCTTGTGTGTGTGGGATGGTGGCACTGGATGTGCCTCCGTTGGGTGGGGGGCCATGCACAGGGCGGGTACGTCGATGATTGCGCATTGTTGGTCACGGTGGGTGCACCCACTAAGATGTGTTGCCCTGTGTACAATTCCTATGTCCGCATGATGATGGACTGTAGATGTGGGCAGACTACACATTGGTCGATGTGCTGTCCATGTGCATGTGCCTTCACACCAGGCACAGCTGCCCCTGCACATGTGACCCCTGCTGGACTCGCTGCTGGGTCTGTGGAGCTGATGCAACTTCTGTGCGTGGGGCGGACAGCTCACCTCACTTCCCTCATTGCGCATGTCATGACTTTGCCGCAGGTGACATGGATCATGGAGGGCCCACATGTACGCGTGGGTAGGCTACACATGTTTGTTCACTGGTCGCCACCCCCAGTCAGTGTTTCGAATGGGAAGGTTGTTGTGCTGGTGGTATCTTCGATGTGGCGGATGGGCGGGCCTAGGTGCGGGCTTACATTCCGGACATGGGGGGGTAGTTGGATTGGCGACTAGTTGCAGTACACACGGGACACGTCTCTTCCTTTCCACATCTGGGTCATCCCTTGTACTCACTGACAGTGATACAGTCATCTTCGCCCCAGCCCTCATGTCCTCCCCTCGCTCCCCCAATATGCATGTGCACCTGCGAGGCTAGCGCTTGCACAGGCAGCCCCAAGCTCGCACCAGAGAGGGCAAGGAGTGTATGTGTGGGTCCAGTTGCACGAGTGGGCTGTCTCAGGGTATGATGTGTGGCGGGACGTCGTCCACCTGCGTGGTGCCCCAAATGGAGACCCGGCCTGCATGGACTATGCATCACAGTCTTCGCCTTCCGGATCCGCCACCTGCGACACCCAGTGGCAGTGGCTGCCCTTGCGGCCAGGCCGCGTCCGTCTGTGCCTGATGGCCCACACATTCACTTTTTGGCCTCTCTGGGGAGGGCTCGGGGGTGGTGGCGCACGCGCTTGCACTTAGTCGCAATGGCATGTGGCGTGGTTGGTATAATGGGCAATGGATGGGATGGTGCGAGCCACCTCCCGTGACGTCAGTGCTGCTCGTGCTGAGGTGCGTCCCCCTACACTTCCATTTGACTTGTGCCATGCTACACGTTGAGGTTCTATTGCCTGCGTGATATGACCAGGAGGAGCGCGAGGAGACCTCTCACACACCATGCTCCACTGCCATCCCGTGCCCTGTATCGCCTGTGCGGATTGACTATGTTGGGGTTACACCTGGTCGACTGGGGCTGTGTGTGCCTTGTCAAGGGGCATGGCGGGCGCACAACAGGATCCAGCTAGTCCACGGAGGGTGGGCTGACGTGTGCGCCTGGTTCCGCATTGTTCGTGTGCCCGGCTGCTGTGCACACACGTGTTCACTT
Organism: Calotriton arnoldi; assembly: GCA_963921515.1. Lineage (NCBI taxonomy): Eukaryota > Metazoa > Chordata > Amphibia > Caudata > Salamandridae > Calotriton > Calotriton arnoldi. The sequence continues at coordinate 152,805 of CAWUFW010006003.1, read as the reverse complement.
CCCCCCGACAGGTGTCCTCTCACAATGCCCAGGGAAGCGGTGGTGTACTGTTCATGACCCCTCCCAACACGGCGTGCTCCAACTTGGCATGTGCGCATCTACCCGTCGCACCCACCCACCTGAGCACTGCGTCCATACGACTTCACACGACACATGTGTGTCTTCCACAGTAGTGCTACTCATTTGCGTTGACATCCAATACCAGTGGACTACATGGTCATGTCACGACTGCCGTGTACTTCACATACTCTCATCCTCTCTCATTCGTACTTGTGAAATGAGTCAGCGGAGACAGTTTTGGTTTCAAACATTATATTGAGTCTTCTGTCCTCTGTGATGCAGTATAGTGGACACTACTGGCAGCGGAATACATGTTGAGGATATACTGAGCATGATTACAAATGGGATAGGGTGTGGGGTTACATGTGATTGGCTGTTGCATGTGGGATGTGGGCTTCAGAGTTACATCTGCTTGGCCAAGGCTGTGCTAATGTACATTTACGTATAGCTGCGGAGCTGCGGACTTTGACACAGACGGTATACAAGTAGCCTACCAGACCGCTTGGCATCATGGGCACAGTCCATCTCAGTTCCATGTGACAGGTTTGCTGCGGTTGTTCCTCATGCACGCGTGCATGTGAGATGACATCAGGGCATGTGCTTGCGTGCATGCAGCGGCGTGCCACTTGTTGTTGCAATGTGGTGGTTACTGGACATGTCACAGTCACTGGGGTCGTGTTGTTGTTGTTTGCACTTGTCGTCCGTGCAAAGGTCCTGGTATGGGATTTCCGGGGCGGGGGTGGGAGGGGTGCAGCACCCACAGACTCCAGGCGACCTATTCATGTCCACTGAGCGGTGTGTGTGTCCATGGGCGCTGGATCCATGTCGTGTCCTGGTTGTTCGTGCAGTTCCGTCCATGTGGGTGCGATACACAGACCCCATGCCACTGCCTCCCACGATGCATGCGGTGTTCCTGGATGTGATGGGGAACAGTGTGCATGTCCCGGTCATATCCGATGTCATGGCGATGTCGTTGATGGTGTGGTAATTGTTGCCGGTCGTTTGGTATGGCTGTTGTGGTGGTGACTGGCCAGTCCGTGCGGAAGCTAAGCATGGGTGCGGGGTTGGACATCATAGGTCAATCGGGGAACCTGCGTTGGGGTCCGACGAATTTACAGGTTGTCAGGTATGCGATGCCGTCCAGCAGGGCTTCCATGTCATTGGTGGTGTTTATGTTTGCCAGCCAATGTAGCGGATGGTGGCTGTCAAGGTGTTGTTCGTAAGTTGTCCCTTGGAGGGCCATGATGGGGCATGCTGGGTGACATTCGATGTAGCTGTGCTCGATGATCCGTCGTGTGGAGGCACAGTGGTCCCATTTCAGTGCGGGTGCGATGTTGCCCACATACGCCATGCCCCCATAGGCAGAGCAGGCCCTGTCGTGTGCGTCCAGAGGGAGGAATAGTGCTAGCAGGTCCGCCTTTAGACATGCCGGGTTGGAGAGACACATCTCCACGGGATGCTGGTAGGGACACCTCCGACAGTAGAAGACGGGTATGACGCAGCTGAACAATGTGATGCGGTAAGTCAGTCGGTAACTGACGTTCAGCAGGGACAGGAGTTCGCATCCCAATATATGTATCAGGTTGGTTTTGTACAGCTTGACCTGTCCGGCGTAGTTGGGTAGGTGTGTTGCGGTTGCCATTTTGCAGCGGTGCGTTGTGGTGGCGTGCTCCGGCTGTGTGTGCAGTCTGCAATGTGCACGCTCCGAGGTTGCTGTGAGCTCTGTGTAGTCGTAGAGAGACAGGACTTGTGTTCTGTTGGTTTGTGCGGAGGACACGGGCCCTCATCCCACATGCTTCTCAGACAGTTCAAGGTCAGTGATGTGTGACTCCTTCCAATTAACTTGCATGGGGCCGACATGGGGGAGTGTTTTCTTTATTCTTTCCCGTCCGTTGTGTTCTTCTGTGATATGCGCTATCTGCCCTGTGGTCGGTCTCCTCTGCATGCCTGTGTTGGTCTTTTATTGGACAATGGCTGTATTCACCGGCTTCTTTCGTAGGGCTGTGGTTTCGGAGTTGGAATGGAAGGTCATTCAGTGCTGTCTGCTCTCCCTTGTGTGGGCGGCAGGCTGCCTTTCCGCTCTGCGTTGGGCCTTGTGTGTGAGTGTTATTCTTGGGCCACCTGTTGTCGGTCCCCGGGCTCTTTGGTGTTCCGTTTTGTATGTCTTGTTCATATGTGCAGGGTGGTATGGGTGTTTCAGTGTGGTACTGGCGTTCCTCTTCCCGAAGGGGCCCTGCTTCTCCTAGTTGGTGTTGCCGCCGCTGTGTGCTTCGCCATGTTTGTTGCACTGGGGTGTGTCCTGCTGTTGCGTGACTTCACTGACATGTGTGCGTCGGTTGTGTGACGTTGGGTGTTGTCCGTGAATTGGGCGTTGGGGACATGTCTGTGGCAGGCCTGTCACGTGTCATGTGCGTTCGGGGTGGGGCTGGTGTGTGTGCTGCTTGGTTGTGTCCCTGTGTCTGTGTGCGACGCATGCATGGCGCTGCGGTTGGCCTCTGCGTTGTGCGCATGTGTGGCAGCGTCATCGCCGCTTTGGGGCCGTGACGGGGTGGTTGGTTCCTAGTCCCAGGTGGTGTGTACACATGTGTTACGAGATGTTACAATTTGGCCTGTGTGTCATATGTGGGTGCTATGGTAGATGTGTCGTGTACACGCGGGGGTGGGGGTTGTCCGCTTTTTCCGCCCTTGCACTGTGTGCGCTGTTTGCGTGCACTTGTTGTATGTGTGCCTACCTGCGTCTTCGCGGTACGTTGCGTCCTTGGTGGTGCATCAGATAGAGCATAGGGAGGGCCTGCAGTGCTGGATTCATGCTCGGGGGTGCCGCTTCTTTGGTGTCCGTGCTCGGCGTTCGTGTTACCGCTTCGGTTTGACGTACGGTGTCTCTTAGCCGTGGGTTCAGTTTGTGTGCGGCATCGTAATTTGTACGCCGGGCGGTACGTGTTTCGTCGGACGGTGTGTGTCAATTGTGCTGCGCCGCTACGTGTACGGGCGCACTTTGATGGCGGACGGTGTCGCTGGCTTGCCGGCGGTGTTTGGCTGACTTTTCGCATCGTAATCGGGCGGGCGTGTGGACTGCTGCGTGCAGGCGGTGACTGGTGGTTTTTGCATCCGCCAGCACGGCGGTAGTGCTTCCGCCCGACATCCTAATGGGCCCCTAAGTTATTCGTTTGCAAAAATATAGTTGTTATAAATATCGTTGTTTTAGTTAGTGTTATGTATTTTAGTGTGTATTTTAAATGTATGTGCTATATTTTTTTTGTCTAAGTATTGCATTTATTTTTTATGTATGTGTTAAATTTTTAGAAGTTACAAATTTTTTTTATTTACATTTTGCATTTTAGTTCCGTAGCGGGTTGTGGGTTTATAGGGGAATAGGGTGGGAAGTAATTTAAAAATAATTAATTGAATAATAATTTTTATTTATTAGTATTTATTTACATTTTATTTTATAGTGTTAATTATGGTAATTAATTAATTATTAATTAATTATTAATTGGCTGTTAATTGTTATTGATTAATTGGTAAATATGTTAATTGTGTAATTCTTTTAGGAGCGGGTTGTGGGTTTATGGGGGAATAGGGTGGGAAGTAATTTAAATATAATTAATTGAATATTTATTTTATTTGAATTACATTTTGCGTTTTAGTCCCGTAGCGGGTTGTGGGTTTATAGGGGAATAGGGTGGGAAGTAATTTAAAAATAATTAATTGAATAATAATTTTTATTTATTAGTATTTATTTTCATTTTTTTTATAGTGTTAATTATGGTAATTAATTAATTATTAATTAATTAATAATTGGTAGTTAATTTTTATCAATTAATTAATTGGTAAATATGTTAATTGCGTAATTTTTTTAGGAGCGGTTTGTGGGTTTATAGGGAATAGGGTGGGAAGTAATTTAATTATAATTACATTATTAATATTTTTCATAATTCATATTTAATTAATCCCTATTTAATAGTGTTAACGGTGGGAAATAACTTATAATTAAATATTTAGTAATTTGTTATTAATTATTATTAATTGATTGGTAAATATGTTAATTGTGTCATTTTTTTAGGAGTGGGTTGTGGGTTGATAGGGGAATAGGGTGGGAAGTAATTCAATTTTTATATATTTATTAATATTTAATATGTAATATTTTTTATTTATGATTTTATAGTGTTAATTGTTTGAATTAACTTATTAATATATAATTATATTTTCATTGTTAATTGTTATTAATTAATTGATTGATAATTAATTATGTTAATTGTGTAATTTGTTACCCCTCCGCTATCCAACACTTTCCCTACTGTTGCACTCACTGGAGTGGGAATAGTAATTTTTACCCCTATGCTATCCAACACTTTCCCTACTGTTCCACTCGCTGGAGTGGGAATAGTAAATTATTTCCCTCCGCTATCCAACAGTTTCCCTACTGTTGCACTCCCTGGAGTGGGAATAGTAATTTTTACCCCTTCGCTATCCAACACTTTCCCTACTGTTCCACTCGTTGGAGTGGGAATAGTAAATTATTCACCTCCGCTATCCAACACTTTCTCTACTGTTGCACTCCCTGGAGTGGGAATAGTAATTTTTACCCATGCGCTATCCAACACTTTCCCTACTGTTGCACTTGCTGGAGTGGGAATAGTAAATTACTCCCCTACGCTATACAACACTTTCCCTACTGTTGCACTCCTTTGAGTGGGAATAGTAATTTTTACCCCTGCTCTATCCAACACTTTCCCTACTGTTGCACTTGCTGGAGTGGGAATAGTAAATTATCCTCCTCTGCTATCCAACACTTTCCCTACTGTTGCACTCTCTGGAGTGGGAATAGTAATTTTTACCCCTGCGCTATCCAACACTTTCCCTACTGTTGCACTCATTGGAGTGGGAATAGTAATTTATTCCCCTCTGCTATCCAACACTTTCCCTACTGTGTACTCTCTGGAGTGGGAATAGTAATTTTTAACCCTGCGCTATCCAACACTTCCCTACTGTTGCACTTGCTGGAGTGGGAATATTAATTTTATCCCCTCCGCTATCCAACACCTACTGTTGCATTCATTGGAGTGGGAATAGTAAATTATTACCCTCCGCTATCCAACACGTTCCCTACTGTTGAATTCGTTGTAGTGGGAACAGTAAATTAATTCCCTCCACTATCCAACACTTTCCCTACTGTTGCACTCGCTGGAGTGGGAATAGTAAATTATTCCCCTCCGCTATCCAACATTTTCACTACTGTTGCATTTGATGGAGTGGGAATAGTAATTTATTCACCTCCGCTATCTAACACTATCCTTACTGTTGTAATTAATGTTGTGTAAAATGTAGTTTTAAAAATTAATAAATATTTTAATATTTTAATTTATAATATATATATATTTTTTATTTTTATGTTACAGGTGTATGTATATATATATATATTTATAATTTTTAATATATTTCTAACATTTTATAATTTATTAAATTAATTATTTATTAATAATTCTTAAGTAAATATATATATTATATTTTATATATGTATGTTTCATTTATTTTTACATTATAGTTATTATAATTTTTAACATTTTCTAATAATTATAAATATTTATTTTTAAGTTATATGTATTATTTAATTTATTTTACCTTTTTTTATACATAAAAACGATATTTTTAACATCGATATCTTTAACAACTATGGGGCCGATTCCGATGTTGGCCGGTAGGGCTCCGAATCGTATTCGGCTTGACCGGATCCGATTCGGAGCCCTATTTCCCGACCGATTCGTACGTGCGTCCGAGCGAGCAAGTACGATGCGAGCGCACGCGAAATCGCCGACCGACTCGTTCGCGCGTCCCAACCGCACCGACCGACTCGCACGGACACGACTCGCACCGCGCAATGGAGACGTTCCCCGGCCGGGCAAGTACGATGCGCGCCGCGAGCAGTCCGACCGACACGCGCCGTCCGGCTCCAAGGAGCAGTCGGAGCTGTACTTCGGGGGTCCGTGTCGGACCCCCCTGTACGCGTAGCCGCGCGAGTCGCTTCACCGCGTACCCGCTGTAGGGGGCGCCCTTGTTCGCCTCGCACCCATTGAGGCAATGGGAGCCCGCGTACGCGTTGTACGACCGGCTGCCATTGACTTCAATGGGAGTCCGACCGACTCGAGTACGATAGCATACGGACGCATCGTACTCGTTCGGTCGGGCTGCTAGGGTCCGATTCCGTCGGAAATCGCTCCGGGTCCGGCTCGGTCGGAGAGATTTCCGGCCCGAATCGGAAAGAGGAGGCGTGCAAAGCATGGAAAGGAAGGAGAGGGGGATTTGCATCAGAAGGAACCGTCAGGAGATTTTTTCTGGAAAATTGACATTGATGGGATTGCTTTTCAGAAACTTGGTATTTGAGATCTGATCTCAGAAAATTAGCGAATGTGACTGCCCTGTTGGCATGAGCCTGGAGCTGGTAAATGGGGTTGGCATTGGCAGCTTAGGAATTTGGTGAGTTCCACTCGGAGATCTGCTTTGAGGTTTGTCCTTTGGAGTATGGGCTAATGGTGAGGCTTAGGAAAGTGGATTAGAAGATTGTCTAGTGGGATTGGCACAGTGTGGCTCTGGCCTAACTCCATTTGGAGAGGAGTGATTGGAATTTGGGTGTTGTCATTGGGATATTGGCATTTAAAGAGTGTCCATTGATGATTGGCATCACACTTAAAATTGCTCCATGGGTCAAATGTTCCATGCACCAACATATCAGCAGAAACAAGAGGAGTAACACGCCACATTTCGAGTATGCTGGTAAAGAGGAATCCTTCTAAAATGAGCAGGCTTCCTGTCTGCTTCACTCCCACTTTCTTCAACCCATTTAAATGTATGGACCAGCTGAGTTTCTAATATAGAGCATGAGTTGATTCTTCCACCAGAAACCCTTTGCCGGTACTTGATCCACCAAAAGACCTCCAGCTAAATGGCTTCAAATGTCACCCCATATTTACTTCCAGGGCTGCAGTGCAAGGCAAGAGAAAACTGCAAGGTCTCTCACGTGCTCTCACGTGCTGGAAAAAAGTCCTAGTGCATGAGAGTCACAGATTTATTTTCATTTTGAAGAAAACAACTTCCTGTGACTGACTGGCACATCATGCCCATTTGAAATGTTAGGATGGGCAGCACTCACATTTTCTCAGAAAGAGCTCCTGCTACGTCAGAGGTTTAATTGTTAGTAACCATACCTTGCTGACAAAGGAGGGAACTGTAATTTTGATGGGTGGGCCGCTGTGGGTCCAGTAACCTATGGGTTTGGCAGCCCGACTCTTAAGGTCTAAGCAAGGTCTAGAGTATCATTGGTGACATTGGCATAGCGGCAATCAAGATGATGGACATTATTATGTCACATCACAGTTACATTCTGGTGATGCCATGTCCAAGACATATGGGCACCTATTTATGAGCTGCCAATGTGGTGCCAGAGAGATAATAACCTTACTTGTGATTTATGAAGCCACAGTAGGTCACTTAGCGTGGCTCTGAGTGGCTCCATAAATTTTAAGTAAGGAAATGTAGCGCAAATTGCTGTGTTGCCTCACTCTGCCCTGGGAAGGCATTCCATGGGCGTTGCATGAGTGTTCCCATGCATCTCCCATGGTTTTTGACGCAATCCCAGACTTACCAGAACTGGTAGACCTGGGAATGCGACCAAAAAATACGCCTTCTCAGGTGAGGTGTAACGAGGAGAAATATCTTTATTTCTCCTCGTTACTTCTTCTTTCTATGTGTGAATATGCCTCTCAGGTGCCCCTTCCTGCACAAAATCAATCCTGCATGCAACACAGGCACCCTGGTACCATGGTGCAAGGGTGCATGCGTTGGCGCTAACTGCCAAAAGGGCACCAGCGCTGGGGAAAAGGCAGGAATGCACCATATTGCCTTAAATGCGGTGCATTCCTGCCCTTTCCCTGTCATAAAGTGCAGTGCAGCAAGGTGGCTTGCTCTGCTGCACTGGATGACATTCTCATAAATAGGCCCCATTGGTGTCCAGGCAGATGCCAGATGAGGCATGTCATAATTGAAAGTTTCCTGTTCATTGTAGCCATTGTCACTGACGGTTTATCCTCCCCCAATGTTTGTCTGTACAGAACTCTGTTTGTGCTATAGAAATCTGCTGCATATGTACATACATACATATATACAGACATAAAGAAAAATGAAAGGGAGGATAGCTAAAGGAGAAAATGATGTCCAGTGATTTTTCATGCTGGCAATTTGTACTACTTGATGAAAATAAGTCTGTGGGCAACCAAAGTCAGCAGGAAGCATTACAAGAGTCTAAGAATAATATAGAAAAGAATCACAGGAATCAGAATGAACGTTATTGATATAAGTCTTTAAAGCCATTTCAATAAAAACAAAACCCTAAAACATTTTAAAATATTGAAGGCCGTCTCTGAAACTGAAACTAAAAGAAGCCTTGGCAAACCCAATAGACCTCACCTTAATAACGCAAGTGCTAAACTATTGACTTTGCTAATGCTTGTTTGCAAAGCATTGTTAAAAAACATAAGAAAATACCGGAGAAACACACATCTTAAGGTATATGAAACTACTTTGAATTCAATATTTTCAATCTTTACAAACGGCATGACACTTTTCACATGGCAGTCCTGTAGGTTGATCCACTTCGTGACTGACACTTAAACAAAGCCACTAACCACTCTGTATATGCTAACTGCAGGCTGATCCAAAATGTTAATGGCACTTTGATATAGCAGTGGGCAAAAGGGACAGACCCAATGGCAGTTATCAGTCACCTTGGTAAACTAGCGAGGCATCAGTCTGCTTCACGTCTGGATAGGCCCACACTGTAGGGCATATGTACAAGGGAAGTTAGCCTGCTTGGCTTAACAACACGCTCCGCCACTTCTGAAACGCAGGGCTGCACCATATTTGCTAGAATATGGTGCACCCCTGCGTTTTCCCCTGCGCTGGCACTAAGTTTAGCAGCTTAGCGCCAATGCAGGCACCCTTGCACCATAGTGCAAGGGTGTCTGCACATAAACAATCTTGAAATGCCGTTTTGTAACTTCTATGTGAGCTGCTTAATGCAGCACACACAGAAGTTGCAAAACAGCATTTTTTTAAAATGATGGTTTATGTGCAGGAAGGGGTACCATCCTGTACATGAACAATCATTGGCCTTTTGCTGTTTTCATGTGTGCTGCACAACCAGCACACATGAAAACAGCAAAAACTAGGAGAAATTAAACATTTCTCCTCGCTTCGCCATGTTAACACCAGGCTTTCCCTGGTCTTAATTCTGGCGCTGCCTCCTATTTATGCCTCCCCTGTAAATAGGAGGCAGCACCAGAATCAATGAGTGTTGTGGTGGAACGCCCACCGCAACACCCATTGCCCTCCCCTTTCACGCTAAGCATAGCGTGAAAGGGGGCCTTATTTACAAGGCAGCGTTACGCCACGTTAATTTGCTTAACGCTGCCTTTTAAATAAGGCAAAGCCAATATCGCCACAGGAACTTTAAAAAAAGTGACATTCCTGTGGCGATAGGGGCTTGCACATATGCCCCTGTGTCCCTACTTGAGTCTAGCTAGTTACAAGTAGAGCACTGACAATTTTAGCATTAAAGACACAGACCAACACAGTTATAACATTTCACTCACAGGCAGGTGTGAAGCACAATCTGTTTATGACGGCCAAGACAAGGTGGTCATCCCACAGTGTTAAAAATATTGGAGTTACTGTGTCAATCATTATCATCAAGGTTAGCCAGCCCCTCATGTTTCTTTTTTGAATAATGGTAGTACAGTACTATGGGGCTCATTACGATGGCGGGAGGACAAAGTCCGCCCGCCACTGCAACGGAATGCGGGACCGTCCGCAAGGGGTGCGGCGGTCCCGCCATGGGTATTAGGATGCCACCGCCACCGTGGCGGTGGCATCCCGTATTGTTCGCATTGCGGCGGGCGGTGCTGTCAGCAGCACCCGCCGCAATGCGAAAACGCATGTTGTGCATTTGAATGCACAACGTGATAGGCACCGCGCGGTGCCTGCCACCTTGTGTATTCAAATGTAGGTACCCCCCTGTGCACCCCCCCCCAAAATCCTATGGGCCCGCAACGGGCCCCCAGAAGCAAAGACCACATGCCTTTCCATGGCGGCAACACCGCCATGGAAAGGCAGGTTCCCGCCAACATCCTAATATGGATGGCGGTGTCTTGCAGACACTGCCACCATATTAGGGTCCTTTACCGCCCGGTCCCCTGTCGGAAAGACCGTCCGCCGGGCTCCCCCCCGCCATCGTAATATGGCGGGGGGAAATGGCATGCGGGCGGTGGGAAATGGCGATCCGCCCGTCATTGTAATGACCCCCTAATTTCTTAGTTTATGTAATCAGGAAATTATTTCTGATGGGTGCAAAACCCCCCCTACAGACACTTATAGTGTCTAAAAATATTGGCGATTGTTAGACCTGGCACCATTGGCGTGGGTTTCCCCTGTATTTTTGCCTTAGCCTCCTATGTTTTTACTGTGTGTTGGACTTCGTTTTGCTGGTCTAGATGCTTTGGGCACTTTGCCACTGCTGTTCGGTGCCAAAGTGGAAGTGCTCCCTTAGTAAATTGTTGTTATAGATTGGTGTTTCCATGATTGGCATATTTGATTTACTAGTCAGTCCCTAGTACAGTGCACTGTGTGTGCCCAGGGCCTGTAAATCAAATGCTCCTAGTGGGCTTGCAGCACTGATTGTGCCACCCACATAAGCAGCCTGTAAATGTAACTCAGGCCTGCCATTGCAGTGCCTGTGTGCAGTCTAGTACTGCCATGTCGACTTGGCAAGTGCACCCACTTGCCAGGCCATAACCTTCCCTTTTCTTACATGTTAGTCACCCCTAAGGTAGGCCCAAGGCACCCCTGTGGGCAGGGTGCAGTGTATGTGAAAGGTAGGACATGCCTTGATGTGTGTGGCATGTCCTGATAGTGGATTACTGCCAATTTCGTTTTTCACTATTGCAAGGCTACCTGTTCCCATAGGATAGAATGGGGAGTTTGTTTAAAACATCTTATAAACATAACTGCCCCTGGGAACAAGGTAGGAAGATAAAGTTTGATAAGCCTGAACTCAGAATGTTAAAATGCATCTTTTAGAGAGGGTGATTTTTACATTCTGTGTTTGAAAATACCACTTTTAGAAAGTAGGTATTTTCTTGCTTAGACATCCAGCGTGCCTCTGCCAGGATGTGTATTGACAGCTCTGGCTATGGGATGATAGGGGCTGGGGAGGTGCAGTGGCTCCAGAGACTCTGATGAGTCAGGGCTGGGCTGAATAGACCTGGGCTGCATTTAGAGTGGGGGGAGGAGATTTCCTTTCACCTGAATGGGCCTGGCCTGCCTTCCACAATGCTGTCTCCACCTCCTGCCAGGAAGCTGCACCAGAAAGGACAGAACTGGCTTTGACTGAGCACAGGGCTTCTCTGCCACCAGAGAAAAAGGGACTTTGCTGTATAAATATTGGGGCCCAGACCCCAGAACTTTAGATCACTTCTGGGAATCAAGAGGAACCTTTGCCAAGGAGAAGAGCCGGAGAAGCTGAGGAGGAATACTGCCCCTGTGCTGTTTGCTGTCTGGGATTGGCCTGCAGTGGTTACTTGCTGCCAAGACAAGGAGAAAGAACTTTGCTGTTTGCTGTGTCCCCTGCTTGAAAAAGATCTCCAAGGGCTTGAATTGAGCTTGCCTCCTGTTCCGAAGTCTCAGGGACACAAAGACTTCACCCCCAGTCCCCCCTGGACTCCTCTGCTGGGAGGTCTGACCTGCTGAGAGGTGCCTGCCTGGGCCTCTGGAAGTTGTTTTGGGACTGGAAACTGTAAGAACTGTGAAAATCGACGCATCACCTGTTTCCGATGCATCACAGCGATGCGAGAGAAAAGTTCCGACACATCGCTGCCGCTGCCGAAGAATAGACGCAGTGGCTGAAGTGTCTGCCATGCGACGAATCCTGTGCACCGATCTCCGACATCTGAGATCACCGCGCTGATTCTGACGCAGGCCCAGTTTGAGAATAACCGACACATCGCACCGGATCGTCATGCATCGCATCGAAGCGCCAAGTCTGTTGCATCATTGGGGAACGCAGTAAGAAACTGACGCATCACCTCCCCACGCGGTACGAAAACGACGCATCACCTCCTCCCCGGTAAGGAACCGACGTATCACCTCCCCTGTGCAGTAGTAAGGAACCGACGCATCACCTCTCCCAGAGAAAGGAACCGACGCATCACCTTCCCTGAGTGTAAGGAACCGACGCATCACCTTCTCTGCGACCCTATTTGCTTGCATTTTTCGACAAATCCAAGGTACTTTGTGTAAAAGTGTTGCATCTCACATTTTCCTGGAACTGAACTGTTTCAACCTTTTGAGAATCATATTTTCAATACTGTATTGTGGATTTTTGTCGTTTGGTCTTGTTTTGGTTTAGATAAAGATTACTTATTTTTCTAAACTGCTGTTGTGTCCATTTGCAGTGTTTTCACTGTATTACTGTATGTGTTCACAAATGCTTTACACACTGCCTCTGAGATAAGCCTGTCTGCTCATGCCAAGCTACCAAGGGGGTGAGCAGGGGTTATTTTAGAAGTGTATCCCCCTCACCCTGACTAGAAGCAAGGATCCCTATTTGGACAAAGGCACCTACCTCTGCCAACTAGAGACCCCCATTTCTAACATTGTTGGTCAGCAGTTAGGAACTGGACTTGCATCTGTGACTTACATACAGTGATTGGTGTACACTATTAGTAGAGTGCAGACCATCACACAACCACATACAATTGGTGAAACTTTTTCTTTGGGACTATTTTTCTTCTTGCAACTAAAAACTGCCAATCTTCATCATGATAAGGCCAGCATCACTTGCATCTGTGGATATTGAGTTTGAGGAGGATAGGGTGGAAACCTACACTGTGCCACAGCTAAAAGCTATCTGCAAAAAGTTTAAAATCTCTGTCAGAGGCCTCTCCAGAAAGGAGGAATTCCAAAAGGTGCTGAGGGGCTGGTTGGAGTCAAGCGATGACATAGAGCATGACGACCAACCTGTGGAGGAGGTGGAGGATTTATATTAACAGCAGAATAGGCTATTGGGTCTGCCTGGGGGGAGGTTACCTTCCCGGGGGGACCAGCAGTGTCTCTTTAAAGGGATGTCTCCAGCAGAAGAACTGGAGGACAGGAAGAAAAACAGGATCCATGAGTTTTAGCTCACGAAGCTCAGGCTGGGGAAGGAGGATAAGGAGTTGGCATTTCAGAGGGAGAAATTAGCCCTGGAGGAGAAAATGATGCTCTAAGCTGGATCTAAAGACAAAGAGTATAGAGTCCAATCCCCATGGTGGCAGCGCATCATCAGTGCCTGGAGAAGGGAGGGTGTACATCCCCAAGGAGGTTATTAAGGATTTTATGAAGCATGAGGACATTGGTCAGTGGTTCAAAGCTTATGAGGTAGCAATGAGGTCCTACAGAATCCCTGAGAGAGACTGGGGAGCGGGGTTTTGGAGCCGCTTTGTCAGTGAAGGGAGGGGAACGTTGCTAGCATTGCCCACTGAAGATCAGATGTCCTATGTCCCCATGAAGGAAGCCTTAATAGGGAGGTATGGTTTGACCCCAGAGTCATACAGGCAGAAGTTGAGGGCTTGTAAGAAGCTGGAGTCAAGCACTTGGGTGGAGTGTGTCTCCTATTTTTGCAGAGCACTGGATGGATGGGTGAAGGGTAGCAAGGTCAATGATTTTCAGGGGCTCTATGATTTGGTTGCATGGGAGCAATTGTCAGATAATTGTTCTCCAGAGCTACGCCAGCACTTGATTGACAGTAAGCTGACTTACTCCAGGAAGCTGGCTGTGGAGGCGGACCACTGGGTCAGTACCCGGGTCCAAAAAGGCTGTGTGGGAGCCTCCGCCAAAGGTGGGCAGGATCCCCAGAAGAAGAGTGGGGGGGAGCAAGGGTAAACAGAAGGAGTTCCAGAAAGGGCCCCAAAGTAATTCCCAAGGCAACCAAGGGAAGGGTTCCCAGCCTCCCACTGAAAAGAAGTCATGGGTCCCTACAGGTAAGCCTGGTCAGAAGGGCCCCAGGGCATGTTATGGTTGTGGTCAGGTGGGTCACTTCCAGGGGGACCCTAGGTGTCCCAAAAAGGTTACCACCACAGCCACTGGTGCACTGCCCCGGGAGATGGCTAGAGTAGCCCTGGGGGAGGAGTCAGGTGCCCAAGAGGGCTGGGGTCCCGCAGAAATGACCCTGGTCTCTTTAGGAGACAGTGAGATGGTCCCAAGAGCTCATCTGCCTGATAACACTAAAAAATACAGGCAGTGGGAGACCATCAATGGCCATAGTGTGGAAGCTCTGAGAGACACTGGAGCCAGTGTGACAGCTGTCAGTTGTCGGCTAGTGTCTCAGGAGCAGGTGGTCCCCAACACATTCTACCCAGTAGTTGCAGCTGACAACTCTGAGTGCCTCTGCAAAGTGGCACAGGTTCCCTTTGAGTGGGGGGGGGTCTCAGGTACCTTGAGAGTAGCTGTGAGGCCAGCCATGCCTGTTGACTGTCTGCTAGGCAACGATTTGGAGAGCTCCCCTTGGGAAAAGGTGGAGCGGGAGTCTCATTTGGAGATGTGGGTCTGCCTGAGTAGGCGTGCATGACCACTCGGTCTATAGCACCCGGTAAGGGTGATCAAGAGGACCTGGAGCCTGAAAGAGTGGCCCTGGTGCCTGCCAGAAAGAGAAGAGACAGGTGGTGTGGGAAACCGGCCCCCGAAGTTCCCATGGTACAGGAGAAGGAAAACCTTGAGGGGGATGCCCTGGAGCCTACAGGGGAACAAGTGGCTGAACTGAGGGACCTGCCTGAGCTGACCCATTGGCAGCAGGAAGGAGGACCCTCAAGGGAGAAATTCTGCCAGGAGCAGCAGAAATGCCCTTCTCTTGTTGGTTTGCGGCAACAGGCTGCAAACCAGGCAGCTGGTGATCAGTCTGGATCACATTGGATTTACTGGGAGAATGGTCTCCTGTATAGTGAGCCTAAGGTTGCTGAGCCTGGGTCAGAATGTGTGCTGGTGGTACTCCAGCGCTTCAGAGCCTTCCTACTGGGTCTGGCTCATGATGTGCCATTGGCAGGGCATTTGGGGCAGGACAAGTCTTTGAAAGTCTTGTCACCCACTTTTACTGGCCCCAAATGCGTAAGAACTCTGACACACATTGCAGGTCTTGCCAGACTTGCCAGGCAAGTGGTAAGAGTGGGAGGAAGTGCAAGGCTCCTTTCCAACCTTTCCCTGTAGTCAGCACAACCTTTGAGAGGGTGGGTATTGAGATTGTGGGGCCTCTGGATCCCAAGACAGCCATGGGCAACAGGTTCATCCTGGTCTTGGTGGACCATGCCACCCGGTACCCGGAAGCTATCCCTCTCTGGACTGTGACGGCCACCGTGGTAGGTCGTTCGTTGATGGGGATTTTCTCCCGTGTGGGGTTCCCCAGAGAGATGGTGTCCGACCGGGGTACCAACTTCATATCTAAGTGTATGAAGTCCCTGTGGCAGGAGTGCGGTGTTACCTACAAGTTCACCACTCCTTACCACCCCCAAGGTAATGGGCTGGTTGAGAGATTGAACTGGACCCTGAAGGGCATGATTATGGGTCTTGGTGAGCCCATGAGGCGTAAGTGGGACGTTCTCTTACCATGCCTGTTGCTTGCTTACAGGGAGGTACCCCAGAAGTCCTTAGGGTTCAGGCCCTTTGAGCTCCTGTATGGGCATCCTGTAAGAGGACCTCTAAGTCTGATTAAAGTAGGCTGGGGGAAAGCTCCCAGTAAACCCCCCCCCAGGATGTATATAGCTACATGCTGGCCTTCAAGAACCAGACTAAGCACTTCAGTCAACTCGCTCAGGTGAATCTGGAAGCCAGCCAGGAAGAAATTAAACAGTGGTATGATCAGAATGCCACTCTGATCGAGTTTCAGATGAGACGCCTGAGGATAGTGTATTCCGAGAACACGTACTGAGGGTAAAAATTAGGTGGAGATTATAAAAATAAAGATAATATTTTCCCCCAAATAATAAAAAAAAAAAAGAAAATTCCGATGACATGGTTGTTATCAATAAAGTTATATCGCCTGTCACCGAACTACATTCAAAATAGGCCAGAAGAGAAAGGGTTAAGAAGTAAGCGGCACGTATGTGCTGTTGGGAGTTGAGGGATGTGATTGGCTGCATTTGTAATGACAACAGCACGTCGTAAACGTGTAGTCTGATTTGAGAAATGTGGGCCCTTTTTAAGCGCGTAATTCAAACAGGGACAAAAAATTCCACAAGTAGACCAGGACGGATCGAGGGACCGCCGGTATAAAGAACAATAGAGATGAGCGGGGGATGTTGAAATGGAAGCATATGGCGTCGGTACCATGGGATTGATTGGGGATTATCGAGCGGGCGTTTTATAACAGGGGTGCCCATGTAGGTTTAATGATGCCAAAACAAACAGCCGCAATTATAAATGAGCCCGGGTACGTAAGCCTAAGTAATCTAGACGCTTCGTCTCCCCCGGTGTTGATGGATAATTCGAGGGGATAAAATTAAGACTGTAAGTGAGAATATGTGGAATTCAATCTGCGTTTGTATGAATTCAGATATAGTAACCAGCGTGCAGTGTGAATAGGTTCGGGTAGACAGACCTAAATAATTTGCACATTTCGATATCCCCCGTTTTAGATAAGTAAACAGAATAATACAGAAATGTAGTCTCAGATAGGGTGTGAGATTGTATTAAAACATGCGGACATGTTAGTTTGAATAACTTGGAGGCATAGTCACCCCCGTTTGTTTAGTAGTGGTAATATAGTTAAGTTAAATCTTAGAAGTGTTTAAAATATAGTTTTAAAACTAAGAGCACTTAGGTTTTAATACAAATACAAATCGAGGTGTTTTTGCTCCCTAGAGCTGAATTGGATGATGCTCTAATACGTATATAAGTGGGAGGAATCGTATGAAGGTACAAGATTCCCTTAAGGTAAAATATCCTGGCACTGAAATTAAAAATAGAAAGTAGGAGCCGGCACCTTTTTGAATCAGGTGGGTAATCCTGCTTAATCATATTTGATGTAAAGTGAAGCAAGGTTGTGTCTATAGAATTAGGACTTATTAGTAATTTCTTTTTAACTTTATCATTTATAGAAATTGAAACATTAAGGATAGACCAATGGAGTGCCAAAGGGAGTAGTGGGGACATTCGAGAACCACAAACATCATCCTTTTTCATAAGTGTGCAAAAAGTAAGTTAGATATATTGATTGGATAGATCATAAAGAGATAAAAAGGAAATACTTGACTATTATTCATCGAGGGAAGTATATTGATTTTTTATGTTTGTTTTTATATTTAGAAATTAATTGAATTATTTTAATCGGTGACAACGCCCTGGGATCACGATATTTGTGGCTAGAGAGGGTTTTAATGATCACCCACCGAAATGTAAGTGGATATACCTATGGGATACATATTAAGAAACTGTACAAAAGTCTATCACTACACATATTAGTTGCCGGTGCAACATATACGAGAGAATATGTGTTGTATCTATAAGAGACTGGATGAATGTATGTAGAGTGGAACTGTTAGGATGTATGGGGGTGAGTAGTGTGATTACAAGAGGGCGCTTGGCTATTGGAGAGCTAAGTGGAAAGGACACTGGTGCAACATGGCGGACTACAAGTATGGCACTAAAAAAAGAGTATAGATTGTCATGTATCCTGGGATTCTATTACATCAGTGTAGATGAAATGCATTTCTTTTTGATACTATCTACAGCTTTAGGACATAAGATACTAGACAATCACTTTGTATAAACTGTGGTCTGTTTCTTATGTAGGTTTGCGAAACACTTGGTTTCTCTTTTTGATTATAAAAATTGTGTTTTGTGATATGGATTTAAGTATTTTTTAAGTAGCAATTTAATGATGATGATAGATTTATCATTCGTGTTTTATTTATACATGTGTGTTTATATTTATAGATTTACAAGAAACGAGAGGTTTTAATTTTCTGTCTTGATAAAGAAGGTGAAATAAGACGAAGCCTTCGAAACGCGTCGACGCACTTTTGTTGTTGCCATATACCCAGCTGTACAGACAAGCACCATAGCTATTGATGGTTTTAAGATATCAGGGCGTGTGCACATGATTATAATTCTGGGGTGTGGCCACCAAAGACAAAGATAACTGTCTGGGTTATCTCTCGTGTTTTTTCTTTTTGGGTTTAATGATTTTAATTGTGATTTATGTGATTAATTGTTTTTAAATTTGGAATTAACTGTGTGTGATTATTGTTTAATATAAATGTTTTTTAATTAAGTTTTTTCCTGTTTTTTAATACTAACTGCAATAAATGAACTTAGTAAATTGCAAACACTATTGACCTTGTATGAATATCTGTGCCAATTTACTGTAGCCACCAGGTTGGCGGTGTCCTTTATGAATAATTGTGGTGTGTATGCAGTTGGATTGGCTATGTGTGATTAGGTGTGCACATAAGTTTTTAAACAAATCCCAGAGGACGTCTTCTTTGTTATTTTCAGTTTTACCCTAGTCCTTTGGGCGATCAAGGGTTCCTCTCTTTTTCTGAAATAATGAGTTTCAGCCTGGCCAGAAAGTGTGGGTCATGGCCCCAGTGGAGCCTTGCGTGCTCCAAGATAAGTGGACTGGGCCATTTGAGGTGGTGGAGCGCAAGAGTAAAGTCACCTACCTGGTGGACTTGCAGTCTCCAAGGAACCCTTTGCGGGTCCTGCATGTGAACTGCCTTGAGCCCCCCTGTGCAGAGTTCTGAAGTTGGCATGCTCCTAGCGACAGATACTGGAATAGAAGAGGAGACTGAGCCTCTTCCTGACCTCCTGTATGCTAAGGAGCATGATGGGTCAGTGGACGGTGTAACCCTCGACCCCGCCCTAACAGCTGAGTGAACAGCTGAGTGACTGCCGCCAACTGTTGGGACAGATTGCTGCTCTGTTCTCCTTGACCCCTGGTGTCACTAAGTGGTGTGTCCATGATGTTGACCCTGGGGACAGTCCTCCTGTGAAGCACAAAATTTACCGAGTGACTGACAGGGTCAAGGCTTGCATCAAGAAGGAGGTCTCCAAGATGTTAGCGCTAGGGGTGATTGAGCCCTCAAACAGCCCTTGGGCCAGCCCAGTGGTCTTGGTCCCAAAGGCTGCCGCAACCGGTGCCACACCGGAACTCCAGTTCGGTGTGGACTACCGAGGGCACAATTCAGTCACCAGGACTGATGCACACCGCATCCCAAGACCTGATGAGCTCATCGATCGGTTGGGTGCTGGCAAGTACCTTAGTACGTTTGACTTGACATCTGGATACTGGCAGATTGCCTTAACTGATGGGGCAAAGGAGAGGTCAGCATTTTCAACGCCAGAGGGGCACTACCAATTCTGGGTGATGCACTTTGGGTTGAAGAATGCCGCTGCCACCTTTCAGAGGTTGGTCAATCAGATGTTGACTGGACTGGAGGATTTCAGTGCCGCCTACCTGGATGACATAGCAGTGTTCAGTGCCACTTGGGAGGAACATCTGCACCACCACTGGGAAGTGTTGAAGACTCTGCAAAGGGCAGGCCTCACGATCAAGGCAAGCAAGTGCCAGACCGGGCAGGGTTCAGGTGGCGCCACTACAGCCCAAGATTGATACCATTCTGGCTTGGGAACCCCCTAAGACACAGACAGAGGTGAGAGCCTTCTTAGGACTCATCGGGTATTACAGGAGATTCGTCAAGGGATATGGCACCATTGTTGCCCCCTTGACAGAGCTGACCTCCAGGAAGCAGCCCAGGAAAGTGAACTGGACTGACGCCTGCCAAAAAGCTTTTGATGCCCTGAAATCTGCCATGTGCACGGCGCACATGCTCAAGGAACCCAACTTCTCACAGGAATTTGTGGTGCAGACATATGCTTCAGAGCATGGTGTGGGGGCTGTGCTCTCATAGCTAAATGAGGAGGGCCTAGACCAACCTGTAGCCTTCATTAGTAGGAGGTTACTTCCACTGGAACAGAGGTGGAATGCGATTGAGCGTGAGGCTTTTGCTGTGGTGTGGGCGCTGAAGAAGCTGAGGCCCTACTTGTTTGGGACTCACTTCCGGGTTAAGACCGACCACCGGCCCCTCAGATGGTTGATGTAGATGAGGGGTGAGAACCCAAAGTTGTTGAGGTGGTCCATTTCCCTACAGGGGATGGACTTCACAGTGGAACACCGCCCTGGTACAGAACACGCCAATGCTGATGGTCTGTCCAGATTTTTCCACCTTAATGAAGAGAACTCCCAAGAGGGTGGAAAGTTCTTCCCACATTTCAGCTGGAGGGGACATGTGTTAGACCTGGCTCCATTGGCATGGGTTTCCCCTCTATTTTTGCCTTTGCCTCCTATGTTTTTACTGTGTGTTGGACTTCGTTTTGCTGGTCTAGATGCTTTGGGCACTTTGCCACTGCTGTTCGGTGCCAAAGTGCAAGTGCTCCCTTAGTAAATTGTTGTTATGGATTGGTGTTTCCAGGATTGGCATCATTTTTACTAGTCAGTCCCTAGTACAGTGCACTGTGTGTGCCCAGGGCCTGTAAATCAAATGCTGCTAGTGGGCTTGCAGCATTGATTGTGCCACCCACATAAGCAGCCTGTAAATGTAACTCAGGCCTGCCTTTGCAGTGCCTGTGTGCAGTCTAGTACTGCCATGTCGACTTGGCAAGTGCACCCATTTGCCTGGCCCCAACCTTCCCTTTTCTTACATGTTAGTCACCCCTAAGGTAGGCCCAAGGTACCCCTGTGAGCAGGGTGCAGTGTATGTGAAAGGGAGGACATGCCCTGGTGTGTGTGGCATGTCCTGATAGTGAAATACTGCCAATTTCATTATTCACTATTGCAAGGCTATCTGTTCCCATTGGATAGAATGGGAAGTTTGCTTATTGTTGTATTCCTCTTAGGGTGTCCATAACGGGCTTTCCAGTATCATGTCCTTATATAGGCACAATTCGCCCTGCCCTTATATAGGCATAAATTCCCAGGCCTTATTTAGGCATTAAACCATGCACTCCAAATACAGGCATGGTCTCTGACATCCGTCCACCCTAACGTCACAACGAGTACATGAAGAACAGACCCTTAGGCTGCTGGAGTTTCCCTAGTCCAGGACTATTGATTTCTTCAAGGACTCATATATTATGTATGAACCGTTATTCCTTAGGGGTTTGTAGGAGAGTAGGATCTGCCTCTTATGTTGCCCCCACTTTTTTTCTGATGTTTACACTGGTTTCTGGCTATAGTCTGGCTGGGACCCTGCCAATCAGGGCCCCAGCCTCTCTGTTCTCTCTAAACGACTTGGAGTGCACTCTAGGTGCACTAGTGATTGGATACTGTGGTACCTTATGAGTCCCTAGTATATGGTACCTTAGGTACCAAGGGCATAGGTACTTCACAGGCCTACCAGGGGCTGAAGCATGTATTATGCCACCCCTGGGAAGCAGACTAAATCTGACACCACAGGCCTGCTACTGCAGCCTGGGTGAGGAGGTGCTAGCACCCCTCACTGAGATATAGGTCCCCTATATCTCTCCTGCACACACATTTAAACGTATCAGTCACCCCTAAGTCAGGCCCTATCAATCCTGAGGGCAGGGTGCTTAGTTCCTATGTGAGAGGATGCCTCTGCCTGAGCAGGGCCCCTCTGCAGCTCTCAGAATCTATTCTCTGGGGCTGTTTGTGAATGCAGTCAAACCATATACTCTTAAGTGCATTATATCCTCGCGGTAAATGCTAACTTTGGAATGGCTGCATCAAAACATGTCGTGTTTGGTGTCAAACACTTTGGAATCATACCCCCACACCAGTAACTGGTGTGGGAGTATGATCCCACCCTTCTAGAGGGATAGACATGTACCTACTGTGGAAACGCGGTAGAATCCTGAAGAGCCCTGGCATCACAAAATGGATGCCACCAGTCACAGACACTGGGCTGCCCTCCTGCTGATGACCGACACTCGCAGTGGAGGAGGCCCAACAATAGGTATCCTGTCCCAAGGGGGTGTGACCACCTCCCAGACAGGGTTTAGTGTATTGGGGCTGGGTGGGTGCACTCCTAGAGTGCTTTGAAGTCCTGCACTAGGGGAGCAGAAGGCTCCTCTGTGCATATGCCAGTTCAAACCGGCTCAGGGGCTACCTGCCCCTGCTCTGGCGCGAAACTGGACAAAGGGAAGTGGGTGTAGCCACCCACTCCCCTGACCCTCCCACAGGTGGGGTCATAGAGCTAGTCCCTCCCTTCTTTTTAGTATAAGAGGGGGAACCTGTCCATTGCAACCTAGATACCCCTGGACGACGCTCTAAAGAAGAATCCCGGACCTTCGACGTTCCACTACCTCTGGAAGACTGAAGAATCTCCCTTGGAGTCAAGGAGTGACTCCCCTGCTTGCCAGGCACCAAAAACTACAACGACGGTCGCATACTACGCCGCTCCCGCCGGAGCCCGAAGTCCCTGCAGCCCAGGAAGAAGATTTCCTCACTTCTCCAGGGCCATCGTGAGTCCCAGCGAAGCTGAGGCAAGTGGACCCCACGGGTTACGAGGAACCGCAGCCCCTGGGTACCATGCACTATTGTTGAGTGCAACCCCTTCACGACGTTCTACGAACTTGTGCTTTGGACCACGTGTGGTCCCAGCCTCTAGCAGAGATCCCTCCCAAAATCAGAGGCCTACACCGTCCCGAGTGACCGTGGGCCCCTGTTGAGTGAATCCTCCCAAGGCGTCTTCGCGATCCCTTGCCAGCCGGCTTGTGGGTCCCCAGAAGACTTTTTAACAAAACCAAAGGGCTCCCCTGGTTGCTCCAGGCCTGCCCTGACCTACCCTCGCTGGGTAAGTCCCCCAGACCTTGCTGGTCTGCACCATTGACTTTTTGCACTTTCCACGAGACTTGCTGTTGCCAAGGCTTGGTGGCCCCAATCGGGTCGCTGACACCACAGCAAGCTGCAGACTTCGTGGGACACGCCGAATCCAGCTCCTGGTCATCCTCGACGCCTCCTGGACCTCGTGGTCGAAGAGTCAAGACACCTTGGAACGACCTGAATCTGTCAACGACGGTGGGCATTCATCTTCCTTGCCCCGGGTCACTGCCAAGTGACTTTGAACACTGTCCCCTCTGCTTTCAGGTCTTCCTTCTTCCGAATCCAGGCTTGGATTCCACCGGACACTTCCCCTGTCGCCGCAAGCAGCAAGTCTTCACTGGCTCCCATTGAAAACGACGCCGCGACCCGACACCAAAGGACACCTATGCACCCGGCTCCCCTGGGTGAGGTAACTTCAGCACTACGGTGCTCCTGTGGGTGTGGGCCCTAGAACTACTTACCCTGTAAGTGACTTGCTTGTAGCTACCCCAGAAGTGCCCTAAAACTCTTATTTTCCCAGTGCGATTATCGCACTGACTCGTAAAGGGCTCGCGGCGGTGTTAGACACACCGCGTCCATCTCCCTTGCAAACTCAACCCGTAACCGCGTCCTTCGACTCGTACGGGGTTCCGCGTCGATGCTTTCGCCTCGAACACGCAAGGGACCTTTAACATTGATATCTCAATCGCGTCCATTCGCATAGACTCGTACAGGACACGCACCGGTGTCTGAACACCGCGTCCGTCCCCTGTGGGTCTCCTACAACTACCTGGGGTGGTTCTTTGGGGTCCCTCGATTCTATATGCTCTAGGCCCAGGTCTAGCCAAGCTAAGATTGTGATATTTGATTGTGCTAACTTATTTTGATAACAGTGATTTGTACATATGTTCCTGACTTCTAATCTCATAAAGAGATTAGTAGAGAGTTGTTTAGTAATAAATACATATATATTTGATATATATACCTGTGTGGTGTCTTTTCATTTGGTGATTCAAGAGATTGTGTGGTAAAACAAGCTGCTTTACATTCCTCCAAGACTTAGCCTGAAGGCTGCTCTCCACAGCTACCACTAGGATAGCTTTCTATAAAGGTTGTCTTAAACCTACCTACCATAAGAGTCGAATTGTACTGGTGCAAGGTGTCCACTTTAACTAGTGGACAGCATATACCAGGCCAACTTCTCAGATTGGTGGCAGCGTGTGGGATTCCAGCTTGCTATGGTTTTACCAGAAAATCTCTATTGGAATTACTAACTGAAAACCACTATAGGTACTCAAGGTACATATAAAGTCAAGCTTAGTATCAATAAGTTCTACTGAACTTGGAGCTGTGTGCCAAGGGATAGCACACCCTTTCTACAGCTCAAGCTAGTATCAGTAGGCCACAAACTAGTGTAGGTAGTACAACACTGCACAACACTAGAATGTCCTTAAGGGATGGACCCAGTGGATCCACTCAGCTTCAGTATAAGGACATGACTTTCTTTGACTTGAAAGCCATGTGTGCTGAAAGGCACCTGAAGATAGGACAGAGTCCCTCCACACTACACCTGATAGATCTGCTGACAGCAGATGATCTTAGATTAGCTCTAGGAGCTAATGGGTCTGAATCAGTGAGTGGGTCAATTACAGTGTCTGGGTCAGATGATGAACATAAAGTTGACCAAGACTCTGTGATTGTAGGGCCAGGCCCCAAGGGGTCTGAACAGGACAGAGGAATTCTCCCTAAGAGAACTGACACAGTGGAGGAGAGGTCCCTTTCCAGGGAATCTGACCACTCCTATCACTCTGGCAGAGAATTTGTCCACCAGAGGAACTCCTACTTCCCAAGAAGAGAGACCTCCTCTGACAGACTGTACAAACTGCTGCAGTATGAGGAAGCAAGATTTGCCCTCAAAACCAAGCAGTTGGCATTAGATAAAGAAGCCTTTGAGCTCCAGAGAGCTTCTAGAAAAGAGGGGTTAGAACCCCCTGGTGGCAGCAACAGTGTCCCTAGAGGCAGAGAATATATTCCAGACCATAGGAACCTGAGCAAGGTTGTTCCTCCCTACCAGAGTGGGGATGATATCCATAAGTGGATAACTGCTATGGAAAGGGCCTGTAGAGTACAACAGGTCCCCCAAAAGCAGTGGGCAGCAATCTTGTGGCTCTCGCTTTTCAGATAAAGGTAGAGACAAGCTCCTCACTGTTAGAGAAGAGGATGCTGATGACTATGAAGTCCTGAAGAGTGCACTGATAGATGGGTTTGGCTTAACCACTGAGCAGTACAGGTTGAAGTTCAGAGACACCCAGAAGGCACAGACTCAGGACTGGACTGACTTTGTAGATTGTGCAACCAAGGCTCTGGAGGGTTGGCTGGTTGGCAGTAGGGTTACTGATTTCAAGGGATTGTATAATCTAATGATGAGAGAACAGATCCTTAATAATTGCCAGAACCAGTTGTTGCATCAATACCTGGTAGACTCAGATCTGACCTCTCCCCAAGAATTGGGAAAGAAGGCAGACAAGTGGGTCAGAACCAGGGTGAGGCAGAAAACCCAGAACCAAGGGTGTGACCCAAAGATTCAGGATTCTAAGGGCTCTGAGAAAAGTGGGGATAAGTCAAAAGACCAGAAGTCTTCACAAGGGCCCCAAAAATC
The DNA here is from genome assembly GCA_963921515.1 of Calotriton arnoldi. Taxonomy (NCBI): domain Eukaryota; kingdom Metazoa; phylum Chordata; class Amphibia; order Caudata; family Salamandridae; genus Calotriton; species Calotriton arnoldi. The sequence goes on along the minus strand of CAWUFW010006003.1, from coordinate 127,189 downwards.
TGCATCTGGTGGGGAGTCACAATCCAACAAGGGAAAAGGCCAAAAGAAGCCCTGGTGCAAATTCTGTAAACAGAAAGGGCACTGGACTTCTGATTGTAACAAGTCCAAAGACCAAACCACCACCACTCCTGCCCCTAAGGCAACTGTTCCCCCTAGTTCAGCTACTGGTGGAAGTGGTACTCATAAAAAGGGTGTAGTAGGGCTGACCCTGGGTTCTGAAGTGGACTCTGGCCTAGCCAGAGTACCCACTCAGGCTATGCTGATTTGTGATGGAGACATTGACATGTCCTTCCTGGTGAGCCCCAGTAATCTGGGCAAATACAAACAGCAGCCTGTAATAAATGGCAAACAGGCTTTGGCATTTAGGGACACAGGTGCTAGTGTCACCATGGTGGCAGAGGATCTTGTGGACCCTGGACAGATCATCCTGGGTGAAATGTACCAGGTGACCAATGCAAGCAATGCCAGGACCAACCATAGTCTGGCAGTTGTGAATTTCTCCTGGGGAGGGGTGACTGGCCTCAAGAAGGTTGTAGTCAGTGCTGACCTCCCTGTAGAATGTCTATTGGGCAATGATCTAGAAACTTCAGCCTGGTCTGAAGTAGAGTTATGGACTCATGCTGAGATGTTGGGCATCCCTGCAGAGGTATTTGCTGTGACCAGGTCACAGGCCAAAATGCATGACACTGAACAAGCTCTGGATCCTGAAATTATGGACCAGATGCTTCCCAAGAAGAGGAGCAGTAGGGTTAAGGCAGTGCCTTCCCCTCTGTCTCAGATCACAGATTCCCCTCTTGAGGGAGGAGAAGCAGACCCTGAAGAAGGAACTGCCCCAGAGGGACTTGAGCCTGACCAGGTTGAGTTCTTGGGGGCAGGGGGCCCTTCTATGGAAGGCCTGAGTAAGGAGCAACAGTGCTGCCCCTCTCTTGAACCCCTCAGACAGCAGGCTGCTGCTGAGGCTGCTGGGAGTGCTAGAGGGTCCCATAAAGTTTATTGGGATGAGGGACTCCTATATTCTGAAGGTAGAGATCCAGCCCCTGGAGCCACCAGGAGGTTGGTAATACCTCAGAAGTTTAGGGGTTCCTCTTGACCCTAGCGCATGACATCCCTTTGGCAGGTCACTTGGGCCAAAACAAGACCTGGGACAGGCTTGTTCCACATTTTCATTGGCCACATATGTCAGAAGACACAAAGGAGTTTTGTCGCTCCTGTGTCACATGCCAAGCCAGTGGCAAGGCAGGTGGCACAACAAAGGCCCCCTGATACCACTACCTGTGGTGGGGGTACCCTTTGAAAGGGTAGGGATTGACATTGTTGGTCCCCTTGACCCTCAAACTGCATCTGGGCACAGATTTATCCTGGTGGTAGTGGATCATGCCACCAGGTACCCAGAGGCAATTCCTCTGAGGACCACCACAGCCCCTGTGGTGGCAAGAGCCCTCATTGGAGTTTTCTCCAGAGTGGGTTTCCCAAAGGAGGTCATCTCTGACAGAGGTACCAACTTCATGTCAGGATACTTGAAAGCAATGTGGAAGGAGTGTGGGGTAACTTATAAATTCACCACCCCCTATCACCCACAATGCAATGGGTTGGTTGAACGCTTCAACAAAACCCTGAAGGGAATGATTAAAGGACTCCCAGAGAAGCTTAGGCGGAAATGGGACCTTCTTCTTCCCTGCCTGTTGTTTGCATACAGAGAAGTTCCACAGAAGGGGGTTGGTTACAGCCCATTTGAGCTTCTGTTTGGGCATCCTGTAAGAGGTCCATTATGTTTGGTAAAAGAGGGCTGGGAGTTACCTCTCAAACCCCCCAAACAAGATGTGATGGACTATGTACTTGGTCTCCGCTCCAGGATGGCTGAATACATGAAAAAGGCAACCAAAAACCTGGAGGCCAGCCAAGAATTACAAAAAGCTTGGCATGACCAAAAGGCTGTGTTGACTGTATACCAGCCAGGACAGAAAGTATGGGTGTTGGAGCCAGTGGCCCCAGCAACCCTCCAATTCAAATGGAGTGGCCCCCATACAATAGTTGAGCAAAAGGGAGAAGTCACCTATTTGGTCAATCTTGGAACTCCCAGGAGCCCCCTGAGAGTGCTCCATGTCAACAGATTGAAACCATATGTTGACAGGGCTGACATGGGCTTGCTCATGGCAACTGATGAGGAACAGGAGGAGGAGAGTGACCCTCTCCCTGACCTGCTCTTGCAGAACCCTGATGATGGGTCAGTAGATGGTGTTGCTTTGGCAAGCAGCCTCACTGACCATCAGCAAACTGAGTGCAGACAAGTTCTGCAGCAGTACAGACATATGTTTAGCCTGACCCCTAGTCAGACTACCTGGTGCACCCAAGAGGTGGACACTGGAGACAGTCTGCCTGTCAAGAGTAAAATCTACAGGCAACCTGACCATGTCAGGGACTGTATCAGGACTGAAGTCCAGAAGATGTTAGAGTTAGGTGTGATTGAGCCCTCAGATAGCCCATGGGCTAGCCCAGTAGTCCTGGTACCCAAGCTTCATACCCAGGGTGGTAAGAAAGAAATGAGGTTTTGTGTAGACTACAGAGGCCTCAATGCAGTCACCAGGACTGATGCCTATCCCATACCGAGGGCAGATGAGCTGATTGATACTTTGGCCTCAGCCAAGTATCTGAGTACATTTGACCTAACAGCTGGCTACTGGCAGATCAGGTTAGCTGATGATGCAAAAGCCAAAACAGCATTTTCAACCCCTGGTGGGCACTACCACTTTGTGGTGATGCCCTTTGGATTGAAAAATGCATCTGCCACTTTTCAGAGGTTGGTGAACAAAGTTCTGGCAGGGATGGAAACTTATTGCTGAGCTTATCTAGATGATATTGCTGTCTTTAGTTCCTCCTGGCAGGATCACCTGGTCCACCTCAGAAATGTTTTGGAGGCTCTGCAGAAAGCAGGCCTCACTATCAAGGCCACTAAGTGCCAGATAGGGCAGAGTCAGGTTGTGTACCTGGGCCACCTTGTGGGTGGAGGCCAGGTTCAGCCTTTACAGAGCAAAATCCAAACCATAATGGAATGGGTTGCTTCAACCACCCAGACACAGGTGAGAGCCTTCTTAGGCCTGACTGGGTACTATAGGAGGTTTGTGAAGGGATATGGATCTATAGTGACCCCCTTGAATGATCTGACCTCAAAGAAAATGCCAAAAAAGGTTCAGTGGACAGCTAGCTGTCAGAAGGCATTTGAAGACCTAAAGCAGGCCATGTGCACTGCCCCCATCTTACAGAGTCCAGACTACACCAAAAAGTTCATTGTCCAAACAGATGCTTCTGAGCTGGGTGTGGGAGCTGTACTGTCTCAACTGAATGATGAAGGTCAAGACCAGCCAGTAGCTTTCATTAGCAGAAGGCTGACCCCTAGAGAGAAACGTTGGTCAGCTATAGAGAGGAGGCCTTTGCTGTGGTGTGGGACCTGAAGAAGCTGAGGCCATACTTGTTTGGCACTCACTTCATAGTTCAGACTGACCACAAGCCCCTCCTATGGCTGAAACAGATGAAAGGAGAAAACCCAAAACTTTTGAGGTGGTCCATTTCCCTACAGGGGATGGACTATACAGTGGAACATAGACCTGGGACCCAACATGCCAATGCAGATGACTCTCAAGGTATTTCCACTTAGAACATGAAGACTCAACTGGTCAAGGTTAGTTTAGTGTCCCTGCGTTTGGGGGGGGGGGGGGTTGTGTAGGAGAGTAGGATCTGCCTCTTATGTTGCCCCCACTTTTTTTCTGATGTTTACACTGGTTTCTGGCTATAGTCTGGCTGGGACCATGCCAATCAGGGCCCCAGCCTCTCTGTTCTCTCTAAACGACTTGGAGTGCACTCTAGGTGCACTAGTGATTGGATACTGTGGTACCTTATGAGTCCCTAGTATATGGTACCTTAGGTACCAAGGGCATAGGTACTTCACAGGCCTACCAGGGGCTGAAGCATGTATTATGCCACCCCTGGGAAGCAGACTAAATCTGACACCACAGGCCTGCTACTGCAGCCTGAGTGAGGAAGTGCTAGCACCCCTCACTGAGATATAGGTCCCCTATATCTCTCCTGCACACACATTTAAACTTATCAGTCACCCCTAAGGCAGGCCCTATCAATCCTGAGGACAGGGTGATTAGTTCCTATGTGAGAGGGTGCCTCTGCCTGAGCAGGGCCCCTCTGCAGCTCTCAGAATCTATTCTCTGGGGCTGTTTGTGAATGCAGTCAAACCATATACTCTTAAGTGCATTATATCCTCGCGGTAAATGCTAACTTTGGAATGGCTGCATCAAAACATGTCGTGTTTGGTGTCAAACACTTTGGAATCATACCCCCACACCAGTAACTGGTGTGGGAGTATGATCCCACCCTTCTAGAGGGATAGACATGTACCTACTGTGGAAACGCGGTAGAATCCTGAAGAGCCCTGGCATCACAAAATGGATGCCACCAGTCACAGACACTGGGCTGCCCTCCTGCTGATGACCGACACTCGCAGTGGAGGAGGCCCAACAATAGGTATCCTGTCCCAAGGGGTGTGACCACCTCCCAGACAGGGTTTAGTGTATTGGGGCTGGGTGGGTGCACTCCTAGAGTGCTTTGAAGTCCTGCACTGGGGGAGCAGAAGGCTCCTCTGTGCATATGCCAGTTCAAACCGGCTCAGGGGCTACCTGCCCCTGCTCTGGCGCGAAACTGGACAAAGGGAAGTGGGTGTAGCCACCCACTCCCCTGACCCTCCCACAGGTGGGGTCATAGAGCTAGTCCCTCCCTTCTTTTTAGTATAAGAGGGGGAACCTTTGCATTGCAACCTAGATACCCCTGGACAACGCTCTAAAGAAGAATCCTGGACCTTCGACATTCCACTACCTCTGGAAGACTGAAGAATCTCCCTTGGAGTCAAGGAGTGACTCCCCTGCTTGGCAGGCACCAAAAACTACAACGACGGTCGCATACTACGCCGCTCCCGCTGGAGCCCGAAGTCCCTGCAGCCCAGGAAGAGGATTTCCTGACTTCTCCAGGGCCATCGTGAGTCTCCAGCGAAGCTGAGGCAAGTGGACCCCACGAATGATGAGGAACCGCAGCCCCTGGGTATAGTGCACTATTGTCGAGTGCAACCCCTTCACGACGTTCTAAGAACTTGTGCTTTGGACCACGTGTGGTCCCAGCCTCTAGCAGAGATCCCTCCCAAAATCAGAGGCCTACACCGTCCGAGTGACCGTGGGCCCCTGTTGAGTGAATCCTCTTGAGGCGTCTTCGCGATCCCTTGCCAGCCAGCTTGTGGGTCCCCAGAAGACTTTTTAACAAAACCAAAGGGCTCCCCTGGTTGCTCCAGGCCTGCCCTGACCTACCCTCGCTGGGTAAGTCCCCCAGACCTTGCTGGTCTGCACCATTGACTTTTTGCACTTTCCATGAGACTTGCTGTTGTCAAGGCTTGGTGGCCCCGATTGGGTCGCCGACACCACAGCAAGCTGCAAACTTTGTGGGACACACCGAATCCAGCTCCTGGTCACCCTCGACGCCTCCTGGACCTCGTGGTCGAAGAGTCGAGACACCCACGAACGACCTGAATCTGTCGACGACGGTGGTCATTCATCTTCCTTGCCCCGGGTCACTGCCAAGTGACTTTGAACACTGTCCCCTCTGCTTCCGAATCCAGGCTTGGATTCCACCGGACACTTCCCCTGTCGCCGCAAGCAGCAAGTCTTCACTGGCTCCCATTGAAAACGACGCCGCGACCCGACACCAAAGGACACCTATGCACCCGGCTCCCCTGGGTGAGGTAACTTCAGCACTACGGTGCTCCTGTGGGTGTGGGCCCTAGAACTACTTACCCTGTAAGTGACTTGCTTGTAGCTACCCCAGAAGTGCCCTAAAACTCTTATTTTCCCAGTGCGATTATCGCACTGACTCGTAAAGGGCTCGCGGCGGTGTTAGACACACCGCGTCCATCTCCCTTGCAAACTCAACTCGTAACCGCGTCCTTCGACTCGTACGGGATTCGCGTCGATGCTTTCGCCTCGAACACGCAAGGGACCTTTAACATTGATATCTCAATCGCGTCCATTCGCATAGACTCGTACAGGACTCGCACCGGTGTCTGAACACCGCGTCCGTCCCCTGTGGGTCTCCTACAACTACCTGGGGTGGTTCTTTGGGGTCCCTCGATTCTATATGCTCTAGGCCCAGGTCTAGCCAAGCTAAGATTGTGATATTTGATTGTGCTAACTTATTTTGATAACAGTGATTTGTACATATGTTCCTGACTTCTAATCTCATAAAGAGATTAGTAGAGAGTTGTTTAGTAATAAATACATATATATTTGATATATATACCTGTGTGGTGTCTTTTCATTTGGTGATTCAAGAGATTGTGTGGTAAAACAAGCTGCTTTACATTCCTCCAAGACTTAGCCTGAAGGCTGCTCTCCACAGCTACCACTAGGATAGCTTTCTGTAAAGGTTGTCTTAAATCTACCTACCATAAGTGTCGAATTGTACTGGTGCAAGGTGTCCACTTTAACTAGTGGACAGCATATACCAGGCCAACTTCTCACAGGGTTCATTCATGACGTCTTTCGCTGTCCGACTCACGTCAATACTAAACATTCCTAGGTACTCTCAGGTATAAATATACCTTCCCTAGCCCTTGTAAACTAGAGGAGACCTCGACTTCAGAGGAGCCCGTTTCCCGGCCTGACGCACTGAGAAGACGCTGTCATCCCTGCACGCAGAGAGTCCAGCTTCCAGTGATCTGACTTCCCTTGCGGGGTGTTGGAGTTCGAGTCTGGCAAAGAGATTCCTACCTCTCTCCTTCTTCAGGTATGGAGCTGATAAGAACCTAGAGGGACTCTTGGCATACTAGGCATACTAGGCTTAACATACTCTTAGTATACCATAGTAAGGAATACTTCACCTACTTCATACCTCTCCCTACACCTAGGTTAGGTTAGGTACATTGGGGTAGAACTACATTAGAAACGCATCGTATGAGTACTCACATTTTTAGTCTGGGTTATTTATGTAACAGCATCTATACTAAAAGATAATGCTATCGCAGTATTATTTATTTCTACTGCTCACACTGTACATTATTTATCTCGCATACTGTCTTGTGATCGTAACAGCACATTTAACTTACACCAGAAACAAGACTGTTCAATAAATCTTTTATTGAAAACGCCCGTCTATTTCTTTCTGTGTAACTTGGAGAAAACTAAGCATGCACGATTGAGCTGAGTGAAATAGTTATCTATTGTTTCCACGACTCTGGGACACGTTCTGATTCTAAAGGGAAACATAGTGGTCATGTTTTGCGGCTGCCAGAAACTCCCTTCTTGTTGTCAAGGAGTTTCTAGTGGCCTCTGAGCTAGCTGCCACAAGTAATTAAGTTTAATATTCTCGATAGGGACATACTGACCTTAGTCCTATGTCAAACCTATAGGATATATTATTCCAATGCGCAGAGCCTATTAGGGAAATAGGAGCTACACTACATGGCGCCCAACGGTTTGGTAAGGCGGTAATTCAATGTTAGATACTGAGTAACTCAGCCGTGCTTTTTTCTCCCAGAGACCCCTACCCATATACTCCAAAAGACGTCTGGAGTGGGCAGGGTTAAGTATCCACCACGGCTACATAGGGAAACACCCTATATATTAGCTGTTTGGTTTGCTCAACGTTGAAGGATACAGTGTTCCAAAATATTGTGCACCTTATCTTTGTTTCCTTGAAACTTGTTCTACATTTTTCAAAAAAACAAAATGACTGAAGCCGGAAACGGTGGAGCTGCGGCTGATCCAGCCCAAGCAGCAGTTTTTAACCTTACAGGTTTAAATGAAACCGAGGAGGGTGTTATAGACATCCCTCAAAACTTAAGAAGAGCCATCACTCTAAAACTTATAAAACATGGCCTACCGCCAAGAGGAGGTAGAGCAGTTTTCGTGATAGAGGCACATGAATCCTTTCAGACAGAGGTATTCTATTCATGGGTAATACTTCCTGAATGCAATCCAATATCACACACATTTCACTTCTACAAAGAAGATGATCCACCAGAGGAATACATTCCTTTCGAGGATATTGAAATTCCATTAACATACCAGGAGCATCAGCTCTGGTTTAAAGGCGCCCTAAAACATCACAAAAACATTACTAGGCTCGGTCCACTAGGTAGACCAGGAGCAACATGGCCGATTCTAGCCGGCTACACACCTCATCCTGAACTGGATATAATGTCAGATGAGGAACTACTTACTCAAATACAAGAGTTAAGAAAAATCTACAGACATTTGGTCCAATATGTCATGCGGACTTTTACAGTCCAGCAACCATTAACACTTCCAAATCCAACTCCCCAACAGGGGAATACACTAAAAATTATACCACAGACTCTATACGCAGTCATGGGTAAAATGCCCACAAAACGTGAGCAAATTCCGTTCTGGATAGCTCAAAAAAAATTACTCAAATCGAAGCAGTATTTCCAAATACTAGCCCGTATGAGAAACACAGAATCCTAACAATCAGTTTACCAATGGGGATCACACCACAACTGGAAGACTGCACCACTCGGGGCTCAGTCTTTGCTGCCATCTATACTAAAACACATGGCATTCCGTCAATTGCGGTAATACCTGAAGTCCTCAAACAAATTCAAAATGAATACGGGGCAGAGCCTGCTCTAAATTTAGGTATGAAATTACTGAAAAATTTCGACCAGGTCTCAACAATAATATTATCTAATATTAAAGGGGAGGCAACAGCAGTGGCGATTCGCCAAAAATTAAGGGAATTCGATGTTACAGAACATCAAACTGAGCTACCCAGAAATAATTGAACAATCTTATGCAGAATTAGGCAGAGATAGTTTGGGTGGAAGACCAGTGAAGCCGAAGCTATCTGAAAGTCCTGAGAAGGATTCTATTAAACAAACTCCTACATCTTCTAAAAAGAAGTGGGAAACTAATAAACAAAATTCAAACGAGAAACGTTCTCAATCCCGAGGTAGGTCTCCTCAAAAGGAGCCCTCTGAAAGGAGGTATAACCTCAGGAATAGGGATAATTTGAGAAAACCTGACGGGTATCAAGATACTGATACACGTTCCTCTCGTCCCTTTCAGATCTCATCACAGACTTCGGAAAGAAGAGGACGGACAGAACATAGAGAAGAACGCGTGAAATCGAAAGACGACAAACACGCTCCAAAAACTAAAGCAAAACCTCAATTCTCCAAAAAGAAAGTAGCAGGTCTAAAGATCAGACATGCCGACAATACTGAGAATTCAACTCAAGAACGGAGAATGGGCTCAGACCATGCTGGACAGTGCAGCAGAAGTCACAATAGTTCGCCAGAACCTGAGGGAACTTTTGGAGATAGTGGACTTGAATGAGTACATTAAAGTAGAGACTGTAGACACCAGGGTTAGTACTCCACAAAGGTTATATGAAATAACACTCCGGATGGAGGGAGACAAACCTAGACAGGGGAAAGCACTTTTTGGGGAAAGACTATCAAAGGGCTATGACATACTTCTAGCAGAAAAAGACTGGCCACCACAATTTGTCAGGGAGTGCCCACATGGCGAGGACATTATTATGCCTGCCTTCTCCAACCATATTCCAATAAACCTAAAATATACATATGCCAGGAAATGGGCAGTGGCCCAGGCCCCAGCATTATATAAAAATCATGTAGGATGGGATGAGGACTCACCTCACCATAAAATACATCTGAAACATGAACCAACTGCACAACGGCAGTACCCAATAAAGCACGAAGCTAAAAAACAGGTCAGGGAGATCTTAGATCAACTTGAATATCAAGGGGTGATTGAAACATGCACCTCCTCAATGAACAATCCTTTGTTTCCTGTCTCCAAACCAGACAATACATATCGTCTAGTTTTGGACTACAGACACCTAAACACTTGTTCTAAAACTTTTGCAGTGCAAAATGCACATAGCACAGCATTAATGAATAACATTGTGCGTAAAAAATATAAAACAACATTAGACATCTCAAATGGTTTCTTTTGTCAAAACATAGGACCTGAGAGCAGGTACTTAACAGCATTCTCCATAATGGGGACCCAGCGTCACTTTTGTCGACTCCCACAAGGATTCAAGAATAGTCCCGGTTTATTCTCAGCGAGGGTAATGGAATTACTACAAATTTATGACAATGAGGCATTGTCCTATGTCGATGACATCTATCTGACAGACGATGACCTGGACAAACACTTGAACAGGGTGAGCACCATTATACTGGGTTTCGCCTCTGAGGGCTACAAATTCAACTTTAAGAAGTCCAGAATTGCCCATCTCACTGTCCTATTTCTAGGATATGAGCTTTCAAGTGAAGGCAAGAGCTTAGCAGCTAACTTTTTAGAAAAGTGTGCGCTGCTCCAACCTCCAAAAACGCTAAAAAACTTACAATCCATCCTGGGTTTCCTAAATTTTGGAAGAACGTACATTATAAATTACGCAGAAAGGGTTAAACCTCTCTACGCATTAATCAAACCTGATTTTTCGATCAGAAACTGGACACGGGAACACACAGAAATCTTGCGTTCACTACAGGCTAACATGTTAGCAACAAATCACTTACAAACACGCGTAAATCAACGCAATTTGGTGATCCGAATAATTTCGGGTCAATGCGGATTCACCTACTTAACTTTCAATGAGGGTGAGAAAATACCAATAGCGTACAAATCTCATTTGTACACACAAGCGGAAATGCGCTTCAGTTCAACTGAAAAAAATCCTAACAGCAGTTCAAACCGCTGTAGCAAAAGAAAGAGCCTTAGCCCAAGGGAAACGCATTATTGTCGTCACCCCAGTACCCGCTTTAGAAGCGGTTACAAAAGCGAGCATTCCAAATGCTAAAGCATTACATCCAAGATGGATACAATGGGTTAATTCTCTTGCTGCAACAGATGTTGAATATGTTTTTGATCCAGATTTAAAAACACAAGCATTCCTGCAGTATGAACATGAATGTCCCCTGCCTACTGAAATTCTGCCTCTCGATCAGTACGAATTCATAATTTACACTGACGGATCCACACAACCCGCAATAGGGAGTAAGCAAGCTTACAGTGCAGCGTGTGCTATCGTTAAAGGTCGCATGCGAAATGGCATCTTCAGACCTATGGTCACAAAAACGCAGTCTCTAGGAGATGGTACAGCTCAGCGAGCTGAACTACAAGCATTCAAACTGGCACTTGAAAGTACAGATCGAGAATTCCCCACATTAATAGTGTGCGATTCCTTTTACTGTGTTCAGTCGTATAATGACTATATACAAAACTGGCTTGAAAATGGTTTCAAAGATGCGAAAGGTGGCACAATAAAGCACAAAATGCTTTGGGAACAAGTAGTTTAGTTGAAAAACGAACTACCAAAGGCTCACGTGATCCACACACTGAGTCATCAACGTGATGGCGTTCACGTTGCAGGGAATTCATTGGCTGATGAAGCCGCAAAGGGGGCTGTGCAGACGGCTTCCGTAGCTGCGATCACTCGTTCCAAAACAAAAATAGACGGTGAGATAATGTTGGCTGTCAATGCTTCGAGCAAAGGCAGCAGCGCAGCGTTACCAAAAAAGTTTCCACTCAAGTACTCTTATGTAATTGATGCGAACAACGTTCCTTTTGCTCGAATCCCTGGAGTGGGGGATAGGGTAATTCCAAACAAGGAACGCAGATTAGGACTAATCCTACAGCACACGAAGGGATAGCTTCTGCACATGCAGGTGTTTCAGCAACTGTATCTTTACTCAAGCAAAGATATTGGTGGCCTGGCATTCGGAAACAAACCAAAAACTATGTTTTAGAATGTGATATTTGCCAACAGATGAAAGTGTCAACAGTGAAACGTCCTGCGCAGACACCCCTGTTAATTTCAGACAAACCATTAGCTTGTGTTTACCTGGACCACTGCGGTCCCTTGCAAAGGGACGGTAACTATAAATATATCATGGTTGCAGTGGATTCATGCTCTAGGTTCCTATGGTTATGGCCTCAGCGCTCAGCTGACGCTCGAACTGTTATAAAAGATTTGCGAGTCTTTATCGGCATATACGCAATAGGCACGCTACATTCTGACCAGGGTCCTGCGTTTAGCTCTCGGGCTTACAAAGAAGCCATGGCCAGTCTGGGCGTTGCATTGCGGTACTCCTCTCCATTCCATCCTGAGGGAAATTTGGTTGTGGAAAGGAAAAACCGAGACATAAAGCAGTCTATAACAGCTAGAGTATTAGGTTCGGGTGACGGGTGGGTCAAACACCTTAGTGGGGTACAACGCTCTTTGAATAATCTGCCAAGAAGTTCTCTAGGGGGGTCACTCCATATGAGGTCCTATTTGGGACAAGAATGTGGGTACCGGACCTTGAACACGTAGGCACAGTGGTGGAAAATAAACCTTTTGATATCAAAGATCGTTTGGCTGTTTTACAGGACTTAAACAAATTAAGAACGAAACAAAGCAACGTATTCCTACAGCCAACCACCACTGGGGAAAAATCGGCTGTCCCAGCAAGGCCTGTCTGGATTCCAAAAGTTGGGGATCTAGTCAGAGAAAAAATTGCGGACAAGAAGGAAATTTGGACCTTCTTACAGACAACCAGTACCTGTCCTAGCAGTTCAAGGAACAAGAACAGTACTTCTGCCGCCCCTTGCTGGAAGAAAGGAGAAAAGATTTGTGTCCATCGACCTGATCAAACCACAGTATGTGGCCAATACTAAATAGTAGGCCTCGTCGACTCCGACCCAGTAGCAGACGCACTCCTCTCGCTACTATCCAAGAGGTTCAGACTGAAAGACTGATAACCATCGAGAATTCAGCAGTAACAGATGAAGGACTAAGCAACAACGCTATGGAACTCATCCCTCTTGAACACCAAGTAACAGTTCGTCCAAATACACCTGTCTACACCAACGTAGCACGTGATCGACTGGTTCCAGTGATTTCTACAAATCCTGATGCAATTCCAACCATTGATAGAACTGCTTCTGGCTATTTCATTAACTTTGATACGTTCTCAAAAGATCCCAGTGAACCTGAAACGACGCCAGCATCATTCAAATTCAAGCAGAAAGTACAAGACTTTCTTCACTTTCTGAAAAAGACTTATTTGGTTTCTCCATGGATTGAACTCTGGATTATATCTGGACTTTTTGTTTTCCTGCTCTGGCTAGCTTTGGTTACAACTGTGAGCGTGCTTATAAGTGGCAGATACATCCATGTGAACACTGAAGGAAAAGGCGTGAACGTACTTTTGAAACCTCATAAATCCTCTCATCGTGAAGCAAGAGACTTGTCATCAGTGAACATCACAGCTGTTCCTATACACAATGGTATAGTGTGGGACAAAACAGATTTTGATATATTTGGTCCGACGGAACAATTGAACATTCCACATTTGTTTAAAATTTCACTAAGTGATCTAATCTCGTCCAGTACCTATTCTGATGATTGGGACTTTGAGACTGTAAATGACATAATGTTTGACCTAGAAAAATCTGCTGCATTTTCTAAAAATGAATATTTAGAGGGTTCATCAGACTATGAACAACTGTATTGTTATAACCACTATGGTCAGCATTATTTGCATAAATCTGCATATCCATGAAATGTGTTTATGTTTAACCAATGGGAACATTGACCTACACCACCTAAAGGTAGTTCAAAAACATTTGCTAGTAAATTTCCATATTTTTCAGGTTATAATACATCTGATCCAGAAATGTTTTACTATAAAAATGTAAACAAGACAGGACTGAAAATTATGTTAACAAATACAAAACAGATTTATTCTGCATTATTTAATGCCCAACTGTCTAGACAGGGTTTCGACTTTTGGAAAGAAACAATAGACACAAAGACTGTGTGGGGTACTAAAGAATGGCAAGTGCAGGGGATAGAAGCTTTATTTAGAGCCTGCATCATCCCTGAACAAATAATGTTTTTGAATGAAACAATCCAACAAACATCTTGTCTTGGATTAGCCAAGATCAAAGAGATGAACACACCTTCTGTACCAGCACCTGCAAGAAATAACGAAACACAGGCAGTGGTGACAGTTGACAATATACTACAACTCAACAGATCTAATCCTGATTGGAAAAAATGGTTGATCTGGCCCACAGACACGAATAACTGTCAGGAAAGATTCCTGAATAAAACTCAGGGCTTTACTATTAATAGGCCAGACCCAAGATACGTCCAAAGACAACATCCGGGGGTAGTAACAACATACAGTGTAGGAAAATTATGCCTCGATTGGCTGCATAAGTCTACACTACAGGATGTGAAACAACACTCAACCTTACTTAAAAATGACGCAGACCTTAGGCAATTCTTGCTTGGACCAAGAAAACCTTGTCAAAAACGTTTCATATATGCCGGCATTTATGCTGCCTACAATGAAGCATGGAAAGTATCACAGATGGAGGCTGCAGAACGAATACGTGAACTTGATCGTATTAATTTAGAGAAAACACTCTCTGTGGTCGACAATGGGTTAACAACTTTGTTCTCCAGAATATATTCACTGGACGGCATTGTATCCTCTGCTATCGACATACTAGAACAAGATTTGGCGATGTTACAACAAGGCCAATCTCAATTACGTTCTATTGTGTTGTTAAGCTGGACGCTGCAATCATTGCGAGCGGGCTATGTGCCTTGGCGTTTTATCAACACAACGGCTCTGTTTGCAGAATACAATCTCACTGATAAACAGATCGAATTGGCACAAAAAGGAGCAAGGTATACAGTGCTGAGCATTGAAAAACTGGAAAAGTTACCATTCACAGTAGCAGAAAAACCAGCTACAGAATGGCTTATTCATGGCAAAATCACACTACCTGTGACTACTTTTCAGTTTCAGTATTGCCTCAGACAAATGCAAGCAGGCAAATATGAAAGGTTGGGTAAGGAATACATTAAGACATCTTGGGATTTACTGTATACATATAGATGTTGGAGTGGGGATCGTGAAGTGTTTTTGAGCGGTACAAACTGTAAACGTGCACTAAGCGGTTCGCTTATATGTCAGGACATTTCCTTATACGGGGCTTGTAATGGTTCTGTGGCAAATTTGACTTGCCATCAGCAGGGTACACCAGCTGCTGTGATTAATCCAATGTTTGGACAACTTTCTAATGGTTGAATGTTGAATGATCAGAGTTGCTGTGGCATGCTGCCAGGCATCCCATATCTAGTAACGGTCAACTCCAGGGTCACTTGCTGTATGCAAGTATTGTTTGCCCCAATAGACACAGTCAGGGAGTCGCCTCTATGGCCTTTGCTGAATGTCTCTTTTATAAGATTTGATACTTTGAGCAGAATGAAAGCCATGCTTTTACAGCAAACAGTGCCTTTGACCTCGGCCAAAGAAACCTATGATCTACAAGTAGCAAGGACTTCGGCTGAGATACAGACTTTAATACGTACAAACTGCCCTATACATTTCGTGGAAATGATAGGACGAATCTTCAATATGTCTGATACAACCGGAATTGTACATGTATTTAAGAGCATCTGCTCCGGTCTGTTAGCACCTTTCCAGGCAATACTCGGAATCATCCCGAACTTTGCACATTCGGTGTTTGGTGGCATACCATTAATTCTAGCACTTGTTGCCGGAATTCTATTTCTCTTCCTGCTATTGCGCTATGGCTAAGCCTATTCGCCGACATCACTCCGAGCGAAATGGAGAAAGCTCTCCTTGAACGAAAGTGCCGTGAGCAAATAGTAGAGCTTTTGGGCATAAATCGTCTACGGGACCTTAATACCACGTGGTTCCTGTCATTCAGACCAATCTGGCAAGATTGCATCTTACCTGTTCTACGATGCCTGCTATGCGGTGTAGAATGCGTGTTGGACACCTGTCTAACATATCCATCGGATACGCCAACGGATGTCGATACTCTGCTGGACCAGATAACGGCCCATGCTATGTGTTGTCCCCAGAGGCTACCAATCCTGATGTCAGCATTCATTGAGATCTCACAGACGCTTCCGGCTGCTGCTGAGGTACGAGAAAGATCTACAGGCACACAGGTAACAACGGACGCGAACATTGCTGCGGCGACCAATGCTGAAAGCGATGCTTCACATCTCTGTGCGATTGACATGCTTCACGAGGTGTTCCAACTAACACCAACTACAGTGGATGATGTTTTGTCTATAGAAATAGATGATCTCATGTTTACACCAGACCCGTAAACTGACTCTGATTCAGCATACAGTGTTCCAGAGATGCAGTAACAATTTGGCCTTCATTCTACAAAAACTTGGAACTCTACCAAAATTGAACTTTTCCCCATTTTTTCGAACGAAAATGGCACTTCAATCTGCTTAAAGTAGAACTAGCCTTATAGTACAGACTTGGCGGTCCTTCCACAGACATTTAGTCATCTTATGTGTCTAAAAACAGTTCATTGATTTTCATGACATGAAATGACTTTGATTTTTGAACAACTTATCGATCATTTTTTTTGTCACATGTAAATATTACTGCTTATTTCATTCCAATTGCATTTATTTTCAAAACTATATGCCTGAAATGAAAAGCTGTTGCTTCAAATGTACAGTACCTTTTGCATTTTTTATTATGTTTTTTAATATTTTTAAGAAATATTTTTTAAATATGCGGTCCTCCATTTTATGTTTAGCATTGTAAATGTTTAGCATTTTAGTATTATCGTATACACGAAAGTGGAGTGGGTGTTGTATTCCTCTTAGGGTGTCCATAACGGGCTTTCCAGTATCATGTCCTTATATAGGCACAATTCGCCCTGCCCTTATATAGGCATAAATTCCCAGGCCTTATTTAGGCATTAAACCATGCACTCCAAATACAGGCATGGTCTCCGACATCCGTCCACCCTAACGTCACAACGAGTACATGAAGAACAGACCCTTAGGCTGCGGGAGTTTCCCTAGTCCAGGACTATTGATTTCTTCAAGGACTCATATTTTATGTATGAACCGTTATTCCTTAGGGGTTCATTCATGACGTCTTTTCGCTATCCGACTCACGTCAATACTAAACATTCCTAGGTACTCTCAGGTATAAATATACCTTCCCTAGCCCTTGTAAACTAGAGGAGACCTCGACTTCAGAGGAGCCCGTTTCCCGGCCTGACGCACTGAGAAGACGCTGTCATCCCTGCACGCAGAGAGTCCAGCTTCCAGTGATCTGACTTCCCTTGCGGGGTGTTGGAGTTCGAGTCTGGCAAAGAGATTCCTACCTCTCTCATTCTTCAGGTATGGAGCTGATAAGAACCTAGAGGGACTCTTGGCATACTAGGCTTAACATACTCTTAGTATACCATAGTAAGGAATACTTCACCTACTTCATACCTCTCCCTACCCCTAGGTTAGGTTAGGTACATTGGGGTAGAACTAGATTAGAAACGCATCGTATGAGTACTCGCATTTTTAGTCTGTGTTATTTATGTAACAGCATCTATACTAAAAGATAATGCTATCGCAGTATTATTTATTTCTACTGCTCACACTGTACATTATTTATCTTGCATACTGTCTTGTGATCGTAACAGCACATTTAACTTACACCAGAAACAAGACTGTTCAATAAATCTTTTATTGAAAACGCCCGTCTATTTCTTTCTGTGTAACTTGGAGAAAACTAAGCATGCACGATTGAGCTGAGTGAAATAGTTATCTATTGTTTCCACGACTCTGGGACACGTTCTGATTCTAAAGGGAAACATAGTGGTCATGTTTTGCGGCTGCCAGAAACTACTCCCTTCTTGTTGTCAAGGAGTTTCTAGTGGCCTCTGAGCTAGCTGGCACAAGTAATTAAGTTTAATATACTCGATAGGGACATACTGACCTTAGTCCTATGTCAAACCTATAGGATATATTATTCCAATGCGCAGAGCCTATTAGGGAAATAGGAGCTACACTACATTATAACATCTTATAAGCATACCTACCCCTGGGAACAAGATAGGAAAATAAAGTTTGATATGCCTGAACTCAGAATGTTAAAATGCATCTTTTAGAGAGGGTCATTTTTACATTCTGTGTTTGAAAATACCACTTTTAGAAAGTAGGTATTTTCTTGCTTAGCCATCCAGTGTGCCTCTGCCAGGGTGTGTATTGACTGTCTGGCTTTGGGATGACAGGGGCTGGGGAGGTGCAGTGGCTCAAGAGAGCCTTATGAGTCAGGGCTGGGCTGAAGAGACCTGGGCTGCATTTAGAGTGGTGGGAGGAGATTTCCTTTCACCTGAATGGGCCTGGTCTGCCTTCCACAATGCTGTCTCCACCTCCTGCCATGAAGCTGCACCAGAGAGGACAGAACTGGTTTTGACTGAGCACAGGGCTTCTCTGCCACCAGAGAACAAAGGATTTTGCTGTATAAATATTGGGGCCCAGATCCCAGAACTTTAGATCACTTCTGGGAATCAAGAGGAGCCTTTGCCAAGGAGAAGAGCCGGAGAGGCTGAGGAGGAATACTGCCCCAGTGCTGTTTGCAGCCTGGGGTTGGCCAGTAGTGGCTACTTGCTGCCAAGGAAAGGAGTAAGGACTTTGCTTTTTGCTGTGCCCCCTGCTTGAGGAAGAATTCCAAGGGCTTGAATTGAGCTTGCTTCCTGTTCTGATGTCTCAGGGGCACAAAAACTTCACCCCCAGTCCCCCCTGGACTCCTCTGCTGGGAGTTCGGACCTGCTGAGAGGTGCCTGCCAGTGTTCTGGGCCTCTGGAGGTTGTTTTGGGACTGGAAACTGCAAGAACTGTGAAAATCGACGCATCGCCTGTTTCCGACGCATCGCAGCGGTCGAAGAGAACATTTCTGACGCATCGCCGCAGCCGAAGGATTAACGCAGCGCCTGCTCGCTCCTGAAGTGTCTGCTGTGCGACGAATCCTGTGCATCAATCTCCGACATCTGAGATCACCTCACCAATTCTGACGCAGGCCCGGTTGGAGAATAACCGACGCATCGCTTCGGATCATCATGCATCGCATCGAAGCGCCAAGTCTGTTGCATCGTTGGGGGACGCAGTAAGAAACCAACGCATCACCTCCCCATGCAGTAAGTAACCAACGCATCACCTCCTCTCCGGTAAGGAACCGACGCATCACCTGCTCTGCGCAGCAGTAAGGAACCGACGCATCACCTCCCCCGGAGCAAGGAACCGAGGCATCACCTTCCCTGAGTGTAAGGAACCGATGCATCACCTTCCCTGCGACCCTTTTTGCTTGCATTTTTCGACGAATCCAAGGTCCTTTGTGTAAAAGTGTCGCTTCTCACATTTTCATGGAACTGAACTGTTTCAACCTTTTGAGAATCATATTTTTAATACTGTATTGTGGATTTTTGTTGTTTGTTCTTGTTTTGGTTTAGATAAAGATTACTTATTTTTCAAAACTGGTATAGTGTCCCTTTGTAGTGTTTTCACTGTATTACTGTATGTGTTCACAAATGCTTTACACACTGCTACTGAGATAAGCCTTGTGCCAAGCTACCATGGGGGTGAGCAGGGGTTATTTTAGAAGTGTATCCCCCTTACCCTGACTAGAAGCAAGGGTCCCTATTTGTACAAAGGTACCTACCTCTGCCAACTAGAGACCCCCATTTCTAGCAGGGATTATTTAAAAGGCCATGTTCATCTGTAGGTTTGACTTAAGCAAATGTCTGGTTTTCTGACTACATGGAATTTACAAAAGGTAACTGTTAGAAATGGGGCCTCTATTTGGCAGAGGTATGCACCCTGTCCAAGTAGGGACCACCACTCTAGTCAGGGTAAGTAAGAGACACACCCTAAATTAACCTGTGCTCATCCTCTGGTAGCTTGGCACAGAACAGGCATGATTAACTTAAGAGGCAATGTGTAAAGTATATGTGCAACATTTAAAACCGTAAAACAGTGAAAAACACCAAACCAAAAATACTCTGCACCAAGTTAGAAAAATAGAGCTTAATTTAATAAACAAAACAAGACCAAAACAACAAAAATGTAAAAAGTATAATCGGAGTTATGAATATTTATAGATTAAATTGAAATATAGTGCTTAAAAGTAAATAGATCTTAGGGGTTACGTGAGGTCCCACTGAACAGGGTCAAATCTGAAAAGTCAAGCCGACAATGATGGAGCATGGGCTGGAAACAGAGGCCACGCAGGCCTTGCTGAAAACAGTACCTTTTCCGAAGATGTGCCGATGCCCTTGAGCAACTGCATCGATTTAGATTCACATAGTGGGGTCCTGTGTTGTTGTCAAACCCCTTTACGATGAAGGCACTGCGTCAACGACGAGCCCTGCAGTCAGATCCTACATCGTCATTAAACCCCTTATGATTAAGACACTGTGTCACTGTCGAGCCTCGCAGTCGGGTCCCGTCTCACCGTCGAACCCCTTACAATAAAGGTGCTGCATCATCGACCAGCTGTGCTGTCGATGCTGGGGTGTCTCCGAAGCGGCACTGCATCGGCATGGAAGGCAAATGCATCACTTCTGATTGGCGCAAAAGACACGCTGTGCGGATTTTGGCAAAAAATACCTCCAGAACCCCTCTTGAAGGCCCAGGACTGGATTGGCACCTCTTGGCAGGGCAGGACTCACAGTTGGCAGAGTCCAGCAGCTGAAGCAGAGTTGAATGAAGTCTTTGATGTCTCTGAGACTCCAGAACAGGAGGCAATTCTGCAAACCCTTGGAGTCCCTTGGTTCTGGGGATGTAGAGAGTCAGGTCCAGTCCTTCTCACCATCAGGCAAGCGGTCGCAGGCAGCAGGGCAGGCACAGCAGAGCAGAAGTCCAGCAAATCCAGCAGAGTGACAGTCTTTCAGCAGCACAGCAGTTCTTCTTCCTGGCAGAATGTCCTCAGGTCCAGAGTGTACTGAGGGGGTGGTGCCTGAGATTCAGTATTTAAAGTTTGGTACCCTGGTTCTGGAAGTTGAGAGAAGCTTCTAGACAGTGGCTTTGGAGTGCAGGGAATCCCCTTCCTCCCCAGCCCTGGCTCCAAGATGGCAGGAGTGACAATATAGGGACAATAGGCTATTGTGAGGAGACAGGGAACAGTCTATTCAGTTGTAAGTGGGGCTGTGCTTAGCTCCACCCCCTCCCGTCAAGCCAGTTAAGGGCCCATTATTAGACCCAGTGGTTTCTGGCCAGCTGGGATGCATCGAAGCCAAACAGAATCCACCGCCCTTGATAGGATGATTACGACACACTTGTCAGAAAACCTGTGCTCACCCTTCGGAAGCTTGGCACAGAACAGTCAGGCTTATCCTCAAGGTCAAAGTATACAGTATTGGCATAACCCCACCCTCACAACACACTGAGTACACTACAAAATGACTCCAAACCGTATGTATAAAATACTGGTCTTTGTATTACACACACAATGAAATTAAAATGACATGCACATTGAATATATGCTTCACAGTTATATGCAATTGTCAAACTCTTCCATTAGTAGCAGAACAGTACGAACATATATGTAATGGTCATGGGTATTTGCTTGCCCCGTTATCCCCTCAGCCTCGTAAGCAACATACACCCATGTGCGTACTTCCCCGAGTTGTTCACAATCCAAGCAATCCCTCCCACATCAAAAGCAACAGAAACATGTAAGCAGGCTGTTCAGAGGTATTTCAATTTCTTGCTAACACAAGTAAGAACATGTGGAACACGACATTCCCAATATCGCATACCCCATACAGTTGTAATGGTCAAGAAATCACAGATTTTGACTACGCCTCATGACCCAGCCCCTGAGCCACTCAAACTACCCCAGTTACACATTGCACCCACTGGCAACACTTTGATTAGATTGTTGGGACTACCTAAAGTAGAAGGAAACAGTTACTTTATTTCATCCATCCAGTTTAGGCCATCGGGCACCCAGCAGCACCTTCATGAGTGTGGGATCACTATCCCCCTGTAGGCAAAAGTCTATGACACCGGATCTAGCGCCCTTCCAAGTTGGAGAAATGTTTCCCCTTAGGCAGAGGTGCGAGCTGCAGTTGCTCTAGGAAGCCAGCAGTGTGTGCACAGAAGGCACGATGGACCCCTTGGGCCCAGTCCCAATATTGTCCTCAACACAGTACATTGTGGCGTGGGGCCAGGGAGAGGCAGCCGGAGACCTCGGATGGAGGCCGCGCTGTCAAGCACAGTCGTCCTCCCAATCTGGAGGTCAGAGATAGTCTAGGCTTCCACCTTAGGCTCAGCAAACTTCCCCAGCACTCCTCGAACTAATCACGTTCCAGCACCCCAGGTGGGCCACTGATGTTTACGAGCACATTCCTCTGCACAGTGTGATTACAGTGTACGTTAGGATGGTCTTTGTCCCAACCAACGATCACTTTCACCCGTTTCCGCTGCACCCTGCGTGGTCCTTACAATCTCGTGGAAATGGGGAGATCCTTTCTGTCCCTGGAGTCTTGTGAATATGAGGCCAGTCAACTGACCCTTGGAGAGTACTTGGAGACATGACAGTTGGCAATTAGGTGCAGGCAGACAACATTCAGGCTAGGTCCACCAAGTGATAGTCCCCTTCCTGAAGCACGACAACCCCAAGGCCACCCCAAGTCTGCGGATAATCCAGCTGCAATGCCTCCTGCCCCAATGGTTCCTTTTTTTGATGTCCCAGCATCCAACCAGTGCAGGATGATTCCAATCACAAAAGCGTCTCTAACTCCTGAGGGTGACTCCCCAGTAGTTATACCCACAATGACTTTTGAAGATGAGATCGGTTCAAAAGGCCACCTTTAAAATGCACAGGCCTGCTCTAAATTTTGTCATGTCTGCCATTTTACACTGGGAGGCTTGATCAATATCTTTAGTGGGGCTAAGACTCTGACTTGGCAGTAAGGAACCAATGCATCACCTCCCCTGGGAGTTAGGGACCGATTCATCACTTTGCTTTTCCAGCAGCTCACCTCCCCTGCGCCTGTTTCCTCTTTGAATGTAGATGCATCCAAGGTACTTTGTTGTAAAAGCAGCGCCTCCATAGATTTCTATGGACTGAACTGATTTAACATTTGAAAAGTGATATTTTACTTGTGTATGTTGGATTTTTGTCGTTTTGGTCTTGTTTTATTCAGATCAATATTGGTTATTTTTCTCAACTGGTGATGGCTCCTTCTGTAGTGTTTTCACTGTGTCACTGTGTGTGTATGTACAAATGCTTTACACATTGCCTCTGAGATAAGCCTGATGCTTGTGCCAAAGTTACCAAGGGAATGAGTAAGGGTTATATTAGCTGTGTAATCCCCTTACCCTGACTAGAGTGAAGGCCCCTACTGGGACAGGGTGCAAACCACTTCCAACTAGAAACCCCATTTTTAACATTGGTGGCAGCGGTGGGATAGGACTTGTGTTTGTACTTTGCATACAGTGATTGGTGTACTCTATTCCATATCGTTGACCACCACGCAACCACATACTGTTTTTGATTTTCCTGTTTCTTCAACTCCTGAGTATGATCCACATTCATGTCTCAGTCTGGTGAGCCAGCAGCTAGAGCAACAGATTTTGTGTTTGGGAGTAGAAGCTGGACACTTACATAGTAAACCAGATTAAGAAAATCTGCAAAGAGCTCAAATGTCCTATTAAAGGCTTACTAAGAAAGAGGAGCTGCAAAAGGCCCTGAGGGCCTGGTCACCAGCGAAGAAGGCTGGGGGGCATACTGAGAATGAGGATGTGGAAGTGGAGGATAGCCTGCATGAGGATTTTGTGAATCAGGAACCACCTGGGAGGAGTGCACCTTCCAGGGCAAGAAGCCTTGTTTCCTCTAAACGTCTGTCCCCAGAGGAGCTGGAGGACAGGCGGGAGGCTATAAAGTATGAGCCGGATAAGCTCAAAATGGAGAGAGAAAGCTCCAGTTGGAACTAGCTAAACTCAAGAGACAGGCTGAAAAGGATGCCTTGGCCATGGAGAAGGATACAATGGGAATGGAGAATAGACATTTTTTTTTGCTCATGAACTGATAATGAGAAAGTTGAAGCTGGAGTTGAAAGCCAAGAGGGCTGAGTCCAGCTTAGATTATGGCAGTGAAAGTATCAGGTTCAGTACTGAAGGAAAGGTTCACACACCCAGAGATTTCGTTTTTAACTTCAATGAGAGGGCGACATACACCAGTGGGATCAGGCATATGAGGTAGCTCCAGAGGTGTGCAGGGTCCCTGAGGGGGATTGGGGAACTGGCACAAGGAGTCATATTCCTGGTGATGGGAGGGACACTCTACTGGCTCTAGAATGGAGTGATAGGGAGAGGTGTACCCCCATGGAGGAAACCCTGGTTGGGGAGTAGGAAGTCACTCCAGAGGAGGGTAGGTTGAGTTTGAGGGGCATTCATATACTGTCTCAGCAAATGGGGGCTACTGTGGGGTAATTTTTCAAGGCACTAGATGGTTGGGTGAAAGGTAGTATGGTTAACACATGTGAGTGGCTGAACAATTTGATTGCTGGAGAGCATATGTTCAGTCACGGTTCTCAAGAACTATGCCAACACCCTGTGGAGTGTGAGTTCATTGACCCCAGGGAGCTTGCACTAGAGGCAGACCTTTTGGTGGATGACAAAGTGTCTAAAGAGTCATTTGGGAGTGATCATGAAGGGAGTGGTCTACGTTTTCCCCAACCGAGGGAGGCGGGGAGGTTTGCAGTAGCCCAGATAGGTCTCAGTGTAGTGGGATGGGTAGAGGGCCCCATGTCCCTTCTCAGGGTAGGTGGAGAGGTGTCGGTTGGCAGAGGCCTAGTTTGCCCAAAAAACAGTCTCAAATGCCTGGATGGTTCCCAAATGGAGCACCAGGAGGGGGCCTAGTCTTTACCAGGAGGCCATCCACTGAGGGGGACCCCATAGTGTCAGAAGATCTGGGGGGACGGCTGTCACAAGCGTCCCACCAGTTCTAGTGTCAGGCAGTGGGTCAGGAGTTGCCAGCTCTTTGGTCAGAGCACCCCAGGACTGAGCCTGGTGATGTCACGTCTGGCTTGGGAGGGCTCCATGCTCTGTCAGATGGAAAGGAGACAGGAGACCCTTGCCAGGTAGACTCTTGCTCAACACTTACAGTAAGTGTTTCACTTGGGGGGGGGGGTAGTTGTACTCCCCTGGAAGTCCTGGCTTGCCAGGCACATGCTCAGACTAAGGATACAGACCCTGAGTTGGTAGACCAGCTGCAGGTTAGCACCCTGAACTGGTGGAAGAATTGTGCAGAACAGCTGACACCAGCCCCCTGACAGTTCTGGAGTCTTGGAGTGCCTCTCCGCAGTGGAAGGAACAGGACCCCAGAGGGGAGGACAGAGTGTGGGAGAGCCCACCCCAGTCTCCTGGTCAGCCTCAGGGTATAGACCCTGCGCTGGAGTACCGGTCTAAGGATACCACCCCTGAACTGGTGGGAGGGAGAGTGGACCAAGGGTGCCCGTCCACTCCCCACTCTGAGAAATCACCAAGGTTAGACAGCCTTGGACAGCCTGAGGCCTGGCTCTTGTCACTGACAGCTGTCAGTGGCCACTGGGGCTGCTGTCCTGGAGGACAGAGTTGCCCTTGGGTTGGGAATAGGAGTCACACCTCAGTTGTGGTATAGGCCATACCACTATGCTGACCTTGGTGGTACTGTTTGCCTACTTGGATACATCTGTGAGCAAAGTAAGGTTAGGCGCTGCACAGATGGGTTCCACAGGTGAGGATAAGGATTCCCCATGGGATACCTTAGTGAGCTCTGAGAGTATGGACAAAGAGATCCAACTGGGTTCAGAGAGGTGTAGAACTGGAACGTGCCCCTGCTGTTGCAGGCCAGGGTCCATGTTCTATCGCTCTTAGCAGGGAAGTCCATCAAGGTTTTGATTAGTCTACCCTGGCTTTAGGCTGGAAGGGGGTTGTGTTGGACCTGGCCCTTTTTTGCAGGGTTATCCCCAAAGTTTTTTCCTTCTTCTTCCTATTTTTCTGACCTGTTTTTGTTGGCTTTACGACTCTGGGCCCTTTACCACTGCTAACCAGTGCTAAAGTGTACATGCTCTCTGTATAAATTGAATTGGTGATTGTTTTATCCATGATTGGCATATCTGCTTTACTAGTAAGTCCCTAGTAAAATGCACCTGGTTTGCCCAGAACCTGTAAATCAAATGCTACTGACGGGCCTGCAGCATTGATTGTGCCACCATATGAGTGGCCCTGCAAACCTGTCTCAGGCCTGCCACAGCAGTGTCTGTGTATGCAGTTTTAAACTGCCATTTTGACCGGGCGGGTGCACCCACTTGCCAGGCTATACCTTCCCTTTTACTATAGGTAAGTAACCTCTAAGGTAGGCCCAAGTCAGCACCATGGGCAGGGTGGAGTGTATTAAAACTGCAGGACATGTACTGTTGTGTTTTACATGTCCTGATAATGAAATACTGCTAATTTCTTTTTTCACTATTGCAAGGACTATCTCTTCCATAGGGTAGCCTGGGGATTGCCTTGAAATATCTTTTAAGTGTAATTTCCCATTGGGAGCTGATAGAGATTTTGAGTATGGGGTCTCTGAACTCACAATTTAAAAATCATTTTTTTGGTGAAGGTGGTTTTTTAAATTGCGTGTTTGAAAATGCCATTTTTAGAAAGTGGGCATTTTCTTGCTTAATCATTCTGTGCCTCTGCCTGTCTGCAGAATCCACATCTGTGTAAGGATGACAGTAGGGCTCCTGTGCATTCACTCTAGACAGTCACACAAATGGAGCTGAGGTGTGCCTTGCATATACTGATGGGTCATCACCAGGCTGATGGGCCTTTCTAAGCTAGAGTGGTGGGAGGCATTGTCACTGACACCTGAATAGGGCTGTGCCTGTCCTCACACAAAGCTGTATCCACCCCCCTGTAGTGTGTCTGGAGCCAGGGCAGGGAACAGGAGGGTCTTGGGCACTACACAGACTTTAATTTGAGGTTTGCCCACTTCAAAGGCAGAAAGGGGTATACGTATTGGACCTTTTGACACTTTCAAACCAGAACACTCTGGACTTAGGACATTCTGCCAGAAAGAAGAGCTGGATGCTGTAGGAGGGACTACCACTCTACCTGTTGCTTTGTTGTGCTGGCCTGCTTCTTCTGTCATTGGAGTGAAAGGACTGGACTTTGCTTTCTACATCCTGCTTCCAAGGTTCTCCAAGGGCTTGTGTGTGCTTGCCTCCTGTTAAGAAGCCTCAGGGCCATTAAAGACTTCACCTACCAGTGCCTGTGCACTTTTGCTGAGGGTTCTGACTTGCCAAGTGGTGCCAAATACAGTCCCTGGTCCCTTGGAAGTGGAATCTGGTGAACTAAAGGAGAAAATCCATGCATCAACTCCCAGTGTCTGTTTTTATTGATGCATCACTAAAAACTTTGACGCATCGATGTCGCCAGCACCGGAGCATGGTTCACGATTGACGCATCAACCACAGCTTTCACTGCAAGCCCAAGCTTTCCATTGCAGCGCATCAGAAGAGCCGCCGCAGCATGAGTTTCGAGCACTGCATCACCGAAGTCTGTGACACACCGCTCCAACTCTGACGCAGCGCCTGCTTCATCACTGTGGAATCAACGCAGCACGTCTGGATTTGTGACGCATCGTCCCTGGGTGCCGATTTCAACATCGACATTGCCCAGCAGAAAGGAGCTGAGGCGGCATGTCCGGAGACTGACGCATCACCTCCCCTTCCAGTAAGAAAGCGACACATAACTTCCCCTGACAGTAAGGAACCAACACATCACCTCCCCTGCACAGCAGTAAGGAACCGACCCATCACCTCCCCTGCACAACAGTAAGGAACTGCCGCATCACCTCCCCTGGGAGTAAGAAACTGACGCATCGCTTTGCTTTTCTAGCGCCTCACCACCCCTGCACCTGTTTCGTCTTTGAATTTTGATGGATCCATTGTACTTTGTGCTAAAAGTAGCGCATCCATAGATTTCTATGGACTGAGCTGATTCAACCATTGAAAAGTGATATCTTTACTAGTGTATGTTGGATTTTTGCCATTTTGGTCTTGTTTTATTCAGATAAATATTGGATATTTTTTTACCTTGTGTGGACTCCTTTTCTAGTGTTTTTACTGTGTTACTGTGTGTGTATGTACAAATGCTTTGCACATTGCCTCTGAGATAACCCTGACTGCTCGTGCCAACGCTACCAAAGGGATGAGCAGGGGTTATCTTAGCTGTGTTCTCCCCTCACCCTAACTAATGTGAGGGTCCCTACTGGGACAGGGTTCAAACCACTGCCAACTAGGGACCCCATTTCCAACAGTGAGCGGTAGTTTTCTGACCACGAACGCTCAAGACTGCCCGGGTTAGAGAAATCTCTCGAAGTTCCCTCCTAGCAACCAAAAATCGTGCTAGGGGACGCCAAATCTTGCTCGCGCTTGCCAACTTACAATTTTTGAGCCACACACGACAAAAAACTCTGCCATGCAGCAGTATGCGGAATTTGGCCGGAACTCCGTTTTATACCAAATTTCTCCCAATTCCGCCATCAGAGCAGAATATATTGCCCACCGCTAGTGAAGACATACATATTTAAATATACATGGACACTGTACAAAGCCCCTAGTTGTACAATCATTGCCTATCATAGAGATAAGTATCTATCTGTATACAATCTTCCTCCCTATATTTCAGTCTAATTCAACAACCAGAGGGAGTAATGTCAACATTTCAACCGGTTTATAACTTGTCGAGTCTAATCAGGGCAATGTGACATCCTCTGGTTGTTGTATTTTACTGAAACATGTGTGCCATGTACTTTTTCGCTAAAATTCCTTTGTTTTTTCACTAAAACTCATTTGGTTTTTTCTAATGTCGAATGAATAAACAAAGTATGGATAATACCTCATAATCATACAAGAGGTATTGTAATGAATGAGCCCCAGAGGACAACTGTTGCATCTCAGTATGATTACCCTGGTCCTCGTGGACATCTAGGGTTCTCCTTCTATCATTGACAAAGTTTAGACATTGCAAGCATATACTTGCAATAACAAATAAAATTAAACATAGGAGCAAGTGGCCATCCTGTTGTTCTGATGTTCCAGCATGGCTGCTATGTTCAGAACCAATGTGTTACACATATTAGAAGGGTAAAACAGTGAAACTATGGACAACACCATTCCATGACGATGGCATAGTCTAGAGGCTGTGGCCTCACAGGATGAAATGAACGGCAAGCCAGCATCCTGTTAGCACCGTCTGAGGAGCTGTATTATGCTCTACAAATAATGAAAATAAAAAGAGGAGAAGGAAAGAAATGAGAAGAAATGATGGAACACTGAAGGAGGGGCCCACCAGTCCTGGCACTCAAGCACACAAATTTTCAGGTAAATGCCCATGCGATTAGAAAAATGGCATCACTCATAGGCAAGAGAACCAGTGGTTGAAGTTGCCGACCCATTGGCGCATGCTCAATATCATCATGGATGCAATCAGAGTGCTTCAGCCTTTGGCTATATTACATTTACTCATTTTCCCTGCCACTGTATTTTCTGATCTGATTTCTTTCCTTCTCCTCTATTGTATATGTAGCATGTATTTTTAAGGTGTCTTTCTTAGAAAAACATATCAGACTTGTCAAACCTCATCAAAAAAAGAAAAATATTTATTGCAGTGCAAATCTTTTACCCCCCTATGATTTGTCAGGGGGGTAGTCTGCACTATGCTGCAAATTTACTATTATTTCATGCATCACAGCATGGGTACTTGCTATGCTGCGTTGGGTGAAAGATAGAAAGTAGAAATGTTCCATACTTACTATTACACTACAAATATTTACTCTCTCCTTGCACAGGAGCACTCTGGCTTGCCTAGCGCTAACACAGGTACCCTTGCACAGTAGTCCAAGGGTGACGGCGCTGCAGGCAGGGTTGTTTTTCTGCAGGAAGGTACCCCTTCCTGCACAAAAACATTAATTAGAGGAATATTGCTCTTTCTATGCGTGTTGCAAAATGCAACACGCATAGATATTTCCTCTGTCAGGTAGACTATGGTCTACATGACTATGTATTTACTAGTGACTTTGCGTGGCTTAGGTAATGCCCAAAAGGATTTTGCGTAGGGGTTGCGTCACAAAAGTGATGCAACCCCGACGCAAAATCAAAGTACATCTGGACCGATATGTTTGCCTACAAAGGTAATCTGTGAGATTTCATCTAACAAGATACATGTCTGCAGGCTTAACGTGGTGCAATAACAATCCACCCTTAAAAGAATTTTTGGGCTTTAACCTGTGTGTTTCATAATAAATAAAGGAGACTTATTGCCTTTGTTGTAACCTTTATAAAAGACGATCAGAACTATGGAATTTGGCCAAACTTTTCCCAATAAACCAATCAGCCACATAGCCTTTAAAATTGGTTTGTCATCATAACCAACTAGGACCTACTGTATTGAGCATAGACTATCCCACTGGGAATTCATCTGGTAGACAGTAATAAAAGTACAAATATGTACACAATTACAGTTATCAAAACCATATAAAATCCCTCCTAAGAGGGCCTTATATGGATTAACACGTTCTACATATCCCACGGGTTATTCGAGTAGGTCACCAACACCAAACCCCTTGTCTGCACTGGTAATCTGTGAGACTCCATTCAACAAAATACCTGCAATTAACACCAGCTAGTGGCCAGGCCAGTGGGAAAGAGGGAGGTTTCTTGCTGGTATTGGGCCATGGAGGAGGCCGTGGATGGTGACTTTAAACTGGCCGATGAACTGTGAGGAGAATCTCTACCGAACGAACAGTGTGAGCAGTTGTGGCAAAATTCTTTTAAGATCCTCTTTGATATCGTAAAACCAGCCTGGCTGAAGAGAAACCACCTGTTCACTACACACAGGGCCTATCTCTCTCCTTTGAGGTTGACTAAAATCTCAAGGGGGTCTCCAGTCAGCTGTAGAAAGTGTGGCCTACTTGAAGCTTCGGACGTACATATGTTTAAGGACTGTCCAGCCATGGCAGTTTTTTGGGAAGGAGTGGAGAAATCTCTGGTGGACATCTTGGGCCTCCCAATTCAAATAGATTTGGCCTTGATTATTTTTGGCTTTTCTAACCAAGTTACAGGAACTGCCAGACTCTTTCTATTTTATGCCATTCTATTAGCCAGGAGGCAAATATGTAAATGATGGACAGAACACTCTCCCCCCACGCATTCCGACTGGCTGGCCTCACTTTTTGAGACTTCTAAAATGGATCTGTCTAGAGCCTGTGGCAGAAAAAAGACTGCATTTTGGGACTGGCTGATAAAATGGGCCGGGGCCTAATCTGTAGGTAGATATACAATGGTTTAAATATTCACATAAACAATCAGTGAGTCCTATGATTATGTCTCTTTGACACTCTTCGGACTGCGTCTGGCACCCTCAGGTATCTCGTTGGCCAACGACGATTGTCACCAGGTTCATTTGGACCTTGTCGAAGAGTAACATCTTCCCCTTGTCGGGGTCAGCGACACTCAAGTCTGTCATAGTACCTGTAGGCGGGCGCTTCTCGAGATTCCAAATTAAGGCCTACTTTTCCCAGATTACTGGGTATTGGTACGAACGGCTTGTCTGTCCAGTGAGGTTGGAGGCGAATGAGGACAATTATTATTATTTTTTTAAATAAATAAATACCTGCCCATGGGCTTTAACCGCAGTGCGACAACAATCTACTGTTAAAAACCTTAGCCTTTAACAAATGTCTCTAACGTATGCTTTTCATAATACGTAAGTCAGGCCTAGTGGCTTTCTCATAACTTTTCAAAATAAACAGATCAAACCTATAAAATCTGTGGGTTTTTTCCCAGTGAACCAATAGGACTAAGGCTCTTATCATTTGCTTGACACAATAGCCCACCGAGGCCTACTAAAGTGTGCCTATGCTAGTAAGCATCATGCATTCAGTAATAAAGGTACAAGTATGAACAACATGCAAGCCCTCCCAAAAGAGCATACCAAGGATTATCACACTAAAAATGTTCTACCCTCAAGTTTGTCACAAAGGAACATTAAAGCTCTTGCCTATTATGGTAAATTGTGAGATTTTATGTAACAAAGCACCTGTCAACAGCCTGTATCATGGTGTGATAACAATCCACTGCTAAAGGCCTATTGGCTTTAACAAATGTTTTTGTACAATAAATAGGTCAAGCTTATTGCCTTTGTCATAATGTTTCATAATAAAGAGAGAAGACCTGCGGCTTCGGATGTAACTTTTACCAGTGAACCATTCAGGCCATTAGCCTTTATCAGTAGCTTGTCACTGTAACCAGCTCAGGCAAACTCTGTGCAGGCTTTCCAATAAGGCAAACATCTAGCATACAGCCACTACATTAAAAATGTGAACAACATTACAGTTAGCAATGCAAACAACTAGGGTATAACATGGATGATCACACTGCCATTCTTGTATCCTTATAGTGTGTCTGAGGGAGCAACCAGCACCTAACCACGTGCCTGCTATGTTAATCTGTCAAATTCCATATAACACAATATCTGACTGTAGGGTCGCATACAGAGTAATACTGATAAACCCTTTGACTATTGACTCTAGCATATCCTTTTCAGAATAAATACGTCGCTGACTTTATCCTAATGTTTCATAATACACACATCTAGATGATAGCCTGGGTCACTGGCTTGCCACCTTAACCTACAAAGCTCTTCTGTATCGAGGATAAGCTTTAAAACATATGACAATAAGACAAGAACAAAGACCATCCTAATCTTATTATCTAGGAGA
The DNA here is from genome assembly GCA_963921515.1 of Calotriton arnoldi. Lineage (NCBI taxonomy): Eukaryota > Metazoa > Chordata > Amphibia > Caudata > Salamandridae > Calotriton > Calotriton arnoldi. The sequence goes on along the minus strand of CAWUFW010006003.1, from coordinate 94,483 downwards.
AGTTGTTTAATAGCATCAACAGTTGCATTGAGTGACCCACAAGTCAAGCACAATTGTTTTGTTTGCTAAAGAGCCAGGCTCATAAAACTGGATAAATAAATGATTACATCTGTGAGGGTAAGCACTCTTTCTGCGGGAGCTGAAAAAAAAGGTTCCTTATTAACACTTTGGTGCACTCATCATCAGTAACATGCCACAGGCAAATGTTTTTTCTGCACATTTTCCAAACTATTTCTAGTTAAAGTAGGCCTGTATTTTGAAAAAGACTCAGGTTAGTTAATTACTTTGCTTGTAAAACATATACATTTAGGGGCTTATATATGAGGGGGTTGCGTCACGTTTGCACCATGCAACGTGGTACATGCGTGAGGCAAACCACTAAGGCAGATTTTTGAAGCCACGCAAAGCCTCTTTGACTGGCTCTGAGTGGCTTCAAACATCTGGAGTAATGCAACACAGCACAAATCGCTGTGTTGAGCTACTTTGCCCTTGGAAGGCGTTCATCATAAACTCCATTCGATTCCGTTCCATGAGCATCGCATGGGTTTTCCACACAACTCCTATGGATTTTGACGCATCCCCAGATTTACAAGAACTTATAAACCTGTGGATCTGCCAACATCTTACACCTTCCCAGGAGAGGCGTAACGAGGAGAAATATCTCTATTTCTCCTCGTTTCTTCCTTTTTCTGTGTGTGCTGTGTTCTGCAGCACACACAGAAGTGGAATATGCCTCCCAGGATTGTTTTTGTGCAGGAAGGTGTCCCTTCCAGCACAAAACAATCCTGCATGCAATGCAGGGATGGTGGAAGGGTACCTGCATTGGTGCAGGGAAACCCATTGTGCGCCACTGCAGGGGAAATGACAGGAATGCGTCATATTCAAGATGGGGAGGAAGATATTTCTCATACCTGGTCCCGAAGCTGTGAAACTCCATGATCAGGGAACTGAGGCTGCTGAAAGATGAACTCAGCTTCAGAAAAAACCTTAAGACATGGCTGTTCCCATGATGATTCTCCGTCGCTGACTGCTCCCTCTCCTCAGCGCTGGGAAGCCTTTGGGCAGGCATGAGCTCTATAAATCCACTAAACATAAACATAAACATATTCTATCAAATAGGCACATTCCTCCCCTTTCCCTGTCACACAGTGCAGACCAGCGAGGTGACTTGCTGCACTGTGTCACTTTCACATAAATGAGCCCCTTATTTTTTTGTTGAAAAGTAGAAGCAACAGTGAAAATGTGCAGTGCTTATTTTTCTCATTTCTCATGCAGAAAAGAATATTTAGTTTTTTTGAGATTGAGGAGGAATTTTTTAATTGAACAGAGGCCTTTTAGCAGCGCCTGCAAATGTGAGCAGCCCATTTGTCTTTCCTGCTGGTTTGAAGGTCACAGTCAGAACCTGCTTGTGAGAAAGGTTTGTATATTTTAATGAGACTGGTAATGTGTCTGTTCTGTCCTCATTTGATTGAGTGGCTCTTTGGAGAAATTACCTGTTACTAATAATGTTAGAATTCTGTTGTTTTAGGAGTGTGTTTGCAGCGCTTTAGATTCAGTTTTACATTTAACATCCTTTAGAGGAGATTCCCTTCTAGCTTCCTTTAGAGCAGATTCCCTTCTAGCTTCCTTTAGAGCTGATTTCCTTCTAGCTTTCTTTAGAGCAGGTTCCCCTCTAGCTTCCTTTAGAGCGGATTCCCTTCTAGCTTCCTTTAGAGCTGATTTCCTTCTAGCTTCCTTTAGAGCAGATTCCCTTCTAGCTTCCTTTAGAGCAGATTCCCTTCTAGCTTCCTTTAGAGCAGATTCCCTTCTAGCTTCCTTTAGAGCAGATTCCCTTCCAGCTTCCTTTAGAGCAGATTCCCTTCTACCTTCATTTAGAGCAGATTCCCTTCTAGCTTCCTTTAGAGCTGATTTCCTTCTAGCTTTCTTTAGAGCTGATTTCCTTCTAGATTCCTTTAGAGCAGATTCCCTTCTAGCTTCCTTTAGAGCAGATTCCCTTCTATCTTCCTTTAGAGCAGATTCCCTTCTAGCTTCCTTTAGAGCAGATTCCCTTTTAGCTTCCTTTAGAGCAGATTCCCTTCTGCCTTCCTTTAGAGCAGATTCCCTTCTAGCTTCCTTTAGAGCAGATTCCCTTCTACCTTCCTTTAGAGCAGATTTCCTTCTAGCTTCCTTTAGAGCAGATTCCCTTCTAGCTTCCTTTAGAGCAGATTCCCTTCTAGCTTCATTTAGAGCTGATTCCGTTCTAGCTTTCTTTAGAGCAGATTCCCTTCTAGCTTCCTTTAGAGCTGATTCCCTTCTAGCTTTCTTTAGAGCAGATTTCCTTCTAGCTTCCTTTAGAGCAGATTTCCTTCTAGCTTCCTTTAGAGCAGATTTCCTTCTAGCTTCCTTTAGGGCAGACGGCTTTTCCTCTTGCGGAAGTAGGCACTTCCCTTCAAGGGCAATTGAGTCTGCTTTGATTTATTTTGAGAAAGCTTTCTAACAGTTTGTCTTTGCTCTTATGATTTTTATTTTAAATTGCTTTAAATTATTTTGACTAATGCATTCATTTATTGGCTATTGATTTACAACTAATTTGATGATTTGAATTTGTAACTGTGCTAATCTTTTAATGAACATTAATGGTGTGCAAGTCCAATGCTTGTTGTGGGGCCAAATGTGCTTTACATTTTTTTAATTGAATTGAATTGTTATCAACAGCTTCGACCCGCAACTAAAGATCCATCAAAGTGAAGCCTGAACCTGAATTTGCTCCAAAAATGTGCATGGTGTAGAATGCTGCATCAAAGCATAGAGATGTTTACAAATTAAATACTGTATGTGAAGATGAGACAGCATCTTGGTGGAGCTACAGTCCCTCCTTGTAGGGACTCTTTTTTTTAGCCTATAAGGACTGGTGACAGCTGCACTGTCAAGCCAGAATTGAAAAGAGCAGAACCACCAAGTACCAACTTCATGCAAGAAAAGGGAGAGTGCGATCTAATCAGAGTTTTACCAAAGCCTTATGTCAGGTTAAGCTGCACCTGTAGCTGCAATATCTGATTCAAAATCACTTTTGCACACTAACAGTTTTAGTAACGTTACTGTCTGGAGATTTGTTTAGAAATATAAAGAAAAACAAGGCTCGTGAAACAGGAATACTACCTAGGCACATAAGATGGTAGCTCTGTTGCATGGCAAATTCTGTGCTTTCTTCTCATCATTAAGTTATGGATAAACAACTGTTTTAATTTATTTTATTTCACATACTTTTTTATTCATGAAATGCAAGATTTTGTTTTTGTGTGTACACCAAACCTTACACTAAATCCTTTTAATAAAACATGGCTATCTCTGTTGGCAAGATATTGTTACTGCTTTAGGGCTTGGCTCTTCTGATGCTAAGAGTGAAGGTAGGTGCATGGGTCAGGCTCCTGCTGCTGGCTGCCTTAGGGTTTTCTACTACTGTAGGTGTGAAGAATTGGTGTCACTAAGTATTTCTCTCAAGATTTCAGATGCAAACCTCCTCCAGGCTGTTGATGTGGTAAACAACTTTGTGTGTTTTTATTAGCATCCTGCCAATTGCTAGCAATTGATAATATATTGTAGTAATAGCATTGATAAATGCATGTATAACAAATGAAGTGAGACTAAAGAAGCATCATTTTTAAACCAATTCCCAAATACTTTACCTATTTTCGAAGCAAATTGACATCAACGTTAGCATTTTGGACAACATAAACATCTAAATAAGTTCATAGAAAATATATATGTACAGACTCTAGAAAATGACCCTGAAATGGGACATGACAACATCCTACTCTTTAAAGTGCAATCGGTAATGTTGAAGAAAATGTCATGTAAGCCTGTATGAGATATTGAGGAACCTGTGCTATCCTTAAATATTACCAAAAATGTATTATATGCCAGGGGCTAAAACCTCCTGCTATAAAACTGATAAAGTGTTATTATTCTATCAGTGTAACAAAGGTTCAACATTAGTGCAACAGGCAGAACAATCTGATATAGTATCATTGATACCAATAATTGCACCACTACTACCACTACATACAGAAATGAGAATAATAACATTAATAATAATAACTATTATTATTATTATTATTATACTGTGTTAAGTACTACCGTTTTGCAGTTTGTAGTCACTGTATGTGAGAAGTTGGCCTGGTATATGCTGTCCACTACTTATAGTGGGCACCTTGCACCAGTCCAAACAACCCCTTATTGGAGATAGGTTAAAGACAACCTTTATTGAAAGCTATCCTAGTGGTAGCTATGGAGAGCAGCCTTCAAGCTAAGTCTTGGAGGAATGTAAAGCAGCTTGTTTTACCAGTCTATAATCTCTTGAGTGACCAAATGAAAGAGGACCACACCAGGTATATATTCAAAATATATGTATTTATTGCTAAACACACCCCCATAGTCTCTTTATGAGGCTAGAGTTCGAAGTACATAAGTTATAAGTTAGTTATCAACAGTAATAGCACAAATACACGTTTGAGCCCTAGGGGCGTACCAAACCATATACCAATAAAGTAGTATAAGAACCACGACTGAGCTAGACACAAGGCCTAGAGCCTGTAGAAGTGCTTGGACCACAAGGAACCACCCAAGGTAGTGACACAGGGGACCCACGGGGACGCGTGCAGTGTGAGAACACAGCCGTGAATCGCCGTTGACTTCTATGGGGAAAGTCGCGGTTGGAATTTTAAAGAAAAGGGACACTTAGAGGAGGACTTGGAGCAAACCCCTTTAGAACTAGGTTGTTCTAGAGTCTATACCCACGGGAGCACCGGAGTACTCGAGTTACCTCACCCAGGGAAGCCGGGTGCATAGGTGTCTTTCGGGGTCGGGTTTCGTCGTCGTTTTCAATGGCGATCTGCTGCAAAGTGCTGCTGGCGACCAAGTCGAAAGTGTTCGGGTGGATCCAAAGGTGGATCGAAGGTCTGAAGAACCTGAAAGCAGAGGGGACAGAGTCTGGGTCACTAGCCAGTGACCAGGAAGGCGATGAGCGGATGCCCACCGATGTCGGGTGCTTCAGGTAGGTTGACAGTCGTCTTGACCCTTCAGCCACGAGGTCCAGGAGGCGTCGACGATGACCAGGAGCTGGATTCGAGCTGTCCCATGACGTCTGTCGATTGCTGAGGTGCCGGCGACCGGATTGGACCCAACAAGCCTTGGCAACGGCAAGTCTCGTGGAAATAGAAGAAGGACGGTGGTGCAGACCCGCAAGGTCTGGGGTCTCACCCAGCGAGGATAAGTCAGGGCAAGTCTGGAGCAACCAGGGAAGCCCAATTAGAATAAGAGTTGCCTTCGGGAGGGCCCACTAGCCAACGGACTAGTGACCGCGAAGGAGCCTCAAGTGGACGCACTTGGAGCTGGCTCATGGGACACTCGTGGAGTGGGGGCCAGTGATCTTCAGTGCAGTTGGTGCTGGAGGCGGGGGCTACTCGGAGCCCAAAGCACAACTTAGTGGGAGACCAGGAAGAGGATGCACTTGCAAATGCGCTCGGTGTCCAGGAGTCATGGTTCCACGTTACCCACGACAGCTACGGGCCTCAGCTTTGCTGGGGACTCAGGGCAGCCTCGGGAAATCTGGAAATCCACCTCTGGTGATGCAAAGACTTCGGCGTCCGGTGGGAGCTTCAGCGATGCAGACCGGACAATTGCTTCGTTGGTGCCTGCCAAGCAGGGGAGTCACTCCTTGACCCCAAGGGAGATTCTTCAGTCCTCTAATCTTAAAGTAGAGCGTCGAAGGTCCAGGATTCTGTATCAGAGTTTTGTCCAGGTAAATCTAAAGTCCTAAGGACTGGGGTTCCATACTTATACTAAGTTAGGGGGTTGGACATACTCTGGGGACCCACCTATGGGAGGGTCAGGGAAGAGGGGTGGTTACACCCATTCCCTTTGTCCAGTTTCATGCCAGAGCAGGGGCTGGAAGCCCCTGAACCAGTTTGAACTGGGGTATGCACAGGGACACCAAATGTGCCCCCAGTGCAGGACCTCAAAGCACCAGAGAGTGCTCCCGCCCAGCCCCAATACACATTATCCTGTCTGGGGAGGTGGTTACACCTCCCTGGGACAGGAAACCTATTGTCCAGGCCTCCCCTGCCGGAGTTTCAGTCAGCAGCAGGAGGCCAGACCCGTGTCTGTGGCAGCGGCACCCATTTTGTGATGCCAGGGCTTGGAAAGAAGTTACCGGGCAGGCCGGTTTGTACATGTCTCTCCCTCTAGAAGGGTGGAATGCTACCCCCGCTGCCAGAACTGGTGGGGGGGTAGTATTCCAAGATGTTTGACACCAAACACGACATGTTTCCGTGCAGCCATCCCAAAGTTAGCATTTAACGCGAGGTTATAATGCGCTTAAGAGTATATGGTCAGGCTGCACTACAAACAGCATCAGAGAAGGGTCTCCGAACGCTGCAGAGGGGCCCAGCTCATGCAGGGGCACCCTCTCACATAGGAACCAAGCACTCTGCCTTCAGGATTGACAAGGCCTGCCATAGGAGTGACTTATAGATTTATATGTGTGTATGTATGTAGTGATATAGGTAACCTATAACACAGTAAGGGGTGCATGCACCACCTTACCCAGGCTGCAGTAGCAGACCTGTGGTGTCCTTTTGGCTGGCCTTCCAGGGGTGGCACAATACATGCTTCAGCCCCTGGCAGGCCTTTGAGGTACCTATGCCCGGGGTACATAGTATACCATATACTAGGGACTTACAAGGGCACTCCAGATTCCAATCAGAGATGTGCCTAAGGCACATGGAAACCATTTTAGAGAGGAAGCAGCTAGGCTCGGGCCCTGAATAGCAGGATCCCAGTCCAACTAAGTCATAAACCAGCAAAACACCAGGAAAAAAGTGGGGGCAACCATATAGTCAGATTCCACCTTCCTACACTGTAAATAACAGGTTTTGCTATCATTCATTAGCATTGTACTCAATGTATCAGCCTAGGAAGTATGAAACACTGATTTGACCTGGCCGAACTTTGAACACAGGGTTTCAGGTCACACTGCATTGACACTATTGATGGAACAGAGTATCATCACTCTTAGGTCTGATTCAATAGATCAAAGAGATGAAAAGGTAAACAGAGATTATCCTGATGTATCTGTAGGTGCTGCCAAGGGAATGCATTTGATGTTATTCATGTAAAGAGAGTTACATTTTGGGTAAAAATGAGGATTGAAGGTTGTAGGGCTAGGCAGTGCCTAAAGCAGAAAGACAGTGACTTGAAAAAGGGTGTGATAGAGGAGATATCACTCAGAGTTGGGGCTCAGAGACAAAAGTAGATGCAGTGGGGACTGAGCCCTGGGATATGCCTTGTGGTGCAGGGTGGTGGAGAACTGAGCCGAAGCCTGTGAAATAAAGAAAAAGAGATTCTACAGGGGGGGATAACCATTCATGGGCATTATTGTTAACGCCAAGAGAAGTAAACGTGTTTAGTAGGACAGTATGAACGACAATTGATACGTCAAGGAGAAGCATGACTGATGCACTGTGGTGGTTGGGTCGAGGAGCGGTATGACTGATGTGCAGTGATGGTTGGGTCAAGAAGAATGACTGATACGCAGTGGTGGTTGGGTCGACGAGAGGTATGACTGATGTGCAGTGGTGGTTCGGTCAAGGAGAGGTATGACTGATGTGCAGTGGTGGTTGGGTCAAGGAGAAGTATGACTGATGTGCAGAGGTGGTTGAGTCAAGGAGAGGTATGACTGATGCACAGTGGTGGTTGAGTCAAGGAGAGGTATGACTGATGTGCAGTGGTGGTTGGGTCAAGGAGAGGTATGACTGATTTGCATTGGTGGTTGGGTCAAGGAGAAGTATGACTGATGTGCAGTGGTGGTAGGGTCAAGGAGAAGTATGACTGATGTGCAGTAGTGCTTGGTTCAAGGAGAAGTATGACTGATGTGCAGAGGTGGTTGAGTCAAGGAGAGGTATGACTGATGTGCGGAGGTGGTTGGGTTGAGGAGAGGTATGACTGATGTGCAGTGGTGGCTGGGTCAACAAGAAGTATGACTGATGTGCAGAGGTGTTTGGGTCAAGGAGAAGTATGACTGATGTGCTGTGGTGGTTGGGTCAACAAGAAGTATGACTGGTGTGCAGAGGTGTTTGGGTCAAGGAGAAGTATCACTGATGTGCAGTGGTGGTTGGGTCAAGGAGAGGTATGACTGATGTGCAGTGGTGGTTGGATCGAGGAGAGGTATGACTGATATGCAGTGGTGGTTGGGTCAAGGAGAAGTATGACTGATGTGCAGTGGTGGTTGGGTCAAGGAGAGGTATGACTGATGTGCAGTGGTGGTTGGGTTGAGGAGAGGTATGACTGATGTGCAGTGGTGGTTGGGTTGAGGAGAGGTATGACTGATGTGCAGAGGTGGTTGAGTCAAGGAGAGGTATGACTGATGATCAGTGCATTTGGATTCGGCCTCACCTCGTATGCGGATGACACCCAAATTGTGATGTCTCTGCTACCCGCAAGGAGGTGGGAATGGATAAACGCTTTCAAGACTGTATGATATCAGTTGGGAGTTGGATGGCAGAGAACTGCCTAAAGCTCAATACTGGTAAAACCGAGGTCATACTGTTTGGCAATGACACTAACTTCTGGACACCGAACTGGTGGCCGGACTCAATGGGTACTCTCCCTATGCCCTCAAAAAAGGTTAAAAACTTGGGAGTAATAGTGGATGAGAGTCTTACCTTTGGTCACCAAGTAAACTCAGTGGCATCAAAAACAACTTATGTGATTAGAACGCTCAGGAAAATACTGCCGTTCTTGCCCCAGGGTAGCCGGCAAACAGTGGTCATGGCTCTTGTAATGTCGAGGCTGGACTACTGCAACAGTCTTTATTTAAATGTTCAACAAAGATTCTTGAACAAACTTCAACTGCTGCAGAATGCAGCTGCCAGACTGCTTACTGGCATTTCCAGGTTTTCTCCTATTTCCAAGGAAATAATAAAACTGCACTGGCTCCCTGTAAGGAACCGAGTGCATTTTAAAGCCCTCTGTTTGGTTTTGAAAGCGCTTCAAGGTACAGGACCAGATTACTTAAAACGGCAGTTCCATTGGTACATACCGAAAAGAACACTTCGCTCACTGGGTGCCAAGTTGGTCTCAGTGCCACACACAAAAAAAGCTCGGTGGGGTGGTAGAAGTTTTGTTCACTGTGCGGCAAAAGCTTGGAACGCCTTGCCGTTTCACCTGAGAAATGCCACGGATCTTTTAACTTTTAGGAAAGGCTTAAAAACCTGGCTCTTTGCCCAATAAAACTTTTCTTCTGTTTCTAGCGTAATGGAGATGCAACTAGCGCCAGGACACCCCTGGGTAACCGCTGCGCTTTAAAAATATCATTAACATAACATAACATGTGCAGGTGTGGTTGGGTCAAGGAGAAGTATGACTGATGTGCAGAGGTGGTTGAGTCAAGGAGAGGTATGACTGATGTGCAGTGGTGGTTGGGTCGAGGAGAAGTATGACTGATGTGCAATGGTGGTTAGGTTGAGGAGAGGTATGACTGATGTGCAGTGGTGGTTTGGTCGAGGAGAGGTATGACTGATGTGCAGAGGTGGTTGAGTCCAGGAGTGGTATGACTGATGTGCAGTGGTGGTTGGGTCAAGGAGAGGTATGACTGATGTGCAGTGGTGGTTGGGTCGAGGAGAAGTATGACTGATGTGCAGTGGTGGTTAGGTTGAGGAGAGGTATGACTGATGTGCAGTGGTGGTTTGGTCGAGGAGAGGTATTACTGATGTGCAGAGGTGGTTGAGTCCAGGAGTGGTATGACTGATGTGCAGTGGTGGTGGTTGGGTCAAGGAGAGGTATGACTGATGTGCAGTGGTGGTTGGGACGAGGAGAAGTATGACTGATGTGCAGATGTGGTTGAGTCAAGGAGAGGTATGACTGATGTGCAGTGGTGGTTGGGTCGAGGAGAGGTATGACTGATGTGCAGTGGAGGTTTGGTCAAGGAGAGGTATGACTGATGTGCAGTGGTGGTTGGGTCGAGGAGAAGTATTACTGATGCACACTGGTGGTTGGGTCAAGGAGCAGTAGGAATGATGCGCAGTGGTGGTTGGGTCGAGGAGAAGTATCACTGATGTGCAGTGGTAGTTGGGTGATGTGCAGTGGTGGTTGGGTTGAGGAGAAGAATGACTGATGCGCAGTGGTGGTTGGGTCGAGGAGAAGTATGACTGATGCGCAGTGGTGCTTGGGTCGAGGAGAAGTATCACTGATGTGCAGTGGTAGTTGGGTGATGTGCAGTGGTGGTTGGGTCGAGGAGAGTTATGACTGTTGCGCAGTGGTGGTTGGGTCAAGGAGAAGTATGGCTAATGCACAGTGGTGTTAGGATAAAGTTGGTTACATGGAGGACACATGATTGGGTGCAGAGCACGGATGATCTATCAAAGCCTTTCCGCCCGCTGTGATACATACAAATTCTAATGAGGGGCGATACTTTGTCTGTCTTTGGTTCAGGATTCTCATACACCCATACCGAAGTTTTCTCCAATTTTTCATGATAACATTTCACCAAGAACAAGAGCACGCATCTTAATCATTCAATTCAATTCTCATTTTGTTCTTCTCTTGTGATTAGTTTCCACTGCTTGTTTCCTTCATTTTTATTTTGATAATTATAACATTCAGGCACTTTCACGTTTGCCAACGCATTTTCCAAACTCCCTCCAGCAGGGATTTGCCCTTCAGATATTTTAATTTAAAAAAAAAAGCAATTTACAGCTGTTCTCATTTGATTATATTACAATGACATGTCTGAACTGTAATTAACACACAGCACTTACCTACAATGCGTTTTACTCATATCAACACCAGATTGTTAATCCTTGCGATTAAATCCCATAATAGAAATTTAAAATTGATTTCAGAATAAATTCCGTTCTGTTTCCTCCTTGTAATTAAAGCTTCATTTGGCGATTGTCCAAGGCCAACCAGTGTGGAGCGATGCAGTCCTTCTTTTCAGCGATCTTTTCTCAGACCCTCTTTCCACTAATTTTGTGTCAATCACTCCGAAATATGCCTAATTTTGTTGCTTTCCCCATCTTGTCCCAGAAATAATATCTCCCATTTCTCCGTTAGTACATTTTCAGGATGAGCCCGCCTGAGCGGAAGCACCCATTACATACTTCCTGTTTGTTGTATGCTGTGTGGTCTTTCACTGATTGACCTGCATTTACTACCACCACCTCATAAAGACGATTTTAGGGCTCCGTTTCTTCAATAACACAACTTTCCAATATTCCTTCCAAATTATATTATCTTTTAATCAATTATAATATGTCCCATTGTAATGTAACGGGAACATTTTTATGGTCTCGCTATAGACAACTTTAGTTGTCTGTCAAAGGCAGCACTGCACACAGTACTTACTACACAGTAGGTTTTTTTGACAGCTCATGATTGTACAGTTTTTTCGTCTATCTCAGTTCCTTCTCTGTTCATCCCTATTCTTATATTTGTCCTGCACCTCGAGCATTTCTTCTTTGGCTTCGCTTTTGATTGGAGGTGTATCCGTCAACTGCTGATGTCATATAACCACTTCCTTTTTTTTAGCAATCTATTTTTTTATTTAGCACTCCAGCAGAGTGCCAGTTGTGCTCCTTCCTGTCCTCCGTGAACTCAGATTGTGCAATTACTTTTTCCTCACTCTCCAAACCTCCCCACCGAGTTTCTCAGTGGAATAATGACATAAGCTTCACTCCACCACAGTGTGCCTGGCATGAGATGGCCGGCTTTGGGATGCCCTGTATTTTCTTACGCAGTACATTCTGAAACTCCCCCACATTGTCTCTTTCCTCCAGGGACGGCTCCTCTGTTATGGCGGAGGAGCGTCGCTCCCCCCTGCAGAAAGCCAGCAGAGGCAACCAACAACAAGCATTGGCATAGCCAATAGGTCTCGCCTTTGGGGCCTTATAAGTGTTTAGCCAGAGCTATTGACTTTGCCAATGTCTTCAAGCTGTGCTGTAGAGAAGTGTGGCTGCTGTGCAGCATGCTGAAAAATTATAATAAAAAAGTGTCAGAAGCATTTTTGTTACTTTATATGTGACCAAGAAGGCATTATGTAAAACTGAACGACCATATTAAAAAAAGTATTTACAATAAAAAATTTCCTCAGTTTTCTTTTGTTCTTGCAATGCTGGCAACTTGTTTCTGCCTATTGCAATGGTTGTTTGTTAAAGCTTTTTTTTTGAGGGGGCATAAACAATCGGAGGGTGAAGGTTGGGAACTAGTACCTGTATTATAACACTAGCAGCGGCCAGACGCTAGGGGAGAATCAACAGATGCCAGATTCCGAGAGCAGGCTGAGGTGGTGCTGAGTGATGCTGAGGTGGTAGTGGTGGTGGTGGTGACTGTTGCGGAGACGATGCTGAGGTGATGCTGAATGATACTCAGGTCTTGCTGAGTGATACTGCTGTGGTGCTGTTGTGGTGCTGAGTGATATTGTCTTGGCGCAGAGTAATGCTGTGGTGACGCTGAGTGATGCTGTGGTGGTGCTGAGTGATATTGTCTTGGCGCTGAGTGATGCTGTGGCGGCGCTGAGTGATGCTGTGGCGGCGCTGAGTGATGCTGTGGCGGCGCTGAGTGATGCTGTGGCGGCGCTGAGTGATGCTGTGGTGGCGCTGAGTGATGCTGTGGTGGTGCTGAGTGATATTGTTGTGGCGCTGAGTGGTGGTGCTGAGTGATGCTGAGGTGGAGCTGAGTCATCCTGTGGTGGTGCTGAGTCATCCTGTGGTGGTGCTGAGTGATGCAGTGTTGGCCCTGAGTGATGATGTGGTGTCGCTGAGTGAAGCTATGGTGGTGCTGAGTGATGCTGTGGTGGCGCGGAGTGATGTTGTGGTGCTGCTGAGTAATGCTGTGGTGACGCTGAGTGATGCTGTTGTGGCGCTAAGTGATGCTGTGGTTGTGCTGAGTGATGCTGTGGTTGCACTGAGTGATGCTGTGATGGCGTTGAGTGATGCTGTGATGGCGTTGAGTGATGCTGTGATGGCGTTGAGAGATGTTGTGTTGGTGCTGAGTGATGCTGTGCTGGCTCTGATTGATGCTGTGCTGGCTCTGATTGATGCTGTGGTTGCGCTGAGTGTTGCTGTGGTGATGCTGAGTGATGCTGTGGTGTTGCCGAGTGAGAGATAGAGTGAAGATATAATGCCCAATTAGAGAGGGTGGTGAGAGAGAAAGAGAGAGAAAGGGTGTACATAGAATAAAGAGTGGAGCGGGATAGAGAGAGAGAAAGAAGGGGAGAGAGAGTGAATGAAGGAGTTTGAAAGAGAAACAGATAAAGGGGTGAGAGAGAATGAAAGGCTAAAAAAGATAGAGAGGGAGAGTTAATTAAGTAGAGAGAGAATTAGAGAGGGGAGAGAGAGAGAAGGAGAGAGACAATAAGAGTGGGGGTGTGGAGTTTAAATAGAGTGAAGAAGTGACGCGGAAAAAGTAACCTTAAATATAGCTTTGTGCTTTGCGCGAATAAATATTTTTAAAAAAACAGAGTGAGACAAAAATACTGGTAATTAGGCTGTGACTCCCAATATAAAACAAATAGCGATATAAGGTGAAATCAACCCACCGAAGCAATATTTCTAACTAGACAAAAAAAAGCTTGCATTTCAATGCTAATCGCTGTTGTTTTTCATGTGACTGTAGTCCAGGGCCGTCAGTTGATAATGTGAGCTGCTGCTGCGATTGAAACATCAGAGTCCAGAGAGTTAATGAGCCATTACGAGGAAATGAGGAAGAGATAGGAAACCCAGATGGCAGATGCGCGCGTGCACGCATCGTGAACGCAAGCTGGTCGCCAGCCGAAAGCCAGTGGGTTTGCACTTCCAAAACCCGCTTACTAAAACTCTCGGCCAGACCAGCGCAAGCGCTGGTGCAGGCCGAGACCTAAAAATGGCACCTGCATGCTTTAGAACATGAACATTTGCATGGCGGTGAATATGCATGCTCTTACATGATGACACACATGCACATACGTCAACACGCATGTGCCTGCTTATGAAATGACGCGGCTACCAGTGACCTCATCATCATGCCCTTTTCTTTTTCTTTTGGTCAGTGCTGTACAGCATCAGGAAAAAGGCTTTTATTTTACAATGCTATAGCATCAACAAAAGGCATTGGCAAAGACAATAGATTGCAAAGGCGAGACATATTGGTTTTGCCAATGCTTTTATTTGCCGAAGCTCTTTGCGGACGGGTAGCAAGCTACTCCGTCATGCTTGGTTCTTTCATTGGTTCAGCATGTACACCATGCTGGTAACGTGACGGTGAAAAACGATTTCGAAGAGACTGTTTCACGCCTGCCGTAAATACACATTTTATGGTAACAGAGGTAGGACACAGCAGAAATTGGAAGCACGTCGTGTCTCCTGTTTCTTCCACGTCTTGGGCTCTTTGTGTTTCAAGTTTGGCAAGCTGGTGACTCACTAAGCCGCCGGCTTTTCTCTAATATAGCATCCCGGCATTTTCTCTTCAGGCATGTGTCTGTCAAGTGCGGGTTTCTGATACTGGAAGATCTGAGACGCGTTCTAGTTACCCGGATCGCAGCTATTTATGCGCCAACCCTGAGAAAAAACGGATAGATGTTCTCGACAGAGAGGAAACACTCTCACAAACGATTTCAGGACTTGACGGCCTCGTGCATAGCCCCGGGACTGCGCGCGCGGCAGTGCTGGGGAGAAGCAAGCAGTGCAGATCCGAAGGCCTGTGAGAAGCCACCGCTCCGCCTAATTGGAGCTTCGCTCATTATCTCTCTGTCCCCCTACTGAAAGGATGACTCAGTGAAGAAGAAGGGTGCTGTGCTCAGCAGATCGCAGCCGAGAGCCCCCACTTTGATGTTAAAGGCATGAGGAAAGTGTGGGAATGCATAAATAATACCGGCCTTGTGATGGCTGAGACGCCAGTGATGCTCTTGAGTTCATTTTTGGCTCATTACCGTAATTAGGTATGTCGTGCTCACACTTCACCTTATTTGCCCCTTTTTCGTATTCGGACTGCACTTAGCTCCCACCTCGCCCACTCTGCTGTTCTAGGAGTAACTCAGGTGCGGTTAGTAAGTAGGATATCTTTTCTATGGGCTGGAGAGATTTTCTTGCTAGGGCGCTGTTTTGCTTATTCTCGCTTATTCTTGCTTATGCCTCGCGCGGCAGCAGGTGGGAGGGGGGGCCTGCCGATTGCCTTGCGGGAGCCAGCGGCGATAATTGATACCATATGGCGCTGCCGCTCGCTCCCGCAAGGCAATCGCCACACGTGCACGCATTGCCATTGAAGGCAATGGAACGCGTGCACGTTTTGGGGAATAAAGGGAACCGATGGCTAAAGGTCTCCTCCTATGCAGCACATGCGCGCTGCGTAGGCGAGACCTAAAAATAAAACGATAAAAAAACATTTTTATCATTTCATTTTTCGTCCCTAATGCTGCAGCACCAGGGAGGAGGGGGGAGTGGTGGGCATTGATAAGACCGCAGGACACTTTGGCCAGCCATCTGGGGCGGGCCAAACCGTCATGCACACTTAGCCTTTCTCCTACCCGAGCTGTGTTGTACAGCTGGGAGGAGAACCAACACAGGCTCCCAGTCCATGTATGAGCACCACACTAGGGTGCTCAAACCAATCCCAGCATATTCCCAGCATGAGAGCAGCGATAGGATTGGCATCTGGGAGCCTGCGCAGTGTTCAGCAGTTCCTGGACATTCGGGAGGCGAGGATCGGGAGCAAGGCGGCGGCCATCAGAGCAGGTAAGTGCAATTTTATATATTTATAATTCTTTTTTTTAGTTTGTATTCCCCCTCCCGCCACCCCACCACTTCACAGTATGAGCGACCGCTACTGCTTTCCTCCCCATATCCCTGCAAGTACTGAGATGTGCTTCCATCATTTACGGCACGTCAGGTGCAGAATGGAAGGCTTGGTTATGTCCTGGGTGTTGTCCTGCAGCATTTTCCTCTGCCTCTTGGTACCCCCTTTCCTCAGACTTCTCTCCTTTCACCATCCCTCTGCCCCCAACCTTCTGCTGCTCATTGTTCCATTCTTAGGGTCACCGCTATTGTCTTTGACAGTGTCTAATGCTTTTAGAATACACTGCCATTCGCAGGGTAATATAAATGATCTACCTTCTTGAAAGTATATTTGTTATACTTCTATGAGCGCTAATTTTCTGTTGATAAAAATATGCGTTATTTGAGCTACTGCTAATACTGAATCGTGCTTACGTTGTCCTCCATCTTGTTTAGACGGCATCTTGTGTCATGTGATATTATTGTTGATTCTGTTACTGAAATAAACTTTCATAGTTTCACACATGTCAGCAGAATAAGTTCTCACAGAACGCTTCCTGACTGTACTAGGCCAAAGGACAAATCTTGCTCACCCTAGTTCTTTTAACATTGTATCAAATAAACTGTATGACCGTGACTGTGATAATGATCAAACCATAATGTATTAATGGTGGGAAAATCACCTAAATTAATGTGTATGAATAATAGTGGTAGATGAAAAGGCATATAAAGATATTACTCTTGGTAGGCCGTGTGATGTCATAAAATCTGGTAATCCATTAATCAGGGGTAGAGTATATCAGTGGTCCAATTCTTTTTATAGTTTTCCAGCTGTTCTTCAAACATATGTTTAATTATGATGTTTTTCTTATAATATTCTGTGGATCCACTTTAAGTTTTCAAAAATAAATGCAATGTCCAAAAGTATTTTTAAGATCTATAAGTTTAACAGTATTCCATTTTCTCTTAAGTGCATGTTTGTCCTGTATCGTAGTTTGTGATCTGTGTTTCCAATTCAGGGCTATCTCTGTTGTTTTCTTGCAAGAGTAACTACATTACAAGATTTGGAATATCTTATGAAGTCATCACCCTTGTTAGACCGAATGATAACTTAACTTGTTGTATTAGAAGTCCCAGAAGAGTAGTATTCCATTTATTAATAATAATTATTATTAATAATAAGGCCAATAATACGATGTATTCAGCTTCATAATTGTATGAAAGAAATCTGCATTTGGATGGACAGGCATTGCCTTAAGCCTAATTCTGAGAAGACCGAAGTGATATTCTTCTGAAACAATCTTCGCTTTTGGACTCCGGATTGCTGGCCACCTGAGATGGGCCCACTTCCTACTCAAACTTCCAAGGTTAAAAGCCTGGGAGTGATTCTGGACAATAAACTTAATTTTAGTAAACAAGTTAATTCTATCATATCCACCTCTTACAATACTTTAAGAATCATCAGAAAGGTTCTCCCATATATTCCAGTTAGCGCCGGAAAAATAGTTATCTCCTCGCTCATCTTATCCAAAATAGACTACTGTAATGGCCTATAAATCAATTTGCAGAAACAATATCTCAATAAATTGCAGGTTCTGCAGAACTCTGCTGCCAGGGTACTTCTTAACCTGCCTAAACATCTGTCTGTATCTTTGGCCATTAAAAAATTACATTGGCTGACTGTCAGTAATCGCATCAAATTTAAAACCCTTTGTCTCACCTTTAAGGCCCTGCATGGCATAGGTTCAGAATTCCTGAGTAACACCATTACATGGTATACCCCTAACAGGATCCTCAGATCTCTGGGTACCTACACAGTCACACCATCTAGATTTAAGAAAACTAGATGGGGCGGCAGCAGGTTCCACGCAGGAGCCACCAGACTTTGGAACACCCTGCCCCTCCATATTAGATCCTCATCCTCTCTGATGGACTTTAGAAAACTTAAGACTTGGCTTTTCAACTTGTAAGCTGTTGATCCACCAAGCTCTCGTACTTTGCAGAGCTATCAGTGCCAAGACACCCTCTGGTATGCGTTGCACTATATAAATTCATTTAACATAACATAACATATTAATAGTAACCCTCCTTAGAACTTTGGTTCAAGAAAGAGACAGTAAGAATTTGGTAGTTTATAAGGTAATCTCTGCTTGAATGAAAGATCGCTATCATTACACTCTGTCCATCCAGTTGTATTTTTTAAGTAGATGGGGTATTGTCCATATATAACATTTACTCCGTCATGAAAAATAATACCTATACAGGAATATGTTTTACCAGAAACAGAGAATTGTGCAGCTTTAAAATGTGTAGTTTGTGTGTCCAATTTAGTTCCAACTGCAATACATTGCTGTAACATTAGGATGATATACTTGCCACTTCTTATATTCAAAGTTGATAGAAGATCTGAGTTACATTGTGAATGGATGTGACAGTGCCTATATGGGTGTAACATTGGGTCTCAGAGGATCTGTATGTGAGTGGGTGTGAAAGTGTCTGTATGGGTGTAGGTGTGGGTGTGATAGTCTCTGTATGAGTTGGTGAATGGGTGTAACAGTGTCTGTATGGCTATATGAGTGGGTGTGAGAGTAGGTCTATACGTCTAAGTGTGGGTGTGGTGAAGTCTCTGCATAGGTTTTGAATAGGTGTGACAGTGTCTGTATGGGGTTGTGAATGTCTCTGAGAGTGTCTGGATGAGTTTGTGAATGAGTGTGAGAGTGTCTGGATGGGTATGTCAGTGGGTGTGAGTGTCTGTATAGGTATAAGTGTGGGCGTGAGAGTGTCTGTATAGGTTTGTGAATGGGTGTGACAATGTCTGTATGGGTTTGTGAATGGGTGTGACAATGTCTGTATGGGTGTGACAGTAGGAGTAAGACTGTGTGCCTGGGTGTGAGCATCAGTGTGGGAGTGTGTGCCTGAGTGTAAAATTGAATGGGAGAGTATCTCTCTGGATGCAAGAGTATCTGTCAGAGTCAGGGTGAGAGTATCTGTCTGCATGTGATACTGGGTGTGAGAGGGTGTCACTGGCTGTACAGTGTGTGTGAGGGTGTCTGTCTGTTTGGCTGTGAGAATGGTTGTAAGAGTGTTTCTCTGGCTGTGGGAGTGTTTGGCTGGCTGTTTCATTGGTTGTATGACTATCTATTTATTTTTTGTTGATGTTCGCCGAAATCCACGGATCCGCCTGCAGATATATGCCGGGGGTCGCGCAGAGCCCGGCGGATGGATCCGCGGATCTTGGAAAACAACATTAAAATAAATTTACACGCATTTTAACCTAACATTTTATGCTTACAGCCCACTTACATCCCCCCCACCATGGGGTCAGGAAATCTCTACCCTAACACCGTCATGAACATTACAGCTGAAATTTCAGCCCCAGGGACCGTTTCACGATAAACGAAAATGGCGGCTGTAACTTCTCTGTCAGGTTTTGGCCAGCCAATCAGACCCTTTCTTTGGCGCGTGGATCCGCGGATCGACCCACGGTAGATCAGTGGAGGATATGCCTCCCTATATATCAATATTCTTTGTCCTTTAATTTCTCTAAAACAACTGAACGGATTTACACCAAATCACTGAATGTATGTATGTATATATATATATATATATATATACACACACACACACACACATATATATATGTGTGTGTGTGTGTATATATATATGTGTGTATATACTTATTTATACCATTTATAAGGCTCGAACTGTCACCAAAAATGGTATTCTGGCGCTAAGTTGCATGTAGATATGTACCAACTGCCAACATATAACCAACAAAGGGGAAAAAGGCAAGAATTATTTGGGGAAAAGCCATGTTTTCAGAGCTTTCCTGAAATGCAGCAGATCCATTAAGAATCTAAGAGATGGTGGTAATTTGTTCCAAAATTGGGCTGCTTTGACTGAGAAGGCCTGACCCCATATCTGGCCTTCTGAAACATATTAATACATACTAAGTTTGCAGTGCTGGAGCAAAGATATCGCCCTGGAATATACCCCTTCAGTGTTTGTTGCAGGGGTGCTGGGCAAATGCCTTGAACAAGATGCACATGGCTTTCAAAAAGATTCTCTGCTCCAGAGGTAGCCAGTGCAATTCCTTCAGGGCATTCGATGTCGATGATCTGCGGGGCCTGTTTAAGGCAAGTATGGCTGCTACCACTTGGACTCTAGAGTCTATTCAGCAAGTAGTCAGGGGAACCCAAGTAGCAAGGCATTACAGTAGTCTAGACAACTGAGTATGATGCTGCGCACTACGAGTGATTTCGCTTGAGTAGGCAGCAAAGATAGCACCTTCCTAAGACTAAGTAAAAGTCAAAAACATGTGCCTGCTACTTTGTAACGTGATGTCCCAAGGATAGCTTGTTGTCAAACATGAACCCAAGTTCCGACTGTATCTGATTGTACCAGCTCATCTCCTGATGAGAGGGCCCCGAAGTTAGAGCATCAGAGGAATTCAGTAGTATCCCCATTTAATTTTAATGAATTTGCATTCATCCAGCTGACAATATCCAGCATGCCTTTCTGTAATGCTGTTACTATCGCCTCTTGAGTGCTATTAAAGGACAGAATCAGCTGAGTGTCGTCGGCATAGTTGACCAACCTAATGCCATGTTCTTTATCAAAGTAATAAGTGGCCTCATATAGATATTGAACAAAATAGGGCTAAGTGCTATGGCCTCTGGCATTCCCTGTCATAGATTTTTAAATTTACAACAGTAGGGAGGCAAGACCAGTGCCTGACATCTGTCTGATAGGTAAGACTCCATCCACTTTAATGCTGTGCCTCCAATCCCAATTAAGGTTAGTCTAGAAAGAACTTTGTCGTTAACGGTGTCAAAGGCATCCGACAAATCAAGCATGATCAGGACTATCGACTGCCCACCATCCACCCGCATCCGTAACTCCTCCAAAGCGATGAATAAGACTGATTCTGTACCATGTCCGGGTTGAAAACCAAATGGTTCATCCTCAAGGACAGAGTGAGATTCTAGATATTGCGATAATCTCCTACTGACATATCGTTACAGAATCTTCACAGGGAGTAGGAGGAGCAAAACGGGGCTGTAGATGGGTCAGCTGATGATTTTTTCAGGAGGGGGTGACAATTTTTTTTTTCTAGCTCAAAGATCCCGTACCCAAATCCAAGGATTGGTTGCACACCTGCAAAGTGGAAAGAAATAACTTGTCTCCAGGCTCTTTCCATATCCTCAGAGGTATGCGGTCCAAGGGAGAGCCCGAAGTAGTGGGCTTAGCGATGTCTAAGAAGGCCTCTTCTGAGATGGTACCAAAAGTATCAAGCCTATAGGTGACGCTGTTGCCAGCATCCATGTCCTTTAGGGTCGCAGTGGAACCTTACACTGATGACTCAGTAGAGCTCTCACTGGTGGATCAGTGTCTCTGGATTGTCAACATTTTTCATTTTGAGGGTTGTTTTCTGAGTAGAGGTACCAATATCTTCCAGGATCTTGCTGATCTCCTTATCAAAGAAATCGGTAAAGTCATTACAGAGTTCCCGAGTAGAGGGGATTTCTTGTATTAGATAATCCAGGGCTTTTTATGCCAGAGGAATCTCAAAAACCTTTTTTGCCCCATTGTTGGCTGTTAGAATGCTATTAGCATAGAAATTTGCTTTTGTTTTACCGACCTCTCTTTTGTAAGCACCTAATGTACTCTTAAGACATTTTTTATCTTCCTCAGAGTAGCCACTACATAATTTCTTTCAACCTTCTTAAATGTCAATTTGAGCTCTTTTAATGGTTCACTATACCAAAGGGCAGATGGTCTCCTGCATAATTTCAAATTAGTGAGGGGGATTACTTTGTCCAAAATACCAACAATCCCCTGCTTGTATGCTGGACAGTTGTCCTCAAGTAATTTACTAGAGTCAAAGGTATTAGGAAAATGCAGGAGTGATTTCATTGTAGGTCCACTCAATTTATACCATGCCCTCCCTTTCCTTGTAAGGCCTGGGGGGGGGACTACAATGCTTTACCAATATATGGAATGATATCAGGGCATGGTCAGTCCAGTGCAATGGAAGCCTATCTCTAACAGATATAAGCCCATCAGAAGCAAATATAAGGTCTAAAGTGTACCCCGTCTTATGCGTGGGGCCATTCACTAGTTGATGGAGGCACATAGCTTCACATGATCCCTGCAGTTCTTTAATCGGGGAAGAGAAAGCCTCTTCTGCCCATAGACTGAATTCCCCCAAGATGAAAAAAATCGAGTGAGTGAGCGCCATATTTGAAATTACTTCAAAGGGTCAAGAAGAGTATTTGGGAGTCCTGGAGGTCTGTAAAACAATGACGCCCGAGAACGCATTACTTCTCTCGGTTTTTTGAGCAAAGAAAAGCTCAGGTCCACCTGCCTCATTGAGTTCAAGCATTGAGATTTTCCACTTTTTATTAGTGTGTGGTTTGTGGAAGGCTTTAAACCCTAATGGATGTCATGCCTAAGATTGCCACTGAGTCAGGGGTAGTCCATGTCTCCGTTTTAAATAATACATCCCAGTCCCCTGATTCTAGTAGCAGATGAATTTACTCCATATGCTTTACTAGTGATCAAGCATTAAGTAGGCCATAGCGTAGGTGAGTGAATTTGCTGCTATTGTCACTCGGGGAATGCTTAGATTGCACCTTACTAATAGTGGATAAGTAGAAGGAGCGTTTGCCCGGCTTACCTATATATGTGTGTGTGTGTTTATATATATATATATATATATATATATATATTCACTGAAAAAACCATAGGTTTTAGGGACAGTTATAGTTAGTTGGACATTGCACTCGTACAAAACCCGTGAAATTCCCCGTTATAGTTAGTTCAGCTAACTATAACTCGCGCTCCGCAATGCACTGCTGATGACGTCACATATTACATCACTCATGACATGGTCAGTGACATCACTGATGACATCACTGATGACATCTCAAATGACATCACTGATGACATCATCCAGTGACTGTGTGTTTCTGTAAAGTTTAAATATGTTTAATATATATAGGGAAAGGCGTATTGAAGAATGAGTGGGTGTATAAGTGTCTGAATGGATGATTTAGTACGTGCGTGACTGACTCTACAAGTGAGTGATTAAACGTATCTTACTGAATGCATGGGTTAGTGACTAAACTGTGTGAATGTCTGTATCCATCTGTTGGTGTGTAAGTGGATGCATGGATTTGCGAATAGCTACATCAGTGTCTATATGGGTTATTGATTGGTTCTATGAGTATCTGTATGGGTGCCTGAGTGTTTGTGTGGATGGGGTGTGTGCGACTGTGCATAGATGTGTGAGTGGGTGATTCACTGGGTGGATGGTTTCAAGAGTGCATCTGTGATAGACTGTATGGGTGGGTAAGTGTGTGTAAGAGTGTGTTAGTGAGTGAATGTATGTCCCAGTGGTACATGTGTGAGTAACTACATATGTGAAAGGCAGTATATATGTGTATTGGAGTATATAAATAGCTATAAGCGAGAGTGAGTGATTGTGATAGTGGCTGTATGGATGAGTGTGTGCTTGTATCAGTGATTGTATAAGAGCGTAACAATGTGGTAGTATTTGTATGATTAAGTGAGCTGGTGTGTGTATAACTGTATAGGTGAGTAAATGGCAGTGTGTTTAATTATTTGCATGACTGACTAGGTGTGTGAGTACCTCTATGGATGAGTGGCGGTGTTTGAGTGTCTATATAGGAGTAAGAGTGCATATGATAGTCCTGTACTGAGTGACCATAAGTATGAGTGACTGTACGGGTGAGTGAGTGGATGTGTGTGTGTAGACCTAAGAATCAGTGAGTGGGTATGTAGTTATTGGTGTTGGAGTGTCTATGGTTTTGCGAATGGCACTCTGTAATTTAGATTGGGTGTATCAAAGATTATATTAGGGTGTGAGGAGCTGCATCAGATTATTACGTGGATGATGTCATCAGTGATGTCATTTGAGATGTCATCAGTGATGTCATCAGTGATGTCACTGACCATGTCATGAGTGATGTAATATGTGACGTCATCAGCAGTGCATTGCGGGGCGCGAGTTATAGTTAGCTGAACTAACTATAACGGGGAATTTCACGGGTTTTGTACGAGTGCAATGTCCAACTAACTATAACTGTCCCTAAAACCTATGGTTTTTTCAGTGAATTTCAAAGGTTTTTTAAATGCTAATTTCTAACTATAACGTGTCTGAAACCTATGGTTTTTTCAGTGAATTTCAAAGGTTTTTAAAATGCTAATTTGTAACTATAACGTGCCTGAAAGCTACGGTTTTTTCAGTGAATTTCAAAGGTTTTTTAAATGACAATTTTTAAATGTATTAATTTTTATATTAATTTTTTCATACTGATTTACTACATTTTTAGAAACAATTTCTTTTACATATTTTATTTTTTAAATTACATTGTAATTACATTATACATTACATTACAAAAAATACTTTCTCAGAATGAATTACTTTAGTTTAAATACTTTGCACATAGGCAATAGACTTTTAAGTACAGTAGTTACAGTTGTTGCAATGGGCAACACATTTTCAAACACAATGCAACATTCAGCTCAATGTGAATTTCTAGTTAAATGCAATTAGTTACTTTATGGATTACTTTTCTAACCACAGGACTGGATCCTAGATTCAGTCCTGGTACATCTCCTGTAAACAGTTGAGTAAAAGCGTTTTGGTTACAGTCGTGATTTTTAAGGAATATTATTGTATTTTTAAAAGTTGACACTTAGAAACTTTTTCTCATAGAATCACCAATGTTATCCTATGGAAGGAAATTCACTTAGCAGGTAAAAACTGTTATCGTTACTTTTTCTTACTCAGTGTTGGATCCTGGATCCAGCACTGGTGCATCTCCTGTAAACAGTTGAAAGAATGCGTTTAAGTCATACAGGCGATTTTTAAGGAATATTTGTAGTTTGTGAAAATCGACACTTTGAAACTTTTCTGCTGAAAACCAGACAATGGATTCCTATGGAAGAAAATATAAGTTACTGATAAGTACGGTTAAAATTACTTTTCAGGACCAGTACTGGGCTGAAAGATACAGCACTGAGGTCTCTCCTTATAACAGGTGAGTAAATCGGAATTCGTATTTCGGCTGATTTTAGAGGAATATTTGTATGTTTCAAAAATCAACACTTAGAAACTTTTTCAGCAAAAAGCAGGCAATGATATCCTATGGAAGGAAATTCAAGTTACTGGTAAGTACGGTTAAAATTACTTTTGAGGATCAGTACTGGGCTGAAAGATGCAGCACTGAGGTCTCTCCTAATAACAGATGAGTAAATCGGAATTCGTATTTCAGCTGATTTTAGATGAATATTTTAAAGTTCCAAAACTCCACACTTAGAAGAATTTCCAAGTGAAACCAGTCAATGTTAGCCTATGAAGGAAATTCAAGTTACCGGTAAGTACGGTTAAAATTACTTTTGAGGATCAGTACTGGGCTGAAAGATGCAGCACTGAGGTCTCTCCTGATAACAGATGAGTAAATCGGAATTCGTATTTCAGCTGATTTTAGATGAATATTTTAAAGTTCCAAAACTCCACACTTAGAAGAATTTCCAAGTGAAACCAGTCAATGTTAGCCTATGGAAGGAAATTCAAGTTACTGGTAAGTACGGTTAAAATTACTTTTCAGGACCAGTACTGGGCTGAAAGATGCAGCACTGAGGTCTCTCCTGATAACAGGTGAGTAAATCAGAATTCGGATTTCGGCTGATTTTAGAGGAATATTTGTATGTTTCAAAAATCAACACTTAGAAACTTTTTCAGCAAAAAGCAGGCAATGATATCCTATGGAAGGAAATTCAAGTTACTGGTAAGTACGGTTAAAATTACTTTTGAGGATCAGTACTGGGCTGAAAGATGCAGCACTGAGGTCTCTCCTGATAACAGGTGAGTAAATCGGAATTCGTATTTCGGCTGATTTTAGAGGAATATTTTAAAGTTCCAAAACTCCACACTTAGAAGAATTTCCAAGTGAAACCAGTCAATGTTAGCCTATGGAAGGAAATTCAAGTTACTGGTAAGTACGGTTAAAATTACTTTTCAGGATTAGTACTGGGCTGAAAGATGCAGCACTGAGGTCTCTCCTGATAACAGGTGAGTAAATCAGAATTCGTATTTCGGCTGATTTTAGAGGAATATTTGCACAATGGTGAAGGGAGGGGGCGGGGCCTGAGGTGACATCTGTGCAAACGCGCCCCGTGGCGCGTTTTAAGTTGGGGGATTAAGTCCCCTTGAATCATGAGGGTCCCTACGGGCCAACTAGCCCACCAGGAACCTCCAGTATGCGCCAGGGGGCTGCGTTGCAGAGACATGTACAGAGGCCACACCCCTTTTACACCTCTCTGCAACGCAGCTCTGTGGCGCTTTCTGGACGTACCTGTTGGGCTAGTTGGCCTCCAGGGACCCTCAGGATTGAAGAGGATTTAATTCCCCATCTTAAAACGCGCCACGGGGCCTGTTTGCACACATGTCACCTGAAGCCCCGCCCCTCCCTTCACCACTGTGCAAACGCGCCCCGTGGCGCGTTTTAAGTCGGGGGATTAACTCCCCTTGAATCCTGAGGGTCCCTGGGGTGCAACTAGCCCACCATATACCTCCAAAAGCGCCATAGAGCTGCGTTGCAGAGAGGTGTAAAAGGGGCGTGGCCTCTGTACACCTCTCTGCAAGGCAGCCCCTGGCGCATACTGGAGGTTCCTGGTGGGCTAGTTGGCCCCCAGGGACCCCCAGTATTCAAGGGGAATTCGTTCCTCTCTGCAAACGCGCCAGGGGCGCGTTTGCAGAGTGGTGAAGGAAGGGGGCAAGGCCTACGGGGCAGATCGTTTTTTTTTTTTTTTGTTTGTTTTTCCCCCCTGAAGGGGGGCTGTGTGGCCCCCCTTCCTTTTTCCTATTTTTAGGCCCTGGGGACCCCATCCCCCAGGGCCTTACCCCTTTTTTTAAAATTAAAATAAAAAATAAAAAACGGAAAGGGGGCCGCGTGGCCCCCTTCCCTGGGCCTGTATTGGCCCCGGGGACCCCATCCCCCGGGCATGGCCTCTTTTTTTTTATTTGGAGGGGGCTGCATGGCCCCCCTCCTCAGGCCATTTAAGGCCCCGGGGACCCCATCCCCCGGGCCGGCCTTGCACTTTAAAAAAAAAAAAATCCATTTTTTTACTTTGGGGAGGGGGGCTGCGTGGCCCCCCTCCGTGGCCACTTATGGCCCCGGGGACCCCATCCCCGGGGCCTGGCCTCTCGTTGGGGACTGTGGGGGTCCCCAAGCCCCCACAGTCCCGCCGGCTCCCCGTGTCCTACGGGAGCCGGCATTGCTTACACATGGGGAGCAGCTAACATGCTGCTCCCCATGTGGAAAGCATCGGCTTTGGATATTGGAAGAGAGAGCAGGTTTCCTGCTCTCTCTTCCAATATCCAAAGCAAGTTTGCAATGACAGGACGGGAGCCGCGAGGCTCCGTCCTGTCATTGCAAACAGCAGTGTCCCGGGGGTAGGCACCCCGGGACACTGCAGGAGCCGGCCCTGGGGGTGGCGGTCCCCAGGGCCACCAAAGGCTCCAGGAGGGGGGCCGCGCGGCCCCCCTCCCTACATTTTGAAAGCCCCGGGGAGGTGGTGGTCCCCGGGGCTTGGGGTCCAAAACGGACCCCCATTTTAATTTTTCTTAGTGCCCCGGGGAGGTGGTGGTCCTCGGGCGTGTGGGGCTGGAGCCCCCCACACAGGTTTTTAATTTAAAAAAGAAGCCCCGGTGAGGTGGTGGTCCTCGGGGCTGCGGGAGGGCTCAGCCCTCCCGCACCATTATACATAAAGCCCCGGGGGTGGTGGTCCCCGGGGCTTGGGAGCCCTTAGAGGCCCCCCACACATAAAATTAACCCCCCCAGCATGCCCCCGGGACTTGGCCCACCCGGGGGCCAATTAACATCGAGCGCGGGAGACCGCGCTTCGATTTTTTTTTCGGCAGGATTCGCGCTCCCTGAGCGCATCCTGCCGATTTAAAAAATAAAAAAATTTTTTTGCCCAGGGGGTCCTTGTGGGACCCCTGAGCAGACCTAGGGGTCAGGGTGTTTCTACCCTGCCCCCTTTGTGCGCTTTGCGCACTTGTTTCTGTCCCTCGGTTCTACCGAGGGACAAAATGGCTGCCAACACTTCCTGATTTGGAGTGTTGACAGCCAATTAACATAAAGCTCGTGCTCGGGAGGATCCGCGGCCCTAGATATATCTATCTTTTTACTTTTGATTTTCTCAGCAACTACTGAACGGATTTACACCATTTAACAAAAGGGTTCTTTCTGAACCAAGAACTACCTCTTTGCCAAATTTGGTGTAATTCCGTTCAGCAGTTCGGGCTGTAGCCGTGTCTAAAGTTTCCTATGGAAAATTGCATGGGGAAAACGCGTTTTGGGACCCCCCTTTTCTCGGCCCCCGCTGACGAATCCCCCGAGACTTTCAGGGTAGGAGCGGACCGGAGCGCCCCACAAAGTTTGAAAATTTTGCGAGGATACGTCAACCGGCAAGAGAGTTATTTCAAATAGAATGTCGCGGATTTCCTATGGATAATAGGTTGTAACTATAACTATCTACTGGCGACCGCCAGTAGATAATATATATATATATATATATTCACTGAAAAAACCATAGGTTTCAGGGACGTTATAGTTACAAATTAGCATTTAAAAAACCTTTGAAATTCACTGAAAAAACCATAGGTTTTAGGGACAGTTATAGTTAGTTGGACATTGCACTCGTACAAAACCTGTGAAATTCCCCCGTTATAGTTAGTCCAGCTAACTATAACTCGCGCCCCCGCAATGCACTGCTGATGACGTCACATATTACATCACTCATGACATGGTCAGTGACATCACTGATGACATCTCAAATGACATCACTGATGACATCATGCAGTGACTGTGTTTCTGTAAAGTTTAAATATTTTTAATATATATAGGAAAAGACGTATTGAAGAATGAGTGGGTGTATAAGTGTCTGTATGGATGATTTAGTAGGTGCGTGACTGACTCTATAAGTGAGTGATTTAACGTATCTTACTGAATGCATGGGTTAGTGACTAAACTGGGTGAATGTCTGTATCCGTCTGTCTGTTGCTGTGTAAGTGGCTGCATGTGTTTGTGAATAGCTACATGAGTGTCTATATGAGTTATTGAATGGTTGTCTGAGTATCTGTATGGGTGCCTGAGTGTTTGTGTGGGAGGGGTGTGTGCGACTCTGTGCATAGATGTGTGAGTGGGTGATTCACTGGGTGGATGGTTTCAAGAGTGCATCTGTGATAGACTGGATGGGTGGGTAAGTGTGTGTAAGAGTGTGTTAGTGAGTGAATGTATGTCCCAGTGGTACATGTGTGACTAACTACATATGTGAAAGGCAGTATATATGTGTGTTGGAGTATATAAATAGCTATAAGTGAGAGTGAGTGATTGTGATAGTGGCTGTATGGATGAGTGTGTGCTTGTATCAGTGATTGTATAAGAGCATAACAATGTGCTAGTATTTGTATGATTAAGTGAGCTGGTGTGTGTATAACTGTATAGGTGAGTAAATGGCAGTGTGTTTAATTATTTGCATGACTGACTAGGTGTGTGAGTACCTCTATGGATGAGTGGCGGTGTTTGAGTGTCTATATAGGAGTAAGAGTGCATATGATAGTCCTGTACTGAGTGACCATAAGTATGAGTGACTGTACGGGTGAGTGAGTGGATGTGTGTGTGTAGACCTAAGAATCAGTGAGTGGGTATGTAGTTATTGGTGTTGGAGTGTCTATGGTTTTGCGAATGGCAGTCTGTAATTTAGAGTGGGTGTATCAAAGGTTATATTAGGGTGTGAGGAGGTGCATCAGATTATCACGTGGATGATGTCATCAGTGATGTCATCAGTGATGTCATTTGAGATGTCATCAGTGATGTCATCAGTGATGTCACTGACCATGTCATGAGTGATGTAATATGTGACGTCATCAGCAGTGCATTGCGGGGCGCGAGTTATAGTTAGCTGAACTAACTATAACGGGGGAATTTCACGGGTTTTGTACGAGTGAAATGTCCAACTAACTATAACTGTCCCTAAAACCTATGGTTTTTTCAGTGAATTTCAAAGGTTTTTTAAATGCTAATTTCTAACTATAACGTGTCTGAAACATAAGGTTTTGAACTGTGAACTTCAAAGGTTTTTTAAATGCTAATTTCTAACTATAACGTGCCTGAAACCTATGGTTTTTCAGTGAATTTCAAAGGTTTTTTAAATGCTAATTTCTAACTATAACGCCCCTAAAACCTATGGTTTTTTCAGTGAATTTCAAAGGTTTTGTAAATGACAATTTTTAAATGTATTAATTGTTATATTTATTTTTTTGATACTGATTTACTACATTTTTTAAAACTATTTATTTTGAGATATTTTATTTATTAAATTACATTGTAATTACATTATACATTACATTACAAAATATACTTTCTCAGAATGAATTAAATAGTTTGCAAATAGGCAATAGAGTTTTAAGTACAGTAGTTACAGTTGTTGCAATGGGCAACACAATTTCAAACACAATGCAACATTGACCTCAATGTGAATTTCTAGTTAAATGCAATTAGTTACTTTATGGATTACTTTTCTAACCACAGGACTGGATCCTAGATTCAGTCCTGGGACATCTCCTGTAAACAGTTGAGTAAAAGCGTTTTGGTTACAGTAGTGATTTTTAAGGAATATTATTGTATTTTAAAAGTTGACACTAGAAACTTTTTCACATAGAATCACCAATGTTATCCTATGGGAGGAAATTCACTTAGCAGGTAAGTAGTGTTATCGTTACTTTTTCTTACTCAGTGTTGGATCCTGGATCCAGCACTGGTGTATCTCCTGTAAACAGTTGAAAGAATGCGTTTAAGTCATACAGGCGATTTTTAAGGAATATTTGTAATTTGTGAAAATCGACACTTTGAAACTTTTCTGCTGAAAACCAGACAATGGATTCCTATGGAAGGAAATATAAGTTACTGGTAAGTACGGTTAGAATTACTTTTCAGGGTCAGTGCTGGGCTAAAAGATGCAGCCCTGGGTTCTATCCTGATAACAGGTGAGTAAATCGGAATTCGTAGTTCGGTTGATTTTAGAGGAATATTATAAAGTTCCAAAACTCCACACTTAGAAGAATTTCCAAGTGAAACCAGTCAATGTTAGCCTATGGAAGGAATTTCAAGTTGCTGGTAAGTACGGTTAAAATTACTTTTCAGGATCAGTACTGGGCTGAAAGATGCAGCACTGAGGTCTCTCCTGATAACAGGTGAGTAAATCGGAATCCTATTTCGGCTGATTTTAGAGGAATATTATAAAGTTCCAAATCTGCACACTTAGAAGAATTTCCAAGTGAAACCAGTCAATGTTAGC
Source organism: Calotriton arnoldi (assembly GCA_963921515.1). Classification (NCBI taxonomy): domain Eukaryota; kingdom Metazoa; phylum Chordata; class Amphibia; order Caudata; family Salamandridae; genus Calotriton; species Calotriton arnoldi. The sequence goes on along the minus strand of CAWUFW010006003.1, from coordinate 63,311 downwards.
CTATGGAAGGAAATTCAAGTTACTGGTAAGTACGGTTAGAATTACTTTTCAGGACCAGTACTGGGCTGAAAGATGCAGCACTGAGGTCTCTCCTGATAACAGGTGAGTAAATCGGAATTCGTATTTCGGATGATTTTAGAGGAATATTTGCACAATGGTGAAGGGAGTGGGCGGGGCCTGAGGTGACATCTGTGCAAACGCGTCCCGTGGCGCGTTTTAAGTTGGGGGATTAAGTCACCTTGAATCATGAGGGTCCCTGGGGGCCAACTAGCCCACCAGGAACCTCCAGTATGCGCCAGGGGGCTGCGTTGCAGAGACGTGTACAGAGGCCACACCCCTTTTTACACCTCTCTGCAACGCAGCTCTGTGGCGCTTTCTGGACGTACCTGTTGGGCTAGTTGGCCCCCAGGGACCCTCAGGATTGAAGGGGATTTAATTCCCCATCTTAAAACACGCCACGGGGCCTGTTTGCACACATGTCACCTGAAGCCCCGCCCCCTCCCTTCACCACTGTGCAAACGCGCCACGTGGCGCGTTTTAAGTTGGGGGATTAGGTCCCCTTGAATCCTGAGGGTCCCTGGAGTCCAACTAGCCCACCATGTACTTCCAAAAAGCGCCACAGAGCTATTATTCTCCTGTGTGGGCCTCTCCATTATCAGGTTTACTGTCGTTGGATGTATAGCGGCCAAGCCTGTGGCCGCGGAGAGAGCCCCGCTTTGATGGAAGTAACCCTGCTGTTACGATGAAACGCGTGGCAGCTTACGGGACAGGAGGCCATTAATGGAGGAATCAATGTGTTGGTGTGGGTTCGGACTGTGTCACACAACCCACTTGGAGTGTTACTTTTTACTTTGTTCACGAGTCTGGGGCACAGCATCTCATTTGAGAAATACTAATGACTGCAACTACCATCAGGCCACGGTGGTGGCCACGCCCACTGAGGCGGGGACTGAGATTGCTTTATTAATTGCTGTTACCGCCTGGCAGAGGAAGCTACAAGCCCATGAAGAAGTGCTAGGAAGCACGAAACGCGTTGGGCTTTACTTTGGACTTTTTATGTGAAGACAGCTTTTCGTGTCTCACACCACTACCTCCATTAAATTCTTTGGCTATTATTCTCCTGTGTGGGCCTCTCCATTATCAGGTTTACTGTCGTTGGATGTATAGCGGCCAAGCCTGTGGCCGCGGAGAGAGCCCCGCTTTGATGGAAGTAACCCTGCTGTTACGATGAAACGCGTGGCAGCTTACGGGACAGGAGGCTGTTAATGGAGGCATCAATGTGTTGGTGTGGGTTCGGACTGTGTCACACAACCCACTTGGAGTGTTACTTTTTACTTTTTGCACGAGTCTGGGGCACAGCATCTCACTTGAGAAATACTAATGACTGCAACTACCATCAGGCCACGGTGGTGGCCATGCCCACTGAGGCGGGGACTGAGATTGCTTTATTAATTGCTGTTACCGCCTGGCAGAGGAAGCTACAAGCCCATGAAGAAGTGCTAGGAAGCACGAAACGCGTTGGGCTTTACTTTGGACTTTTTATGTGAAGACAGCTTTTCGTGTCTCACACCACTATCTCCATTAAATTCTTTGGCTATTATTCTCCTGTGTGGGCCTCTCCATTATCAGGTTTACTGTCGTTGGATATATATATATATATATATATATATATTATCTACTGGCGGTCGCCAGTAGATAGTTATAGTTAAAACCTATTATCCATAGGAAATCCGCGACATTCTATTTGAAATAACGTTGGCGCCGGTTAACGAATCTTCGCGAAAGTTTCCAACTTGTTGGGGCGCTCCGGTCCGCTCCTATCCTGAAAGTCTCGGGTGATACGTCAAGCGGGGGCCGAGAAAAAGGGGGGTCCCAAAACGTGTTTTCCCCATTCATTTTTCCATAGGAACCTTTAGTCGCAGCTACAGCCCGAACTGCTGAACGGAATTACACCAAATTTGGCAAAGAGGTAGCCCTTGGTTCAGTGTCGTGCCTTTTGCTTAAATGGTGTAAATCCGTTCAGTAGTTCCTGAGAAAATCAAAAGTAAAGTCACATATATATCTGGCGGAGCCTAACCACACATGTCATCGTGAGATCTGATTGGCTGTCAGCACTTCATCCTGGAATTTCTGGCAGCCATCTTGGGACCAATATAAATGATAGTACCTCATTGAAATGCATTGTAGTGAATAGAAGATTTTGAGGGTCACCAAAAGGAGAACTATAAAGGGTGATAACAGGCTTTAGTTACATTAGAATTTATTTGTTGACGGTACCATACTAATTTTAGGAATTGTGGTGTATTCCAAGGTGATTTTACTCATGTGAAAAACCTTCTGCTGGGATATCATGAATCATGTTTGAGAGAACACTATTTTCTCATGCTTGTCCCATGGAGGTTTGGAAGGTGCTCCAGAAGCTAAAATGAGAGCATATTTTCTGTAAATTCACATTATCTTTCTCACTCATGTGAGAATGAAGTCTGACATTCTCAGTAAAACATGTACATCCAACAAGGGCAGAGACTGTCAGTTGATTCCTTTGTGTTCTACTGCAGCTTCCCAGAGTGTTCTAAAGAACAACTAGAGTGCTAACAGCCTTACTTATGACAAAAGTATGGCACACCTGAAGCCATCTTGATTGGAATAAACTGGTAACACTTAAAACATTTAATTTAAAAAGGAACAAAATGATGGGGTTCATTTTGTCATAGAAATTATGGTTAGTGCTGTAGAAAGAAAAATTAGGACATGTTTCAAGTGTGATCTCAAATATCTTCCTGTTATATTTCAACAGGAGCAGCCTGCCAGTTGATGCCTTTGTGTTCTACTGCAGCTTCCCAGAGTGTTCTAAAGAACAACTAGAGTGCTAACAGCCTGTCTTATGACAAAAGTATGGCACACCTGAAGCCATCTTGATTGGAATAAACTGGTAACCCTTAAAACATTTAATTTAAAAAGGAACAAAATGATGGGGTTCATTTTGTCATAGAAATTATGGTTAGTGCTGTAGAAAGAAAAATTAGGACATATTTCAAGTGTGATCTCAAATATCTTCCTGTTATATTTCAACAGGAGCAGCCTGCCAGTTGATGCCTTTGTGTTCTACTGCAGCTTCCCAGAGTGTTCTAAAGAACAACTAGAGCGCTAACAGCCTTACTTATGACAAAAGTATGGCACACCTGAAGCCATCTTGATTGGAATAAACCGGTAACACTTAAAACATTTAATTTAAAAAGGAACAAAATGAGGGGTTCTTTTTTAAATAGAAATTATGGTTAGTGCTGCAGAAAGAAAAATTAGGGCATGTTTTAAGTGAGATCTCAAATCCTCTTCTATTTCATTAGAAAATTCTGACATGCAGACTGAAACAATCACTTTCAATACCAGCAGCAGACTACCAGTTAACTCCCTGGTGAGCAGTAGCTTTACTCCAGTGATCTAATGAGCAACTAGAGTGCTAACATTCTGAATTTATGGCAGATGTGAGACACATCTGAATGCCTTCTTGATGGAATCAAAGTAAAAAACTGAAAGCATTTCCTACTGAGGAGACTGCAGTAAATGAAGAAATTAGGAAACTTCATAACAAAGAAGTCTTCCAAGATGGCCACCAGTGAAAAAAGAGCCCAAATGTAGCACAAATATTACCCAGATGTAGCCCACATATAGCCCAATGACAAAAGTGTGCAAAACACTTTTTATTTTTAGTTTTTGCAGTTTTATGTAGTGCAGACTGGTCAGGTATTGGAGCATTGCATCTTAAAACATGACCCCCTACACTACAAAAACACCACTGCACTACGTTAAACCCTAAAACACTACCCCCAGCATGACCCCCTACACTACACAAGCACCACTGCACTATCCTAAACCCTAAAACACTACCCCCAGCACGACCCTCACACTACCCAAACACCACTGCACTAACCTAAATCCTAAAACACTACCACCAGCACGACCCCTACACTACCCAAACACCACTGCACTACCCCTAAAACATGACCCCCTACACTACACAAACACCACTGCACTACCCTAAACCCTAAAACACTACCCCAGCACGACCCCTACACTACACAAGCACCACTGCACTACCCTAAACCCTAAAACACTACCCCCAGCACGACCCCTACACTACACAAACACCACTGCACTAACCTAAATCCTAAAACACTACCACCAGCACGACCCCTACACTACCCAAACACCACTGCACTACCCTAAAACATGACCCCCTACACTACACAAACACCACTGCACTACCCTAACCCCTAAAACACTACCCCCAGCACGACCCCTACACTACACAAGCACCACTGCACTACCCTAAACCCTAAAACACTACCCCCAGCATGACCCCCTACACTACACAAACACCACTGCACTACCCTAAACCCTAAAACACTACCCCCAGCACGACCCCCTACACTACCCAAACACCACTGCACTAACCTAAATCCTAAAACACTACCCCCAGCATGACCCCCTACACTACCCAAACACCACTGCACTACCCTAAAACATGACACACTACACAAACACCACTGCACTACCCTAAACCCTAAAACACTACCCCCAGCACGACCCCCTACACTACACAAGCACCACTGCACTACCCTAAAACACTACCCCCAGCACGACCCCCTACACTACACAAACACCACTGCACTACCCTAAACCCTAAAACACTACCCCCAGCACGACCCTCTACACTACCCAAACACCACTGCACTAACCTAAATCCTAAAACACTACCCCCAGCATGACCCCCTACACTACCCAAACACCACTGCACTACCCTAAAACATGACCCCCTACACTACACAAACACCACTGCACTACCCTAAACCCTAAAACACTACCCCCAGCACGATCCCCTACACTACACAAGCACCACTGCACTACCCTAAACCCTAAAACACTACCCCCAGCACGACCCCCTACACTGCCCGAACACCACTGCACTGCCCTAAACCCTGAAACACCACCCCTTCACGACCCCCTACACTGCCCGAACACCACTGCACTGCCCTAAACCCTGAAACATCACCCCCAGCACAACCCCCTACACTGCCTGAGCACCATTGCTCTGCCCTAAACCCTGAAACACCAGCCCCAGCACGACCCCCTACACTGCCCGAACACCACTGCACTGCCCTAAACCTTGAAACACCAGCCCCAGCACGACCCCCTACACTGCCCGAACACCACTGCACTGCCCTAAACCCTGAAACACCAGCCCCAGCAAGACCCCCTACACTGCCCGAACACCACTGCATTGCCCTAGACTCTGAAACACCAGCCCCAGCAAGACCCCCTACACTGCCCGAACACCACTGCACTGCCCTAAACCCTGAAACACCAGCCCCAGCACGACCCCCTACACTGCCCGAACACCACTGCACTGCCCTAAACCCTGAAACACCAGCCCCAGCACCACCCCCTACACTGCCCGAACACCACTGCACTGCCCTAAACCCTGAAACACCAGCCCCAGCACCACCCCCTACAATGCCCGAACACCACTGTACTGCCCTAAACCCTGAAACACCACCCCCTGCACCGCCCCCTACACTGCCCGAACACCACTGCACTGCCCTAAACCCTGAAACACCACCCCTGCACGACCCCCTACACTGCCCGAACACCACTGCACTGCCCTAAAACCTGAAACACCACCCCCTGCACCACCCCCTACACTGCCCGAACACCACTGCACTGCCCTAAACCCTGAAACACCACCCCCAGCATGACCCCCTTTACTGCTCGAACACCACTGCACTGCCCCAAACCCTGAAACACCACCCCCAGCATGACCCCCTACACTGCCCGAACACCACTGCCCTAAACCCTAAAACACCACCCCTGCATGACCCCCTACACTGCCCGAACACCACTGCACTGCCCTAAACCCTGAAACACCACCCCTGCACGACCCCCTACACTGCCTGAACACCACTGCACTGCCCTAAACCCTGAAACACCACCCCCAGCACGACCCCCTACACTGCCCGAACACCACTGCACTACCCTAAACCCTAAAACACCACCCCCAGCACGACCCCCTACACTGCCCGAACACCACTGCACTGCCCTAAACCCTAGAACACTACCCCCAGCATGACCCCCTACACTACCCGAACACCACTGCACTACCCTAAACCCTAAAATACTCCCCGCAGCACGACCCCCTACACTACCCGAACACGACTGCACTGCCCTAAACCCTAAAACACTCCCCCAGCACGACCCCCTACACTACCCGAACACCACTGCACTGCCCTAAACCCTAAAACACTCCCCCCAGCACGACCCCCTACACTACCCAAACACCACTGCACTACCCTAAACCCTAAAACACTAACCCCAGCACGACCCCCTACACTACCCAAACACCACTGTACTACCCTAAAACACTCCCCCAGGACGACTCCCTACACTACCCAAACACCACTGCACTACCCTAAACCCTAAATCTACCCCCAGCATGACCCCCTACACTACGCAAACACCACTGTACTACCCTAAACCCTAAATCTACCCCCAGCATGACCCCCTACACTACACAAACACCACTGCACTACCCTAAACCCTAAATCTAACCCCAGCATGACCCCCTACACTACACAAACACCACTGCACTACCCTAAACCCTAGAACACTACCCCCAGCACGACCCTCTTCACTACCTAAACACAACTGCACAATTTGTTACAGGCGTTGCAACGCAGGCCTGTGGTGCTTACTGGAAGTACCTGGTGGGCTGGTTGGGCCCCAGGGACTCTCAGGATTCAAGGTGACCTAATCCCCCAACTTAAAACGCGCCACGGGGCGCGTTTGCACAGTGGTGAAGGGAGGGGCGGGGCCTCAGGTGACATGTGCGCAAACACGCCCTGTGGTGCGTTTTAAGTTGGGGAGTTAATTCCCTTTGAATCCTGGGGGCCAACTAGCCCACCAGGTACCTTCAGTAAGCACAACAGAGTTGCGTTGCAGAGAGGTGAAAAAGGTGCGTGGCCTCGGAACGCCTCTCTGCAACTCAGCTCTGTGGTCCTAACTGTAGGTACCTGGGGGCTAGTTGGGCCCCAGGGACCCTCAGGATTCAAGGGGACTTAATCCCGCAGCTTAAAACGCGCCATGGGGCGCGTTTGCACACATGTCACCTCAGGCCCCCTCCCTTCACCACTGTGCAAACGCGCACTGGCTCTGGTTAGTCAGAGTCAGTTACCACCAGTACCCGTCTGAAAAAGTTGTGGGCACAGGATGATTTTGCAACAAGGCCTCTTTCTGCTCCTCTGTTGGTTCTTTCTGCACATCTTTTGCTTCTTTCTGTGCGTTTTTTCTTCTTTCTTCACATGTCCTACCTCTGTTGGCATAGTTAGAAACTAGCATTTAAAAAACCTTTGAAATTCACTTAAAAAATCATAGGTTTCAGGCACGTTATAGTTAGAAATTAGCATTTAAAAACCTTTGAAATTCACTGAAAAAACCATAGGTTTCAGGCACGTTATAGTTAGAAATTAGCATTTAAAAACCTTTGAAATTCACTTAAAAACCATAGGTTTCAGACACGTTATAGTTAGAAATTAGCATTTAAAAAACCTTTGAAATTGACTGAAAAAACCATAGGTTTTAGGGACAGTTATAGTTAGTTGGACATTGCACTCGTACAAAACCCGTGAAATTCCCCTGTTATAGTTAGTTCAGCTAACTATAACTCGCGCCCGCAATGCACTGCTGATGACGTCACATATTACATCACTCATGACATGGTCAGTGACATCACTGATGACATCACTGATGACATCACTGATGACATCTCAAATGACATCACTGATGACATCATCCATGTGATAATTTCATGCATCTTCTCACACCCTAATATAACTTTTGATACACCCACTCTAAATTACAGACTGCCATTCTCAAAACCATAGACACTCCAACACCAAAAACTACATACCCACTCACTGATTCTTAGGTCTACACACACATCCACTCACTCACCTGTACAGTCACTCATACTTACAGTCACTCAGTACAGGACTATCATATGCACTCATACACCTATATAAACACTCACACACCGCCACTCATCCATAGAGGTACTCACACACCTAGTCAGTCATGCAAAAAATTAATCACACACCCATTTACTCACCTATACAGTTATACACACACCAGCTCACTTACTCATACAAATACTAGCACATTCTTACGCTCTTATACAATAACTGATACAAGCACACACGCATCCATACAGCCACTCTCACAATAACACACTCTCACTTATAGCCATTTAAATACTCTAACACACATATATACTGCCTTTTACATATGTAGTTACTCGCACATGTACCACTGAGATATACATTCACTCACTAACACACCCATCACACACTCACCCACCCAAGCAGTCCATCACAGATGCACTCTTGAAATCATGCACCCAGTGAATCACCCACTCACACATCTATGTCTAGAGTCACACACACCCCACCCACACAAACACTCAGGCAGCCATACAGATACTCAGAGAACCAATCAATAACCCATATAGACACTCATGTAGCTATTCGCAAATCCATGCATCCACTTACACACCAACAAACAGACGGATACAGACATTCACACAGTTTAGTCACTAACCCATGCATTCAGTAAGATACGTTTAATCACTCACTTGTAGAGTCAGTCACTCACGTACTAAATCATCCATTCAGACACTTATACACCCACTCATTCTTCAATACGCCTTTCCCTATATATATTAAACATATTTAAACTTTACAGAAACACACAGTCACTGGATGATGTCATCAGTGATGTCATCAGTGATGTCATTTGAGATGTCATCAGTGATGTCATCAGTGATGTCACTGACCATGTCATGAGTGATGTAATATGTGACGTCATCAGCAGTGCATTGCGGGGCGCGAGTTATAGTTAGCTGAACTAACTATAACAGGGGAATTTCACGGGTTTTGTACGAGTGCAATGTCCAACTAACTATAACTGTCCCTAAAACCTATGGTTTTTTCAGTCAATTTCAAAGGTTTTTTAAATGCTAATTTCTAACTATAACGTGTCTGAAACCTATGGTTTTTTAAGTGAATATATATATATATACACACTTGCATTGTGAATTATTCAAGGAATGCTGCAAGCTTTGCTGAGTCTCCATGGAACTCTCCTGATTTTTCCCGACAGCTATTTACAATCTAATCTCCTGGTATTATGGAGCCAAAGGGCCTTATTATAAGTATGATGAGTTTGGCAGTGCAGGAGCGGGCCAGCACGCTCCCGCACCGCCAAACCCGGTAGGAACTGCCCATCTGGCGGGTGGTTATTTGGCTTTCCCAGGGCAGTGCCTATGAAATAGGCACCGCAATGGGACAGTCAAAGGCAGTACCTGCACGGCATGGACTGCTGCAGTCCATGCCGTGCAGGTACTGGTGTGCCTCTACATGGCGTGAGGCACCAGGTGACCCTGTACGGCTCCCTTTGTTTCCTCACCGCCCTGCCATGAAAAGTGTGGCAGTGAGGAAAGTTGTAATATGCTTGGCATGGCCGCAGAGGCCCCGCCAAACATATTGTGGGCTCAAGGCTGCTGCGTCACCACCAGTCCCTGGCGGTTGCGGTAGTCCCAGGGCGGCCCGACCGCCCTGTCCTAATAGGGTGGTTGGAAGACCACCACCACCACACCCCATGAGTCTGGGGGTCCGTGGACCGCCAGACTCATTATAAGCCCCTTAGACCAGTGGTTCCCAAACTTTTGACTCCTGAGGACCCCTATTGAGTCACTACTGGAAGCCGAGGACCCCCAAGCAATTCGTACGATTTAAATTTCAAACATTAAAACAGTAATTTGAAAAAAATAAACACACGTGTGCACACCAAACAGATACCCAAATTACTAAAGCTTTTAGTATTTTATATTGAAAAAATTTGCAAAATCGCACATTTTTAATAGGAAGGTTGATGCTGCATCTCGGCGACTAACTTTTCAATATTTGGCTTTATTTTAGAGTATGAGGCTCCTGCTCCTGACGGGGCCGGACTGGAATCCTAAGCAGCCCTGGCAAATGTTGTCAGGCCAGTCCTCGTACGGTGCACACCAAGTGCAGTGAGTGAGCCTGGCCACTACAAAGCGGACTTTGGGGGCTCTCCCACCAAGAAAATTTGGGGGAAAATGGTGCATTCTACAACACATTTGTAATTATATATTGAATTGTATTAGCTTTCAAAGCATAGTAAATGATGACCTTACTATGCACCAATACAACAATCTTTTTGGGGCTCTTCCATGAATCCCTCCCTATCATCCTCCAACAGTGCCTCTCTTCTTCCCATAGCACCTCTGTCACATGTATTTCCTTTGTTTTATAGCATCTCTCATACTAGTGTAGGGTGTCAGAGCACTTTACATTACACACATACAGAAACAATGGGGAGATTTACAAAAAGTTGCGCAATGCAGCGCAGCCCCCCGCGAGGCTGCGCTGCGTTGCGCGACAGGGAGGGAGCAGGGGAGCGCCATATTTCCAAAGCTATGGCTCTCTCCTCCCCTTTCTCTTGCGCCGGCGCTGATTTCAGTAGCTCCGCTCCATGCACACACCTTAGCGCTACAAAGCGCTAAGGTGTGTGCATGAGTGTAGCATAGGTTTTGTACAGGAAGGGTACCCTTCCTGTACAAAATACTATGCTAGACACAAGGGAAAGCTTTTCCCACTTTATAGGCGTGCTGCACAGTGCAGCCCGCATGCAAAGTCGGAAAAGGAAGGAGAAATGAAAGAATTTCTCCTTCCTTGTGCCTAGTTGAAAAGGGCGCAGTGTTCTCACGCTAAACCCAATCTACTGTTTTTAGTAAATTGGGTTTAGCGTGAGAAACCTTGGGTGGTTGCAAGGGAACAAGTTTAGTGCTGGAAAGTAAATTACAAAAAAGATTTTGCGTCGTTTTGTGTCACTTTTGTGACGCAAACATGGCGCAAAAGCTTAGTAAATCTCCCCAATTAATCATACGTGGTTAAATCAGTGTATAGAAAATGTTACATAGGGAAAGGGGACTTCAAGGTGTAGGATTCACATGTCATCCATACTGGTAAGCATTTTTTAAGAGTGCTTGATTTGGAGAAGCACAAAATCTGGTTTCAGAATTTAACACAGTGGTCAGCGTTGACTTTAATTATAACAATTTAATTCTACCCAAACATACCTTTTTGGCAGCATCAGGATAATGAAAGACTGGGAAAAAAGATGGCATACTAACTTGTACCATGCAGTTTGTATGCTGCTCTTTGACGGCAGTTCATAGCTGACGGTGCTAGATTATGATTGTAACTTATGAACTGCACAGTAACAAAAGAATCTCTGTGACAAAAGCAGTAACCCACTAAGCTATGCACATAAAATACTGTTTTGTTAAAAATGCATGGTACACGTTCTTTGGAGCAGGCATATTAACCCTCTGCGCTACCTACCATCTCTCTCCAGCAGGTACATTAATCACTCGAGTTATCTTGACACTTTTATTGTTGTCGTAAAACTGCAGATTATACAAGGAACTTTACATTGCTTTTAAGACAGCTGCCTGCGGACCCCCTGGGAATGTGTCAGGGACCCCTGGGGGTCCGCGGACCCCAGTTTGGGAACCACTGCCCTAGGTGACAGCTGGAAGCTAAGGCTAATGGGATTCTAGAGGCTTTAGGCAGGCTAAAGGTAACTTTTTTAAAGTACCATTTGTAAAATATTTGTCACTAATCCGACTTTACCAATGAATTGGATTTGTAATAAATATTTAACAAAAAGTCCAAGGTTTAGCTTTTTATCTGGTTCTTACGTGAAGATAACATTATTTATTTTGAACATTAACTCCCAATGCTTTCCTATTCAACAGAGAATTCTGCTACAGTGAAAATAGTTTTGTATGCCTTTTTACTGTAAGGACATATTTTACTTTCAACCTTTGCACGTCCTACTCTTAAATACCATGCACCCTGCCTTATGGGCACATAAGGCTAATTTAGAGGTGGCATTAATATTTAAAAGTAGGGTTTAGGCTGCTTGACAGGTCGAAATTGCAGTTCAAACGTGAACAATCGGATCACTGACACAATATTGAGGTAAACAATATCATTTTGCACAAATATCGAGTCAAAAATATCGTTTACCAAAATATCGATACCCGATAGTTGTATTGGCAAGTACAAAAATATTGTTGACCGCATTATCGTAAAAAATATACAAAATGATCAATTATTTAATATAAAGAGGGTTTAAAGTAGTATATGTAAAATATTTTAATGTATACATTTTATATAATCTAAATTAAATTCCTCTAATATGTAAATCTATTTATAATTTTATAAACACACAAACACAAATATACAAATATATGTGTTTGTGATTATATAAAAATATATATATATGGTGTAACGTAATTAATACAAATTATTTATTTTACATTATATTATTTTTAATATTTGAAATGTATTACTGTGAAAATAAAGTATTTGCAACAGCTGCGTTGAATTTTTAGATATCAGACTTGAAGTGGTAGGCACACACCTTACATCAACCGTGTTTAGGAGAGAAACATCATGGGGCACCACATTACACGCCATGAGCTCTCACCCTACAGCAGTGGTTCCCAAACTTTTGACTCCTGAGGACCCCTATTGAGTCACTACTGGAAGCCGAGGACCCCCAAGCAATTCGTACGATTTAAATTTCAAACATTAAAACAGTAATTTGAAAAAATAAACACACGTGTGCACACCAAACAGATACCCAAATTACTAAAGCTTTTAGTATTTTATATTGAAAAAATTTGCAAAATCGCACATTTTTAATAGGAAGGTTGATGCTGCATCTCGGCGACTAACTTTTCAATATTTGGCTTTATTTTAGAGTATGAGGCTCCTGCTCCTGACGGGGCCGGACTGGAATCCTAAGCAGCCCTGGCAAATGTTGTCAGGCCAGTCCTCGTACGGTGCACACCAAGTGCAGTGAGTGAGCCTGGCCACTACAAAGCGGACTTTGGGGGGCTCTCCCACCAAGAAAATTTGGGGGAAAATGGTGCATTCTACAACACATTTGTAATTATATATTGAATTGTATTAGCTTTCAAAGCATAGTAAATGATGACCTTACTATGCACCAATACAACAATCTTTTTGGGGCTCTTCCATGAATCCCTCCCTATCATCCTCCAACAGTGCCTCTCTTCTTCCCATAGCACCTCTGTCACATGTATTTCCTTTGTTTTATAGCATCTCTCATACTAGTGTAGGGTGTCAGAGCACTTTACATTACACACATACAGAAACAATGGGGGAGATTTACAAAAAAGTTGCGCAATGCAGCGCAGCCCCCCGCGAGGCTGCGCTGCGTTGCGCGACAGGGAGGGAGCAGGGGAGCGCCATATTTCCAAAGCTATGGCTCTCTCCTCCCCTTTCTCTTGCGCCGGCGCTGATTTCAGTAGCCTCGCTCCATGCACACACCTTAGCGCTACAAAGCGCTAAGGTGTGTGCATGAGTGTAGCATAGGTTTTGTACAGGAAGGGTACCCTTCCTGTACAAAATACTATGCTAGACACAAGGGAAAGCTTTTCCCATTTTATAGGCGTGCTGCACAGTGCAGCCCGCATGCAAAGTCGGAAAAGGAAGGAGAAATGAAAGAATTTCTCCTTCCTTGTGCCTAGTTGAAAAGGGCGCAGTGTTCTCACGCTAAACCCAATCTACTGTTTTTAGTAAATTGGGTTTAGCGTGAGAAACCTTGGGTGGTTGCAAGGGAACAAGTTTAGTGCTGGAAAGTAAATTACAAAAAAGATTTTGCGTCGTTTTGTGTCACTTTTGTGACGCAAACATGGCGCAAAAGCTTAGTAAATCTCCCCAATTAATCATACGTGGTTAAATCAGTGTATAGAAAATGTTACATAGGGGAAAGGGGACTTCAAGGTGTAGGATTCACATGTCATCCATACTGGTAAGCATTTTTTAAGAGTGCTTGATTTGGAGAAGCACAAAATCTGGTTTCAGAATTTAACACAGTGGTCAGCGTTGACTTTAATTATAACAATTTAATTCTACCCAAACATACCTTTTTGGCAGCATCAGGATAATGAAAGACTGGGAAAAAAGATGGCATACTAACTTGTACCATGCAGTTTGTATGCTGCTCTTTGACGGCAGTTCATAGCTGACGGTGCTAGATTATGATTGTAACTTATGAACTGCACAGTAACAAAAGAATCTCTGTGACAAAAGCAGTAACCCACTAAGCTATGCACATAAAATACTGTTTTGTTAAAAATGCATGGTACACGTTCTTTGGAGCAGGCATATTAACCCTCTGCGCTACCTACCATCTCTCCAGCAGGTACATTAATCACTCGAGTTATCTTGACACTTTTATTGTTGTCGTAAAACTGCAGATTATACAAGGAACTTTACATTGCTTTTAAGACAGCTGCCTGCGGACCCCTGGGAATGTGTCAGGGACCCCTGGGGTCCGCGGACCCCAGTTTGGGAACCACTGCCCTACAGCACTCAAAAATAGCATACCGTATGGCAAACTCTTAAGGGTGTAAAGAATCTGTAGTTTCCAACTACTATTTGAAGAAACAGAGGACAATATGACTAAGAGATTGAGGGCCAGGGGACACAATGAAGCAACTTTAAAACAAATGAGATCTAGAGTAGCCACACAAACTAGAGCAGAGCTATTATTTAAAAAGCCAACATAAAAATCTCAGATTGACAGCAAGCGAGTGCAGGTTTATTACTACCTACAATGAGCAGCACAATGAAGTAAGACAGGCTTTTCAGAAACACTTGCACATTGTTCACCAAGATCCAGTGGTAGGACAGGAGATCAGTGCTAAACCTCAAATAACTTATAGAAAATCACAATCTATCAATGATACCCTGGCAAGAAATCAGATATGTACCAGAGGTAGCTGGTTAAGACCTAAGAATGGTTTTAAAAATGCAGTAAATGCAAAGCCAGTCTGCAAGGAGAAAACATCACCTAGATTAAAACTGACATTGGTGAAAGAATACAGATTAAGCTAACCACTAAACTGCAAATCAGAATATGCAGTGTATATACTCAAGTGCCCCTGCCCTAAAAGATACATAGGTAGTACAAAACTACAAGTACATAAAAGAATTTTACAACATCTACGTGTGGTAAAAAATGAAGACGACACTTACCCTGTAGCACGTCATTTCAGGGAATACCACAGAAGTAATCCTAATCTTTTGATTTACAGTGTGTTGGATCAGGTAAAGAAATCGCCGCGAGGTGAGGATAGAGAAAAACTTTAAGGCAACTAGAATGCAGATATATTCTAAAAATAGGAACAAAGGAGCCCGTAGGATTGAACAACGATGAAGAAATGTACACATATTTATGAAGGAATATGAACAGTCTTTGTCTCAGTAACTTTACATGGTTTTAAATTTTATATTTTAAGTATTGCACAGAATATGCCCTCTGTTCTTTAGCTGTAACAAACACTGATCATATAATATTTTGTTTACCTACAGAATTGTATGCAGAAATGGGCCCTGATATGAATGGGAACCAGTGGATTGCATATGAGCTAAAATATCTTTTTTTCCATTACTTTCAAACTGGATTATGTTAAGCCCAATGGGGCACGATTAAACTTGAGTGAATTTGTATTCACTTCGTTTTACAAATTGAAGCGATTTTTGCCCAATGTGATTTTACATGGGCCTTTGTGCTTTGAATGGATTGCGCCTCAGAAAGAAAAGTGTTTTCAGGTCTCCTTGATTTGTATTATATTTGGGCAATCGTCCAGGGAATCCAATTATAATGCATTTTACAAATTACGGCTAACTTGGCCCAATGTGGAATATTGGGTGTTTTTTATCATATTTTGTTATATTTTATTTTTCATTATTTTCTGTTTTTAATTAATTGCACTTGAATAATATTTCTTTTTATGAAAGAAGTGCATATGCCCACTGGGGCACAATGAAGCAATGACATTACATTTGCGAATTATACAGTAGAATGTTAATGGTACATTTTATGGATTGAGCTGTTCCAACATGGCTGGCATGTAAAAATAATGACTTTCAGTCCAATTTCAGTGTCTGTACGTGATTGTAAATAGGAAGTGCTGACTGTGCGCAGGCGGCCTGAACAAGACTGTCCAAGCCAAAATGCGCCTGACGTTGCACATTGTGATTTGCTGTGCCGAATAAATTGGATTTTTCAACACTACGTGGAGTGTCTTTCTGTTATTGGCCTAACGGAAGTTCTCTGAACAAATGATGCTGCACTCCAGTTCAAGCAAAAGATAATTATTAGAATCAAGAAACAAACCGACATCAGCGGCACAAAACTTGGAATTGAACTGATCATTAATATAGTTTAAACACGGCCGCCAGTATTACAGGAGCAAGTGAAAGCACCAAATAACAACTAATTTGGGAACTGTTTTCATTCCATGTACATACACTAAATGAATGACTAACAATTCTTATTTAATGGACACACATACATTCGGGTTCACTGAATCGCCTCGGTCTGGTGAAAGCAGAGATCGCAAAAAGTAATAAAATTAATGAGCCACTTAGGACATGTGAGAACCAGCAACCGTGCTTGAACCAATTTGAAACAGACTGGCAATTCATGTCTCGAAGAACAAAGGGGCATATTCTCAAGAACGTGCAATAATCATCGCCAAAATAGGTTAACGCAATTTTTCATATCGCCGTCTATCGCGGGAAAATAACTCTGTGTTAACGTTGTATTCCCAACACGGCGGTAACATGCGATAGTTTCCAGATTAACGCGTCAAATGTCTGCGATAAAATCACCGGGACTCCGATAAAAATCTAAAGCCGAACGTGAAACAAGTGGTGATGGGCCCAACCGCGATAAAAAACTCCGCGATAAGCTGCGCCAGGCCTGCAATTCACACACGTCAAGCGGGAAAAATCACTATAAAAGCAGAAATAAAAACACAAACAAAACCAAAACAACTGCGAAGCACAATGGAGGTAGCCGGAGCAAGTACAGAGGACAACCAGAACCCCACAAGCCCCACGGAGGACCAGCTTGGGACCTCGGGGTCAGGGAAGGGCAAACAGAAGAAGAAGAGGAAGACGCGGTTCAGTCCGCAGGAAAACAGGACCCTGATAACCGAGGTGGTAGAACACCATCAACAACTGTTCGTCACCTCCACTGTGTCATTGGCAACAAAAATGGAATATGGCAGTCCATCCTGGACAAGGTGAATGCAGTCGGAGTGCTGAGGAGGATAATGGAGGAGCTCAAGAGGCGCTGGAATGATGTGAAGCGCAAAACCAAGCAGAAACTCGGCAACAACCAGAAGGCAGCAATGCAGACTGGAGGTGGGAGTCCAGCGCCACAGGAGGAGCTGGATGAGATGGAGGAAATGGTGTCCACAGTCATCAGTGGGGAGACGGTGGCAGGAGTTGGGGGACCGGACACTGCTCAACATGACCTGACACAACAGCAACAGGGCGAGTAACAACCAGGGACTGGGGGACGGGGAGATGGGCACAATGGCACACATGCACAATTAAGTATAGCACAGTGCACACCCACAATGACTCTGAATCATGTCCCTGATCCCCTTGGCACACTGCAGCACACCTAGAAACAGCAAGTAGCCCCCCGTCGACTATGTGCCCAGAGGGGCCCTTCCCACACATCACCAATCTCACAACCAACCCATGCACGTGCCAAACCCAGCAAAGCTGCGTGTCTGTGAGCCACACTGACAATGCAAGTGACACTGCATGACGAATAGCATGGCTGCAGTCAATATATCATGACATGTTGCACGCCACGACACTGAGGTGGCTGAGTGTGGACCACATCCGTAAAGGAGCAGGTCACACTCTGACACATCCACGTGCACAAACAACCCCTGACGTCAACAACACATCTGCGGACAAACCATGCCCCAGAGTCCCAACTCCCACCAAGAGCCCAATTTACTCAAGTATGCAACATCTCAGCACTGTATAAGCACAGAAGTCAAAGGCACACCGCCTGAAAGGGATAAGGGGCAGCAAACTCAGAGCTGCAGGGGCGACTCTCCCAAAATGCAGCACACACACACAACATTCAGAGCACATCAACAGTGACAACAATGTGGTATAAACTGCAACACGTTCACAACAGAACAGAGGACACAACTGGTGCCGCTTGTGTATAGAAACTGGCCAATCACATTTGGCATAGCAGGGAAATGTGAGATGATAATGTACAAGTACAAACACACATCCGTGATGTTGTCGAAATGTCCACTGTCCCGCATCAAATAGGCAGATCCTCCCAAACAGTCACAATGTACATTGTCATGCAGTTTGCATGTAAATTTGTACAAAATGCGTCAACATACATGTGAACACAATGTTAAACTGCATCTCCCCTTCACATTGCAGAGGGAGAACCAACACCTCCTGCAGAGCAGACCGAACATCTCTTTACTGATGACGAAGAGGACCTCCACACCTTTGACACCGACGCCCTCCAAGAGCTCATGGACAGCTACAGCACCTCACCTCCAGGAGCAGGGCAGCCCAGCTGCATCGAGGAGACCCCACCCCTGCCCAGACCACACAGAAGGAAGCACTCACCACCACGGCTGACTCCCAGGACCCCCACGAACAACACATGGCCTTCCAACGCCGTGTGTTAGGGTGCCAGGAGAAGATGGCTGACCAGGTGCGGGTGGGGTTTGACCTCATGGCAGCCAAACTAGATGCCAAACATGGGTGTCTAAGTCCCATCAGGGACCACTTACAGTTCCTAACGGACACCCACAGTCCGCTCCATGCTCTCCAACAATCCATGGCTGACATCGCTGGAGTCCTGACTCTGAGACAAGGACAACTGTCTAGTCAGAGTGGCTCCAGCGATGTCAGCCGGGAGTTGGGACACATGCGGAGGATCATGGAGAACAGGGAGCGGATGCAGGCGGAAAGAATGGCTGCCACGGCTGCACACCAGTGAAATGTAGCTGGGATCTTCCATGCCCTGCAGATCCTCATCATGGCATTGCTGCCACAAGGCCTGGCGCCGATGAATGCTGCTGCTGCTTCTACATCCACATCTCCGCCCCCTGATGTGTCAGTGCCTCACAGTGCGGCAGACAATCCACCTCCGGCCCCTGATGTGTCAGTGCCACACAGTGCTGCTGACAAAACACCACCACCCACATGTGAGGCACATGAAACATCAGAGGACGAAGATGCGGATGATTCTGCCTTAGTGGTAAGAAGAAAGCGGTAGCATTCATCTCCGCCATATGGCCTGTTTCTGCTTGGTTCTGCCCTCTGCATCATCACCTACCACTGTCCCCCGATACACTCTGCGACACTTACCTTGGACCTCGACATGGACTGCCATATTCTGTTTGGTTACCAATGACACAGCAATCAGACTGCGGACTGAACTCTTCCTCTTCCGATGAACTTGTCATTCACTAAAGGACTCTGGCTGGTCCTCCACGGGGCAACAATGTAAAGTGGGGTTTGCATGGCCCTGTGCTGCTCCAGCTTCAACACTCCACTGAATGTGAATAAAACATTCAGATTCACACAGATGTGTCATGTCTATGATCATTCAAGTACGAAAGTATGGATGAATGTAGGGTCAGTGATTCCCCCTTACGTCCATGTTGCTCACGTTGTGGGACTTGAGTTACAGGGTGCAACATTGCCGATTGCGGTACGGGTGGCGCCGACACCACAACAGAGACACACACATTAGTTACTTTCTTGTCCAGCCCAGAACTGAACCACGCCCAGAGCCCCGGGCTCATTGTTCACACCCCTACACTGGACTGGCATACGCCAGCCCAGCCCACTCCGCTTACGCTTACAGGGTGGGCGACAAAGCTACATGTCCCAGGTCTTCCCTGTAGTGATCTGCTGATCACTGGTCTAGTTGTCAGCATGCCACAGCCACTCCCTGAGGGCTGGTTTACACCCACACCACACCCATCCAGCACAGGCGTCTCAGGGCATGTGACCCTGCCAATAAAAGGGGCCTACCACATCACATTCCCCACTGCCAGAGGTGACATGATGGCGTCCGCACCACGAGACTCAATCATAAAGGGTCCATGACTTGTGGCGCACTGGGTTAGTGGCACCCGATGCACTGCGGCCGGCACGGGCCTACCGCCACGGGACGATGACTTGCGGTGCACAGAGTTGGTGGCACCCGATGCACTGTGGCCGGCACGGGCCTACCGCCACGGGACGGTGACTTGCGGTGCACTGAGGTAGGGGCACCTGAAGAGCTGAGCGGGTGTGCAGCCTGCGATGATGCGTAGACCTCGATACGCCGTCCTGCCAATCAAGATTCGATTCGAATTGATGGCCCTGCTGGTGCGCAGTGTACGCCGAAGGCAGCAGTCAGCACACACATGACTCTGCGGTGCGGTGTCGCAGGGTGCGCTGGGGGCCTGTGGTGCGGAATCCAGCGATCGGCTGAGGAGGTTGCACCGGCACGTGGTGGGCCCTCTTGGAGACACGCTGGTGGCGGCAGGTGAGCATTGAGGCCTGGGTGAGCAGGGGCGGCCAGTCATCGCTGGGCGGCGGACCAGTCTGGGGACCAGGGCTGGGGTGCAGCAGGCGCACAGGATCGCGCAGGCACCACCTGTCACGGCGGCGGCCTCGTGGCTGGGTGGGGGGCACCGCCCTGGCAGACACGACCCTGCATGTGATGACGAGATGTGCGCGGGTTGGCTTGGGACGTAGCCACCTCGTCTCCAGTGTAAATCTGGCCGTTGAAGGTGGTCAGCCACGTGTGTGTAGGTCTATGGACAGGATATGGTGGACATAGAGACACACGCAGTAGTTACTTTGGTGGCCATCCCGGAAATGAACCACCCCAGAGCCCCGGGCTATTTATTCACGACATAAGCCGGCCAAGGCCACTCCGCTCACGCTTACAGGGGGACGACAAAGCTACATGTCCAAGGTCTTCCACACTGCCTGAGGTAACCTGTTTGCGTCCACTGTCCACAACACTACAAACACCAGCAGTATATGTCCACATGGACATGTCTGTGCTCTGCATACTGAAGTCTGTCCAGCACATCACCGCCACACTTGGCATTGTGTACATTCTTATTGATGGGTCACTTGCCTCCTTCGCACATACTTTGTTCCCACCTCTCCCCACATTCTGCAATTGTGTGGCAGAGGTGCCATGCCGTGGATGGTTTGTCTACATGGCTGGCCACGGTTACCACAGTTACTTGTGTTGTCGTGTCTGGTAGTTGGGCATGTTGATTGGCATGTTGTATGTGATTTTGTAACATGTGCATTCCCACAGTTGTGAGTTATATGATTGTGGAGTTGAGGTGTGTGGTGTGTTCAGTTGGTACTTACCGACGGGCAGTGCATTTCCATGGGTGCCATCCTCAAAGCGCTGGTTGGTGATGGACTTGCGGAAGATGTAGGAATCATGCACACTGCCTGGGAAGTTTGCGACGACATTCGTGAACAGGCCCCGGTGGCCCACTTTTGCCTGCACATTGATGGAATGCGTGTGGTTTCTGTTGCGGTTATTGTGTGCAGTGTCGGCAGGGGGCACAAGTAGTACATGTGTGCAGTCAATTGCCCCAACACGTGCGGGAAGCCAGCAATGGCGTTGTTCCCTTGCTTGGTCTCCAGCTGTTCCTGCGTAGTGTGGGGGTAGTGAAGGTGCAGGGGTATCAAGTTGATACAAACCGTGATGGTTACAGGTATGATAAATCCTGCATGAAAAGACCGTAACAGAAGTTCGTGTGGTCGTAACCTTCCTTTTCTTTCCTACAAAGGTTACGCCCACACGAACTTCTGTCACGGTCTTTTTATGCAGGATTTTTCATACCTGTTAGCATTCCGGTTTGTCCAAGTGCAATGCACTGTACCAGATTACGTTTGTGACTATACGGACGCTTGACCATTGTCACCATTTCTCCAACAGGTTTCTGAATACTGACTTTCGGAATATGGAATTGTATTGGGGAGTTCCCTTATGAGGTTCACCGTTGGGAATGGAACGCGTTGGCTGAGCTTCTCGTATTGTTGATTTATGTATTTGTAATAAAGAACTGTTTTTACACTACTGTTGACTACTGGACTCCATGACCTGGCGCACCCCCATTTCAGTAACTGCAATCTTGGATCTGGAACACAGAGGCGTCAGGCAATGGCTGGCATTGGGGTTGGTTGCGCAGGGACACTACGAATTGGGACTAGCGTGTGGTGCGGATACAGGGGCCCGCTGTTGCTTTTGTGGACATGCATCCAACACATGTGTGTGGAAGTTTGATGGGGCTGGCTGTGAGACTCCTCCGACCCTGGCAGTTGTTGGTTGGAAGGTACCAGAGGCCAACAGGTGCAGCACAGCCAGCAGCTTTGTCTGCAGAGGGATGTTGGTTGTCCGCTGTGTTGGTACCGTCAGCCTGTGGGCAATGTGGGTCAGGATGCGGAGGATGATTGTCCTTTTGAGCCTGTAGTGGGCAATGGCGTCCTCTGGCGTTGAGTGTCTGAGGCTGGTGCGTTTTCGGAACGTCCGCTGTCTTCTTCTGCGCTGCCTAGGTGGTAGTCCGGGGGGGATGGTCCGGGGAGGGGGCCTGGGGGTGGTGGGGTGGGTGTTGTGGCCCTCCTGGGTCTCCGAGCTGCATGATCATTGGCTCCATGGCATCTGTTGGTCTTCAGATGTGGCTCTGGGCTGGGCTCCCTTTCATACTGCAGGTTGTCGTCCTGCTTAACACTAGTAAAAGGCAGGTGTTAAATCCCTGCTGCTAACGTGCCTTATCGCCTGTTTTTGGATCACTTCGCAGATCTGGCTGGTCGTTGAGAATATCGCGAAGTGGTGTTTAAGTGTGTTTTTGCACGGGAACGCCTACTCTGCATATCATTAGCGTTAGTTGTCGCTCTCATCCGTGGCAGTGTTTTTGCAGCAGCTATCGCTGGAAAACTGGCGATATCGGCAGTTTGCACCAGCTTGAGAATAGGGCGATAAATCTATTGCCACTTTTGCGGCGCTAAAGTGCCGATAAATCGGCGATAAGTCCTTGAGAATATGCCCCAAAGACTACATACGGGAGAGGAGTTGACTGTAATTAATGCACTCAGACAGTGCTAATACAGGAAAAGAACGGAGAACAGTTTTCAAACAGCTCAAGACGCGAGTAATTTGATACTGCAAAGAGGAAAACTACTCACGAAATACGGGAGACGTATTAGTTAAACAACCGAAACTTCACTAATTCCAAATCAATTGGCATTGATCGTTCAAGACAACTAATATTAACCCCTCAGAATCAGTCATAAGATAGGTGGGAACTGAAAAAATTCAAACTACCAGTACAAACCCACTATTTTGAACTCAAAAGGATTGGAATAAAAAGACCACCTAAACAAATACGAGTATGGAACAAAGGGCAGCAAAACGATTACAAAAAGCGGAGGCTCTATTTACCAAAGAAGGTAGAATTACAAGGCCTGGCCAAGCAGACAGAGAAAAAGGAAAAGAACAGTAACTGAATGTTAAAAGTTTATTCACACAATTGGAAGGCCAGCTGAGGAAAGAAATCTCCAAAAGCTGGGAGATTATAACAATGGAATAATATATCAAACTGGGAAGAGTACCACGAGGATTGAGAATTCTCACTCTCCCAAACCACCCTGACACAAGACCGGGAATGCTTGAGGAGTGGTGCAATAACAACATGCAGTGCTCCAAGAATATGATGTTAATAATATTAAAATACTCCAAAAAAGACTTAGGGGCCGATTCCGATTCGGGCCGGAAATCTCTCCGACCGAGCCGGACTCGGAGAGATTTCCGACCGAATCAGACCCGTGCAGCCCGACCGAACGAGTACGATGCGTCCGTATGCTATCGTACTCGAGTCAGTCGGACTCCCATTGAAGTCAATGGGAGCCGGTCGTACAACGCGTACGCGGGCTCCCATTGCCTCAATGGGTGCGAGGCGAACAAGGGCGCCCCCTACAGCGGGTACGTGGCGAAGCGACTCGCGCCGTACACGCACAGGTAGGGGGGACCCATGGGTCCCCCCTGTGTGCGACTCGCGCGGCTACGCGTACAGGGGGGTCCAACACGGACCCCCGAAGTACGGCTCCGACTGCTCTTTCGAGCCGTACGGCGCGTGTCGGTCGGACTGCTCGCGGCGCGCATCGTACTTACCCGGCCGGGGAACGTCTTCATTGCGCGGTGCGAGTCGTGGTCCGAGCGAGTCGGTCGGTGCGGTTCGACCCGGGGACGAGTCGGTCGGAGCGGTTGGGACGCCCGAACGAGTCGGTCGCCGATTTCGCATCATACTTGCTCGTCCGGACGCGCATACGGATCGGTCGGGAAATAGGGCTCCGAATCGGATCCGGTTAAGCCAAATCCGATTCGGAGCCCTACCGGCCGAGATCGGAATCGGCCCCTTAGAGGTAATACACAAATCCATCAATAACATAGAATCACAAATAAAATCCTTAAAAAAGATGAGGATGTAGTAAAACTGAGAACAGAGATGGAACTAAGATTGGACAAATATGAAAATGAAATAGAGGAAAGAAAACACCGTAAATTTATCAGAGATGAGCTAGCCTATGAAATTGGCACTATCCTGACATTTGCTAAACGGTTCGATGTTCTTAAACAACAAATGAGGAATCAACCAACTACAGCGATAGAATCAGACAATACAATAAGTGAATCCGACCCAGATACCAGCGAGGGGGAACAGAGTACATATAGAATTCCCAAAACATCTTTTTCAGAGGAAATGAAGTTGTTGTACATAGACCAACGACCAGGCACAAACAGGGGCAGAGGCAGAGGGAGAGGACGTGGAAGGGGACAATCAAAGGCAAGATCTACAAGTCGCACACGTGACGGAAATGCAGAAGAGGAGGGGGCAAAATGAGACAAATACCCTCTCCGCAACCGACAGTAGAAATAAATGAACAAAACAAGGACAATCTAATCATCAATCTGTCAAAATTGAAGCTAAGTAAAAATCAAACAACTCTCCTCAACAAAGGCCTCACATTCTGCCTGGAACAACATCATGAATATACTGAAATAAAAATTGATATAAACAAATTTATAAGGAAACTAAAATTGGCCAACATTTTTGCAAAAAATAAGAGTCAACAAAAAACAACAACTGTAAAACATCCAGACACAAACCTAACCATTGAACAAATACCTGATTTAGTAACTTCATACGAACTAATGATGGATTTAGAGCAGTGGTTCCCAAACTTTTGACTCCTGAGGACCCCTATTGAGTCACTACTGGAAGCCGAGGACCCCAAGCAATTCGTACGATTTAAATTTCAAACATTAAAACAGTAATTTGAAAAAAATAAACACACGTGTGCACACCAAACAGATACCCAAATTACTAAAGCTTTTAGTATTTTATATTGAAAAAATTTGCAAAATCGCACATTTTTAATAGGAAGGTTGATGCTGCATCTCGGCGACTAACTTTTCAATATTTGGCTTTATTTTAGAGTATGAGGCTCCTGCTCCTGACGGGGCCGGACTGGAATCCTAAGCAGCCCTGGCAAATGTTGTCAGGCCAGTCCTCGTACGGTGCACACCAAGTGCAGTGAGTGAGCCTGGCCACTACAAAGCGGACTTTGGGGGGCTCTCCCACCAAGAAAATTTGGGGAAAATGGTGCATTCTACAACACATTTGTAATTATATATTGAATTGTATTAGCTTTCAAAGCATAGTAAATGATGACCTTACTATGCACCAATACAACAATCTTTTTGGGGCTCTTCCATGAATCCCTCCCTATCATCCTCCAACAGTGCCTCTCTTCTTCCCATAGCACCTCTGTCACATGTATTTCCTTTGTTTTATAGCATCTCTCATACTAGTGTAGGGTGTCAGAGCACTTTACATTACACACATACAGAAACAATGGGGGAGATTTACAAAAGTTGCAGCAATGCAGCGCAGCCCCCGCGAGGCTGCGCTGCGTTGCGCGACAGGGAGGGAGCAGGGGAGCGCCATATTTCCAAAGCTATGGCTCTCTCCTCCCCTTTCTCTTGCGCCGGCGCTGATTTCAGTAGCTCCGCTCCATGCACACACCTTAGCGCTACAAAGCGCTAAGGTGTGTGCATGAGTGTAGCATAGGTTTTGTACAGGAAGGGTACCCTTCCTGTACAAAATACTATGCTAGACACAAGGGAAAGCTTTTCCCACTTTATAGGCGTGCTGCACAGTGCAGCCCGCATGCAAAGTCGGAAAAGGAAGGAGAAATGAAAGAATTTCTCCTTCCTTGTGCCTAGTTGAAAAGGGCGCAGTGTTCTCACGCTAAACCCAATCTACTGTTTTTAGTAAATTGGGTTTAGCGTGAGAAACCTTGGGTGGTTGCAAGGGAACAAGTTTAGTGCTGGAAAGTAAATTACAAAAAAAGATTTTGCGTCGCTTTGTGTCACTTTTGTGACGCAAACATGGCGCAAAAGCTTAGTAAATCTCCCCAATTAATCATACGTGGTTAAATCAGTGTATAGAAAATGTTACATAGGGGAAAGGGGACTTCAAGGTGTAGGATTCACATGTCATCCATACTGGTAAGCATTTTTTAAGAGTGCTTGATTTGGAGAAGCACAAAATCTGGTTTCAGAATTTAACACAGTGGTCAGCGTTGACTTTAATTATAACAATTTAATTCTACCCAAACATACCTTTTTGGCAGCATCAGGATAATGAAAGACTGGGAAAAAAAGATGGCATACTAACTTGTACCATGCAGTTTGTATGCTGCTCTTTGACTGCAGTTCATAGCTGACGGTGCTAGATTATGATTGTAACTTATGAACTGCACAGTAACAAAAGAATCTCTGTGACAAAAGCAGTAACCCACTAAGCTATGCACATAAAATACTGTTTTGTTAAAAATGCATGGTACACGTTCTTTGGAGCAGGCATATTAACCCTCTGCGCTACCTACCATCTCTCTCCAGCAGGTACATTAATCACTCGAGTTATCTTGACACTTTTATTGTTGTCGTAAAACTGCAGATTATACAAGGAACTTTACATTGCTTTTAAGACAGCTGCCTGCGGACCCCTGGGAATGTGTCAGGGACCCCTGGGGTCCGCGGACCCCAGTTTGGGAACCACTGCCCTAGGTGACAGCTGGAAGCTAAGGCTAATGGGATTCTAGAGGCTTTAGGCAGGCTAAAGGTAACTTTTTAAAGTACCATTTGTAAAATATTTGTCACTAATCCGACTTTACCAATGAATTGGATTTGTAATAAATATTTAACAAAAAGTCCAAGGTTTAGCTTTTTATCTGGTTCTTACGTGAAGATAACATTATTTATTTTGAACATTAACTCCCAATGCTTTCCTATTCAACAGAGAATTCTGCTACAGTGAAAATAGTTTTGTATGCCTTTTACTGTAAGGACATATTTTACTTTCAACCTTTGCACGCCCTACTCTTAAATACCATGCACCCTGCCTTATGGGCACATAAGGCTAATTTAGAGGTGGCATTAATATTTAAAAGTAGGGTTTAGGCTGCTTGACAGGTCGAAATTGCAGTTCAAACGTGAACAATCGGATCACTGACACAATATTGAGGTAAACAATATCATTTTGCACAAATATCGAGTCAAAAATATCGTTTACCAAAATATCGATACCCGATAGTTGTATTGGCAAGTACAAAAATATTGTTGACCGCATTATCGTAAAAAATATACAAAATGATCAATTATTTAATATAAAGAGGGTTTAAAGTAGTATATGTAAAATATTTTAATGTATACATTTTATATAATCTAAATTAAATTCCTCTAATATGTAAATCTATTTATAATTTTATAAACACACAAACACAAATATACAAATATATGTGTTTGTGATTATATAAAAATATATATATATGGTGTAACGTAATTAATACAAATTATTTATTTTACATTATATTATTTTTAATATTTGAAATGTATTACTGTGAAAATAAAGTATTTGCAACAGCTGCGTTGAATTTTTAGATATCAGACTTGAAGTGGTAGGCACACACCTTACATCAACCGTGTTTAGGAGAGAAACATCATGGGGCACCACATTACACGCCATGAGCTCTCACCCTACAGCAGTGGTTCCCAAACTTTTGACTCCTGAGGACCCCTATTGAGTCACTACTGGAAGCCGAGGACCCCCAAGCAATTCGTACGATTTAAATTTCAAACATTAAAACAGTAATTTGAAAAAATAAACACACGTGTGCACACCAAACAGATACCCAAATTACTAAAGCTTTTAGTATTTTATATTGAAAAAATTTGCAAAATCGCACATTTTTAATAGGAAGGTTGATGCTGCATCTCGGCGACTAACTTTTCAATATTTGGCTTTATTTTAGAGTATGAGGCTCCTGCTCCTGACGGGGCCGGACTGGAATCCTAAGCAGCCCTGGCAAATGTTGTCAGGCCAGTCCTCGTACGGTGCACACCAAGTGCAGTGAGTGAGCCTGGCCACTACAAAGCGGACTTTGGGGGGCTCTCCCACCAAGAAAATTTGGGGGAAAATGGTGCATTCTACAACACATTTGTAATTATATATTGAATTGTATTAGCTTTCAAAGCATAGTAAATGATGACCTTACTATGCACCAATACAACAATCTTTTTGGGGCTCTTCCATGAATCCCTCCCTATCATCCTCCAACAGTGCCTCTCTTCTTCCCATAGCACCTCTGTCACATGTATTTCCTTTGTTTTATAGCATCTCTCATACTAGTGTAGGGTGTCAGAGCACTTTACATTACACACATACAGAAACAATGGGGGAGATTTACAAAAAGTTGCGCAATGCAGCGCAGCCCCCGCGAGGCTGCGCTGCGTATGCGCGACAGGGAGGGAGCAGGGGAGCGCCATATTTCCAAAGCTATGGCTCTCTCCTCCCCTTTCTCTTGCGCCGGCGCTGATTTCAGTAGCCTCGCTCCATGCACACACCTTAGCGCTACAAAGCGCTAAGGTGTGTGCATGAGTGTAGCATAGGTTTTGTACAGGAAGGGTACCCTTCCTGTACAAAATACTATGCTAGACACAAGGGAAAGCTTTTCCCATTTTATAGGCGTGCTGCACAGTGCAGCCCGCATGCAAAGTCGGAAAAGGAAGGAGAAATGAAAGAATTTCTCCTTCCTTGTGCCTAGTTGAAAAGGGCGCAGTGTTCTCACGCTAAACCCAATCTACTGTTTTTAGTAAATTGGGTTTAGCGTGAGAAACCTTGGGTGGTTGCAAGGGAACAAGTTTAGTGCTGGAAAGTAAATTACAAAAAAAGATTTTATGCGTCGTTTTGTGTCACTTTTGTGACGCAAACATGGCGCAAAAGCTTAGTAAATCTCCCCAATTAATCATACGTGGTTAAATCAGTGTATAGAAAATGTTACATAGGGGAAAGGGGACTTCAAGGTGTAGGATTCACATGTCATCCATACTGGTAAGCATTTTTTAAGAGTGCTTGATTTGGAGAAGCACAAAATCTGGTTTCAGAATTTAACACAGTGGTCAGCGTTGACTTTAATTATAACAATTTAATTCTACCCAAACATACCTTTTGGCAGCATCAGGATAATGAAAGACTGGGAAAAAAGATGGCATACTAACTTGTACCATGCAGTTTGTATGCTGCTCTTTGACGGCAGTTCATAGCTGACGGTGCTAGATTATGATTGTAACTTATGAACTGCACAGTAACAAAAGAATCTCTGTGACAAAAGCAGTAACCCACTAAGCTATGCACATAAAATACTGTTTTGTTAAAAATGCATGGTACACGTTCTTTGGAGCAGGCATATTAACCCTCTGCGCTACCTACCATCTCTCTCCAGCAGGTACATTAATCACTCGAGTTATCTTGACACTTTTATTGTTGTCGTAAAACTGCAGATTATACAAGGAACTTTACATTGCTTTTAAGACAGCTGCCTGCGGACCCCCTGGGAATGTGTCAGGGACCCCTGGGGGTCCGCGGACCCCAGTTTGGGAACCACTGCCCTACAGCACTCAAAAATAGCATACCGTATGGCAAACTCTTAAGGGTGTAAAGAATCTGTAGTTTCCAACTACTATTTGAAGAAACAGAGGACAATATGACTAAGAGATTGAGGGCCAGGGGACACAATGAAGCAACTTTAAAACAAATGAGATCTAGAGTAGCCACACAAACTAGAGCAGAGCTATTATTTAAAAAGCCAACATAAAAATCTCAGATTGACAGCAAGCGAGTGCAGGTTTATTACTACCTACAATGAGCAGCACAATGAAGTAAGACAGGCTTTTCAGAAACACTTGCACATTGTTCACCAAGATCCAGTGGTAGGACAGGAGATCAGTGCTAAACCTCAAATAACTTATAGAAAATCACAATCTATCAATGATACCCTGGCAAGAAATCAGATATGTACCAGAGGTAGCTGGTTAAGACCTAAGAATGGTTTTAAAAAATGCAGTAAATGCAAAGCCAGTCTGCAAGGAGAAAACATCACCTAGATTAAAACTGACATTGGTGAAAGAATACAGATTAAGCAACCACTAAACTGCAAATCAGAATATGCAGTGTATATACTCAAGTGCCCCTGCCCTAAAAGATACATAGGTAGTACAAAACTACAAGTACATAAAAGAATTTTACAACATCTACGTGTGGTAAAAAATGAAGACGACACTTACCCTGTAGCACGTCATTTCAGGGAATACCACAGAAGTAATCCTAATCTTTTGATTTACAGTGTGTTGGATCAGGTAAAGAAATCGCCGCGAGGTGAGGATAGAGAAAAACTTTAAGGCAACTAGAATGCAGATATATTCTAAAAATAGGAACAAAGGAGCCCGTAGGATTGAACAACGATGAAGAAATGTACACATATTTATGAAGGAATATGAACAGTCTTTGTC
Source organism: Calotriton arnoldi (assembly GCA_963921515.1). Lineage (NCBI taxonomy): Eukaryota > Metazoa > Chordata > Amphibia > Caudata > Salamandridae > Calotriton > Calotriton arnoldi. The sequence goes on along the minus strand of CAWUFW010006003.1, from coordinate 32,342 downwards.
TCAGTAACTTTACATGGTTTTAAATTTTATATTTTAAGTATTGCACAGAATATGCCCTCTGTTCTTTAGCTGTAACAAACACTGATCATATAATATTTTGTTTACCTACAGAATTGTATGCAGAAATGGGCCCTGATATGAATGGGAACCAGTGGATTGCATATGAGCTAAAATATCTTTTTTTCCATTACTTTCAAACTGGATTATGTTAAGCCCAATGGGGCACGATTAAACTTGAGTGAATTTGTATTCACTTCGTTTTACAAATTGAAGCGATTTTTGCCCAATGTGATTTTACATGGGCCTTTGTGCTTTGAATGGATTGCGCCCCAGAAAGAAAAGTGTTTTCAGGTCTCCTTGATTTGTATTATATTTGGGCAATCGTCCAGGGAATCCAATTATAATGCATTTTACAAATTACGGCTAACTTGGCCCAATGTGGAATATTGGGTGTTTTTTATCATATTTTGTTATATTTTATTTTTCATTATTTTCTGTTTTTAATTAATTGCACTTGAATAATATTTCTTTTTATGAAAGAAGTGCATATGCCCACTGGGGCACAATGAAGCAATGACATTACATTTGCGAATTATACAGTAGAATGTTAATGGTACATTTTATGGATTGAGCTGTTCCAACATGGCTGGCATGTAAAAATAATGACTTTCAGTCCAATTTCAGTGTCTGTACGTGATTGTAAATAGGAAGTGCTGACTGTGCGCAGGCGGCCTGAACAAGACTGTCCAAGCCAAAATGCGCCTGACGTTGCACATTGTGATTTGCTGTGCCGAATAAATTGGATTTTTCAACACTACGTGGAGTGTCTTTCTGTTATTGGCCTAACGGAAGTTCTCTGAACAAATGATGCTGCACTCCAGTTCAAGCAAAAGATAATTATTAGAATCAAGAAACAAACCGACATCAGCGGCACAAAACTTGGAATTGAACTGATCATTAATATAGTTTAAACACGGCCGCCAGTATTACAGGAGCAAGTGAAAGCACCAAATAACAACTAATTTGGGAACTGTTTTCATTCCATGTACATACACTAAATGAATGACTAACAATTCTTATTTAATGGACACACATACATTCGGGTTCACTGAATCGCCTCGGTCTGGTGAAAGCAGAGATCGCAAAAAGTAATAAAATTAATGAGCCACTTAGGACATGTGAGAACCAGCAACCGTGCTTGAACCAATTTGAAACAGACTGGCAATTCATGTCTCGAAGAACAAAGGGGCATATTCTCAAGAACGTGCAATAATCATCGCCAAAATAGGTTAACGCAATTTTTCATATCGCCGTCTATCGCGGGAAAATAACTCTGTGTTAACGATGTATTCCCAACACGGCGGTAACATGCGATAGTTTCCAGATTAACGCGTCAAATGTCTGCGATAAAATCACCGGGACTCCGATAAAAATCTAAAGCCGAACGTGAAACAAGTGGTGATGGGCCCAACCGCGATAAAAACTCCGCGATAAGCTGCGCCAGGCCTGCAATTCACACACGTCAAGCGGGAAAAATCACTATAAAAGCAGAAATAAAAACACAAACAAAACCAAAACAACTGCGAAGCACAATGGAGGTAGCCGGAGCAAGTACAGAGGACAACCAGAACCCCACAAGCCCCACGGAGGACCAGCTTGGGACCTCGGGGTCAGGGAAGGGCAAACAGAAGAAGAAGAGGAAGACGCGGTTCAGTCCGCAGGAAAACAGGACCCTGATAACCGAGGTGGTAGAACACCATCAACAACTGTTCGTCACCTCCACTGTGTCATTGGCAACAAAAAATGGAATATGGCAGTCCATCCTGGACAAGGTGAATGCAGTCGGAGTGCTGAGGAGGATAATGGAGGAGCTCAAGAGGCGCTGGAATGATGTGAAGCGCAAAACCAAGCAGAAACTCGGCAACAACCAGAAGGCAGCAATGCAGACTGGAGGTGGGAGTCCAGCGCCACAGGAGGAGCTGGATGAGATGGAGGAAATGGTGTCCACAGTCATCAGTGGGGAGACGGTGGCAGGAGTTGGGGGACCGGACACTGCTCAACATGACCTGACACAACAGCAACAGGGCGAGTAACAACCAGGGACTGGGGGGACGGGGGAGATGGGCACAATGGCACACATGCACAATTAAGTATAGCACAGTGCACACCCACAATGACTCTGAATCATGTCCCTGATCCCCTTGGCACACTGCAGCACACCTAGAAACAGCAAGTAGCCCCCCGTCGACTATGTGCCCAGAGGGGGCCCTTCCCACACATCACCAATCTCACAACCAACCCATGCACGTGCCAAACCCAGCAAAGCTGCGTGTCTGTGAGCCACACTGACAATGCAAGTGACACTGCATGACGAATAGCATGGCTGCAGTCAATATATCATGACATGTTGCACGCCACGACACTGAGGTGGCTGAGTGTGGACCACATCCGTAAAGGAGCAGGTCACACTCTGACACATCCACGTGCACAAACAACCCCTGACGTCAACAACACATCTGCGGACAAACCATGCCCCAGAGTCCCAACTCCCACCAAGAGCCCAATTTACTCAAGTATGCAACATCTCAGCACTGTATAAGCACAGAAGTCAAAGGCACACCGCCTGAAAGGGATAAGGGGCAGCAAACTCAGAGCTGCAGGGGCGACTCTCCCAAAATGCAGCACACACACACAACATTCAGAGCACATCAACAGTGACAACAATGTGGTATAAACTGCAACACGTTCACAACAGAACAGAGGACACAACTGGTGCCGCTTGTGTATAGAAACTGGCCAATCACATTTGGCATAGCAGGGAAATGTGAGATGATAATGTACAAGTACAAACACACATCCGTGATGTTGTCGAAATGTCCACTGTCCCGCATCAAATAGGCAGATCCTCCCAAACAGTCACAATGTACATTGTCATGCAGTTTGCATGTAAATTTGTACAAAATGCGTCAACATACATGTGAACACAATGTTAAACTGCATCTCCCCTTCACATTGCAGAGGGAGAACCAACACCTCCTGCAGAGCAGACCGAACATCTCTTTACTGATGACGAAGAGGACCTCCACACCTTTGACACCGACGCCCTCCAAGAGCTCATGGACAGCTACAGCACCTCACCTCCAGGAGCAGGGCAGCCCAGCTGCATCGAGGAGACCCCACCCCTGCCCAGACCACACAGAAGGAAGCACTCACCACCACGGCTGACTCCCAGGACCCCCACGAACAACACATGGCCTTCCAACGCCGTGTGTTAGGGTGCCAGGAGAAGATGGCTGACCAGGTGCGGGTGGGGTTTGACCTCATGGCAGCCAAACTAGATGCCAAACATGGGTGTCTAAGTCCCATCAGGGACCACTTACAGTTCCTAACGGACACCCACAGTCCGCTCCATGCTCTCCAACAATCCATGGCTGACATCGCTGGAGTCCTGACTCTGAGACAAGGACAACTGTCTAGTCAGAGTGGCTCCAGCGATGTCAGCCGGGAGTTGGGACACATGCGGAGGATCATGGAGAACAGGGAGCGGATGCAGGCGGAAAGAATGGCTGCCACGGCTGCACACCAGTGAAATGTAGCTGGGATCTTCCATGCCCTGCAGATCCTCATCATGGCATTGCTGCCACAAGGCCTGGCGCCGATGAATGCTGCTGCTGCTTCTACATCCACATCTCCGCCCCCTGATGTGTCAGTGCCTCACAGTGCGGCAGACAATCCACCTCCGGCCCCTGATGTGTCAGTGCCACACAGTGCTGCTGACAAAACACCACCACCCACATGTGAGGCACATGAAACATCAGAGGACGAAGATGCGGATGATTCTGCCTTAGTGGTAAGAAGAAAGCGGTAGCATTCATCTCCGCCATATGGCCTGTTTCTGCTTGGTTCTGCCCTCTGCATCATCACCTACCACTGTCCCCCGATACACTCTGCGACACTTACCTTGGACCTCGACATGGACTGCCATATTCTGTTTGGTTACCAATGACACAGCAATCAGACTGCGGACTGAACTCTTCCTCTTCCGATGAACTTGTCATTCACTAAAGGACTCTGGCTGGTCCTCCACGGGGCAACAATGTAAAGTGGGGTTTGCATGGCCCTGTGCTGCTCCAGCTTCAACACTCCACTGAATGTGAATAAAACATTCAGATTCACACAGATGTGTCATGTCTATGATCATTCAAGTACGAAAGTATGGATGAATGTAGGGTCAGTGATTCCCCTTACGTCCATGTTGCTCACGTTGTGGGACTTGAGTTACAGGGTGCAACATTGCCGATTGCGGTACGGGTGGCGCCGACACCACAACAGAGACACACACATTAGTTACTTTCTTGTCCAGCCCAGAACTGAACCACGCCCAGAGCCCCGGGCTCATTGTTCACACCCCTACACTGGACTGGCATACGCCAGCCCAGCCCACTCCGCTTACGCTTACAGGGTGGGCGACAAAGCTACATGTCCCAGGTCTTCCCTGTAGTGATCTGCTGATCACTGGTCTAGTTGTCAGCATGCCACAGCCACTCCCTGAGGGCTGGTTTACACCCACACCACACCCATCCAGCACAGGCGTCCCAGGGCATGTGACCCTGCCAATAAAAGGGGCCTACCACATCACATTCCCCACTGCCAGAGGTGACATGATGGCGTCCGCACCACGAGACTCAATCATAAAGGGTCCATGACTTGTGGCGCACTGGGTTAGTGGCACCCGATGCACTGCGGCCGGCACGGGCCTACCGCCACGGGACGATGACTTGCGGTGCACAGAGTTGGTGGCACCCGATGCACTGTGGCCGGCACGGGCCTACCGCCACGGGACGGTGACTTGCGGTGCACTGAGGTAGGGGCACCTGAAGAGCTGAGCGGGTGTGCAGCCTGCGATGATGCGTAGACCTCGATACGCCGTCCTGCCAATCAAGATTCGATTCGAATTGATGGCCCTGCTGGTGCGCAGTGTACGCCGAAGGCAGCAGTCAGCACACACATGACTCTGCGGTGCGGTGTCGCAGGGTGCGCTGGGGGCCTGTGGTGCGGAATCCAGCGATCGGCTGAGGAGGTTGCACCGGCACGTGGTGGGCCCTCTTGGAGACACGCTGGTGGCGGCAGGTGAGCATTGAGGCCTGGGTGAGCAGGGGCGGCCAGTCATCGCTGGGCGGCGGACCAGTCTGGGGACCAGGGCTGGGGTGCAGCAGGCGCACAGGATCGCGCAGGCACCACCTGTCACGGCGGCGGCCTCGTGGCTGGGTGGGGGGCACCGCCCTGGCAGACACGACCCTGCATGTGATGACGAGATGTGCGCGGGTTGGCTTGGGACGTAGCCACCTCGTCTCCAGTGTAAATCTGGCCGTTGAAGGTGGTCAGCCACGTGTGTGTAGGTCTATGGACAGGATATGGTGGACATAGAGACACACGCAGTAGTTACTTTGGTGGCCATCCCGGAAATGAACCACCCCAGAGCCCCGGGCTATTTATTCACGACATAAGCCGGCCAAGGCCACTCCGCTCACGCTTACAGGGGGACGACAAAGCTACATGTCCAAGGTCTTCCACACTGCCTGAGGTAACCTGTTTGCGTCCACTGTCCACAACACTACAAACACCAGCAGTATATGTCCACATGGACATGTCTGTGCTCTGCATACTGAAGTCTGTCCAGCACATCACCGCCACACTTGGCATTGTGTACATTCTTATTGATGGGTCACTTGCCTCCTTCGCACATACTTTGTTCCCACCTCTCCCCACATTCTGCAATTGTGTGGCAGAGGTGCCATGCCGTGGATGGTTTGTCTACATGGCTGGCCACGGTTACCACAGTTACTTGTGTTGTCGTGTCTGGTAGTTGGGCATGTTGATTGGCATGTTGTATGTGATTTTGTAACATGTGCATTCCCACAGTTGTGAGTTATATGATTGTGGAGTTGAGGTGTGTGGTGTGTTCAGTTGGTACTTACCGACGGGCAGTGCATTTCCATGGGTGCCATCCTCAAAGCGCTGGTTGGTGATGGACTTGCGGAAGATGTAGGAATCATGCACACTGCCTGGGAAGTTTGCGACGACATTCGTGAACAGGCCCCGGTGGCCCACTTTTGCCTGCACATTGATGGAATGCGTGTGGTTTCTGTTGCGGTTATTGTGTGCAGTGTCGGCAGGGGGCACAAGTAGTACATGTGTGCAGTCAATTGCCCCAACACGTGCGGGAAGCCAGCAATGGCGTTGTTCCCTTGCTTGGTCTCCAGCTGTTCCTGCGTAGTGTGGGGGTAGTGAAGGTGCAGGGGTATCAAGTTGATACAAACCGTGATGGTTACAGGTATGATAAATCCTGCATGAAAAGACCGTAACAGAAGTTCGTGTGGTCGTAACCTTCCTTTTCTTTCCTACAAAGGTTACGCCCACACGAACTTCTGTCACGGTCTTTTTATGCAGGATTTTTCATACCTGTTAGCATTCCGGTTTGTCCAAGTGCAATGCACTGTACCAGATTACGTTTGTGACTATACGGACGCTTGACCATTGTCACCATTTCTCCAACAGGTTTCTGAATACTGACTTTCGGAATATGGAATTGTATTGGGGAGTTCCCTTATGAGGTTCACCGTTGGGAATGGAACGCGTTGGCTGAGCTTCTCGTATTGTTGATTTATGTATTTGTAATAAAGAACTGTTTTTACACTACTGTTGACTACTGGACTCCATGACCTGGCGCACCCCCATTTCAGTAACTGCAATCTTGGATCTGGAACACAGAGGCGTCAGGCAATGGCTGGCATTGGGGTTGGTTGCGCAGGGACACTACGAATTGGGACTAGCGTGTGGTGCGGATACAGGGGCCCGCTGTTGCTTTTGTGGACATGCATCCAACACATGTGTGTGGAAGTTTGATGGGGCTGGCTGTGAGACTCCTCCGACCCTGGCAGTTGTTGGTTGGAAGGTACCAGAGGCCAACAGGTGCAGCACAGCCAGCAGCTTTGTCTGCAGAGGGATGTTGGTTGTCCGCTGTGTTGGTACCGTCAGCCTGTGGGCAATGTGGGTCAGGATGCGGAGGATGATTGTCCTTTTGAGCCTGTAGTGGGCAATGGCGTCCTCTGGCGTTGAGTGTCTGAGGCTGGTGCGTTTTCGGAACGTCCGCTGTCTTCTTCTGCGCTGCCTAGGTGGTAGTCCGGGGGGGATGGTCCGGGGAGGGGGCCTGGGGGTGGTGGGGGTGGGTGTTGTGGCCCTCCTGGGTCTCCGAGCTGCATGATCATTGGCTCCATGGCATCTGTTGGTCTTCAGATGTGGCTCTGGGCTGGGCTCCCTTTCATACTGCAGGTTGTCGTCCTGCTTAACACTAGTAAAAGGCAGGTGTTAAATCCCTGCTGCTAACGTGCCTTATCGCCTGTTTTTGGATCACTTCGCAGATCTGGCTGGTCGTTGAGAATATCGCGAAGTGGTGTTTAAGTGTGTTTTTGCACGGGAACGCCTACTCTGCATATCATTAGCGTTAGTTGTCGCTCTCATCCGTGGCAGTGTTTTTGCAGCAGCTATCGCTGGAAAACTGGCGATATCGGCAGTTTGCACCAGCTTGAGAATAGGGCGATAAATCTATTGCCACTTTTGCGGCGCTAAAGTGCCGATAAATCGGCGATAAGTCCTTGAGAATATGCCCCAAAGACTACATACGGGAGAGGAGTTGACTGTAATTAATGCACTCAGACAGTGCTAATACAGGAAAAGAACGGAGAACAGTTTTCAAACAGCTCAAGACGCGAGTAATTTGATACTGCAAAGAGGAAAACTACTCACGAAATACGGGAGACGTATTAGTTAAACAACCGAAACTTCACTAATTCCAAATCAATTGGCATTGATCGTTCAAGACAACTAATATTAACCCCTCAGAATCAGTCATAAGATAGGTGGGAACTGAAAAAAATTCAAACTACCAGTACAAACCCACTATTTTGAACTCAAAAGGATTGGAATAAAAAGACCACCTAAACAAATACGAGTATGGAACAAAGGGCAGCAAAACGATTACAAAAAGCGGAGGCTCTATTTACCAAAGAAGGTAGAATTACAAGGCCTGGCCAAGCAGACAGAGAAAAAGGAAAAGAACAGTAACTGAATGTTAAAAGTTTATTCACACAATTGGAAGGCCAGCTGAGGAAAGAAATCTCCAAAAGCTGGGAGATTATAACAATGGAATAATATATCAAACTGGGAAGAGTACCACGAGGATTGAGAATTCTCACTCTCCCAAACCACCCTGACACAAGACCGGGAATGCTTGAGGAGTGGTGCAATAACAACATGCAGTGCTCCAAGAATATGATGTTAATAATATTAAAATACTCCAAAAAGACTTAGGGGCCGATTCCGATTCGGGCCGGAAATCTCTCCGACCGAGCCGGACTCGGAGAGATTTCCGACCGAATCAGACCCGTGCAGCCCGACCGAACGAGTACGATGCGTCCGTATGCTATCGTACTCGAGTCAGTCGGACTCCCATTGAAGTCAATGGGAGCCGGTCGCACTAACGCGTACGCGGGCTCCCATTGCCTCAATGGGTGCGAGGCGAACAAGGGCGCCCCTACAGCGGGTACGTGGCGGAGCGACTCGCGCCGTACACGCACAGGTAGGGGGACCCATGGGTCCCCCTGTGTGCGACTCGCGCGGCTACTGCGCGTACAGGGGGTCCCAACACGGACCCCCGAAGTACGGCTCCGACTGCTCTTTCGAGCCGTACGGCGCGTGTCGGTCGGACTGCTCGCGGCGCGCATCGTACTTACCCGGCCGGGGAACGTCTTCATTGCGCGGTGCGAGTCGTGTCCGAGCGAGTCGGTCGGTGCGGTTCGACCCGGGGACGAGTCGGTCGGAGCGGTTGGGACGCCCGAACGAGTCGGTCGTCGATTTCGCATCATACTTGCTCGTCCGGACGCGCATACGGATCGGTCGGGAAATAGGGCTCCGAATCGGATCCGGTTAAGCCAAATCCGATTCGGAGCCCTACCGGCCGAGATCGGAATCGGCCCCTTAGAGGTAATACACAAATCCATCAATAACATAGAATCACAAATAAAATCCTTAAAAAAAGATGAGGATGTAGTAAAACTGAGAACAGAGATGGAACTAAGATTGGACAAATATGAAAATGAAATAGAGGAAAGAAAACACCGTAAATTTATCAGAGATGAGCTAGCCTATGAAATTGGCACTATCCTGACATTTGCTAAACGGTTCGATGTTCTTAAACAACAAATGAGGAATCAACCAACTACAGCGATAGAATCAGACAATACAATAAGTGAATCCGACCCAGATACCAGCGAGGGGGAACAGAGTACATATAGAATTCCCAAAACATCTTTTTCAGAGGAAATGAAGTTGTTGTACATAGACCAACGACCAGGCACAAACAGGGGCAGAGGCAGAGGGAGAGGACGTGGAAGGGGACAATCAAAGGCAAGATCTACAAGTCGCACACGTGACGGAAATGCAGAAGAGGAGGGGGCAAAATGAGACAAATACCCTCTCCGCAACCGACAGTAGAAATAAATGAACAAAACAAGGACAATCTAATCATCAATCTGTCAAAATTGAAGCTAAGTAAAAATCAAACAACTCTCCTCAACAAAGGCCTCACATTCTGCCTGGAACAACATCATGAATATACTGAAATAAAAAATTGATATAAACAAATTTATAAGGAAACTAAAATTGGCCAACATTTTTGCAAAAATAAGAGTCAACAAAAAACAACAACTGTAAAACATCCAGACACAAACCTAACCATTGAACAAATACCTGATTTAGTAACTTCATACGAACTAATGATGGATTTAGAGGATAATCAAATAACAACGAGCCAAGTACTTGATAGGTTGGAAATAGACACTTGTGGACATCCAACAACCAAGTTGAGAAGCAAATCCAAATTCTGTCCTAATTTACCACCAGGGAACAGAATCGATGCATATCATGACCTGGTGATATCTGATCTGGAAAAACTAAAAAATACCAATCTTAACAAAAAGAAAAATCTGACCAAAGGGGAACGAGAGGCCCTGAAAGAATTGATGAACTGTGAAACAATCGAAATAAAACCAGCCGATAAGGGTGGGAACATTGTTATAATGGAAAAAACTCAATACATCAAAGAGGCCAAACGGCAGTTAAATGACACCAGCAAATATACCCAATTGATAGGAAATCCCATCAATGATCTAACAATAAATTACCAACAAAGAATTAAAAAATGGAGAGAGCAAGGTATTTTCACTGATGAGGAGGCCGGCATATCTAACAGTGGACAATCCCATAATCCCCACAATTTACTTTTTGCCGAAGGTGCACAAAACGTTAACAAATCCACCTGGCAGACCAATCATCTCGAGTTGTGGCTCACTGTACGAGAACCTATCTATATACATAGACAATTTTCTGGCACCCATGGTAACAACACTCAACTCCTACTTAAAGGATACAGGGGACTTCCTTAAACATTTGGCCAACATCACATGGCACAATGGTCTACTATTGGTAACAATCGATGTAATGTCATTATACACATCAATAAGCCATGAGGTGGGCCTAACCGCCATGAAGTACTTTCTAGTACAACGGAATGTCCAATGTTGGGAACAGTCAGAAGCCATACTAGAGATGACAGAACTATGCCTACGAAACGACATCTTCCTATTCGACAAACAAATGTACCTGCAGACATGTGGGCCCGCTATTGGGGTGTCCTTCTCCCCTAGCTATGCGAACCTCACAATGGGATGGTGAGAAAAGACGATAGCATGGAGAGACGGCAACGAAAGACACATAGACAAAATCCACCTCTGGCTTAGATTTATTGATGACTTGTTCATAATTTGGAATGCAACAACAAATGAATTTCAGGAATATTTCTCGATCCTGAACCAAAACATTGTTGGGTTATCATTCACTCATAACATCAGCGACAAAGAAGTACAGTTCCTAGATCTTACAGTCTATATTGAGGAGAAGCACATTAAAACCACTACATATAGAAAACCTACAGCAACCAACAGCATCCTACATGGGACGAGCTTCCATCCCGTGCTCTAAAGAAAAGCATACCATGTGGGTAATTTTTAAGGATGCGCAGGAACTGCACCGATGACAATGTCTTTAAAGAAAAATCGAACGAAACCATCAAAAAATTCAAACAAAGAGGTTATGGTAAACAAGACATTGAGGAAGGAATAAAAAGAACGGAGAACCTAACACAACAAGAAACACTAAACAATAACCAGAACAAAAGGAGAAACAAAGAAACAGACAGGAAAATTAGCTTCATAATGACCTACAATAAAGAGCATAACATGATAAGGAAAATTATGAATAAGTATTAGAACATAATAAGGAAGGATCCAGACATTGGAAATGATCTCAGTGAGAACGTCGACATTTCTTTTAGAAAGGCTCCATCATTAAAAGACAAATTGACTCACAGTCACTTCACAAGAGCACAAAAAGAAATGTGGCTAACAGATCGCCAAAGAGGATTTACAAAATGTGACAAGTGTAAAGCCTGCAAAATTGGAAGAAACATAAAACAACTTACGGACCACAGAAAAACCCCCATTTACCATCACACACAAAATCACATTCGAAACCAGTTACGTAGTTTACATGATAACATGTGATTGTGACAAACAATACATCGGAAGCACCATCTGCCCCTTGAGGAAACGGATATTGGAGCACATCAGAGCAATAACAAACGGCGATACCAACTACACAATGACAAAACATTTCGAATTCCATGAAAACTACACCTGGAAAAACATGAAATACAGCGGAATAGCACATGTCTTAGTGCATGAAAGAGGAGGAGACAGGACACTAAAACTAAGACGATTAGAATCAAAGCTAATCATCAAATTCAGAACCAAACAACCAATGGGTCTGAACGCGGATGAAGACTTGTTTGTCCATTTATGAACCTTGAAAACAGAGGATTGGTCAATCAAGATATGATCTAAACAAACATGTTGATTTGGGTATAAAGAAACCACCAAAGCAGATAAGATAGCATTGAACAGGATGAAAAAGCCACTTAGGCGAGACAAACATCTGGAACTTATCTTTGGAACACTAAACAGACTTCCATTGGACCACCCAAGGAAGGTAAACCAATGAGTATACAAATACAGTACCCCGGTCTACATATCACTGCAGACAGTCACTGAGACAGTGCAGATGTGTAGATAAGAACCAGCTGAAATCCTGAACTTTAAACAAAAACAAAAATGTTATGAACTAAATCAATATAAAAATTAATCAATATGTATTTATATGTGGTAACATCATCCCCATCACAAGAGGACATAATCTAAAACATTTACTAATGATTGGAATGAAAACATTGTATATATTGTAAATATATGTAAACAATTTCTTGTAACAATCAGTATTGAAACTACATATCCCACAATGCCTCATAATGGGCATATGGGAAAAGTAATCTAAATTAGCAATAGTAAACAGACTTCCCTAACCGTGAACAAGCCTGTGTGGTGAAACGCGTTGGTGGTAGTGGTGAATAAAACCCTTGGAATCAGTAATACTGGAGTGCAGCATCATTTGTTCTATCAATATGTTATTGGGGCGGGATTCCGCTCGCTAAGAGATGTTTGCACCATATGATTAAAAAATTATTTAGACAATAAATTAAATATTACAAATTTAAAAACCCAGTAAACACACTTACTAAAGAGTAGATCTTCGGAGGGATTAGATTTACTATTCCCACTCCATTCTGTACAACAGTATGGAAAGTAACCGTGGGCAATGAACTCTGCTCCGCTAGCCGAGGTTTGTTAACTACGCATTACATTGAAAACACAGAATTCATGCAAAAATTTCAACTCAGCCACGTAGTGGAGTTAGCTACTGCACCCACAACTTTTTGATAAGCCAACTTAACCTTTAGATGCTAAAAAGCATATAAACAATTCACAAAAGTGAACTTTGAAAAATATTAGGCATTGAGAGACGTGATGATTTTGGGGTCACCCCTAACCTAGGGGGAGGACCAAGCAGATTCCTTGAACACAAAGAGCATATCATGCTGAACGATTCGGTGGTGGTCCCATCCTCCTAGGACCACCCCAAGCAAAGTTATGGGCAAAAAATACAATGCCAACCAAAGGCTCAGCAAAGCATTATGGGGCAACATTCTAGAGTGCAGTGAATATTATAGTATTAGCTCTCAGCTGATCTGGGAGAGCCTTCCCCTTGAGTAATGTTTTGATATTGGATACTATAATATTCACTGCACTCTAGAATCTCGCCCCATAATGCTTTGCAGGGCCTTTGGTTGGGATTGTATTTTTGCCCATAACTGACTGTGCTTCGGGTGGTCCTAGGAGGATGGGACCACCACCGAATCGTTCAGCATGATGTGCTCTTGGTGTTCAAGGAATCTGCTTGGTTCTCTCCCTAGGTTAGGGAGGACCCCAAAATCATCACCTCTCTCACTGCTTGCTTTATTTTCATTTTCACTTTTGTGAGATGACTATATGCATTTTAGCATGTAAAGATGGAATTATTTGTTGTTTAACTAAAGGTACTGTTTGCTATATTTTCACTTTTGTGAGATGACTATATGCATTTTAGTATGTAAAGATAATCAATTGTTGTTTTACTAAAGGTATGTGAGATTTCTGTTTTATTAGTTGGGATGAGATGAGGGGAGTTTCACGAACACTGAATTCATGCAAAAACTCTGGAGTAAGCTACTGCACCCATAACCCTATGATAAAACAATTTTACCTTTACACGCTAAAAAGCATATAACCAATTCACAAAAGTGAGCTTTGAAAAATATCAGGCAATGACAGAGGTGATGATTTTGGGGTCCCCCCCTAACCTAGTGGGAGGACCAAGCAGATGCCTTGAACACAAAGAGCATATCATGCTCAATGATTGTGGTGGTCCCATCCTCATAGGACCACCCCGAGGAAAGTTATGGGCAAAAATACAATGCCAACAAAAGGCCCAGCAAAGCATTATGGGGCAAGATTCTAGAGTGCAGTGAATATTATAGTATTAGCTCTCAGCTGAGCCGGGAGAGCCTGCCCCTTGAGGAATGTTTCGATATTGGATACTATAATATTCACTGCACTCTAGAATCTCGTCCCATAATGCTTTGCAGGGCCTTTGGTTGGGATTGTATTTTTGCCCATAACTGTGCTTCAGGTGGTCCTAAGAGGATGGGACCACTACCGAATCGTTCAGCATGATGTGCTCTTTGTGTTCAAGGCATCTGCTTGGTTCTCTCCCTAGGTTAGGGAGGACCCCAAAACCATCACCTCTCTCACTGCTTGCGGTATTTTCACTTTTGTGAGATGACTATATTATCAAAGGTATGTGAGGTTTCTGTTTATTAATTGGCATGAGACGGAATGGAGTTGCGGAGCGGAGGTCACTGAGTTTTTGTTCAACTCTGCAGAACTCCGTGTAGTGGTACTCTGCCAACTACGCCCACTTTGGAGGGGTTAAATTTACTATTCCCACTCCATTCCTTGGAGTGGTTAAATTTACTATTCCCACTCCAGTCCGTGTTACAGTAGAGAAAGCGTTGGACTTCGGAGGGATTAGATTTACTATTCCCACTCCAGTCTGTACAACAGTAGGGAAAGCGTTGGACATTTAAGGGGTAAGATTTACAATTTCTACCTAGTCTGTGCAACAGTAGTAAAAGTGTTGTGCTTCAGAGGGGTAAAATGTACTATTCCCACTCAAGTCTGTGTAACAGTAGGAAAAGCGTTAGACTACGAAGGGATTAGATTTACTATTCCCACCGCAGTCTATGCAACAGTAAGGAAAGCGTTGGACTTCAGACGGGTTGAATTTACTATTCCCACTCCAGTCTGTACAACAGTAGGGATTGCATTGGACTTCGGAGGGGTAAGATTTTCTATTTCCACTCCATTGTGTGCTACAGTAGGGAACTTGTTGGACTTCAGAAATGTGTCAAATGTACAATTCCCACACCAGTCTGTGCAGCAGTAGGGAAAGTACTTCACTTCAAACACATTACATATTTGAATAACCATAATAATTCATAAAGAAATATATAACTCTTAATATAAACAACATTAATTTACTTGAAAAAAATGTATTACATTTTTTTTAAATATAATTAATAAACAAAGTAATAATTAAATAAGTATTATCTAAGTATTACTTAATTAACTTCCCACCCTATTCTCCTACAAACCTAGCAGCCCAAACCTAAACTATAACTAAAACAAATAAGTATAGCACAATTTACATTAATAATAATAAATTAAATAAAAAATTGACAATAATTAATTGTTAATTAATTATTAGTATAACTAAAATATATAATTATTACACAATATACATAATTATTCATCAATTAAAATATTAATAAAAACCTTATCTAATTATATTTATTCATTACTTAATTAACTTCCCACTCTACACCCCTACCTACACCCTTTCCAACCTAGGAACCTGCACCTAAAATAAAACTAAAATAAATCACTATGACATAAGGTACAGAACTGATATCAATCACATACTTACTTAAAAATTATTAATTAATTAATAATTAATTAATTAACTTCATATCCTATACCCCTACAAACCCAACAACCCACTACAACACAATAAATTATTATTAGCAATTAAATTAAAGAAATCTAAGGGGCTCATTACGATGGCGGGCGGAAGCACAACCGCCGTGCTGGCGGATGCAAAAACCACCAGTTACCGCCGGCACGCAGCAGTCCACACGCCCGCCCAATTACGATGCGAAAAGTAGGCCAAACACCGCCGGCAAGCCAGCAACACCGTCCGCCATCAAAGTGCGCCCGTACACGTAGCGGCGCAGCCCAACTGACACACACCGTCCGACGAAACACGTCCCGCCCGGCGCATAAATTACGATGCCGCAAACAAACGGCTCCCACGGCCAAGAGATACCGTACGACAAACCGAAGCGGTAACACGGACGCCGAGCACGGACAACGAAGAAGCGGCTCCCCGAGCATGAATCCAGCACTGCAGGCCCTTCCCATGCTCCTGCTGATGCACCACCAAGGACGCAACGTACCGCGGAGACGCAGGTAGGCACACACACAACAAGTGCACGCAAACAGCGCACACAGTGCAAGGGCGGAAAAAGCGGACAACCCCCCACCAGCGCGTGTACACTACACATCCACCATTGCATCCACATATGACACACAGGCCAAATCCTAACATCGCGGAACACATGTGTACACACCACCTGGGACTAGGAACCAACCACCCCGTCACGGCCACAAAGCGCCGAGGACGCCGCCACACATGCGCACAACGCAGAGGCCAACCGCAGCGCCATGCATGCGTCGCACACAGACACAGGGACACAACCAAGCAGCACACACATCAGCCCCACCCCGAACGCACATGACACGTGACAGGCCTGCCACAGACATGTCCCCAACGCCCAATTCACGGACAACACCCAATGCCACACAACCGACGCACACATGTCAGTGAAGTCACGCAACAGCAGGACACACCCCAGTGTAACAAACATGGCGTAGCACACAGCGGCGGCAACACCAACTAGGAGAAGCAGGGCCCTTCGGGAAGAGGAACGCCAGTACCACACTGAAACACCCATACCACCCTGCACATATGAACAAGACATATGAAACGGAACACCAAAGAGCCCGGGGACCGACAACAGGTGGCCCAAGAATAACATTCACACACAAGGCCCAACGCAGAGCGGAAAGGCAGCCTGCCGCCCACACAAGGGAGAGCAGACAGCACTGAATGACCTTCCATTCCAACTCCGAAACCACAGCCCTACGACAGAAGCCGGTGAATACAGCCATTGTCCAAGAATAGACCAACACAGGCTTGCCGAGGAGACCGACCACAGGGCAGATAGCGCATATCACAGAAGCACACAACGGACGGGGAAGAAAGAAGAAAACACTCCCCCATGTCGGCCACATGCAAGTTAATTGGAAGGAGTCACACAGCACTGACCTTGAACTGTCTGAGAAGCATGTGGGAAGAGGGCCCGTGTCCTCCAAACAAGCCAACAGAACACAAGTCCTGTCTCCCTACGACTACACAGAGCTCACAGCAACCCCGGAGCGTGCACATTGCAGACTGCACACACAGCCGGAGCACGCCACCTCAACGCACCGCTGCGAAATGGCAACCGCAACACACCTACCCAACTACGCCGAACAGCTCAAGCTGTACAAAACCAACACTGTTACATACATTGGGATGCGATCTCCTGTCCCTGCTGAACGTAAGTTACCGACTGACTTACCGCATCACATTGTTCAGCTGCGTCATGCCCGTCTTCTACTGTCGGAGGTGTCCCTACCAGCATCCCGTCGAGATATGCCTCTCCAACCCGGCATGTCTGAAGGCGGACCTGCTACCACTACTCCTCCCTCTGGACGCACACGACAGGGCCTGCTCTGCCTATGGGGGCATGGCGTATGTGGCCAACATCGCACCCGCACTGAAATGGGACCACTGTGCCTCCACACGACGGATCATCGAGAACAGCTACATCGAATGTCACCCAGCATGCCCCATCATGGTCCTCCAAGGGACAACTTACGAACAACACCTTGACAGCCACCATCCGCTTCATTGGCTGGCAAACATGTACACCACCAATGACATGGAAGCCCTGCTGGACGGCATCGCATACCTGACAACCTGTAAATACGTCGGACCACAACGCAGGTTCCCCGAGTGACCTATGAAGTCCAACCCCGCACCCATGCTCAGCTTCCGCACGGACTGGCCAGTCACCACCACAACAGCCATACCAAACGACCGGCAACTGTAACCACACCATCAACGACATCGCCATGACATCGGATATGACCGGGACATGCACACTGTTCCCCATCACATCCAGGAACACCGCATGCATCGTGGGAGGCAGTGGCATGGGCTCTGTGTATCGCACCCACATGGACGGAACTGCACGAACAACCAGGACACGACATGGATCCAGCGCACATGGACACACACACCGCTCAGTGGACATGAATAGGTCGCCTGGAGTCTGTGGGTGCTGCACCCCTCCCACCCCCGCCCCGGGAATCCTATACCAGGACCTTTGCATGGACGACAAGTGCATACAACAACAACACGACCCCAGTGACTGTGACATGTCCAGTAACCACCACAGTGCAACAACAAGTGGCACGCCGCTGCATGCACGCAAGCACATGCCCTGATGTCATCTCACATGCACGCGTGCATGAGGAACAACCGCAGCAAACCTGTCACATGGAACTGAG
This sequence comes from Calotriton arnoldi, assembly GCA_963921515.1. NCBI lineage: Eukaryota > Metazoa > Chordata > Amphibia > Caudata > Salamandridae > Calotriton > Calotriton arnoldi. The sequence goes on along the minus strand of CAWUFW010006003.1, from coordinate 14,001 downwards.
ATGGACTGTGCCCATGATGCCGAGCGGTCTGGTAGGCTACATGTATACCGTCTGTGTCAAAGTCCGCAGCTCCGCAGCTATACGTAAATGTACATTAGCACAGCCTTGGCCAAGCAGATGTTACCCCACACCCTATCCCATTTGTAATCATGCTCAGTATATCCTCAACATGTATTCCGCTGCCAGTAGTGTCCACTATACTGCATCACAGAGGACAGAAGACTCAATATAATGTTTGAAACCAAAACTGTCTCCGCTGACTCATTTCACAAGTACGAATGAGAGAGGATGAGAGTATGTGAAGTACACGGCAGTCGTGACATGACCATGTAGTCCACTGGTATTGGATGTCAACGCAAATGAGTAGCACTACTGTGGAAGACACACATGTGTCGTGTGAAGTCGTATGGACGCAGTGCTCAGGTGGGTGGGTGCGACGGGTAGATGCGCACATGCCAAGTTGGAGCACGCCGTGTTGGGAGGGGTCATGAACAGTACACCACCGCTTCCCTGGGCATTGTGAGAGGACACCTGTCGGGGGGAGTGAACACGTGTGTGCACAGCAGCCGGGCACACGTACAAAGCGGTACCAGGCGCACCTCAGCCCACCCTCTGTGGACAAGCTGGATCCTGTTGTGCGCCCGCCATGCCCCTGGACAAGGCACACACAGCCCCAGTCGACCAGGTGTAACCCCAACATAGTCAATCCGCACAGGCGATACAGGGCACGGGATGGCAGTGGAGCATGGTGTGTGAGAGGTCTCCTCGCGCTCCTCCTGGTCATATCACGCAGGCAATAGAACCTCAACGTCTAGCATGGCACAAGTCAGATGGAAGTGTAGGGGGACGCACCACAGCACGAGCAGCACTGACGTCACGGGAGGTGGCTCGCACCATCCCATCCATTGCCCATCATACCAACCACGCCACATGCCATTGCGACTAAGTGCAAGCGCGTGCGCCACCACCCCCGAGCCCTCCCCAGAGAGGCCAAAGAGTGAATGTGTGGTCCATCAGCCACAGACGGACGCGGCATGGCCGCAAGGGCAGCCACAGCCACTGGGTGTCGCAGGTGGCGGATCCGGAAGGCGAAGACTGTGATGCATAGTCCATGCAGGCCGGGTCTCCATTTGGGGCACCACGCAGGTGGACGGCGTCCCGCCACACATCATACCTCCTGGACCCACACATACACTCCTTGCCCTCTCTGGTGCGAGCTTGGGGCTGCCTGTGCAAGCGCTAGCCTCGCAGGTGAGCATGCATATTGGGGGGGCGAGGGGAGGACATGAGGGCTGGGGCGAAGATGACTGAATCACTGTCAGTTAGTACAAGGGATGACCCAGATGTGGAAAGGAAGAGACGTGTCCCGTGTGTACTGCAACTAGTCGCCAATCCAACTACCCCCCATGTCCGGAATGTAAGCCCGCACCTAGGCCCGCCCATCCGCCACATCGAACATACCACCAGCACGACAACCTTCCCATTCGAAACACTGACTGGGGGTGGCGACCAGTGAACAATCATGTGTAGCCTACCCACGCGTACATGTGGGCCCTCCATGATCCATGTCACCTGCGGCAAAGACATGACATGCGCAATGAGGGAAGTGAGGAGAGCTGTCCGCCCCACGCGCAGAAGGTGCATCAGCTCCACAGACCCAGCAGCGAGTCCAGCAGGGGTCAAATGTGCAGGGGCAGCTGTGCCTGGTGTGAAGGCACATGCATATAGACAGCACATCGACCAATGTGTAGTCTGCCCACATCCACAGTCCATCATCATGCGGACATAGGAATTGAACACAGGGCAACACATCTTAGTTGGTGCACCCACCGTGACCAACAATGCGCAATCATCGACGTACCCGCCCTGTGCATGGCCCCCCACCCAACGGAGGCACATCCAGTGCCACCATCCCACACACACAAGCCTTCCACGGAACATGCTGTGTCCAATGGTCAGTACAGAGTCAGCGCCCATCTGGTGGATCCTGAACAGGAGACACATGCACACACATGCCAGCTCCCACTATGTACGTCTGCCACCTGGCACGTGCAATGTAACCTCTCACCTGTGACATGTGACTGCAAGCACACAGCCGTCTTGGCATGGGGCTGTCAATGTGGACACCAGTCAATGTTTCGGGAGCTGTGATCCGTACAGTGCTGTACATAGGGTGCAGTGCTGACACCTACTACTGTCTCATATCCCCTCGTGCCACAGGTCCCACTTGTATTGGCCGCTCAGCCCGTGCCCACATCGTCGTCGTCGTGTGCCATACTCATCCAGCCTCGGAAGCAGTTCCATGCTCAGCAGACACTCATGTTGCCGTGGCGTTGCCGCTTGACGAATATGCAGTCAGTCCCCATCAGCACGCCCCGCAAGTCATTGGGGCCTAGATCCCCATGTGCATGCACATGGCAGTGGTATGTCTCACTTGCCATTGCCATTGTTGGGAGACCTGTGTAAGTGTATTGTGGCCGTGCCGTCCCAGCTTGACAGCTGGGCTGTGGCTCATGTGCTTGCTCAGTCATGTCAGTGATGTGTATGCGAAATTGCTATGTGCCGTGTTGCTTTGACATGTGTCCTCTGCCATTTAACCCAGGCGGAGACCGAACATTGACCGCCCATACCAATTGCTGGCGGACATGGAGGATACTGAGGTCATAAGGAAGTTTCGGCTGGACAGGCCAACCCTGCATCGACTGTGTGCCATGTTAGAGCCCCATCTCCGTCCCCGCAGGGTGTATCCGACTGCTGTCACCCCCACGGCTAAGGTGATGGCCGCCATGCATTTCTTCGCCACTGGGTCATTCCAGCACACAGTGGGCAGTGGAGGAGGGATGTCCCAGCCCATGTTCAGCAAGGTGCTGAGGGATGTACTGGCAGCCATGATGCTGTACCGGAACAGGTACATCAGATTCCCCAGGGCTCGTGAATTGGCGGCAGTGAAGGGTGCATTCTATGCCCTTGGCAGAATCCCACACGTCGTGGGAGCCATTGACTGCACACATGTTGGCCTTGTTCCACCACAGGCCACTGAGCACCTGTACCGCAACAGGAAGCACACGCACTCCCTGAATGTGCAAGTGGTGTGCCTTGCGGACATGGTGATCACCCACGTGTGTGCAAAGTTCCCAGGCTCGGCCCATGACGCACACATAATGCGCAACAGCATCTTGCCACGACTGATGGCCAATCTGCAACAGGATCGTGGCTGTATTGTCGGTGAGTATGTGGAGTGGTGTAGCGTGCTGGTTGTGCGATGCTGTCCCCTGTCCAGTTGGAATAGCAACGGTTCTCTGTGTCCCTCACACCCAGGTGACTCTGCGTATCCGAATGGGGCATGGCTGCTCAGTCCATTGAGGAATCCTCGCACCCCAGCAGACGATCGATACAATGAGGCACATGGGAGGACCAGACGTGTGGTCGAGCGTACCTTTGGCCTCCTCAAGTCCAGGTTCAGGTGCCTGGACCGCACCGGGGGTGCACTGGCGTACTCCCCACAGAAGGTGTGCCAGATAGTGGTGGCGTGCTGCATGCTGCACAATCTGGCCATTCGGAAGCAGATCCCCCTCATTGTGGATGACGGAGATCAACCAGGGCCCCAGCCCGCAGACCAGGACAGCTCGAGTGAGGTGGACAGCGGAGAGGAGGAAGCTGGGAATGTGCGCCAGCAGCTCATCGCCCGCCACTTCACTTGACGGTGAGTGTCCATGTACGACGGATGATGTGTCTGTATCTGTGCAGGTGTGTGTGTGCTGTGTCAGGGTGGCCGTATGTTCACTGCGTGCAGTGTGTCAACGCTCCATGGCCAGGGTAGTATGCCACTGTTGGTGACTGTGGCATTGTGCCCTATTGCTCTGTGCGATGTGTGTACATTGCTTGTAGTTGTTGACATGTACTGTGTGATGGGTGTGTGACACACTCATTGAATGTGCTCCTGTTCTGTCTCCCACCCCTAGGTCCCTACAGGCCCTCCGGATTCCATTGCCATGCCACGCATCAGGTGCCTTTCCGCCCAAGGTGGCCGTTGTATTCCGTACAAATAAAACACAGGGCACAAACAGCAGTTAGTGAAAAAGGTGCATTTATTACAAACTGTGACATGTGATTGTGTGTAAGGTGATGACAAAAGTGGTGCGTGCAGTGACAATGAGCTGTCGGTCATGGCTGCGTGAAGCTCAGGGTGTACCCACTGGTTCTATGTCCATAGTCCAACACACACATGCCATCCAGATGGCTGTGTGGAGTGGGATCGTAGAGCAAGTCAATGCAGTGGCTGGTCAAGGAAGGCTGGCGGAAGGCTGGCTGGCTGCCTCACTTGCGACTGGAGCGTGCGAAGTCCTCCCGGGAGATCTGTTTCCTCTTCGGACGGCCCCTTCCACGTTTGGGAGGGGGTGTGTGGTGGCGACCTGCTGGTGGTGGGTGAGGTGTGCTCACTGGCTGTGGACGCAGGGGAAGTGGACACTGCTGCCCGACCCTGCGCCCTAGCAGGTGGTGGCGGAGGTGGTGTTGCTGGCCTTGCCTGTGACCCCACCGCCACCACCAGCTGGCCCATGAGGTCCACGAGTTGGTCCATACGGGACACGAATTGGCCCATATGGGCGTCCATGGACCTCAGCACCCCCAGCACCTCCCGCGTGTCTGTAGCAGACCTGGCCCATTGTCCTTGGGCCTCTTCGTAGGCCCCAAGGACTCTGGCCATTTGAGGCAGGGCATGGCTCCCAGGGGAGGCTGGCGTTTCCCTGACCCTGCTCCTCCTACCAGTCCTGCTGCCACCGGCCTGCCCACTAGCCACATTGCACACCACGGTCCTCGCTGTGGCTCCCAGGGTGGATCCAGTAGGCCGGGCCACCACCTGCGCTGGGGCTGGTGCCAGCAAAGACGTGGTGGTGGTGGTGGCGGTGGTGGTCGGTGCGGCGATGGTGGCGGTTGCGGCAGTGGTAGTGGCCGCAATGACCGTGGGTGTGGCCGCAACGACAGTGGCAGCAGGGGGCTGGGACTGTTCAGCATCCCTGGATGATGGGTTGGTGGGTAGGAGGGGTCCTGGGGAGCGGCTGGGCCCTGCCACGCCAGATGGGCCTGCTTGGTGGTCCGTGTCCGAAGAGGATGACAGATCCTCCAGATCCGTGTGTCCTCGTTGGGGGCTTGTGGGCTGGCTGTGCTGGCTGCTGTCTCCATCCCCAGCATCCGGAAGTTCGTCACCTGTGGAGAGAATGAGATTTGTTATTGTGTTGCACCTGGCGAAGTATGTATTTGTCGTCTGACATTGGCAGTTCGTGCAATCTCGTACATGGGTTTCCCGGAGGCGAGTGTGTGGCTGTGGCATCTGTAGTTGTGTGTGCTAGGCAATGGGACTGTGTGCTGTGCACATGTGGCATGGGACGGATTGGCCATGCCGATGGGTGTGTTGCTGTGCCCCTACTCATTGTGACTCTGGTGTATGCGGGCTCCTGGCCCATCCTGGGTCTGGTTTGTACTTTGCTTTTGGGGTTCACATGGAATGCTTAGGAACGCATATGGCAACATGGGGGCCATGCCCCAGATTCGCATTTGGGAGGGGATATGCTTTTGGGGTTCAAATGGAACGCTTAGGAACGCATATGGCAACATGGGGGCCATGCCCCAGATTCGCATTTGGGAGGGGATATGCTTTTGGGGTTCAAATGGAACACTTAGGAACGCATATGGCAACATGGGGGCCATGCCCCAGATTCGCATTTGGGAGGGGATATGCTTTTGGGGTTCAAATGGAACGCTTAGGAACGCATATGGCAACATGGGGGCCATGCCCCAGATTCGCATTTGGGAGGGGATATGCTTTTGGGGTTCAAATGGAACGCTTAGGAACGCATATGGCAACATGGGGGCCATGCCCCAGATTCGCATTTGGGAGGGGATATGCTTTTGGGGTTCAAATGGTACGCTTAGGAACGCATATGGCAACATGGGGGCCATGCCCCAGATTCGCATTTGGGAGGGGATATGCTTTTGGGGTTCAAATGGAACGCTTAGAAACGCATATGGCAACATGGGGGCCATGCCCCAGATTCGCATTTGGGAGGGGATATGCTTTTGGGGTACATGCTGTGAGCCATGGGTGCCGAACGTGACATGTGTTGTGGCAGCATGACAGTGCATGGTTTGAGGTGTGTGCATGCTTGACATGGCCTGCATATTTGCTGTCTGTTGTGATTACTGGACATGGCATTGGACGCATCGTTATGAGTGAGTGATAGTTGTGTGCCAGCCAACGTATTGCAGTTGTCCCATCTCCTTGGTGTGCGTGCTGCCCTGTGCCATGTGCATCACTGCAGTGCTCGGGGGTGTGGCCCATGTTGTGTGTTGTTGCTCACAGTGTGTCGTGCGCTTAATTGACTTCTGGCACATGGTTGGTCATGGGCATGTGTCTTAGCGTGACTGCTGTATGTGTGGCAGCTGTGCGGATGACATGCCTTTCATGAGTCTGGGGCTGACGGATGGGATGGATGGTATGTTGTATGTGCATGGTGTGTCTGTGAATTTGATGGGTTCAGTGGTGTTCGTGTGCATTTCTGTTGTTCCGCTCTGTTGCGTCTAGTGTTGTTTGTCTTACATAGGCGTAGTTGTGGGGTGTGTGGTTGACAGGCAGTAGGGGCTACATGGACAGGACTTCAATGGTGTTTCGGTTGTGTGTGATGAGTTGCACAGTGGCTGCCGTGTGGGACTATATTCAGTGTGGCTTGTGCATGCAGACGTGGCTCCTTGGGTGTTGCTATGTCTGTGATGGGTCATGTGGGGTGTGAGTCTGTTGTTCATGTCCGTGTGCACATTGTTCACTTGTTCGTGACGGTGGGCGGTGCTGCGTGTTCGTCTGCTACGTGACATGTCCCATGTGTTGGTCGTGTCATGGTCCTCATGCCTCCAGTAATCCAGCCCTGTCCAGTTTCCCACCTGCAAGTTGTTCGTGCGTGCACTGTACTGGATGCCACATGGCTCTAAGCGGGGGTGCTCCATGTTGCAGGTCTGTGGGGGTGTGTTGTGGGTCGTGGGGGTGGCTGGACACCCACTGACACCGATTGCTGTGGACCGTGATGTCTGCCTTTCGGCTGTCGTTGTGCACTGCGGTGGCTGACACGTGGCTGTGGGGTGTGGGGGATGCTCCTCCTTGCTGTGCTGTGGGACTGGGGCCTGGTGTGTGTTGTACTTGGGCTGTCCACCCTCCCACCCACTGCACTTTGTGTTCCTGCCACTTACCTGTTACTTGTCGGTTAGTGCAGCTGTGGCGGACACATGGGTGTGGTGGGTGCTCGTTGTGGCGCTTCTAGCATATTTGGGGACCTGTTGGTGGTTACGTGGCTGGCTGAGTGTACACATGTCCCCACGCATCTTACAGTTGTTCGGTTTGGGCTGTGTGTGGTAGTGTCTGTTGCATGTGTGTGTGATGTGTTGTGTATTGTGTGCTGGACATGGGGGTGTTTGTCCCTGGGAGCTGTGGCATGGTAGTTGCGCATGTGAGTACATAGCGGTGTGCTGGTATACATTAGTTTGTACTTACCAGCCTCCACTCCCTCTGCTAATCCGGCGAGGATCTCCGGATGTATTACGACTCGCACCTTCTCCTCCCACGCTTTGAAGGTCTTAAAGAGCGCGGGATTCCCTCCGCCAGTGACGGCAGCCAGCTCTCTGTTTTTGCCCTCCTTCTTCTTGACCAGGCTCTTGACGTCATTCCAACGTTTGTTAATCTCGACTCTGTTCCTGGGCAGGGTCCCGACTGCATTGACCTGGTCTACGATCCGGTTCCACATTCTGTTTCTGGTGGCTAGTGGTGTGTGCTGGACCATGTTCCCATAGATTTGTGGGTACACCTTGATGATCTCGTCGACCATGACCGTCAGCTCCATGGGCGTGAACTTGGGCATCCTTTGTGGTGCCATGGTGTTTGTGGTGCTGGTGCGGTGTGTGTTGTGTAATGTGCAGGGGTTTGTGGTGCCGGGTGTGGTGGTGGTGGTGGTGGTGGTGGTGGTGGTGGTTGGTGGTGGTGGTGGTGGTGGTGGTGGTAGTGATGTGTGCGTTTCTGTGGTGTGCTGCTGTCCTTGCTGTGTCACTGTGTCCTCTCCTCTCCTCTCTGGTTTGCAATGTAGCAAGGGGTTGTGGTCTGTGGGAGTGCTGCTTTTGTACTCACCTATGTGGGTGTGTCCTCATGGTCTGTTGTTTTCAGGTGTGTTGTGTCTGGGGTTCTGGCCTTTGTATTTTTTGTTTGTCCGGGGGTGTTTTCGGGATGTGTACTGTGCTTGTGTATTTGTGCGTGCCTTGCTGTGTGGACTTGTTGGCCATGTTGTGTGCTATTGGTTTTGTGTGCGGATGGTTTCTGTGCAGGTACGTTGGCGCCATGGCTTCTGCCGTGTCGATTCTCATCGGCGTTGTTTGCGCTGGCGGGCGGTATATTTGTGGTTTTTCCGCGCTCATGGCGGTGCGATCGTAATTTCACGTGCGGTGTGTCGGCCGTGTGGGCGGGCGGTTTTGTGTTGTCGTAGCGTGTTTCCGTCCGTGGCGGGCGGTTTGACTCCGACTCGGACGATGGCGGGCGGTATTTTGTGTGATTTTTCGCCGATGGCGGTTTTCGGTTTGTGTAATCGTAATGGCGTGGTCGGTGTTCAGGCGGTGTGTGCGGGCGGATTTTTGCCGCTTCCATGCCTGGCGGATTTTTTTACGCCGGGTATCGTAATGGGCCCCTTATTTATTGGTATTGTTAATTAATTTACTGTTATATAATAATTAAATTATTATTTATTTGTAAAAAATTATTTTTACCCCTACCCTATCCAACACTTTCCCTACTGTTGCACTCTCTGGAGTTGGAATAGTAATTTTAACCTCTACGCTATCCAACACTTTCCCTCCTGTTGCACTCTCTGGAGTTGGAATAGTAATTTTTACCCCTACGCCATCCAACACTTTCCCTACTGTTGCACTCTCTGGAGTTGGAATAGTAATTTTTACCCCTACGCTATCCAACACTTTCCCTACTGTTGCACTCTCTGGAGTTGGAATAGTAATTTTAACCCCTACGCTATCCAACACTTTCCCTACTGTTGCACTCTCTGGAGTTGTAATAGTAATTTTAACCTCTACGCTATCCAACACTTTCCCTACTGTTGCACTCTCTGGAGTTGGAATAGTAATTTTAATCCCTACGCTATCCAACACTTTCCCTACTGTTGCACTCTCTGGAGTTGGAATAGTAATTTTAACCTCTACGCTATCCAACACTTTCCCTACTGTTGCACTCTCTGGAGTTGGAATAGTAATTTTTACCCCTACGCTATCCAACACTTTCCCTATTTTTGCACTCTCTGGAGTGGGAATAGTAATTTTTACCCCTACGCTATCCAATATTTACTGTTTTAGTTAATGTAGTGTATAATTTATTTAACAAATTTTTTTAAAATTTGTTATATATATTTTTTATATTTTTATTTATATTATTGTTGTATGTGTATGTATGTATTTATAATTTATAAAATGTTTTTTAACAATTTATAAGTTATTACAATAATTTATTGTAAATATTATTAAGTAAGTATATATATTATATTTTATATGTATATGCTTAATTTTTTTTTACATTATATGTATTACTTATAATTGTAAACATATTTTTAACTATGTTTATTTTAAATATATGTATCATTTACTTTATTTTACATTATTTTTTAACATTTAAAAAAAACGATATTTTTAACAACGATATTTTTGACAACGATATTTTTAACAACAATATTTTTGTACTTACCATAATGTAGATAGGACTTCGATATTCTTCACATCGATATTTCGGCTCCGATATTTTTGACGTCGATATTTTTGACGTTGATATTCTGTCAGTGATTCTCTTGCTTCCACCTTCACCAGACCCTAGACTTGACGAGATTCTATTCTCATTACGGCAAATCAAAGAAGAACTACAAGCCTTAGCTGAGGTTCTTCTGCTCCAACCCGGGAACACTAGATTGGCACGACAGACCAAATCAAACTTCCACATGACCCACTCAGTAGTCACCTCGAAACATTCGCCCCCTAGGTGGAGATCAGTTCCTTTTCACAATACTTCAACCCGCCCAATCCGCAGGACCAATCCGCTATTGGAGAAAGACTTACTCTCTCTACTCCACTCCTATGAGCTCCCACATCCGAATCACAACACTATGCCTCCAGATAACCCCCCCAAAAAGGCTCTAATTCCAACTATTCCTCCCAGCACTCACAGGCCCACTAAACACAATCCTAGAGGTATAATCGAAAACAACCTTAGACAAGTTCCCCTCATTCAGGAACCCAATACATCCCTCATCACGCCCCGTCTTAAGTGTATACTACTAAATTGTAGATCGGCCTCAAGACATGCAGCCGACATAGCTGACCTCATACTTACACAAGAACCGGATTTGCTATATTTGACCGAAACTTGGTTAAAGGAATCCTCTACACCCATCATCGACTTACTGGTACCCCCAAACCACAACATCATCAGACTGGACAGAATTGTTAAGCCAGGGGGTGGCATCGCCTGCATATTCCGGAATAATCTCTCAGTAAACCGATCCCAATATCCAGTATTCCCCTCTTGTGAATACATATGCCTCGACATCACTAGCAATGGCAAACCAGTATGCTCTCTACACACCATATATCATCCACCAGGTGATAATCTCACCTTTACCGAACATTTCATGGACATAGGGGTCGATTCCGATTCGGGCCGGAAAAAGCACCGACCGACTCGGATCCGGAAAAAAAACCGACCGACACGCACCCGTGGCGCCCGACACGCCAAGTACGATGCAAGGTGCGAAAAATCCGACCGACACGTAACGAAACCAAGCCGACCGACCGAGCCGCACGGAAAACAGCAATCCGGCCGGAAAAACACGCGAATCCAACCGACCGACACGCACCCGGAACAAATCCGACCGAAACGTACACGCGAACTCCAAACCGCTAAGTACGATGCAAGGCGCGAAACCACGAGCGAGTCGGACGGAGGACAAGCCGTACGACCGACACGCATACAAAACCGAGCCGAAGCAACACAATACACCGCGACCGACGCGTACGCAGCATAGAAAACTGCACAAACACAGCGTGAACGAAACGGAAAACACCGTACGAGACCAATGCAGGGTCCGACTCGGTCACAAGAACGTTTCCAACATACACAAACAGCACAAAGGAAAAATCAACCAAAAAAAGGCCAAACAAGCAATTACCAAGCCAATAAATACTGGGGGGTGGGGACAGAGAACAAAGACACACCCACAACTCCACCTATATAAAGGACACAAATCACTACCATGAGCCTTTGCAAATGCCATTCCACTGCCAGCACCCAAGAGAAAGCAACCACACACCCACAGCTCATCCCTCACACAAGCCACACACCATCAGCACACCAACAAATACCTACCTCACATACACCCAGCACAACACACACCCACACACCCTCACCTGCACACCAACACACACATCACCCACCATCACCACCCATCACCATGCCCCCCAAGAAGAATCCCAAGTTCCTAGATAGTGAATTGGAAGTCATGGTAGACGAGATCCTCAGGGTGGAGCCACAGCTGTTTGGCACTCTGGTCCAACAGACCCCCATGTCGCAGAAAACCAAGATGTGGGAGAGGATCATCAACAGGGTGAACGCCCAATCACCATGTCGGCGCACAAAGACGGACATCCAGAACAGGTGGTATGACGTGCGCAGGAGGGTACGGGACATGCTGAAGAAAGACTACATCAACAGCCAACACACCGGCAGTGGCCCTCCTGCCAAGCCAATATACCTCAGGCCCTGGGAGGAGAAGGTGCGGGCCATCCTTCCGCCAGTGAGCGTATATGGACTAGAGGACATCCCAGAGCCTGGTGAGTACACAACAAATGTACACAATAAACTGCCACAAAACACACACATCACTGTCAAGGGGAGAGTCAAACCATGCACTCATAGCAATTACACAGCAACTAGAACAGAATCATCCCAAAATGTGTATGTCAGTCAGATAAACACAACACATGCCATCAAAAAAGTCACATCCAACTGTGCCAACACATGTACAAACACAACCACAACTACAGCTAGGCAGTGGCACAAATAGAACTAACACACACATCCACACATGTAGCCACCACAACAACACCAACACACAGTGAAGACCACTCAAAGGAAGGAATTCTGTGTATGCTGGCCAAGTCAGTGTAGCCAATAGCATCATGGGAGTCGCAGTCACACATATTGCCCCCCCCCACAACTGTCCCATCAACACCACCCTGAACCATGCTCACATCACAGGGAGTGGAGAAGGACTCACAAGATGGCTGACACTGGCCACTGCTGTGGGGAGCACAAGGCCCTGCTGCCAACTGTGCACCAACAAACAGCAGGACACCACTGACTGACATCCTGAGAGACAACTTACACTCCCTGCAACGCAAGCACGTTCCATGGTGGGATAACTGACTGGCTGGCTGGGTGGGAAGGAGGACTGGCTGTCAACCAAACACAAGCAATGCAGACCATGTTCACACCCCAGAAAATACATAGAAATGCACAAATAATGCAGGACAATGTGCCACACCAATATCAACCCCTGACTGTGACGACTTAGGACAATGCAATGTACAGGCCCGCACCCAGAGGCACAGTCACAACTGTCATGTGTGTCAACCACTGATGCCTGCAGAAACATGACATACATTGTTTGTGTCTCCCAAAAACAGGTGATGATGGGGACACAGCAGCAGACGCTGAGGAGTCCCAGTCCCAGGCTCAAGAGGATGCCGAGCTCACTGGCGTCGTACAGCCTCTGTCCTCCTCGGACGATGAAGAACAACCTGGCACATCTGGTGCAAGTCAACATGCAGCACCAGCAGGACCACCAGCTGCAGCACCAGCAGGACCACCAGCTGCACCCCCTGCACCCACCCCTACAACGACTGTCACCACGAATACCATCCCTGCCGACATGGACAGAATAAGGAGCAACACCAGCACAGTGACCCTGGACCAACCTGGGGCCATGGACACCACCACCACCACCAACCCCCAAGGTGGACCAGGGTTATCTGTGCGTGCCACTGCACACACTGCACATGTCAGCAGGGGTGGTGGGAGGGTGGGAGACAGAGGTCGCTGCTTGCAGACGTTGCTGGTGTGCATGACGACCCACAACTGGTACGCATAGCTGATGCGTACCAGTCCAGCACCGGAGAGCTCAGCCAGGTAGTGGGGCTCCTCAGAGACATTAAACAGCAGCAGGCTGCCCATCATGCCCGCTTGGACTCCCACATGTCCCACGTGGAGTCACACATGTCCCGTGTGGACTCACACATGTCCCGCGTGGAGTCCAAGTGGGATGCACTGCATGAGATGACGGCGGTGCACAGGGACATTTTACAATGCCTCCGCCAGATGAACAGCAACCAGTCCACACCTCCCTGTGTGCCAACAACATCTGGTGCCGAACAAACTGCAACTGCCACAGGGAGGGAGGAGGACTCTGGCGGAGAGTCCCCTGCACCGCAGCAGCCTGCACTTGAGGGCCCCCCCCCAAGAAGAGGGGTCGTCCGAGGAGGGAAAAGTGAGAGGCCGATGGCCAAGCGCAACTCCCAGGAAGCCTGAACCTGTTCTGGATGTTCGCCTTTGTGCACAGACTGTTCATCCTGTTGACGGCAACACTACTCCCACACATTGCATGGGGAGTACAAGTTGGACCAATGTGTCAGACAACTGTGGCCCCGATACTGGGGATCCTGTCTACCCGGACTTTCAATTCACCTAGGAACTTGGGATTGCAAGATTCATGTACAGCACAACCCATCCTATGCACTATTAACACAAATGTATCACAATAAACACACTAATACACCATACTTGCCTCTGTCGTGATTCCAACGTGGGTGCTGTTATGGGGATGATGAACTGCAAAATTACACTGTGTATGCGAACTGCAACAG